>OY728119.1:24005237-25417352 GCA_963277665.1 Viscum album | reverse complement strand
ATAGGTGATGCAGGTATGTTATCTACTTACCGTCCGTATATTGGTCCCACAACCATCACTGTTGCTATGGATCTTGTTAGACCCCATTTTAGTGCCTTCCTCTCCTCATTCACCCTTCTCTGGTGTCTCCCCCTGCTGGTCATCGCTTTGGGACGGTCTACTCCCTTCGCCCATCGACTCTACCCCCCGTCCAGGCCGAGGACACCATCGTTTTCACTTGGTCCGATGCTCCTGCCACAACACCAGATGACTTGCCTATTGCACTTTGTAAAGGTACTCGCTCTTGCCAGACTACTCCTCTCTTTACATCTTCATACAGAGGTTTGTCAACACTGGAGAAGATATCTATCCCCCGCACGGTTGGCGATGCCAAATCCCACCCGGGGTGGCTACAGGCGATGCGGGATGAACTGCAGGCTCTGGATGACAACCATACATGGGATCCGGTCCCCCTTTCGGCAGTCAAACAAGCAGTCGGCTGCAAATGAATTTATACGATCCGTCTCAATGCCGATGACACTCCATCGCCTCAAAGCCCGCCTTGCGGCGAAGGGCTTTACTCAGACATATGACATCGACTACTTTGAAACATTCTCTCTGGTTGCCAAGATGACCTCTGTCCACCTATCCATCTCTCTGGCCGCTCTTCATCACTGACCACTTCATCAACTGGATGTCAAGAATGCCTTTCTCCATGGCTTTCTTGGCGAAGAAGTCTACCTGCAGCAGCCCCTCGGATTTCGTGCCTCTGGAGCCGACTCCCATCTCTCTGGCCACTTATTATCTTGGCATCGAGGTCTCCCGTTCCGATGACACTATCTTTCTCTGCCAACGAAACTATGCCCTCGATATCTTGCAGAATGCAGGGTTGAGCCAAGCGACTGCAGTGGACACTCCTCTTGAGCCTGAGGAACGCTCTCTCCATGCCGACTCGGCACCCTTTCCTCACCTAGAGAGCTACCGTCGTCTTGTGGACAAACTCAATTACCTCACCATGACATGACCAGACATTGTCTGCGCTGTTGGCAAAGTGAGCCAGTTCATGGAGCATCCGACCAGATCTCAATGGGATGTTGTCCTCCACATTGTCAAATACATAAAGAAAGACCCTGCACGTGGCCTTTGGTACTCACATCACGCTCATTTGGATGTTGAGGCTTTCTATGATGCGGACTATGCGGGTTGCCTTGCTACCCGCAAGTCTACTTCTAGATTTGCCGTGTTCTTGGTCGGTAACCTTATCTCATGGCGCAACAAAAAGAAAACTGTTGTCTCCAGATCTAGTGTAGACGCAGAATACCGTGCCATAACCACTGTCACCACTAAGATCCTCTGGCTTCGTCATCTCCTCCACGAGCTTGGTTTTCCAGCGCAGACATCTGCTCATATCTGGTGTGACAATCAGACAGCCACGACGATTGCATCGAATCTCGTCTTCCATGAACGGACGAAGCATATCGAGGTGGGCTGCCACTTTTTCGCCACCATCTGGAGCAGAACCATATCAGTTTTGGCCATATTTTGACGACGGATTAGCTTGCCAACATCTTTACAAAAGGCCTCCCAGGAGCTCGCCTGGACTCTCTCACTACCAAGTTGGGTATTCACAGCCTCCATGACCCAGCTTGAGGGGGAGTATGCAACCCCTTGTTCGATGTCGTCTTTTTCTTTTTGTGGGACTCTCAGTCCAAGCTGGGCATGTTCAGCTTGAGGGGAGTGTTGGACCCCATTTTAGTATAATGGGTATTTTCGAGTCCCACATCGGAATATCCCGCCTTGTAATTTATTTTACTCATCTATAAAAGAATATCTCCGCCTCACATTGAGGTAAAGAGAATTCACCATCTACAGATCCATTATTCCTATTGCAGGATTTGGCACCTGTCCTTGAATTCATATGTTCGTCTGCCGTCTGTAGCACATGTTCCTCGAAATCCGTTTAATCTTCTCTCTATCAGTAAGCTTACAAATGACTTCTGTATTGCTTTTTTTAAATCTTCTGAGGTTGTGTTTTAGGAGCGGATGACGAATTGGGAAATTGGTAGAGTCCAACTTCGGGATGGGGTGTACATGTTTGATGGTCCGACACCCGTAGCCTGCACAACACTCCCTGCTCGTGCATTGGATCTTCATTCTCGATTGAGACATTCACCTTCCTCCACCCTTCATCAGTTTTTTCTTGATCTTAGTCTGCATATGTCTTCTTTTCATTGTGAGTCATGCAAATTTACGAAACATCATCGCACATCATATATTCCTCAGTTGGTAACACGGGCTTCCAAACAATTTGATTTCGTAACACGGGCTTCCAAACAATTTGATTTGGTCCATTCATATGTATGGGGTCCCTATGCAGTCCCGAGTCAATTAGGGTATCGATATTATGTATCCTTCATTGATGATTTCTCACGTATGACATGACTTTACCTTCTTCGTGATCGGTCTGAAGTGTTTTCTATTTTTCAGACCTTTTATCATGAAATTTATACTCAGTTCTCTAGCTTCATTAAATGTCTCCATTCCGACAATGGACGAGAATATTTATCCACTTCACTTCAGTAGTTTCTTAAGGATAAAAGCATCATTCATTAGACATCATGCCCCGATACACCTCAGCAGAATGGAGTGACCGAACATAAACATCGTCATATTCTGGAAAGTGCTCGTGCCCTCCTTTCCACATGCAGGTGCCTCTTCATTTTTTAGGGATGTCATCCTTACTGCTACATACCTCATCAATCGCCTTCTTCTATCCTTCAGAGGGAAACTCCTTTTTGGGCTCTATTCTTCCCTCTCCTTCCTCACCCACTCTCACTCCGTGTGTTTGAGTGTCTGTGTTATGTTCGTGACACTCGTCCCAATCTCTCAAAGCTTTCTCCCAAATCCCTCTGTTGCATATTTCTCGGATATTCCTGCATTCGGTGCGGATACCGATGTTTCTCTCCAGACTTACGGTGGTATATCATTTCTGCTGATGAATCTTTTGTCGAGAGCTCTCCTTTCTCTTCCCCCTCTTTCCATCCAGATACCACCATCGATGATTTTCTTCCTCTTATCATCCACCCACCTTTGCCTCTGGTGTCCCACTCTACTGATCACCGGTTTGGCACTGTCTACTCTCGTTGTCCATCGGATGTGTCCCCTGTCCGGCCGACTCATGTTTGTCGGTTTCGTCACTCTCTATATGGACTCAAGCAGTCTCCTCATGCTTGGTTTGGCAGATTGAGCACCGTCATCACTACATTTGTCGTATCTCGGAGTATGAAGGATCACACTGTCTTCCACCACACGACGTCCTCCGGCTGTATCTTGATGATTGTGTATGTTGATGATATAATCATCATTGAGAGCGACTCAAATGGAATCGCTCAGCCAAAGAGGCATCTTCAACACCACTTTCAAACCAAAGATCTAGATCCTGTGACATACTTCCTTGGCATTGAGGTCCCCCGTTCTCCGGACACCATCTTTCTTTGCCAATAGAAATATGTCTTGGATATCTTGTAGGATGCTGGTTTGACTCAGGCAACTGCCGTTGACACCTCTTTTGAGCCCGAGGAATGATCTCTCTATGACAACATGAAACTATATTCTCACCCAAAGAGGTACTGCCGTCTTGTGGGAAAACTCAATTATCTCACTATGACTCGTCTAGACATTGTCTGCGCTGTCGACATGGTTAGCCAATTCATGGAACATCCGACAAAATATCAGTGGGATGTTGTCCTTCGCATTGCCAAATACATTAAAAAAGACCCTGCCTGTGGTGTTCGGTGTTCTCATCACGATCATCTAAACATTGAGGCCTTCTGTGATCCTGACTATATTAGTTGCCTTGCTGCCCGAAAGCCTACTTCTGTGTTTGCTGTTTTACTGGAAGGTAACCTCATCTCATGGCAAAGCAAGAAACAGATTGTCGTCTCCTGATCCAGTGTTGAGTCTGAATACTCTGCGATGACCACGTTCACTACTGAGATCCTTTGGCTTCATCAACTCCTTCATGAGATTGGTTTCCCGCAGAAGACGCCTGCTCATATTTGGTGTGATAATCATTCAGCGACAGAGTTTGCTTTCAATCCCGTCTTCCATGTACACACGAAGCATATCGAGCTGGACTGCCATTTTCTTCGCTATCACCTCGAGCATGTCAGTTTCCGCCACATGCTAACGACGGATCAGCTTGGTGACATCTTCAACAAAGGCCTCCTGGGAGCTCGACTGGACTCTCTATACCAAGCTGGGCATCCACGACATCAGCGATCCAGCTTGAGGGGGGTGGGGGAGTGTGTATGGTCTTGTTTGGTATCTTTTTTTTTTTTTTGCGGGACTCTTGTTTCAAAGTATCATGTATTAGCTTGAGGGGGAGTGTTAAATCTGGTTAATTGTATTTCCGGGCAAAGGGTATTTCTGAGCCCCACATCGGATTATTTCAACTTGTAAATTCTTTTTATCCATCTATAAAAGAATGTCTCCACCTCACCTTGAGGTAAGGAGAATTCACCAACTACAGAACTGATGATGATTGATTTAATATTTTGCTAAAATGTTTATAATATTAGTTTCAATGATGATATGAAAAATTAATGCTCATATTAAATCATTGAGCCTGCCATTATATGGGGGCTTCAGGCAACAGTCTCATTGCCTTGACAGCTCCTGATCCTTTTCTTTTTTTTTTCTCCTGCTTCACTTCATTTCTGGTTAGAAGTATGGTAATTTTTTTTTTTTTGGGTTCTATTTACTCATTTTTTAGCTTTATTAGTTGAGTGTATGGGTTTGGGGGAGCGTGGGGTGCAGTGCTGTGGAGGGCACATGTAGTGGTGTGTTGAAATGACTGATGCGGAGCATAATAAGAAGTGTTTGTGAGATGTGAGGAAGGTGTGACAGAGTGGAGGCCTGCACAGGGAAACTGTTCTACGAATTGAATTGCTTTACCCATATGTATATCTAAATATTGACTAGAGAAATATTAATCCCCTTCATGGTCACTGAATTAGTTTCTCATCCCAGCTGGGGAGCCAGCTATTTTTGATTGATTTTTTTTGTTAAAAAATGTTTTTTATTTTGTACATTTGCTAGTGTTTCTTGTTTTGTTGACTTGAAGACAAGAATCATTGTGAGTTCCACTCATCTGTTCATCCATCTTGGTATTTTTCATTTCAATGCTGCTTTAGAACCTGAGTTTGCTTTTCTGGTCATACCCAAATTTTAGGATTTTTATCTGATTTAAGTTTTCTTCTCACAGGAACCTGCTTGGCTACCTTTTACTATTTCGCAAAGAGTGGAATGATGCTCACAATGCTAGCAGGTGTTGCATCATAGATTGTTCTGATGGTTATGATACTGGAATAAAATCAGCATGTGAGATTCTCGGTGCTGGAACCGTTGCCTGCTGTGTTGCGGGCATTAACCCGAAGTTTTCTTTCCCAACATGCGGATCCCAATGCCTAGATCAACCACAAGCTATCCGAGAACTGCAGAAGTAATGACATGTCCCCATGCCTCGGATTTTTAGTTTCCTTTTCCAAAATTTTCATCATGGTTTTCTGTAACAATTTGGCATTTCTGAGCAACTTGCCTTCGTGTTTTTCATTGATGAAAATAGTGTACTTGTATCTTGTTGCAATTTTCTGCGATGAATTTAAGCGGTGTTGCATGAATGTAATTTTGGCCATTTTACTACAAATTACTAAATGTTGATTCGTGATTGATTCTTCATGTGCAGATGGTTACATCAAGAGCCATGGAACTCGAAGGCACGTTACTTCCTTATACTGAACTTCGTCCAGAAAGCCTGTGAACAGAGATTTCCCCAACATCTCCTTGTCGTACTTAGGCGGTTGATCATTGAGGCTCTATCCAGTAAATTGTATTCTGATAGCAATGCTTCTTGTCAGTATCAGCAGTTCCAGCTTCTACTTTGTGCATCTGAAATCAGTTTGCAAGATCGTAACTTTTCTAGCTGTATCGCATTCGGTAATACAGCTACAACACTTTCGGTTCCAAACAGCAGTCTCTTTTTTGCACACTTGCTACTATGCCGTGCATATGCCGCGCAAGCCGATCTTGTTAACCTGCGGGACGAATATATAAGATGCTTGCAGCGGAAAACAGATAATTGTATTGGTTGGTTATGTCTTCTATTAATAGAAGAAGAATACAAACTGCAAACTGATTCAAATGATATAGAATTGAGCTTCCAGAAGTGCTTGAACGTTGTCAGGTCTTCAGAGAAAATGTGGGTAGCTGTGTTTTATTCTGTGAGGGGTTTGATATGTTTGCGGAATCGGGATCTCCTCTCTGCTGAAGAGCTCTGTGCGCAGGCTTGTTCCTTGGCAGCTGTGGAGCCTCTCTTCTTGTTGTTTCATGGTAAGTTTCTGTTTTGTGAAATGAAACTTTCTCAGTAAGTTGTGAAGTTCCTTCAAATTATGGTTTTGTAGGTATTGTTTGCATGGAGTTAGCAAGAGAGCAATGTGGTGAAGAGTTTTTATTGGTTGGTGTGAAGAGTCTGAGGAAATGTCAACAGTCTTCTGCCGTGCCCTTGCCGGCGACCTCAATGTTGCTGGCTCAAGCTGAAGGGAGTCTTGGTTCCAAACAGAAGTGGGAATGGCAGCTTCATTCTGAGTGGTCATCTTGGCGTGCGGGTTTGTTTTTCTTTTACATTTCATGTCCATTTTTAGTTGATGTGAGTTAAGAGTTGGGTTGTTGATGTGTTGTCAGGAATGAAGCCCACGGAAGTGTATTTTCAAATGCATCTGCTTGCAAAAGAGTTGCAGGGGCGGAGGCAATGGGTCCTCCGCGCAATCCATTTAAATCCTGCATGTTTGAGATATTGGCGGGTATTGTATCAGTTGATCAACTAAAGAATAAGAGTTTAGAGTAGCATCATAGTTAGGCTGACTTGACTGTGTAAAGAATGTTTTAATTATCTTTGTTGTACATAACATATTTTGATTGAATAAGAGTTTTATATACCCATCATATTTTTGTTGTGATAGGTTTTTTGTCAATGGGTTCTCTACATTAGTATCTATTGCATTGATAAGGTTTTCTGGAGAACCTTGAAATGTCATGACGACATTTTTAAAAAAATAGTTTTATGGTTGGATAACGTACTATGATATGACACATAATATGTAGATTGTTAAGTATTCATAAACAAGATTTTTTTTTATAAAGTTCGCACTTGATAATCTTTATGGTGGTTGATTATCAAGACAAGACAGTTAGTATGATACATTGAGTGCGTCACGAATGGCATGTTAATTAATAAGCTGAGGAAAGATTTGTCCCTTTCGTATTCATGGAAGTTGATATCTCGACTATTTGATTGAAATATAACTGTCATGTTAAATTCTATGATCATGATGTAATGATGTTTATTTCATGTTGTCAAAGAAAGACGCATCGAACATATAGGTTGATGATACAAATGTGCAATTTGGTTGATGTAGTATTGAGACAAAAAGATTATATTACACGACAAACATTCGTATGTGGTTGTCGACGTTGCGACATTAAATTCTTTCTCTTTGGTGCATTGACCCGTTGCTAGAGAGTAATCTTGGACTTTAGACGTATTTGTCTAATGCTAATGAGAAAAAATCATAGAGGGTCACACACTAAATGTTTCTATTTATCTCGATTAAACTCTATTTGAATTTAATTATTTGAATAAATATTATTCTCATGATCGAATAATAATTTTATTCAAGTTTTATTGATCGCTAATATTCGCAAGGTAATAAATAATTATTTATTCATTAAATAAATAATTTATTTAATTACGTGAATGTTTAATAAATATTTATTTGTTAGATTGTGGATAAAAAGTTTTGTTTTATTTATTGAATATTTAATAAATATTTATTCGTTGATTTGTGAATAAAATATTTATTCGGGTATTTAATAAATGCTGAAGAAGATCACGTCTGATGATAAATTTTATTTAAAAGCTGGTAAAATAATATTTATTATTTCACGAGCTAGCGCATACCATAAAATAATAATAATATTATTATTATTAGGGTTAATCGAGAAATAGAGAATTGTTGCACACAACAGATTTCTCTCTCGAATTTCTCTCTCCCTCCCTCTCTCCCAAGAATGAGAAACACAAGAGAGATCCATTCAAGATCGAAAGACGAGCGATCAACACGAACGACACAAGACAATTGTTTCACCGCACTACCACCTGAAAATCAATTGGCGTTGCTCGGAGATCAAATGAGCACGTGTGAATCACAGCTAGAGGGATTCTACATTTGGATCCTTACAGCGCAACATGGATAATCCGGAGAAGAGTTTTCAGACAATCAACATCTACATCGAAGAAAGTTCCTAAGACGAGGTAACCATTTCTTTTGATATTAAATAAATTAATTATAAATTTAACGTGCTAAAATCCTCTACTGGGGTAGATTCACAATTTCCTAAGTTTAAGAACAAATGATGAATGATCGAAGATTTCATCGGGAAGTGTCGAGGAATCTGGCCGGATAGAAGTGCAACAACTAACCATATGCCAACCATATTGTTTAATGGATATCACATCAATTGCGATATGATAAGAATCTATTAAGACACTACCGCAAGTTTTTTTAGAACGGTTTGATATTAACCTTTTGTCAAGATTTACTATATTTCCATAAAAGGAAGCCTATCTATTTGAAGATAGTGAGAACAGACTTAACTTCTACGGGTTAAGGCTCTGGATACATAGGGGTTGACATAAGAATACTAGACTCCACTAAGCTCAATAAGAGTAGTAGTTCCAGAGACACATATTGTGTAGGAATATATATAACCAAAGTGGCAGTTTATGTTCACTGTGATGGGTGATACGTATATTATTCTTTTAGAATAAAGATTCCTACAAAGAAGCAGTAAATGGTAATATGCTAAAGTTGATAATTGTGTATAAATTCAAGTAATGGACTCCATGTATCAAGATTTGGGGACTCCGTATTTTGAATGTTTCTAAGGCTTGATACAATTGGTAAGTATTCAAGAGAAACTGGACATGGATGGTACAAGATGATACCAATATATCATGATAGATTATTGAAAGACTTATTCTATGACAAAAACTCATTCATCAATCATCATGACTAAAATCCTTTTGATTTTTACTTGTCAAAGCATATTTCTATGACCATCATATTGAGATATTTGTCAAGACCACCTCATTTAGTGGAATCCTCATGAAAGACATATGACACGACCAAAAGGAGACCCTGTGGTATGTGTCTACTAGGCACAACTAAATTGGTCAGTGACATCAATAAATTCCAATAAGATATGAAGATTACATAAATTCATTTATGAATAAATCATGTATCATGATCATAGTAAACAAATGACATGTGTCTCTAACTGGTTAGTGGGAGCGCTATAAGTTTTCAAGATAAATATGTTGATAACATATGAAAAAAATTCTTGTGTCTTACTAGTTTGTTAAGACTAAGGAATGAAATTTCTCCAAGCTTGACTTAAAGTAGCAACTGTGTTCTAGGGAACAAGATCTACATAACATATATTAACGTAGTATTGAAAAATACAAGTTGAAAAAATTCAAGACCAAATTGTTGTTGGCGTATAATTCTTCCAATATAACATGTATGGGTATAGGAAGAGATTATGGAGATTACAATAATTTCACAAGTTTAAGTGCTAGGAATTCATCTCACGTGCCATGATATGTACTGATATTTGATATTTCTGATGCATAAAGCACAATAGGTGAATATCAAACAGATCCAATATAATTGCATAGACATGTAGTTAAAACTATTCTACGATACTTAGAAAAGTAAATCTGGATGAGTTCTTGGTGTCTGAAGAAGTGAGAATACTAGTAATCAAGGGAATTGAACACCTGTCTACACTTGGTTCAATTTAATCTAGTATCGTAGAAAAGGATAAATTAATATGCAAGAAAAACTTATTACAGCTAGTGGATTCCATATCTACAATATTTGAGTACATTGCAGCTTCTAAGGTAGCTTAAGAAGTGGTTTTAGCAACCACTACTACACATGAGAGGCATTTAACAACACTAGAATAGAGTTTTGTCAGTGCAAAAAAGTGTTGACAATCATAGTACCATTAAAAGACCCATGCCTTTATCAATGATTTTTTCTAGTGCTGATAAAGGGATATATTATCAACGTTATTACTAGCGCTAATAAAGGGGCATACTGCTGTAGTGTGTTGTTAAAATTACAGCACACTGCAGCAGCAAAGGGGACTACAACAACAAATATAGGGAGCTACAACAACAAATACAGGGAGCAATTATATAATTTAATTGAAATAAAATTTACAACACAAATATAAGAAAAAAACATTATATTATAGACATTTCAAACATTGGTTTTTACAATTACATTAGTAAGTACAATTTATCACAGATATTCAAAAACATTAATGTTCCTCTGTCTTTGGCATCCTGACTCATGGTCATGCTATTAGTTGCAGAACAGACCACCCCATCTCGAGAAAAAGAATGCACTTGTATAGGAAAACAATTCTTATGTTGGTAATACTATAAAGAAATGAATTAAACAAAGTGTCAATTTTAAACTAAAAACATATACATTGAGTCATACGAGACATACCGTGTACCAGATTGAGTTGCAGTTGATTCTTACGCGTCACACCATTTCTTATTGTTCTCAAAAGAAGGAAATTAATTAAGAAATAACATATAAAATGATGAGAAAAAAATCCAAGTTTGTTTGCTCAGTTTTGGCTATGTGATGTGCGTTTTAAACTAAAATGACACATATATATTGAAAACACGCACTTCGAGTCATACTGACCACATCGTGTGTCAGATTGACATGCGGTCAATTTCAACACATCAAAAATTAATTATGGATCAGTGTCTTGAAGTTTGAAAACAATATGAGCATGTTTGCTCTGTTTTGGCTAGTGACGTGCGTTTTAAACTAAAATGACACCTTTATATTGAAAACACACACTATGAGTCATATCAATCACATCATGTGTCAGATTGATGTGCAGTTGATTCTTACATGTCACAAATGAATTATGGATCATTTTCCTAAAGTTTGAAAACAACACAAGCTTGTTTTCTCGGTTTTGGATATTTGATGTGTGTTTTAAGCTAAAATGACACTTATGTATTGAAAACACGCACTTCGAGTCATACTGACCACATCATGTGTTGGATTGATGTTCAATCGATACCTACATGTCAAAAATGAATTATAGATCATTTTCCTAAAGTTTGAAAACAATTTGAGCTCGTTTTCACGGTTTTGGCAACGTGACATGTGTTTTAAACTAAAATGACATTTTTATATTGAAAACACGCACTTCAAGTCATACCAACCACATCATGTGTGAGATTAATGTGAGATCGATTCCTACATGTGACAAATGAATTATGGATTTTTTCCTAAAGTTTGAAAACAACCCAAGATCGTTTGCTTGATTTTGGCTAGTGATGCACGTTTTAAACTAAAATGATACCTTTATATTGAAAACATGCACTTTGATTCATATCAGTCATATCATGTATTAGATCGATGTGTAGTCGATCCCTACATGTCACAAATGAATTATGGATCACTTTCCTAAAGTTTGAAAACAATATGATTTCATTTGCTCAATTTTGTCTATTCGATGTTTGTTTTAAACTAAAATGACACTTTTGTATTGAAAACACACACTTCAAGTCATACCAACCACATCGTGTGTCAGATTGATGTGCAGTCCATTTATGTATGTTAAAAATGAATTATGGATCATTTTTTTAAAGTTTGAAAACAATTTGAGTTCATTTAATTGGTTTTGGGGATGTGATACACGTTTTAAACTAAAATAATATTTTTACATTGAAAACATGCATTTTGAGTCATACTGACCACATCGGGCGTCAGATTGATGTGTGGTCAGTTTCTACAAATCACAAATAAATTATGTATCATTGTCCTAAAGTTTGAAAATAATCTGATCTTTTTTTATCAGTTTTGGCTATTTGATGTGTGTTTTAAATTAAAATGACACTTTTGTATTGAAAACACGCACTTCAAGTTATACCAACCACATCGTCTGTCAGATTGACGTGTGGTCGATTCTTACAAATCAAAAATGAATTATAGATCGTTTTACTAAATTTTGAAAACAACTTGATCTCATTTGCTCGATTTTGGTGATGTGACATGCATTTTAAAGTAAAATGACACTTTTATACTGAAAACATGCACTTCGAGTCATATCAATCTCATCATGTATCAGATTGACATGTGGTCAATTCCTACACATCAAAAATGAATTATGGACTATTTTCTAAAGTTTGAAAACAATTCAAGCTTGTTTTCTCATTTTTAGCTATTTGATGCATGTTTTCAACTAAAATGACACTTTTGTATTGATAACATGCATTTCGAGTCATACCGACCACATTATGTATCAGATTGATGTGAAGTAAAATCCTACACATCAAAAATTAATTATGGACCATTTTACTAAATTTTGAAAATAATATGATCCCATTTTCTCGGTTTTGGTGATGTGACACGTGTTTTAAACTAAAATGACACTTTTACATTAAAAACATGCATTTCGAGTCATACCGACCACATATGGTTTCAAATTGATGTGTGGTCGATTCCTACACATCACAAATGAATTATGGATATTTTTACTAAATTTTGAAAACAATATGATATCATTCACCCAGTTTTGGCTATTTGATGCGTGTTTTAAACTAAATTGACATTTTTGTATTGAAAACATGCATTTCGAGTCATACCGACCACATTGGGTGAAAAATTGATGTGTGGTCGATTCCTACACATTAAAACTAAATTATATATTTTTTTCCTAAAGTTTAAAACCAATCTGAGCTTGTTTTATCAGTTTTGATGATGCGACACAAGTTTTAAAGTAAAATGACACTTATATTGAAAACACGCAGTCATACTGACCACATAATGTGTCACATTGATGCACATTCAATTATTACATGTCACAAATGAATTATGGATTTTTTCCTAAAGTTTGAAAACAATATGAGCTCGTTTACTCGATTTTGTCTAGTGACGTGCGTTTTAAACTAAAATGACACTTTCATATTGAAAACACATATTTCGAGTCATATGGTCAATTTATACACATAAAAAATGAATTATGGATTGCTTTCCTAAATTTTGAAAAAAATCCGAGCTTGTTTTCTCAGTTTTGGATATGTGATGTGTTTTAAACTAAAATGAGACTTTTATATTGAAAAAACGTACTTTGAGTCATACTGAACACATCGTGTGCCCATGTGGTCAATTCCTACATGTCACAAATGAATTATGGATTATTTCCTAAAGTTTGAAAACAATTTGGGCTTGTTTGCTGGGTTTTGGCTATTTGACGTGTGTTTTAAACTAAATTGACACTTTCATATTGAAAACATGCACTTTGAGTAATATCGACCACATAATGTGTAGGATTGACATGTAGTTGATTCTTACACATTAAAAATGAATTATAGATCATTTTCCTATAGTTTTAAAACAACCTAGGTTCGTTTGCTCGGTTTTGGCGTTGTGACACGTGTTTTAAAATAAAATGACACTTTTATATTGAAAACACGCACTTCGAGTCATACCGACTACATTGTATGTCAGATTGATATGAAGTCAATTCCTACGCATAAAAAATGAAGTATAAATTTTTTATAAAGTTTGAAAACAATCCGATCATGTTTTCTCAATTTTGGCTAGTGACACATTTTAAACTAAAATGACACTTTACTTCGAGTCAGACCAACCACATCAGAACCCTCTAGTCTATTATCCATAGGTAGATTTTAGAAAATAGTTTTAAAGAGGTAAAATTTAGAACTAACAGAAATTTAAGATCTTTAAAGATGCAACTAAAATCACAGTTGAAAAATAGAGTATTTCAAAAATTCTTTAACAAAAAAAACCTCTGATACCAAATGTTGGTCAGAGTGGATACTCAAGAGGGGGGTGAATTGAGTTCCAATAAAAATTTCTGTTAAAATTATTTCTCTTAAAATCCCCCAATTTAAAAACAAAGTTAAACTGTAGTGAATCTATACAGAATGTAAATGTTCAATCAGTTTCTCAAAGATTGATTAGGTCTCGGTTGACTTAATTTGAAGATTAAATTAACTTTTGAAACTAACTTACTGGTTTACAATAAGTAAAAACACTTTCTAATTTAACAATCAAAGTAGCTTTAAAACATTTTTGTATTTCAAAGTAATAGCAGCAGAATATGAAATAAATATATAGTATACTTATAGACTTAAATTAATATGCACAAAAAAAATAACCAAGAGGTTCAGTCTCAAGATGAGACTTAGTCCTCTCAAAAATTTATATAAATTGATCCACACCTTGGATTGGGGGTAAACAACAGTACACTACTATCCAGGTCCAAAGACCTCTACCACAATTCTTCATGGGAAAAGTAAACAACAGCACACAGGTTGTTCATGTAACAACCCGAGATTTTATAAGATACATTATTTTTAATTTCATTCATATCTTCTGTTGTACGATACACCAAGATTATCCTACGCTATACGCAACACCGTATTAGCTTGCAGTATACACAACACTAATCTTGGATCGTGTTACACACAATTTGAAGTTTGTTTGATATTAGTTATTCTACGCAACATTGAGTGTATATATATATATATATATATATTAAATTTATAAATGAAATATGGTTTTATTTTGTTATATGCAACAACAAAGGAGTCTTGCACTATACGCAATCCTAACTTGGCTTGCATTACACGCAATCACGACCTTCTTCGATAGCGTGTGTTGTACGTAATATCGGGTTTCACTAAACAACGATATATGGTTATAATACTATTATAAACTAGCCGTTATGAATATTATTAACTAAATTTTGAATTTTATAACATTATTATTCATCTTACACATTTTCTAGAACATGGTATGAGAACAAAATAAATTTTTCGGGTAAAATAAGTATTTTTCAAAAAATGCAGTTTTGCCGCATTTTGATGGCGCACCCACTTTAAATCTAGTTTTTGACATGTTAATAAGTTAAATTTTACAAAATAAAATTATTCTTTGGAATAATGATATAAAATTTTACCTTGGATAAAATTTTCATGTTATTCTGATAACTTTCATATTTTAATGAATAGTAAAAACACGCTATATTTTAATTAAAAAAAACTTTTTTCATCGTAATAATTTATGTGGTTAAATTATAATATTTAATGGTCTTAAATTATAAATAGAATATATTTTTACCATTTAATATAATGTATTTCATTAGCATTGATTTTACCTTGAATTCGTAGGTTAAATCAATTCAATCTTTTGTAATGTTTTAAACAAAAACCCGTTTTCTTTCGACAACGGGATTAATTTTAATTTAATTTCTGAAAATTATGTGTATTGAATTTGGAAAAATGGATTCCATATTTGGAATCAGTGAGTCCAAATTATATTAATAGACTACTTTTTTATTTTTGGGCATTATGAATAGTAACTACGGTAAATTTTATTTACCATAGTTAAAGGTAAATCGGGTAATTAAGGGTAAATATAAGATTATAAAATTACCCTAACACCTGAAAAAATACTATTGGATGACTATAAGTCTACCCATATCACCTAAGGGTCAGATTATAATCATTTAATGGACTTTTTCCCCTAAAAATAACTTAATTATTATTAAAACCAAAGAAAGTGACAACATGTCACTCTCTTAAATCTTATAAGTATATTAATTTTAATTTAGTGATAAACTTCATGAAACTTCGAAAATGAATATTCTCCAGAAATATAATAAAATTATCTACATCATATGAATTTATTTATAATTTTTAGGGATTAAATAATTATCATTAATTTTGACACAATAGTGATGCAGAAATTGTTTATCTAGTGAAAAATCAAGAATATAGTTTTTATTAAAATAATAGTGACCATAAAAGGCACAAAACCCTAACCAAAATTTATTGGTCATGTAAAGTTACACCATAATCATCCAATGGTCTAATATTTGACCATTTGGAGCATTATAAAAGTGATTATGACACTTATATTATTTTATTTTAAATGATGCCAAAGTTGTCACCTTCATAATTTAATAAATATAACAATTTCAATATTGTGATTTTAAGATGATAAATTAAAGTAAAAGTATTATTGTTAAAATTAATAGATTTATCTTCATCATATGATTTTTTTTTTAATTTTTATGCAAAAAAATAAGTATATTAAATAATTATACAAAAATGATGTAATAATTATTTTATTAAGAGATAAACCAAATAAATGGTTTTAAAAATAATAAAATAAATATTATATGAACTATTTAATGTGATCCACTAATTTTATAGATACATATGACCTTTTATGAATATATTAAAGCTTTTAGTTCGAACATATCTTCTGTATATTCAAATAAATGAATAGTGTCAAAATTGACACTATTGTTTATTTTATAAAATAACATATTATAAAACTGTTTAAAAATCACAAAAATATTTACAAATTATAAATTTAAATTTTTATGGTATAAAATGTTATAAAGTATCCAATTATGGACAATTCACAACAAATAAGTAATTATTTGTTATAATTTAAAATTTATAATGTTATTACCACAAATAAAATAAAATTGATTAAATAAGGATAAATCAAGTTGATAATGTTTAAAATAAATTCCTAACATGTCTAAATTTTATTGGTTGATGATATTACAACCCTATCTTATCTAATATTTAAATATGAGTCATTTTTGGAAGTTTTTAAGTGGGGTTAGATTTATTATAAATTAATATTTTTAAGATTTCCAAAGGTGCCCCTCTCTTCCCTTATAAAAGGGAACCTCCTCCCTCTCTTCCTCACACCAATTTGAGCCTTTAAGCTCGGAAAAACCCTGACCATTTACCTTATAAACTCCCCTAGAAACATCCTAGAGGTCCTGGTATTCTTCAAAGACCAATTTTAGTACCCTAAGAGGAGTATTCAAAGAGGCGTGTCAAAGAAGAGGTAATATCCGTTACCGATTCTTTCAATTTTCTTTCTTCTTCAACTTATTCTTATTTAGTTGTTTCATTATGAAGTAATAACATAAGTATCCCTAATATAATGATATGTTATTATAAAAATGAAACAAACCTATTTCACCTTCTATCCATCCTACGGAAAACAAAATCACCGCGCGTGCGTACGTACGGAATACTGTCTCCACGCCGCGGTGTAATCTGTTTTTCCACCAACACCTTACATGGATGGGTATAATGGTGTAAAGAATAACTATATATGGTTATTATAACATAATACTGATTCTGATATATTATACCATCCACTCCAATTCTATAATTATGTTAACGATATCATCGCTCGTGCGTACGTACGGACTACCATCTCCACGACGTGATGAGATTCATTCTCCATGATTAACCATACATGAATGATCATAAAGTTTATATAATAAATAATAATGAAATATATGAAATAATAATGCTACTGGATATATATATATATATATATATATGTCATCTATTTAGTTTCATTCAATTCAATAAGGAAATGAAAACAGCGTTCATGCGTACGTACGGTCTACCGTCTCCATGAACGGTGTATTTCATTCCTTTTATCGATATATAATATATATGTATATGATGAATATATATATTATATATAAATAATGTTTTACATTCTGTAATTATGTAAATCAGGATATAAGTAATAATATCAAGAAACGACAAGTCGAAACACATACGATAAATGAAATGATTTTACCCAAAACGCTACTTTAACATGAAATTTACAAAAGAAAAGGTAATATAAAGTCATAAGTGAAACTTATATGATATCATAACAATGAATATGATTATTTAATAAGTCAATGACATTATTTAAATCATTATACAGGAGGTTTGGAACCATACGAAGCATATCGGACCTAAGGTAAGGGATAATTATTCCAATCTCATTCTTATCCGAGATTGTTTATTCGTAAGTATTTACTGGGGTTATGATTATTATCCATGTCCATATGTTCTCAAAATGTTTTAATAAAATATTTAATTTTCTTTAATGTATGTTTAAAGTCCTTTTTACTCATTTTGACTTTTACAACATGGTATGCAAAGAATATTTTTTTACAAGGTAATTTTTGACTTTTCCGGAAAAAGTACGAGAAGAATGTTTTTTTTAACTTATACGGCATGAAAGGATTTTTACGGTTTTATAAAGACTTATTTTCATGAAGCTTCATCCAAAATATTTCATGACTATTTTCAACAAAATCTCTTTCTTTTAAAATTGCATGACCTTTTGTGAAAAGAAATTGATTTTGAAGAAGAAAGGATATTTTCCTCAAGAATTCATTTCAAGTGTTTTATCAAAACCATTTTTCATCTAAGATGACATTATTTCATATGTGTATGGTTCAAGTATAATGTCTCTATGATTTACATGGTTTCAATTTTCTTATTATGAAATGATATCCATTTATTTTATATGGATTATGTGATGATGGGATGATGTTTATGAAACCCATTTTATTCGTTGGGTTATTATGAATGATGAATATTTATTTTGTGGAACATGTAAGAATGATTTCATTATGAGATAGGTGGGACCTATATCTCCCTCTAATTCCTTGGTTAAAGATTTATATCTCATGAGATAGACATGGCTGGAATGGTAAATTAATCCAGTTCAGTATTACAGGACTAGAACGAGGAGTGAACTCGATTCAGAAAGGGACTTTGTCCACTAAGATGGTCTTGGCAGCAATGCCTTGGATACTATGGAAATCATTACATGTTCTTAATGGATTCCACAATTACATGTTTTATTCCCATGCTAGTTTATCATGATTAATGTTCCTTTATAATCTATGCTTTATGTACTTCCATGATTTATGTCTTTGCTCATGATTTTGATGTTTAGATTTTATGTTCATGTTTTTGCATTCAAATGTTTATGGATTATTTTATGTTCTCTATGATTACCCTTACTGAGCATTTGAGCTCACCATTTATATGTTTTCTTTTCCCCAGGATTTAAAGAAAGTTTTTAGGTTAGAAAAAAAGGGGAAGATCTTTATTGGGAGATGTTGAAGATCTTTCACCACAATTAGAAGATTTTATTCCGAGTTTCCAAAGACACTAAACTATTACGGTCCTTGTGTGTCTGTTTTTGTTATGTATTAAGTATTCCGTAAAATTAATGTAATGTCCTTGTACGTCAAGCTTTGGGTCTCTACAGTTGGTATTAGAGGAAAGGTTTAGTCAACCTTTGGAAACTAGGATGCGAAAACGTTAGTGAGATACCTAGAGATATTTCTAAGGTATGTCTAGGGATGTCCCTAAGGATAAGTATACGTATAGGATATAGTCCTAAAACTATGGTAACGATCTTAGAATTTAACCTAAGATGTTAGATATTGAGGGTACTCCCCCTTTACTATGTTGTTTTCTCTAGCATGATTTTTGCCTCTCACAGATTTTTTTTTTGAGTTTTAAGTCAATGGAGGGAACCAGAAGGAATTCAGTTAACATTGAATCCAATGGACAAATTGGTGACTATGAGCAACAAAATTGTGTAATTCCTATAGAGAAAGATAATGTGATTATGCCAAATCAGTCATCGCGATATATGATTAACAAGGTGAAATTTAGTGGTTTGCCTAATTCATCAAATAAGAGGAAGATATACTTTTATGCATGTTCACATGTTGAGGAGCATAAAGAAAGGAAGATTGAGATTTATAAAGAAGGGAAGAAGAACCTTGAGGAATACCTCAAATGGAGGGACATATGTTATCTGTGTGGAGAAAAGGGTCATAGAGTGACAGACTGTTATGAAGTTCAATGTCTTATTTGTGGAGAACATGGGCATTACCCAACTCAATGCCCTGACCTAAAAAGTTACTTCTAAATCAAGGAAGGAATTATTCCAGGACAATCATTGAAGAGGATGGATTGAAGTGTTTATGTATTGGTATTCAAGAATAATTTTGTTGATGTGCTTTTATGGTTTATTAGAATATTTTTTTATTAGTCTATTGTGGTTTTCAATAATTTTATGGTACCGGTAACCATGAAAAGTTATTCAAATATTTTGGAAAGAAGATGATATGCGCATAATGAAGGGATAAGAAGATAATGAGATATTTTATTGTATTCATGAGCTCATGATTTATATAAATACTAAGTGATATCATGGTTTGAGTATATAGAATTTTAAGGATTTTGGAATGTGGAAAGTGTTAACTTTTAACCGCATTCATGTTTTCACTAAGGTTCAATGGGTATTCATTCTTCAAGAGAATACATGATTAAGGTATTCACATGTTTGTAATTTGACCAACAAAATATATCTTATGATATATGGTGGATAAATGATGGAATTCACATGATTGTTATGTGACATTTAAATTAATCATTTTCTTTATACTATGAGCTTGGACCGATGTATTTTAGATAAGCCTAAATATTGGAATGGATTATGTTGGACATAAGTTATTATTGTTTAAGGATAGAAATTTTTTTCGATATTATTGATGGGATGTAATAGTAATGTAGTTTTAGAAAAAGGACAACCTGCAGGACGGGCGACAGCCCATCGCGTCGGACAAGGCTGTGGGAATCGAACCCAAAACTGAAGTGCGACTGGCCTTTATCGTATACCAATGGCCTACAAGAAGTCCCTGGTTAGTAGAAACTAGTTTTATTTTATTAATCGGTATGATATATAAAGTATAAGTTCATTTTTGGAATCGTATATGATTCACCTCACCATAGATGGAATTATGTATATTTGATAACTTTTGCAAACCTTTTGTTTGAAACAGATGGAATGACCCATTATTCTATCACATGACCTGTTAACACTTCACGAATAACAAATTCAACTTCATTTCTGTAAGAGATGAAGTGGAAATTGTTCAAAGCACGAACAACAATGAGGTTGTACCAAAATCAAGCAAGTATTTCTTCTAATTCAAAATTTTCAACTTTAGGGAAATGATATTGAAAACAAAAAATGTTGTCCTAGTGCTCTTATATCCGATGAATCATATGGTACCTTAGATCATCACAAATTTATGGCTTTTTGATTGATGGCTTTTTCATAGCCATGTTCTCTACCTCTCTCCATCAGAACTTTATGGTTAGATTTTTCTTCCATATCCATATTTTCACCTATGTTCTCCTATATGGAAACCCAGTGATGAGTTACTTTGGGTAATCATTACGTTTCATACTTTAGTTTTTAAAATTAAGTTTTAGTATTCTTTTTTACGATGTGGGTTTCTATAAATAGTAAACGATTTATAACCCCGACAAATTTTGAGGGCGAAATTCATTTTAAGGGGGGTAGAATGTAACAACCCGAGATTTTATAAGATACATTCTTTTTAATTTCATTCATATCTTCTGTTTTACGATACCCCAAGATTATTCTACGCTATACACAACACCGTATTAGCTTGCAGTATACACAACACTAATCTTGGATCGTGTTACACACAATTTCAAGTTTGTTTGATATTAGTTATTCTATGCAATATTGAGTGTGTGTATATATATATATATATATATATATATATATATATATATTAAATTTATAAATGAAATATGGTTGTATTTTTTTATATGCAACAAAAAAGGAGTCTTTCACTATACGCAAACCTGACTTGGCTTGCATTACACGCAATCGCGACCTTCTTCGATAGCGTGTGTTGTACGCAATACCAGGTTTCACTAAACAACGATATATGGTTATAATATTATTATAAACTAGCCGTTATGAATAGTATTAACTACATTTTGAATTTTATAACATTATTATTCATCTTACACATTTTCTAGAACATGGTATGAGAAAAAAATAAATTTTTCGGTAAAATAAGTATTTTTCAAAAAATGCAGTTTTGCAGCCTTTTGATGGCGCACCCACTTTAAATCTAGTTTTTGACATGTTAATAAGTTCAATTTTACAAAATAAAATTATTATTTGGAATAATGATATAAAATTTTACCTTGGATAAAATTTCCATGTTATTCTGATAACTTTCATATTTTAATGAATAGTAAAAACACACTATATTTTAATTAAAAACAACTTCTTTCATCGTAATAATTTATGTGGTTAAATTATAATATTGAATGATATTAAAGTATAAATTGAATATATTTTTACCATTTAATATAATTTATTTCATTAGCATTGATTTTACCTTGAATTCGTAGGTTAAATCAATTCAATCTTTTGTAATGTTTTAAACAAAAACCCGTTTTTTTCGACAACGGGATTAATTTTAATTTAATTTCTGCAACTTCTGTGTATTGAATTTGGAAAAATGGATTCCATATTTATAATCAGTGGGTCCAAATTATATTAATAGACTATTTTTTATTTTTGGGGATTATGAATAATAACTACGGTAAATTTTATTTACCATAGTTAAAGGTAAATCGGGTAATTAAGGGTAAATATAAGATTATAAAATTACCCTAACACCTGCCAAAATCCTATTGGATGACTAAAAGTTGACCCATATCACCTAAGGGTCGGATTAGAATCATTTAATGGACTTTTTTTCCTGAAAATAACTTAATTATTATTAAAACCAAAGAAAGTGACAACATGTCACTCTCTTAAATATTATAAGTATATTAATTTTAATTTAGTGATAAACTTCATGAAACTTCGAAAATGAATAGTATCCAGAAATCTAATGAAATTATATACATAATATAAATTTATTTATAATTTTTATGGATTAAATAATTATCATTAATTTTGACACAATAGTGATGCAGAAATTGTTTATCTAGTGAAAAATCAAGAATATAGTTTTTATTAAACTAATAGTGACCATAAAAGGCACAAAAACCTGACCAAAACTTATTGGTCATATAAATGTAAACCATAATAATCCAATGGTCAAATATTTGACCATTTTGAGCCTTATAAAAGCGATTATGACACTTATATTATTTTATTTTAAATGATGCCAAAGTTGTCACCTTCATAATTTAATAAATATAACAATTTCAATATTGTGATTTTAAGATGATAAATTTGAGTAAAAGTATTATTGTTAAATTTAGTAGATTTATCTTCATTATAGGATTTTATTTTTAATTTTTATGAAACAAATATGTATATTAAATAATTATACAAAAATGATGTAGTAATTATTTTATTAAGAGAGAAACCAAATAAATGGTTTTAAAAATAATAAAATAAATATTAAATGAACTATTTAATGTTCTCAACTAATTTTATAGATACATATGACCTTTTATGAATCTATTAATTCTTTTATTTTGAACATATCTTATGTATATATATTTTATTAAAATTCAAATAAGTGAATAGTGTCAAAATTGACACTATTGTTATTTTATAAAAATAACATATTATAAAATTGTTTAAAAATCACAAAAATATTTAAAAATTATAAATTTAAATTTATATTGTATAAAATGTTATAAAGTATCCAATTAAGTACAATTCATGACAAATAATTAATTATTTGTTATAATTTAAAATTTATAATGTTATTACCACAAATAAAATTAAATTAGTTAAATAAGGATAAATCAAGTTGATAATGTTTAAAATAAATTGATAACATATCTAAATTTTATTTGTTGATTATATTACAACTCTATCTCATCTAATATTCTAATATGAGTCATTTTTGGAAGTTTTTAAGTGGGGTTAGATTTATTATAAATTAATATTTTTGAGATTTCCAAAGGTGCCCCTCTCTTCCCTTATAAAAGGGAACCTCCTCCCTCTCTTCCTCACACCAATTTGAGCCTTTAAGATCGGAAAAAACCTTCCCATTTCCCTTATCAACTTTCATAGAAACATCCTAGAGGTACTGGTCTTTTTCAAAGACCAATTTTAGTACCCTAAGAGGAGTATTCAAAGAGGCGTGTCAAAGAAGAGGTAATATCCGTTACCGATTCTTTCAATTTTCTTTCTTCTTCAACTTCTTCTTATTTAGTTGTTTCATTATGAAGTAATAACATAATTATAACTCATATACTTATATTATAAATATGAAACAACCCTATTTCACATTCTATTCATCCTACGGAAAACAAAATCATCGCGCGTGCGTACGTACGGAATACCATCTCCACGCCGTGGTGTAATCTGTTTTTCCACCAAAACCTTACATGGATGGGTATAATGGTGTAAAGAATAACTATATATGGTTATTATAACATCATACTAATTATTATATATTATACCATCCACTCCAATTCTATAATTATGGGAACGATATCATCGCTCGTGCGTACGTACGGACTACCGTCTCCATGACGCGATGAGATTAATTCTACAAGATTAACCATACATAAATGATCATAAAGTTTATATAATGAATAATAATGAAATATATGAAATAATAATGCTATTTTATTTATGTATATATATATCTATGTCATCTATTTAGTTTCATTCAATTCAATAAGGAAACGAAAACAACGTTCATGCGTACGTACGGTCTACCGTCTCCATGAATGGTGTACTTCATTCCTTTTATTGATCTATAATATATATGTATATGATGAATATATATATTATATATAAATATTGTTTTACATTATGGAATTATGTAAATCAGGATATAAGTAATAATATCAAGAAATGACAAGTCGAAACACATACGATAAATGAAATGATTTTACCCAAAATGCTACTTTAACATGGAATTTACAAAAGAACGGGTAATATAAAGTCATAAGTGAAACATATATGATATCATAACAATGAATATGATTATGTAATAATTTAATGAAATTATTTAAATCATTATACAGGAGGTTCAGAACCATACGAAGCATATCAGACCTAATGTAAGAGATAATTATTCCAATCTCATTCTTATCTGAGATTGCTTATTCATAAGTATTTACTGAGGTTAGGGTTAGTATCCATGTCCATATGTTCTCAAAATGTTTTCATAAAATGTTTACTTTTATTTCATGTATGTTTAAAGTCCTTTTTACCCATTTTGACTTTTACAACATGGTATGTAAAGAATCTTCTTTTTACAAGGTACTTTTTGACTTTTCCGGCAAAAGTACAAGAAGAATGTTTTTTTTAACTTATACGACATGAAAGGATTTCTACGGTTTTATAAAGACATATTTTCATGAATCTTACTCCAAAATATTTCATGACTATTTTCAACAAAATCCCTTTCTTTTAAAATTTCATGACCTTTTGTGAAAATAAATTGATTTTGAAGAAGAAAGGATATTTTCCTCAAGAATTCATTTCAAGTGTTTTATCAAAACCATTTTTCATCTAAGATGACATTATTTTATATGTGTATGGTTAAAGTATAATGTCTCTATGATTTAAATGGTTTCAATTTTCTTATTATGAATTGATATCCATTTCTTTTATATGGATTTTGTGATGATGGGATGATGTTTATGAAACCCATTTTATTCGTTGGGTTATTATGAATGATGAATGTTTATTTTGTGGCACAAGTAAGAATGATTTCATTATGAGATGGGTGGGACCAATATCTCCCTGAAATGCATTGGGTAAAGATTTATATCTCATGAGATAGACAGGACTGGAACAGTAAGTTAATCCGGTTCAGTATTACAGGAATGGAATGAGGAGTGAACTCGATTCAGAAAGGGACTTTGTCCACTAAGATGGTCTTGGCAGCAATGACTTGGCTACTATGGAAATCATTACATGTGCTTAATAGATGCCATAATTACATGTTTTATTCCCATGCTAGTTTATCATGATTAATGTTCCTTTATGATCTATGCTTTATGTACTTCCATGATTTATGTCTTTGCTTAAGATTTTGATGTTTAGATTTTATGTTCATGTTTTTGCATTCAAATGTTTATGGATTATTTTATGTTCTCTATGCTTACCCTTACTGAGCATTTGAGCTCACCCTTTATATGTTTTCTTTTCCCCAGGATTTAAAGAAAAATTTTAGGTAAGAAAAAAAGGGGAAGATCTTTATTGGGAGATGTTGAAGATCTTTCACCACGATTAGAAGATTTTATTCTAAGTTTCCAAAGACACTAAACTATTACGGTCCTTGTGTGTCTGTTTTTGTTATGTATTAAGTATTCCATAAAAGTAATGTAATATCCATGTACGTCAAGATTTGGGTATCTACAGTTCAGGTCTTACTCGACCTCTACCACTATCCACGGTGGGAAACAAAGGGTTATAAAGTTTGAGTGAGGATTTAAGAATCCTCCAGCTTAGTACAGGAGTCAGTATGTGTGTAGAATAAACAGGGTACGCAAACTGCTTGAAATGTAAATAAAAATAATCACTAAGATGAATATGATTGAGTTTAGAAATGCTTTAGTGATTAGCAGTGCATCTCTGGACTCGTTTGGTTTATCAGAAAAACTTCTGAGTCCTTCTCTGGTTTCTTGTTCAGAAAATAGAGTGTCATTTTATTCCTTGGCTCTCAGTCCAGTTTAGCAGCCTAAGTGCATGAAATGCTTGTTGTATTTCTTCACTCAAGATGCATCTTGTGTTCTCCTCTAGAATAAGTTTCTTCGTGTATGTCCAGGATTCTTGAAGTATGGATGCTGACTAGTGAAAAATGCTCCACATTTGAATGTTGTTCAGGTCTTGGATCTTTCACCCTTCGTGTGTCTTCTTAGTGACTTGATTCTCTTCCTTTCAAAAAGTGTTGTGTTGCACAATCCTTTTTTTATCTGTCCCTTTATATATTTCAGCTTATGCAGAAAAGAATAATTCCTTTTTGCATGGGTACTAGGTACGGTTCCCTGACATGGAAACAGAGATCATTAAATAACATTAACTGCATTAAAAACATAAAAGGTAGCTGTTAGCTTAATAAACAAATAGTATTGAGAGTATAGAGTATAGAGTTTGATTGGTTGGTCCATCATTAGTAGATCGTGTTGGTAAAAGTGCACGGTGTTGTAGGATCTTCAATCGGTAGCTCTTTCTCTTACATTAATATCTCTATATAACAGTTTCTCTTCATCGGTAGCTCTTGCTCCATCACTAGATCTTGAGCTATTGGTAGATCGATGTATCTGTCTGTGTGAATTGGATCTATCGGTAGACTTATGTTTATCAGTAACTCTTGTCTGTCGGTAGCTCTGGTGTGTTTGTTAGTCGGTAGCTCGGTAGACTGGTTCTATCGGTAGACTTCCTCATGTGGGTAGCTCTGGTTTGTGATTTTCAGTACTCAAATCAGTAGGCTTACTCTATCGGTAACTACTAGTAGACATGCACATCAGTAGCTCATCTGTTTTGTCGGTAGACTGTCTTCTTACCGGTAACTCTGTTTATATCAGTGACCTTAGCTTATCGGTGACTCTGTCTATCAGTAGATTAAGTTTATCAGTAGACTGAGTACCGGTAGCTCTTTATCAGTAGCTATGTGTAGATCAGTAGCTTACACTTGTCTATTTTTATGCAAAACACATCTGATTGGGTTAGAATTATTTCAGAACTTATATAACCATAGATAAAAAAATATTAACATATCTCAGGGATTATTTTAATATTATTATCATCCAGATCACATATTGAAAGAATTAAAATATTGAAAAACATTAGATTGAGATTATTAAAGTATATGAAAGCATGATTGGAATTATCAAAACATGTGAGGTCAACAATGAAGGTAACTTTCATAAGACAACCCATCTTTCTTGAGAGGGTGAAAATACCCATGAAGGTTAATTGAAGCAATATTGACTTCGATGATGTTGATTCTCAAGATACACAAGAGTTGGTATAGGAATAGATTCCACAATACCCCATGGATGATTTTGTTCCCAAATCACAAGTACTATGTAGGATCATTAGAGATTTTATAGAACTATAAAGATATGATTTTCTAGTCACTAAGTATGGTGAATCAATATTGGTTTACAATAATGACCCTCTTTCCTATAAGTACAAAGTAGAGATCACAAAATATACAATTTGGAAAGATGTCATGAATCATGAGATAGATTCTATATATCAAAACTAAGTTTGGGTTCTAGCTAATCCACTAGTTAATGTAAATCCTATTGGGAAAAAATGGATATAAAAGAGAAAAGTAAACATGATAGGTAAAATGAATACCTATAAATCACGACTAATGGATAAAGGGTTTAATCAATATCAAGGAGCTGACTATGATAAAACCTTTTATCTAGAAACCAAGTTTAAATCCATTGGAATTATACTTGAAATAGGTTCCTTCAATGACTATGATATTATCAATGTAGATGTAAAAAAACTTTCCTTAATAGGAACCTTCAGGAAGATGTCTATATGACACAACCAAAATGGTTTGTAACTCCAGGTAATTCTAAAAAGGTATGAAAGTTACAGAGATCCATTTATATATTGATGAAAGAATCCAGGTCAAGGAAAATTTTGTTTGATAAAGATATAAAATAATTTTATTTAATTAACAATGAATGTGAGGCATGTGTTTACTAGTGGTTTAGTGGGAGTAAATTTGTTAACCTAGTAGTATATGTTGATGAGATATTACTTATTGGAAATGACATACAAATATTACAGTCTATTAAGGACATGTTGAAAAAGTGCTTCTCTACGAAGGACTTAGGTGAAACATCCTACATCCTTGGCATCAATATTATTCATGATAGAGGTTTCTTGGGCTATGTAAAGGTACATACATTTACTAGATACTAAAGAAAATTAGTATGGAACAATCCATGAGGGGGTTGTTTCCAATTTAAGATAGAATAAATCTCTCCAAGAAAATATGTTTTTAGACAAAACTAGAGAGAGAGAGAATGAGTAAGATCCCATACACTTCTATGATAAGATCAATCATGTATTCCATGTTATGTAATAAGCTTGATGTTTCCTATGCCTTGATCATGGTATATTGATATCATGCTCATTCAGTTGAACAACATTGGTCAACTATTAAGCCTATCCTTAAGTATCTAAGGTGAACTTAGGATATGTTCATCGTATATAGAGGTGATAAAGATCTAATCACTAGGGTTTATAAAAATTATATATTTCACATAGATGAAAATGATCTAAATTCACAGTCAGGATATGTATTCATTATTAATGGATGTGATGTGAGTTGTAAGAGTTCTAAGTATCCATTTGTCTTTGATTCTATAGTGTAGTCAGAGTTTATATCAAATTATGATGCATCTAAAGAAGCTATTTGGATATGAAACTTTGTTTAATATCTTAATGTGGTTCTTATAAGTAAGGAACCTATAACATTATAATATCATAATAATATAAAAGTGTAACTCATAGAGGAGATGATGTCACAACAAAAAATAAAGCAAAAACTTTGAAAGTATCACCTCTCAAGGGATTTTTCTAAGAGGGGTGAAGTCATGGTGATCAAATTTTCAATGGAGGAAAATGTGGAGACCCCTTGACTAAAGTTTTATCTCAGTATAAGTAAGAATATCACATGATAACTAGTTGAGTGAGGGTTGTTAGTAGTTGGATCTAGTGTAATTGGGAGTCTGTTGGAGTTGGTTCCCTAAAACCAACTTCTATGTAATTTATGATTACTCATATTCATTGTTTCTGATATTAATAAATATCTTATCAAATCATGATTAATCTTCTACATGACATAGTATTTTAGAATAGTATCTTTCATACTGAATAGGTCACATCAGTTCCTCAATTTGATGAGAACCTAGAAGCATCATGATAATATTCTTAAATATATTTTCTATATCAGGATGATATCAGTTAATATACTATAAAATATACAAGATATTATGGGTGGATACTCATGAGACTATTAGAAAATTTCTCATGGTATATTCCTTTAGTAATTATTAGTGTATAATATTATGAGAACATGACTCCCTAGTAGGAAACCCACATTTATATATGTCATTGGATGTTCCTTTCAAAAAATGTGTGTATTGATCCTTAAACTTTAATATTATTATTAATTTATATGATTCACATAATTTTATGTATTAAAGAAAGCAATGATGGAATATGATTTTCATGAACTAGCATACATTTGGATAACCACAAGTTATATTTAATTAATCACTACCACAAAACTGGGCAAGGCATGCGCCTGCCTTTATCAGCGCTAACGGAAAAGCGCTGATAAAGTGGACCTTTATCAGCGCTTTTGTTAGCACTGATAAAGGTTGTATTTATCAGCGCTTTTCATTTTAGCGCTGATAAATACATCCTTTATCAGCGCTTTTTACTAGCGCTGATAAAAGCTCACACATATTTGTTAAAAACCCGCGGTTCCTCTTCCTCCTCCCTGCACCCGGTCAAGCTCTCGCGGAAGCCCTCCTCTGCACCGCTGCCACCTCCTCCCCCTCCTCCGCCGTGGCCGCCGCCTCCTCCTGCTCCTCCTCCTCCGGCCGTCGCCTCCTCCTCCGGCCGCCGCCTCCTCCTTCTCCTCCTCCTCCAGCCGCCGCCTCCTCCTCCGGCTACCGCCTCCTCCTTCTTCTCCTCCTCCGGCCTCCTCCTCCTCCTCCTCCTCTGCTCCTCCTCCTCCTCCCCCTCCTCCTCCACCGCAGCCTCGTCCTTCTCCTCCTCCACCGGCGCTTCCTCCTCCTCCTCCTAGTCCGCTGCCTCATCCTCCTCCTCCACCGGCACCTCCTCCTCCTCCTCCTCTGCCTACTCTGCTGCCTCCTCCTCCACCACAGTTTGAGAGGTGCCTTAAGTACTCAGGTGAGTCTCACAAGCTTTATTTTAGTTTTATATGATGTTTTTTGGAGATTTTTCAAATGAAACATGGTTTTGTGTTCATATTTTTTGAGAAACAATGTAGAACCTTGAGCATGAGGAGGTTTTCAATCCTCTTTCTAAATCACACAGTTGACTTTCATGGTTAGTGAAGGTTAACCATGGGATATCTTAGAGGAAACCATGTGAGGTGGATTTTAGTTAGGGATTAACATACCATTTTTTCATGATTTCATACAAAACATGTGAAATTTTGTAGACTGAGGTAGTTCCAATTTACATAATTAATGCATAGTTTGGTAAACTATGTTGACAAAATATTTGAAGGGGTTTTCTTGTACAGTGCCACCACATTATTAATATATGGTGTGGAAAATTGTATAGAACATTAAAATTATATTTTCATCTTTTCCCCTATGAAATTCCAATAGGGGAAGCCCCCATTTCTCATCCTCCCTCTTATACAATGCCCAATCGACCCACCCCCTTATTCCTATTTGATTCCCCTTTCCATGGGGAGTTTTTTAGTGAATTTATTCAACAATTCTAAGTGATTTCACCATCTTCCTTACCATTTTATTCTTTATATTTAGTTTCTATTGATTTTTGATTTATCTAGATTCGGTTTTATGGGTGATTCAACTGGAGCACGGTGGTATCATATTGATTTGATGGGGGTATTTTCCTACCTCATGTATAAGAGCCATCATGATGGTATCTGCAAGTAACCAATCATTATGAAGGATTTGTGTTTCCTTTTGTAGTTTTCATGGATATTGGATCAAATTATATAATGTTGTCTATGGATTTGGTTCTGATGGTTGGGTATTTTTCCTAAGATGGCACTAAGATCCCACTTCAGATCTTATATAGATTTTTGGTCTTGGTTCTAACATGAAAAGTCCACAAGATGAGTTTCTAGTGAATATAACTAGTTTAAATTGATTTGGATAATTAATTATAAATATTATAATTTAATAATTTTGGCTAAAAGTGTCTGATATCAGTTTCAAATTGAGATAAACTTTGGAAAACAACACCAATGACATACGGAAAACCGAGAAAACGCGTTCGGATTGTTTTGATACTTTAGGACAACGATCCATGAGTCATTTGTGATGTGTACGAATCGACCGCACCTCAATCTGATGCACGGTGTGACCGGTATGGCTAAAAGTGTCTGATATCAGTTTCAAATTGAGATAAACTTTGGAAAACAACACCAATGACATACGCCAAACCGAGCAAACACATTCGGATTGTTTTAATACTTTAGGACAACGATCCACGAGTCATTTGTGACGTGTACGAATCAACCGCACCTCAATCTGACGCACGGTGTGACCGGTATGGCTAAAATTGTCTGATATCAGTTTGAAAATGACATAAAATTTGGAAAACAACACCAATGACATACGTCAAACCGAGAAAACGCGTTCAGATTGTTTTGATACTTTAGGAAAACGATCCACGAATCATTTGTGACGTGTACGAATCGACCTCACCTCAATCTGATGCATGGTGTGACCAGTAAAGCTTTTCATTAGATAAAGAATCAGTATTTATTAAATGAGATAAATCAATCAAAAACATATTGATTTTACATTATTCCATTTCATTGTTATGAAAATGAAAACTTTTGAGTTTAAAATTTAATATTTTAGTTTCACATTTCCATATTAATGTATTCTTTCATATTACTGTTTTAATTTCTTTCATTATTGCATTACTAACATAATATTTGTTTTCTTATATAGGTGAATTTTTTTCCTTGAGTTTGGATGCTTTGTTCGGAAACAAATACCGTCAAGAGTGGATCACGGATATCAAAGGATGAAACATGAATGTTTATAACTGTTGTTGAATAATTGTAAATGTAACCATGTAAAACAATGTTTGAAATGTATATAGCAATGCATTTTTTTTGTATTCATGATGTTAAGTAAATGTATATACCGTTGTCAGTCAAAATATTGGGTGTGGGTGCTATGGTGTGCAGGTGTTCATGTGCTACTTTGTACAGGTATTCTGGTGTGCAGGTTTGTAGGTACTGTTTTTTAGGTGCAGGCGTTGGGGCCTTTATCAGTGCTTTTTTAGCGCTGATAAAGGGACCCTTTATCAGCGCTCCGAGAAGCGCTGATATAGGTGACCTTTATCAGCGCTCCACGAAGCACTGATAAAGGACCCCTTTATCAGCGCTCCGAGAAGCGCTGATATAGGGGACCCCCCCCCCCCCCGTATCTACGCCGGAATTAACAGTGCTTTTCTAGCGCTGTTAATACTGATTTTTAGTGCTAATAAAGGGGAAGGTTGTAGTAGTGAATGAATAAAGAAAGAAAGAATTTTTCTCTTATGTTATTTATTTGAAGTAGATATATCAATCCCTTGGATTGGAATGGTATAAACTAATCAAATCCACGAGCATGTTGTTCTATGGGTAGGTTTATTTTATGAAAGTAAAAGGAAGAGAAATTGATCATATATGTTAATGAAACTAACATGAAACATTCTTGATTAGAGATATGATGATAAATGAATTATATTATACAGTGATCATATGTATATGGTTTTATGTCATTAATACATTTAATAATTTCTCTATGGGTAACTTAGAGTGTTTCTAGATGTTAACCTTGGAATTTAGGTGATTATACAAAATTCCATTGAGAAAGGGGTCTATAGGGTCACACATTAAGTGTGTATAAAATCTTAGTTAAATTATATTTTTAATTTAACAAGTTAGAATAAATATTATTTCTACTTTGTGGTTCAATAATTATTTAGGGTTGGTTGATCAACATTATTTAATTACGAGTTATTAAAAAGAATAAATATGTGAGTTAAATAATAAAAAATATTTATTCATAAGATTTAGTGCATATAATATTTGTTATATTTATCAATGAATAATGTAGTAATATTAATTTATTAATTAAATAGTCATTATTCAAGGTTTGGTAAATACCCAGGGTGATAAATGGATCGATTTTAATGGTCCAGTTGGAAATGATAAACTAAATATCATTTAAATAAATATTAATTTATTTATTTTACAAATGATATTTATTTTTCTATAGGTAATGAACAAGTCAAATAAATAATAATATTATTTATATTATTATTAGACATGGGGTTCACTAAAGAATAAGTATTTTTTAAGGGCCTATGTATAATTAACAAACCTTACCTAGCTTTATAATTACTGAATTATATCACCTTATATTGTTAGATGCTTGTTGTACAAAATAAACTTAGAAATAATTCTCTTAAACCCTGATAGAGACACTTCTCAAGAGTGCGCTCAAGAACTAGAGTGCCAATCCACCTTCACTCTGTCAATCCTTCTAGAAAACCAAAATTATATTTCATCCATGAAGATATTTTTTCTATGATAAAAAATAGATGAAAAAAGTGATCAAGATCGACCATGTTAACACCTAAAGATTCTATAATGATGTTTTGATATTTTAGAGCAGGTGTGGGTCACTAATAGTGGAATTATACCCTTTTATCCTATACTGCAATGATGGTATGATGAGATTAGTCAACCAAATCATCATGGAAGAAATTTTAAGACAAGGTGATTATAAATTTATCTATAAATTAATTATAAATTATTTTTGATGATCCCACCTCCTTAGTTATGGAATTCACAACTCAATTAATCTTAGATTTAATTATATTTTTCATGATGTTCTTTGTCATGTACATCTCATATTATTCAATAATTATAAAAAAAATTATAAGTTTTATATGCCTAATAGGTGCTTCAACTAATCCCAAAACCTTCAGAATCCCTCACAGGTATTTAATTGACTAGTCACTGAGAATAATTTCTACTTGAATAAACTTTAGATCATCTAATACCAATTTTCAAAACATGTTTAGTGGAATGATGTTTAAAATAATACATAAATCAAAAAGATCCTTCCTATATGTGCATTATATAATAGTGTAAAGGATGGAAAATCTCTCTGGATCACTAATCTTTAGTGGTATATTCCATTGAATGATTTCCAAACACTCTTCACTAAGAGAAATACCTCCTAGATCTTCCAAAATTTTATTATTTAATAAAAAATCCATCAATAATTTAACATAATCTAACATTTAAGAAATTTATTATGAAAAAGGAATTTTAATGAGTGACTATTTGAAAATGTTGAATAATTTCTTTTATTAGGTTTCAAATTTCCCTTTACTCATTCTATAATGGAATGGTATAGGGGGTCAGTATGGTTTTAGATTCTTGTACTCTTCTTTCCTTATTTCCTATTTAACTAGATATTCAACTCTTTACTTCTTTTTGTCTTTATTTCCATCCTTAATCTTCACATCTTTGGTGTTAACTTACTCTTCAATACTCTCATTTACTTTTTTCTTCTTCTCCATCCCCATCTTAGCTTTTTTCTTCTTCCTTTACTCCATCTCTCACCTTATTTTTAACACTATAAAATTTTCTTCCTCCATTATGTGTTATCCAATAGTGTACCGGGTAATTTCTTTGATATATTTTGAGATATCCACCCAACTTTATTTTTGAGGTTTTAAAGAGAATACTATGGACTTATCAAGTATGTTTCTTGGGTATTCATCTAATGATACGATTTCTGAATGAACACTTACAACATATACTTGAAATATAGTTTTGGTGGTTAGGAAGGGGGATTTGGTCTAGGATGGAATTATTTTAGAGGCTAAATCTATCGAGGTCATTAGGGATGGTAATGGTTGAAAAAGTCTTGGATCTTATGGATGAGGTGGGTATATGGGTGGTATTTTATTTCTATTAAAGTTATAACATTCTTGATGTTGATTTCACCTCATATTTGGTTGATGTTATAGCTAAATTAGCCTCCCTAGACTATAAATATTTTGGTATTGAGGGCATCGATTATAGCTTATATATTTATAATCAACTGGATGATCTGTTATTGAAATACACTCTATCCTAATAGAATAATTTTTTATAGAAAATATATACCCCATTAAAGCCTTGTGTACATATTAAGATAACATAAACGGATTATGATTCATGGTGTACATATCCACTACATTCATTGTGAAGGAAATACGGTGGCATGCTTGTTAGTAGAGAAGTGAAATTTGAATGACTCCAATAAAGTGTAACTTAATTTATGATCCCTTACTCTATATTTTAAATTCATTTTAACTGGGGGTGTTCTAGGACTGAACTATTATAGGATACTCTAATGTCCCCTTTATCTATTTAACTTTTTAAGAAAAATCATAATTGGAGAAAAACGTGGGTGATTTTCTTCTGATCCTATCTAAAATTATTAGTATGCTTATAGACCTATAAACATTTCATAATATTTAACATTATGTTTTTTATAGTGGTGGTAGTTTTCATGATTTATTAAGTTCTATTATAAATTAAAAATTATCCAATTACTTTATCAACACTTCCACTTGGACAACCAAACAAGTAGTCTCTTCAAAATAAAATTTTGATATTTTATAAAAATATACTTTTTAGGGGGAAGTGGGAAACTGAAACAACCGATCCACCCAGAATATCAATAAATACTAACAAAGATAATATGGAAACCATAAAAACAAATGAGTATCTACTTGATGCATCACTCTTCTTGGTGGACCTCTATTAATTTTACAAAGACTATAATTGTGATATATTTTATCAAGAAGGTCTCATTTGACCTTGGGAGTATTCATAATCATTCCACTATAGGATGAATCATCAAATGGAACTCAAGATGTGGGCTATGAAGCATAGTAAAATTTATATATTTGGAGATAAATGTTGAGTCTATGATGTGGAAGTTTTATTAACATCTCCTTAAGTATGTACCATGATTTGAATGTTTATTCCTCATCAATTTGAACAATGTTTTGGATATCAATTCATAGCTTCCATGTTCCGTCTGGTGGAAAGTACTTATCTAAAAAGTACTTCTATATCTTATCCTTATTTGTAATGAACCCTTATAGTTGACTCTTTAGCCACTAATTTTCCTGATATCAGAGTGATAATGAGAATAATATCAATAAAATGGAATATAATGATATTCCATCATGTATAAAGAAATCATATATTTCTATGAAATTGGAAATATGGAAATGTGAATATTCACTTTACATCCCACCAAATATCACCCTGTTCTAAATCATATAAATGAGGTTTGAATTAATCTCAAAATTTCTTTATTTAATAGGAGGAAAAAAATAATTAGGGAATCCCCATAAATGGATAGTAAAGAATAATCCATAATTATTCTAGCTAGAGGCACTTTCTGTGATACATTTTGTGAGTCTCTATTGAAGAATTTTCCATTGAATCCATCTGGTGCAATGGGGTTATGATGCTATATTGTAATGGGGAATTGATGTGAAAAGAATAACCACTTGATATCTAGGTTGTAATCAAGTGAATATTGAGAATTGTAACTCTACGACCAAGTCAACAATGTACTACTAATACACTAATCTTATCACTCACAAAGAAACAACACACACCATACATATAAATTGAATAAAAAATAAGAGATATGAGGGAAGATTAGAACAAGTTTATTAATTTTTTGAGCACTTGAGTTCACTATGATTCCTTAGAAACAATGAAAACTCATGGAAAGGACTACCATGTCATTGCCTTCAATGTGCTACTAGAGTTTAGAATTATGAAATTTCTTGATCCTTAACCGAACTACTAAAGTGTAGAATAGTGTGAGTTTGAGGTTGGTCCCATATAGAAACACATGTGTTCCACAATATTTGTATGTTTTTATTATTAAATTAGTTTATTTACCATAAGAATAGACCATAAAGACATCAAAAACAATCCACTAAGATGAAAATAAATTTACTATGATTAGGGTATAAGATCAATTTCAAAGGATGATATCAGAAAATGTCACCTTTATCACTCATGGATTAGCCGATTCAATTAGCTAAAATGTCAATTTAAAATTAACAACACCTTATGGTCAAGTTAATTGATTATATAGAGGTCAATATAAAAATATTTATTAGAGAAGTTTAATACCCCAGATGCATTATATTTGATCTGTTAGAGAAATAGATAAATATGATCTACTTGTAATATCTCAAGTTTCTCAATCGCCTTGGAGTTCCTTCCTCTATACACCTATTTTTTCAAATACATTCTAATAGATATGATACATTTATGTTTTTAAAGCTATTCTTACTTAAAATGGATTTTCTATAAATATGATTAGTAAATATTTTATACGCATGTCCTTTTACTATCAATACCTCAACCCTTAAGTGAATCAATTCATGGTTGAGGAAAAATATACCACATGTGATTAAGATATCCTAATAAAGAAATTATGGGAAAATAAGTATGAAAAATATCAAATAATAATTTAAGAACAAAATAATCACTTGCATCAATAATTTAAAGGTTAAAAGTACAACTCTTGAATTGAAAGAAATTTTAGATAATTTTAAAAGAATGAATAAATTTAGAATAAGTAATAAAATATTTAAAAAATCCAACCACACATCATATTTATAGAAACCCTATAAATCATAACACAATGATAGGAATCTTGATGTGTGTAGGCACAAATAATGAGAAAAAGGGCCCAGTTTAATCTCCTATACTGAATATGTCATGATATAATGTTTCCCATTATAGTGTGATTACTTTATTTAGTCATTTAAAACTTTTAATTACATAAATTTTATGGTGGTGAATCCTAATAAATCAGCCCAAATATAATACTTTTATTCAATTCCAAATGCATCATGGTGTGAATGGGGAATTTGCTGTGGTGTAATTCTTAAGGATTTACCTATCTCATCTGAATTAATTACTCATGATGTGACTTCCATTTTCCATTATGTGGTCTCTTACTAGTTACCCATAAGAATGTTTGGTTTGAGAACACATTAAGGAAAAATTCCATACTCTATGGTGCGATGAGAACCTTATGTAATCTTTATATAACTAGATCAACCTTTATGTTTCTTTAATATTTCTAGGAGTGAATCTTAGGTATTATTTAAGATATTTGAGTGACCTTTTCATATAATTGGTTTTAAGTGAATTGTGGTACAAGGACCTTGGGTGTAGAAAGATTGATTATGAATATTATGTATCATCCTTATCCCTTCTAAAAAAAAGTGAAATATCTTATGTATATAGATATTTATTGGTGTATACCTAAAAAATCTTATGTTATAGTCTCTTTAATTTTATGTATCACATTTTTATAGGGTTAAATATTACATTTACCCCCTCAAACCATACATATACCTACCATGGAATGAAATATATGTAATTATGAAATTCTATAGAAGATATATAATTTTTATTCTAATCACCAATCCTTAATTTTTTTTTCAAGTTACACAATATTAGAAATTATTAAATCTATTAATCAGTGAAAACCAATTAGAAAATATATGCATACTTAACATGTATCAATATTTGGTCAAATAAAACTTTTATATCCTTTATTTTGGAAATAAAAATAAAATTATAATGAGTTTTATCTAACTTGAAATATTATGTTTTTTTATGTGTGAAATTTTTATTGTTCAATTTCAAATTCCATTATATTGGTAAGTTTATCAGATGAAATGCTCTGAAGTGTCTTCATATGATAATGTATATACTATGATAGCATTAAAATCATCATGCGATGTAGGTTAAATCTATATCCATCATATGTTTATGATCTACATCCAATGTTGTTGTAATTAAACCTAAATATTTCAAAATAAGACCATTTTATTTTGTTGTGTGGGAATATATAAATATAAACCAAGGATTTAAGGATCAGTGTTGATTAGTATTTTATAAGTGATGAAAAGTTTATTTCTAGTAAATTTATTTCAACGTATTATTTCTTCTAAGTTCTCTCACTTTTTAATCTTCTTCTAAGTGTCCTAAGAGATATCATCTGTGAGGTTTTATTTTAAACCTCTTAGTTTACTTATTGTAATAATTATATATTCAATCATTTAGAAATCATAGATTCTAGGCTAGAATCTATTTTGTTTGATTTTTGGAATTGAGGGATTATGGGGATAGAAAGACAGAAGGTATTTTCAATCCATCATAATTGAGATATTTTGTTACTCATAAGAAAATGTGTTATTGGTTAAGATGTTGATACTTACCGACAATTATATGGTTGGGGAAATTTCAAGTGCAGTAGTGGGATAACTTAGTTCTAGTTATGAACCACCTTCCACTTTAGTCTAAAAGTGATAAATTCCATTGATTATAAATTTTTTAGTATTTAATATCCTTTAGGGGTAATTGGATTGTTACTCAATACTACACAAATTCTTTTACTCTACATTGTCTTATTTTACATTGCATTATATGTTTTATTTTCACCGAGCTTATTTTGTTTTTCATACAATGTTTTTAATTGATGAAAGATTTATATTTTTCTACAATTTAAATTATGTTAACTCTGATATACTTTTATTTGATCAGAATATCATATTGTATGATCATCTTACTTTTTAGTGGGATGAAAATTTATAGTTTTACATTTGGATTTAATTCACCACATCTTGTAGTGCCACCCTTTGGGACCAACACATGGTATCAGATAAAGTCTCTTGATATATGAGATTAACTATATTTAAGTTAGTCTCAATATTTATTATTTGTTTTTTTATCAAAATATTATAATCCTTTTACTTACACCACTCATGTATAAGAGAAAGGATTTTTTTAGATATGACAGGAATGCAAATTTTATTGATCAATAATATAAATTTGAATAGTCATGTTGTTTTTTATGGGAATGATTATGAGTACCAGAGGGAATGAATGGAAACGTTCATTATCAATATTGGTTTTGAAAAATTTCTTATGCTTAGTGGAAGCCACAAGATACTAGAGAAAGAAGTTTCTAATTCTACCAGAGAAGTACGAGATGAGTCTTAGTTTAATTTTAATATTAATAATAATCTATTGAATTATATTCAATATATATATTCAAGTGTCATCTTACTGGGAAATTTGTATAATTTTGAAAAATATTGAGGTTACTCACATTAGTACATCCAAAGTTCTTAAAACCAAGAGATCCATGCTCCAGGAGGATTTTTAGTGTTTTATTTTCTATTGGGAGAACCAGTTACTCAAATGAATCCAATACTTATGATAATAGTCAATAGTCTATAGCCACTTAGAGAGAAATAATTATCAAAAGATCAATTAGTTGAGAAATTTTTTGACATTCCACCAAAGGAGTGGGAATCGAAAAAAACAACAATTGATGATACAAATAATATTACCAAGTTAAGTTTGGATGATCTTATTATCACTATTGTAGAATATAAAAGTATTTTAAAAAGGATAATGAAAAATAGAGGAAAAATAAAGGTGTTTTTTTCACTTCAACGTCGAACCTTTAAATTCTAGGGGAAATGCTACTAAGAAAATTACTTAAAATAGAAATAACTAAGAAAAACTCAATGAAGGTAAAATTTATTAGTTTACTAGTCATATTAATAAGTATATGGGATATAAAAATATCCATAGATATAACTAGAAAGTTATAAAGGTGAGGTATGATATGAAAGAATCAACAAAAACCATCTGCTATGAATATAAGAAACCTAGAAACATTTAATCAGATTGTCCGAGTTTTAATGGAAAATAAATGGATTAAAAAATATGTTTAAGAAGAAAGAGAAAAAGGGTTTCCATTATACAAATGATACATGGAGTTTTAGTGAGGATCCATGATCTTTAGATGATAGAAAAAATAATTTAGTGGAAGATAATTGGATGATTATCAATTTTTATTTAAATATCCCTTGAAATAATATTTTTTTAATCTAGAAGGTATCTCCTAATACTCTTTCTCAATTATATATTAATGTAAATGTTAATTTTGATTCATATGATGATAATGTGTCCTAATTGAATAATTAATATGAAGTTCTATCCCTCAAATAAATGGATTTATATGTATCTATTTTAGAGAAAAAGGATTGGATAATGAAAGAAGAGTTCAATAAAGTTAAGGTAGATCTTACTAAGTATAATAATAAGCTATCTGAGATAAGGAATGAAAATGTTAAGATAACATCTGAGTTGAATAATCTAAAAACATAGGTTTCTAAGATAAATTTTGAAAATAAGGTCAATTCTATATCATTCATAGAATGTATTGTGTCTAAGAATGTATATGAAGCAAATAATTAAGATGATAAAATTTATGAAATGAATAAGGATAAGAGTAAACTCATTAATGATTTTGAAGATTCTAAGAGTGAAATTTCTGAGCTAAATTCTACATTAAGAACTAAAAACACTTTTTTAATATCATCAAAATATAATAATTATGTTGTAAACTTAATTCATAGGTTGAGAGTCTGAAGAACCTATTGAAAAAGTTTATAACCAAGAGTCAATCTTTTCTGAAGATATAAAAAAAATTATTCCAAAGAGAACTACTTATGGACTCAGACACAAATACACAAAAATTAAACTTTGTCAGCCTAACTATTTTGTGCGAAGTAGAACCCCTCACTAAACTATATATCAAATAGGTGGAAATTGGTGAAGATGATTATATTTAAACAAGTTTCATCCCTTTGGAAAACGTAAGTCTGATATTTCAAAGGAGCTCATAACTCTTGAGCATAGGATAACCAGATAGATCTAGGTTTCTAAAGTTCTATTTTCAAATATTTTTGGACCCAAGCATGTCTGGATTCCTCCGACATAATTTTAGATCAGATAAATCTACTATGTATTGACAATAAAATTTTTATATCTGGTACCTGGTAAATTTTTATTTTTATCAAAACATAAATTCTATTTGTACTTCTTTTACTTGTATAAGTTTCATTTTTTTAAAATTTTTCTTTAAATATTAACTCCTTTATCATGGGGGGTTATTTTATTTATTTAGATAAATTTATTGAGGAGTTATTTTATGCCATTAAAATTAGTGAAATATATTAATGAGTCTTTTGGATTCTTTCCAGAACCATCTACTATAGAAGAATTTCATGCCACATTTATGGAAGATAACTTTTGGAAGTTTCAAAATTTATTATTCATATCATATGATATTAAAAATGGGTTTTAATATTACTTTGTATAAATTTATAACATCCAGTAAATTTATATGCTACTAACATATTAGTAGAAAAATACTTTTTTTGGAAGTTATAATTTTATTCATTGAAAATAATTTTGGAATCATCTATTTTGATGTGAAGTTTTTTGGATTGTTGGATGAGATCAGATCAATGACAACCCACTTTTCCTATATATATATATTGGTGTGGACCTAGAGTTAGTTATTAGTATTCATTGTGAAGCATTTATCTCTTGATAAATTTTTGTTCAGTGTTTGTGTTTTCTTATTTAGATTTCAATATTTTTTTATTAGAGAAACTACTTATAAGTTGATAGTGATGGAAATATTGATAGAAAAATTTTGGTTTTCATATAAAGAATCATTTTTGAAGAAATATACCATCTTTTAAGGTCGTGGATCATTGAATTTTCCTAGTGAAAAGTGGTTTTTTTATTTTTGGCTTATATGTGGATTCTATAGAACTGTAGTCTTTGAGAACATGAATAGTGTGAAAATAATGAAATTAAAATTGTAAGAGAAGGAGTTTACTTTATATTTTATAAATGATTCTCTTGAAATTTTATTATAAGGGGTAAACATATTTTTATCACACAATAATTCTAAGACTTTTAGATCTTTTAATATAATTGATTCCCTAAAAATATCTTATATGTTAATGAAAAAAATCCATAAGATGAATCACCTTTATCGAGAAGTTAGAAGAATAATTCAATGGGTTCAAATTTTCCTTATTTTAGAAAAGTATATTGTGATTCTATAAATATTATAGATCTATAGGTTCTTTAATTTCTTAATGGTATGATACCATTTAACATAATGATATTTATCCAGTTGTATGTTGATGTTGTTTTTATTGGGTTGGTGAAGATATACATGTTTCTTTATTCCTAGACCTTAAATTTTATGCTGGTCAAAGTCTTAATTAAATAAATATTTAAGGAATTTGGATTTATTGAATGAAATAAATATTCCTCACTAAATAATCAAAAAAATATTACATATGAATCTTTTATATCATCTATATAAGTAGAAATTATTTAAAAGGGAGTCAGATATTACTCCATTGCAAGATACTAAGATGCCCTCGACATGAACTCCCATATTTGGTGCTATAAAAATATACTTTAATTACCTATTTTGTTAGCATGTAATATGAATCAAATAAAACTTATATATATTTCTATAATCATACATTAAATATCAAAACAATTATACAATCCCATAACCCAAAGGTTTAACACCTTTATAGATTTTTTATATAAAAGTTTATTTCACATAATTGTGAACATTTCTCCATAATCACACCATAATAGACCTCCTTATGTTATACACATATTAAATACATAGGGAATAAAAAACATAATAAATTGGTGAGATCAAACATCCAGTAAGGGGACAAATTATTAATATATCATTAAGGGTTAGACTATAAGCATGTAAAAACATGATCATGAGAAAAATATCTAATTAAAAATGAAAAGGGAAATAAAAAGTTTCAATGTAATAAAAAATTATCAAATATATAACACTATATAAGTGTGTATAATTATGATACAATAATCATATTCTATAGAATATATCATAGGCATATGAAATATAAATATGGAATAAACATAAGAATGATAAATGATAATATTGTAAACATAACTAACCACATTAAGTCCATGCTCAATCTTGTGAACATAGATAACCACATCAAGTCCATGCTCAATATTGTGAACATATCTAACCATATCAAGTCCATATGAAATCTTATGGACATACCTAACTGCATCAATTCTATGATCAACATTATTATCTCATGAAATTTTAAAACCTCAACCAATGTATTAGAGGGAAATATAAAACCCCAACCCTTCAAATAATAATTATCTATACATATGTGCGCTACATGAAATCAATGATTTATCATATGAATGTGTATGTAAAACCATAAAAATATAACTCCATAGGGGATAGATCCTTTGGAGATAAATATGAATGTGTTTGTAAAATCATAAAAATATATTCCATAATTTTTTAATATTTCCATAAAAAGATGAATTTATGATCCACTTTCAAAAGTCATTTTCAAGAAGGTTATTAGAAAACCTTTTTAAATATTATTTTAAAAAACTCCCAATAATGAAACCTTGAAAGTAAATAATTGTTAGGTTGAAAAACATAGAGAAAAAGTTAAAATATAAGACTATGAAAATAAATTCCTTCTTAATATTTTAAAATATATTTATTGAAACCCACATCATTAAAAGAGTAATAAAGATTCATTTTGAAAAGTGTTAAAGAGAAATATGAAATCAAAATAAATAATATATATATAGAAATAAAAATAACAAAGGAAAGAATTAATAGGAAGAAATAATATAGACATAGAATATAAAATGATTATTAGAAAGGATGAGAATTATTATTAACAACATTATACTTTTATTAGAAATAAATTCATCATAGAATATAATTTTAATTAAAAATTCATTTTTCCCTGAGAGTAAGATAAAACCCCATATATTGAGATCTTAGGGTGGAATAAACCAATAATAGAAGAATTAATTTCAATAAGAAACATTATAAATTAAAAAAGAAGATTGGAGTTAAAAAATACCTTAAATTTACTCTAGAATTCCAAGAAGCGCTTTGACCTTGTTGATAATTTGAATATTTCCTTGAAGGATCCATTGGAAATGTAGGACTTGGGCCACTTTATTATAACAGAGGGATTCCAAACATGGAATAGGGATCTAGGTAAGGTAAAATAGACATAAGTTCAAGGAAATTTCATAGGATAAGTACATCTTAAATTAGGTGTAAATGAATTCCTTTTATCGGTGAAAAAGTGGGAATTTTCCTTGGAAATGACAGTTATGCGAGGGTTAAAGATTAAATCATAGGGGGGTTAGGTGATTTAGCTGAAGAATATTTAGTGAGAGATGCTGGTATGAATTTCCAACACAAAAATGTATTCTAGAATTTCTAAGTTTCATGTAGACTTAAAAAAATTCAATCCACTTTAAGTTACCCATTTTTTACCCTTATTATTCTTGTTTAAATATTTAGCATTGTAATAAATTTTTAATAAAAATATAAGATGACCATGCTTAATTTTTTTTGACATGATGTTACTAAATTTTTATTCAATTTAATCCAATTAAATTTATAAATATATGAAAATTAACTTCTAAATTAAAACGTATGTTATATGAAAAACTATTTTTTGTAGAAAAGATGTCTTTTTATACATTAAGTTTTTTATTCTTATTTACTATATATAACTAATTAAATATGTGTTAATATATATTTTTATATATTTAAAAATTATATTAGATTCATCATTTAAAAGATATAAATTTAATAAATATTAAACAATGTTTATAAAAATGGTTATTTAAAAAAAATAACCATTTTACCATGGTAACTAACATTTACTTTGGTAACTCATTTTTGAGTTAAAATTGAAATGACCTTATTAAAAAAAAATTTGTATGCAGATTAAAAATATTGAAATAATTTTATTTAACTCAATTTCAAATGTTGATAAAGATTAATTTTATTATAATCATGTATATCACATAAATTAATTTTTTTTGTAAAAATACATTTTAAGCATAAAATGATTTTATTTGTTATTGACCAAATAAATTTTTAATAAAAAATCTTTTATTTTTATTTAAATGTAGAAATTTAAAATTTATAAAAAGACATATGATATACATATAATTTATTTTGTTGATTATCCTGTCTTCTACTTATATAACCCCTCAAGATCTCAGAGTAAGGCCTAAAGATATGATAATAAATAATGGTTGTTATTGTTGGCGCTTCAACTATCATGGATCTCATAGAGATTTTAAAAATCTTGAACTTCCCAAAAAAATGATTTCATTGAATCCATACTTGTTGGAGTTTTGGTTGGGCTTGGTCTAGGAAAAATCCTAAAGAAGATACCTCCCTTATAAACTAGGAAAAATAATATTTATAAGGAATACTTATACTACTTGATACCATTTCCTATACTTATTTATTGATTTGATAATATGGTTACTTCTATTTATACTGAATTTTTAAATAACTATGTTATAATATTCATATAATAAAATGATTTATTTTTGTTCAGTGTTGTGTGTAAAATAAGATATCATAACTTTAAGATATTATAATTTTTAGGGTGTCATATATACTCAAGAATAGTAGAAGAAGGATGAAAAAGTTGTTAAGAAGAAGTATAAAGAAATTTCACAGAGAAAAAAATAATTACAAGCTATTATGACTGAGTTCACTAAGAAGAATAATGTAGTAGAAGTTGCTCCATAAAAGAAAAATAATCATTATAAGACTTCTCAGAAGTTAAATTTAGATGATGATATTTAAGATCTAGTAGAAATGTTTAGAGTAGAAATCTAAAAGAAATCGAATGAAAAGAGGTGTAAGAAGAGAATCTTGAGAAAAAAGTATGGGAAGAAATACCAGTTTTATTTAAAGGTCATAGGTGGTCAAGTCACTATTCTTTTAGTGACATTTGGAGAATCAGTTGAGGTGTTTCATAAGACACTAAAGATAAGTTTAAATCTTTTGGTAGTTGAGTAATTAAATTCATTAGAAGAATTAGAGACAATGATTTGATCCAATCCACATATTAATCATCCTGAAGAAAACTGTTCTACATATGTTCCCTATTTAAGACCCACTTTTTCTCAATAGTCTGAATAATATTCTTTATAATTAGTGAAAAAATCAATGGGTACTTTTTTGGTAGTCTTTTCAACTAAGGTTCAAAAAACAAATCCTCTTATAACTAGAAAAGAGGTGATTCTATAAGTTGAAAAGAAAAATACACCTAAAGTTATTGGTGAAAATGAGTTGGATAAATATTCTCATCACATCTAAATTATTAATGTCACTAATAAAAAATTAAAAATCATCCAGATTTAACTTTATAATCTAAACTAATAAAATTCCAAAAAGAAATTTCTTTAAAGGAAATTTTTACTGAATTCAGTTTGAGTAGTGGTTAAATGAAAAATCAAATAGGAGTGATAGTTGATCAAATAGAAAATTATAAAATCTTATTGGATTCTTATTTCAATGGATTCAAGACTAGGAATTATTTAGAATGATTTAGTTGACATCCAGGTCTCTTGGAATTTGTAATAGGTCTTAGATTAATAGGTATAAATTAAGTCAAACCTTTTAAGTTTTAAATAGATTATACACAACACTTTATAAATCTCAAAAATATATAAAATTATGAGAAACACCAAGATAAGTATATTTATTAGTTTATATACTATGATGGTGTTTAGGATCATAATTTGGAAGAGCAAGTTTATAAGTTAGAAGTTTTGGAGTGAAAGATTGAAGTTTGAGACCATGAGTTGGATGTTTTAAGAGAAGTGGATAGTTATTCAAAAGGTTTATAATTTTTTTTAAAAGGATAGAAAAGGTTTTATACAAAAATCTTTCAAAATAATAATTTTATAATTTTGTTCTCACTTTCCCTCTGATGAATTTAAAAACTTAACTTTGAATATTTTTTTGATTCATTGAATTTATTTCCATTGAATGTATGAATTGAATGTTAAATATATTACTTGGATTTACTTTAATTTTTTTGAATGATTGAGGCTGAGAGAACATCTAAAAATTATTAACTTAAAAAATTACTAAAAATAACAGGAAACTATTTTTTTGAATTTTTTTATAAATTTGTTAGTATTATTTCAATTTATTAAGGGGGATAATTTTTAAAACTCTAAGAATATTAATGAAATTTGATATATCAGATATTATATTTTCTAAATATTAATGTTTTTATTTCATTATTGTGGATTTTTTTAAATACTAACGGGGAAATTTTTTTAATATTTTTTTATCTATAAAGAGATGTTTTTGATTATTTCGATTGTAAGTTTTTCTTTGTTAAATAACATGTTTATGTGTTAAATATTTAAGGGGTAGAAATTTTTTCCTAAGTTTTTTATTATATGACACATGGATTTTTCTATTAATTCAAACTTTACCTTTTTTTGTATTACATTTAATTTTTTAAAAAAAGGAGATTATTGGGTAAAAGACCACTTTCATATCCTTTATTTTAAAAATCACAGAAAACTTAATATGAGTTTTATCAAACTTGAAATGTTGTGTTTAAGTTTTGTGTTTGTGAGTTTTATATTTTACAATATCATGATTCATTATACTATTATGTTCACCATATGACGTAGAATAAAGTGTCTTTATCATATGATGAGTACACTAAGATGGTGTTGAAATCATTAGACGGTGTAGGTTGAAACTACAACCATCAGATGTTTGTGAGCTATACATAATGCTATTTAAAATGAATCCAAAAAACTTAAAATATTATCATTGCATCTTGTTACATGTGTTTATATAAATAGAACCCAAGGTTTCAAGGATTGATAGGGATTAATATTTTACATGTTCTAGACAGTTAATTGATAGAGAATATTTATTAATATCTTATTTATTATAATTACACTCACCAAGTAATATTTTTTGGAGTGTTTTAATAACTACAATTTTTGAGGTTTTATTATAAAGGTCTTAGTTTCCTTATTATAATTGTTATTTCATTAATCCTTGATATTTAGGATCATTTGGGTTGGAATCTAGTTTTTCCAATCATTTTGATTGAGGGCTTCTGAGGATATAAATACAAAAGGTTTTTTCGGTCCTTTATAACCATGGTCTTACATGGATAGGAATATAGTTTTTTGGTTAAGAAATTGATACCCATCGATGGATATACCATATAGGAACTTATAGGTGTGGAATTAAGATACCTTGGTTCTGGTTACGAACCACCCGCTGCTTTGGTTTAATAGTGACGACTTCTGTTGATTGGAAATGTTTTAGTATTTTATATCCATTAAATGTAATTGGGTTTTTACTCAATACTTATAAATTTTTTTACTTTACTTGGTCTTGTTTTTCATTGAATTGTTTGTTTTATTTCTGTTGTAATTATTTCATTTTTAGATAGTTTTTTAACTACCGATATATTTATATTCACATGGAATTCAAATTGTGTTAACTTTGATATATTTTTTATTTTATTTGAAGGTATTGTTATCTAATCAACTTACATTTGACTAGGATAAAAATTTATAGTCTAGATTTAAACTATAATTCAATTTTTTTTGAAAGTGTTGAATATTTCACCCTTAGGGACCAAAAATCAATTCCTTATAAAAAATTTGATATGGACAACAAAAAAGAGATTATTTTTAAATAGGAATCCCAAAATGTTTTTTTTTATTCAAGAAAACAATTGTCTCCAAATAGTTTTTTAATAATATAGAAAATTATTTCTACCAATGATTCACAAAGTAATCAACATATGGTGATTTGAGGGTAAGAAACCACAAAAACTATCAAATTAATAAATGTTTTATGAGAAATGTATAACAAAATATAATCAACCTAGTGAATTTTGGGAGACAAAAAAATCATTAGAGTTTTTTCAATTTTATTTTCTTTATTATTTTCTTTAATTTTTTATTTTTAGTATGTTTCAATTCTATTTTTTGGAAAAAATAAACACAAAAATTGATTTCTAATATATTTTTATTATAATGAGATCAAATTAATGGGACTGCATTCACATGATCTAATGCGAAGTGTCATCACATAACGGTAATTTTTTTGTACCATTTACATTTTTTATTACTCTTTTTCTTATGTAATATATGAAAATATATTATTTAGATTACTTGACATTATAAAAACTATAAGGTACATGTTTTTATTTAGTAAAAGAGAATAATTAATGGGAATGAACTTGAGTATTATCATTTTTTGATAGAGGAAACATGGTTTACTTATGATTCACATTATTTATTTCTTTAAACGTCATATTTATATGAAATATAAATGAATTAAGTGTGCATGAATTTTTTGATTACAATGATGCATTTAATTGATGATTCATGTATTTAGTGATTTGATTAGTACACAAAAGTAATATACCATTTCAAATTTTAATTAAAATTTTAAATTGATAAGATAATTACTTGGAGTATTTAGAGTAAGTGATTAATTGGTTCTTATGTTTTAAATGTCAATTTGATCACTTTAATATACAATGAAAAAAATAAAATAAAAAACATGTACATATATAAAATATGAATAAGTAATGATTGACTATGGATTGATAATCATTTCCCCTTCCACATCTTGATTATAAAAAATATAATGAGATGTGATTGGGGGAAATATTTATAGGTTTTAGTTATTTTGTCTCATATGATTTATAAAAACCAATTTCAAATATATTTTCCTATTTGAATATTATAAAAATAGTTTTGGAATGAAATTTATGATGAGAATATTGGGTTAAAACAAACTTAAACAAAATGGTTGATAAAATCATATAAAATTCTTATAGAAAAAAAAAGAAAAAGTGAAAAAGTGTGTGTGTATTGTACTTGGATATACAAGTGAATGAAAATTGATAATAATATTATATTACAAATAAATAATTTATATTCTCAATATCAATGAATATTTTAATCATATAATTTAGGAATTAAGTATATTTCATTTTATTTATTAACTTTACTTGAAAATGTTTTAATTGAAAGATTCTCATATATGTCTGATCTAAAAATGTATTCATTATTTATATTTGTTTTAGTTTCATTAGACACGATGCTTAATATTTATATATTTTGTTTCCCTTATGATAATTTTTGAAATTTTCTTAAGAATAAACAAATATTAATTATGGGACTATTTGATTGTTGAACATTTTATATAATAACCATATCAATTTCGATGAGTTTTTCACTAATTTAATGTGAAAAACATGTTTAAAAATAATTGTACAATGCATTAACTTTTAGAATAAAAAATTTATTTTATGTATATTTGGATTTTGTATGTGATATTTAGAAAATTTTATGATTTTTAGAAATTATATAATAATTTTTTAAGTATTAATAAATTGTACAAGATATTTTTTTTGACTCTATTTTTATGATCATGATGTTAATAACCATTAATTAGATTTTTTTTAGATTGAAAAAACTTGAATTCCTTGAGAATGTTTTATATAAATTTTAATTTACTTGTAAATTTAATGAAAAAAAATTACATACAAGTATAATTTTTTAATTTGAACATGATAATTTACTCTAAAGAAAAGAAAAATGATAATAACAAAACCATTTCTCATGATGTAAAAGAATCAATATATATGTATATATATATAATAACATTATGTATGATAGTAAGGACCCATTAATCGTCTACCCAAACCAATTAAGTAGCCTTAGGGTAGTGGTTAATTGGGATTCTATAAGGTTAGAATGATGAATTCAAAACATGATTAATATTCATGTAGAGTTTGACAGTATTAAAAAACAGGTATTTCTTAGTGCTTAAAAATGATTTCTCAATGATTAAAAAGAATTGAGATTATAATATATTTAAAAAGGAAGGAGTAATTTCTTAACACTAAAAAAATCAGAAAGTACCCTTTATCTGTGTTAGACAAGCATTGAGAAATTCACCTATAGATTTTTTCAATTATAATTTAGTACTATAACAACCCAAATATAGGACAAACCATAATCATAAATAAATAATCCCCATAATTAGTATAATTAAAACATAAATTTCATTATTTGATAATATTTTTTTTACATTAAAACTACGTGTTATTTGATAGTATTTTTTGTACATTAAAACTATGAGTTATTTTTACAATAATTATAAATAAATAATTCACATAACAAAACATGTGAATATAAGATTTTGAACGAATAAATAATCATTTTAATTTAACCTACCACAAAAATGTACCTGTAATTGAAATGAGTAATATATATGTAATAATAATCAATATATGTTTTATTAATAATAATTAAGAAATTAAAACAAATTATATATGAAAAAAAGCATTTCCAAATATTCTGAAAGGAATGTGTGTCAGAATGTGGCATGGTTTATTTTTACATGTCATAAATGAATCAATGATCATTTTACTAGAGTTTTACAATGATCTAATATCATTTTATTAGTTTTTATCACACGGTGCTTTTTTTAACAAAAATATTTCTTAAAATTCAAAACAAGAATTTTTGGACATTATATTCAAACCATGATTTAGAATATAATATTTTGTCTAAATATATATATAATTAATTAATATAATATCATTTTACTAGTTCTTCGTGATAATATGAACATGTTTTATTAGTTTTCATCATACAACATGACTTTTGAACTTATAGAGCACTTAAAATGAAAAAATATATAATTTTGGTCATCTAAACCATATCACACATTTGAATAATATTCATTTCATTACTATAAGTTACAAATGAATCAAATAGTTTTTGTTAATATTTTCATAGTTATTTGAGATTGTTTTATCAGGTTTGGATATGTGATGTATATTTTTAATAGAAATTCCTCTTTTAAATTCAAAACACACATTTTTAGTCATTCCAACCATACCATGTGTCAGAATGAAGTGATCTTATTTCTTATATATCGAAAATGAATCAAATATCATTATATTGTTGTTTCAAGAAAAGTTGATATTTTTTCTTAATTTTGAGTACACGCAACACACATTTTAATCGAAATATCTATTTTAAATTGAAAAGGAACATTTTTGGTCATTCCAACCCCATTATGTATTATAGTGATGAAAAATTCATTCAAATATATCAAAAATAAATAAAATATAATTATTCTATATTTTTATAACAATGAATGATTATTTTATTTGGATTGAATACAACACACATTTTTGACAAAAATATCTCTTTTAAATTCAAAACAATCATTTTTATCATTCTAACCATAAAATGGGTTTGAATAACATGAAATTCATTCCTAAATGTTAAAAATTAATAAAATATCATTTTTATAGAGTTTCATAGTTATATGAGATTGTTTTCTAATGTTTTCCATGTGACACATGTCTTTGACTAAAATATCAAATTTAAATCCAAAGTATAAATTTTTTAACATTCTAACCATGACACATGTCAGAATGACATGAGTTTTATTCATAATTAATATAGATTAATCTAATATTTTTTTTCTGTAGTTTCATGAAAAAACAAAGTATGTTTTCTCAATTTGATTCTATGACACATGTTTTAAACTTACAGAATACATAGAATGGATAAAAACTTTAAGTCATTCTAAACAAATCATTTTTTTTAATGATATTTAGTTATTTTATATAGGTTAAAAATGAATCAATTATAATTTTTGTAAAGTTTCATGATAATTTGATATTATTTTCTTAGTTTTGACCTTGTGGTGTTCATTTTAAACTATAATATCTATTTTAAATTTAAAACATGTATTTTCAGTCATTTTAATCCCACCACACATCAATTTTTTTAGGTTCATTAATATATGACAAAAAATCATCTATGATCATTTTATAATATTTTCATGATAATCCAAAATTGTTTTCTCAATTTTGAAAACACGATATGTGTTTTTAATTGAAACATGTTTTTAAATTTTAGAAGTTTCATTTTCTATTATTCTGACCATATAGTGCATCATAAACATGTAAAGTTTTTTTTTCTATATGTCACAAATGAATAAAAAATCATTTTACTTGCATTTTATAATATTTGTGACTATTTTTTATATTTTACCATGTGAAGTATGTTTTTAATTAAAATATATCTTTTAAATGGGAAAAAATAATTTTCAATCATTCTAACTGCAAAATGTATCAAAATGACATGCAATACATTCTTACATGTCATAATTAAATTTAAAATAATTTTTTAGAGTTTTATAAAAAATCAAACACATTTGATTAATTGTGAGAATGTGACACATGTTTTGAACTTATTTAAAACATTAAATGAAAAACACACTTCGGCTTATTCCAACCACACCGTGCACTAAAATTATTTATGTTTTATTCCAAGAGGTCAAAAATTAATTGACAATCATTTTCTTATAGTATCACAACAACTCAAGCTACTTTTCTTAGAACTAAATACGTGGTTTACTCTTATAGGACATAATTTTGATAAGAAAAATAAATAACAAATAAATAGAGGAATAACTCTTCAATAATTTTTTAAACATTGTGAAATTACATAAAATTATCATTAATACTTAAATACATCTATTTCATTCTATAAAAATTATATTTTAGAAATATAGAAATAGTACAATATGAGGATCCCTAAGGAGATGTCCAGTCTCTCCCCTATAGGTTTAGAGACTAGTCTGATGATAATGTAGATTTAGATACCCCTTACTATTCTACATATAAGTACAAAATATTTTATTACCCTAGATTGGTTATACCAGTTGGTTTTAATATTTGAATCTTCTCAGGATTTTAGGATCCATGCCCTACTTTAACGGTGCACCCCCATTCATGCCTACCATCTCCCTTTGTGTACTCAAACATGAAACATATGGTGTCCCCATGATTCAATTTATTCTCACTATAAAGAGATGTTAACCCATATCTAGATCATTTTACATGTATCCTTCATTCAAAATAAAGTGCATAGGTAAGGGGATTATTTTCTGTTACTTTTCACCCCCCCTTTAGTGCTATTTACAAAAGAATTATAAGGATTTTTTAAAAATAATTAGTATGCTTGATGAAGGGAGATATTTCAAGAAATATTAAATCTAGGAAATCCATAATCTCTATTTTCAATAATTAATAACACTAACATTTATACTCACTTGGAATACTAGAGATGTGGGATACCCCTAAAAATATAGTTCATTCCTAATGTTACCAAGGATTCAATGCTTTCTATAGTCTCGGTTCATGAACTAAAACATATTGTAGACCTCCTTAATGAATTTGAGGGAAAAATACTTATTTTGAATTATATTTATTTATATCCTACCAATATCTATGTATGGATTCATTTAGAGAACATCATGAAACTACAATATTTATGTTGCTTATGAGCAGTTATTTAGTGACTGCTTAGGAAATCACCACTAAATAAATCCATATTTATTTCATGGTGGTTTTTAAAAAATAATCATGAAATATTTTAAAAAATAATAGTAAATGATCTCATATCCAATATCCCCTCCCCCTGAGTTGTCCCTTTCCCCTAAAGTTCCTTTCCCTTGGTGACATTTGAGCTCTCTTATAAGGTACAACCTATATGATTATGTGTGAGGTATCTAGTGACATGAAACTATCATAGTGATGAGTGGGGTTCCTGATGATAGAAGATCCTTATATTGGTTGAAGGTATAATCCATTTTTAATGTTATATACTTAATTTATTTTATACTCACAACAAACAAGTTATGAGGTTTTATTATCTTTTGTATGTCCTTATAAAAATGATACATTTTCTTATTGTTGTGATAAGAATTACAAAATTAAAATATGATTACTTATATCTTTATTGGTTAATTTTATTACTACTTGAAATGTTCTATCAAACTATTAAACAATTTTTAATATTTTTTAAAGTAATCTTTGATAGTCCATACAATATCTCTATACTCAAATCACGAACACATTCTATTTTTTAAATTTTTTTCATTAAAGTATCTGAAATATTCAATATGAAATTTTTTTATCCAGGTTTACTTTACTCATGTATATTTCTTAAATTTCAAGACTCATGTTTGTTGGAAGTATCTAATAATTTTTTATCATTCTAATTCAACTATTCAGATTGAAATATTAAAATGGATTTTAATAGTAAATGTTCTAAGTTAAAAAATTTATGCATTACGAATGTTATGAGATACAATTTTTTATATAGTAAACTAGAGAAATATGATTAAAATTATAATTTTAGTAATTTTCTATGATTTTAATTAGTATTCATTATTTTTAACCAAATTTTATATAAAAAATATTCTATGAACCTTCATCATATATTCTATGAACTTGTATGTCATGACCCGACCCGAAGGGGCTCAGGCCGCAACTCCCTAAGCCTACCACCAATAGGCCAGGGGATGGTGACTAGCACCAAGATAGAATATAACACATATGGGAGGCCTTTTTATAATGTACCTATACGCACACACCCACAAACACCTTGTTGAAATAGCGAAGAGATATAAAAATATAGAAACTAAAATGAATGCATACATCTATCCCAAATCAGAGTACGAAATAAGTACTAAAAGCATAAATTGAAAAACATATACCAAAAAAAAGAAAACTATAAAACCATCCAACCTACTTAGAATAATGGGATCACTATCAAATGAAACTACCAAAAAGCTCCTCAACCCATCTCTGTGTAGGATCAAAATGATGATGTAGATTCTCAATATATAAGAGGGTGGGGGGTGAATTTTTTATTTTAAAAAATTCCATTGAAACTTTTAAAGATGGTAATGTTTAACAAATTTAAACAAGGTAAATTCACAAGACCTCTTAGTTCTACAAACTTTCTTGATTCTGGAAATGTGGTTTCAGAAATGAAACTTAAGAAAAGTTTACAAAGATAAAGATTCTACCTTAGAGCATATAGAATCTTACTAATCAGAGTACAAGTATAAGAAAGTATAAGATAGTTATACTTTCCTTAACAACCAAAATGTAGCGGAAAACTTGAAACAATACAAGTAAAAAATAGTAAATCTTTTAACCCATAGAGAAGGGTATCCAACAACCTTGGATAAAGGTCCTTTGATTTATACTTTCAAGAAAGTATGTCTTACCCCCACCAGGGTAAACCCTTGATACGAATATCAGAATATGTCTTGCTATCCCCACAATCCCTAAAACTTCAAGGTAGTTGGCACCTCTGTCTTCTTATCCCCGAAAGCCCTCAAATGTACTTAACAACATTTGGAGTTGCACAAAGCAATTCTGAACAAGATGTTCAGTACTCACAAAGCATGAAAGTTTCTCCCTAGAAATCACTTCAGCAGCATATAATCTCTAAAGTTGTAGAACAGTCAGTTAAAGTTGTGATCCCGTTCAAATGAGCACCTATTGATAGGCACATCTTCAATGGTCGTATCCCTACTCCAACGGTCATATTTTTCCTTGAATTTTGGAGGGACCTGTACACGTGTCAATCAAACAACAGTTAGTTAGTAACAGAAAGAATGACATCATTTTATAACTCAAACAAGAGTAAGGAAAATATGGTTGCTTATCCAAGTTCAATTTTTCAGAGTCTAATTGAAAAACCATTCAGTTTCTATAATACATGAATATTCGGATTCTATATTCAAAAGAATTCAGAACCTGAATTATATAGAATTAAAAAGTTTGAATTTCAAAGAAATTTGGAGTCTGAATTCATAAGAAATTGGAGTCTAAATTCAGAATGTTCAGAGTCTGAATTAAGAGAATTCAGAGTCTAAACTCAGAAAGTTCGGATTCTGAATTTAGAGAATTTGAAGTCTGAACTCAGAAAGTTCGGAGTCTGAATTCATAAGAATTCTGAGTCTCAACTCAGAAATTTCGTATTCTAATTAATAAGGATTCAGAGTTTGAACTCAAAAAGTTTGGATTATGAATTAATAGAATTCGGAGTATGAACTCAGAAAGTTCAGAGTCTGAATTCATAAGAATTCGGAGTCTGAATTCAGAATGTTCGAAGTCTGAATTCAGAGAATTCAGAGTTTGAACTCAGAATGTTTGGATTCTGAATTTAGAGAATTCAGAGTTTGAACTTAGAAAGTTCGGAGTCTGAATTCAGAGAATTCAGAACCAGAATTTAGATTCTAAAAACATTATGCTCTATATCTAAATATTTATAAGATTTTGAGGTTTTAGATATTAAACTGAATTTTATACTTAGAAATAAAATTAATTAGATTATAATATGAACAATGAAAATATGGTAAGGATGAATTTCCTTGGAAAAGGAAAATTTTCATTATGAATAAAAAATATAGGGGAAAATAAATTTTTTTTAAGATAGAGTGTTTGTGATTTTCAAAACAAGAAGGAATGGAAAAGTCATAAGGAAGCCTTATTGACTCAACAATCTCCCCCTTTTTGGAAAGCACAAACATCCTTATGAAAAAGAATATAAGGACTAAGAAAATATTTTTCTGGACTTTCAAAAAAACTTATCTCCCTTAACAGATGGGAAAAGATGAATACAACTAACTCCCTCTTAGGCTTTGGAAACACTAAAGATCGTACTCTTCATTTTTGGATTGAGACTTAGCATTTTATTGCATACAAAAATCTTCTTGGATAAGAACTCCCCCTTATATGAACTCCCACTTACTTAGGGAAATTTATTCTTTTACTTTGTATTCTTTTTTAACATTCCTTTCTCCCCCTTTGTGATTTTCAAAAAGGAATATAAGGAATGGAAAAGAAAATATGTTACCTGAAATATTAGTATTAAACAACCAAAAGACGAGAAACCAAAAATTTCATTATGATTGGATAAATTTATACAAGGAAGAAATACAACAAAATATTGGAATTGAACAAGATTATCCTTCCTTATCCTTCGGAATCAACTTCTTCACTATGGTTTTGATCTTCTTGAGCTTCTTGTGATCTTCCTATGCACGTTTGAGAAGCTAATACTAATATTCTATTTTCTTCTCTAAGGCATTTATTTTTTCTTCCTGAGCCTTAAGAGATTCTACTTGAACCTTTAGTACTTATTCTTTCTTAGAAATTTTTTCCTCAAGTTCAATTCTAATATCTCTTTCCCTCTTCCAACTTTGAGCAACTGAATACAATTTCCCATTCAGATCTTTCACTTCTTGCTTTCGATTATTTTCCTTAAGAGATAGATTTTCCTCAAAACTATTTGTGATATCCTTGATCTTCACATCTTCAGTGTCAAATTAATCCTTGACACTTTCTTGGAATTCATCAAGGATTCTCATCTCTTGTATTATCTTCCTTGACCAACATGTATCTTTTTGAAAGATCTTTTGTGGGCTTTGTAGTTTATGAAAAAGGTTTTGAAATCACACTCAAGTTTGACGCACTTATCCATCACCATGGATACTAAATCTGATTTTGATTTAAGGTGTGATGAAGCATCTGGCATCTCAAGTATATACTGGGAAATATTGGAATAGTCCCAACAAGATTCTTCAAAGACTAGATTAAAAAATCAGGTCCAAGAGAGGATGATTCTGAATCATAGATTTTTATTTGTGAGGATTATTTTTCAATATCAACACCTTTCCTCTTTGATAAAGCACCCACTTCTTTCTTATTCACCACTTCTCTTCTAGGTGTATCAAAAACCACCGGTTTTCCCTTATCAGCTTTCAGAATTACTTCTTCTTGATTGGGTGATTCATGTTCACTATCAGATAGTTTCCCAATTTTATCTTCATCTACCTCTTCCTTCTCAGCTCCTTCCTCAGCATCCCCTCGTTGAATGAAATCATGTTTACTACTATTCTATTCAGACAACTTGTTCACTTCTTCTGTAACACCCCGAGATTTTAGGAAAAATATTTTTTTTAATTTCATTAATGTATTGTGTTGTACGCTACACCAAAAGGAGCTTGCACAACACGCATCCTTGAATTTCCTTGCATTACATGCAATCACGACCTTCCTTGATAGCGTGTGTAGTATGCAATACCGAGTTTCACTAAACAATGATATGCTATTAAAATAGTATTAAAACTAGCCGTTATGAATAGTAATAACAACTTTTTGAAATTTTGTAAATTTTATTTTTGAAAATGGACTTCATTTTTGGATTATGAATATCGAAATTTACTTAGGGTGAAATTTTGGTACTTTTCGGATAACTTTCATATTCTGATGAATAGTGAAAATTACTAAATTTTAATTAAAAACAAATTTTTTAATCGAAATAATTAATAGTGATAAATTATTAATTTGAGTGGTTTTAAATTATATTTAGAATATATTTTTAAAATTTAATAAAATTTTTGTCAGTGGATGTAATTTCACATTTAAACCAGTTATAAACAAGTGTCAATCTTTTGATAGTTATTATCTCTTAAAAACACGCTATTTGTTTTGACGATGGGAATTAATTTTTAAATTATTTAATGTAACTGATATGTTTTGAATTTGATAAAATAGACATTGTTTTTGAATTCATAATATCAAATATAGCTTAGGCCTAATTTTTGGTATTTTTCTGGAAACTTTCATTTTTTGATGAATAGTGAAACCACTAAGTGGTAGTTAAAAAAAACTGAATTTTTTAATAAAACTTAATTTTACCACTTCTGTGAGTGGAATTTCAAAAATACGAGAGACACGGTTAATATCAAGGACTAAAATGTGGTTCAATGAGATGAAAATAATTTTTAGTGAATAGTAACTTTTTACTTTTTTGACCACGGTTAAAAGTAAATAGGGTAATTAAGGGTAAAAATGGTATTATTATTACCCTAAAACATGTCCTAATTCTTTTGGATAAGTGTAATTAGTCCAAAAACAACCTTAGAAATAAAATATTACCATTTAGGCCCACTTGGATTAGATTAGGACATTTATTATTAATTTATTTAAAGAAGGGTTAAAATAGTTAAAATCAAAGTTTAATAAGTAAATAATTTTTAATATAAGGCTATACATAAGATAAATTAGACTATAAATATTCATTAGAAAGATAAAAATATTTAATACATAATGTTATTTTATTTGTAATTTTTATACATTAAATAATTTAATTTATTTATGACACAAAGATGATGCAGTAATTATATTCTTAATGAAATATTGATATAATTGATGTTATAAATACAAAAATAAATGTAATTTGAGACTTTTTATGAATTAAACTAATTTTCTAGGTTAATATGACATGTTAGTATTGATATAAGTAACGTTTTTTGAACTAATAATTCTGTTATGATTTTTACAAAAATCAATTACTAAATAGTGTCAAAATTGACATAAAATAGTTTTTAAAACAAATATTATATTATTAATTGTTATTGTATTCCTAAAAATCTAAGGTTCGGCCAAATGACTTAGATAAAGTTATATATATTAATAAAAAAACAACTTGGGGTTAGTTTGGCTTGTTATAGTAAGTTTATTAACCTTATAGTGTAAGAACACAAAAAGACACGATAAAAGTAAAATTATCTAACTTAATGTTAAATCTAAATGATAAGGTTAAAATAGGAACCTAAACTTGTCTAAATTATATTTTATGAGATTATTTCGACCCATACCCACCTTAGCTTCGAAATAAATCAATTTGGAGCTATTTAAAACTGAATTTGTCTTTATAATAAAATAATATTTTTAGTTTTTCCAAAGGAGCCCCTCTCCTCCCTTATAAAAGGGCACCTCCTCCCTCTCTTCCTCACACCACTTTTAGCATTAAAGCTCAGCCAACCCCTGCCAAATTCTCTTCTCCACTTCCCTAGAAACATCCTAGAGGTCCTGGTATTCTTCAAAGACCAATTTTAGTGCCCTAAGAGGAGGACTCAAAGAGGCGCTTCAAAGAAGTGGTATTGTCCGTTACCGATTCTTTCAACTTTATTTCTTCTTACACTTCTTCTTATTAGTTTGTTTCATTATGAAGTAATAACATCAGTATCACTCATATAATGATATGTTATTATAAGTATGAAACAACCCTATTTCACTATCTATCCATCATATGGAAAATGAAATCACCGCGCGTGCGTACGTACAGAATACCGTCTCCACGCCGTGGTGTAATCTATTTTCCACCACCACCTTACTTGGATGGGTATAATGGTGTACATAATAACTATATATAATTATTGTAAAGTTATACTGATTCTTAAATAGTATACATACACTCCAATACAATTCCACGATCATGAGAATGATATCATCACTTGTGCGTACGTACGGACTACCGCCTCCACGACGCGATGAGATTCATTCTCCACGTTAACCATTCATGAATGATTATAAAGTATATATAATAATTAATCATGAAATATATGACATAATAATGATACTGGATTTATTTTTATATATATTTATGTCATCTACTTAATTCCGTTCAACTCAATAAGGAAACGAAAACAGCGTTCATGCGTACGTACGGCCTACCGTCTCCATGAACGGTGTATTTCTTTCCATTTACTGATCTATTATATATATGTATATTCTGAATATATATTATATATAAATCATGTTTTATATTCTGGAATTAAGTAATCATGATCTAAGTAATCATATGAAAAATTACAAGTAAAAACACGGACGACAAATAAAACGATTTTACCCAAAACACTCTTTAACATGGAATTTACAAAAGAACGGGTAAAATAAAGTCATAAGTGAACCATATATGATATCATAACAATGATTATGATTATGTAATAAGTCAATTACATTATTTAAATCATTATACAGGAGGTTCGGACACTTACGAAGAAAATCGCACCTAAGGTAAGGGAAATATCACAATCTCATTTTTATCCGAGATTGTTTATACTTTGGTATTTGCTGGGGTGTATTTTATCACCCACATCCATGTTTCCTCAATATGTAATATTATTTCCATACACCTACAATTGTTTAAATCCATTTTTACCCTTTGGTGAGTTTATAGTAAAAGATATGAAAGGAATCTTTTGTCGTTTTTCGTACGAGGTACTTTTTGAATTTTCCGACAAAATTCTGAGAAGAATGTTTTTTAACTTATACAGCATGAATGGATTTTTAAAAAATTATTTCCAAGAATCTTCCTTTACAAGTTTTCAAGTTTATTTTTAATCAACTTATTTTAGTTTAAAATTGTATGACATGTTAAGAAAGTAAACTGTTTTTGAAGTAGAAAGGACATTTTCCTCAAGAATGGAGTTCAAGTGTTTTATCAAAATTATTTTCCATCTAAGATAATATAGGGTTCTGTTTCTATCCCTATTATTACATTTATTTGATTATGTTGTGATGAAATTATTTTTATGAATTCCTTTATCTTATATGAATTTTTTTATGATGTCATGTTGTTTAAGAATCCCATTTTTATTACATGGGTTATGCAATGATATATGATTTATGATTTTGTGGCACACATATGAATGGTATCATTATGAGATGGGTGGGACCTATATCTCCCTCCAATGCATTGGGTAAAGATTTTATATCTCATGAGATAGACATGGCTGGAATGGTAGGTTAAACCGGTTCAGTGAAACAGGACTGAAATGAGGAATGAACTCGGTTTAGAAATGGACTTTGTCCATTAAGATAGTCTTGGAAATGAGTCTTGACCAATAAGAAATGATTATCTATGATTATGTGTGTATGCCACAAAGTTTCATGTTTTAAGTTATGATTATTGGGATTACATTTCACTACTATGATTTATCCCATGTTATGATATTATGATCTCTATTGCAGGTTAAGATTTCCAAAATATTATGTTCTTATTAATATGATGTGATTGATATTTCTTTTGTTTACCCTTACTGAGCATTTGAGCTCACCATTTTATGTTTTATTTTCCCCGAGAAATAAAGAAAGGTTTTAGGTAAAAAAAAAGGAAGATCTTTATGGGAGATGTTGAAGATATTTCACCACGATTAGAAGATTATATTCCGAGTTTCCAAAGACACTAAACTATTACGGTCCTTGTGTGTGTGTTTTTGTTATGTACTAAGTATTCCGAAAAAGTAATGAAATTTCCATGTACATCAAGCTTTGGGTCTCTACATCTTCCTCACCTTTATCATCTATTCCTAGTGTATCAAGTTTTGAAGACTCAGTTTTAGAGGTTCATATTGATAATTTTTCTGAAGGGCTTTCCTTCTCATGAAAATCCTCTACTTTCTTTATCAAGACTTTGGTATCACCAATGTCTTATTATTATTCTTTTTCTACTTATTTTTCTTCTACTTCTTTTTCTTGGACTTTTTTCAGAGTCAAAAACTTCTTTCCCATAGTATCTGGTAAAGGTTCTATTAGGTAGGATTCTGGTACTAGAATATTCTCAGATGCTTTCTCAGCAGCCTTTAGAAGTGATTAGACTATCTCTGCCTGAGACAACTTTTTCTTTTACTGCTTCTCTTTCTCTTGCTTCTCAAGTTCTTCATCTTCCTTTTCTTTCAAAGATTTTTTCTGAGCAAAGTCCAATCCAAACTTAGGCTCCCCTTCTTTCTAATTTTTCTTGTCTTCCCTCCACTTAGCCACAACGTCATCAGGATAGGCTTTTTTTTCTTTGGATTTGGTGGTGCAGATTGAGTTTACTTTTCTATTAGGGTTTTTTTCATTCTCTTCCACTTCCTTTACCTTCCTCTTCCTTACAACCTTTTAAGTGGTTTTAACCACGTCCTGTTTCTTTCAAAGAGATTCAACTTCCTCTTCCAAAAAATCATAGAATTATTTAGATTCTTTGGAAAAACCAACTTTCATCCTTCTCAAGGTGTCATCACTCATCAACATGACTTTGAAATTTCTTGACTTATATTTTCAAGGAATTTTAAAGGATTATAAACATCGAAAAATCATCTTTGATAGAATGGATGGATACATAATAATCCGAGCCTTCAGATTTCCATTCTTTATATTCTCAATCATAACCAAGATATGCTTAACCAAGTTTATCTTTCTTAATTTTACCAAGAAATACAGAATGTAGATTTCACTCTTCTTTAATGTATCCTTATCACCTTTTCTCGGAATGATGAATCCTTGAACCCACAATTCAAGAATAAGAAAATTTGTAGATAGGTGAATAATCTTCAGAGTCTTTACTTATAAAAGACCAAGACAAGCCATGGATTTTTCTTTAATAAAACTTCCTTGAACATCGGGCAGCTTATGTGAGAAGAACTCTGCATCCCCTTCATAAGGAATTCCAATCAAACTAGAAGTCTTGGTATATGAAAGAGAATATGTCTTCCCGTAACATTTGAAATAAAACTTGCTCCTACCTTCTTCGTTAAAGAAAGTTACTATCTCATAGAATTCAATCAGCAACTCCGGATACACCGGATCCTATGCTTTGGGTTTGAAAATGAAAACACTCTCCTACCCATTTAGCTTTATATTCTTAGAGATAATGGAATCAAAGTTCATGAAGAAATTTGGATGAACCAACCTTTCTCTATAAACCTTCCATTCAAAGATTTCTTTTATGGGCGACATTTCTTTTTGAGATAAAGCATAAAGCAACATTCGGATCTGAGGAAACATTGAAGATCCAGAATGATCTTATGTAGGAGGTTCAAAGATTCAACACTCTAAGGCTAGAGTTTCGATGTGGGACAACTATAGGGGGTCATTTATATAGGTGTTGGAGGTGAAGATTCAGCTTCCATACTCAATCCAAAGTTTGTAAAATCTTCTGTTCAGATCTAACAGCTTAAAAAAAATGACCGAAGAAGAATTTTGATGGGCTTTGATCTTTTGAGATTTTTAATAAAAACATTCAGATTCAAGGAAAAGAGAATACGAAAATTTTAAAAAATATATGAAAATACCAACACGTAAAAGATGATTATGAAAATTTAAGAAAGGAAACTTACCTTTCAGATTTCTAGGAAGATTATTCATAATTAGGAAAATTATTCTTGAAGAACTTTAGATTCCGAAAATTTGATTACGAAAACTTTGACTATGAAATTTTTTAAAACTTTGAAAAAAAATAGACTACAAAAATTTTAGAGTATGAAAAAAAATTTAAACTACGAAAAATTTTAGAGTACGAAAAAAAATTTATACTACAAAAAAAATTTCGACTACAAAAAATTTTCATTACAAAAAAAAACTACAAAGAATTTCAATTATGGAAATTTTAAACTACAAAAATCATCATTATGAAAAATTTTGAACTGAAAAAATCTTCATTACGAAAAATTTTGAACTGCAAAAATCTTAATTATGGAAAATTTTGAACTACAAAAATCTTCATTACGAAAAATTTTGAATTACAAAAATCTTCATTACGAAAAATTTTGAATTACAAAACAAGAAAATGTACTCCCCCTATGAAAAAGAGTTTTTTACTGTAAGGAGATAGGTTTCAACAAGAAGTTAATACAGATGATTAAATTATGGTTATCATTCCTAACTTCTATTTAATGTATTCAAATCTATCAGATGGTAAATATTTTTTTGAAAATATCAGCAAGTTGATCTTGCGTTCCGATAACTTGAAGAATGATATCTTCTTTTTGTGTGTGATCCCTAAGAAATTGATGCCTAATATCTATGTGTTTTGCATAAGATTGATGTGCATGGTTTTTACTTAGGTAAATGTCACTATTATTATCACACAATATTTATGTTTTGGTAAAACTCATGCCATAATCTGTGAGTGTGTGTTGCATCCACAACACTTGAGAAAACCAACTTTCAGCTGCTACATATTCAACTTCAGCAGTGAAAAGTGCTACTGAGTGTTTCTTTTTGCATGACCAAGAAAATAATGAATCTCCTATGAAATGACAAGTTCCATATGTACTTTTCCTATCCATTCTACATCCACCAAAGTCAGCATCTGAATTTTGTTTTAAAAAAAAGTCATTTTTAAAAGTGTAAAAGAGTCCTAGATCCATGGTTCCCTTTAAGTAGAAAAAATCATTTTCATTGCCTTTAAATGAGATTCCTTAGGATTATATTGATATCTTTCACATAATCATACTAAAAACATTAAGTCTGGATGACTGGATATCAAGTAAAGTATACTTCCTATCATACCTCTAAAAGATGTTTGATCTACTGGTTTCCCAGCTTCATCAAGATCAAGTGAATTTGAGATACCAATGGGAGTACTTATACTCTTAGTGTTGTCATATCCATACTTTTTAGGAAGATCTTTAATATACTTATGTTGGGATATATATATTCCTTCTGGTTTTTGAGAAATATGAAATCCAAGGAAAAATGTTAACTCACCCATCATACTCATTTAAAACATAGATTTCATTAGATCTGCAAAGGAATCAGTTAAAGATTACTTATTTGAACCAAATATAATGTCATCAACATAAATTTGAACAATCAAAACATTTTTCTTATCTTTTTTTATAAAAAGGGTTGGATCAACATTTCCCTTAACGTAATTATTTTGAAGAAAAAATCATGTAAGTCTATCATACCAAGATTGAGGGGCTTGCTTAAGTCCATAAAAATCTTTGGTAAGTTTGTAAACATGTTCAGGATGTTTTGTATCTTCAACAACACCATTTTGTTGAGGTGTTCTTGGTGCTGAGAAGTTATGAGTAATGCATTTTATATTACAAAAAGTTTCAAAATCGGAATTTTGAAATTCTCCTCCATGATCACTATGAATAGTTATCAAAGGAAGGTTTTTCTCATTTTTAAATTATGCTCTAAAACTTTTGAAATAAGAAAGAGCTTCATATTTCTTTGATAGAAAATATACCCATGTAAATCGAATGTAATCATCAACTAAGAAAAATACATAATATTTTCCTCCAATGCTTTCAATTTATGTTGGACCAAAAAGATCCATATGCACTAATTGTAATTCATCAGTAGTTGTGACTTCACTGACTGATTTAAAACTTGTTTTATATTGCTTTCTATATTGACAAGGATCACAAACTTTTGAAGAATCAAATATAATCTCTGGTAGATCCTTAATGAGTCTTTTATTAGAGAGTTTTCATAGGTTCCTAAGGTTATAGTGTCCTATCCTTCTATTCTACAACCAAGAATGATCTTCCATTACACTAAGACAAGGTATATATTAGCTTCTAAGGTCTTCTAAGTTTAGTTTCTATACATTATCTTACCTATTGGAAGAAAGAATAAACACTTCCTTGGAATTGTGTACTAAGAACTTGTCATTCCTAAAATTCACAAGGTAACCTTCATCACATAATTGACTTATACTAATGAGGTTGTGCTTAATACCCTTAACAAATAAAACATTTGAAATCAAAGTTTTTTCAGGAAGAATAATGTTACCTATACCAATAATTTCTCCCTTAGCATTATCTCTGAAAGTTACTTTTCCTCCTTTCGACTTGATAATCTTTTCAAAGAATTTTTTGTTACCAGTCATATGTCGGGAACATCCACTATCCATGTACCATGTATTGTTGTTGGTACTATCTTTATTTTCCTAAAAATAAGAGAGTTAGAATTTCAGAACCCAAAGTTTCTTGGATCTGAAAATTTCAGAAAGAAAAATTTTAGGTATCCACATTTTCTTTGAAAAATAAGCTCTATGAAAACCTAAAGACTGAGTTTTTTTAAGGAATAATTTTTTTCCCAATTCGCACCACACTGACACTTTGTACAGAATGGATCACTTTGAGGAACAAAATAATTATTACTAAAAATTAGTTTTGAACTAGTATAACCAAATCCAGAATTATTCCTTAGAGGTCGAATTTGGGAATACATCTTATCAAAGTTTTCCTTACATAAGGTAAAGTTTGAAAACCACTTCCTCAAGGAAAATATTTCTGATTTTAGTCTAATAACTAAGTTCTTATCCTTAAAAACACCAGTTTTATCACTAGAGTTAGGCTCAAAAACATTTTTCTTAGAAATTACTTTCTCTAGATCCTTAGAAAGTTTATCCTCCTCAGAATTAAATTCCTTAAGGTTTTTTTAAATAATTTCAAAATAAAGGGTTTTCTTATCAAGATCCTTAGAAAGATCTGATATTTCCTTAGTAAGAATAGACATTCTAGAAATTTCCTTATCAAGATTTTTCTTGACTTTAGAATTTTCATTCTCAATGAGCTTAGCAAACCTAGAAACTTCTTCATATGCAGGTAAAGTATTATTTTCACCAGATGAAGATTCTTCATCCGAGGATTCATAGTATTTACTATAATTATAATTATCATTCAAGGATACATTGGTGATGGATTCAACATTATGTACCTTTTCCATTAAATAATGATTTTCAATAGGTAGTTTGGCTATTAGACCAAGATTCTTCTGTCCAGAAGATTCGTAATCTGAGGATTCATCAGTAGAGTCTCCACCACTAGCACTCTAGGTGTCATTATCTTTCAAAACATTCTTAGCTTTAGATTTGTAGTATTTCTTTCTATTCATATCAGAATGATTTTCCTTTCTATCTTTTCTCTTAAGCATAGGACAATCTGGCCTTATATGTCCAACTCTTTTGCATTCATAACAAGTGACTTCAGAGACTTTATTATCCTTCCTTTCTTTCTTTTTTTTGAGAATAAATAAGGATAATATTAATGACGAAGATCAGCAGCCATACATAAGTAGATCCATGAAGGGAAATTGTCCAGCCATAACTGATTGACATCAAAGGGTCCTGAGGCCACCAGCTGATGGGCCGCATTGTTTCCTTCACTTTTGGTAAAAGAGAAGGTGAAAAAAGATAAGACTTGGCACAACGAGTGAATTCTATTGATGATGAAGCCAAAGGGCTAGAGCCCGACATCATTGTGGTCAATGGCATTGATAACAGAGAGGCAGTCTGACTCAATGATGAAATCTGCCCATCCATGTTCCATAGAGAGCATCATGCTTGCAAGGATGGAAAAGTCCTCAGCAACTGTAGGTTACCAGAAATCATGATGGGATTCATATTTTGCTGCAATAATATGTCCCAGATGATTTTTTCACTAGGAGGTCGAGAGAAACGGGCCCATCCTTGGGGTGAGAAGCATCCACATTAATCTTAAGAATCCCTTCCGGTGGGTGGGGGGGTCCAATGAGGGGGATAGGAGGGGGTAACACCAATCATAACATGTCCTTTACAGTCCTTCCATCCCTCAATCCATGAAGAAGCTCGGTCAATCCAGAACTCAGAAGGTTGATGAATGTGGTAGAATACCGAATCATTACGTCAAACCTAGATGATCCAGGCCATGGTACAATAAGAGCTTGCATCGGCCGATGAAAGAGAGGAACACCAGTGCATCAGAAGTTGAGGGAGGTCAGAAACAGATTCTGGTAAAGCATCCGAAGCCAGGCCCCATTTAATCCAGATTTACTTTTCCCTCGGGCAGTAGATGAGGGCGTGCCAAGGAGTTTTCGGAATATTCGGGCAGAAAGGGTAGGATGTCGCACTGGCCATGTGTTGAAAAACTAGGAGGCTCGTGGTAGGGAGGGTGGCTGTGCACACCTGCCACCAAAATTGGTGTATTTTTTGGGGGACATTGAGATTCCAAAGTGATTTCCATGGTCCCTCATCATGGTCGAGAGAGTGACTGCCGAGAGCCAGTCTATACCCGGATCTCACCGTGTAGTCTCCTGAAACAGCATTGGTCCAAAAAAGATGGTCGGGGCCTACATCATGGACACATGGGATGTTCAGAATAATTTTTTGGTCTCTTTCAATAAACCAATCCTGGATCTTTTCCACACACCACCTCGTCCCCTGGTCCGAAAAGAGGCAGTTGACAGTGGAGTCTTCGAGACCTGGTTGGGAGGGGGATGTGGCCCGCATACCATCCTTATCGACAAGCCATGGATCATTCCATATGTTGAGAGATGATCCATTTCCAATCCTCTAGCCCACCCCTTTCTCCAAGAGATTTTGGGCCCCCCAAATACTTTTCCAGAGGAAGCTAGGACGGGGTCAAAGAGAAGAACCAAGGAAGTCCGTGTGGGGAAAGTACTTTGCATGGAGTACCCACGCACACAAAGATGATGGGTAATTCAAAAGTCTCTAACCTTTCTTGGCCAATAGTGCGTCATTGAACAAGAGAAGGTTACGGAATACCATACCCCCCTCCAACTTGGGTTTGCAGAGTTTCTCCCAGGCCAACCAGTAGGGTCTATTTCTTCCATCGTTTCCCCCCCACAGGAAGTTGGCAGTATGAGAATGGATTAGGTTGATGATGGCCACTGAGAACTTAAACATAGACATAAATTAGCTGGGGATAGACTGAATGGCAGCTTTAATGAGGGTTCCTTTTCCAGCTTTGGATATGCTTTTGGGGGTCTAGCCTTGAATTGTTTTCTCAATTCTGCCCACCAAAGCTGCAAAGATTCATTTTTGGACCATCCAATCACCGTAAGAAGTCCGAGATATTTTTGGTGTTTATCGACCATATGGATGCCTGTAGAAGCACATAGCTCGACTCTCTTGGAAGTAGGAACCCCTGCACTGAAGGAGATTTCCGATTTTCTATGATTTATAGACTATCCCTATGCCCACTCATATTGCTGGATCATGTGGCTGATCACTCGACACTCATTAATAGTGGATCTGGAGAAAAGGAGGCAGTCGTCAGTGAAGAAGAGATGTGACACTTTTGGGCTCTCATGGCAGACCTTTGCTCCATGACTAGACATAGAAGATGCAGCCCTGGAAATAAGGTTAGAGAAAACATCAGCCACCAAGATGAAGAGAAAAGGGGAGAGAGTATCTCCCTGATATAGGCCTCAGGTTGGGGCGAATCCTCTGGTGAGCTCCCCATTGACCTTGATTCTAAAGGATACAGTCGACATGTAGTGCATGACTATATCAGTCCATTTAGTGCAGAAGCCCATTCTTAGCATCACAGATCTTAGGAATTGTCATTCCACTTTATCATAGGCTTTAGTCATATCCAGCTTCCAGTACATGGTTCCTTTTTTCACAGTGGGGCGCGTTTTCATAGAGTGGAACACTTCATGGGCCCCAATTTCTTTATCAGTAATCAGCTGCTTGGCCACGAAGGTGCTCTGGTTTTCGGAGATAATATCAGGAAGCCAAGGACGCAAGTGATTAACAATGATTTTGGAGAAGATTTTATAGGATACATTACAGAGGCTGATAGGTCTAAAATCTGGGATCTCCTGAGGTTTCTTGGTTTTGGGGATGAGGATGAGGACGGTTTCGTTGATGGCGAAAATCCTTGTATTCCCCACCCATATGTTTTTTTTATCATTTTGCAGATGTTGGGACCGACAATGTTCCAGTATTGTTTAAAAAATAGGGCATGAAAACCATACAGTCCCGGGGCCTTAATGGGGTGTATTTGATTCAAATACAGGTGAATCTCATCATTCGTCACATCTTTTGTAAGCTGTCGATTAATCTCATCGGTGATCACGAGTTTAATTCATTCTTCCACTTTAGCTGTCATGAAAGGCATTCATGTGGCGAAGAGGTTCTGGAAATATCCTACCAAAGCTTTGTGGATGCCACAGGTGTCAGAAAATTTACTTCCATTAGGTTGAGATAATCTCATGATAGAGTTTTTCCGGCGCCTAGCTGATGCTTTCAGATGGAAATACCTCGTATTAGCATCGCCCTATTTAATGTGGATGTCACGCGCCTGCATAGCCCAAAAGCATTCCTTAACAAGAAGGGCCCCATATATCTCTCTTTGAGTAGAACCAATCTTGGAGATGTTGCCATTGGATGGGGGTTTCCTGAGTAAGTTGTGCAATCGAGGGCATCACAATGTCTATCAGGTTGGTGGAATTTCTTGTAACTCCAAGATCTCAGACCGGAAGCAACCTGTTGGAGGTTGATGTCAACATCTTCATGGGAACTCTTCCAACATGATCATAACACCTCTTCGCATTCCTGGTCTTTTGAACAGAAGCTTCCAAATCTGAAGGGTCTGCTAGGTTGTCTCTTACGTTCATCTTGCAAACACTCAATGAGAATTGGGCAGTGATCCGAACAGTTAAGGTCCAAGTGTCCAACATGAAACATGTTGAACAAATTAATCCAATCAGTAGAGCCCAATAATATATCAAGATGCTCAATGATTTGGGTACCTTTAGTGCTACCGAGAAACCATGTAAAAGGATTACCTGAATACCCTAGATCGACCAGGTTTTCCCTAGTGACCGCATCCTTGAAATTGGACATCGATGCTGGGTGTCGAGTCCTTCCACCTCGCTTTTCCTCATGGAACATGATCTCATTGAAATCACCACAAAAAATAATAGGGATAGGTAAATCATGTCACAACTTGCTCAGAAGGTCCCATGACTGCACCTTATTAGCATGGGATGGCCAACCATAAAATCCCACAAAAGTCCAGGGTGGGTTCAAGGCAGTTTGAATAGTTACAGCCACACGATGCAAAGAGAAAGAAAAAATTTTAACGTCAATATTGTCCTTCTAAAGGAGACATAGGCCCCCAGAGTGGCCTTGTATGGGAACCAGAAAGCATCCTTGTAAACCACACTTCAAGCAATACCATTGGTGTCCTTGTTTTCCAGTATGGTTTCGGACAGGAAAACCATATCGGGGCGACTTTGGGCGCAATTACGCTGAAGCATACGAACCGTTCATGGGTTTCCAAGCCTACGACACTTCCAACATAACACAATCATTTCTCTAGGCGGGGATAGTTCTCGCCCGCCACCACCTTTGATTCCTCCAGACTTGTTTTGCCACTTGTCATTTTCCCTCTCTTGGTGGGACTCCTCCCTGATTGGCCTGTTTCAGTTTGTCTTTTCCTGACTCCAGGGTTAGGGTCTTCCGCGCGATCAGCACTTCCTCCACATTGCACCCTTTTCCAGGTACGACGGGTGATTGGGCCCAGCATTAAAGTTACCATCATTCCATGGACCTCTATTGGTGATATGTTAATTACAGAAGATTGTGGACCCAGATCCGGATCTGGTGGTTCAAAGTGCATCGTCTTTGACGTTGCGCATTGCCTTGTTGGTTCTTTTTGCTTTATCGTCGACCATGTGGATGATTGATTTTTGTCCTTCAGGGGGTTAGGATGAATGTCAGCTTCACTCTGAGTGGGATAGTCAGCATTAGAGAAATTAGGGGGTCCCAGCATAATGAATTGACCATGTGTGGGTTCCCTCCGACTGGTATGTGCCAATGTGAGAGGGTCACAGTCCTTTTGTTTTTCCGTTTCAGGGATGAAAGCAGATTTATTCATTTTTTCATGAAGCCAAGGGCCATATTGGAGGGTGATGTCACCTGATCCACTCTTAGGTTTGGTGGGGCACTTTCTTTCTAGGTGGCTAAGACGACCACAGAAAAAGAAGAGAAGTGGGAGTTTTTCAAATTCAAATGATATCTAGGTGTTGGCATCTTCGATTTTTAGGAACATTCCCCTCATAAGGGGCTCTGATACCTCGATTTCCACCTTGATCTGAACCTCAGGGCCCCACTGTATTGGGTCTAAGCAATCCCATTCAAGAAAGTGGCCTAAAAAGTTCCCAATTTCCCTCATTATACATTTAGTTCTTGCATGGAAGGGGATTCCTTTAATTCATATCCAGAAGGGGGAGCGGGTTAAATTCACCCGCTGGAAATCGTCTCCCCCTTTGAATTCTTCCATGAGGAAGAGCTGGTTATCAAAGGACCACAGTCTGCCACACAAGTTTTTGTCTCTATCTCTCTCGTTAAAGAACTCGAAGATGATGTGATTGGTTCCCACCTCCCGAATAGCCACTCCAGCATCGAGTTTCCAGATGTTCTGAAGGGTGTTTTTAAGAGTCCACTGATTAACCGAAACGTTTTCAACGAACTTTCCCACAACGAGCAGAGACATGCGTTTTTCCAAAATTGGGTCCTCATTTCTCCATGCCTCGATCGTCGCCTTTTCTTTGTCTGTTAGGGACAACCACTTCCATTGGTTAACAAATTCAACATCCATATCGCAAATCAAATGTTTAATGCACTATCTGCCTTAAGGGCCAACACCTTTGCATATCCCAAGCCACCCTCACAAAAACCAAGACCCGATCCAAAAAACAGGTCACTGGACTAGAACCCACTTCTCAACCCCAAACACGGTCCACCCTCCTGAGACAGGATTCGGCGGCAGGAGCTTCGCGGAATAGACACAGCCACGAACACAGAAATGTCGCAGCCTTCGCGGCAGATAATTCGTGAAACCGCCTCTTTGCGGAATAAACTATTCATGACAGGTGATTCGTGACACAACCTCTTCACAACACACAAATCTATGAGTCTTTGTGGAAAGAACTTCTCCAGCCAAGCACATTTGCGGTCACGCAGCTCCTCTGACCTTCACTGCGGGTGTGTCGCGAGTCGGCACCTTCGCGAACTCACCTCTCGAACAAGCAATGGCGTACAAACACAGCGCCAAAAGATTCCATGGCAGAGGCTTCACGAATCACACATAGCACAAACACACACCGCCGCAACCTTCACAGTAGATGCTTCGCGAAACCGTCCCTTCACGAAACAACCTCTTCGCGGCAGGTGTTTCGCGCCTAAACCTCTTCGCGGACGATCGAAAGCGGTGCACCATCATGGAGGGGCAGAACGAGACAAAACATAAAACGTCAGACCTTCGCACCAGTGTGGAAGCTGAGCCCTGCCCCCAAACCTCCCCCGTCTTCACGAAGCTAGATCGAAAGACAGAGGAACCTCCGAACCGAGAGCGGACGGGTCAAAAACTCGGATCCGTGAGAAAAGTGAAGCTTGAAAATAAAATGATCTGGAAGTGATCATCCCCTCACAGATCTGACACCCACAAGTGATGAAGGCGCTGGGAGGGGTTTCACGGTCCCATGGAATGCCGGATCTGCGCCAAGAGGTGAAAAGATGAGCAGGGAGAGACCGAGAGTCAACCAGAAATAGAAGCTTCGCTGCGAAAATTGAGGAGTGGCACCGAAGACGGGAATGCATTCACAGAAGAAGGAAAGGGAATGTTGCAACCATTGAAGAACCGAGCGAGCCGAATTGACGCCGTAGACCAGAGCTCCGAGGAAGGAGACGCAGACCCTAGTAGAACCTTAGGAGGAAACTCTCAGCTGTGGCGAGAGACTCAAGAAACCTTTCTTTCTTTATTATTGTATCTATACTGAAAGTCTTTCTTCCCAACTATCTTGTTCATCATTCGGGCAAGATTATCTAGTTCATTCTTAGAATTTTCACTTTCACTTGATTCAGATAAAACAGTGACCTTGTTAGATTTAGATTTTGTAACTCTCTCAGGAGTCTTGGATTTTATATGATTAGCAGTGGTTGTAAAAGCAACACTTCCACTACCATTTTTCTTCTTAATATTATCAACATCTCTCTTCATTCTTGTCTCATGTTGAAGAAGAGTTCTAAAAATATCATCAAGAGTAATCTGTGAGACTTTCCTATTCTAGTCTATAGCTCTCCTATTGGATTACCACTCATTAGGCATGATGTCTATAATCTTGTCCACAAGTGCCTCATCATACAAACCTTTTTCACCCATGGATTGTAAGATGTTGACAATAGTCATAATTCTCTATTGTACCTTACAAATAGGTTCTCCATAAGGAAAGAAAAAACCATGGTACTCATCTCTAAGCATAGCTCTTCTTGTTTCAATAACTTTGGAAGTTCCAAAATGAGTTACTTAAAGATTCTTCCAAATACAATTTTCATCTTCACATGAATAAATTTGGTTATATATATTCCTAGTCATGAAACACAACAAAGTATTGTGTACCTTGTAATTTAGTTGATATTCTGACTTCTCTCGATTAGTGAAAGTTTTGACTTCCTTATAAGGAATCTTGTAATCTCCAGTAAGCATAAAAAATTTTTCCACTCCAGTGTTAATAACAAAAGTCTTCATACGATCTCTCCAATATTCATAATCATTACCATAAAAAATATGTGGTCTAGTAGGATCAATATTATCAATTAAACCAACATTAATTCCTGCCATCTTAAATAAATTGTCTTTCCACACAAACTTGTTAGTAATAAAAGTTTGTAAACAAGGATAAAAAATATCCTAAGGAAAATATAGAACAATGAAAAACTTGAGCAAGAAAACTTATATGTGAATATAAGTATTTCAGAGACCTCCTCTGATACCAATTGTAGGATCAAAATGATGATTTAGATATTCAATATACAAGAGGGGGGTGAATTGTATAATTTAAAAAATTTCTTTGAATATTTTAAATATGGTAATGTTTAAAAAAGTTAAACAAGGTAAATTCACAAAACCTCTTATTTATAAAAACTTTTTTGATTCCAAAAATGTGGTTCTGGAAATGAAACTTAAGAAAAGTTTAAAAAGATGAAGATTCTACCTTAGAGTGTATAGAATCTTACTAATCAGAGTACAAGTATAAGAAAGTATAAGATAGTTATATTTTCCTTAACAATCAAAATGCAGCAGAAAACTTGAAACAATACAAGTAAAAAATAGTAAATCTTTTAACCTCAAGAGAAGGGTATCCAACAACCTTGGATAAAGGTCCCTTGATTTATACTATCAAGAAATTATGTCTTTTCCGCACTAGGGTAATCCCTTGATACAGATATCGGAATTTGTCTTGCTATCCCCACAAGCCCTCAAACTTCAAGGTAGTCAGCACCTCTGTCTTCCTATCACTGGAAGCCCTCGAATGTAATTAGCAAAATTCAGAGTCACACGAAGCAATTATAAACAATATTTTCTGTATGCACAAATCATGAAAGTATCTCTCTAGAAATCACTTCAGCAACATGTAATCTATAGAGTTGTAGAACAGTTAGTTAAAGTTGTGAGCTCGTTCAAATGAGCTTCTATTTATAGGCACATCTTCAACGGTCGGATCCCTCCTCAAACATTCATATTTTTCCTTGAATTTAGGAGGGACCTGTACATGTGTCACTCAAAACAACAGTTAGTTAGTAATAGAAAGAATGACATCGTTTTATAACTCAAACAAGAGTAAGAAAAATATGGTTGGTTATCCAAGTTCAATTTTTCGGAGTCTAAGGAAAAATAGAATTCAGATTCTAACCAAAATATCATTCAGTGTCTATAATACATGAATATTTGGATTTTGTCTTCAAAATAATTCAGAACCTGAATTCTATAGAATTTCATAGCTTTAATTTCTAGGAAATTTAGAGTCTGAATTCATAAGAATTTGGATTATGAATTCAGAAAGTTCAGAGTCTAAATTTAGAGGATTCAGAGTCTGAAATCAGAAAGTTCGGAATCTGAATTCATAGAATTCAGAGTCTAAACTCAGAAAGTTTAGAGTCTTAATTCATAATAATTCGGAGTCTGAACTCAGAATGTTCAGATTATGAATTGATAAGAATTAAGAGTCTTAACTCAGAAATTTTGGATTCTAAATTCAGATAATTTGGAGTATGAACTCAGAAAGTTCGAAGTCTGAATTCATAGTAATTCGGAGTCTGAATTTAGAGAATTCATAGTCTGAACTCAGAAATTTTGCATTCTGAATTCAGAGAATTCAGAGTCTAAACTCAGAAAGTTCGGAGTCGGAATTCAGAGAATTCAGAACCTGAATTTGGATTCTGAAAACAGGATGCTCTATATCTAAGTATTTATAAGATTTTGAGGTTTTAGATATGAAATCTAATTTTATACTTAGAAAGAAAATGAATTAGATTATAATATAAACAATAAAAACATGGTAAGGATAAATTTCCTTGGGCAAGGAAAATTTTCCTTATGAATAAAAAAATATAGGGGAAAATAAATTTTCCTTAAGATAGAGTGTTTGTGATTTTCAAAACAAGAAGGAATGAAAACGTCTTAAGGAAACCTTATTGACTCAACACTCTGTTAAACACCTCTTTTAGTCTAGATCACTAAGCTCTGCCTGCCTCATATCCTCTGGGGACTCCGTTAAAAGTCCTATGGTCACCACAAGACACAACACATGTGGTCAAAGCCTTCTCAGGTGTGAGTATAAAAATAATCAGTGGGAACTTTAAAAACCCAAAATAAAAGGAGCAACTGAAAGGAAATTGTCCACTCGACCTAGCTAGAGGGAACCCAATCAAGAGAGGAACTCCATCTCAAACCATCACTAGAGATACATGACAAGTTAGATCAGTCCACAAGGTTTGTCAACCTAGACATGTGAAAACACTCTAAGGACTCCTAGAAATCACCCAAATATACTCATATCAGACTCCAAGTCTCATGAGGTTCCAACATCATAGCCAGTGACAAGATTCTACTTGAGGCTCTAATGGTAACAAAAAACTAAGAGATCACACTCCATGAGCTCAGCCATCCTATATGGTACCCATCCTAGAGATACGATCCATCATGAACAAATCACTAGGTCCACCTCTAGTTCTCAACACAAGAGGTACTGCCATCTCTAAACCGCGCTCAAAGCAAGGATGTAAGAACCCAAGTGGAGAGGCCTGCACCTCAGTCTATCGAGGGAGTAATAACTCCTAACCATGTGTCTCACATAACTAGTGGAGGGCCCCACTTCTCATAGTTGTAATCAACAGATGAGGGAGCCCTAACTCCATTGGAGGACCCGCTCCCTACTACTAATCAGAGAAAGGGGATTACTACTCCACAGGTGAGGACCCACACCATTTCCGACAGGGGAGTACAAATCAAAAGATAGAGGACTCGCACCCTAGGATGATAAGGGAGTACCACTCTATCAGCTCAATTACTATGGTGACCCACACTCTGATATGATAGGGGAGTACCAGCCCATTCTAGAGGACCCGCTTCCTGGTATGACAGGGGAGTACTGACTCTTCTAGAAGAACAAATATGGAGGGCCCTCACCCTAGTACGATAGGGGAGATACAAATCAAAGGATAGATGAATCACACCCTAAAATGATATGGGAGTACCCATGCTATCTATATATCACATCTGGAGGACCCACACCCTGGAACGGTAGGGGATTAACAACTCTATAGACAGAGTAACCACACCCTGATTCAACATCGGAGTAATTACTCTATCTGGAAAACTAGTATAGAGGGACCTCACACCCTGACATGACAAGAGAGTACTAACTCTAACTATTGAACGATATAGGGAACCTGCACCATAATCCATCAGGGGAGTACCACCCAAAAGAACTACCCAAAGGTATAGAACATGTGGCCACGATGTGGGTAGTATCCTCTCTACTAATGCAGATGGGTAATGGAAACTTGTGCCCTAACATGATAGGGGAGTACCAATCCCAATATCTCTCCTTATGAACCAAACCGATCTACTGCATCAATAAAGAACTACTAAAAGGAGAGTCAATCTTATCGTAACTCGCACCACAACACTACCACATGTAGGGGATCCGCACCCTGATATAACAAGGGAGCACCACCATACCAGCCTAAAGAGTCTAGGGGACCAACATTCTGAAGTACCCCAAAACACCCTGAGAGGGGAGGGGTGAATCAGGGTGTAAAATTTTTATTTTAAAGTGACGGATCTTATTCCCACATTATTAGGAACTTGTTAAATCTGTTTGTTGGCAATGTGTAATAATTTAAACATTCACACATAGAAGGACCACACAACAATTTTACTTGGTTCACCACTAAGGGCTAGTATAAGGAGCATATATCGACAAGTTTTTGATCATAAAAAATTACACTAATATTCACTAGTTGTGGATTGAAAACGTTTAACATAGTCACTCTATTCTAGACGCACTAGCTTTACAAGGTTTTAGGGATATCACACTGCATCCCTCATATCACTTCCATTAACCCCCCTTGCTCACCGTGTTGGGAAGAATCTGAAATCAGATTATCAACTTGAAAGATTCTTCAATGGGTTGACATTAAATCATGCATCCTCAACTATAGATATATTCTTTGTTGAAGTACTATTTTTACTCATAGATCTAATAAAATTTTTCATGCACTATTAGTATACAAATTATTCCTCCATGAACTACACTTCTCTTCATACCAACTCCACATAATACCTCCTCAAATCGTAACAATGTACTACCATCACAAACTGTGTCAGCATACTAACTTTGAAAACCATGCCCACATACTTCTTCTTCTCTATGGACTGACTCCTCCTCCACAAACTTTCTTCCATGAATCGTCTTCTATGAACCATATTCAACAATCCGACTTCTGCGAACTGTGTTCTGTGAAGCATTCTGGACTTCACCAAATTCCTTATATATTTCTTAATCAGAGTATCCTTTGTGTGGTTGTCTTCCCACAAACCATTCTATACTTCACTTAATTCCTCTCGAATTTTAATTTCAGTTTTGCACTCTTAATGAAGGGATTATTTCTTCTTATATAGCCAAATAGATCTGCAAAATCCGCTAATCTATGATTTTCCAAATCTTCACAACATACTGTGCTCCTGTGAACCATTCTTCCCTACACAATCTGCATATTTCCTTTTCCTTTTCATCCACCAAAATCACCATCTCATTTTCATGAATGAAAATCCATCCCATATATCTCTAGCCTTTTGTAAACCATTTGCATCCCCACAAACCATTTTTTATTCCAGAAATCATTTTTTGTACACTGCCCGCATACCATGTTTCATGGTTTGTGTACCATCCTTCATGATACATGTGACATTCTATATGGTCCACATACTATTCACTCCTATGAAAAAATCCTTCCTTCTCCAAAAACAAACTTTCGATTTTGAGTCCCAAAATTTTGGCAAACACTCGGAAACTGCACCTCCTTAAACACCTGCTTTGACCTGTACTGTAAGATTACGTGACTTGAAAACCCCTGGATCAATCCGATGTGATCTGATAAAAAAACCATACTCCATTTCAGCAAAGAAAAGCTTGGGTTCCAACAATCTCCCCCTTTGGGTTTCTTAGCAATCTAAATATAAATTTAATGAAGCACCAGCCAAAACCTAATAAATGAGAATCAAATCATCTAACTCTCTAAGTCTACATCAGAAATTATCAGTGTATAAAACAATAGGGGAAGTATGAATTTGGTTCTCTTGATACCAAATACCAAAAATTTTCTCCATTATCATTGTCTCCAAACTTTTCCCCCTTTGTAACTCATCATTCTCCCCTATAGAAACATTTTTGAATTCGTCTACTCTCTATGATCATCACACCAGAAAAAATTGAATTTATCCATTCTATCCCATTGGAAATAAACCCAAAGAATAAAATTTTGACTTATAGATCTCAAACCACACTCCCCCTATATTTTATCTCTCCAATAAACCTATAATACTTTAGAAAACAGAGTAAAATGGTGAAACAAATGGGGATAGGGGAAACTTTGTAACCTCCTCATGCACTGGGAGGTGGTTGAACACCAAGGTTCAAATGATTTTTCTCAAACTCATGTGCTGAAAATAGATTGGTTAGTATGTCATCTACTTGATCATTAGTCCCAACATGATCTATTTTAATCATTCCTCATTCAAATTTTTTCTTAATAAAGTGATATCTAATTTCAATGTCTTTCATGTGAGAATGCTAAATTGGATTATTCATTAGATCAATTCCACTCTTTTTATCACAGTGAATCACCATTGGCTATTTCACCTCATCACCAATATTAGTTAGTTTTTGCTTCATCCATAATAGTTGAGTGAAAGCCTTTGTAGTAGAGATATAATCAGCTTCAATAGTACTAAGAAAAGTACTTTCATGTTTTTTACTCAACCAATCCACACATTTCCTTATAATAAATAATGCTCCACCACTTGTGGAATTTCTATCAACAACATCTCCATCCCATTCAGCATAAAAAAATGCCGATAGTTCACTATCTCTTCATACAACAAAGTATAAGCCATAATTGTCAGTGCCTTGAATATACCTCATGATTCGTTTCACTATTTCCATATCTTCTTCCTTCAGATTAATTTGAAAGCTGGCCACTAAGAATGTTTCAAAGACAATATCTGGCCCTATCACAGTAAAGTACATTAAGCTTCCAATGATTCTCTTGTACATTGTGGGATCTACAGATTTCCCATCTTCATGCTTCCTACTTTTGTCCCAACTGAAATCAGAGTCTACATTGGTTTAGAATCATGCATATTGAATTTATTCAACAAATCGCTTGCATAATTTTCATGAAAAAAGTGTAGTATTTCCTCTAAATCACTTGCATCCCCAAGATGTATGTGAGTTCATTAATCATAGACATTTCAAATTCTAATTTCATGTGATGGAAAAATTCATCCACTGATCCCTTCCTACTTCCGCCAAATTTAATATCATATACGTATATCAAAACCATGAACTAATCTTTCTGATAATTCTTCATATAAATATTGTGATCCACTCTTCCACTTTTAAATTCGATCTTCTTCAGATAATAATCAAATCAAGAATATAATGCTCACGGTTCCTACTTCAAGACATAGAGTTCCTTCTTTAATCTACAAACCTTCATTTCATCATTACCAAGTATAAAACCCACAGGTTGTTCAATGTAGACTTTTTCCTCAATAACACCATTTAAGAAACCTGTTTTGACAATCCATTTGATACACTTTGCATTCTCTTTGAATTGACATGGAAAGAAACAACCTGATTGACTCCAGTCTAGCCACTGAATCAAATTTTTCTTCAACATCAACACCTTCAATATGTGAATAGATTTTACACACCAATCATGAAATATTTAAAATCAAATTTCCATGATCATCAAATTTATTTTTGAAAATCCACTTCGTACCAATCACATTGTGGTTATCGGGTCTCTTAACCAAAACCCATGTTTAGTTCTTATCGATTTGATCCAACACTCCATTCATGACCTTAACCCACAATTAATCATTTGTAGCTTCTTTAAATGATGATGGTTTTACAACTAATAGGAATAAAGATTGTGCATTATTCCTCATTATCCTTATCTATGTGGTAAATGTCCAATCCATAATGATGTTGGACTGATCAATTTCTACTCTTCGATTTCTCCTTTGAGGTTCAGATGAATTTTATTTAGCCATGGTTTCCTCTTATGTTTCTTCTTCTGAGTCAACATCATGATGTGATTCCTGAGTGTTTTTCATGCCTTCCTCTGTTTATATATTTGGATCCATTCCATGTCCACATTCTTCCTTATCTTCTATCACATCAACAGATGAATTACTTGAGATATTTGTGGTTTTATCTTTAATGATCTTCACACCACTGCTTTCCACAATTTTTCAAGACATTTATTAAAAAAATTGTAGGATTTACTATTCATTGGATATCTTAGGAATATTCTTTCATCTGTAGCATCACCATCCTTTTCTTGATTTCTTTATTTGTTTTGGATAAATCATTTACTTATGAAAACATGAAAATACTTCAAATAGGGATTCCTTCCATGCTATAACTCATAGGGTATCTTTGTTTCCCCCATATAAAGCCCTATTTAGTTTTGAATATAAAATGTAGCTTGAAAAACCTATTTCTAGTAATAGAGAGAGGTAAGACTCTCAACCAGCATAGTTTTGGCCATATTATTCACTTGTTGATTTTGGCGCTCAACAATACCATTTTTTTATGGGTTTCTGACAGCATCCACCTCATGTTGTATTCCATGCTTCTATAGGTAATTTTCAAACTCAATGGATGTGTATTCCCCTCCATTTACAGACCTTAAATATTTGATTGTCTATCTAGTATTATTCTCATCAATTTGGTGATAATTTTTAATGCAATCAAGAACTTTCCATTTTCTATTTATAACCATCATATAATCCATTCTACTATACTCATCAATGAAAAGGATGAAGTACCTTTCTCCATGAGTTCCGATAATAATTATCAGACCACATACGTTCGTATGAATGAGATAAAGAATATTTGATGCCCTTTTCTTCATTAGATGATATGAACTACAGACCAACTTCCTTCAAATACAAGAATCATAAGCATTTTCCTATTAATTCTTCATATTGGTGATATCCATGACTACCTTCAGTTTAGATATTTTTTCCTTGACTTTTTGATTGATTTGACCCAACCTCTAGTGCCACAAGTTATTTTCTTCTTCTATAGTCATGTAGCAAATCTTCTCTTTACTATCAACTTGATATAGGTTACCATATTTCCTACAACCTTTCATGAGATAATTCCATGTTATTCCTTTTATAGTGAACCCATTTTGATTAAATGTCACTATAATTCCTGAGTCACATAGTTGAATCACACTCAGCATATTGTGACATAGCCCGTACACATAAAGAACTTCACTCTTCTTCATCTCTCTTTTGGTCAGTTTAGTACTTCCACTGCCTTTGATCTTAAAAGCACCATCATTACCAAGTCTCACTATTCCATAAACCTTTTTCTTGACATTCATTAATAGGTCTGCATTTCTTGTCACATGGGAATATTATCCATTATAAATAATCCAATTGCTGCTACTCTTGGTATCTTTGAGAGCTACTTATTCAAGGTTGGATTTTCCAATTTTCTTCTTTTATTTCCCTGAAATATTAGTTTTAGTGAAGTATAAAGATTAATTTTCAAATATCTTTTCCATATTAATTGGTTCATCATAATTACACTCTTCTTCTAGAGGAGAGAACCTATTTGAAAGAACAACACCATCTGGTTGGCAAGTATTGACTTGTCTCTGAGTTCTGTAAAAATTGTTCCTACCATTACTATACTTGTAATCAACATATTTATGGACAAAGTTAGAACAATGAAAACAATATCCATAGAAGAAGTTTATTCTATAAGAATTATGATATGAATTATTTATCCCTTGTTGACTGCCTAGCTCTTCCCCATTCAAATAGATCCTTTCCTCTTTACAGTAAGACATGGTATGACCCATATTGCCACAAAATTGAAATTTCATAAGTGGAAATATTTTTTCACTTCTATTCCTCCTCATGTCAACTTAATTAGGAGGATAGTTTGATTTTACATCATATTAGGAAACTCAAGAATAGTTTTCATTTCTCCTTTCACTCTGGTTTAAGACTTTATTTGTTTGTACTTCAGGTGTCTTTGTGATATGTATAACTTTCATCTTACCTTTATTTTGAAACATTTTACTTCCAACATTCGATGTTTCAACATCACAACCAATTCATATGTTTCCCATGAATAAGGGTCTTTGATTATTCAGATCCTTTTTAACTTCATCGTAACCACTCTTAGCTCTCTCTAGCATCTCAATATATGAGAATTTTCATAACTGAATTTTATTATTTGTTTCTTTTGGAATTGATTCACTTTCAAGTTTATGCCTAAGATTAAACACTTATTCTTCAAGTCCCTCAACAATTTTTAACTTCTCATCCAGTCTCGATGTAGGGTCATTAACGAACTTTTCCTGTTCTTCAATTCTGATATTTAGTTCAACTATATCTTCTGATATTTCAAAATTTGTTGAATGCTCCTTTACTACTTCCTCAAGTTGATCAATTCTAGATTCCAATATATCAACATATTTTGATGACTCTTCCCCAATTGATATCCACTTTTCTTATCTCTTTCATTGATTCTCAATATTACCAAAAGAATCCTTAAGTTGTAACTTGAGATCGACATCATTGGTCAACTGATTATATTTAGATTTATGTCCCAATAGTTCTGAATTTTCAACAGTATCCATCATTGATGCATGGGTTCCAGATTTAAATTCCAGTTCATATTCCTCAAATAATTCATTATCATCACCTTATTTTTCACATAAAAAATTCTTTATCTATAATTTCTTACAAGACATAAATTATCTCTTTTTAAAAAAACCTTTTTCGAGGATTCTGTATGTCTTTATCTTTACTTTCTTCATTATCGAACATTCTTGTGCACTGATAGGCAATGTGCCTAACTCTGTCACAATGAAAACAAGACAGAGGTAACTTGCCTTTAAATTTTCCTTTTACCTTCTTGAATTTATTGGAAATCAGATAAAGAAGTTATTTTTATTCATTATATTCATCAATACTATCTCAAGAAATTTCATGTTTTTCCATGGATTTGAATGCCATTTCCTTACTTACTTGAGTCATTTCATCTTCTTGTGTGACTCTCATCTCATATGCCACCAGGATGCTTAGAATATCATCTAGAGAAAGTTTGGAAATATCCATTTCCTCAAGGGATGATACCTTTTCATTGAAAAGATGTGGAAGTCTTATTAATATTTTCTTTAAAATATTGATGTCTTTGATTTCTTCACCAAGTCCTCTTATTTATCTATCAACTTAATAATTAGATTGAAAATGCTATCTGAATTTTAATCATGATGAATCTTAAGATCATCAAACCTATTGTGAAAAACTTGTATTTTTTCCTCCTTTACTTTGATTTCACCTTCATAAATATTCTCCATTTTTCCCACATAAACTTTTTTGACGTACAAATCATCACCTTTAGATATAACTAACCAGAAAGAGATTCAGTGAGGGAATTCTGTATTCCTCGTACAACATCATACATGAATTCCATTCCAAGATATATTTTATGAGATCTCATCCTATTCTTCCAGATCTGAAAGTTGGTTCCATCAAATAGGGGGACTCCCCTAATATTCAATATATTCACCATGGTAGAAATAAAGGAAAGATTTAACACCATTAACCTTTACGCTTTGACACCACTTGAAGGATCCCAAAACACCCCGAGAGGGGAGGGGTAAATCAAGGTGTCAACTTTTTATTTTAAATTGATAGATCTTGTTTCTACATTGGTAGGAACTTGTTAAATCTATCTGTTGGTAATGTGCAGTAATTTGAACATTAACACATAGAATACCCCACAACAATTTTAATTTGTTCACCACTAAGGGCTAGTATAAGGAGAATACACCAACAATTTTTTGGTTGTAACATAGTCCAATAATATTCACTAGTTGTTGATTATAAAAGTTTAATAGAGTCACTCTGTGCTAGGTGCATTGCCTTTACAAGGGTCTAGAGATATCACACCGCGTCCCTCAGATCACTTCTGTTGAGTTTCACTTGCTCACTACGTTGGGAAGAATCTGAACTTAGTTTATCAACTTGAAGGTTTCTTTAATGGGTTAGCATTAAATCATGCATCCTCAACTATAGATAGATGATCTATTGAAGTCATGTTTTTTACTTTTAGATCGAATCCACCTTTTCATGCACTATTAGTTCATGAACCATTCCTCCGTAAACTACATTGATCCGTGTACCACCTCTACATACTACCTCTACAAACCGTAACCATGTAATACCTTCCCAAACCATGTCTTTATACTGACTTTTCAAACTTCATCTATATTCTACTTCTTCTCTGTAGACCAACTCCTCCTCCACAAAATGTCTTCCATGAACTGTCTTTCATAAACTGTCTTCCATGAACCAACTTCCACGAATTGTAATATGAAAATAATTCTTGACTTTACTAAATTACTTTTGTATTTCTTAATAAAAGTATCCTTTGTGAGGTTGTCTTCCCATGAACCATTGTACACTTCACCTAATCCCTCCAATATTTTAATCTCAATTCTACACTCTTAATAAATGGATTAGTGCTTCTTATATATCCAAATAGATCCACAAAATGCACTAATTTGAGATTTTTCAAATCATCACCACATACCATGCTCCTGTGAACCATTATTCCCTAAGCGGTCTGCGCACCACCTTTTCCATCACTACCACAAAAGTTACCATCTCATTTTCACGAACGACAATCCATCCCACATACCTACAACCTTCTGTGAACCATTTGCCTCCCCGCAAATCATTCTTTATTCTGAAAATCATTTCTCATATGATGCCCACGTACCGTGCTTCGTGGTCCATATACCATCATTCAAGATCCAAAAACCATTCTATGTGGTCCGTGTACTTTTCACTCCTACATATAAATCCATTCTTTTCCAAAAATAAACTCCTGATTTTGAGGGCCAAAAATTTGGAAAACACTGGGAAACTGCACCACCTTAGACTTCTACTTCGTCCTATACTGCAAGATCACTTGACTTGAAAACCCCTTGATCAAACCAATGTGGATTTAAAATAAAAACAAACCATACTCCATTTCTAATAAAGAACAACCTTAGTTCCAACACATTCTAAAGCAAAATGGAAGGGTACTGACCCAAACGTCAACCCAGTGATTTTCCCTGACCACTGCCCAATGTTAAGCACCGATACATAATATTCATGCTAGAAACACAAAAAAATCACATCTATTAGGCTGAAACGGAGGCCACCTTCACATTATACATGAAAAAAAATGATCAGGGTAGTCTACTCATAATCCTAAATTCGAGTCCCAGAGAAGGAGATACAGAAGAAGGAAGATCTTAAAAAGATCTTAAAGGAGTACACGACGTGCACTGGGGTCCACATAAAATGTGAACCTACCCAATAACCTGGTAGTTTATCCTATCTACATGGTTTAGCAACCCATATAGGGGTATAAGGTATTTAAAACCAGTACATGGCATTTCATGCTTCACTCGGCCCCTAGCCACGTTCCTCTTTCACACGGTCGGCCAACCGTGTGTCTCACCTGCCATGTATCCCATACTACAAGATGTGTTCAAGATAAATGGACATTTAGTCATGTGGTTTTCTCATGCCTGTGTTTGGAACCCAGTATCTATGTACTTTGGCCGTGTTCTTTTACATGGCTATGTACTTTCACATAGCTTCCTTGGCCATGTCCTCCGGCCACACGGGTTGGGGTCACTACACGTAGTGTAACACCAGTATACAACATGTAGTCCCTAAAAGTATTATTCCCAAAATAGTAAGGGCTACATGACATGTCTCAATGAACTACACACTGTGCATACGGTACTTCTAGTCAGGTATTACCTTTGAAAATTCCTGATTCACCCTAGTCTATCTTGAAACCTTCAGATCAACATAGGGGGTATCTTTAGAAACTATAATTAGGCTCTAAAACCTTAAAAAAATGTTTAACAAAGGGTATCAAGACCAAAAATAAAAACTAACTACATAAATGGAAAAAAGCCGAAGATTTAGGTGCAGAATGATGCCTGGATCTCACCACTCCTTAATCTGATGACGATCAGCATCGGGAACTGAGATCAGGAACACTTCATCACTTCGATTTAGCTCAGTTTTCATCCATTGAAAATGGGGAGATAAGAGGATAAAGGATCCTATATTAATTGTGAACCCAACATGAGGGGGAGGAGAGGGATTAGGTTATATTTTTAATTAAATTTTCATTTAATTGATTAATCCACCACATAATTCCCCACCAACTAACCTCCAACCAAAACTCATGGCACAAACAACTTTATATCATGCCTAGGGTAAACATGACACTATGAATTCAATCATATTCTCTAAATTACTATCTAAGAATCTACTTGGGAGTTATTTAGGTTTTTGAGAGAAAACAAAAATGCATGAAAAATATATTTAATATTTATAAAATCACCGAGCTGAGGCTCTTTGGGTCTTAGAATCCTGTGACTACTTAGCGCCTGACTTCAGATATATTCATAGAAATATTCTAAAGTCTTATAGGTCAAACCTAAGTCACTAAATTCTCCCCCACTTTAAGGATTTTCATCCCCAAAAAGAAAAATTATATCCATGAGGGAATAAACTAAGCCCTCCACTGGAACTCCCATGCCAACGAGCTTAGCAGGGGTTCGCATGATGTTTATAAGCACACACTCAGGGGAACCACCAAGGAAACACCACACTCACGTACAAATCCAACCAGGTTAACATCATGAAATATTGTGAAACATGTCTCCTCAGCTAAAATAGGTGGAAAAGCACCAAGAACCATGGTTCATATACAGTAATAGGGTCTAGCATACACCACCTCACTAACCTAATGCAGATACCAACGAAACCCCATAGTTAAAATCCACCCCTAGATGATATGCACTACAAAATCATCAAGAGTATTGTATTTAAGGTTGAAACTGAGCACATGAGGGTACCAATGAAAAAACAGGGCTTCCCATGTGTCAACATTGGGTCTTCAAGCCCTTCATATTTGAAACTCTAGCTATAACACATCTCACCAAGACAGAAACACTACCACACCCACTATTGGAATCCCAACTAAGTATGGATGGTAGGAAACCAAATCACACTATAAAAATATCATAGGGTCTAACTCTGCAACTACAGAATGGTTTTAAGCAAGACTCTCCTCTCCACCAGGGTTGCTAAGAAAAAAGGGTCAAGTAGAAAAGTTCCACTGGAACTACCTAGACCTGATACAACATTCTAGTGAACAACCTTTCCTCAAACACACAAGTATAAGGAAATCATCCACCACACCTCAAAACTATCCAATATAGGTGGCACTGAATTGCTCGTATGGTTTGGATCGCATCAAAAAAACATGTCTTAGTGGGGAAATCATCCCTCTTCCTCATGAATCCAAAGGTACGTAAAACCAAGCTACGTCCTACTCAAGCATATTGTGTCAAAAGATGATTCCAAGAACAAAAGGTCACCAAAGAACAACAAAGGACTTCCCAAATGATCACACTTGGTCTTACTAGGCCCTCTGTTGCAACCACCAACACACCACTCATCCTCAAACACACAAGTAAGAGAGAATCATCCATCAAACCTCAATACTATCTTCTTTAGTAAAAACAGACTCACCCACACAGTTTTAACCACATCATAAAAATATGTCTTGGTGGGGGAAAGAACTATCTTCATCATTCATTTGAAGATACATCTAATAACACCAAAACAGGGTTACAATGACGCCTAATTTCACACCAATTTAAACCACGAGAAAGAAGTATAAGGTAAAGAGTACCTCATAAAAGTTTCTAGAAAATACTACTACAGAAATTAGAAAAAACATAGAGCGTACCTCTATTCATCCTTAGAGATTTTGGGTCAAAGGAACCTATGGTTTGAAACTTTCCTTGCCCACATTCTCAAAATCCATGAGGTTGGAGTGGACCAATTGGAGGTGGTGGTGGAAAAAACTTAAACTACCTTCCACCAACTGCTACTCTCCTAGCTCATCTACCTCATCCGCCATCTTGCAGATCTCTCTACTCCAAACATCGCCTCTGTCAAAGTGGCCCACTGACCAAATCCCTCTCAGTAGTATGGTGATTTGGGAAATCTCTTATAAGATATCCCCAGACATCGTAAGTGTAAAACCACCTCTCATATGATTGTACTGATCCTCGATGCGACTCCTATTCTACAGGTCCACATGCCTCAGTTTGAGAATAGGTATGCCTCCTATTCTGTGATATTGTCATCTTCTATCTACGAACCATTGGAGAAGACTTAGCCTCATGACCACCACTGCAGACCACATCTTCCTACCCTTCCTCCAGGACACCCTTTACTACCAGAGCTCATTACAGTACCCCCACATAAGAGGGGATTCATAAAGACACCACACCTACTTTAATGTATCTTTGGAGGCCCTACTCAAAGGTATGGGATCTAAAGAATGGGTCTCAAGCCATATATAGGGAGTAATGTGATGGGTCTGTGAACCTTTATAAATACTTTTCCATAATCTTACTACCCTATCAAAGCTAGATAAGCTCCAGGATACACATCGACCTCAATTTGGATGGGTAGAACTCTTCCCAAAAGATTCTCTCAAACTCCACCCAAGTGAGTATTGCCTTGTCATGGGGCTATATCACTATACTCCACTAATTCCTAGCCAAGCCATGGTAAAGTCTCACCACTGGGACCTCTATTTAATTAGGAGGTTTCCTCACTAGGTAGAAAACATGCATGACTACCTCAAGCCAGTCATCAACTACCTAGGGGTCTGGTTAACCTTGATACCTCATAGGTCACTACCTCTGGAACTCATGTAGTGCACCCATCCTGTGTGAATCCTTGGATTGAATTTCTAGAACAACTATCTACTCAATGGATGGTGACTCAACTTGCAGACCACCTAGATGAATTTCCTCAAAACTAGTTCCCTGAAGTGAATCCTTGTCACAAGGAATATTTTCATCATAACCACACCATGGAACCCTTTTTGGATATCATCTTGGCGGAATCTTGAAATAAAATCAAGACACGCCATGATGAAATAGTATATCTGGGAAGTTAACTTAAGAAGGAAAAGGAAAAAACCAAAACCCAGTCCTATATGATGCATGTACCATTATTCCCTGTGAACTGTGTCTTAATGTATTGAGTTGAACAATAGGTTACCAGGGTCCTAGTGAATGGATACATCAGCAACCACACTAACACTGGAACCTCTGTCTTGAGAGATGAACTTGAAACACCATAACACTATCACTATGAAACCCAAACCAAACTCATGACACTATGGTCACAAAGTGGAACCTACTCTAATATCACTTTGTCACAACCCAGACCGACAGGGCCCATGCCACAACTCCCTAAGACCAACTCCAATAGGCTAGGGGTTTGCGACTAACACTAAGAAGGAATATTAAACATATGGGATCCCTTTGCCTAAAGTACATGTATGCACACACCCACAAACACCTCTATGAAACAATATTGAGATATAAAAATATAGAAACTAAAATACATGAATACATCTATCACAAACCAGAGTACAAAAGGAGTACTGAAATCATAAAGGGGGAAAACGCATCCACCAAAAGAAAACTGTAGAAGTGTCCAACCTACTTAAAAGGAGGGGATCACTATCAAATGAAAATTCTAGAAATATCCTCAACCCAACTCCAATAAAAAAACTCGGTCAGTCTAGATCACTAATCTTCACTTGACTCAGGTCCATTGGGGAATCCATTGAAAGGCCTGTGATCTGCATAAGACACAACACGTTTGAGAAAATCCTATGTAGGGGTGAGTATAAAAATACTTATTAGGTTCCCTAAAAATCCAAAAGAAAATGGAGAAACTAAAATGCAATAGTATTCTTGACCTAGACCGAGGGAACCTAATCAAGAGAGAAACTCCACCTCAAACCATCATCATCTATACATGACAAGTCATATTAGTCCACAAGGGGTGTCAAACCAGACACGTGATAATAGGACAAGGACTCCCAAAAATCACCCAGATATACTCATCTAAAACTCTAAGTCTCATGAGGTTCCAAACTCATATCTAGTAACAAGATTCTAATCTAGGATCTAATGGTAACAGAAAAACCAAGATAAAACACTCCATCAACTCAGCCATCCTTGATGGAACACATCCGAGAGATGCCCTCCCTTGGAAAAAACTCACTAGGTCTAGTTCTAGTGACCATCACTAGAGGTCCTACCATCGCTAACCTGTTACTAGAAAAAGGATATAAGAACACAAGTGGAGAGGCACACACCTCGGTCTGTTGAGGGAGAACTAACTACTAACCATGTGTCTCATGTAACTAGTGGAGGGCCCTGCTCATTGTACCTATACTCAATAGATGAGGGATCACTAAATCCAATGGAAGACCTGCTCCCCACTGCTACTCAAAGGAAAGGGAGTACTACTCCATAGGTGATGACCCAGACCTTATCCAATATAGGAGTATAACACAAAATATAGAGGAACTACACCCTGGTATGATAGGGGAGAAAAACGTTTTCAGCTTAATTACTATGGGGGACCCTCACCCTAACATGATAAGAGAGCATCAACCCTAGGATAGGGGAACCACTCCCTGGTAAAACAGGGGAGTACCAACTCTGCAGGAAGAACACATATGGTGGACTCGTACCCTAGTATGATAGGGGAGTTCCGACTCTAAGGATAGTGGATTTACACCCTAACATGACAAGGGAGTAGACACTCTATCTATACATCAAATCTAGAGTACCTATTCCCTAACATGGTAGGGGAGTACCAACTCCAAGGATAGAGGACCCACACCCTGATCCAATAAGGGAGTAACTACTCAATCTATCCAACTAGTATGGAGGTCCTGCACCCTGGCATGATAGGGGAGCACTAACTCCTACTATTGAATGATATGGGAAACTTGTTCCCTAATCCATCAGGGGAGTACCAACACCGAAAGAACTAAACAAATGAATAGAACCCATTCCCAAGACACGGGGTCTCCTATCTCTACCAATGTAGAGAGGTAAGAGAAACTCAAACCCTAACACGATAGGGGATTACTAGTCCCAGTATCTATCCTTACGAATGACACTGATCTATTACATCAGTCAAGATCCACTGAAAAGAGAGTCACACTTATCGTAACTCACACCACAACAATACCACAGGTAGGGAACCCACTCCATGATACAATATGGGAGCACCACTCTACTAACCTAAAGAGTTCAGGAGACCCACATTCTAAATCAAAAGGTAAGGGTACCGACCCTAACATCAACTCAGTGATCCACCTTGACCACTGCCCAAGGTTAAGCACTGATACACAAAAAATCATGATCTAAACACACTACATCACATCTTTTAGGATGAAATAGAGGACACCATAATGTTATACATGAAAAAATACTCTAGATTAGATACTCATGAGCCTGAATCTAAGTCCAAGATAAGGAGATATAGAAGACAAAAGATCTCATGAAGATCTCAAGGGAGTAGACGATGTGCATTGGGGTCTACACGACGTGTGAACCCAATTGATCACCTAGTCGTGTATCCTGTATACATGGTTTTCCAACCCATGTAGGGGTAAATGATGTGTATATCCAATACACAACATGTACTACTTCACTCAGCCCGTGACCGTATTCCTCTTCCACATTATTGGCCAACCGTGTCCCTCACACACTGTGTTTCCCATACTACATAGCATGTTTAGGATAAACAACCACTTGGTTGTGTGGTTTTTTCATTCCCATGTCCAAAACCTTGTGTCTATGTACTTTGGACATGTAAATTTACATGACCATGTACTTTCACACGGATTCCCTAACCATCTCCTCTGGCCACATGGGTTGGGGTTACTACATGATGTGTAACCCCAGTACACAGCGTGTAGTCCCCAAAATTTTTCATCCCCAAATAGTAAGGGCTACACAGTGTGTCTCACTAGACTATACACTGTGTAGTGTAGGATTGAATATGTAAAAATGAGATTCTAAAATACAAGTGTGGGGGGGTGAATTTTATACTTTAAAAAATTCATTTGGAACCTTTAAAGTTAAGTTTAACAATTTTAAACAAACATTCACAAGACCTCTTAAAGAAACCTTTTCTATTTTCTTAAAAGAAAGATTCTACCTTAAAGCATATAGAATCTATAATATAATTAGAGTAATATAATTACAAAGTATAATAATGTTATACTTTCTAAATTTAACAAAGTTACAAATATAGAGGAATTTAAACAACTTGAAATAGGAATCAAGTAACAATGGGATTCTTTTAACCGAAAGAGAAGGGTATCCAACAACCTTGGATAAAGGTTCCTTGAATTATACTTTCAAGAAAGTCTGTCTTACCCAAACCCAGGTAAGCCCTCAATCTGAAGATCGGTATCTGTATTGTTATCCCCACAAGCCCTCGATTTAGAACGAAATCAGAACCTCTGTCTTCCAAACCCGGAAGCCCACAATCAGCACGATCAAAGTCTGCACTAAGCAATTCTGAACAAGTTGTTCATGCCTGAACAAGTTGTTCACAACATCTGCACAAAGCAATGAGAGTTGTAAGAGTCCCTCTCTCTAGAAATCACTTCACAAGATTGTTCACTATCAATTACTTTTCTCATTCAAATGATCTTGTATTTATAGGCAAATTTTCCCAACGGTCAGTTCCTCTCTAATGATCATATTTTCCTTGAATTTCAGAGGGACCTGGACACGTGGAAAATATAAAATGGCTAGTTTATAATAGATTGTATGACATCATTTCAAGTAACAAAAATGATGTTAAGTATAAGAGTACTTAGAATCCGATATCATTGGAATGATACATTTAAACAACTCTAACATTATCAAGAAAATGTAATCTTAATAAAACAGGAAAACAGATTCTTATAAATAAAATTATCAAGAAAATGGAATCATAAAATCAGGTTGTGAAACAGGTATTTCATTTGTTCCAAAATCAGAATCATAAAATCAGAATCACATATATACCAGAATCAGTATTGTAAAACGACATCACATATACACCAGAATCGGTATTGAAAATTGGCATCACATATACACCGGAATCAATGTTGAAAATCGGCATCACATATACACCAGAATCGGTATTGAAAAATTAGCATCACATATACACCAGATTCAGAATCATAAAAACTTAATCACATATACACCGGATTCAGAATCATAAAAACTGAATCACATATACACTGGATTTGGAATCACATATCATAATGACAGATCTTTCAAAAATAAATGAATGACAAAATCAGAATGACAATTCCATATCTTAAAAAAATACATAACTTTAAAAAAAAGTTCAGAACTTAGAAAAAAATGTTTGTGATTTTCAAAATATAAAACCATAAGGAACGCAGAAGTCATAATATATCCTTATTGACTCAAAAATCTCCCCCTTTTTGGACAGCACAAAAAACTTTTCTAAGGAAGAATATATTGACTTAGATAAACAAGTATGAAAAACTTATCTCCCCCTTTGAATAAAATTTCTGATGAATACGACTAACCCCACATTAGGTTATGTTTTCCAAGGATCATATTCTTGATCTTTGAAGTCAGGTTTTCTTAAGGAAATATCTCCCCCTTAGATAAACATTTCTTCTTAAAAAACTCCCCCTTGTATGGAAATTATCCATTCTTTCCATACCCCCCTTACTAGATTCTCTTTCTCAGAGATTAAATTCTTCATTTTAAATAAATTCTCCCCCTTTGTAATTTTAAAAAAGAGGGAAAGGAATGGAGAAGTATAAGATGTACCTATAAGGTTAAGAAAGCAGACATTCGAAAACAAAATAAATATATGCAAGAAACTTCTAAAGAAAATTTTAGAAATAAGGTTTATATTACAACAAAACATCATAATGTAAAGAAAAATCATCCACTCTTCTTCTTCTCAGACAACATCTTCTTTATCTGGGATTTGAGTTTCTTCACTTCCTTATAATCTTCTTCAAACTTCTTCAGTAGGATCTCCTGATATTGATTCTTCTTTTATAATGACATGATCCTCTCTTCTTAAGCATCCACCTTTTTCTATAATTCAGCTCTGACTTCCTTCTCACTGCTAACAGATCGAGCAACAAAATTTAGTTGACTATCTTTCTTAGAGATTAATGTCTTGACCTTACTGAACTCAGTTTCACATGCATTAAAGGCTTCTTTTGTTGAATCTATAAAGTCACCAAACTGTCTAAGCTCTTCATTGATGGTTTTGGTGTGGTTAAAGACTTTCTTACAAGTAAACTTCTGAGCTTTGTAATCAATCAAATGATTACTAAAGTATGCTTCTTTCTTGACAACCATGTCCATAAGCATATTGGTCGATTCCGTCTTTTGATTCAGGGTCTCTTGCATCATTTGACTCTAGGAATATATGTTTTTAAGAACCAGAATGGTACTAACCAACTTTCTTAGAGATAGCTTGACAAAATCATTCTCAACAGATGAAGAGGACTCGGATCCTGAAACATCTTTCCCTTTCTCAACTCCTCTTGGAGTTAAGTAAGCTTGTCTCTCTATTCTCTTAGAGGACTTCTGAGGGGTTTCTTTATCCGGTGAGGCAACCAAAACACTCTTTCCTTTGTTAGGATTTCAAACTGGGGTTTGTTCATCAGATACTTGGATAACATTAAGATCTTCCTATTCCTGTTCTTCCTTTTGAAATTCTTCCTCTTCTTCACCTTGATGTTCAACTTCTTCTTTATCTTCTTCTTCCACTTCGGTTTCTACTTGTTCTTCTTATTCTACTTCAATTTCTTTTTTCAACTTCTACCTCTTCCTCAACTTCTTACTCAATTTCTTCTTCAACCTGTTCTTCGACTTGTTCTACAGATTTGGAACTTGAACTCGAAGGAGTTCCAACACAATATTACACTTCCCTTAAAAAAACATCATTATATTCTTGGATTATCTGATATTCTACTTCTTGAATAGGTTTTGATAAAGATATAACTTTCTTAGCTTTCTGTATTTTCAGAGTCATAAGAGGCTTTTTATTAACAACTTGAGGTTCCGGTACTTCCTGATATTTCTTTTCTACATATTTTAGAAGAGACTGAAAAACTTGCTCTTCCAACGATTTTTTCTTTAACTTATTCTCCTTCTTTTCTTTCTCAATATTTTCAGATTTCTTGATTCTCAAGGCCTTAGACTTTGCGGGATTCAAACCAAAAGAAAGATCTTCTTTCTTTCTGGTAGCTGCCATTTCTCTCCACTTTGCAACTGTTGCATCTAAATAAGCATTCAGTTTCTTAGTAGGAGGAGGCACTGATACCAGGAAATCAGGAACTGGTACTGGAAAGCTTGGTTCTTCATGTTTTCTTTTCTTGGATACCGAATTTGAAGATTCTGGAACATCACCCTTGTTCTGGACAACCATTTCTTCAAAGTTTTTCGATTCTGGAATAAAATATACTTTCATCCTCCTTAGAGTATCATCACTTAGAAACAATATATTGAATGGATTTGAGACTGATCGACATGGTACATTAATTTCTTGAAGACACAAAACAATTATCCTCGAAATAGTTGCTAGGTAAATAAGGATCTAAGATCTGATGGATCTGCCTTTTATTTCCCGAATAGTGAGAAAGATGTACTTCACCATGTTTATCTTCTTTAAGTTGACAAGAAAATATAAAAGAAAGATATCACATATCTTTAGAGAATCCTTTTCTCCCTTTATTGGAATAAGAAATCCTTGCATCCAAAGGGCCACCATCTTGTGGTTTGTTGAAAGATTCATGATCTTCAGATTATTAACAAATTTAAGACCAAGAAAATCCAGATCCGTGGATTTTTCAAAAGAACCTTCCTTCTCAGGGAGTTTTTGAGAGCATAGAAGAGCTTCCCCTTTATATGGAATATTGAGAGCATTTGCTGCCTTCTTGTAATGAACTGTATATGTCTTATTATAGAATTTGAACTTAAACAGATTCTTACCATCCTTTTGGAAGAAAGAAACTGATTGATAGAATTGAATAAGAAGATCAGGATAAACTAGATCATGAGATTTCTCCTTAGCAACACAGACTCTTTCGCATCCATTAGATCTTATCACCTTAGAAATAAGGGAATCATATTTCTCAAAGAATTTAGGGCATACCTACCTTTCTCTAAAGATTGAACAATCCTTTATCTCCTTACTAATCAGCATCTGATCAGCTAAGGATTCTGGAATCATTCAGAGAAAGAGAACTTTAGAAAGAAAGATTTGATGGAAATAGATCTTCAACATTGAGATCATTAAGGATGGTGCAATACTTGAAAAAGAGGCACCCCTTATATAGAAATGGCTATACTTTTTAACTTCCATAAGATAATCAAACGGCTGACAAAATCCTGATCTGATCTGATGGTTGAGAATGGATATAGAAAATATGAATTCTGATCTTTTGAAGTAAGGTAAACCAGAATTTAAGAAATTTTGAAATAAAAACAACCAAAAATTAAGATAAAGAGAATAATTAGTAATAAAGATTACCTTTTGGAATACTCTGAGAGATTTATCGGTATTATAATAATTTTTCTTGGGGGTTTTTAAATCCGAAATTTTCAAATCCGAAATTTTCAAATCTGAAATTTTCAAATCTGAAATTTTCAAATTCGAAATTTTCAAATCCGAAATTTTCAAATCCTAAAAATTCAAATCTGAAATTTCCAAATCCGAAATTTTCAAATCTGAAATTTTCAAATCCGAAATTTTCAAAAAAAAAACATATGTACTCCTCCTGAAATAAGTTGTAGTTTAATGTTAAGAGATGATTTAAACAATAAGTAGATATGAATGATTACCTTACATAAATCATTCCTAGCTTCTGTTTAATGTATTCAAATCTCTCAAAAGGTAGAGGTTTTGTAAAAATATCAGAAATTTTCTCTTGCATTACGATGAATTGAAGAATAATATCTCCTTTTAGTGTGTGGTCCCTAAGAAAGTGATGCCTAATATCTACGTGCTTTTCATGAGAGTGATGTGTAGGGTTTTTACTTAGGGCAATGGAACTTGTGTTATCACACATAATTTGAGTCTTATTAAAACTCATACCATAGTCTATGAGTGTGTGTTGCATCCACAACACTTGAGCACAACAACTTCTAGCTGCTACATATTCAGCTTCAGTAGTGGAAAGTGCTACATAGTATTGTTTCTTGCAAGACCAAGAAACTAAGGAATATCATAAGAAATGACAAGTTCCGGATGTACTTTTTCTGTCCATTTTACAACCACCAAAGTCAGCATCCAAAAAACTTTTAAGTGCAAAAACATTTCCAGAGGAATAAAATAGTCCCAAATCTAAAGTTCCCTTTAAATACCGAAAAAAAAATTTTTACATCTTTTAAATGGGATTATTTAGGATTTGCTTGAAATCTTGCACATAAGTATACTGAGAACATTAAGTCAGGTCAACTAGCTGTTAAGTACAGTAAACTTCCTCTCATCCCTTTATAAGATGTTTGATCTACTGGTTTCCCCGCTTTATCAATATCAAGTGTATTAGAGGTTCCAATGGGAGTACTTATACTCTTAGTGTTGTCATACCTGAACTTCTTTATAATATAGTTAATATAATTATATTGGGATATGTAAGTTCAGTCTAGTTTTTGTGAAATTTGAAAACCAAGAAAAAATGTTAACTCACCCATCATACTTATTTCAAACTCAGATTTCATAAGATTTGCAAAGGAATCAGTTAAGGATTGCTGAGTTGATCCAAAGATGATGTCATCACCATAAATTTGAACAATAAAAACATCTTTATCATTTTTCTTACTGAAAAGGGTTGGATTAGAAGTTCCCTTAACAAAGTTATTTTGAATCAAAAATCCTAAAAGTATATCATACCAAGCTCTAGGGGCTTGTTTAAGTCCATATAAAGCTTTGGTAAGTTTATAAACATGATTAGGATATTTTGTATCTTCAAAGCCAGGGGGTTGATCTATATAGACTTCCTACTATACATAACCATTAATAAAATCACACTTAACATCCATTTGATAGATTTTAAAATTAAATAATGATGCAAAGGATAGAAGAATACGAATAACTTCAAGTCTTGCTACAGGAGCATAGGTTTCTTCATAGTCTATGCCTTCTTGTTGGTTATAGCCTTTTGCAACCAATCTTTCTTTATTTCTAACAATGACTCCATTTTCATCACATTTGTTTCTAAAAACCCATTTTACTCCAATAATAGAAGTTTCCTTAGGTTTTTCAACCAAGGTCCAAACTTGATTCCTTACGAATTCATTGAGTTCATCTTGTATAGCCTTTATCCAATCTTCATCACCCAAGGCTTCTTCAGAAGTCTTTGGTTCAAATTAGGAAAGAAATTCAATATTTTAAACTTCAATTATTAAAGAACATCTAGTTCTTACATGTTGATTAACATTTCCTATGATATTATCACTGGGGTGATTCCTGAGTAACAAATGACCTGGATTTTGAAAAACTTATTCATAAACATAAGGTAGAAAATCTTCAGGGATAAATGTTTTAGAAACATTTTCTTGAACCCTATACTTGTCTGAAAGATCTTCTATCAAAGTTTGGTGATCATTTTTATAAAACACATCCAAAGATGTAGGTTGTTTGAAAACAAAAGGATCATTTTCATCAAAATTAACATGTACTATTTCTTCCACAGTGTAAGTGTTTTTATTAAAAACTCTATATGCCTTAGAGTTAGTAGAGTAACCTAATAAAATACCTTCATCGAATTTGGGTTCAAATTTATGTAAGTTATCCTTGGTATTCAAGATAAATACTTTTCAACCAAAAACTTTGAAGTAAGAAACTTTTGGTTTTCGGCGAATCTATAACTCATATGGTGTTTTATTAAGAAACAATCTTATTAAAACTCGATTTATAGTATAACAAGCAGTACTTACAGCTTCAGCACAAAAATGTTTTGCCATAGAATATTCACTCAACATGGTTCTTATCGTTTCTTGAAGAATGTGATTTCTTCTTTCGACAACACCATTTTGTTGAGGAGTTCTTGGAGTTGAGAAGTTGTGAGTAATACCTTTCTTACTACAAAAAGTTTCAAAATCAGAATTTTAAAATTCTCCACCATGATTACTATGAATAGTTATCAACGATAGGTTTTTCTCATTTTTAACTTGATCTCTAAATATTTTGAAATAAGAAAAAGCTTCAGATTTCTTTGCGAGAAAATAGACCCAGGTAAATCTAGTGTAGTCATCAACCAGGACAAACACATAGTATTTGCCTCCAATACTTCTAGTTTGTGTTGAACCAAATAAATCCATGTGCACTAACTGTAATGCATTAGACATTGTAACTTCACTTATAGATTTAAATCTAGATTTATGTTTCTTTCCATATTAACAAGGATCATAGACTTTCGAAGAATCAAACTTAAGTTCTGGTAGATCCTGAACAAGTTCTTTCTTAGAAATCTTATTTAGATTCCTTAAATTAAAGTGTCCTAGTCTCTTATTACAAAGCCATGATTGATCTTCAAATTCACTAAGGAAAGGTAGATCTTGACTTCTAAGGTCTTCTAAGATTAAGGTGTACACATTCTCATGCCGAAGGGCAGAGAAAATAAACTCATCATTATAATTGTGAAATAAACATTTATAATTTATAAAATTCAAAAGGTAACCTTCATCACATAATATATTTAGAGTTAAGTTTATCCTCTAAAACATATTTTTCTAAAAATAGATTCTTAATACCCTCAGAAAGTTTATTATTCTCAGAATTAACTTCTTCAAGTTTCTTAGAAAGATTTTTTAAAAGAACATTTTTCTCATCAAGATCTTTGGAAAGATCTAAAATTTCTTTTGTTAAACTAGATTCTCTAAAATTTTCTTTATCAAGTTTCTTATAAACTTTACAATTTCTCTTTTCTAATAGCTTAGAAAATCTAGAAACTTCCTCATAAGAAGGAAAATCACCATCATTATCTGATGAAGAAGATTATTCATCTAAAGAAGAACCTTTATCTAGAAAATTTTCACTTAAAGACATATTGGTTAAGGACTTAGCAGTTCGTACCTTAGCCATAAGGAAATGATTTTGAAATGGAGCTCTGGATGTTAGATCAATATTCTTTTGCCCATAAGATTCATATTATAAAGATTCATCATAAGAATCTCCACCACTGGCACTCCAAGTTTCATTGTCTTTCAAGACTTTCTTATGCTTTGATCTGTAGAACTTTTTCTTGTTTCTTTTAAAATTCTTGTCTTTGTTGTCTATATTTTTGAGTAATGTACAATCAGGTCTGATATGATCAGTTCTTCTATATTCATATCATGTCACTTCTTCATATTTCTTATCTTTTTCATCTTTCTTCTTGTATCTATATTGAAAGTTCTTCTGCCCAACAATCTTGTTCATCCTATGAGCAAGATTTTCCAACTCATTTTCTGAAGCTTCCCTTTCACTTGATTCAGATTGAAAAACAAAATTCTTAACTTTAGATCTTGTAATTCTCTCAGGAGTCTTGGATTTCATATGATTTGAAGTAGTTGTAAAAGCAACACCTCCATTTTCATTTTTCTTCTTAGTATTATCCGTATTTCTCTTCATTCTGGTTTCATGTTGAAGGAGAGTTCCAAACAGTTCATCAAGAGAAATCTGAGTAACATTCTTATTCTCATCTATATTAGTCCTATTGGATTCCCATTTGTTAGGCATTATGTCTATAATCCTATCTACAAGAGCTTCATCATATAAACCTTTCTCACCCATGGATTTTAAACTGTTGACAATAGTCATAAATCATTATTGTACCTTACATACAGGTTCTCTATAAGGGAAGTAGAAACCATGGTACTCAGCCCTGAGCATTTCTCTTCTAGTTTCAATAACTTTGAAAGTTCCAAAGTGAGTTACTTCAAGATTCTTCCAAATACTATTTGTAGCTTCACAGGATGAAATCTAGCTATAAATGTTTCTAGTCATGGAATATAACAAAGTATTGCGCACCTTAAATTTCTGCTAATATTCAACCTTTTCCAGATTTGTAAAGGTTATAAGTTCCTTATCTCGAATCTTATAATCTCCAGTTAACATAATGTAGTTATCTAAACCTGTGTTTATCACAAAGGTCTTCATTCTATATCTCCAGTACTCATAGTCATTTCCATCAAAGATTGATGGTCTAGTAGGATTGAGATTATCTAGAGATCCAACATGAATTACTGCCATACTAAAAATAATTTCTTTCCACAAAAATTATTAGTATTAAAAGTTTAAAATAAAATATGAAGAGCTTAGGAAAAAGGAAAACTTAAGCAAGAAAACTTATATGTGGATATAAGTATTTTAGAGACCTCCTCTGATATAAATTGATATATTGATTCAGAGTATGGGGTAGAAAACCTCTAATACCAGTTGTAGGATCAAATATGTAAAAATGAGATGCTCAAATACAAGAGGGGAAGGGGGAGGGGGTGAATTGTATACTTTAAAAAATTCCTTTGAAACCTTTAAAGTTAAGTTTAACAAGGTTAAACAAACATTCACAAGACCTCTTAAAGAAACCTTTTCTATTTTCTTAAAAGAAATATTCTACCTTGAAGCGTATAGAATCTGTAATATAATCAGAGTAACAGAATTACAAAGTATAAGAAGGTTATACTTTCTAACTTTAACAAAGTTAAAAATACAGCAGAATTAAAACAACTTAAAATAGGAATCAAGTAATAATGGGATTCTTTTAACCCAAAAACAAGGGTATCCAACAACCTTGGATAAAGATTACTTGATTTATACTTTCAAGAAAGTCGATCTTACCCAAACCCAAGTAATCCATCAATCCAAAGATCAATATCTGTCTTTCTATCCCCGCAAGCCCTCAATTTAGAATAAAATAGAAAACTTTATCTTCAAAACCTAGAATCCCATGATCATCACGATCAGAGTCTGCACTAAGCAAGTCTAAACAAGTTGTTCATGCCTGAATGAGTTGTTCACAACATCCACATGAAGCACTGAGAGTTGTAAGATCCTCTCTCTCTAGAAATCACTTCACAAGCTTGTTCACTATCAAGTACTTTTCTCATTCAAATGAGCTTGTATTTATAGGAAAAACTTCCCAACGGCCGGCTCCTCTCCAACAGTCATATTTTCCTTGAATTTCAGAGGGACCTGGACATGTGGCAAACATACAATGATTAGTTTATAATAGATTGTACGACATTGTTTCAAGTAATAGAAACGATGTTAAGTATAAGAGTACTTAGAATCTGATATCATTGGAATGATACATTTAAACAACTCTAACATTATCTAGAAAACTTAATCTTAAGAATTCAGGAAAACATATTCTTAGAAATAACATTATCAAGCAAACGGAATAATAAGATCAGATTGTGAAATAGGTATTTCATTTGTTCCATAATCGGAATTATAAAATCGGAATCACATATATACTGGAATCAGTATTGTAAATCGGCATCACATATACACTAGAATCGGTATTGAAAATCGATATCACATATACACCGGAATCAATTTTGCAAATCGGCATCAGATATTCACCAGAATCAGTATTGAAAAATCGACATCACATATACACCAGATTTAGAATCATAAAAACTGAATCACATATACACCGGATTAGGAATCATAAAAACTGAATCACATATACACTAGATTTGGAATCACATATCGTAATGACTGATTTTGGAAAAATAACTGAATGAAAAAATCGGAATGACAATTCCAAATCTTAAGAAAAATACAGAACATTAAAAAAAACTCAGAACTTAGAAAACAATGTTTGTGATTTTCAAAACATAAAACTATAAGGAATGGAGAATTCATAATATATCCTTATTGACTCAACATGTAGACGATAATTACATTTGGTAATTACCTTAAAAAATGCCTGATTTACCCCAAAACCTACAGATCAATCTAGGAGGGATCTCTAGAAATTTTAATTAGACCCTAAAACCTAAAAAAATGAATAATAAAGGGGACTAGGACTAAAAATCAAAACCTCCAACTCAAGGGAGAAATGATTAATCTTTGGGTGTAGAATGAAACCCGTATCACGCTTCTCTTTGATCTGATGATGATCTGTGCCACGAATGGAGATAAATAGTGCTTAGTTGCTTTGATTTGGCTTAGTTTTCACCCTTCTCTAAAGGGGAGAGGAGAGAATGAAGGATCCTCCATATTTTTTTCACCCAACATTAGGGGGAGGGGAGGGATTAAGACTAATTTTTAATTAAATTTTCATTTAATTAATTAATCCACCACATAACACCCCACCAAATCACCTCTGACCAAAACTCCTGATTCAAAAAACATTATGTCGTACCAATGGTAAACATGATGTTCTGAAATCAACCATGATCTCAAAAATCTTCTCCAAGACTCTTCACGGGAGTTATTCACATTTTCAAGAGAAACTACACATGCATGAAAAAATAAATTTAATATTTTAAAATCACCGCGCCGAGGCTCTTTGGGCCTTGGAATGCCATGCCGACTCAGCGCCTGGATTCAAATATATTCATAGAAATATTCCAAATTCTTACAAGTTAAACTCACTTAACTACATTATAAGTAATCAAAACTCTTCAATCATAAATATTGTTTTTAATAAACATCATATCACATAAAACATTCAAAAATAAAGATTTGGTAATAACACATTGAAATTATTTTCATTAGAAAAGTATTATATACACACACAAAATATGTTATTTACTTTCATAACATTTATTTCTTTGATAACAATAATTTTCCCTATGTCTTTTATTTGATAAATATACATATAACCACTTGATATATAATATAGAATGTGTGACTTGTACCTTCCACCTACCAAAACTCAATGTATAATAAATGTTATGTGAGATTCAAAAGAGGGTTATGTAAATGAAAACCATGTATTTTGTAAAGTATTAAGTGTTTTATATTCATTATATTTTTGAAGTCACATCATAAATAAAAATTACTTTAATTAAAAACTTTTTATAAATGTTATAAACCTATATTTTATGTCAATGAAAAAAATGTTATTTATCTTTCTATAAAATTTTTTATGGAAAATATTTTTATTTTTTGTGTCTTTAAACTTTCTTTAACACTCCAACACTATAATAAATATTCAAATAATATACTTTCTACAACTATAGTAAATAATATTTTAAAAAAATTATGTTATATATTTTCTACAATGGTCAGAAAACATAGTACAAAATTAGTCTTTGTGCACCTCAATATACCTCAAGTGTTCTATTATTTTTCAAATAACTTCCATAAATTTTATATATTATTCATTATCAAAATATACTATGGGATCATCAAATGCTTATTGAAATAAATAATATATTTTTTATAATACACCCAAAACATGTCCTGTCTTCTTGTTTTCTTGCAATTTTTTTTGAAAGTATATTATATGGAGTCTTATGATGATGTATTGAGAAAAAACAAAATAATAATTCATGGATAATTTAATCTCCCTATTTACTTAATAATTTTTTTATAAAAATATAAAAATTGAAGTATAAAATGATTTTATATGTAGTCATTCATTAACTTATAAAATAACTTATGCATTATACTATATTTTTTAATATTATGCATATGTTATCATATTAAAATTTATTTTCATGCATTAAATATTAAATTTTTATCATTTAAATGTTATAATAATTTGAAAATATATTTTTTAATAATTTTTACTTGTTTTAATGATATGAATGGAAATGAGAAAACAATTTAGAGATAAAAATCAATTTATGACTGATGTTTCTCCCAACATACAAACATTAACAACTTTTTTAACTTATTCCTCACATAATTTATCTATAACACCCTATGTATCCCTCTTGATGACATCTATAACACCCTCTATCTCCCTCCTGACAATATTTAGAACACCCTATGGATCCCTACCAACAACATCAAACAAACTTCTTAAAGATACATCTACTACATTCATGTGTGATAGTTTTATAGGATGTGTATGATGTTTATACATTGAGGGAGTCGATGGTCACTCCATTTATATCATGTAGATATTAAAGGGTTATAATTATAGGTGAAATTTTTAATGTAAAAATAAACTTATTTTATTTTTGTACACTAATAGAATAATGTTTTTCAAAATATATATAAAAAATAATGGTATAGAGACAAACATAATAGTTAAAAAGTGTGGAATCTAAATGATATAAAGATAATGGTATCATTTAATAGTTTCAGGGAACTAATAAAGGTTTCTAGAGAATTATTCTGTTAGATCGTTTTCTAGTTGTCTTTTGAGACAATCAACCTTATCATTACTTATTCTAATTGGATACAAACGCCTCTATCTTGGTATAATGAGTTATATTATTCACTAATAAAGAAAATTGTTTAAAAAAATTATTTCTTCTTAAATCAAGTGTCATTATGTAATAAAATTCTAATAATTTGAATAAATGTTTTTTATTGATGTTCTTCTATTTTACTATGCTCAATCTTGTTGCACATCCATGGATGTTAAAAAATTTGGGTATGATATATAATAATTTTAAATGGAAATTGTGTAAATATTTCAAGGATACATAATTTATTTCTTAATAAATTTATGATAAGGTACCTAAAGGTACACCTCAGGAGGAACAAAACGTTTTTTAATAGTCATCACCATGAGAAGATTATATTATTAAATAATATATGAATCCATTCATATAATTTTAAAAATAATCATACATTAATTATTAAATTAATTACTTTTTATTTTAGTAAGTGTCCAATAAAAATAAAACAAGCAAATAGAAATAGGTCATTACTCGCACATCTAGTTCAAAAAGTTTTTTGAGAAAATATCAACCATCATTTTATTTTCAGAAATTCCAATATTTATATATTGAATATTATGTGTTTCATATATTAAAATATTTATTTATCTCTTTTTAATATAGAATAAGGATCTTTGGAGGTTTATTTCTTAAGTGGAAGTTTGGTAAGATGTACATACTAGATCCAATGGTAGCTATGTGAATGAACCTTCCAAAGATGTCAAGGTACAAAATTTTATCTTTTTTTATTGAGTATTTTTTATTTTTATTTTTATTTAAATGATATTTTATTTAGAGGTAAAAATAAGTGAATTTTTGGATTACATCCTCATCCACTTCTACTCAATCTCCCAAGATGAACTTATTGGTTAAGTCCTTAGAAAAGAGTAACCTATTCATGTGTGTGGGATGGTTTTTTGACCATACCTATATCAAGACTTAAAAGATTCACCCAAAAAAATTTATTATGACAATATCTATCCAAGGTTGTGGTGATCCTCTTCTTATAGAAGCTCAAAGGGAATTTAATTTCATTAAAAAAATCCAAGAGTAGGGGAACACAATCCAAGAACATGGTAGTCATATAAAAAATTAGTATGTAATGATCACCACTCTATTAAATGAATAATTTGACTTATATTGGAAGACAAATGGAAATGTCCTTGATAGGACTTTCTTGATGGATGGATAGAGTCATTAAGTAATTTTTTTAATTTCATAATTATTTTAAAAAATAATTTTTATTTCATTAAGTTAATATATATATATAACTTAGTTTAATTTCCAAATAAATTCTAAATCATGCAGTAAAAATAGGTAGTGGATATAACCATAGTTTGAGTCATTCACCGGGTGGTAGTCATGATGAGGACATATTTTTTATTCTATATTGGTGATATTTTTATATAACTATACCAAATACATGTAAATTATGGTAGGTAATTTAAAAATGATTTGGGATTTTATTAAATAATGGTGTAAATATATTTTGGTGTATATTTGATAAAACTTGAGGTATGAGTTTATACACAATTAACCATTTGATAGTTTTGATCACTCACATTAAAGTTTTATTTGATTGAGCTTGTATATAATCATATTTAATGATTATTTGGATTGGTTGACTTATATATCCATACCTAATTTTTTTTACATCAAAGGTATTATATTCATTTTAATTTACAATGTATATAAATCATGTTATATTTCCTTTATTTGCATTTTTATTAAATGTAATGCATGATCAACTACTCTTTGGTGATAATTAGGTTCCCAAATATTTATTTTATATATAATGTTTCCTTAACTTATCAATTGAATTCCAAGATATAGAATAGGTGGTGGTTGTTTCATGTTTGAATTATGTCACTTGATTATATTGATAAAAGGCATTATACAAATTCTTTTAATATGGAATTGGTTCTTGAACTAAATGTTGTAGAGTTGTTATGTATTAGATTAAAATATATTTTTCAAGACTTTAGTATAACTTATAAAGTGAGAAAATATCCTTCCACTATAACCTAAATGAGTTATAAATAAATAATCTACACTTAATCTTTGGTTAAGTAATTGAATTATTGGAAAGGTACTATCTAGGTTGAAAAAGTGAGAATAAATGGTTTGTATTTTAAACTTGTTATATTTTCAATTGAATACAACCAATAATTTTTATACACTAATTGGATTTTTTTTAAAAGGGTTAGGTATAGAATTTATTTGGAAAACAATTTAATAATTTAAAATTCAATTTCAAAATCTCCTCTATTTTATAATCATATTTAATAGTGTTGATTAAATTCTATTTTAAATTAATTATTATGTAGAATCTTATTTCAAACTATATTTGATGTTTTTAATCTAATTGTTAATATTTTTTTATAAAATATTGAAGATCAAATTGAAAATTTATACTATGCCTTTAAATGAGTAAAAATGGTATTTTTTTACTCGATAATTAATTGAGGAGAATAGGTTATTGAATCAAATCTTTGGTTATGATAATTAATTATAGTAGTGACATATTCCTTGGGTTGTTTCCATGAATTGATTACACTATCACACTTTATAAATAATTTACCATATATTTCACCCCTTTTGAATTGTTACTATTATTATTGAGATATTTTATGGTGTACATATATGAATCTATTAGTGTATATTTTAATTTTCCTATGTATATTTTGAATTACTATATAAATTTAAAGGGTTGTATCTTTTTTTCTATATGTTCTAGAGAGTTTCCATATCAATTATATTTTTATATATAGTATTAAATCACAATGGTTTAAATATTTGTTATATTTTGTGATAGTTTAAACCATCATGAAATAATTTCAATTAATCCTTGGTATTTTAATCCATCACTAAATAATGTATACATTTAATAGTGTGTTGATTCATATATAGTTATTAAGCAAAATACAAAATGAAGAACCACAATGAATATCTTTAAAACTATTATAAAATATGGATTTTGTAACATTTTCATAAAATCATCATAAAATTAAAATAACCACAGAAAAAATATCCCCCAACACATCATTTAATGACAGTTTAAACTATCACTAAACCCAAAAAAACATTTCTAGTGACACATTTTTATGTAGTGTGGATGCGAAGTTTATCAATGCCTTAGATAAATATTTTATGATGAAGGTTTCATTACCTCTCTTGATCCTTTATTTGAAATGTATTTATTCCAAATTTTACTTCTTTGTCTATGGTTAACTTTGGAGTTCCCCTGGTGATTTTTACAAAGGATCTATGCCTTGGATAATTTGCGATTATTTCAATACAATTATAGAAACCCAATAGAAGAAGAGAGGTAATAATTTCTCAAGTAAATCCATGGAAGAATTTAATAAGTTAATAAATTTTAACCAAATTATTGATTTGGAATATGAAATAAATATATTCATATGGTGAAACAATCTAAAGTTTAGAAAAATAATGTGGTTTAGGTTGGAAAAATTACATGGAAACTACTATTGTATTAATTTTTTCAGGGGTTAAAAGTCACTTATATTCTATACTCTCCTATACTCTAGACCTGGGGGACTATCCAAATGAAAGTGAAGGATTTTTTTCTCTATATCATCGAATGTAAAACTAGATTTCATGGATGCTAATGCTACATCCTGGTCTAACCCTATACAGGGATCCCTATTTGGTATACTTCATTCTAAGATCAAGAATCTAAATAAAATTATATAATAATGGGAATGGAAGTATAATGTGTCCAATTTATCCTTTATAGTCCTAATAAAATAAATTTAGGTGATAGACCAATCCTTACAATTTTAATTGGATGATCAAGTTAGGTAAATACTATTTAAAAAAAGATTCTGGGGAATCTTCTTTTCTAATTGGAAATTAGTATAATGGATAAGTTTCATTCACTTTGGATTCATGAGGGACACAAGAATATTCAATACTTATATACACAAATAAAATAAATGTGTCACTTTTAGAGAATCAATGTACTTATGGAAGATAGTAATTACATAAATTATATCAATAACATGGATCCTTCTATGTTGGATCACTTTTATAGTCTTTTAAAAATTGATGTGAATGAACCCCTACTTATAAAATTACCTTTATGTGATAATATAAATCTAGAATTTTTACTAATATTTAGGTCATATCCTACCAATATAACCTTTTTTGGGTCCATTACTTAATGAAAAATAAGTCTATTAGGTAGTAATATTCTTTTGTTTTGTCAAGGATCCAAATCCTAGAAACCCTTCTAGAAAATCACTTACAAAATAAGGTAGAAGATCCAGAACTGACAACACATGACTGTAATGTCTATAAAAGTGAACTAAGATTCAAAATATCTTACTGAATCACCTTGATATCTTATAGATTCTTTGGAACACACAATAAAGAAAAAAAATTACAATCAAAAAACATAAAAAATACCATTTTTAGGGTGTTGACTTATCTTGTGTATTTTTTCACGTAGTCAGTGATTTATCACATGAAGGGGTGTATGCATAGAAGATATGGGGCATGTGAAATGGGGTCACAAGAAATGAGGGAATGGGTGTGGTAATATTTATTAATAAATGAAGAGAGTAATTATAAGATTTTGATATTAAATAAGTAATCCCATTAGTCCTATTTATATAATAGTACAACCAATAGATACAAATCCACCTCCATCCCATCTATGTGATAAATTTCCACCACTTTTCTACCTACGCAGCTGGTTGTTAATATAGCCAAATCCACTGAATTATGCACCAACTCAACTTTACAAACTAGGTGAAATATACCCTTATATATCCCTCTAATGAATGTTATATAACTATTGAAAATATCCATGTTATTATTAGGTGAGACCTCTAGAGTTATTCCTATGAAGTTTCCAAGATACTTCCACACTTAGTCATCTGAATCTATGGCCATCAACTACTTCTACTTGTCATATTATGAATTTTCTTCATATTATACTTTTTTATACTTTTTGTTTCACTTTATCTTTTAATTTCAAAGTTACCTTATCCCACTCATCATATATTCTTCTAGTTTTATTAACATAATTACAAAATTATACCTTATGGAAGGTATTTTGACTTAGCTAGATTTTTTTCTAGTAACCTAACAATCCACACTCAAGAATTGTTTTCTTAGATCTACCATAAATCTCTTTAAATCACTTTATAATTCCAAAATTTCATCATTTTTCACTCTATAAAAATACGAAGTGAGTCTATATCCTTCCTTCCCAGTCACCCAAGTCCCATAAGGAATAAGTTTTTCTCAAAATTTCATGACAAAGACATTCATTAACATATATTATAGATTCTAAATTCATTCTATCTTCCATAGTTCCAAAAATACTTTTTCTAGAACCTTCTAGATGAAGTGATATTATATTTGAATATGTTTTATTTTTGAGTGAAACAAAAAATTCTTCATAAAATTAATTTCACTATGAATATTATAGAATAATACTCCATTCCATTTATTCCAATAAAGTTCCTTAAATAATACCTTTAACCATTTAATCTCCTTCACTAATTCTATTTTTGAAACATACTCTACTTACATGGTTGACAGTGAAAATACTAATTGAAGTCCTAATATCCAAATTACAATAGTTCCACCCTATTTAAACATAACTCCCATGGTACTTCTCAAAGTATGAAACCCCCTTCAAATTTCAAATCAATAAACCCTTATAATGGATCATCCATTTTGGAACATAAGGTTTGTGCTTAATAACCTTTGTGATACTAGATAATACACTTTAATTATTCTCAGTGCCCCTTTCCTAGATTTTTCTTCATACTACTAACTACAGCCACTACTTTATCAATGTATAGAATTATAAAAATAATGTAATACATACAACATTTAACAACTAATTCATAAGAAACCTTTTCCATGAACTTTGACTCATCTACCATTCTAAGTGAGTTCTCCTTACTCTACATAAAGTTTTTGACTTGGGGAGAGTCTACTAGCTTCACCTTCCTAATTTTGAAAATGCCCGACCACTTTTAAGATGTATTATAATAGTTAAGGAACAAAGTTTATGATATTGAGTCCATTACCATCCTTATACCCAAAATATATTTTTCTATACCTAGATCCTTCATGTCAAAGCATTTATAAAATTTAGTCTTTATCACCTCGATAAAATCCTTCCTTGGTCCTTTGAAGAGAATGTCATCAAATTAAAGAATAATGATTATGAATATCTCATCATCAAAAAACTTTTGATAGAAAAAATGATCCACATTGCACTGGATGAACTTCCATTACAACTTAAAGGTATCAAAATTACAATTCCATTTCCTAGGTACTTTCTTCAACCCATATAAACTCCATTTGAGCTTGCACACCATGTTGCTTATAGATTATTTAAATATTTATGGTTGATAAATATATACTACTTTTTCTAAGTCCATATGTCAAAAGGTTTTTTTAATATATAACCATTCAAGGGGAAATAATTCATTTGAAACCATTCCATTCATCATCTAGATCATTTTATGTTTAAAATTTGGGGAAAATTTTCACCAAACTCAACTCCATAGTTTTGTTGAAAACCCTTCACAACTAACATTTCCTTATACCACTTATTCCTATCCACATATTCTTTCTACCAATATAACCACTTGTTTTTTCAGATACTTATTTCCCAGAGGAAGTTCTAAAATCTCATATATTATAGAACCATGCAAGGATTCCATATCCTCATTGATTACTAACTCCCACTACTTTTAATCACTAAGATTTTCTACCTTATTTGGTATTTAGGGTACAATAACATCTATAAGAAGTAGACAATTCAAGTTATACCCATAAATTTTCACTGATCTTATGACTATGTTCAACTACCTTAACTCCTAAGGTTTTACTCCTTTTGATAATAATTATTCCAAAAATCCTCTTTGATATTAATTTATACTTAATCTTTTTGGTACATCCAACCTTGGATAAACCTCCATAATTATCCCTTCATCCAAAACTCCACCATCTAGACTTTAAGGTTCTTCAAAAAACTGAGTAATTCATGGACTTTTTGGAACTCTCAGACTTTCATATATATAAACCTAAATAAGTGATAATTATTTGTATTCATCTATATCTTCAACTTATATCCAATCCTTCTAAAGTATCCTTTCATTAAAATGAATATTCTAGATTTTTATTACCTTATATAGGTTATTATACTATAGATAAAATCCAAAGTCTTCATTAGCATTGGTGTTATCAACAATAGTAACCATTTAACCCCATTTTTCTAAAAACTATCAAATAAGGATTAAGGCCTACACACCTTCAATGAACATCACACCAATAGAATCTAGATGACTCAAAAATCATGTTGAAATCATTTAGATGATCATCTATTGAACTTTCCTCCATTAAAATCATTCCAAATAGTCACCACAACATGAAAAATTTATTCATTTTGAAGGATTTTCATACATGCTCACAATATTTTCCATACATTCTGGAGTTTTATTCAACTCTAAGTTATTGAAAGCTATATTCTAGGAAAACATCATTATAACCATCTCGAGTGATTTCTGATCAAGTTTTTCCTATATCGATTTTCCCATATCTTCTTATTTTACACCCTTTAATGGAATCTCAAGACCTTTATCATACAAATAGTCTTAAATATGCACACTTCAGAATAAAAATCCTAAACCATTAAACTTCTCAATTTAAAAATTTCCTTCTTCCAATTCCATTCTTTCTGAAAAAATGAACTCCCAATGAAACAAAAAATATCTATATAAAGAACCTCACCAAAAGTTTACAACCGATATATGATATCAATTTTTTTCAAGAAGAAAAATTCTAAAAACCCCTTATGGAAACTCACTTAAAGAAAAAGTTCAGAAGATTCAAATATAAAAACACCATATTTTAATATCTAGATAAAATAACTAGGATCCAACATCTCATGATGAATCAACATGATCTCTTTCATATGTCCCCGAACACAAAATAATGAAAATAAAAAAATGACTCATAATCACAATATATAACAAAACACAAAGGGACTTAAATAATTTAAAGATTAATCATACTTTATGTTAGAAACACTTCTAATCTCTATTAATAATGTAAGAGAATGAATATATGATTGAACTATTCAATAAGTGGTCCCACTTTTATTATTTATAAAGTATTCAAATTGGTATATAAAATTACACTTCCATGTGATCTATGCAGGCTATCCCACCACCTTCTGATCTATATGAGTGACCCTCCTTTGGTTAAGAACATCGACTGATACACCACCTCAACTTTACAGACCTTATAAAATCTATCCTTACATATCCCTATGACGATTATTTTATATCTCTTTGATAACTCCAAATTATTCTTAAATTTTAACTTAAGATTTATTCCTATACATATTTAAAGGTTATTATATACTTCATTATTTGAATTTTGGGTCATCAGGCACTACCTCCTCCCAGCTTCTGCTTATGCTTTATCTCCATCTTCTAGAATTTTTTAGTTTTTCTACCTATTCCTTCATCTAGTTATGTTAAAATAATTTTAGAATCATAACTTTTGAAAGTTATGTTGACTTATCTGAGTTTTATAATTTAACAACATTTGGAAAGATAGTACACCAGGGAATTACAGTCACCCCGAATCTTTTTACTCTAAATATTAGTGTATTTTAAAATTATATTTTATTTTTGTGGTGTAGAAATTCTTTAAGGTCAAACATCTTACTTGATTTTTTGTAGCCACCACCCTTATGTTTATTCCAAAAACTTCAAACCCTTTCTTATTTAAACACTTAAGACTAATCAAACTTATTAATTTTTCTTATTTTATTGTTTCCAGGATCCCTAATGATTACTTCTTTTAACTATTATTTAATATTAAAAACACATTTTTATCACTGGTAGGAGTATTCAAGGGGCTGTTGGTCTTGCAAAATAAATGGTTCTTGACATAAACTGTAATTTTTGAGGTAGTAATGTTATTAAAAAGGTTGATATGGATAATACTTATGAAAAAATGGAGTGGGGATTTATACTAAAATCTCTTAGATTTATTTTATTTACAGAGAATGTTTGTGATATATTCATTAGGTGATTTACATAACCTTTGTTCTCCATATCTTTTTGTGAAAATGGTTCAGTTTCTTAAAGTCTCTTCATGGTATCCACCAAGGATAAATATTATCTCCTAAAATTTTCATCCTTACACAAGAAATTTTAGAAGAAAAATTAACACTTTTATGGCTAGTGAAACTATAAAAATCTTCCTGAGTAGTTATATCCTTCTAGGTATCTCATACCTTCTCTTCAATGATGACATGTGAATTTTTCTTAATGGTTTACATCCAAATTTATTAACATTTATGAAATTTCTTGATAAGTATAGTGCCTTGAGTTGATACAAGGTTAATAAGAACAAGAATAGTATCTTTTTGAACCTTATTCTTTCGAACAGGAGGGTGGAGTTACTTGACAAGTGGTTTAACTTTTCTAAAAATTCATTCCATTTTTTTATCTGGGTTCACTGCTCATTCATAGAAGGATATATTTCTATCAATTTACTTCCCTTGTGTAAATGGTTAAATATCATATCTACAACTATAACAATGAAATTTTTTCCTTTGATGAAAAGTTCATCATAATTCAAATTATTTTTTCATTGATCACGATCCACATATTTTCTACCCTCAAAGTTCCCATGGATATTAAAAACTCTATTCATAAGATATTTAAGGGATTTTATAGGATTATTTATATGAGAAACCATTGCATATGATTAGTTGGAAGTGCATCTCTCTTCTCATGGATGAAGTCATTATCTATCTATATAGAGTATAGTAGACCATAAAATCTATTCAAGGGAAACTAACATGGTAATTTCTATCTAGTTAAACATTATGGGTGTGGTTCATGTGATAAAATAATGGGAATCCATTGGATCTTCTAAATTCCTAAAATATGCTCATCATCAATCAGGAGGAAGTTCCTTCGTGAATTACTAAACATTCTTGAAAACTCCCAATAAATTATTGGGTAAGGGAATATTACCTTTTAAAATGATAACTGCATAGGAAGGATCCTCATATTCTTAGGATTCTCATATTTTTATTTTGACCTTCATGAGGAATGAGACTATAATGTCTGGATAGATACTATTCTAGAGTATAATGAAAAGTAAATGTAAAATGTGATCCCCATCTTAGAGGATCCAGACTGAGTAGCCATCATCAAGTGTTTGAATAATAGATTTAGTGTATCCATTTATTCAAGTTATTTTACTCTCTATTTCCACAAACCTGGTGGGGATGTCGAATAAAATTCATTGATTCCTAAAAAGATGGTCTTTCACCTTTGGTGCAATAGAAAAGATTCTATTTTTTAGATATGGCACTTCAAAGGTGAGGTATCTCTATTTAATTGAATTTACTCTATTGTTCATATCCTATGATTGAATATAATTTTCATATTTATAATAAAATAATATGAAATTATATTCTCACTAGATTTGGTTTAGAAGTCTGTTGGACATCTTTCTAGATATAATATCATATAATATTCTTCTTCCTTCATGGTTTTTTGGTTCAAGGGAGTATTCACCGAAAGGGTATATCTACAACATTATCTTCTCTATGGTGTGATGGAATATCTATTAGGGGAGGAATGACAGTACCAATGGTATCCATCCTTCCCTAAAGGATATAATTATTTCAGGAATCACTTGATACTATATAGAATTGGTATATTTTTCTCGTTTAATGATAAAAAGTCAATTAAATAATCTCTCTATTAGAGTATTCTGAAACTACCTAAGCCTAGGTTGATTCTACATAGTAGAATATGAACTGAAGGTCTTTTTCTAAAAAATAGATAGAATCTTAACAGTAATGAACCTTTATTTAACATAATCATGGTATGAGGTGGATTAGTCTATAATCTTAAAGGGTATATAATATTGGGCTTCATATCCCCACTCAACCCTAGTACTCCACTACTAGATAAATCTAAGGAATAATTTCTAGGAATATCCTTTACTATTGTGAAGTGCTTGTCTCTATCATGTGTCAAAGATGATTTGAGAACTATGATACCCGACCTCTTTAACCCTTCTTCATCCCCTTGAAATGTTACTTATGTTATGCATCAGTATTAATCTATTTCATATTTGTGTATCTTGTTTTGAAACTGTTAGAGAGAAGGTAACCACACTATATATGCCTTGGCTTGGTTGGGTAGATACCTTGATGAACTTAAATTTTTAAAGGTATGAGTTCTCTTTTGGGATGTTATATTTTTTCAAGTGGATTTACTTGGGTTATAGTTCTTTAAACCCCTATAACAAGTTTCATCCTATTTCCCTTATAAATAAAAACTTAGTTTTGAGTAAATTAATTTATATAAAATTGTATATATTAAAAAATATACACATATAATATAAAACTTTAAGGGGATTTTAGTTTCTTTAAAGGCTGTGGAATCTCATAAAATTTTATAAATACCATAACCGCAGTCTTAACAATTTAGTTGTTTTGAATACCTCAAAAACATTGAAAATAATAAGAAACTTTTTATGGAATTTTTTTTGATACTGAATTGTTAGTATATATACCCAAAAATATTATCATATGTAGTAATTAACTGATTTATTTTATGTGTCTATTTCCCTTAAACCCTTTACCAGTTGATATATTAGCACCAAACTACCAAATAAAACTTAAAAGTTAATACATATTATATGAAATATAATTGAAATACTATAGAATATTGAATTTATAATGTTTTATAGTTATAAAGGGAAATCAAATTCAACTAATTTTTCAGATATAAATGCATTATATATAAATAATATATCTTTATAATAACTAGATTTATTATATTTAACATCACATTCTCTCTATAAAAATTTATAAATTAATTAGCACTGTATATTAAAAAAAATAAATTATTATAATGGAAATCAAAGAATATAGTTTTTACATTTAACGGTAGGTATTAAACATATCCTATCATCTATTTCCTTTTCTTCATAAACTTTCACTACTTATCATTATTTATTTATAATTTAATTTTCCTCCACAATTATTTCTTCTATAAAATAAATACGAATACTTAAAAATTCAAAAATGTGATTAACATGTATATTGACTACATGATTATAATATTAATATCTAAAATAAAATGTTTATGTTATAATTGTAATAGAAATAGTACACCAATTTAGTTTCTAGTGTGTTTTCCTAATAAATTAATGAATTAATTTTGATTTTAACTGGGAATTTAGTGATAGAAAATCAGCACCCATTATATCAAAAGGGTGATCATTTTTGGGGTCTTTTAAAAAGTTAAAATCAAGTATTTAAGGGTGTATTTAATAGATTTCATGTTTTTTTAGTGTTATATAAGAGGTAATTGAGTTAGTCATATTACATCTAATGGCTGTCAAGGACACTAAAGTTTTGGTGGGGGATCACATGACCTCCAATGAGGAAGGAAGCATGGTTTTAGGCTTATAGAACCCACATGAATTCCAGTGGATACCCACCAAAGTTCCAATGATATCATTTAGATTTTTTTTAATCTTAATTATTAAATTAATTTTTTATATACAAAATAAATTAACCTCAACCTCCATTATATCTCACTCCACTAACCAAGAGAGATTAGGAGAACAAACCTACCTTTCCCCATTCTTTCAGTCCTCTTTACTATTGGAATCTAGGTTGGGTTTCCTTCACTGACTCAATATATTACTAATCCTCTCTTCTTATTACCCCATATTATTACCTCCTCCTCTGATTTCTTTAAGTTTTATTATAGATTCTGTAACGAATTCAATCAAATCATGGTAAAGTAAATCTAAAATAGATGGTATTTAGCATGTTTAGCTGAAGGGGGATGAGAAGGATTTATTTTATTTCATTATTCTCTAAGGGTAATCATTTTTGGTGTGATTTAGTATTGGGATTTCATAATTTTAGGATTAAAATAGTGATGTTCTATGTTAGATAATTTAGGGGTTTTACTAGTTTGAAAAGTATAATTTATTCTTGTGTTATCTATGATATTTTAATCCTATTTTAAAGTTCCAAAAATTTTTAAAGTTGGTTCTTTGGGTTTCATTGTTTATTGAATTTGGTTTATAAATTTTAGTAATCTACCTGGTGGTTTTAGGTAAAGGGTGATATTTTTAGTGATCTATTTTAGTAAATGGTCTCAACCCTCTTTGTTTTCTTATTTTGTTTATGTGGGAAAGGCATTAACCACTTTATTTCAATTTTTTTAATAAATATCAAATTGTTTATTTTTGAAAGTATAAATGTGAAATTTTAAAATTATATTGATATTATAAATGAAATGGTTTTCCATAGAAAGTGTTTCTCAATGTATAAGTTAATATTTGTTTTAATATGGATATTACTAAATAATTATATATTGTTATGTGAGTTTCGTTAATTATAAATCCCTAGTTAATCTTAATTTATTTTCCAATCCCTGACAAATTATTTACCGCGTTATTTGATTCTTGATATAAAGTAAGGAACACATCTAATTGATTTTTACTTCCTTTTATACACTTAAAAGGATTTACTATATAATTCTTAATTTATTTAAAAGATTATATTAGTACAATTCATGATTATAATTATAAATGAAATGTTAAATAGGTTACTTCATATAAAATATTAATCGTTTGGTTAAAATTTATGTAATTCTACATGGTTACCTTGATAAAATGTTGAGATTATTCTTTATTCATGATTTTGGGATTGGAAAATAATTAAATTATTGGAATAAATATTTTATAATCATATATACATTAGTGAGTATCAATTGGGACTCTAAATTTTTTCTTATGCTATAAAAACACGAGTTTCATCTACTTTGATTGGGTTTTGAGTATTATTTGGTTTTAAAACAAAAAAAGGGTATAAATAATTTTTATTACTTATAATTATTTAAATTATTTTAAATTTATTATAAGTTAAATTGTTTCTTTCCACCATGACTCAAATGGATAAAATGTCAATGAACAACACTTAACTCTGGTTAAGAGGTTGCATTGATTATTGGTCAATGTATTGGTCTAATAAAGTGGGAAGAAATGGTTTGAATATTCATCCTTATAATTTCAACTTAAATTAATTTCTTCTTTAATTAAGATAGGTCATTATATAAAACAATATTCATTCGATTCATTACAATATAAGTGACAACCTAGTTGAGGGTGAACGAGTGAGGTGTTATCCTGTCATGCGATTGGAGAAAGTTATTGGTTATAGGTTTTTTTGGTTATATTGATATTGATTTTATCTACACATTTTATTAATTTATTTAATTATCTTATTAGCTTCAAAATGTTTAGTAATATGGTTAGTTAGGTCTACCCCTAGGTCAACTACATTGTGTTAATGAAGCATTCTTATTTATCTATTTAAATGAAATTCTTCATGTGAGGCATATGAATATTTAAATTATATATTAAATTAAATTAATTTATTATATAATTTATATAGATCCTTATATATAAATTTTTCCCTTTTATACATGAAAATATATGTGACAACCTAGTTTAGGATGAGAGAGTAAAGTGTTGTCATTTTACGTGACTTGGTTTAGAGATTGGTTATTCGTTGTTTAGGTTTTCCTAATGTTGATTTTATTTCAATATTTTATTCATTCCTTCACTTATCTTATTGGATAACATATGGTTATTAATTTAATATGTTTGGTTTAGGTTACCCTTGGGTTTACTAAATTGTGTCGATAAAGCTTTCATATTTGTCTCATTTAATAAAATATTTTATGTGAGGTATATAAATATTGATATTTTAGAGTATGAGAATCCCTAATGATAAAAAATACAGTCATAAACCAAAATATGGCTAAAAAGTGTGAAAGTATTGCTTATGAATATAGGAAAAGAATTACTTATCATAATTTGTGTAAGGACCATAAAAGTTATTTAGGATTTGATAAATTGGGTCAAATAGCTTATCATTCATGTTATATTAGTATGATGGTTTAACATGTCTCCTTTACTTGATTTTTTTAATCTTTTATATGTCATTTTTTTACATACTATTACATAGAATTTTATTGTTATTATTATATATGGAATACTTCATTATATGTACATTCCTAGATATGCCTTGCTTATAGGTTACCACATATATGCTTATTGATATTATTCCACATCTAATACTTGTTCGAACTGGGTGCACAAAAAAAACTGAACGTTTAGAAAATTAATTGTTTTTCACCACGATCAATATTAAAACATCATTGTAGGTAATTTACATCTGATACATAACCAAAGGATGCCATTTAATTTAATTAATCATAGAAAAATCAAATCTAAACTACACCTTGCTTGATTTTTTTTGATTTTTTTCCTCTCATTTATGGTGATCTTCACTCAAAGGAATAGAGAATAAATCCATATAGATAATCTATACATTCATCATAATATTTCTAGTACATATATCATTATTCTTCATGTTCTAGCATGGAAAAATAAATACACTTTCGATGTCCTTGTGATCGTTGGAGCACCATTACTATGATCCACAATTAAGAACATATATTGAGGTGATTAGATATCTTCATTATCTCTATAGAATCTAGGTGATAAGAGAGATATAAGTTTTCAAAATCTAGTTAATGAATAGTACCTCCAACCTAGGCTTCTTGTGTATTATATAGATATGTTTAAAGTCCCAGAATTACAGTTAGGTTACTAGATAACTTCGACCTTCTAAATAGGCCCCAAATGACACTAAATTACTTTGAAACTATGTTATAAATTTAATTTAATTCTAATCGCATACTTGTAACATCAAATATACATCACATGAAAAAATTCCAGCCATTAAATCATCTCCCTTATCTCATTAAATACTTAACGAAACTTGAATTATAATATTCGTTCGAAAATATTTATTTTTTTATTAACTTAATAACATGTAAATAAAGTGAGTAAATAAATTTATACCTAAATATTATAAAATTTAATAAAATTTAATTTATTTATTTCTTGGTGATTGGTCAAATTAGGCCATTGCTTGAAACCAGTTGTGGGGCCCTCCATTTCCTAAATTCATATTCACTTAGAATAGGATGGACTCTAGAATATGATTAGTGTGTGATCCTATAAGTACTTATCCTGATAAAAATGAGTACTACTCATAGATGTGGAGTGGATTATATAAACATATTAAGGACCATAATGAGATAAGTTATAATTACATTAATGAAAACATTTACCACATAAACACATCATATAATTTAATCTATATGTCATATATATTTTATAAATAAGGATTCATAACTTGTGTAGCTATCCTTACCTTCTTTATTTATTCTTTTTATGAACTTACCAAATATACTTAACCTCTTCTACCATGGACACATATTTAGGAAAGGTACTACCATCTGAGTTAACTAATCCCAAGATGCCTCTTCCTCTTCTCAGAAGCGATAAATCATGTCTTGATTATTCAACCAAAGTCATACCACCAATGAAACACCCAAAACAAGATACCTCTCCACAACATAAATGATATGGTTTTCATCTTGTATCAAATAATGTGATCAAATAGTAGACATCTATAATGATCACAAGTCAAGAGACTAATACACATGTTCATATATTAGAATAACCAATGAAATATATAACATGTTGTATTCCTACTGGAAGGTTATTCCTCATGATATCATCTAATTGATATCACCAAGTGAAAAAATCATGAGAATAAGTACCAATTATTATGATCCCATAACACCTGATTACAACATCTCAAAATTCTAAAGTAATAACTTTATATTCGATAGTGTGTACAAAATGAAACACCAAACATAGAAAAGAATATACCCTCTCGAGAATTTATTATATATGAGTTAGTGCATGTTTCATGCAACAACAAGTGTCTTAAATGGCTTACATTACACTCAGGGATGAGTTTTACCAAACAACAATATATTATTAAATTGTTATTATTTAATATAATAAGATATAAACTAGACATTAAATTGGTAGTTGTGAATAATATTAACTAAATTATGAGAAAATATATATTATATATTCAATTTTTTAAAATTCATCTAATATATTTGATAGTAATGAAATAAGAATAAACACAATTTTACGCATAAAACACAATATTTTTCTAATGGAAAATTTTACCACATTTTAATGGAGAAACTATTTTAAATATAAATTTTGGAACTTTTATATATTTTATATTTAAATTTAAAATTAATTTTTGAAAGTGAAACATCAAAATTAGGTTAGTGGAAATTTTTGGAATTTTTTTGATATATTTCATTTGTTGACGAATAGTGAAAAATACAGAATTTTAATTCAAAAATGATTTTTCATCTAATTTACTTATAGGGTTAAATTATATTACTGATTGGTTTTAAATTTTAGTTAGATAAATTATACATCAATTAATTCAATTTATATCATTGGAATTAATTTCACTTTGGAATTGGATATCCAAACTTAGCAAACTTTTTAACATTTTTACTTTAAAACTATGCTTTTTCATCTCGTCTATAGGATTAATTTTAAATTAATTTATGCCACTTATTTGATTATAATTTGGAAAAAATGGATTCAATATTTGGAATCATAATAGTTTACAATTTTTAATAAGTTTAAATTAGTTTTTTACCAAAAATATTAGTGAAAGTAATTAAAATTAATTACAGTGATTAAGAGAAAAATTATTTTAACAAGGGACTAAACCATAACATTAAAGAAAAAAATAACCTATAAAATTTTAGAATAAAAATTGGATGGAAATATTTATATCCTATAGATTTTTTTTAGAATTTAGACCATTATTGGATCCTCTTTACATGGGAAAAACATGGGTTGAATTCCCTTTTCAAAAATTTACAAGAATGACACTCCTATTCCACTATAAAAGGCACTCCCCCACTTTTTTCACACCCCTAAAGCCCTTTTTTCACATAAAATATGACTAAATTATTTCAAAAAATCTATAACCTCAACCTAGATGCCTCACATTGGGCATAAATCCAACCAAAAATCCCTTTGGAGAAAACCAAAAGGAGTTACCCGAAGAATATGTAACTTTCATTAACATGCATTTTTTTACTTTGTTTAATTCTACGATCCATTCATTTCACTTTATATAATGAGAATATAATGACACATATATCATAAATATAATTATATGTTGTTATTTTAGGGGTTATACTTACACCTACACACACTTCCATCAAATGGGAAACAAACTTACCGTTTGTGTGTACAATGAACAATCACCTCACAAAATAATGTGGTTTGTTTTTTAGTTACCACCTATCATGGTTGAGAATTATTATGGACACCTTATTTATATATGATATATGTGATATTTATTTTTTATTCACACTTAAATTAATTATTATACAACATATACCTTCATGCTTTCCATTTTGTGTAAATACAATAACATCGTTTGTGGAAGTGTGGACTACCGCCTCCTCAAAGCGATGTGATTCGTTCACACTATAAATGGAATGTATAAAGGATTATTTTAATAAAAATATGTGAAATATATGATATATATATATGATACAGGAATATAATATACATATATATCATTTACTTTTCATTCTTTTAATACGGTAAAGAAATGAAAGTAGTGTTTATGCGTATGTATGGCCTACCGTCTCCACAAATGGTGCATTTAATTTCCTATATCCAAGTTTTATGGATCATTATAAATATATATACTAAATATATATAATATTTAAATCATGGATTACATTTTTGAGATTATTAAATCATGATATAAGTAATATGAATAACAAGTAACAAGTCAAAACATACTAAAAAAACTAGGTAATTAACAATCAAAATAGAGAAAATAATGAAAGATTGTTAACTGATGGGTAATAAGATAAGAAGTTAATATATGATATTATGAATATCAGTATGGTTATGTTTTAAGTTATTAACATTTTTAAAACCCTTATACATGAGGTTTAAGTGTTACCACCCTAAATGAAATTCAAGGTAAGGGATTCTTATCTCACTTTTACTTTCGTGAGGCATTCTTCACATTCACCACTAATTTCTTTCATGTGTTGTATATAATAACCATTTTTATACATTATATAATGAATAATTTTATATTCATGGTATTTTAAGTTTCAATATTAATTATTTCATTTAAGGTTATTTTAATTAAAATTTACCAAGTGGTAAATAATTTCATAACTCGATATCTTTTCATTGGGTTATATTACTTCCTCGTTGTTGTTAAAATTATAAGATTATGCGTGTAATCAATTTTGACTACCTATTGTTGTATTTACACTTATTTTATGTGTATTTATAGTTGATACACATATTATATTCATTTATTTATTCTCCCTTAAACATTATGGTCTTTTCAAATATTTTCCTTGCAAACTCATCTTATTCAGGATTGTTTAAACTTACATTTACATTAAATGAAATTATTTTATTATTGTTAAAAAACCATTCCATTTTCTTATCATCTGGTTATTCATGAACTTTTTCATATAATAGTACCATTTTTTACTCTTTGGTACTCAAAATGTTTTATAAAATGTTTTCAAGAAAACCCGACTTCATTTCTCTCTTTTGTCAGAGAACCCATTTTCTTCTAAAAACCCTGTTTTCTAAAAATATTTTCAAAAATGATTTAAAACTTTCCAATATTATTTATTAAATAAAATTTACCATTTTTTTCATTTAATTTTTTTAAAGGAATATTCTTATCTCTTTTCTAACAAGACACTTTTCTAATATTTTTCCTTACAAAAGGAATGTTCTTTTTTACCTTGTATGAAATATAAATAATTACCCTCTATATTTTCTTTAAATCTTACTTTGTATTTTTAAATGTTTAATTTTAAAATATTTTTTTTTAAAAGTGATTTAAAAAATATTTATTTTTAAAATGTTTTTTAAAATGATAAGGATATTTTCATCAAGAGTGTTTTTAAAAGATCTTTTTATAGTATTTTTATTCATAAATGAAATCAACCATTAATTTTACTGAAAATGGTATATTTTGTATTGATACCATCCTTATTATTCCTCTAGATGGTTTATGATTTCTTTGAACAAGGATATTATTGACATTCACTATCTTTATTTCTTTGTTATCCTACTTGAAATATTTAATTTCTTGTGATCATTGAACATTAAATTTCCCCTAAATATACATATCATTTATCATGGATATGATTATTGGCTAAACCATATACCATTTTTACATACATTTTTTACTTTGAAAACTATTTGATATCTGGGGAAATATTGATAAATCCGTATCTTTTACTCAATGAGGATATTTGATAAGGTGCATTGTTCATTAATTAAATAGATTATTCGATATATGAGGAATGATTTGGACATGTACAACATGGGTGGGGCCTAATTATAGATATCCCCTTGATGCATTGGTTGCATCATGGGATGAGTCAGTTGGATAGCCTTAGTGGGGTTATCACCCAGTATATTATAAACCGTCTTGTGAAAGGTCTTGATGGTAAAGGTACTATGTACCTAGGAAACATGACATCTAATAATTAATTATTGCCTTCATTTTGATTCAGTTATTATTATCCATGATATTTTCACTATGATTGAACCTATGGATGCATTTCACTCTCATTTTATTGATTAAATGGAATTTGTTTTCAGTTTCTTACCTTTCTATATTGATTAGTCCTTATCCAGTTATTTAACTGGAATGTGTTTTCAATAATTTACATTGCCATATTATTTATGCACTTCCTTCTTAACTTATTGATTACATGACATGTGTGGTAAGGTATTTACCTTGACATAATGATTAATATAATTGATCCCTTATTTCTTCTACTATATGTTACCCTTACTTAGAATCTGAGCTCACCCTTATTTTTTTCATTCCCTAGGATCCCCTGAAGTGTACTAATAAAGATATGAAAGGATATGCTAGATAGACTAAAGTTATTATCCCTAAAAAAATTATTTTTCAATTTGCGTATTCATTTGTAATACAAGACTCGTGTATGTATATAGTTTACCAAGACTACTAAACTATTAGGTCCTTTGGGACATGATTTACTTGTATCTTATGCCAATGTAATGATAGAATGAAGTCGTCTCTAGGATTTTTGGGGTTTGATCGCTATAGTTGGTATCAGAGTAAGTTTAGTACAAACACCGAGAACTAGATTTGGGGAAACATATATTAGAGTACATAACCATTAGTTAGACTTTGAGGATAAGTATATAATAACATCCTCGAATTTTGGTAAGGTAGATATTATGTGGGTATTCCTAACAATACATCCCTATCTAGATACTACAAGTGGATGTGGTTCTGGAATATATGTACCTAGGGGTAAAAACATTGAAAATGTGCATTGGGATTAACTTGAGTAGAACGTAGTATACGATAATGGGTCTTGCGGTGCATTTGGTTTTCTAATCCTGAGGGATATACTTAGGATAATTCACATTTTATTTATAACCCATTATGAAGTATTTGAATATATAATGAAAATAAACAACCTTGGTTAAACCTAACACTACTGTAAATTTCACCTATTCCAACAGTTTTAAACCGTTAGAATAGCCTCTGAAACCATTGGGATAGGCTATCCCATTGGTTTCACGAACCATTGGTATGCGGGCCGTTTCAATATCCCTATACCAATGGTTTCTAGAGAACCCTTGGAATATGTGGTCTGAAATTAATCTTCCCCAATGGTTTAAGTAAAACCGTTGGTATATATGTGTACCAATGATTCAAAAACTATTGGTATACATACCATCCAATATGTATACCAACGGTTCAAGAACCATTGGTATATATTCTATACTAACGGTTTCATTGAAACCGTTGGGATATATGTTGTCCAGCATTTGAATACCAATGGTTCTGTGAACCGTTGGTATATCCTATACTCTCCAGCGCATAACAGTGCAACACACATCAAATAATTACACATCAAAGCTGGGTAGACTTTTAACTCTACTCCCCAGCAAACATCAAAGCTGGGCAGACCTGTAAACCCACTTCGAGCAGTAAACCGACACCTCTAAAACCTAAGTTGGTAAGACCTGTAAACCCACTTCTGGCAGTAAACTTGCACCTCTAAACATTTAAAACCTACACCTGTAAATATTCACCTCTAACAGACTTCCAAAGCACACTTTAGACCTATAAAACTGCACCTATAACTGTAAACCTGCACCTCTAACAGTCTTCCAAAGCACTTGTAAACCTGCACCATCATGCACCTTATATAGAAGTAGCTTCACATGATGAGTGGAAAAAGTCACTAGGTTTTTTCCATCTTGGTTTAGACTATTCAGAGTCTAAAAATGTTCAAGAAGATACTGGAGAGCATAGAGATGCTCAGGGTGGTTTTACCTTGGTAGAGGATGAGGTATCATGTAAGGGGGATCCCTCCTCTGGTTCCAAATTGCCTGGAATATCATATCCAAACTCATAAGGAGATAGTGATGGTGATGACCACAATATTCCAACAGATCATGGTGGACCTACTTTCTCAATTGGATTTGGGACATATCATAAGGGATCCTTAGTTAAGAAGATTGACCAAGCAGGTGAGCTCCGGGCATTTCCTTAAGATGTAACTACCAAATAATAACATGTAGAGGCTGTTTTTCCTAGTGTTGAGAGAGTTGCTTCCCCATTTCCTTCAGATTTTGTACCCATAATATATTTATAATATTTTAGATAAATACTTCTTTTAGGTTTTAGTGGAATTTTGAGTTATCAGGAACCTCCTATCACTCAGCTTAGTTAAGGTGATGCTAGACACCTTTTTGAGATGGTTGTATGTCATATTCATCCCAAGATGAATTTTCATATTTAGGAAGTTATGATTTAAAATTAAAGGTTGGACAGTGAGATATAATCCGTTTGATCTGGTATGGAGGAAATTACGATACCCTTTGTTTCCAGTCAGGATTCCTTATGGAAGATATTAGAGAATGTTCCTATTGTTTCATCGACATCTAGTGATACACCTCCCTTAACTTTAGTTGATGCTGATTCGATCTAGTCTATAGTCAAATAGTATCTCCATGTTGTTATAGGTTATGTACATTTATCTCATCAGGATTAATTGAGGGAGATTCTGTAGAATGGGTTTTCAAGGAATAGGTTGACCAGTTGAAAGTGATGACAACTATACTCAAGCTATTCATGGAGGAGAAGAAAGATTTCTTTAGTAGTATGAAGAGATGAGGAAACATTATTAAATACTTTTTCAAAATTATGAATCATTTTCTCTATGTTTCCAATACTCTAGTGGCTTCTCTAGAGGTGATTACCATGACATCCTTCACCTCTTATTCTTCTTCTGATCCTCTACCTCTTTAATTCTAGCCTTTTGGTATGTCTTCGGTTGAAGCTCTAGAATCTCCAACTTATTGTTATCCGAAAACTTCCTACCTCTATATCTATACCTTCAGCCTCTACCTTAGTGCCTCCTGCTTCTGGAAAGGGAAAGCACTCTACTGATCACCCCACCCACACCCTGCCCTACAGACCCCCCCCCCCCCCCGAACAGCCCTTGGACACCCCCCTGGATAGCCCCTCCTAGACACCCCACCTGCATCCTACCCCTGCCTGGCAGACCCCCTGACACCCCCCCCCAGACAGCCCTTGGACACCCCACCTAGACAGCCCCTCCTAGACACCCCACCTGCACCCTTCCCTACAGACCCCCCCAGACAGCCCTTGGACACCCCTGGACATCCCCTCCTATGAATCTTGTTACCCAAAAACTATTATGGCGCAACCATCTTGATTATACGGTTCCTAGGTGTGCCTTCAAGATCGATTTATTCAAGGCTTTTGATTTGGTTAGGTGAGACTTCTTATGGGATGTTTTTAATCTGCTCAGCTTTCCGCCTAGGTTCTTGTCTTGGGTTAAAAGATGCATCTCTACCCCAATGTTCTCAGTGAACATTAATGGCAGTTTAAATGGCTACTTTTCGGGTAAAAGAGGGATCAGGCAAGGGGATCCTCTTTCACCTTTCCTTTTTGTGATTTTCATGAAGTTTTTCTCATGCATCCTAGACTCCCTTATTTCATCTTCATTTGCTTACAAGTTTCATTGGCTATTTGTGGGTTGGAATTCAGGTGGTAGGGGGATAGAAGGGGCCCAGTGCGGGTTGGAATAATTGGTATGGGGTTGTTTTGTAGGTGGCATGGGGTTGGTGCGAGCTGGAATATAGGAGGCTGGGGGCTGGTGCAGTGGCTGGTGTGGGCTGGAGTGGCTGGTGTGAGTGGGAAGGCAGGTGGCAGGGGGATGGAAGGGGGATGGTGTGGGCTGGAATATGTGGCAGGGGGCTGGTGTGGGCTAGATTGCAGGTGGTTGGGGGCTATTGGGCATGTGGAAGGGGCTGGTTCGGGCTAGGATGTAGGAGGTCGGGGGATGGTGATGGATGGAACTGGTGGCTGAGGCTGTTTAGCAGGTGGTAAAGGGCTGGAATGAGTGTTTTGCAGAAGGATGGGGGTGGGGGATAGTGTGGTGGCTGGTGCGGGCTGGATTGCAGGTGATTGTGTGCTGGTTCAGGCTTGAATGCAGGTGGAAGGGAGCTGGAATGCTGGTGGAAGAGGGATGGTTGCAGGTGGTGGGGGGATGGTGCAAGCTAATTCGAAGGTGGCAGGGGGGCTTCTGCGAGCTGGAATGCTAGTGGCAGTGGGATGAAATGAAGGTGGAAGGGGGCTGGTGTGAGCTGGATGTGGCTGGTGCAGGCTGGATTGTGGTGGTTGTGGTGGATGATGGTTCGTAGGTGGACTGTGGCGGCCTCCTTGTGTTGGTGGTTGGGAGCGTGTGTTCGTGTTGTTGGGTGCGTGCATGTGTTTTCGAGTGTGGGAGTGTGTACTCTCCATGGGGTGGGTTTGTGGGTTCGTGTGGGTGGGTGGGTGCATTTTCCTCTTGGTTGTCGCTTGCGTCGAGTGGAACTTGGTGCTTTCATGATGGCGGGGCGGTTTCGTGTGATTCTCGGGTCTCTGGTTGGATGTTAGTTTGATGTTTGCATGTTTCTTCTGTGTCACTTCATGTGGAGGATGCTGCTTTGTTGCTGGTGGCGGGCTGATGGTGGTTGTTGTGGTCTCATCCTGGAGCAGGTCCAAATCACGACATTACTGCGACGTGACGGCGGCGTGACTGCGGCGTGACGGCGGCGTGACGGCGGCGTGACGGCAGCGTGACCGCGGCGTGACCGCGGCGTGACCGCAGCGTGACCGCGGCGTGACCGCGGCGTGAACGCGACGTGAACGCAACATGTCGGCCCAGTCCAGTGACATCCGCAGGGCAACATCTTCCGGACAGGAGCGAAGGGAGCAGGAGGAGGCGGGGAAACATTCCAGCCATCGCCTCCCTGCCCATTAACTATGGGTGGGTAAGGTATCTAAAACTCTATCTAGGTATCATACATCTAATTTCGACAGGACTGCGAACCACTGTTGGGTGTCATCCTGGAGAAGAGCCAAATCACAACATTACCATAGCGTGACCACGGCGTGACCGCAGCGTGACCGCGGTGTGTTGGCCCGATCCAGTGACATCTGCGGGGCAGCATCTTCTGGCCAGGAGGGAAGGGAGCGGGAGGAGGCGGGGAAACATTCCGGTCGTCGCCTCCCTCCTCATTAACTATGGGTGGGTAATGTATCTAAAACTCTATCTAGGTATCATACATTGAATTCTGACAGGACTGCGAACCGCCGCGGGGTGTCTTCCTGAAGTAGGGCTAAATCACGACATTACCACGGTGTGACCGCAGCATAACCACGACGTGACCACAGTGTGATCGCAGCGTGTCCATGGCGTGACCGCAGCGTGTCCGCGGCATGACCGTAGCGTGTTCGCGGCGTGACCACAGCATGACCACGGCGTGACCGCGGCGTGACCTCATCATGTTGGCCCAGTCCAGCGACATCCGCGGGGCAGCATCTTCCGTCCAGGAGCAAAAAGAGCGGGAGGAGGCGGGGAAACATTCCGGCCGTCGCCTCCCTCCCCATTAATTATGGGTGGGTAATGTATCTAAAACTCTATCTAGATATCATACATCAAATTTTGACCAGACTGCGAACCGTCGTGGGGTGTCATCCTGGAGCAGGGCCAAATCACGACATTACAATGGCGTGACCGCGGTGTGACCGCGGTCTGACCGTGGCAGGACCACGGCGTGTTGGCCCGGTCTAGCGACATCCGTGGGGCAACATCTTCCAGCCAGGATTCCAAATAAGTCCTATGTAGTTGTCCTTCACATTATAGAAACTGATCTTATGTTATAAAAAACAGACTCTTGATTTGGGATTGTGGTATGATAAAGATATATATTTTATATTCATTGTTTTTAAAAGTGGTACTAGGTAGTTGAAACTATTGATTGAGAGTCAAATTATGTAGGTGTATTACTTATCAATGGTACATGAATTTCTTGGAACTCTAATAATAAAACCTCAGTCACCTTGAGAAGAATAGAATTTGAGTATGTTTTAACATCTCAAGATGCAACAAAAATATTATGGGAGAATTCATATATGTAAACAATTAGATGTGCATCGAATCCAAGCAATCGCACCAAACAGTGTTAAGATGAAGCTTATGGTGGGGAGCACCACAATCCTGACAGGTGTTAAACAATGACACCATCAATGTTTTTAGATATATAGGCTTGGGTAAACACCCAAAGTGGTGACCAAGAGGCCAGAAAAACACCCGAAATGCGTTTCTCAATAAGATAAGGTCACAATTGACATGATAGAACAAATAAACTATTTAATATGTTATAACAAGGGATCTTCATAAGGTTGTATTGAGCAGCACAATGGCGTAACATCTAAAGGGAAACAAAACGATGGAAAAGAATCATACACCCTAAACTATCACCGTGAGTTTTCACAGACTGCGCACCTCCATTGGAGGGGTTTTATTATAAACACATGAATTTATTTATCAAAGGGAACAATTATATTAAAGAACACTTATTCAAGATATGAAATTCAATATAATTAAGCAGAATTAAGAAAGAAGCAAAATTCAATTTAAATCATTCTTAAATTAAAGAGTCTACAAGAGGAACTCTACCTCAAGGTGGAACCAAGCCGTCCACTTCAGCTCTTGAAGATTTCTAACTAAAAGTTGCTACTCCTCCATTAGGTATATACACCTTCATACACATACAAGGACACCTATCCCCTATGCACACACCTGCATGGCCATGATCATGTGCAAGGGGATCCTTGCACATATGCTTATATGCATATACCAGTCTCCACTCACCTGCATATGAATTTATATATATATATAAATGGGAACACCTAGCCCCATACACACATAATCACTGCCATGGGTGACTATACACGTAACGGGGGAACACACATACATATACTTAATTACTTATGCACACGCAGGCGAGTCGCCCTTGACTTGGCGACTCGAAACCTACGAGCAGGGATCAACGCACTACACAAAGGATATTAATAACCTTAAAACACATGAAGGACACTATATAACCAGTGAGAAACTAACCAATGTCATTAAATTTTTACCTTGATTGGCAGCGGAAAACCAAATCCACTCGAACCAACACGAAATGATCCAACACCCTACCGAAAACATAATATGGAGTCCAAAACACTAAATCCTCAAATAAATGAGGTGTGAGACAAGTAGTGAACATATAATATTACCTCGGATCAAAGCCGGTGGACTAAATCAATCTGAACTCCTTCTGGCCCCCTTCATAGAATATAACTACCCTCTATCCATAGAAAGCAGTCAAAGATCTAAGTGAACAATGCAGTAAATAAAATAAAATAAAAACTAAACTAAAACATACCTGTCTCCTGTGACTATACATGTCACCACCCAACATATAAGAACCACAACACCCCATGGGTCAAATCATGTTCCTTCAAGCAAAGGGGAAATAGATCAATGTTTCAAAATGATACTATTAAATAGTACATTCATATTAATTAAAAATTACTCTTCCTATTAATGGTATATAATCAATTTGGCCCGAGTTTCAACTTAGTTTGGTTTTGTTCGATACAAGGGATGAGGTATTATTATTCTTGGTTTTTACATTTACACTTGAGATATTTATTTGAAAATGATGCATGTATTTGGCATTATTATTTATGGTTTTATTTCTTAGCCTGTTACCATGGGGCCTTCCCACATGAATAATTCTTGGAATGTAGGGTTTAGTTGACATTTATGCGCTTTAATGTGCTTGATGTAACTAACGATGAGGATTTAGATCAAATAAAATATTCAAAAGAGGATTGGGACTTGTAGTGATAGGTGTGGCAATTGTACATCTAGCGTTTGATGAGGAAATACTTATGAGTATGGATTGGAATCTTGGTAGGTTCTTAGAGTGGGATGTTCCCTATGAGTATATAAAATGTATTATAAAAGGTTTTACTTCATTTAATGATTCAAGAGTTCAACTAAAGAGATGAAGGATGAGATGCTAGTGTGGGTATTGGGTATTGTCGGACATATTGGCATTATAATACCAAGAGGCTTAGTTTGATTTAGCTCAGGATGGAACTAGGTTAGCGGGTCTGGGTGATAATACAAGATTTTGATGAGGTTCTTGACTGGATTATTGAGAATATAATGTAGATGGGTTCGACATGGTGTGTTTTTGTGACCAGGACAATCATAAGGTGAATAATCCTCTTTGTCTATTTGGATGATGTGATGTGCATCAAGGCATGGGATAATCCTCAAGAGATGAGTCTAGACTATGTGACTGAGAGGATATACTAGGATAGTTTTGATAGGATTGGGTGAGTGGCCAACACATGCGAGGATGACACGATGTATGGAGACACTTGGAGACACGTGGGGTTATTTATACTATCTCATGGAGACACTTGGGGTTATTGCATGACTAACATACTCCAAATATGTTCCCACACAATGTTTTAGAAAAAAAATTCCATATCATGGAAGACCCCGAGGCTCCTCTAGCTTCCAATGTTTCATCACACTCATACCTCATGGTATTACAGTATACAAGTGATCTATGTCAACTAGTTAGGATAACATCACTACCCTCCATCCGTATAAAGAAGTAAAATACCAAAGTGGCCAATGCGATAAAGAAAATAAAATAAAAACTAAACTAAAACAAACTTGTATCCTGTGACTATACATGTCACAACCCAATATATAAGAACCACAATGCCCCATTGGTCAAATCATGTTCCTGCAAGCAAGGGGGAAATAGTTCCATTTAATAATATCTTCATTTTTCATTATGTTCTTTATATAGCATGTTGTTGGAAACACCATACTAGTACACTTATCCATTGAATATGAACCTACGCTACATTAGTTGAGTTGAATATTGTGTGCATAACCCTCTTCACTATGGAAAGAACCTCATAGGGACCACAATAAATGTTTAGTAGTTGATCCTACTCTTGAACCTGGTTGGGCACCAGTCCATGAACCAAATGGTCTACTTGGTCATGAGGCTATAAAACATTTCATTATACTATACTAAGAATAAAGGTGTTGGTATCTTTTCTACCAAGAATGAGAATTTCTCAAGGCTTGAGTGTTAACCGACTTCGGTTCCTAAGTTAATGGCCCCTTAACTATCCATAGATGTCAAGGGGTGTCTCCCATGGGTGTCTTGTGGTGTGTAGTGTCTATCTATGATTTTTGTGGTGCATCTGTATTGTGGTAAATGTGTATTTCATGGTCAGTTTAATAAATACATTGGTCAATTGGAAAATACACCCATAGTCAATAGAGATATAACCACTTTTGATAGATAATACCATCCAAATAACCAACTCTGAAATCTGAGACCAATATTTTACTTTTCCAATTCCAATTATATAATATATACAGCACCAACTTATGTTTTATGAACCAATTAATTAAAGGGAAAGAAACCCCTCACAATAACCCATAAAATCTCATATAGCATCACTCACCTCCAATTAACCCACATCATTGCACATCTTAATGATGATACAACCTCATCACATATATATCATGATTAAAAATAAATCCAACACAATATACGGTCTAATAGGAGTCTATAGGGGAAAATATAATATTTTTAAGAAATCATGAACTTTTTATTGAATGCACTGTTCGAATGAATGGAATACAACCTGTGAATCTAACCCTACATTTCTGGAAGACTCTATTTTGAAAAAATTCACAATTTACCCAATAATTCACCACACCATGAGTTGGTTACTACCCAAAACTCTATAAAATGAACAATTAATATGACTGGTTATCCTAACTATGAACCTAAAAATTCATTCATTATTGCCAAATTTTTTAAAAAAGAAGACTAATTCTTACCTGGAAGTACCAATCAAGAACCTTAGCGGGAGGAGAGGGACCCGAGAGAGGGGGATGTCTCGTGGGGTGTTCGGCCATGGGGGCTCTCGCGCGCGACTGGAGAGGGGGTCGGGGGACGTCGTTAGAGGATATTGAGCCAAGAGGGAAGGGGTATATCGCTAGGAGAGGGAGACGAGAGGGGAGGGGGGAACGTCGCTGGGAGTAGAGAGGGGAGGGGAATTTCATCATCAGAGAGGGAGTCGAGAGGGGAAGGGGAACGTCGCTGGAAAAGAGGGAGGGGGCTGGGAGGTGGAGGCGGAGGTCATGAGGTGGAGGCGGAGGCTGGGAGGAGGTCGAGGTTGGGGAGGGGAGGAGTGGGCCAGGAGGCGGAGGGAGGGCTCACGCAGGGACGAAATGTTTGGAGGGAACCCTAAATTGGGTGTATTTTTTCTTAAAGGTTAATAAAAACTGTGAGTAATAGTTTTCTTTCCCAACGGTTTTGTTAAACCGTTGGGAAAACCCATCATATAATATCCTATGCCAATGGTTTACTAGAACCATTGGTATAGGTTCTTTTTCCCAACGGTTTTTCCAAACCATTGGGAAAAAAGTGTTGGTATAGGCTAGATTTCCACTAGTGTAAGGTGTTTTAGATTGAATATAACATGTCATGATTTATATATCCTATAAATGATTATACATTTTTCTCACTATGACTATTATTACTAACACTAAACTTTATGGTTTTAGTGAATGTATAGAACCCTAAGAAGTCAAGTTAGCATTGAATATGAAGGACAAGGTATCAATAATGAGAAACCAAAGTTGGTGTTGATAAGAGTGAAATATATCATGTTTATGCCTAATAAGTTTTATAAAATTATTTTTAACAACATATACCTTAACTAACTCCAAAACAAACCAAAGAGGAGAATGATGGAGGTTTCTAAGAGCTTGAGTGGTGGAGACTATAGAGAAAAGAAGGATTTATTTCCATAATGCAAGAAATGTTTTAGGATACACTGAGGAAATAATTTCAATGGAATGGGAAAATGTTTTATGTGTGGGAAAAAAGGGCATAGAGAAAATAATTTTCACAGAAAATGAAGATTATGATGGAAGGAAATAAATTTCATCCTAAGGATCCTTTAATAGTTTGTTTCCTTAAATGTGAGGAACCTGGGAAATACCTGAGTCAATGCCCTCTTCCAAATGATAAAATCTAAACCAAGGAGGGACCTATTTTTAAATAAATTGATGAAGTGTTTATATATTGATGTTGTATTTAAAACCTTATTTAAAAGGGTATTTAATAATTAAATTTCAAGTATTTCCATAATATTTATTTTAGAAATTAAATTAAAATGGGTTTAGAAAAGGAAAACTTGTATTCTGGGTGACAACCCTAAAACATGGATAGGCTATGGGGATTGAACCCATGACCAAAGTACGATAATGGTTTCTTACATAGAATTATCCTACGTGATTTCCTATTTAATATATTATTGTTTTTAGATAAAATATTTGATTAATAAATATTAATGATTAAACAATAGTATTAATTTTGAAATTTAGAGATTAATTTATTAACCATATTAGTTTAGGAAAATAGTTAGAGATGAACATAAAAACTTGTTTTTATGGTTATTATGATCCAAAAAAAGTAAAATTTAATGCTTAATAAAAAATAGTTCATTCTAGGAAATCCATTTCATGGAGTAAGGGATGAATTAGAATTTGATCAAAGCACGAACAAAATATGGAATTGTTCATATGAAATTGAAACGTGTCAAGTAAGTATATTTACCTATATTCTGGGTCAATAAAAAAATTACTCAACATTAGGAAAATGATCAAAATAATTTTGTCCTAATACCTTAATTTTTCTGAATTGATGGTCTTTTAAATCATCACATATTTAGGGATTTGAGGTCCTCAACTTTCCATTAATCATTCACTTGTTTGTGATTGATGACCTCAATCACTCCCTATAATTATTTACGCTTTTCCTCGAAGTCCATATTTTCACTTGCCACAAATTTTATCCTACTTAGAAACCTAGTTATATGTTATCCCATGTGACCTTTACACTTCTAACTCTCTCTTATTAAGAGAATATTTTATTAACTCTTCTCATGGTGTGGGATTTAAACAAAGTAATTTTCAAATATCAAACTCTAGAATACCGAGATCAATCTTAAATTGGTAGGAAATAATTTATTTAAGGTGGGGAGAATGTAACGCCTCAAAATTCTAAAGTAAGAACATTGTATTCGACAACATGTATGAAACACAACACCAAACATAGAATAGAATATAACCTCTTGAGACCTTATGGTATATTTAATATTTTAAATAAATTTAATATATTCTATAACATTCAATACAAGAGATACTAAGTTAGCATGCTTCATATAGAAAAATGAGTTTCCTCAAATGCTTGCGTTACATGAAAGACCGAGTTTTACCAAAAAACAATATATTATTAAAATATTATTGTTTAATATAATAATATATAACCTACCTGTTAAATTGTTGGTAATGAATAATATTAACTAAGTTATTATAATAAATATAAATATAAATATATATATATATTATATTCAATATTTTTTACATTCATTCAATATATTTGATAGGCATACAATAATAATAAAACCAGTTTTATGCATATAAAACAATATTTCTCTAAAGGCAAAATTTACCACCTTTTAAGGGAGAACCCATTTTAAATATAAATTTTGAAAATTTTATATATTTTATATTCCAAAATAAACTTAATTTTTTAAATATAATTACAAAAATTAGTTTAGGGTAAATTTTGGTATTTTTCTGAAATATTTCATTTTTTAATCAATAATGAAAAATATGGTATTTTAATTCAAAAATGTATTTTCATTTAATTTATTTATAAGGTTAAATTATATTTTTGTTATGTTTTAAAGTTTATTTAGATCAATTATACATAATTTAATTCAATTTAGTTCATTGGAATCTATTTCACTTTGAAATTGGATTAAAAAACTTAGAAAACTTTTAAACATTTTCACTTAAAAAATCCGCTATGTCATCCCGTATATGGGATTAATTTTAAATTAATTTCTTCCACTTCTATTATTTGAATTTTAAAAAATAGATTAAATATCTGAAATAATAATAATTTATAATTTATAATAAGGTCAAATTAGTTTTTGACTAAAAATATTAGCGAAAGCAATTAAAATTAATTAGAGTGATTAAGAGAAAAATTAGATTAACAAAAGACTAAATCATAAACTTAAGGAACAAAATGACCTATAAACTTGTAAAAAAGAAATATTATGGCCATATTTCGACCATATCCTTCCTGATATTGACTGATAACCATTATTGGATCCATGTGGTATGAAAAAAACATGGGTGGAATTCCCTTTTCCAAAATTTACAAGAATGCCACTCCTCTTCCACTATAAAAAGGCACTCACCCCTCCAACTTATTCACACATATCAAGCCTTTTGGATAGACAAAAATCTGACCAAATAATCTTAAAAAATCTATCACCTCACACTAGATACCTAACTTTCAGAATAAATCTAACCAAGAATCCATTTGGTGAAAACCAAAAGGAGTTACCCGGAGAAGAAGTAACTTTCATCAACATGCATTTATAATCTATTTCCTTCTCCAATCACTTAATTTAACATTATATCATGATAATATATTGAAATAATTATCCTAAATATTATTAGGTTTTTTATGGGTTTTAACTACACCTACACACACTTCCATAAAATTGGTAATGAATTTACCATTTGTATGCACGATGAACTGCCACCTCACAAAATGATGTCGTTCGTTTTTCCTTCACCACATCTCTTGGTTGAGAATTATGATGGAGAACCTATTTATATATGATATATGTGATATTTACGTTGAATTTATACTTATATAATTATAGAAAACATACTTTCATGCATTTCATTTTGTGTAAATATGATAACATCATTTTTGGAAGTGTGGACAACCGCCTCCTCAAAGCGATGTTGTTTTTTCACACTATATGTAGAATGTATAAAGGATGGTTTTAATAAAAATATGTGACATATATGACATATATATGATACTGGTATTATAATATACATATATATAATTTACTTTTAATTCTTTTAATATGAAAAAGAAATGAAAGTAGCGTTCATGCTTACGTACGACCTACCATCTCCACGAACGATGCATTTCATTTCCTATATCCAAATTTTATGGATTATTTTAAATATATAAATAATTTATATATATGATATTCAAATCATGATTTAAATTATATAGGTGATTATATACTTATCTAATTAATAATAACAACAAGTAACAAGTCAAAACATACTCAAAAAACTAGGCAATTAACACAAGAAATAGTGAAAATAATAAAATATTGTTAACAGACAGGTAATAAGATATTATAATAAGTTAATATATGATATTATGAATATGATTATGGTTCTTTTTTAAGTTATTAACATGTTTAAAACCCTTATAAATGAGGTTAAATGATGTTCACCCTAAAGAAAATACAAGGTATGTGATTCTTGTCTCACTTTTACTTTCATGAGGAATACATCATATTCACCACTTATTTATTTAGTGTGGAGTATCTAATTCCACTTTTGTTATATTATATTATAAATTATTTTTTCTTGATGTTATTTTAGGTTTTAACTTGAATTATTTAATTTAAGGGGATTTGAATTAAAATTTATCAAGTGCTAAGGAATTTCATAACCCGACACCTTTTCATTGGGTTATATTACTTCCTTGTTGTCATTAAAATTATAAGATTATGTGTGTAATAAATTTTGACTATATATTATTATATTTATAATTATTTTATGTGTATTTATATTTTATACACATAAGCTATTCATTTATTGATCCTCACTTCAATGTTATGGTCTTTTCAAGTGTTTTCTTTGCAATCTCATCTTATTTAGGATTGTTTACACTTGAATTTATATTGAAAGAAATTATTTGATTATTGTTCAAAAACCCTTTAATTTTATTATCCTATATTTATTACCGACCTTTTTCATGTAATAATACCATTTTCCCACTCTTTGTTACTCAAAATATTTTAGAAAATGTTTTCAAGAAAACCCAACTTCATTTTTCTCTTTATTCGGAGAACCTATTTTCTTTTAAAAACCCTGTCTTATAAAATGTTTTTATCCTTTAAAAATGATTTAATAAAAAAAAATCTACCCTTTTTTTCTTTTACAATTGTTTTTAAACAAATTTTCTTATCACTTTCAGAACAAGGCACTTTTTTAACCTTTTACCTTACAAAAGAAATGTTCTTTTTTACCTTGTATGACATGTAAAAATTTACCCACCATAATTTATTTTAAGATTCCTTTGTAATTTTAAAAGGATAATTTTTAAATAATTTTTTAAATTTTATTTTCAAATAAAGGTAATTTCAATTTTTTAAAATAAAAAGGATATTTTCCTTAATAGTGTTTTTAAAAGATATTTTTATAGTTTTTTTCAATCATAAACAACCAAAACCCTTTATTTTTCTCTACATGGGATATATTTCATTGATACCATCCTTATTATTATTCCGGATGGTTTATTATTTCTTTGATCAAGGATAATATTGACATTCACTACATTGATTTCTTTTCTAGTCAACTTGAAATATTAAATTTCCAGTGATCATTGAACATTAAATTTCCCCTAAATATCTATATCATTTATGATGAATATGATTGTTGCCTAAAATATATACCATTTTTATATACAATTTTTACATTGAAAGTTATTTTATATCTAGGGAAATTTGATACATCTATATATGTTACTCAATTCCGATATTTGATAAATGTTAGAACCAATATTTGCGCATTTCACAATTTTCCATCGAAGATTTGAATAATGTGAAAAACATTTGAGTAATAATTAGAAATGGAATATGAAGGATTGGATTCAAAAGAGATTCAATTTCAACCCTTCCACTTGTAATTTTATTCTAAGAAGTTTGTTATCACCCTTAGCCAAAAAATATAGCCAGCAAACTAGCCAGCTAGGCCAATTCAACCATAGACTCATGTGGAACTAGAGGTTAACCACACATAGTGGGAGTCAGCCTGGGCCAACCAATGGACCAAAAGATCATAGATCTTACAAGAGACAAGCAGACTCGTGTATAGGGACCATGGTTTGTGAGCTCGTAGGAGCGTGCATAGCTCTAGAAAGAAGCTTGGTGAGCTAAAGCCCGTGGTAGAAGTGTTGCATATGGTTGGGTGCCAACCTAGTTGATGGATTGTTTGGGTGAAAGTTGTTAAATGGATTATATAACGGAGTGCAGGAAAATCGAGAATTCAATGTGGGATGTGATATTTTCACGGTGATCAAATCATGGATGTCCGACAATGCCGCCTGACGATTCAGACTGTCCGATCATTCCATATACTATTCCCAGCCATCCAATTCAAACTAGCACCTCATGTGTTCATTTAAAAATCGAATCATACCATACCTTGAAAATTAAAACTCAACTGATCCTGTATAGCGTGACACTCCATCTTCAACCTCTCGCTTGGATGTCACTCCTCAACTATAACACCCCGAAATTTTATGAGAAATATTCTTTTTAATTTTAGTGATGTCTTGTGTTGTACGCCACACCAAGATTAGCTTGCACTATATGCAACACCGTATTAGCTTGTAGTATATGAAAACATTATTCATGGCTTGTGTTTCACACTAGAGTGACCTTCCTTAATAGCGTGTGTTGTACGCAATACCGAGTTTCACTAAACAACGATATATTATAAACTAGCCTTCATGAATAGTATTAAACAAATTTTGATTTTTATAACAATTTCATTCATCTTACACATATTCTAGAACAAGTTATGAGAATAAAATAATTTTTTCGGGTAAATAAGTATTTTTCAAAAAATGCAGTTTTGCCGCCTTTTGATGGCGCACCCACTTTAAATCTAGTTTTTGACATGTTTATAAGTTCAATTTGATGAAATAAACTTATTTATTTCAATAAGGATATAAAAATTAACTTTTGGATAATTTTTTAATATTTTTCTGTTAACTTTCATATTTTGATGAATAGTAAAAATATGCTAAATTTTAATTAAAAATAAATTTTTTCATCAAGATAATTTATATGGTTAAATTATAATATTGATTGGTTTTAAAGTATAAATAGAATATATTTTTACCATTTAATATTATTTATATCATTATCATTAATTTTACATTGAATTCATAGGTAAAAACATTTCAATCTTTTGCAATGTTTTAACTTTTAGAACTCATTTTCTCAACAGTGGGATTAATTTTAAATTAAATACTGCGACTTCAGAGTTTTTAATTTTGAAAAATGGATTCCATATTTGAAATCAGTAGGTCAAAATTATATTAATAGGTTAATTTTTTTAGACATTATAAATAGTAACTATGGTAAATTTTATTTTTTACAGTTAAAGGTAAATCGGATAATTAAGGGTAAAAATAATATTATAAAATTACCCTAAAACTTGTATTAATATAATTGGATGATTATATTTCTTCCTAAAATATACTTGCATCAAAATGGTATCTTTTGGAACCCATGTGATCAATACCTTTAATTTATTTTCGTTAAAGAAAGTGAAATATGTATCACTCAAAATTTAATAATTAATATATTTTTAATATAAGGTAGTCTATCCAATGTGAGAGTCGTCTCTTCTAAGATCTCCTAGGTTTCGTGGTTCCCTCCCATCCCGCTCATGGAGGTTGTAGCCAGTTCGCTGATCTACCGGACGGGCGACGGTTGTCAGCTTCCCTATGATCCAGCCTTCTACCCCAAATCCCCTCTTCCACCCACAGATCCCTTTTCCCCACCCACTGACCGAGCCTCCGTTGACTCGGTCTCTTCTGATTTCCATCGGATTTCAGCTTCCAAATCTAGCTCCCTTGTGATGAGGAGATTTCCATTCCCGAATCCATTTCCCCGTGTCTGACCTCGGCCCCTCGACGCCTGCGATACAGAAGGGAAGAACTACAGATTTGGTTCCGGCATCAAGAAAACTGATGAGTTTCTTACCTGTTTCATGGAGAAGATCTCGACGATGACCTTTCATGCTGAATCGTAGATCTGAAAATCAGAGACGGCTCCCGTGTCGATCTCCTCGATTATCGAAGATCTCGCTTGGAGGTTAGGCTTCACGGAGGCGGTTTTTAGATCCATTTCCATTCTGGTAGGTTGTTTCCCTAGATCCATGATTTGTGGTGGTCGTACTACGTTGGTCAATTTCCAGATCCGTGATTTGTGGTGGCTGATTTCCCAGATCTGCGGTGACGCTAACCCCCTCTTTTGCGCGGTGACTTCTCTGATTCGTGAAGGTCCAGGCGAGAGAACCGCGGTTGGTGACCTTCTTGGTCCGCGAAAGGCATTGCCCACAGGTTGGCGGTGAGGTGGGATTCCAGGTCGCAAAGGACGGGCTTCGTGAAGCTAACTTCTCTGCATCCCAAAGTCGACTCCATTTTGCGTCGCGAAGCCGGATCCCCCTGATCTGTGGAACTGGCTCATCCTGCCTCGCGAAGGAAAGGCTCAAGAGCCGACCAGCGAAGACACCGTCGCGAAGCCCAACCGCGCTTCCTCGGTCGCACAGGGCTGGCCGCTTTTAGCCCATACACGCTAACTCGAGCCGTTTGTGGGCCGGAGACCCTTTTTGGGCTGGAGAAACCGGGCGCCGGTTCGAGGAATTGAAATTTTATCAGAACATTGTGGTTCGTACCATGGAGGCGGACTTAATGAACCAATGGAAGAAGCTGTCCTTGACAGATAAAGAGAAATCATCGATTGAAACTCATAGAAATGAAGATATGTTTTGGGCTAAATGTATGGCGCTGCTGGTTGTCAGAAAATTTGTGGAAAAAATGTCAGTCAACCAAAGGGCTTTAAAAAATACCCTACAAAATCTATGGAAACTAGAAGTTGGAGTGGCCATCCGGGAAGTGGAGAACAACCTCCTAGTCTTCGAGTTCTTCAATGAAAAAGATAAAGACAAAATCCTCAAAGGTAGACCATGTTCCTTTGATAACCAGCTCATCCTGATGGAAGAACATAAAGGTGGAGATGAGTTCCCGAATGTTAAACTCACCCGCTCCCCCTTCTAGATACGCATTAAAGGAATACTGTTTCATGGGAGAACAGAACGGATGATGAGAGAAATTGGAGATCGCATTGGTCACTTCTTAGAGTGGGACTGCTCGGACCCAATACAATGGGTACCCCTGGTTCGGATTAAAGCCGAGGTCGAAGCGATAGAGCCTCTGATGAGAGGTATGTTTCTGAAATTTTATGATTCCGACATTTGGATCGCTTTCGAATTCGAGAAACTCCCAATCTTCTACTTCTTTTGCAGGCATATCAGTCATATATAGAAAGCGTGCGACACAAAGAAAGAAAACGAATCAGGAAATATCATTCTGCAATATGGTCCTTGGCTCCAGGCCAAAACGACAAGAGATGCCTACATCCCTGAGGCGGAAAAACAAAAGGATCGTGACCATATCACAATGGCCCACATGAGGCGAGCGAAAATTGAACAGTCTAATAACATCATGCTGGGACCGCCAAAATTCCCTAGAGATAGCCGAGTTGATCAAGGGGTAGCTGGAAGATCCCCCTAGGACATAAATTCCACGTGCAATGATGGGTCTGGGCAGGAGAGTCATTCAAAGAAGATTTACATCAAATCGGGCATGGATTCTACCCCTGAAAGTCACTATCTTAACTGCAACAGAGCCGTTTCCAAAACCAAAAGAACCACCAGAGCAAATCTTGAAGCCGAAACATATGTGCACCAAACCACCAGATCCCGACCTTGGTTCTGGAATGGTCACAACAGACATCTTACCACCAGATGAATCTGGGATGACAGACTTAACAACTTCAAGACCAGTTACTCGTCGAACGCGGAAAAGGGTGCACTGTGAAGACAGAGACAGAAAAATAGTTAACCCAAAACCAGGGGAACTGAAACTATGAATTGAATCAAGCAATTTGGATAAACCCCTTAAAAATAAAGAAATAAGCGGGTTCCATAATGACCCTAGTTGAATCAAAGGTGGAGGCGGGTACATCCCAGCCCCGCCTAGAGCAATGATTGTTTTATGATGGAACTATAGTGGGATTGGAAACCCACGAACAGTTCATATGCTCCAACACCATTATGCTCAAAGTCACCCTGATATGGTTTTACTGTCCGAAACCATATTAGAAAATAAAGACACCATAGGCCTTGCTCTGAAATGCAGCTTCCAGTGCTGCCTCCCGGTCCCCCGACAAGGCCGCTCAGGGGGACTCTGTCTCCTATGGAACTAAAATGTTGATATCAGGATCTTATCATTATCCTTGCACCATGTGGCTGCAAATATTTATGAATCCCACAACCCTCCATGGACTTTTGTGGGATTTTATGGTTGACCTTCCCAAAATGAGAAGTGGAAATCTTGGTACCTTCTCTGCAATTTGAGTCGTGACCTGCCAAGCCCTATTCTATTTGGAGGGGACTTCAACGAGATCCTGTATAAGAAGGGAAAAAGAGGCGGAGCTTTCCGATCCTATATATCGATGTCATATTTCAAAGATGAAATTTCTAGGGCAGACCTGGTTGATCTGGGATACGTGGGCAACCCGTTCACATGGTTTCGGGGCAATACAGATGGTACCCGTATTACTGAGCATCTTGATAGATTTCTAGGCTCAACGGATTGGATGAACCTTTTCAAAATGTACCACATCAGACACCTGTCACTCAACTTCTCAGACCACTGCCCGATTTTCATTGACTGCACCCATGATGATCGCATTAAAAAAATTAGGAAACCCTTTAGGTTTGAAAGCTTCTGGTCAAAAGACCGCGAATGCGAAGATGTTATCCGATCAGGCTGGAGGAGATGGAAAACAGACATTGGATCCAATCTCCAACTTGTGGCATTTGATCTAAGGACATGGAGCTTCACTAAATTCCGTCAACCTGATAATCATTGTGATTTTCTTGAAAGTAAGTTGTTTAATCTTCTCAACCAACCCCCAACCAACTGCACGTTATCCAAAATCAGTGGCATTCAATAAGATCTGGATGCAGCCCTGCAAATCAAGGAAATATTTTGGGCTATATGGGCTCAGGATACCCACATTGCAGAAGGGGATGCAAACACCCGGTACTTCCATTAGAAAGCATCAGATAGACGCCGAAAAAACTTTATCTCTTGCATCTCTCACCTGGATGGGAAAAAAGTTTCCAACACAGATGGAATCCAAGATGTTATCTCCAGTTACTTTCAGAAGATATTCTCTGCAGGAAGTCTTAACATCTCTACTGAGGTGGAGGATTGTATCGCACCTGTGATCATCGAAGAGATTAATATAAATCCCTCCAATGATGTGAAGGACGAAGAGATCCTTTAGGCTCTGAAACATTTTCACCCTACCAAGGCCCCGAGCCCGGACGGCTTCCACACCCTCTTTTTCAAAAAATATTGGCACATTATTGGCCCAGACATCTGCAATCTGATGAAGAATATTTGGGATAGAAAAATGAACCTCTCCGCTATTAATGAAATAGTCCTCATCCTCATCCCCAAGATTAAGAAACCTCTTGTGGTCTCAAACTTTAGACCTATCAGCCTGTGTAATGTCTCATACAAGATCTTCTCAAAGATTTTAGTTAATTGGCTGCGTACATGGTTACCTGACATCATCTCGGAGAACCAAAGTACTTTAGTGGCAAAGAGACTGATGACTAATAATGTCATTGTTTCCCATGAAGTCTTCCACTCCATGAAAACATGCTCCACCGCGAAAAGAGGAACCATGGTGTGGAAACTGGATATGGATAAGGCCTACGATAAAGTGGAATGACACTTCCTCAGATTCATGATGCTGAAAATGGGATTCTGCACGAAATGGATTGATATGATCATGCACTGTGTCTCGTCCTTCTCCTTCCTAATTAACTTCAATGGGGTGCTCACCCGAGGCTTCTCCCCAACCCGAGGCCTTCACCAGGGAGACCATCTCTAACCCTTTCTCTTCATCTTGGTGGATTATGTTTTTTCTAACCTCATTTCTAGGGCAGCCTCCTCTCATATAATTCATGGACAAAAGGTTTTCCGCGCTAGTCCACCGGTTTCACATATCTTTTTCACCGATGACTGCCTTCTTTTCTCCAGATCAACCCATAATGAGTGCCTTTCCATAGGCCTTGCGATTCAATAGTATGAGTGGGCCTTAGGGAAAACAATCAACCATGGCAAGTAAGAAGTCTCATTCAGCTCAAGGGTTCCACTATCCAAAAGAGAAGAGCTCTGTTCCATTGTAGGCATTCCTATGGTTGAAAAAAAATCAAAAGTACCTCGGGCTACCCACAGTGGTTGGCCGATCCAAGAAAGAAATCTTGGCAAATATTTTGGATATAATTGAGAAACAAATCCAAGGATGTACCCAAAAAAATATCCAAATCTGGAAAGGAAACCCTTATTAAGGTGGCTCTTCAATCTATTCCCTACTATTTTATGTCCATTTTTAAGCTTCCTATTGCTATTGTCAACCAGATCCACTCTCACACTGCCAACTTCTGGTGGGGTAGAAACGATGGAAGGAATAAGACCCATTGAATCACCTAGACAAAACTCTTCCAACCCAAATCCGAAGGTGGAATGGGATTCCATTACCTCTTTCATTTTAATGATGCACTGCTGGCTAAGCAAGGATGGTGCCTTATTTATCATCCATTATATCTCTGCGCACGAGTTCTCTATGCAAAATACTTCCCACATAAGGATTTTCAGGACTCCCATCTTGGCCCCTAACCCAGCTTCATATGGAGAAGTGTCTGGGGATCCCGTAATCTTATGAATAAAGGATTGGGTTGGAGGATTGGAAATGAATCAATGGTTAATATTTGGACTGATCCATGGAAAATTGGCAAGGAAGACATGAGGGCATAATCCCCTATCCATACAGGTTCTGAATGTGCCACTTTTCGGTGCCTGTTTGTTGACCAGGGGAATGGATGGTGCTTGGAAAAAATGTTCTCCTGGTTTAACGAAAGCGATAAAAGAATCATCATGAGTATCCCCTTTGTTCTGGATGCAGCCCCCAACCATCTCTTCTAAATAAATGACATCTCGGGAGCCTACATGGTGAAATACGGCTATCGGCTAGCCCTTTGTACATGGACAGATGAAGGGGATGAGGGGGCCTAGAAATCGTTGTGCAAGCTCAATGTCCCCCCAATAATCCACCATTTCTGGTGGTAGGTGTGCACTGGCACCCTCCCTACCATGAACCTCCTTGCATTCAGACATTTTTCCAGTGAAAATTTCTACCCCTTCTGCCCGTACGTCCCAAAATCTCCTCTCCATGCTCTTATCCAATGCCCAGGGGAAAAGGAGGTTTGGATCAAATGGGGATCTCCTATAGATCTCTACCTGGATGTGGCCTCAGACCTCACCTCTCTCCTGATGCGATGGTGCTCCACTTTTTCTCTGGCTAAAGCGGGATCACTTTGTATTTTGGCCTAGATCATCTGAGTTCAGCGTAATGATTCCATCTTTAATCATATGTTTAGGCCTCCCGGATTTTGGATTGAACGAGCATCATCCTGGATTGTGGGATGGCAGCACCACTCTGAGCAGCAGAGGCCCTTTGGTACCCTTTCTTACTCCCCACATTGGTGCCCTCCACCAGAAGGGATTCTCAAGATTAATGTGGATGCATCTCTCCCCAAGGATGGACATGTTGGTCTTGGTATGCTGGCCCAGGACCACCATGGTCAAATCATTACAACCAAACATGAATCACACCACGCACTCTGGGAACCCACAGTTACTGAAGCTATCGCCATCCTTGTTGGGCTGAAATTCGCTAAGGATCGTGGATGGAAATCAATATACCTAGAATCAGACTGCCTCACCATTGTCAATGCCATCAACCTCAACGATGGCGACCTTCAATCCTTTGGATCCCTCATCAGGACTATTCTTTCCCTCCATCAAAGTTTCACAATCTGCACTTTCTCTTTCATCAAAAGGGAGGGAAATAATGCTGCTCATCAGCTGGCAGCTGCTGGCCCCCCTTATGACAATCAGCTCTGGCTGGACCACTTCCCCTCATTATTATGCGCATGTAATTCTGATGATCTTCGTTAGTAATGAATTTATCTTTTGTAAAAAAAATGTTATACAGAATATAAATTCAATTATAAATACTCACTTGAAAGATAAAATGTTTTTCTTCATCATGGTAATTTATTTGTGATTTTTAAGAAATATATAATTAACTTAATATCTTATACATTAATGATGCAGAAATTATTTATTTAGTGAAAAATCAATGATATAATTTTTATTAAAATAATAATACTCATCAAAAGGACCAGAAACTTGACCAAACCCTATTGGTCGAGTATATCTATACCATAAGCATCCACGGGTCGACTTGTGGAGCATTTGGAGACTTATAAAATAGATTATGACATTTATATTATATTATTTTAAATGATGTCAAAGTTGTCACCATCATAATTTAATAAACATATCATTTCAAAAGTTGGGTGTTTTAGAAGATACATTCAACTAAAAGTGTTATTATAAAATCTATTAGATTTATCTTAATCATGGTATTTTATTTTTATTTTTTATGAAAAAATCATTATATTAAATAATCATACAAAAATGTTGTAGTAATTATTTTATTAAGAGAAATATCAAATAAATGGTTTTAAAAATATTAAAATAAATATTATATGAACTAATTAGTTTTCTCCACAAATTTTATAGATGAATATGACATGTTAAGAATCTATTAAACATTTTTTTGAACATATCTTCTGTGTGGATTTTATTTAAATTCAAATAAATGAATAGATTAAAAATTGACACTATTGATATTTTATAAAAATAATATATTATTAAATTGTTTAAAAATAAAAAAAATATTTAAAAATTATAAATTGAAATTTATATGGTCGAAAATTTCATAAATTATCCAATTAGGGACAATTCAAAACATATAATTAAGTATTTATAATAATTTAAAATTTAGAAAATTATTCCCACAAATAAGACTAAATAGATTAAATAAGGATAAATCAAATTGATAAAGGTTTAAAATAATTTCCCAACATGTCTAAATTTTATTGGATGATGAGATTAAAACCCTATCTCATCTCATATTCTAATTTGACTCATTTTGGAAGTTTTTAAGTGTTGTTTGAGTTTATTATAAATTAATATTTTTGAGGTTTCCAAAAGTACCCCTCTCCTCTCTTATAAAAGGGCACATCCTCCCTCTTCCCTTCACTCCATTTTAAGTATTCAAGCCCGGTAAACCCCTACCAATTACTCTTCTCAACCTCTCTAGTTATATTATAGAGGTTATGGTCTTCTCAAAAGACCAACTCCAGTGCCCTAAGAGGATGTTTAAAAGAGGCACGTCGAGGAAGAGGTAATCTCTTCTACCGATTCTTTCAAGTTTTTTTCTTCTTATACTGTCTCTTATTTAGTTGTTTCATTATAAATTAATAACATAAGTATCACTAATATAATGATATGTTATTATACATATGAAACAACCCTATTTTACCTTATATCCATCCTACGAAAAATGAAATCACCGCGCATGCATACGTACGACTTACCGTCTCCACGCCATGGTGTAATATGTTTTTCCACCACCACCATACTTGGATGGATATAATTGTGGAAATAATAACTATATATGATAATGATAACATAAAAATGATTCTGAGATATTATATCATCCACTCCAATTCTATTCAATAATTATGGGAACGATATCATCGCTCGTGCGTACGTACAGATTACCATCTCCACGACGCGATGGGATTCATTCACCATGTTAACCATTATAGAATGATTATAAAGTATATATAATAAATAATAATGAAATATATGACATAATAATGATACTATATTTATGTATATTCTATTTACTTAGTTCCATTCAATTTAATAAGGAAACAAAAACAGTGTTCATGCGTACGTAAGGCCTACCGTCTCCATAAATGGTGTATTTCATTTCATTTGTTGATCTAATATATATATTTATATGATGAATATATATTATATATAAATCATGTTTTACATTCTGGAATTAAGTAATCACGATCTAAGTGATCTTATGAATAATTACAAGTCCAAACACGTACGATAAATGAAACGATTTTACCCAAAACGATGCTTTACCATAGAATTGACAAATGAACGGGTAATATAAAGTCGTAAGTGAATCATATATGATATCATAAATATTATTATCGTTATATTACAATTTAATAATATATTTAAACCCACTATACAGGAGTCTCAGACTCATACGAAATAAATTGGACATAAAGTAAGGGATAATTTTGCAATCTCATTTTTATCCGAGATTGCTTATACGTAAGTATTTACTGGGGTTATATTTATCATCCATGTCTGTATTTTATAAAAATATTTTAATAAAGTGTTTAATATTCTTCTATGTATTTTTAAAGTCATTTTTACCCCTTTTTGACTTTTACTATGTAGTATGGAAGGAATCTTTCTTTTGTTTACGATACGAGGTACTTCTAGACTTTCCGGCAAAAGTACAAGGATGATATTTTTTTAACTTATATGGAATGAATGGATTTTTAAAGTTTCATTAATCCTTATTTCCATGAAGCTTCCTCTACAATATTTCATGATTGTTTTCAACGAAATTCTTTTATTTTAAAATTGCACGATATTTTGAGAAAAGAAGATGATTTTGAAGAAGAAAAGATATTTTCCTCAAGAATTCATTTCAAGTGTTTATTCAAAACTATTTTCTATCTAAGATTAAATTCTTTAATATGGTAATATTTCAAGTATAATGTTCCTATTATTTATGTGTATTGATTTTGTTTATGTTGAAATGATATCTATTATTTTATATGGATTATGTTATGATGGGATGATGTTTATGAAACCCATTTTATTCATTGGGTTATGATGAATGATTTATGTTTATTTTGTGGAACACGAAAGAATGATTTCATTATGAGATGAGTGGGACCTATATATCCCTCCAATGAATTGGGTAAATATTTATATCTCATTAGATAAACATGGCTGGAATGGAAAGTAAATTCGGTTCAGTAATATAGGTCTGGAATGAGAAGTAAACCCGATTCAGTAATGGACTTCATCCACTGATGGTCTTGGCAGCAATGCCTTGGCTACTATTGAAATCATATCATGTGTTTAATTGTTTTCCACAATTAAATGTTTTATTCCCATGATATTTTATCATGATTTATGTTCCATTATGATCTATTCCTTACATACTTCCATGTTTTATGTCATTGCTCAAGATTTTGATGTTTAAACTTTAGGTTCATGTTTTTAAGTTCAAATGTATATGGTTTGTTTTATTTTATCCATGATTACCCTTACTGAGCATTTGAGCTCACCCTTTATATGTTTTCTTTTCCCCAGGATATAAAGAAAGGTTTTAGGTAAGAAAACAAAATTGGAATATCTTTATGGGAGATGTTGAAGATCTTTCACCATGATTATAAGATTATGTTCCGAGTTTCCAAAGACACTATACTATTACAGACCTTGGGTGTCTATTTTTGTTATGTATTAAGTATTCCACAAAAATAATGTAATTTCCATGTACGTTAAGCTTGAGTATCTACAGTTGGTATCCTAGGAAAGGTTTAGTGAACCTTTGGAAACTAGGATGAAAAAACTTTAGTGAGATCCCTAGAGATATTTATAAGGTATGTTTAGGGATGTACCTAAGGTTTCGTATAACTATAGGTTACAATACTAGAATTATGTTTACAATCATGAATAACCTAGGGTGAACCTAAGGTGTCATGGATTAAAGAATGTGTGATAAGTTAGACATCCCATAAGTTACTTTTTATGATTATGTGGTTCCTTGTTATTTTAACTATTTCTTACACTATGGTTTCTGGTTTTATTCAATGGAGGGAACGAGAAGAAATTTGGTTAATATTGATTCCAACGGAAAAATTAGTGACTATGATCAACAAAATTGTGTAATGCCTAGAGATAAATATATTATGATTATGCCGAATTAGTCATTGTGATATATTATTAACATGGTAAACTTTAGTTGTATTCCTAAGTCATCAAATAATAGGAAGATAGACTTTTATGCATGTTCGAATGGTGAGGAACAAAGAGGAAGTAAGATTAATATTTCTACATATCAAGAAGAAGGGAAGAAGAACCTTGAGGAATACCTCAAATGGAGGGGAAGATGTTATCTGTGTGGTGAAAAGGGGCATAGAGTGACATATTGTTTTGGAGTTCAATGTCATATCTGTGGAGAGCATGGGCATTACCCAACTTAATGCCCTGACCTAAGAGGTTACTTGTAAATTGAAGAAGGACCAATTACATGCCAATCATTTAATAGGATGGATTGAAGGGCTTATGTGTTGGAATTCAAGAATAATTTTTTTGAGGTACTTTTATGGTATATTGAAATATCTATGTATTGGTCCATTGTGGTTTTCTATAAGAATATGGTACCGGTAACCATGAAAAGTGATTGAAATATTTTTGGAAAGCAGATGATATGCGTATAATGAAGGGATAAGGAGAAAACAATATGTTGGATATTATTAATGAGATCATGACTAATATAGGGACAAAATGATATCATAATTTGAGTATATAGAATTTTTGGGATTTTGGTATGTGGAAAGAGTTAACTTTTGAAAAAATTAGTGTTTTCACTATGGTTATATGGTAATTAATGTTTCAATAATACATGATTAAGGTATTCATATGTTTCTAATGTGACCAAAAATATATATGTTATGATATATGGGGGATAAATGATGGTATTCAAATGCTTGTTATATGACCTTTCTATTAATCGTTTTATTTTTACTGTGAGTTTGGACAGAAGTATTTTTGATAAGCCTAAAGGTTGGAATGGATTAAGTTGGACATCATATTGTATTGTTTAAGGCTAGAACATTTTCTCGATATTATTTCTGAAATGTAATAATAGTATTGTTTTAGAAAAATGGACAACTCGTAGGACGGGCGAAAACACGTTGCATCAGACAAGGTTGTGGGAATTGAACCGACAACTGAAGTGCGACATGCCTATATTGCCTACCACTGGCCTACAGGAAGTCCTTAGTTAGTAGAAATTAGTTTTATTTTATTAAGTGGTATGATAGATGAAGTATAAGTCCATTTTTGGAACCATATATGATTAATATCACCATATATGGACTTATGTATATTTGATAACTTTTGCTAACCTTTTGTTTGAGACAGATGGAATGACCCATAATTCTATCACATGAACAAATAACATGTCAAGAATGACAAATTAAACTTCATTTATTTAAGATATGAAGTGAAATTTGTTCAAGGAATGACCAACAGTGATATTGTACCAAAATCAATTAAGTATTTCTTCTAATTCCAATTTTTCAACTTTAGGGAAATGATCTTGAAAACAAAAAACGTTGTCCTAGTACCCTCATATCCGATGAATCAGATGGTACTTAGATCATCACAAATTTATGACTTTTTGATTGTTGGATTTTTCATAGCCATGTTCTCTACCACTCTCCATCAGAACTTGACGGTTAGATTTCTATTCTATATCCATATTTTTACCTATGTTCTTCTATGTGGAAACCCAATGATGAGTTAATTTGGGTAACCATTACGTTTCATACTTTATTTTTTAAAATTAAGTTTTAGTATTCCTTTTTACAATGTGGGTTTCTTTGAAATAAATTTTCAAGTAGTAAACCATTTATAACCCTGATGAATTTCGGGGGAAAAATTTATTTTAAGGGGGGTAGAATGTAACACCATGAAATTTTATGAGAAAGATTCTTTTTAATTTTAGTGATTTCTTATGTTGTAAGCTAAACCAAGATTATATTGCACTATACTCAACACCATATTAGCCTGTAGTATATGCAAACACTATTCCTGGCTTGTGTTGCACGCAAGACTGACCTTCCACAATTGCGTGTATTGTACGCAATACAGAGTTTCAATAAACAATGATATATTATGAACTTTCCATTATGAATAGTATTAAACAAATTTTGAATTTTATAAAATCCCATTCATCTTAGACATATTTTAGAACATTGTATGAGAACAAAATAATTTTTTCGGGTAAAATTAGTATTTTTCAAAAAATGCAGTTTTGCCGCCTTTTGATGGCGCACCCATTTTAAATCTAGTTTTGACACGTTTATAATTTCAATTTGACGAAATAAAATTATTTATTTCAATAAGGACATAAAAATTAACTTTTTATAAACTTTTTAATATTTTTCTGTTAACTTTCATATATTGATGAATAGTAAAAATATGCTAAATTTTAATTAAAAACAACTTTTTTTATCAAGATAATTTATATGGTTAAATTTTAATATAGAATGGTTTTAAAGTATAAATAGAATATATTTTTACCATTTAATATTATTTATGTCATTATTATTAATTTTATATTGAATTCATAGGTAAAAATATTTCAATCTTTTACAATGTTTTAACTTTTAGAACCCATTTTCTCAACAGTGGGATTAATTTTAAATTAAATATTGAAAATTCTATGTTTTGAATTTGGAAAAATGGATTACATATTTGGAATCATTAGGTCCAAATTATATTAATAGGCTACTTTTTATTTGTAGACATTATGAATAGTAACTATGGAAAATTTTATTTACTACAATTAAAGGTAAATCGGGTAATTAAGGGTAAAATTAAAATTATACAATTACCCTAAAACTTGTATTAATATAATTTGAAGATTATATTTCGTCTTAAAATATACTTAGCTCTAAATGGTATCTTTTGGAACCCACATGGATGTGATTAAGACCTTTAATTTGTTTTATTTAAAGAAACTGAAATATGTCTCACTCAAACTTTAATAATTAAAGTATTTTTCATTTAAGGTTATACAGAATATAAATTAAATTATAAATACTCATTTGAAATATAAAATGTTTTTATTCATCATGGTAATTTATTTGTGATTTTTAAGAAATATAAAATTACCTTAATAGCTTATACATTAATGATGCATAAATTATTTATTTAGTGAAAAATAAATGATATAGCTTTTATTAAAATAATAATACCCATGAAAAGGACAAAAAAATTGACCAAACCTTATTTTTATAGTATATCTATACCATAAGAATTCAATGGTAGACTTGTGGACCATATGGATCCTTATAAAATAGATCATGACATTTATATTATTTTATTTTAAATGATGTCAAAGTTGTCACCTTCATAATTTAATAAACATATCATTTTAAAGGTTGGGTGTTTTAGAAGATAAATTAGACTAAAAGTATTCCTATAAAATCTATTAGATTTATCTTAATCATAGTATTTTATTTTTAATTTTTATGAAACAAATAAGTATATTAAATAATCGTACAAAAAATGTTGTAGTAATTATTTTATTAAGAGAAATATCAAATAAATGGTTTTAAAAATATTAAAATAAATATTATATGAACTAATTAGTGTGCTAATTTTTTTTTCAGATTAATATGACATTTTTGGAATCTATTAAATATTTTTTTAGAACATATATTTTATGTGGATTTTATTTAAATTCAAATAAATAAATAGTGTCAAAATTGACACTATTGATATTTTATAAAAATAACATATTATTAATTTTTTTAAAAATCAAAAAAATATTTAAAAAATATAAATATAAATTTATATGATCTAAAATTTCATAAAGTATCCAATTAGGGACAATTAACAACACATAAGTAAGTATTTATAACAATTTAAAATTTAGAAAATTATTACCACAAATAAGATTAAATAGATTAAATAAGGATAAATAAAGTTGATAAGGTTTAAAATAATTTTCCAACATATCTAAATTTTATTGGACGATTATATTACAAACCTATCACATATCAGATTATAATTTGAGTCATTTTGGATGTTTTTATGTGGGGTTTTAGTTTATTGTAAATTAATATTTTTGAGGTTTCCAAAAGTACCCCTCTCCTATCTTATAAAAGAGCACCTCCTCCCTCTTCTCTTCACTCCATTTTAAGCCTTCATGCTCATCCAAACCCAGAAAATTTATCTTCTAAACCTCTATAGTTATATTATAGAGGTTCTGGTCTTCTCAAAATACCAACTCTAGTTCCCTAAGATGAAGTTTAAAAGAGGCACGTTGAGGAAGAGGTAATTTCTTCTATCGATTCTTTCAAGTTTCTTTCTTATTCTAATTTATCTTATTTAGTTGTTTCATTATAAATTAATTATATAAGTATCACTAATATACTGATATGTTATTATAAATATGAAACAACCCTATTTCACCTTATATCCATCCTATGAAAAATGAAATCACCGCGCGTGTGTACGTACGACTTACCGTTTCCACGCCGTGGTGTAATATGTTTTTCCACCACCACCATACTTTGATGGATATAATTGTAAGAATAATAACTATATATTATTATTATAACATAATAATTATTCCGAGATATTATATCATCCACTACAATTCCATTCAATAAATATGGGAACAATATCATCGCTCGTGCGTACGTACAGATTACCGTCTCCACGACACGATGAGATTCATTCACCTTTTTAACCATTCCAGAATGATTATAAAGTATATATAATAAATAATAACGAAATATATGAAATAATAATGATACTATATTTATATGTATGTTATTTACTTACTTCCATTCAACTTAATAAGGAAACGAAAACAACGTTCATGCGTACGTACAGCCTACCGTCTCCATGAACGGTGTATTTCATTTCATTTATCGATCTACTATATATATTTATATTCTGAATATATATTATAAATAAATCATGTTTTACATTTTGTAATTAATTAATCATGATCTAAGTGATCTTATGAATAATTACAATTCAAAACACGTACGACAAATGAAACAATTTTATCCAAAACGCTGCTTTAACATGGAATTGACAAATGAATGGGTAATATAAAGTTGTATATGAATCATATATGATATCATAAATATTATTATGGTTCTGTTACAAGTTTATAATATGTTTAAACCCACTATAAAAAAGTCTCGAACACATATAGAAGAAATTGGACATAAGGTAAGGGATAATTTTGCAATCTCATTTTTATCCGAGATTGCTTATATGTAAGTATTTACTGGGGTTATATTTATCATCCATGTCCGTGTTTTATAAAACTGTTTTCTTAAAGTGTTTACTATTCTTCCATGTATGATTAAAGTAATGTTTACCCCTTTTTGACTTTTACTATGTAGTATGGAATGAATCTTTCTTTTGTTTAACGTACGATGTACTTTTTGACTTTCCGACAAAAGTACAAGGAGAATGTTTTTTAAACTTATACAGCATGAATGGATTTTTAAAGTTTCATAATGCCTTATTTCAATGAATCTTCCTCTACAAGATTTCATGATTATTTTTAATGAAATTATTTTATTTTAAAATTGCATGATATTTTGATAAAATAAGATGATTTTGAAGAAGAAAAGTTATTTTCCTCAAGAATTCATTTCAAGTGTTTATTCAAAACTATTTTGTATCTAAGATTAAATTATTTAATATGGTTATTTTTCAAGTATAACATTACTATTATTTACATGGTTTTATTTTGTTTATGATGAAATTATATCCATTGTTTTATATGGATTATGTTATGATGGGATGATGTTTATGAAACCCATTTTATTCGTTGGGTTATGATGAATGATTTATGTTTATTTTGTGGAACACAAAAGAATGATTTCATTATGATATGGGTGGGAACTATATCTCCCTCCAATGCATTGTGTATAGATTTATATCTCATGAGATAAACATGGCTGGAATGACAAGTAAATCCGATTCAGTAATACAGGGCTAGAACGGAAAGTAAACCCGGTTCAGTAATGGACTTCGTGCACTATGATGGTCTTGGCCAGAATGACTTGGCTACTATGGAAATCATATCATTTGTTTAATTTTTTCCACAATTACATGTTTTATTCCCATGCATGTTTTATCATGATTGATGTTCCATTATGATCTATGCCTTACATATTGCCATGTTTTATGTCATTGCTCAAGATTTTGATGTTTAAACTTTATGTTAATGTTTTTAAGTTCCAATGTATATAGTTTGTTTTATTTTCTCCATGATTACCCTTACTGATAATTTGATCTCACCATTTATATGTTTTCTTTTCCCTTGGATATAAAGAAAGGTTTTAGGTAAGAAAACAAAAGTGGAAGATCTTTACGGGATATGTTGACGATATTTCACCATAATTAGAAGATTATGTTCCAAGTTTCCAAAGACACTAAACTATTGCAATCCTTGGGTGTCTATTTTTGTCATGTATTAAGTATTCCACAAAATCAATGTAATTTCCATGTACGTCAAGCTTGGGTCTCTACACCAAAATTGCTGGTTCAACATGGAGACTCGAAGATGGTCACATGATCACTTAGTGATCACTAGGATCGCCATCTCCAGTCCTTTTCTGATAGTCATGCTAGTAAAAAATATCCAATAAGATCCACTGTGAGAAATAAGTGCAGACACTAGTAGCGTTCCGCAAGAACCACAGACAGTGATCTAAGCCACCGCATGACCATCCTTTGATCATACGACTGAGTTGAATACAAGAATCAAGGAACATCATGATAAGTACAATTACTATGAACCCTTCTGACGCTGGCATATTTTCCATGTTATTTAAATAAAATTCTTTAGGAGAATGTGATTCCATAGAAGGAAAAAAGGGGCATTGCATGATTAGATCAAATGATCATCTAATGATACCTTTTCCTCTTCAATTGTGAATGCAACATTCATCCCATACAAAGAGGAATTGAACTCGACCTCCCGCGGCCTACATAAACCTCCACCCATCAAGAAAAACACACACAATAGGGGAGGAAGAAGTGCTTAAGAATATAGGGGGAGCCAGACACCGCCTATTAAAGAACTCCTCAGGTAATCATGATGGCTGACCACATGATCTCTTGAATCTCAAATGGTCTCCTGAAAAACCAACTATCACGTGACACCTAGTTCTTGTACGATGTTCACATGATCATGTGATACATGCAAGGTTTATGAATTCACCAAATAAGTACATTCATCCATGCTTGAAATCATAACTTTGATGTTACAGTTCCAAGGCCCCCTTAGCTCATGATATTTATAGATGGACCTATACATGACTACCCTACTAGAGTCAGAGAGTTCATCGCAAGATCCCATTAAGGTCACATGATTACAGAATGGTGGCATCCAGACCAGTGTTGTGAACTCTATATAATTTTGGACATGTTCCTTATAAGCATTGTAGGACATCGCCCATGAAGACAACCGTAGTGTGAATACCCTATACACTCACTAGCAAGAGCTCCCAAAGAACATTTTTCGAGTTCACATGATCACATGAGCAATGAAACCTCATGTGATGCATGGAGCACCCATACTGGTGCCCGTAAGTATGCACCGATGAACATTCCTACCTCAATATCACAAACACTGTGATAATCCTTATCTTACATTGATCACATACAGCCCCGAACATGGTTTCTTTGGCCTAAAAGCATCCCCATGGGTCCTTAGCATGATGTAAGAAACCATTGTGGGATCCTTTTTTGAGTACATACAAATCACATGAACAGGGGAGCTTCATGATCTCATGAGCCTGTGATCATGTGGGATTCCACACTTGAATTTTTATAACTAAGACATGTATTCCCCAATATAGGTGCTCTATATATGTGATGCCTTAATGAATCCTCTAATAGGTTACCATACTAGTCCTTTGGTCTTTCGGTATGAAGAGCCTTCATGACTCACGATGCTTGCATGCATCCCCCATTAATACCTCCTCTATACAGGGTAGGAAAAGAGAACATGTGACCTAATATGTCATGTACCCTCTTCATGCAAGATGCACCTTAAACCATGTAGGTGACACTAATAGATTGACCCACACATGGTAGAAATACCCATCGTAATACCTCTTTGAGTTCATGCGATTCGAGGACCTTAATGTGGCACCATCATGTGATCACCCTTCAACATGTTTATGGAATCAACCCATTGAAAACTTCATGGGTATACTTTGAAATATCCATGAATCCATCTACCTAGGAAAATATTACCTATATAAACTTAGGGAATAATCCCTTTGGTTTAATATTTATAACACTCAAGCCAACAAAAGACCTTAAATATAACTGTGAGACCCTATAATGTGAATGGATTAAGTACACATGATCTCAAGAGACCTCATGAGACTCATGGTTCCATTAGGAGGCTTTGGAAAAGTCAAGTTGATCAGGTGATAATCCCTTGGCATGTCTATATTTTCACGTCACAAGTCTTGGACAATGTCATGCCAATCATGAAAAGCACCTTGGAGTTGTCCGCCTTGGTAATGAAAAGATAGTCTAGAAAACACACATTGATCATGCAAAGGATTCATTGACATGTTGGAATGATCATGTGAATGTCCATATACATGTCCATACAGACATGTGATAGTCTGAAGACAATTCAAGATGATCATGTGATAATATATGGTTATGTCTACTTCGATCACCTGAAGGACCCCAGTAATGCCTTCTTTATTAATTAAAAGACATTTGATCAACCCCAGACATGCCCATTTTGATCCGGAGAAGGAATTTGAGACAAGCTAGTTGATCATGCGTGAGACCCCTGACATTCATGCTTTGGTTATGTTGAGCATCTTAGGAATGTCTAGTTTTCCCATATAAAAACATCCAAGGAATGATAATTGATTAGTAAGACACCCTTTTATGTATATTCCATGTCATATTGATTCCCAAACATATCAGGTAGAAAATCAAGACTTGCCTAGTAGACAGCCGAGACATGTCAGGAAGATCCCTTATATGGAAGACTAACTTGGACTCATTCCATGTGGATCCCAACTAAGAATCTTCATTCGCATTCCCCTTTGATAAGGTAAGTATCCTTGACGAGCTAAGGTCTTTCACTCATGTGGCCCTACCAATATCATGCTCTTGGACAAATCATCATGGTCACCACTGCAATGACCCACTAATTCCCATTGTCTTGAGAGAACAACGAGCCATTACCAGGCTTTAAGAGACATCCCCAAGACACCAAAGACTGGAAATAAATTCCAAAAGGTTTCAAATACAAGTGGGGGACGGTTTACCCTTTAAGAATAAAACCATTAACCAAACATCTCACTATATTATGCATTAACAAATGAAAGAAAACTCAAAAACTTCATATATCTCAAAACCAAATCAATGTGTGAAACAACAGAAGACTAAAAACGTGTCAAATTAAATAGTGGATAAAAAAAATACTCTCAAGGGACCACAAGACTCTATGATCCAAAATCATTGAACAACCCAAGTATCATGAGGTGGTGCTAAAGACATGTGATACTTTACCTTTTCCCATATCCTGGAAGATAGCATCTGCAAAAGAACCAAAGTGACAAAGCAGGGGTGAGTAATAAACTTAGTAGGTTTTCCACAATGACTTCCCTACTCATTCCACTAGGATAGAAAAGTTATCCACATTTATATAAAATAGTTTATATAAAATTATTTCAAAAAATATTTTATATAAAAATATAAACTAAAGACATAGAAAACAATTTTCCAAGGAAGGCACATAAATAATAATTTAAGTCATTTAACATTCTACTTTGTGAAACCATTACAAATTTCAACACAAATGACCATGCATAAAACCTAGAAGAGGCAAAAATACCTAACCCTTATCCATCCCAAAAATGACGGGGGAGACTTCTTACCCTTATCCAACCCAAATGCACATGAATGTCTGATGGGGGAGAGACCTAAATCTTATCTATCCCAAATATGATAGGGGAGACTCCTGAACCTTATCCATCATGAATGTAATATTAATTTTTTATGGGGGAGATCCCCAACCCTTATACATCCAACAATGATTGGGGAGACTCCTGACCCAGATCCGTCCCAAATGCCATATGAACACACACCACCATTATTACATTACACCAAAGCCAAAACCAACATGTCATTCATTTCAATAAAACTATTCTTTTCTTGAAAACATCATAATCAAACCATATTCCATTATTCTAGAAAATCCCCATTTAAAATTCCCATTTAAAACTAAGAATAAAAGTAATTAATCAAAACCCCAATTTTTCCAGAATTTCATCCTTTACTAAACTGTCACTAAATAAGCTTTCCAACAATTGTTCAATAGAAAAATAACAATAAATTTCACACAAATAAATCAAGTTGAATGCATGAAAATCATTTATATAAAGTGGAGTCAAGAATGAAGCCACCTACCTCAAAGGTTTTGATGAAACTTGACACATACGAAGAATGCTTAAGAAAAATGAGTTGATTATTCACAGAACCTCCATAGATCTCTTCTACTAGAAAGATAAAGACCAAATCTTAACTTATTTGGAATAAAAACTCACATATATACCCATAATGGGTGTAGATCTTAGAAATCAATAAGAGAGGAGAAGTAGATCTAAGTAGATCTAAGAAACTGATCAAGAACGATGAAGAACGTTCACATACCTCAAGAATCTAGGTTCAAAACTCCAAGGGAAGCATTTGAATTGAATCCAAATCACTTGAGAGAGGTTATTATACCTTAAATAAAGATAAATAATGAGTTGTGGCCTCTTAGAAGAAAAAAAGAGCCACTTAGAGGTAAAAACATGTGATATCCACTTTTTTTAGGATCTCAATTAAACCATATGCATGGTTAGTTCACACGGTTAGAAAAGCTGTGCAGTAATCATGTAATAGATACTACTCAGAGGGACCCTAACATGGCCTCCCCACATGGTCTCCCTAACCGTGTGCACACTATGCTGAATCTATCTACCTCAAACCTTCCATTTCACACGGTTTATACTAGTATGTCTTCACGGTTTGGATAAACCGTGCCCAGACCGTGCACCTCTCCTTTAACCCCAAAAAATTACAAAAAGTTCACTAAACTCTCCAAACTTTCCCACTTAAAATTTATATACATAAAAACACAAATAAAGGGTTAAGTACTAGAAATCAGGGGTACTACATTCTCCCCACCATCTGTCTTTCCTTCCCCTGAAATTAGAAAACCATTTCTACTCTGAAAGAGTTCTAGACATTACTATTTGATTTCCTTCTCACGTTCCCAAGTCTCTTCTTGAATATGACCATGATTCCATAAAACCCATACCAGACCGATGCTTTTTTCCATGAAAGACTTTCTCTTTCCTATCCACAATTTACACTAGGATATGTATCAACGAATCATCCGACTCTAGGCCAGCATGATCCCATATGATCACATGGTCAGGATCAGGCTGATACTTTTTCAACTAAGATACATGGAATGCATTATGCACTAAACTAAACCATGGTGGTAATGCCAACCGACATGATACCTCTCCGACTCATTACAGTATCTAAAAAGGGCCAATGTATCGAGGAGATAACTTTTCCTCTTTCCCAAAACGATGATGTCCAAGTCTTGGAGAGATCCTCAAGAGCACATGATCACTCAAGACAAATGAAAATGTCCTTCAATAATGGCCTGCATAATATTTCTGAAAACTCTAAGCCATCTCTATCCTCTTTCTAAATAACCGGATCTTTTCTGCTATTTCCTAGACTAGGCTCAGCCTAGCTAGTTAAGTTTCACCTGTTTCCACCCAACATAGTGGAGAATGATAAGGACGACCATATAATGCTTCAAACAGAGCCATATGTATCAAGTCTTGATAGATGTTATTGTATGAGAACTGCACCAAGGGTATATTCTCTTCCCATAAGCCACCAAAATCCATTACACAAGCCCTCAACACGTCTTCCAATGTCTGTATCATTTGTTTGGATTTCCCATATGTCTGAGGATGATATGTCGTGCTCATATTGAACTGAGTGCCAAGGGATTTCTGTAATGATTTCCATAAATGATACATGAACATTAGATATCTGTATGAGACTATTGACACTGGTACACCATGTCTCTTTTCAAATTCTTGGATATAGATTTTGGAAAGATCCTCCACTGTATGAGTTTCACGAAAAGGGATGAAATTGACCAAATTGGTAAGTCGATCCACTATCATCCAAATGGAATTGTGTTTTCAACAGTTCTTGGAAGAACTACAACAAAATCCATCGCTATCTTCTCCCATTTACACACCGGAATAGGTAAAGACTACAACATACCTACAGGTCTCTGATGCTCGACTTTAAACTGCTGACAAGTTAAGCATCGTGAGACGAACTTGACCACCTTCCTTTTCATGCCACTCCACCAAAACTGTACCTTAAATGCCTTATACATATTTTGTGTTCCTAGATGTAAAACCCATATCAAATGTTGGTAATCATGAATGAGTTGTTCCAAATAAGCCACATGTACAACCATCTGATCTCTGAAGCACAAAACTGAACTCCCATCAAGTTTCCATCCCTCAATGGTCTCCCCACCATTGAGTTTTGAACTCATAACCAGACATTTTTCATCAGATGTTTGTACCTCTTTGACCTTATTTACCAAATCAGGAATAAGCATAGCTGAAAAGAAAACCACAACATCACCTCAGTATTCACATTCTACATGCATGTCGGATAGAGGGTAAAGAATGAGTATACGAATTGGGTAGAATTAGAGTGTAATACTTGACTAATTGGGAAGCCTTAAAGTGTAATCCCCAACTAATCTACCCCAAGAAATCAGATATCCTTATAGTGTAAGCCCCAAATAATTTAGAAACCTTAGAGTATAAGCCCCAACCAATCGGGAAGCCTCAGAGTGTAAGCCCCGAACAATCAGGCATCCTCAGAGTGTAATCCCTAGACAATTGAGAAGCCTAAAAGTGTAATCCCTGACCAATTGGGTGATCTTAGTGTATAAACCCCAACTACTAATCTAATATAATATGTCCCTAATCAATAGAGAATTCATTTCAGTATAAGCTCCTAGTATTCCTAAAATCTCAGGGATAGTCATAATGTATCTGAGGATAATCATCCACCATATCTTATCAGTGGTTTAAGAGATAACTGAACTATGAGAACTATGATTATTGTCATAACCAGTAAATATAGGAATCCTTCCTAAGGAACAAGATCTAATGGGAATACACTTCAGTGTAGTCCCTTCCTGTTCCAATTATTCCATGTTTATGGGATTAAATCCTCCCATAGGTCTACCATTCTTCCTTGTCCATCAGAAGATGATAAGATGAATCATAAAAGGAAGGGATTAACTCTTTATCCTTTAACTATTAAAGTAATTAATAGAAAATGTACTCTTATATATGATGATTCACTGATAAGGTTTCTTATTTTATCTTCATAACATCGAAATATTCCTTACAATCGAAGTGACGTCCTCAGATGTGCTAATGGATTCAAAGATCACTGGATAAGCTACTTTGATCTTGAGGCCCCAAAATACATTTTCACCAGCACATTGATTTCCTTCATCGATTGGTGAAATTACTGGGATATGAATAACACATCAACAACTCCATCATGACTCTAGAATCAGATCATGAAATCCTCTATAGGATGAGTTCCCACCACCCATATTTCCCTCTATTAGAATCAGGGGAGGAAGTGACACTTATTACCACATTAAACCGCTTTGGGAACCTATTATTGGAATGTAGAAATGTAGACCTTCCTTATGTCAGGGAGGTGGATGAGGATAGTCAACATGAAAACTCAATAACCCAGAAATTTACAAGGAGGCATCCCATTCATTCTGATCATCATCGTCGATATGCAGCCATGATTCTATAAGGAGCTGGAGAGGAGGTTGTGCCTACACCAACTATATAGGATGGAACACCCAATAGGAGAGCCCACCAGGGTTATCTAAACAATTTTTCTCTAGAGTAGGCTCATATCCATGCTACTAACAATCTTTTTGAGTTCCAAAAATTTATCCTAAAAGTTTCCTAGAATCAATCCTAGATCACTGATAGACAAGAGCCTCTGACTTCATCATAACTAGCCTCAATGACTATGAAATCACAGGTAACACCCCATCCCACAGATTTGGGGGAATTTTACCATATTCTACCCTAGTATCATCTTCATCATGGGAACTGACCCCCCAAATAGTATCATGGGCACCAACCCCCCAAACAGTACATTGAGAACTAACCTGTCAAACAAGATACTCTATCAAGAGGAGCACTGACATAATTGTGTCTCAGTCAATATGCATATCCAAATACTCATCATTAGATCCATAAAGTAATTATCCTAAGGGGTACAATCATACCCTCCTGTAGTCACCTGAGTCACATCCATTTAGCCTACCTTCTTCCATTGGAACAAGAGAATAATGGCTCAGTAGTATCCACCAGGAATCTATAGAAGGTTTTTCCAACCATGTTGGTATGTAAGAGGGTAATAAAAATGGAAAATATAGATAGTGGAAGTCATGGATTCAGTCTCTGGGGCCCATGAAAGAACTCCCATCACTACCCACTATCCCAAATACCTATATAGGAAAAGATTTTTTCATGGACCCGGCAGGATAGACCCTTGAGGATGATAGAGCATTTTTTATAGAATAATAGATCACTCAACTTCAACAAGAGAATATGAATATTCAGGAGATAATTGTGGGAATACTTCTAAGGTCTCTACCTCAAGATGATAAACCAATTTCTATCTATAAAATACCACCTTACAGTGAAGTTCTCCGACCCACAGGGATGGGGTATTTTTCATATTTTTCATCCCCTTATCGAGTGAAATATAAATATCGATACACCTCAACCCATCCCATAGGGATGGGGTAATTTACATATTTTATACCTCATCATTAGTGATATTTTAGAAACCATCATACCTCAGGTGTCGCGACAAAACCTTTAAGAGATTCAGGACCTTTTAATCAACGGGGACCTTCTGTGTCATCTAAGACCCCAAATGATTCAACACCTTCCCCTAGATAAATAAAAAATGGGACTCTATACCCTAGACTATATAATCATACATACACTTGTGCCAATGGTGGCACAAATAATATGGGGTAGAAGCATCCTGGTCGCCCATATCTTGAAGACAAGTAGTGAAAAGTATATTCCTTCCAAGCCAACCATGTTCTATGGTATTTCAATTATGCCATGAAGAATGGTTTGATAGAGATCTTGATTATGGGAAAGATGAGTGATGTTGGGTTAATAGGCCATGCAAATAATTTATCCTACCATTGATGTCTCATATACACCATAGAAAGTTGATTTTCCTTTAATTTATGGATTCAAGTGCAAATGGACATGGGGTTATTGGAACCACCAAAACCTGAATCCACACTCTAGTCATATGATCACTCTAAATAGGATGCATTAGTTGTGCAGTGGATCATGATCCATATACCTCCCAAGTATAAGAGTCCATATTTCAAAGTAAGATTGTACAAATACTATTATTTTGAAACAAATCATATCTCCAAGTATTTTGACTGCGCCGGGGAAAATGGTTTGATGGAACTACCAACAATAAGGAAGCCACATGAGGTAGTGTTTATAGGCCATGACAACTATTTACCCTACCACCTATGTCTCGATTACACAATAGAAAGCTTCTTGGTCTTAAAATATTAGTTATATGAACATGTATCTATAGGCTTGATAGAGTTGACAGATCCCAACACTCATTCAATATGTATAAGAGTTGTCCAAGATCCTTCAGAAGATCCACTCTCTTAATAGGTTATTATATTTCATACTTACCGAAAGGAATTAAAGTATATGGATCTTTTCCTTATTGTAAGCCATTAAAATACACAACTAATGTCCTTACAACAAGATGTTAAACTACATGGATCATGTTTTTAATGGAATACATTAAACTGCATGGCCATTGTCTATACCACAAGACATTAAAATACATATATCTTGTCCTTACCATAGGATGTTAAACTATATGACTAATGTCCTCACTATAAGATGTTAAATTTCATGGATCATGTCCTTACCATAAGACATTAAACTGTATGACCATCATCCTTACTATAAGACGTTAAACTACATGGATATCATCCTTACTTCAATACATTAAACTACATGACTAATTTACTTACCACAAGATGTTAAACTACATAGCTAACGTCCTTGCTGCATGATGTTAAACTGAATGATTCTTTTAGAACTATGTATAGATTGATTCTCATTTTCAATGAGATATGTAGTGACACCTTGTTCATATATCTTTGTCCACCCACCACAAGATGTAAAACACTCATATCCTATCCTCTATTGCCTTTGATCGGTGAAATAATCCCTTGTTATTTATTGTTTCTTGCACTGAGTATAGCTCACATGATCTTAGGAATTTCGTCAAGGGTTTCCCCACACAAAATAAGGAATATAAGATTGAGATAATCTCATTATTGTCTTGAATAAAAGAATATAAAATTAATACCATGATTCCTCACATAATGACATTAAATTCCATGGTTTATGTCTCATACATGACATAAAAATGTATGTTCCTATGGATCTTTCCGAAGAGGACCACCATTGCTGGTGTTGGTCTCCTATCGTACTTGCATTCTAGAAATATGTACAACTTGATTATCACTATCAATGAGATGCGTAGGGACTCATGGATTCTATATCCTATCCCAACCACCTATATTCATGTCCTTTTCAAATGAATACAAACTTCACAGAACACATCCCAGTCATTGGATGATAAACTGTACTACACCTCAATCCTTGGGAGACATAGTTAGTGTCATATGGGAAGGTAGACATACTACATGGAAAAAACACCCCCTTAGAGACTTATAGAGCCACATGTGTTGAATAAATTTTTACAAGAAGGGAGGTAAGAAACCAATGGTGGATGATGATATATAGGTTACAACTCCCAATGGCTTGAGAACTTACCCTGTGAACCTCTAGAGTACGCTCCACAGAAGCTATGTGATGCCCATAAGCCCAGTTGAGGTAGCTGACCTAAGACCAAAGTTATGATCCATTCCCTTCCTCAATGATTTTGAAAAGGACAATTAGCTCCAAAATATGTTTGCAATGACTCGGATAGTAAGGGATGATAGTGTCTCTACTAATATCCTCCCTCACCCTAATACTGATGGAGAAGCCCCTCATATTTAAATCTTTATATGAAAATGTCTCCATAGACTTAGAAATTAAAGAGGATGTGGATGACCTCAGTAATTCTTCTCACATATTCAAGGAATGTGTCTCCATTACCATATATGATCATGGGAAGATAAATCTAGGGATTGAAGAGGACCCACAACCTACTGTGACTAAATTCCACTATTCCCCTCAAAAGAGAAAGATATGTACATTTCATTTCTAAAGAAACATTAACATGTGGTCGCTTGGAACTACATAAAAATGCCCAGATTGAATCCAAATGTGGCTCTACACTATCTCAACCTACCCCATGAGCATCAAGAATTCAAATAGGAATCCAAGAGGATTCAACCTTATCCCATAAAAAATCCTTCTAAATTCTCAAGCAGTACTTACTTCACCCACAAAGTTTGATGCCTATGGTGGAAGGGATCCCACTCATCATATATGTGGTCTTCATGGGATGCTTACTAGGTGACCTTATCACATAGAGAAATGATGCAGGAAGTGAGAATAATCTTTACTACCTCAACTGGACAATGCTAGCACCCCAAAGTCCATCTGGTATCTCATATTGATCCGCTCAGAAGTTAGTGAAAGGACAAGACCTGGATGATTTCTTTTTAGAATATCCCGCCATAGAAAATACAACGGAAGACACCAATATATCTAATGAAGAGGTCTTCTATGCCCATGACACTCCCCGGAAATGGGAGATGCACTTTGATGGTGCCTCCTAGAGTCCTTTTGATACAAGGATGGAAAACCTGAGGCTCAATAGAGTTGGTCTTGGGATTGTATTTGTCACTCTAGACAAATTAGTTTTACCCTAATCTTTCACACTATCTGAAGGTTGCACAAATAATAAGGCAGAATACTAAGCCCTCATTGTTGGATTGGAACTATCCCTACAACTGTACACAACCCACATGAATATCAAAGGGGACTCAAAATTAGTGATAATGAAGATTAATAGTGAATATTAAATTAAAAAGGAATAATTGGACCCCACCACTGGATATGCTATGGGAGTGAGGACAAAGTTCTTTTTTGAGCACATGTTACATCATGTTTGTACCGATGCATTGGCTAATGCAGCTACCATCCTAATTGATCCTAATCCAGAGGAGGCAATATTATGTATCACGCATCAAATAATGGTATGGGAATCCATATTATAGTAATCCCTATAATCATCCTTACCACATGACATTAAACTACATGGATATCCTTCTAAGTACATGACGTTAAAATGTACAAATATTTTATGATCACATGATAATAAACTGTACGAAGTATGTCTTGTTCGCATGATATTAAAGTGTATGGTTACTTAATAACTACACATGCATTGATTCATATCATCATAGGATACATAGTGACTCCCAAATCACTATTAATGGGTCCAACCATAGGGTTACTTTCCTTTCACACTAGGTGACCCAATGTCCTAACTGCATGACGTAAAACTTCATGAATCTACAATAACCATATTCATTTATGTCGAGTCACCCATGTCCTTACCACATGAAATTAAACTGCATGACATTCCTAGAACTATGTATGGATTGATTCTCATATTCAATGACATACGTAGGGATTCCTCAATCCTATAATGGTCTAGCCACCACATGAAACAAAATTCCCCTATCCTTCTCTTAAATGCCTTTGCATGGGACCCTTGTCATTCCTTGTTTCTCACACTGACTATAACACACATGGGATTATGAATTTTGGAATGGGGTTCCTCGTACAAACAAGGTGTATCATCTTAGATAGGCTTGCATTGGTCCTAAATATGAGACCTTGAAATGCATACCATTAGTCCTCACCGCAATACAATAATCAGTACGACTCTTTAGAACAACGCGTGGTTTGATTCTCATTCTCATGATATATGTAGTGATGCCCAAACTTCCACCCTTGGGCCCAACCACAATATTCCCATCAATTCAAGATGGTTTGAATCTATCCTCACTACATAACGTTAAACTTCATGTAATTCCAAGAACTTCATATGGCTTGATTATCATTTTTCATGAGATACACAGTGATGCCCAAACATCCATTCCCAGGCCCAGCCGCAACATTATCACTTTTTACATCGGTCCATATTCATCCTTGCCGCATGAGGCTAAAATGAACAGTCCCTACAAGAACTACATGTGGATTGATTCCTATCATAACAAGATACATAGTGATTCCTATACCTATAAGCCTCCACCAAACTACAAAAATCAATGGAAACAATGGCCACCTCTCCGTACAGGCCATAACGATGAGGATAGAGTTTCTCATTTAAGAAATAATTGTGGTTTGATTATCAATATCATGAGATATGTATTGACACATATACTTTAAACCTTGATACCAACCACAACACTTTTATCCACTCATGTTAGTTCCTATGTCCTTACCACATGATGATAAACTGCATGGAAGTACGTTCTTACCACATGATGATAAACTGCACGAAAGTACATCCTTACCACATGATATTAAACTATAAGGAATAATTCTTGGTCACATGACATCAAAACTGCATGAAAAATATGTCCTCATCGTATGACATCAAACTACAAGGAAAAATTCTTGGTTTCATGACATTAAAATTTTACGACAAACATCCCCACAACATGTTGATAAACAATGCATACCATATCCTATTTTTCATTCCTTATCAAAGGATCATAAGATACTTACCTTAGTCAACTATAGTATGGGGTGCTTCTACCATATTTTAAAATCACCTCAATCCATATACCATACTTCACATCTTGTATGCCTCAAGTTTCCGTAAGCCTTTCACTACCCTTGAAAAGGAAAAAAGAGATCTATCGGTTGGGCATGATATTTACACAAAAAGGATTTAGAACCACCAAACAAAGATATCTTGGTCTAATATAAAGAGAATTCTGATTCTCAAGAGCCTTCCATCACTAAGGCGGAAACAAACATCTTAGGGTGTTGTGGTACATACCCAGTATGATTGTCCCATACCATTTCTCATGATATTAGAAACTCAATTTGTTATTTACAACATTTCCACCTCCCGGTTAGAAGGATGTTGGAGTACTCTTGACCCTGGGTATCCTAATTAGGCTATTTTATAGCATATCCTATATTAGTTCCATGTGATTCACAACCTTAAACTTCCCGCACTTTTTTCAAAGCTATACGACCTTAAAATCTAGTCTACAATGGTTTAAATCGCAAGACCTTAAACTGCTAGAAAAAGAGACACAAAACTTGTTAGGTTGAAAACATGTAAAGGGAGGTATGAGAAAAAGTTGAGTATTCACCTGCTAAACTCTTCATCTCTAGAGTTTAGGAAAAAATTAGGGTGAAAATAAAAGGTATAAAGCTCAAAGGGTCTACTCTACAACCCTATTAAAAGCTAAGCTATGCTTGATAGACTCCTTAGTCCAGGTAAAAGTTAGAGAAATGATTTGTAACATTTTCGCACCATGAGAATATGTTAACTAGGTGGTGTACCAACTTTTAGGGTGCTCAAACCCTTCTTGGATCAATTTTTTTTTATAAATCACACTTCATGATTTAAAGGGACTTGGGTCATCACAAACCATTCATTTCCACTGAAAAAGAAAAGATATCTCTATGCTTGACCATGCTATTGATGTATAAGGGATCAAAACCACCAACCAAAGACATCTTGGTCTGATATAAAGGAATTTTTGATTCTTGTGAGCCTGGAATCATTATGGCATAACCGAGCAGCCGATAGTGTTTTAAGATATCCTCGGTGTGACTTCCCCATACCTTCCTCAAGACCTGAGCACTTTGGACTATGATTTACAATCTCTATAATAGACTATTCAAGAAGACCCAAAATCCCTGACATTACATCACCATGTTTTGTACCCTTTCTCAATGCCAAAATGAGCCACTTTATTTCCAAAACTTTTATGGTCCACACCTCGTGATTCAAAACCATAGGGTGTAGGTATCATGATTCATAACATAAGAGTTGGATTTACCTAGGGTGTCTGATCCCTTTCTGGATAGCTTTATTTCTATATATAACTTCTTCATCTAGACGTTATAGTCTTTGAAAATCTTTCATAACCCTTGGAAATATGTGGATTTCATCTTTTCTTGGACATGTTATCGATACATAAGGGATTTAAACAACCAACTAAAGGCTTATCCTCCTTGAAAGATAAGAGATTCTAATCCTTGTGAGCCCCAGAAACACTGAGGCAGAACTGAGCATCTCAAAATGTTATGGGAAATACCCAACATGTATTCCCCTACCATATTAATAGACTCAAGCTTTTGGGTTATGATTTATATCACCCACACTCCAACTATCTAGGTGGGCCTAATATCCCTATTATTTTTCCCTTAGACATATTTCCATAAATAAATCTTCTATATCCCTTGGAAAAGGGTAGATAATAGCTTTTCTTAGCCATTCTATCGACGCATATGAGATTTAACCCACCAACTAAAGCCATATCCTCTTTTAAAGAAAGTAACTCCAATCCTCGTGAGTCCTATCATCACCACAGTGGAACTAATCACCCCATAGTGTTTTGAGTCACCCCTGATATTCTAGCCCTATATTCCATAAAAGTGCTCGTAGTAATACATTAAACTACATGGAATCCCAAAGGTCCGAGCTAGAAGACCCTAAAATGAAGTGATAATATGGTCCAATATTGAAGACCTTAAACTATAGTATACAAAAGGCCAAATCTCAAATACTCTAAAATACAACATAACGATGGTCTAGCTTGTGGGAACATAAAATAGCAAGAGACATGATACTCTCCAAGATGAAAACTTGATAAGGGTATCATGGAAAAAAGTTGAGTATCTGCTCTGTAGAAATAAACTCTGTATGATCTAGGAAATATTTAGCATTTATAAAATAAAAAAAGCACAAAAATTTGTCATGTCGAAAACCTATAAGAAGGCGGCCAGAGCATAATCCTAATTCATAACTGCTAGGTCTTCTTCCATATGAAGCTTAGAAAACAATCAAGGAAAAGTAAATAAAGAGATAAAGATCTTGTGGGGAATATTATATGGTCTCAGGAAAAATCAAGCTATTCTTGCTTAGTCCCCTAACTTAGGAAAAAGTTAGAGAATTTCACATTCAGAAAGGATACCTTGCCCAAACTATCCTTGTAAATCATATGATCACAATGATATTGGAGTAGGTGTACCAATGTGAAACTTCATGTTAGTGGGAATTCATTAACATATCTCAAAGAGAAACCTGTGGAAGTACTCAAATCCAGGTAAAAGGATATGTTCGGTAATACAAAAAAAGGATGGGAATCATGGATGATCTGAGCAATGTATCCACATAAACATGGATCTTTACCTTAGATTTCATCACAAAATAGTGATATTTTACCTCCTACGTATGAAATAGATATACATAAGGATATTTATCATATTGTTCTATATCTATGAACCTATGTCTCTTATGCATGAGTTTGATATGTATAGTAGTATATTTCAGAACTACGTGCAAATTTATTCCCATCCCCATGGGATACGTAGTGACATACAAGTATCTTACTTTGGATCCAACCACAAGTTCCTTTTAACCCAATCCCTATCCTAGTCTAAAATGCATATACATTCCAATTGCAGGGTATCCATGCCCTAGGTCGAAGCTACATCCTATATTGGATTCAACTGACCAGTTGTGTCCATATGTATCATCTTCATAACACTTGAGAGCTCCTCATACATACTCATGACAAATACTCTTAGGAAGTTCAATATCAAATTTAGATATGTAGAATAGTGATCTACGTTTAACTTAGAATCATATTCTTTTCATTCTGAAAAATCTCATTCTAATGGAGGGGGGGGGGGGGAATTTGTTAGTACTAATATTTGTGCATTTCAAACTTTGTTATCAAATATTCTAAGATTGTGAAAAAATGGGAGTAATACTTAGAAATTCCATATGAAGGCTTTGGTTTTAAAGATATTTACTATGGAACCTTCCACTTGGAATTTTATTCTAAGAAGTTAAGAATTTTGTTACCACCCTTAGCCAAAAAATACACAAGCTTATGTGGGACTAGAGGTTGACCACATTCTCGTGGGAGAATAGATCCTACAAGAGACAAGAAGACCCATGTATAGGGCTCGTGGTTTGTGAGTCTACATGTGCGTGTATAGCTCTAACAATAAGCTCAGTGGGTTTTAAAGATAATCACTTTGGAACCTTCCACTTGGAATTTTATTCTAAGAAGTTATGAATTTTTTTACCACCCTTAGAAAAAAAATACACAGGCTTATGTGGGACTATAGGTTGACCACAGGATCATGGGAGAATAGATCCTACAAGAGAAAAGTAGACCCATGTATAGGGACTGTGGTTTGTGAGTCTGCATGTGCATGTATAGCTTTAATGAGAAGCTCGGTGGGTTTTAAAGATATTCACTTTGGAACCTTGTAATTTTATTCTAAGAAGTTAAGAATTTTTTTACCACCCATAGAAAAAATATACAAAGTCTTATGTGAGACTAGATGTTGACCACATGTTCATGGGAAAATAGATCCTACAAGAGACAAGTAGGCCCATGTATAGGGTCCGTGGTTTGTGAGTCTGCATGCACATGTATAGCTTCAACAAGAAGCTCAGTGGGTTTTAAAGATATTCACTTTGGAACCTTCAACTTGGAATTTTATTCTAAGAAGTTAAGAATTTTGTTACCACCCTTAACCAAAAAATACACAAGCTTATGTGGGACTAGAGGTTGAACACAGGCTCATGGGAGAATAGATACTACAAGATACAAGCAGGCCCATGTATATGGCCCGTAGTTTGTGAGTCTTCATGCGCGTGTATAGCTCCAACAAGAAGCTCAGTGGGTTTTAAAGATATTCACTTTGGAACCTTCCACTTGAAATTTTATTCTAAGAAGTTAATAATTTTGTTACTGCCCTTAGCCAAAAAATACACAGGCTTATGTGGAACTAGAGGTTGACCACTGTAACGTCCTGGTTCCAAAATCCGCCTAGAGGCACTCCGTACTCGGTTGGTCACATGGACTCAATCACATTTTCCCGAATTCCAGAGGCTGCCGACTAGCAGTGAGGGCCTTGGGTGTGATAGTGGGGAAACTATGCCTTCATTGGAAGAGTAACACAGTTGAAGTAAAATAGATATACAATAGAGGAAGCAGTATAATCATGCAAAAGTGAACAACATAAGACTAGAAATAATAAACTTTAGCACACACATATATATACGAATGATTCACGATACATATGTCTAGGAAAGCATCCAAATAAATGACAATTCTGGAATACAAATAGTACTAAACTAAAGTAAAAAAGAAAAATAGATAAAAACTCCTCAGCATCACAAGCCTCAGCTTGGTACCATGCTCTCCGGCTCCACAACACTCAAGTACCTGAAGTAGAAGGGAACTTTTCCTTATCTATATCTGCAGCAATATAATCTCTTTGGGCCCAAAATCATGGTCCAAACAGGGTGTGAGACTAAATCCCAGTAGACAAACACCACAAGATCTGTGCCTAATAGTCAGTGAATATATGGAAGGTAATAAATAACAGGAAGCAGTAAACTAGGAAGTAATCAGTAGTAAATAATCTACAGTTTCAAAGCATTCAGTTTCACATATCAAGTAAACAAATAATCAAGTAGGAAAATACAAACAGGTAACCCTCTAGGAATTACTCATAGCATATCCCCTCTGGTCCTACCTAGCAACACATGTAACCCTCTGGGAATCACACACAGTCTACCCCACTGGTTCAAATTACAAGGATATAACAAATACTCCCTGAGGAAGCTCTCTCAGTCAATTACCCTTATAGTCTAAGGCGTTAAAGACTCTCTGAGTAATCTCACATGGTCAATTACCCTTATAGTAAAAAGTGATGAAGACTCTTCGAGGAAGCTCATATGGTCAATTCTCCATATAGTCAAAAGTTGTCAAAGACTCTCTGAGGAATCTCACACGGTCAATTCTCCTTATAGTATACTACATTAGGTTCTCACAACCCTGTGTAAGACAACCAAGCATTGTAATGCAATATGGCCAAAGTAAACCTCAAGAACTACTTGGCTAACAGTCTACAGTATACCAAGCATGTCAGATAAAATAATCACTTCATCCTACAGAACTAGGAATGGGAAAACATCAAGGAAGACTAACAGGCTAAACAGGACTAAACGGTTGTAAACAGAACATGCCTGGGAAATCAATTCAAAAGCATAGCAATCAACCCTATTCACATTCAATTAACCTATACTCAAGCATATAATCATGATAGGAAATTATCAGGGTTAAAAAGGTAAACTCGCAATACCCCATTCAAGGGTATTGGATAAAATTTCACATATTACTCAAAGAATTTCAACGAAAAGGCAAAACCACCTACCTCGGTGTGGGTAGATCGATATATGTAAACCTCAAGCCTTGAATCTCCCAAGAACACCATAGATCTACAAAAGCGTCTAAAACGTTCAATGGATGATAACTTGAGAAAGAGGAGAAATTAGGAAACGAAGATCTAGCAGAAGTAAGATCTTACCGAGGTGATCCCAAAGAAATTGACGATGGCCAAATCAGAGATCGGATGCTCGGTCAGGGGATCGAAGGAAGATCACAGCTGTACTATCACTCTCGGACGAACCAAACCTAGAAGGAGGGATTTCTGTCTGTCAGACGTGACCCCAGTGCATTTCATGAAAAAAGAAAGAAAGTACACAACGTGTACTTCTGAAGTACACGACATGTACTTGCCTTTACCAGTCCCCGCATTAGTCGGTCTCTAGGTCACCACACACGGTCATGTGCGTGGCTGCTATACGGCCAGCACCCAGAAACTTGCGGTAACCGAGTACACGACGTGTACTCATAATGTACACGGCATGTACTTCAAAAATTTGCAGAAATTCTTCTTTTTGTAAAAAACAACCAGAAAAGGAAAAAAAACCTAAAATGAAGATTCGAGTTCTTAAAACTTCCCCCCTTAAAGAAATTTGTCCCCAAATTTCCCTAGCAAGGCGGCGTAGAAGAAGAAACCCCAAACAGCTCCGACCACTACGATCGTACATCCGCCTCCCTCTCCCAAGTCTTGTCTTGCACTCGACAGTGTTTCCATAACACTCACACCAGTGGAACAGACCGTCCACAAAGAACCTTCTTACTTTGATCGACAATATAGATAGGATGCTTCTCAAAATATGAATCCACTTCCAACTCAACCTCCTCGGGTTGGAAGACATGAGACGGGTCTGAGAAGTAACGCCGAAACTGAGAAATGTGGAAGACGTCATGCATAGCCCGATACCTCTGAGGTAACTACAACCGATAGGCAATCGGACCAACTCTCTCCAACACCTCAAATGGCCCGACATACCTTGGAGAAAGCTTACCCCGTCTCCTAATCCTTATATTCCCCAACCTCGGCGTGACATGCAGGAAAACCTGATCCCCGACCTTGAACTCCAGAGTTCATCTCCGCTGATCAGCATAAGATTTCTGTCAAGACTGTGCGGTAGCCATCCTCTTCTGAACCAACTCTATTTGCTTTGTGGTCTCCTGAACAAGATGAGGTCCCAGTATAGCTGCCTCTCCTACCTCTAACCAATATAAGGGTGATCGGCATGGCCTACCGTACAAAGCCTCATAAGGTTCCATCTGAATAGTTGCTTGAAAACTATTATTTTAGGAAAACTCCACAAGAGGTATGTGCTTCTCCCAAGAACCTCCAAAATCCATAATTCATGCTTGTAGCATGTCTTGAAGCACCTGAATCGTATGCTCGGACTGGCCATCTGTCTGGGGATGGTAAACTGTACTCAAAAGTATATGTGTACCCAAAGCCTTATGAAGTGACTGCCAGACTCGAGAAGTAAAACATGCATCTCTTTCTGAAACAATGGAGTGTATAAATCCATGTAAACATACAATATCACAGATGTACAACCTTCCTAGATCATTAACACTGAAGTTCTCCTTGATCGGCAAGAAGTGGGCAACCTTCATGAGTCTGTCAATGAAAACCCATACTACATCATTCCCTTGAGGCGACCTCGGTAAACCTGTCACAAAATTCATCGTGACATCATTCCACTTCCACTCGGGAATGGGTAACTGCTGCAAAAGCCCTGCTGGTCGTTGATGCTCCACATTCACCAACTGACAGATGGAACACTTCATGACGAAACCGATAACATCTCTTTCCATACCAGACCACCAATACTGATGGTGTAGATCACAATACATCTTGGTGACACTAGGATGAACTACCCAAAATGAGGAATGAAAGTCCCACATAATCTCCTCATGTATTTCTGCTGGCACCCATATGCGCCCCTGGAAACGCAAGATCTCATCCTCACCTATGGTCCATCTAGGAATATGGTCCTCTCCTGATACACCTTCCCATAGGACTAGGCCTTTAGAATCCGATAGCTGCCTCATTCTCACTTGATCAAGAAGAGTAGAGGTAACAACTACAGAAGAAAGAAACGTCTACCCTTGTCTATTGTGAACCTCCAAATGCATCTCAGAGAACAGATCCATAAGCTGCCACTCACTGCAACCCTTATGAACTGCCAGTATCTGAGTCCTCCTACTCAGTGCATCAACCACTACATTTCCTTTCCTAGGTGTATAGGAAATCTCAAAGTCAAAAGACTGAAGGTACTCAACCCACCATCGCTGTCTCAAATTCAAGTCACACTGAGTGAAGATACACTTCAGACTTTTTTGGTCGGTAAAAACCACAAAATGGTCTCCTAGAAGATAATGTATCCAAAAGTGTAGATCTTGAACAATAATAACCAACTCGATATCATGCATCAGGTAATTCCTCTCGTGTGGCCTCAACTGCCAAGACCCATACATGATGACTCCTTCCCCCTATATAAGCACAGATCCCAGCCCGATACCTGAATCATCACAGTAAATAGTATAGCTCTTGACCGGCTCTAGAAATACTAGTATTGATGCTGAAGTCAACCTCCCTTTTAGCTCCTAAAAGGCTAACTCACAAGAATCTGACCACGAGAACCTTGCACCCTTCTTAGTCAAACCCGTTAGTGGTGTTGCTAAGTATGAAAAGTCTTGTATGAAACGTCTATAGTAACCAGCTAGAACTAGAAAACTTCGTATCTCAAAAACGTTCTTTAGATTATCCTAGGAAACTACTGCTCTCAATTTATCTAGGTTGACTGATACTCCTGACTCTGAGATAACATGGCTCAAGAAGTGAATCTCGTCCATCCAAAAGTGGCATTTTGAGAGCATAGCATATAGCTGATGCTCTCTCAGTGTACTCAGAATGATATCAAGATGGGTAGCATGGTCGTGTTGAGTGTGAGATTACACCAAAATATCATCCATGAAGACCACCAGGAAAGAATCCAAGTATGGATGGAACACTCGATTCATTAGTTACATAAATATGGCAGACGCGTTCGTGAGACCGAACGACATAACCATATACTCGTATAGGACATACCTACTATAGAAGGTTGTAAGAGGTACATTTGATGGTCTAACACGTAACTGATGATAACTGGATCTCAAGTCAATCTTCGAGAACACCCGAGCTCCTCGAAGCAGATCAAAGAGATCATCAATCCTCGACAAGGGATATTGGTTCTTGACCGTCAACTAGTTCAACTTCTGATAATCCACACAAATCCTGAGGGTAGCATCTACCTTCTTTACTAACAGGACTGGTGAACCCCACAGAGAAGTGCTGGGTAAGATGAAACCCTTTTTCTACAACTCCTCCAACCACTTCTTGAGCTCCTGTAACTCTGGTGTAGCCATCCTATAAGGAAGAATAGACACCAGTGCCGCTCCTAGCACAAGATAAAAAGAAAATTCCACCTCTCTCTCTGGAGGAAAACCTAAAAAGTTATCTAGAATGAAATATCTGAAATGATCCACCACTGGAGGAAAGTCCAAATATGATGTCCCTTGGTCATCCAGGTATAGACTAGAAATCTGGGCTATAACTCTACCCAACCCATGATTCTCGGGTCCCGCTCTGCTTTCCTTAACATCCCATTCTCTCTTATGAAGAAACGACCCTCCCTCTGGTGATGTGAAACTCACCCTACGTTGATAGCAATAAAAAATAGCCTGGAAAGAAACTAACTAGTCCATCTCGAGAATGACGTCATGGACTGTCATCTCTAGGACATAGAGGTCCCATAAGAAGTGACACCCACCAACCTCTAAAGGTAACTCCTTACACTGATGCACACTAGCCGTTCTAGTTCGCAACAGAGTGTTTAGCATCAAGATATTAGTAGAAGAAAAGATGCAGATCCCAAGGATATCTATAATAGAAACATATATAAAGCTATGGGAAGCACTTGTATCAAAAGAGAAGAAGCTAAAACTGAGGCAACTAAGATCATACCTCAAATTGTAGAAGGTCCGGGATCCTGTTCCTACTAGGTTTTCTCCACCGCAAAAGTCTGACCTACACCATGACCCTGGGACCCTGCCTGACCACTCTGAGCTGATACACCCTGTTGTTGTCGGAAGCCTGACAACTAGCTACTAAGGACATGACCTACACCTCAGCCCAAATAGATAAAAGAACTCCAGTTCCCAGGCTGATGAGAAACTGGTGATGCTGCTCCAGAACTAGGAGTCATAGAAGAACCCCTATCACCAGCTGCTGGTGAAAGAATCTGACAGAAATGCTGAAGGTGAACCATATTGCCGCATGATCGGCACTCTACTGGGTCTCTCGGGCAATGTGGCCTCGTATGACTGACCTTCCCACACTGGTAGCATACCACATATCTAATTTAAGGTACATCCCTCCTAATTTGATCTCCTCATGTATTCTCCCTACAATGCTTCCTGCTATCAACTGGTGGAGCACTAACTCTGGGTGCCAAACCTCCTTGGATCACAACTCTAGAATCCCTCAGATTGCGCTCAATGATCAGTGCCTGGTTGACTATAGAAGATATCAAAGTCAACCTGAAGATGTTTACCTGAGATCTAATATCAAGCATGAGACCATCCTCAAACTTCCGTGTAAGGAACAACTTATCTCCCCCTATAAAGGGTGTAAAGCGCTGCAGCTCGATGAAGCGAGAAGAGTACTCCATAAAAGAAAGAGCACCCTGCTCCAGACTCATGAAATCTCTAGCTCGATTGGCCCTCAAGGTCTCTGGATAGAATTAGTCATAGAAGATGCGTTGAAACTCATCCTAATCCATATTCTTCTATAGTCCTGCCTATGAGATCACATCCCACTACCTCTTGGAGGAGTCCCGAAGCATGTAGGTAGTGAGATTGACCCTCATCTCTGGAGGTGTCTCCAGATGCTCGAAGATCATCAACGTGGATTATAGCCATGGCTCTACAACCTGGGGTCCTCCATCCCCTGAGAAAGTGGGAGGATTCTACAGCTGAAAGACCCGCGTCAATTCTGCCATCGACGAGGCTAGATGCGGCACTCCCTGAAAGTTCTGCATCATCCTCATAAATCCCTCCCTGAACTGTGAATCGACACCTATGTTAGGTATAACCACTGGTGCCAAGACTATAAAAACTGGAGGATCTTCCATATCCATTGTCTGGTCACTACCCTGTAACTGGCGTACAACTGGAGGACGTCTCGGTGGCATGACTCTGCAAGGACAAGCGCACACCTTAGATCAAGATTAATAGGGACTGAAACATAGAAGGGTAAGAACAGAACAAGAGAATGAAGGAATTCAAGTTGCTAAAACATGACTACACGGCATGTATAAAGTCTACACGATGTGTTCCCTTAATCCTTTCAAATGGGCATGTACTTCTGCCAAAACTGGTAATGTAAAACCCCATACACATGGCATGTTTTCCTAACACACGACATGTACTTGGATTCTCTTCCCCTTCCCGAGTTCTCTTACATGGCTAACCCACACGGTTCTCCTAGAACAAGACTACACGACATGCTCATTCTAGACACAGTGTGTAGTAGATGACCTTCACTGAACCGTGTTATTAGTGACATGACTAGACACATGGATCCCACTACACGGAATGTTCCAGATGGATGCAGTGTATACTAAGAAGATTTGGCCGACCCATGTTGTTCATTACATGGCCAGGTACACTAGACACACTACAAGACATGTTTCAGATGGACATGACATGTACCATAGGATTTCCCAACACCGTGTCTCTACCCACATAGCCAGTGACACTGTTAGAGACTACACATCATGTACATACAGTACACGACATGTACTTAAGAAAAACAGTTTCTTCCCAAATAGAAGAACACATGGCATGTATTCAAAACTACATGGTGTGTATTCTGGGGTTTTTTTGACAGTTAGCCTCATAAACTACTCCAGAGCCTAGAAAAACACTAAAACGATCATTTAAGTTCCAAATTCCGATCCATGAGGGCCCATAATCCCCACGAATCAAATCTTGACATCTTATACATGTCCTATACGAGCATAAAAAGGAAATGATCCACCAAATTCTGATCCAAGAGGGCCCATAACACCTCAAGGACCAAAGTTTGGAATCCATTCAACAAGACCTTGCACAAAAAAATACCCTATCAAATAGAAGGTATTATATCAAGGCATCTACCATGACAACATACATATCTAGAACAACATCTATCACAACAACATGCAATCACTACTGCACCCTAAATGGCATGGCAAGAATGCATGACAAGTGATTTTCTAGAAAGTGCCTATATGATACATGAGATGACATACCCTCATCTTATCAGGTTTCAATAGAAATAGAACCTCAATATAATCAACAATAACAACACAAAACATGTGAATCACCCAATGGTGAAATCAAATCAACTGTAAAATTGAAAAACCCATAAATTTTTTAATAAAAAGGTAAATTGGCTTTTCCCTGTACATGGGTTAGCTTAACTTGGGCACAACTTATGACCAAGTACCTATTCCTTCCTATCCCTGGATAAAGTCTCCAAATGGTAAGTCAAGAAGAAAGAATTCATCTGATACCACTTTGTAATGTCTCGGTTCCGGAAGCCGCCCAAAGGTGCTCCTTACCCGATTGGTCACATGGCCTCAAGCACATTTTTCTGAATGCCAGATGCTTCCAACTAGCAGAGAGGGTCTTGGGTGTGATAGTGGGGAGACTATGCCCTCATTGGAAGAGTAACACAATGAAAGTAAAACAGATATACAATAGAAAAATAAGTATAATCATGCAAAAGTGAATAACAGAAGACTAGAAATAATAAACTGGAGCACACACACATATATACAAATGATGCAAGATACATATGTCTAGAAAAGTAGCCAAAAAAATCACAATGCAGGAATACAAACAGTACTAAACTAAATTAAAAAAGAAAAATAGATAACAACTCCTCAGCATCGCAAGACTCATCTTGGTCCCATGATCTCCAGCTCCACAGCACTCAAGTACCTGAAGTAGAAGGGCACTTTCCCTTATCTATACCTGCAATAATATAATCTTTTTGGGCCTAAAAGCATGACCCAAATAGGGTGTGAGACTAAATCCTAGTAGGCAACTACCACAAGATCTGTGCCTAACAGTCAGTGAATATATGGCAGGTAATAAATAATAGGACGCAGTAAACCAGGAAGTACTCATCAGTAAAAAATCCATATATTCAAAGCATTTAGTTTCATATATCAAGTAAACAGCTAATCAATCAGGAAAATACAAATAGGTAACCCTCTGGGAAGTAATCATAACCTATCCCCTCTGGTCCTACCTAGAAACACATGCAACCCTCTAGTAAGCACACACAATCTACCCTATGGTTCAAATTACAAGGATATAACAAAGAATCTCTGAGGAAGCTCTCTCAATCAATTCCCCTTATAGTCTAAGGTGTTAAAGAATCTCTGAGGAAGCTCACATGGTCAATTACAATTATAGTCAAAAGTGATAAAGACTCTCTGAGGAAGCACACAGTCAATTCCCCTTATATTCAAAAGTGCTCAAAGACTCTCTGAGGAAGCTCACACAGTCAATTCCCCTTATAGTCTACTACACAAGGTTCTCACGGCCCTGTGTAAGTCAAAAGAGCATAACAATGAAATACGGCCAAAGTAAACCTCATGAACTACTAGCCTAATAGTCTACAGTATATCAAGCATGTCACATAAAATAATCACTCCATACTATAGTACTAGGCATGGGAAAACATTAAGGAAGCCTAACGGGCTAAAGAGGACTAAACGGTCGTAAAAATAACATGCATGAGAAATCACTTCCAAAGCATAGAAATCAACCCTATTCACATTCAATTAACTTCTACTCAAGCATAAAAGAATGACATACAATTATCATGGTTAAAATGGTAAACTTTCAATACCCCGTTCAAGGGTATTGGACAAAGTTGCACATATTACTAAAATAATTTCAACAGAAAGGCACAAACCATCTACCTCGGTGAGGGGATATTGATATATGTGAACCTAAAGCCTTGAGTCACCCAAGAACACCTTATATCTATAAAAACATCTAAAAAATTCAACGGATGATAACTCGAGAAAGAGGAAAAATTAGGAAATGAAGATCTAGCAGAAGGAAGAGCATACCAAGGCAATCCCAATGCAATCGACAACGGTTGAATTGGATATTAGATGCTCGGTCTGGGGCTCGAAGGAAGATCGCGGTCGTACTCTCTCTCTCAGATGAACCAAACCTAGAAGGAGGGATTTCTGTCCATCAGACGCGACCCTGGTACATTTAATGAAAAAAAGAAAGTACATGGCATGTACTCTTGAAGTACACAGCATGTACTTGCCTTTATCAGCCCCCACATTAGGCAGTCTTCGGGTCACCACACACGGTCGTGTGCATGGCCGCTACACGACCATCACCCAGCTACTCGCGGTAACCGAGTACTTGGTGTGTACTCATAAAGTACATGTCGTGTACTTCAAAAATTTCCAGAAATTCCTCTTTTTCTCAAAAAAGACCAGAAAAGGAAAACATACCTGAAAAGAAGATCCGGGTTATTATAACCACATGCTCATAGGATAATAGATCCTAAAAGAGACAATTAGGCCCATGTATAGGGCCCGTGGTTTGTGAGTCTTCATGCACCTATATAGATCCAACAAGAAGCTCGATGGGTTTTAAAGATATTCAATTTGGAACCTTCCACTTGGAATTTTATTCTAAGAAGTTAAGAATTTTGTTACCACCATTATCCAAAAAATACACAAGCTTATGTGGGACTAGAGGTTTACCATAAGCTCATGGGAGAATAGATCCTACAAGTGACAAGCAGACCCATGTATAGGGCCAGTGGTTTTTGAGTCTGAATGCGCATGTATAGCTCCAATGAGAAGCTCAGTGGGTTTTAAAGATATTAACTTTGGAACCTTGGAATTTTATTCTAAGAGGTTAAGAATTTTGTTACCACCCATAGCCAAAAAAATACACAGGCTTATGTGGGACTAGAGGTTGACCACAGGCTCATGGGAGAATAGATCCTACAAGAGACAAGCAGGCCCATGTATAGGGCCCGTGGTTTGTGAGTCTGCATGCGCGTGTATAGCCCCAACAGGAAGCTTAGTGGGTTTTAAAGATATTCACTTTGGAGCCTTTCATTTGTAATTTTATTCTAAAAAGTTAAGAATTTTGTAACCACCCTTATCCAAAAATTACACAAGCTTATGTGGAACTAGATGTTGACCATAGGCTCGTGGGAGAATAGATCCTACAAGAGACAAGTAGGCCCATGTATAGGGCCCGTGGTTTGCGAGTCTACATGCGCGTGTATAGCACCAACAAAAATCTCGGTGGGTTTTAAAGATATTCACTTTGGAGCCTTTCACTTGGAATTTTATTCTAAAAAGTTAAGAATTCTGTTACCACCCATAACCAAAAATTACACAAGCTTATGTGGAACTAGAGGTTGACCATATGCTCATGGGAGAATAGATCCTGCAAGAGATAAACAGACCCATGTATAGGACTAGTGGTTTTTGAGTCTGCATGAACGTGTATAGCTCCAACAAGAAGCTCGGTGGGTCTTAAAGATATTCACTTTGGAGCCTTTCACTTGGAATTTTATTCTAAAATGTTAAGAATTTTGTTACCACCCTTAGTGAAAAACTACACAAGATTATGTGGAACTAGTGGTTGACTATAGGCTCGTGGGAGAATAGATCCTTCAAGAGATAAGCAGACCCATGTATAGGACCAATGGTTTGTGAGTCTTCATGCACGTGTATAGCTCCAACAATAATCTCGGTGGGTTTTAAAGATATTCACTTTGGAGCCTTTCACTTGGAATTTTATTCTAAAAAGTTAAGAATTTTGTTACCACCCTTAGCCAAAAATTACACAAGATTACGTGGAACTAGTGGTTGACCATAGGCTTGTGGGAGAATAGATCCTACAAGATATAAGTAGACCCACAATAGGACCAGTGGTTTGTGAGTCTTCATTCCCTTGTATAGCTCCAAAAATAAACTCATTGGAATGAAGCCAGTGGTTGAAATGTTATGTATATTATTGGAACTGACCCCATTTTTGGATCCATTTGGTGAAATATACAGAATGAATTATATACTAGAGGGGAGGTACATCGGGAATTCGATGCAGGACACGATATTTTTGCGCTAATAAAACCTGGACCATCCGATCATTTCACCCAACAATCTTCATCATCTGATCATGCCATCCACTGATCCCAGTCACCTACTTTAAACTATCTCTTTATGAGTTTGTTTAAAACTCGAATAATCACACACCCCTAAAATTTTAACTCATCCGATCCCGCACAGTAGAAGACTCCATCTTCAACCTACCACTTTTTTGCCACTCCCCTACATTGCTAGTTTGACATGGAAACTCAAATATGGTCACATGATCAATCAATGATCATCAGGATCACCCCCACCACTCTTTTTCTGATAGCCACACTAGTACAAAACATCCAATAAGATACCCTACAATATCCAAGCACTGATGTTGGTATCCTTTCACGAGAACTCCTGATAGCTATATAAGTCGTTGCATGATCATCCTTTGATCATGTGATCGAGATGAAGATAGGCACTGAGAAACATCACGAGAAGTACAACGACGACGAATCCTTCCGCATATGATGTATCTTACATACGATTTAAATCATGTAGAGACCACTCCCAATCTAGGGAGTTATTGGCAGAGTGAGTTTTCAGAGAAGGTGGTTGTTGAAGGTTGCTACAGATTTCCATGGATGAAAACAACATCCAAGTTGGACAGCAGCCTTTGTTGAAGGAGCATGCGGTAGGAGGAGACTTCTCAGGGGTATATGAACCTACCCCAAAAACCAAAGACTTTTTGGTTTATAATTCTCTATTTAAATGGGATCTAATCCCATTGATTGTAAGGGGTGGATGTGGTGTATTTTTGTAATCCTCCATCGAGAATCAGATAGATGTGAATAGAGAAAGACCCCATTCTTCCATGGACGTAAGCTTCAAAGCTAAACCACATTAAATTATTGTGTTTCTCCATTCTACTTCTGTTTTTTTGTGTTTTTGTACCACGCACCTCCGCTGCACCCCAACAAAAAGTATCAGAGGCGAGTCGGAGCGAACAGAGGTGAGATGGAAAGCCCGTAGCGAATTTTGTAGTGGCCAGAAAATTAACGTTTGTTAGAAATTTTTTTCGAGGCAAGATCTGTGAATAGGATAGTTAGAGGATTCCAACGGCCCAAGCGGTGATAAAAACGGAGTTGAAATGAGCCCGATAGGCTCAGTCAAAGTTTAGTCAAACCCACAAGTGAACAGTACCCCCATGACGGAGAAGACGACACTATTCATGCCACTGGAAAAAATTCCGGTGACATTCTCCAGCGTGCCATGTCAGCGCCATGTCAGCGGCGCGTCAGCGGGTGATTTGGATCGTTGAACGTGTTTTAACCATATCTCTGTCAATTGGTGTCTGATTTTGGCAATCCAAGAGTCGATTCCAACTATTTTGACCATTCCAGACACATTTGTATGGTTAGTGTTTCAAAATTAGCACTCTATCAGGTTGTTTCAGAAGGGTAAAATATCGATGGTGGTGATCACGTTTTGCGACAAAGACAATGGATAGTGGCAGAGCACTACCAAGATTTGAGATCGAGAAGTTCAATGGTTGAAACAATTTAGACTTGTGGAAAAGCATGGTGAAAGATATTTTGGTGCAGCATGGCATGATCAGACTGTTGATTGGAGAAAAACCCGAGACAACTAGTGCTGATGATTGGGAAGAGCTTGAGATGGAGGTCTTCAACACAATTCAACTATGTCTAGAAAATGAGGTAAAGTACTAGGTGTTGGACGAGACATCACCAAACGATATCTGGAAGAATTTGGAGGATCGGTATAATGTGAAGTCGCTCACCAACAAATTATTCTTGAAGAAGAAATTGTATCAGTTGCACATGGACGAGGGAACGTATTTTTTGGATCACACCAATGAATTCAACAAAATACTCACATAGTTATTGGGGCTCGGTGAAGATTGGAGAGGAAGAAAAAGTGTTTTTGCTTTTATCATCCCTACCAAGCTCATTTGATTGGCTTGTGACTTCATTTCTCATGGGGAAGGATACATTGAATCTGGATGAGGTTATGGCGTCGCTTCAAGATTCAAAGGCATTCCAAAGACCCATGATGCATTCATGTGAGAAAATCATGGTGATGCGAGATGATCAGCGTGGGAGGAGCCGACATTGATAATCAGAAGTTAAATAATGGTGGCCAAAATCAAGGAGATGTGATCCTAGATAAATCACATGTTTCTAGAGGGAGAAGAAGGGTCACTATAAAAGTGACTGTGGACAGCGCAAATGGTACGTTGCTGGGAAGAAGAAAGTTGAAGAGGAGGATGTGAACATCACAGGATTATCAGCAGATTATGAAATCTACGTGACAATGGGAATCATGCACTCAAATGATCAAGTTGAATAGGGAGAAGTGTAGTGTCATTACTGTAAAAGATATGAGCACATGAAGCGGGAATGCCGATTTCTAAAGAAGAAGAATGAGTGGGTTCAAAATCCAAAAGAAGACGGATGGGTTTTGGATTCGGGGAGCTCAGAACACATATGTACGATGAGAGGTACATTTGATACTTTTCAGATGGTGCGATACTTGGTGAGACTTGGTGATGGGTCAACATGAAAGGTTCGAGGAGTTGGGATAGTGAAATTGAAGACACCCGATGGAGGATTTTGTAAACTAGCTGACATGAAATTTGTTCCGAGGATGATATGGAACTTGATATCATTAAGTAGGATCGATGCGAAAGGGTTAAAGATTTTCATAGCAGGTGGAGTATTGGAAATCTCACATGGGGATGCAATGATTCTTACTGGGAAGGAGTCCCAAGGGTTGTATCATTTGATGGGGACCAAAGTCAGCCTAAGATCAATTAAAGTTGGTGGAAGTGCCACATCATCTGGAATGTAGAAGCATGTTGGATTTGTTGATGATGTCTTCGACACCTGAAATGAGACTGTAGATATGGTTTCTACCCCAAATTGGTCATGAGGGGGAGATTTGTAGGGACCACTCCCAATATGGGGAGTGATTAGCGGATGGAGGTTTCAGCGAAGGTGGTTGTGGAAGGTTGCTGCAGATTTCTTTGGATGACAACTATAGCCAAGTTAGACAGCAGCCTTTGTTGAAGGAGAATGTAGCAGGAGACTTCTTAGGGGTAGATGAACCTACCCCAACAACCAAAGACGTTTTGGTTTTTCCTTCTCTATTTAAATGGGATCCAATCCCATTGATTGTAAGGGGTGGATGTGGTGTATGTTTGTAATCCTCCGTCGAGAACCGGAGAGACGTGAATAGAGAAAGACCCCATTCTCCCATAGACATAGGCTTCAAAGCCGAACCATGTTAAATTCTTGTGTTGATCCATTCTACTTCTGTTTTTGTGTGTTTTTGTACCACGCACCTCCAATGCACCCCGACAAACCAAACTTTATATGATCATGCGATGCCATAGAAGAAAAATTGGGGCATCAAATGGCCAGATGAAATGATCATATGATGAGACCTCCACCGACTCGATAGTGCATGAGGAATTCATCTCATATGAAGACACATAAAAATCAGCCTCCTACAAACTATATAAACATTCCCCATGAAGAAAAACACATGCTATAGGGGAGGAAGAAGGGATTTAAAAAAGAGGGGAAGATGGTCACCACCTGCCGTAGAACTCCTTAGGTAATCATGATGGCAGCTGCATGATCTATTGAGGATCAGGAAATCACATGACTAACCAAATATCATGCGACACCTAGTTATTACATGGTGTTCACATCATCACGTGATACTCGCGAGGTTTGAGACTTCACCAATGTAGGGCATTCGACCATTCTTGTAATCCTACCTTCAGTCTTGCAATTCCAAGACCTCCCTTACCTCATGATATTCGTAGATGGCTCTGGACATGACCACCCCAACAAAGTCAGAGAGTTTATCACAAGACCCCATTAAGGTCACACAATTATAGAAAGGTGATGTCCAGACCGGTGTCATGAACTCTCTGCACTGTGTACATGTGCCTTGAAAGCAGTGAAATCTATCACCCATGAAGGAAACCATGGCATGCATGCCCTCTACACTCACCAGTAAGACCTCCTGAAGAAAATTTTCTTGGGTCAAATGATTGCATGATCTATGGAACCCTTGTTGTCTACACAAGCCGATAAATATGAGAGAAAGAAAAAATTAAGAGGAAGAAAATTGGTGCAAAACACAAAGGAGCTTTCATGCTTTGTATTTCATATATTTTCTAGACTAAAATTGCCAATAATTTATTGGCATTTACAAAGGAATGAAATAACAAAATTAAATGCGCACATTAATGAAATAAAAACAAACACATTAAACATACCCATTAATGAAATAAACAACCACATTAAATGGACACGTGGGGAGAAAAAATGCGGGGGGGGGGGGGGTGTAATTAATACACTTTGTATGGAAAAAAATAAAACATGGGGAAAAATAAATGTTGCTTGTTGTGGGGGTTTTGTTTTTATTTCCAACACTCCCCTTAAAACAAAAACCATTTTCATCCCGAGCATCATTCTGAGTTTTTTTGAATGCATCTATCGGTAATGCCTTTGTGAAAATATCATCCACCTATTCTGTAGTATGAAAATATTCAAATTTTATCATTTTATATTTCACATGATCCCTGAGAAAATGAAAATTAATATCAATGTGTTTGCTTCTTCCATGTTGCACCGTATTTTTGTAAAGTTCAATTTCCAACTTGTCATCCACATATATCACAAAGGATCCATCATACGGATGATTCATCTCCTTCAGCAGATTTCTTAACAAGATTCCTTTAAAAATAGTGGATGATGCCGCCATGTACTCTACTTCACATGTATACAAAGTGACCACACATTTATTCCTTTAATTACATGTGAAAGTAGTCGATCCAAGGAAAAATACATACCCAGTGGTTCTTTTTCTTTCATCTTGGTCGCCTCCCTAGTCACTATCTGAGTATCCATGCATATTTTCTTCTTCATTGTATGGATAAAAAGGACCAAAATCCATCTTTCCTTTAACGTACATGAGGATACATTTTCCCTCTATCCAGTGTAACTCTTTCAGAGCTTCCATATACCTTCTTAGAATCCTAACAATATAGAAAATATCAGGTCTTGTGATTGTGAGATACCTCAGTCTTCCAATTAGACTCTTTAATAGAGTCGATTCAAAACTTATTCATTCTCTATCTTTTGTCAGTTTTAAGCTTGTTGCCACAGGTGTGTTTATAGCATTGCAATTGGCCATCTTGATTTTTTCAAGCAACTCCTTAGCACACCTCTTCTGAGAAATATAGATGCCTCCATGTTGTTGTTTTACTTATATGCCCAGAAATAAAAACACGAGACCTCCTTCAGTCATCTCAAACTCCTTGAACATGGCCTCCTTGAAATCATAGAACATCTGTCAACTATTCCCTGTAAACATAAAATCATCAACATACAAGCATGCAATAAGTATATCACCACAATCATTCTTCTTGATGTATACTGCATGCTCATATGGACATTGCGTGAAGCCATTCTCTTGAAGATAGTTGTCAATGCATGCATTCCAAGCACAATAAGCCTAATTTAACCCATAAAGAGCTTTCTTTAGTCGATACACTTTGTATTCCTCCCCTTACATAATAAAGCCTTCAGGTTGGTCAACATAGACCTATTCCTCTAGAATTCCATTCACGAATGCAGACATCACATCCAGTTGGTAAATAATCCAACTGTGATGAAAAACAAGTGATATAATCATCCTCATAGTGTCAAGGTGAGCAATAGAAGTGAATACTTCTTCATAGTCCACCCCATACTTCTGTTTTTACGCCTTTTCTATGAGACTTTCCTTATAGCGATCGATTTCACCATCAACATCTTTCTTGATCTTATACACCCATTTGACAATAATGGTTTTTTGGCTATTAATAAGTGTGGTCAACCCCCATGTGTTGTTTTTCTCTATGGAAAAAATTTCTTCTTCCATATCCATTATCCAACATTCTTCCCTTGCGGCTTCCTGAGACGTCAGAGGCTCATGATCTACATACAGGCAAAAAATATTTACCTCTTCAGTTGGCTCATAAATGTCACTTAGGTTTTTCATTTTTAGGGGAGCCATGGGTGAGGATGATCTTGACAAATTTTGACTTGATGGGGTCCTTTCAGAAGTGATGAAATGTACTCCTGGAATCCTATGCACTAACGATGTGCCCGAGGATGTTGTTGCTGGAGTTTGCTCCTAATGATCATGCATTTCTTCAGGATCTTCTATTTTGATTGGAATCTCTCTGTTTGGTTCTTCATCATTCCATTTCCAAGCTTCTTCTTCACTAAATACCATATCTATACTCACCATATATTTATTGGTTAGTGGATTGTAGAGCTTATAGGATTTAGACTCTTCACTGTAGCCAATGAATATGCACTTTTCACAATGATCATCAAGCTTTATTCTTCTTGCTTCTGGAACTTGAGCATAGAAAACACACCAGAAGATTCTTTGGTGTGATACACTTGGTTTGTAGCCACTCCTTGCCTCTTGTGGTGTCAACTTTCTGACGTTCTTGGTTGGACACCGATTGGGAAGATATGCAATACATGCCACTGCTTCTGCCCAGAAGTTCTTTGGCAGGCCTTTCTCCTTCAGCATGGTCCTCATCATGTTGAGGATGGTGCAGTTCTTCCTTTCTGCAATGCCATTCTACTGTGGTGTGTAGGCAACAATATATTGTTTGTTGATGCCTTGTTCCCTGAAAAAAATCTTGAAATACATTTTAAGTGTATTCTCCACCTCTATCAGATCTAAGAACTTTGATTCTATAACCACTTTCAGCTTCAACACGAGATTTGAACATTTTAATGATCGCAAATGCAGAAGATTTTTCTTTGATGCAATACACCCAGAGTTTCCTACTAAAATCATAAATGAGGGTAATAAAATACCTATTACCTCCATGTGAGGGAGTTTCAAACGGTCCATAGATATCAGTGTGAACCGACTGAATTGGTTCATTTGCTCTTCTGGACACTCCACTTGGGAAGGAGTTCCTTTGTTGCTTGCCGAGTGTACATGCCTCACACACATGATTTGGAACTTCAATCACCAGAAATCCGCACACCATTCTTTATGAGGATAGAAGTTTAAGCCTGCTAAAATGCAGGTGTCCAAATCGCATTTGTAATCTCCATGATTTATTCTTCATGAGTCCCAAGAGACACTCCTTGGCCTTTGTGTTAATATGAAATGGAAACATGAAATTCTCATCCATTTGGATTTGAGAAACAAGTCTCCTGTGAGGAACCCTTATAGACAAAGAATAATTCTCCATGTGTATAACATACCCCTTCTCAAGGAGTTGGCTGAGACTAATGATATTGTTTTTCATGTTTGGTACATAATAAACATTAGATATGTAATTTAGCTCACCATTCTTTTGATAGATTTTTATTTTACCTTTTCCAATCATGGGTACCATTGATGAGTCTCCAAAGCTCACGTCGCCACGAACTTATTCTGTGAGTTCCTCGAACAGTTCTTTGTTACCACTCATGTGGTTTCTTGCACCCGTGTTGAGATACCACACATCGGGGTGTTCACATGACTTTTCTTGTGTGAGGAAGAGTGTGGTACCTTCTTTTTCATGATGAGATGTTTCAGCATAGTTGGATCGTTCATCGTGATCCACTTTTCTCCAACAATCAAAAGAATAATGTCTAAATTTCTTACAATTGTGGCATTGAATGCTCTTTTCATTTCCATGACAACACATGAAACGAAATCCACCAATCCGTCTTCCACAAAAGCTGGTAGGATTTTGTTGCTTTTGATGATGGCTTGGATAATATCCACGCCCTCTTCCTCTTCCATGATGACTGTCTCATTGCATGTGGCCATTTTTTTTGTTTTTTAGAGTCAACTTGGACTCCAAGGCATTCTCTATTGTTAAACTGGTATTCTTTTTCATCCGTTGCTCGTGCACTTGCAACGACCCCATCAGTTCTTCAATGGAAAGTTTCTACAAATACTTTGATTCTTTGATTTCCACAACCACATTATCAAACTTGGTTGTGAGAGATCGAAGTGATTTTTCAATAACTCGAATGTCCTCTACATTTTCCCCATTCCTTTTCAAATTTTTAACAATAACAATTAATCTTAAAAAATAATCAGAGATACTCACAACTTATTTCATGTTCACCACTTCAAACTCTGCTCTTAATGTTTGAAGACACACTCGCTTCACTCAATCATCACCTTTGAAGATGGTGGCAAGGTTATCCCAAGCTTTCTTGCTTTATTAATGTTTCTTTGATAATATTTTCGAACTTTGATTCATCCAACCCTCGATATAGGAGGAATAACACCTTGTTGTCTTTATTTCTTTGATTTTTGAGTCCTGTCTTTTCTTCATCCGGGAAGGCGGCTTCTTCCTCCATATATGGTATAATGTACTTGTCAGTGATGATCTCCCATAATTCTTGTGACCTGAATAAAACCTTCATTTTGATGAACCACCTTTTGTAGTTTTCCTTAGACAGCTTCAGAAATTTCAGCCTGATTGCAGCCATCTTAAAAAAAAATGGAGGATCTTTGTAACTTGGCCTTTGATACCAGTTTGTTGGATATACAAGCTGAGAAATATGAGAGGAATAAAAAATTAAGAGGAATAAAATTGGAACACAAAACAAAGGAGATTTCAATCTTTGTATTTCGTATATTTTCCAGACTAAAATTGCTAAAAATTTATAGGCATTTACAATGGAATGAAACAACCAAATTAATTGCACACATTAATGAAATAAAATAGCCACATTAAATAGACCCATTAATGAAATAATCAACCACATTAAATGGACACGTGGGGAGAAAAAACATGGGGGGAAACACATGTAATTAATACACGCTATATAGAAAAAAATAAAATGTGGGAAAAAATAAATGCTACTTTATGTGTGGGTTTTGTTTGTATTTCCAACAACCTCATGTGACACACAGAGAACCCATAATGGTGCTTTTAAGTATGCACTGATGAACATTACAACCTCAATATCACAAAAACCCTGAACATCCTTGTCTTATGGTGATCACATACAGCCCTGTACATTTTTTCTTTGGCCTATAAGAACCCCCTTGGGTCCTTAGTGTGATGGAAGAAACCATCATGAGATCCTTTGTTGAGGACATGCGAATCGCATGAATAAGGGAGGGTCATGATCAAACGAACCCAAAATCATATGAGATTCCACCCTTATATTTTGATAACCAAGATAGGTCATCCCTAATATGGGTGCTCTACATATGCGACGCCTTCATGCATCCTCAAATAGGCGACCATGATGGTCCGTTGGTCTTACGGTATGAAGAGCCTTCGTGAATATCAATGCCTACATGCATTCCCCGTGGATACCTTCTCTATGCAGGGCAGGCATAGAGGATGTGAAACCCAATATCTCATTCACCCTCTTCATGTAATATTTACCTTCACCCATAAAAGTATCACCAATATAAATACCTTCACATGGTGGCAGTACCCATCATAAGACCTCTTTGAGTTCATGCGATCTGTGAACCTTCATGTGGTGCTATCATGCGAGCACCCTTCAACATTTTTATGGCCTCAACCCATTGGAAATTTTATGGAAATACTTTTCCATAGCCATTCATCCTTATGAAAAGGAAAATATTTTCTATATATATGTAGGGAATAATCCCTTTGGATGAATATTTATGGCACTGAATCTAACAAAAAACCTTAAACATATCTGCAAGACCCTATCACATGAATACGTTAAGGACACATGATTTCAAGATTCATCATGATATTCATACTACCATTAGGTGGATTTGAAAAATTCAATTAAATCATGTGACAATCCCTTGAAATTTCTGCGTTTTCACATGAAAAGAGTAGGATAAATTCATATGAATCATGTGAAGCACATTGGTGTTGTCAAACTTTGACATGTGAAGATAGTCCAGACAATACACGTTGATCATGAGAAGGATTCATTGAAATGTTGGAATGATAATGTGATTTTCCATAAACATGTCCATACTAACATGCGATAATACAAGTCAGGTCAATCATGTGACAATATATTTTTATGTCTACTTAGATCATGCGTAGGACCCAAAAAATTCTTGCTTTGGTCATGCGAAGATATCCTTGATAATGCATTTTGATCATGTGAAGGGGAATTTAACATGTCATCATGATCATGTGATCAACCCTAGACATTACCATTTTGATTATGCAAAGTAATCTGATACAAAAAATTTGATCATGCTGAAGACCCCTGACATGCCTACTTTGACATAAGAGTATTAGGTATCATTATCTAGCATTGTTTGGATGATGTAGTAGAGAATATTATCAGTCCCCACATTTTTTTTCTGTGCGAGGTGGGAGCCCAGTGGGCATTCAATGGTGACCATATACAAGATTAGTGGTGTCCCTTGCACTGGAGGCATCAGAACTAGTGGGAGTAGTAAATACCACTTGATACCTTCAAAGGATTCTTGGAAGTCATTATCCCATTGATAGGAAATTACCTTATTCATTATCTTTGTGAATGGGAGAGATTTTCCAGTAGGTTGGTTATAAAACAATAGATGTAGGTGAGGTTCCCTTAGATCCCCCTCAATTATTTGAGGTTTTTGTGGGTGACATTAATAAAATAGAACTAGTCTTTTCTGGTTCAACCTCAATGTAATAAAGGCATACAAAAAAGACAAGGAATATCCCTTATGTTACCCCAAAAGTGTATTTCAATGAATTCATCTTTAGAACATGTTGTCATAGCTTATCGAAGAATATTTGATGGTCTGTGTAGTGATCACATCATTGTCAGGATTTAACCACCAGGCCGTTGATGTGTCATTCTACTATTCTTCCCATGAATGGATTAAATATATGATTTGTAGCATTGCCATAAGTGGAAATAGTGTTCTTTAAGATAAAAGACATGACCTGATAGAAAAATATTCCCTTACATGATCTGAAGGTAGTGGATTCTTCATATTCTAAGTCCATCTTTATTTGATTGTACCCTAAATACCTATCCCTGAAGGAAAGTTCATGGAAGCCAACAGTTTTTTTTTCATGGACCGAAGGCCTTCATTTTTTTATTGATTTTTTGATAACCCCCATTTTAAGGGATGAGGGGTAACCCTTACAAGGCCCATAGGATGAGAGATTACATAGCCCGTAGGCTTAGGATATTACATGGCCTGAAGGTCTTAAGGAATTTAACCAGACTATCTACAAGGAACTGCCCCTCCCCAACATCTGCATCTTGATAGTAGCTCTCCACCTTTGCATGACCGTCTGGCTAGGCTTCCGGTGTAAGCACAGGCTGGTACCGATGGCATAGCCATACCCTCTCATTCTGACAATCCATTTGGCTCTGCTCTGGTGAGTGCACCTGCTCTGAATCCTCTTCCGGGGCTTCTCCTTTTATGTAGTGTGTCTGGGGCCTGCATTAATGTGACCTGAAGTCCTTTAGTGGAATGTCAGCACTAATTAGTTTAGGCAGTGGGTCTTCTTATGTTCCAAGATTCACCTACCTGAGATTGTCAATGGTCTCAACTAAGAGAGGGGAATTCATGGGGAATCATCATATTCTTCCACCTCTGAGTCTATATATACATTTCCAGATGAATTTGGAAATCTAGGGGCTTATATATCGTTATAGGGGTGAGAGAGGCCAAGAGAAGAGACATTATCATCCCCTAAGACCTAATTCATTATAGAGAGATGCTATATCTGATTGTATTTGATAGTTTTTATAGGGACAGGAGCATCTTGGACATCTATGGTCAAGTCTAAAAACTCTATTAGATTTATGGGGAGAACATAGTCATTGTAAAGTATAATTTAAGTATTTATAGGGGAGGTCCCCAAGAGATTGGGGGATAAAACCCGTATATCATCATCCACCATTGGTTGTTTGCCTCCCCTTTTTTAGAAACTAGCTTCAGCATATGTGTCTCTACATGTCTCAAAGGGGGAACTATTTCCATGTAGTATGCTGACCTTTAAAGTGATGGGGTATTTTAGACACTGATATATTGTTTAAGGTACCAACAAGTGGCTATAAAACTAGGTCCTTACAATAAGGAGATTGTATATAGTGTCTTGTTTGATAATAATAAACTCAGTATCAAATTTGAGATCCCCAAACTAAGCTCTGAGTTTGAACTTCCCTAGAGGTCTTTTCTCATGCTTATCATACCCTTGAATGGTTATATTTGTTGGAGATATGTCCCCATAACTATATCCCAAACATAGGAGGGTTTGAAATAGGATGAGGTTGATCCTAGAACCATTATCATTCAAATTCCTTTGGATGTCAACATTATCAATTCTTCCTGAAACATATAGAAGCCTAATGTTCACTTAAATTACCTCTTCCTGATTCTAGTTAGAAAACCAGATGGAGACATGACATTCTGAGGGAATTTTCTACACTCAATAATCCTTAACTAATGTGACTTCTATATCAATCTCTTTTGGGATATGAAGGGATTCAAAAACTACTTCCCTAAGTTCTTTTGAAAGATAAAGTGTATTTAGGATTTACATCTTGGTTGGGACAACCTCTACCTATTTTAAAATTTCATATTTTTTTCTAGAGGTCTATGCTTATTAAGGTGGGGTTTCTCTTTAATACGTGGTTCAAGAGTTGAGGCATTTGAGATGAATGGTCATGGTGATTTTGAATAGGTTTTCAGAGCATTTTCTTCCAGTGGCGTGGGTCATAACGACCTTCCCCATTGCATGGGTTGATTGGATAATCAAACCCCCTCTTTGTGGTCATGCATGACAATAGGGTGCAGATGAACACTGAAAGGTTCTTAGACACCTCCATGTCTTTGCTGAGATTGCTGGAGTGACGAACCATGGGTCTCATCTACATATATGTTCTATTTTGGGACTTGACTGAAATATTTGGTCCGACCATGCTCGTTCTATCCTCTGTATCCACAGTTCCTATGAATGTGGTCTCCTGTTCCCTGATTATGTGTGGGAAACTCATACTCAAAGGCATATTCATCAACAAATAAGGGGTCTTCCAAGTGTAACATGTTGAAAAAACCAAATAAAATCTCTTCATTTGATGAGGGTTCTATTTGGTGGGGAGGTTACCATGCTTTAAATGTTTCAGGGAAGAAATCTGCAAGAGTTAGATCTTGTGTTGGAGCAGAATATGACTCCTCCTCTTCTATTTCTTCTTGATTCTAGTGGTTGTTCCCATATTTAGGAGGAATATATGATGTTGCCTCCTTGGGTGGTAGATATATTGTGGTTATGTGAAGTTGTGATCACAGGGTGGCATGATCTCGGTCAACTATCATTTGAGTCATAAAGTTGTTGAACTTACACTCATGGATAGTCGAAACATTATACCAACCTCCATTATCTCCTGATTAAGGAAATGTTATGCGTGCCACATTCTATGAGGAGTTATCTAACACTATCTATCTAAAATTTACAATTACTTGAAGGATGCCTTTCATGACAGAGTAGTCATGGATATTATGAACCATCCTTCTTTAGAAAGGGCAGTAGTTGGGATGGTTGGTGAGGTTGACCTCATAAGGCTTTCTAGACTACGTTAACCTAAAAATGTTATTATTTATATCTGCCAATAAATAACCAGGGAATTATTCATTTCATAATGAGTATGTTTTATTCATCCGATCCTCAAATCCCGAGTGACACTAATTTCTCTATGCTACTGACTGTGGTTAATGTTGTAGTTGTCGTCACTCTAAAGAAGGTTATAGACGGTTCGAGACATGACTAGGTGTTTGGACAAGAAATGATTCTAGCTTGAGAGTGACAACTGCAGCTTCTTCTTTGCCAGAAATTTTCCTCTATGATGATGGAATGAGTCAAGATTTGGATTGGGTTCACTGAATATAGTCTTCCAATCATTGTTTCATTTATATGAACTCATAGAACCAAGCTTAATACTTCATTAGGATCAGAGGTGTCTGCAACTCATCCCATGTATTTTCAGTACAGAGCTTGAGAAATCGTTCTTGCAAGAAATAAATACTAAGTGAATTGGTTAAACCCTTTCACCTTGATATGAATTTAGACACCCTGTCATTTCTTCATTTATTATAGTTTTTTAGGTATACAATTTCCATTTTCCTCAGTGTAAAGATAAACTAATAAAGGAATTGAGAAATGAGATCTTCCCATCCAAAAACAGAACCCACTAGAAGACTTCCTAAACAAACAATGGCTAGAACAATCAAATTCTATACAAAACAACTCATCCTAATTGATTCCTTTTGATCATGAGGGACCATCATGAGATACATCGAGATACGAAGTGTGTGTGATGTTGTTTAGGGTCACCAACACCGTCAAAGGTAGAGAAGGTAGGATTTCTGAAATTGGGTGGAGGCTGAGTGTCATCCACTGATTTAGGATATGGCTTTCTCTCATGCTGAATAGGTGCAAATCACTCTTCCATGGATTCTATTTGAGTATCTAGGGACTCAATGATGTTAAGAAACTCCATGGACACTTTTTTATGAGTCGTATCCCATACATAGGGAGTGGTTGGTGCTTGATGAGGTGTTCCTACCATTGTATCCCACTAATTATTGATTCACCCAAATATTGAATGATCTCCTTAGCGAGGGAGAGGCTATCACCACAATGGAGGGAAGTCATAATAATTTCTGACTTCCTCATTTATGCATACTGGCTTCCTAGATCCAAATCTGGTATTATGATTAGATACCACTTTTACTGGTGGATTAGCTATGGGAGGGAGAATATTTGTCTATATCTGAATATAGTACCCAATGAGAATATTTCATCTAATTATCTCCACGTTGTTTTTTTGAGAGTTTGTATCTCATTCTCAAATTTTGAAAATTGTTCCTCCATAGAAGGAATTTCGATTATTTGGGGTAATGATTGGGATTTATCCAGACCTTTCCCTTTTTATTTTATAGTGCTCCAACATAGAGGTGGAAACTCAGTATTAAGAGGTTCTTGGTTTTAGAGCCTCCTCTAGTTCTGGGTGCATGCCACCTTGGTTAGGGCATCCAAAATCACCCTCTTATCTGGGTAGGTTCTCCAAGTTGTGTCCCTATGCATTTTCATATTGATTGAAATTGTGTTTCATATTTATAGTGAGAACATTTATAGAGGAATATTGGGAATAGTTGTTGTACCATTACTCTCAACGCAACTGACTAATTCTACACTAGCTTCATCAGGGTCATTATTTGAACCCCTGGCCATATTAGGACATTTGTATTGTAACCCTAGTGGGGTATGATTTACTTCACCATATGTTCCTACCATCTTGGTCAATGAATAATTATTTTGATGGATTTTACAGTCGTGTTTTCAAAATGGTCCCCGAATAGAAGAGGTTTTTCTTTTGGTGAGAGGAACATAATGGATGCAGATCATCAATTTTTACCTCGCAACTTAGAGAAGAATGATTCACTTTATATTGACAATGATAAAAATCCCCCCAACTCTGCATATTGGGGGTTATTTAAAGACACAATTGGCATTAAATGATCCTGTTGTAGAGAATCTGATGATTCCAGTTAGGGATTTAATGACTCCAAGGATAGAAATTGAGATTTAAATGCCCCAAGACTAATGTTATGGGGTTGATCTAGAATCACCATTGATTACCCCAAGATTCTATCAGTGGATGTTGAACTTGATGATGGTGATTGATGTATAAATGCCCCCATCCTAGTGGGATGGGGTTTTTTTGCAGCAGCTGCCGATATATCCTAAATCCTCTTAGGAATTGATGATTCAAGTGGTGGAGGCGGTGGTAGATATTCCCCCGACCTGGTGAGCTGGGTCCTCTCATGGATGGCTATTATGGAAGATGCTATTGTGGCCCGTGTAGTTGTTCTCACATAAGATCTGGGTGCTATTTGAGCCCATTATGGGAATCATTCTTCACTGTAAGTTTTTTGGTTGATCATAACCGTGGATTCTGTTTCTGAAATGAATTCCTATTTCTTTGAGGGGGCCAGTTCAAAGGTCTGACAGCTATCCTCTCACCCCATTCATGATTTCTAGGCATCATCGAAGCAGGTTAATTCTATTGTAGTGAACAATCGACTCACGTGTAACCCAGTACTCTAATTTTACCTGATGATATGAAATTATTGGACACTGTATCTGAAGGGTTCTACTATTCTGGGGACATAGTGAACTTTGATTCTCCATATTTTTCCCATTCTCAGATACACATGTCTAGCGATGCTTGGGAAATCTATCAGCAAAGGGTTTTCATGATGCGATAGTAAAAATTGTGTAGGTATTTGTCATGCTCTTCCACTATTGGGTTCTAGGATACAAAAAAAGGAATCCATATCCAATTGAAAACATAGTGTATTGATTAGATGAAGGTGATACTCGTATCAATGATAGGGGAGATGGCTAGCCTTTTATCTTTGATAAATAACCCACATATTTTAGTGTAGATAAGGCATGAAATCTTTTTATTACTCATTTGAGAACTCATAGTCAGAAGTGGTAAGGGGATAGAACATGATGAGGAGGTTGTTTCTGGATAACTCTCTCTATATTTCAATATTAGCCTCCTCTTAATCAGAATTACATTCCTCCATCTGGCCAGACCATAGAAGATGATTATGAGGGCTTCCTCTTGAATGGAGTGGATTATAGTTGAAAGTTAATGAGGAACTATATGAGGTTTACCCTGATGTTTCAAGAACCTCTATATACAAATGCATTTTATTTTTGAATAACTCTCTATATAGAGGTTTCTGGGAATGGGGAGGGTTTGTTTGTCTATGGCAGATATCACTGTGGAGAGGTTGACCATGGTGAATGTTAAGAGTAGAGTCCCTATGATCCATATTTACACTACTATGAGGATAATTATCATGTTAATGATCATCTTATAGTTTAGTTGAAGAGTAGACAGACCCTCATAGTCTTGATAATGTGCCTCGAATGACCTCAGTGATGCCACCACTAAGAAAATTAGGATTATGGATCTGGTTCTTATTCATGGCTATAATATTCCATCCATCCTTTTGTAAATTTTTAGGGATATTATCTTACTATATGATGGTTACTGGAACTTGTTTATAACCTTCTGGTGCTGTGGGAGTATGATCCCACTACTAAGAAGTTGAATAAATATGACAATGAGCTTCCTCATTATTAATAGGAATTTGCACCTATCCTAATGAATGTTCCATTCTCACTTGGTGAGCCTCAGTTAGAATGGGTGTATGAGACTGATCTTGGGCCTTTGTAATATCCCACTAGTCATTCATGGAAGGAGTATGAACCTGTCCTAAGGCATGTGTCGCTCTCACTTAGTGAGCCCCAGTTGAATTTGGAATATGATCCTGGTTCGAATATCCATTCCTTGAAAAAATATGCCAACAGTATTCTAAAATGGGATAAGGGATATGTTCCACTTTCTGTATTTCCTCAAAATGATGCTGGTGTAGTCGTTCATTGAAGGAAGTAAGAATATGCACCTAGCTTCTGTGATATTTTAGAATATTCTAGGAATATTAACTAAAAGGAATATGAGCCTTTCTGGAGCTATGTTCCATTCTCACTTGGTTAGCCCCATATATAACAAGGATATAAACCTAATAATTGGATTTTGAAGTCTGTTGTTCATCTTTTTCAATATATATATGAGCCTGTTCTAAGGAATGTGCCCCTCTCACTTGGTGTGCCCTGAACAAAAAATAGATATGAGATCAATCATGGGCCTTTGAAATATGGCACTGAACGTTTTTTATAGGAATGTTCCCCTATCCGAATGAATTTTTCACTCTCACTTGGTGAGCCCCAGTTCGAATGGAAATATGAGCCTAGTCATATGCCTTGTTTTTTACCAGAATATGATGATAATCATCCTAGACAAGTGAAATAATGTGTTATTTCTCTAGAGAAACCACTTGTTTATAATGATCAAAGTGTTGAGATGATTTGGATGTAGGGATAGGAATATGAACCTATCCCTCTATATGTACCAACATCAAAATATTTTTGTAGAGTTCTTTGGCTGTTACTAATATGTATTAGAATTTTAGAAAAATGTGCGCAAGGATATCTGCCTGGACAGTTTTCATATCCTCTATATTATGGAAGATATCATTGATTGAGGTGGAGATATGAGTACAAATTTTCCATCTTTGTTCCACTAGAAAATGACGATGGGTTTCATGCATGGGGGTAGGGATATGTGCCTTCCCCATGACTGCTGCAGGAATATGCCCACAGACTTGTTTTGAGTGAGAAGGGATATGATCCTACTCACTGGTTAATTCCAAAATATGCTACCAGACATCGTTAGTGGGTGTTGGGATATGAGACCACTCATGGTAATCCTGAACCTTCCTCATCAAATGTGACTTCCTTACTGCTTATGTGTGGGCATCGTTGGTGGAAGTGTGTCAGGTGGTATCCTTAACAAGTGACCCGTGGGTACTGGTGGGATGGTTCTGGTGACAATGGTTGACAGGATTCCTCCTTAGTGAACCCTAAACCATAAGAGATCCCTATTTGACTCCCTAGTACACCTTCATTAGATATTTAAGGTGGTGATTGTCATTCTTTGGGGATATGTTCTGAAGGCCTTTGGATATGGTAATGAGGGCCAGTGGCCTAGATACATCTTTCCATGGATGATGCAAACTCGTTAGCTTCATTTCGTGTATACCCTCATGATATTTCTTGAGGGTCAAGATTATACCACATCGATGGTACTCTTGGACCATCATGTTCTCCACCTGATGTTGAATTTTTATCATTTTGTGACCTGTAGGGGTTACATACACAACTGACTTGACAAAATAGTCATTGGATGATGTCATTATCTTGGATCAAGATGCTGTTGATGAGATAAGTATCTATATTCATGAAGATAATAGGGAAAAAGGTCACCGATTATGCAATATTGTAGGAATGATGTGATCAATCAGATATGCATGGTTAATAAAATTGTCCTTTTATTACTAATCTCTCCATTTTGATCATGTGGACTTATCAAAGAAAGGATATAATTATTTCATGGGAACCTCAATTCACATAAGATTATCTATAAGTTTTATATCATGATTTTAACCATTTTTTATGTAAGATATTCCAAAAAAGTGTCCAGACATATAGAAAACCAAATGTCATCGGCTTTTGAGGATTTTGTGTCAGGTTCATTGTTTTTGTTTGTGTATAGTGTGAAAAAAATTTCCCAACAGATAATAACCCAATCCTTTTGTTATTTGAGAGTTTCACATTGGGTTCACCATTTTTTTCAATGGGAAAGAGATGACCTGGAACTCTTATTTAGGTGGATTCAGTTTGGTCCGATGGTTTATGGTGAGGGGTTTATTTCTTGCACAATCATTAAATTCGGGTTACAGCTATCATTCTTAACAGAAACACTAAATGGTTCCTTTATCCATTACTAGGTACATACTTGATTTCCAAATATAGGTGGTCAATTGTGGTTTCAGACCTAGTGATTCTTAGGGACTCACATTGGTTGAGTGGATGAGAGGTCAGGATCAGAACACCCTATTGGGGGGAATTACTGCATACTCTGAGACTCTCTTATAGATTTAAGATATGTTTGTGAATCTCTTCCTATTCCTAATATAGTATTAGTTACCCTAACAAAATGATAATAGTTAAACTATATTTATGTGAAAAATAAGGGGATATCATGGGTGTATCCATCTATATATATCCTAGGTTCTTCATCCATTTCCTATTAAGGAATATCTGCTTTATCGGATGAAGCCGCATAACCAGGAACTTCAGAATTTAGTGCCATATAGGGAGGTGGTTAATATTTCAAGGAGGGGATTGATCCATTATGAGGCATCCTAAATATCCTATTATTGTAGGAATCAAAATGCACATTGTTTGTTAAACCCATTCTATTTAACATCATTATCCAACATTGGTATAAGAAATAAGGGATAGCAAGTGACCAACCTCATTTCATACGGGCACATGAATTATGTACTAAGATATCCCTTGAGATGTTTAATATGGTTCTCAGGACTCAAGAAGGATTCCAATGTATCCTGGTTATGGGATCAATCAGAGTTTTCATAGTTCAATTGGTTTCTCAGCCCACTGATGGATGAGGTAGAATAACCAACCCATGAGAATGATTGGGTCCTGATGATTGAAATGTAGGATACATGGTGGGACTTACACTGATGTGGATGACCATTTTTGTTTAGTCTTGGGCCTTAAAAAGGCAATCTACAATACTGGTTATGGAAAGAATCATAGTTTTCATAGTTCATTGGATAGAGATTACATAATGAAATTTCCCTCATATGTGGGACATATCATATTATGTTGCTGGTTAGGGCTTACACACTGAGTTTTTCCTTGAATTGTTAGAGGCTTATAACATGAATGATATGATCATTTAAACTCTTTAAGATCACATGACCTATGATCAGTGTGAGAAACAAGGGATGGAAAATTATCAATATCATTGATTTTATATGCGAGACATATATTCTAGGACTTCACTTTGAAGTTTGGTATAGTGATCAGACCTCAGATAGGAATCCTACATATCCTGGTAATGACAAGAATCAAATTTTTGTCAGTCAGTCAGTTGGGGATTACAAACTGACATTTCCCTTACAATCAGGACACATCATATTATACTTTTGGTCGGGGCTTACACACTAACACTGCCCTTATATGTAGGACATATCATATTATTTTTTTGGTCAGGGCTTATACACTGGTGTTTCCCTTATATTTGGGACATATCATATTATTCTATGGGGCAGGGCTTAAACACTAATGCTTCCCTAATATGAGGTACATATCATATTATGTTTCCATTCAAGGCTTACATATTGAAATTTCCCTTATATGTGAGACATATCATAATGTGCTACTGGTCGGGGCTTATACACCGATGTTTCCCTTGCCCTTTTAGAGGATTATGATATGAATGATATGATCATTGCAACTCCTTAAACCCACATGAGCTATTCTCATTGTGAGAAACAAGGGATGGTAAATAATAAGTCTCATTTCTTATGGATGCAGGAATTACATACTCAGATGAACCTTTGGAGGTTTTTTATGGAGCTCAGGCCTTAGGAAGGAATCTTACATATATTGGTTAAGGTAGGAAAAAGAGTTATAATAGTTCAATTAGTCAGGGATTACACACAAATTTACCCTTATATATGAAACATATCATATTATGCCGCTATAAGAGGCTTAAACAATGTTATTTCCCTTGTAATATAGTCTTAAACACTAAGTATGAACAAATTTATCAAGACCTAATATACCATATTGACCTTTCCTTCATGTCTTCCTGACATGTGTTGATTGTCCACTCGACATGCCTTGATTTTCAGCTTGAAAAGTCTTAAGGCAATCACACGATCTAGTTGACTTCCCAAAGGACATTGCATATCCTGGGTGGCATGTATGAGGGTTGTCTCATGATAAAAACTGACTTGTATGGAGGATCTTGTGAGACCCGACCAACATGTCTTGGAGGCCTTCATATGATCCCGACTGACATGTCCAGAGGGCGTCACATGATCCAGCTGACTTGCCCCGGGGTCATCATGAAAGATGAATTCCATGTTAAGGAATCCTAAGAGTTAATTTGACTTGTCTTGGAGGGTGATACATGATCCAATCTGACATGTCTAGAGGTTATTGTGAGATCTAGATGGAAGGCTCAGAGGGCATTGCAAGAGCTAGTTGACATGCTTAGGGCTATCACGGGATTGAGGTGACATATGTTGGTGCCTTTATATGAGTCCGAAAACATGTCTGCAGAACACCAGATGGTTTGGATGGTGAACCAAGAGGGTTTTTTGAGACTTGGGTGGAATGCCCAGGGGTCTCCAGGTGACTTTCTATGACATGTCCAAGAGGACTTCACATGATCCAGATAGTAAACCAAATGAGCATCGTAAGATCTAGGAAACATGTCTTGGTGCAGTCGCATGACATGGGTGGTTCATCAGAAGCACCTGAGGATCAACACATATGTTCTTTACTTAAGTCTCTCATCATTTAGTCTTCTTTCCAGCCTTTTATTGTGAATTTTTATATTTTTTCAGTGTTACATTGTTTTAAGTCTTGTGTGATATAGAAGATATGCATGATTTTCTTCTTGTGTCTTAATATAAGTAATTCAACTAATCTATGCGTGATCACATGAAGTTATTTATACATGGTTCATGATCACTATAGTTATTCCTCAGATCTTACCTGATGGAAAATTTCTTAGTCATGAGATCAGCCACCCTGATAAATCTACTATAGTATTTAAGTGTTCAGGGGAGAGGTCCCAAGAGTTTGTCCACCTGTGTAGTGTTTCATTTTAGATGTTGGGGTGGGGTATTTATAGGCCTCACCACCCTGGGTTTTCACCTCTTTTCACGATGTATATCACAAGAATCTTGGATGGAGTTGGTGGAGGACTTCGACATCACATGACTTTACGATGACCTATCATGGATCACTTTGAGGGAATCACATGTATTTCAGTGATCACAAAACTATCCCATAAATGATCTATTTATTGGATTATATCAATTTTATGGGTTCACGTGTAATCACATATACATGTCGATGGAATTTCACATTGTCTAACCGACATTTCCAAGGGCCTTCATGAGATCATGGTTCCTATTGAAAGGATTTCACGTGATCTATAGAGACTTGTGTAGGACTTCTTGTGAGACAAGTACGAATTAACCTGATGCCTTCGTGAAATTAGAATAGCTTACCAAGGGGTCTTGTGAGACAATAATACAGACATCCTGAGAGCACCGCATGAGTTTTATGACTATAAGAGGCCCCTGCCTCCTTTTTTTATTTTACAAAGGTTGGGGATTTATCGAGGTTGTTTGGGTGTTGTCAAGGACAATCAATCTACCTCTTGGTGATGTGTCACTACATAAGTTCATATGAAGATGCATAAAAATTTACTAGAAAATTCCATCTGTTTATCCTTATGGAGAAAAATGGGGAGTGCACGGTCACCTGGACATGTCTGAGGCCCTTTGAGAGACAAGGATGTCATGCAAGTGGGATTTTGTGAGATGAGGTGGACATGCCATTGGGTATTCGCGTTGCCTTGTGGATCACCAGGGGAATGTCACATAAAGTTTACGACCCTAAGTGGCTCTAGTATCCTCAAACTTTTCTTGAATTTTTTTTATTTTATGAAGGTTGGGGATCTCATGAGTTTTCTTGGGTGTTGTTGAAGACAATCATTATCCCCATTAGTGATGTGTCACATGAGTTTTATGACCGCAAGAGGTTCCCACTTTTTGGATATTTCCTCATATTTCTGAAGGTCTCTTTGGATGGTTTGTCAGGCATTAATCAATTGATAATTGGCATGACCTAGGGTGCTTATCTGGATTCTACTGTATGACCAACTATTTTTTGAGCCACCTTATCAAAATCAAAAAGGACTTATCGAAGAGACATCAAGGGACATTCTGTAGACTATTCAATATGCGTGTCCATCCACATGAACTCATACTGGTCATGCGATCTTGTGTATCCTAGGGGTTCACACAATCCACATGACCATGAACTCCTTCTTATTCAATTTATTTATGGGGAAAATAATACCCGTATTTATGTATTTCTTTCTTTGTGATTTTTCCGATGCTTATTTGGTTGGCGTCAATAGTATAATTATGAATTCTGACCATAATCACTTCATATAGTCATGCGGTAAATTCTTTAATTTTTCAAAATTCCACATTTCACATTCACTCACTTTCATCAGTGTGCGGTCGATATGAAATCTATGTGTTTTCGATCCATCACTTTTGGATATTTTTGATAGATGTTCGGTCATTTCTATATAACTTTTCAGTCATAATGTTTCTCGTGCGTTCGATCCAACTTAGTTTTTATTTGATCCAAGAGTTTTTGTTAAATTGACTATGGTTAATCTAACAGGAATGTAGTCGATCTACTATTCTTGTATTCAATATATTCCTTTAGGAACAAATTGACCACACAAATCTCTTAAGATACATTGTATAGTCACTCAGTTTGTCTTGCAATCACTTGAGTCCTTTGCCATATATTTTCTATTGTCGATCAGGTGGTTATATAGTTGATGAATTTTGTGTGTGTTCAATTTAGTACTTTCTTAACTTTTTATCCATCATACTTATAGTTGATTGACAATCTGACTAAGCTTCACTGTTGATTCAAGACTTATGAAAATTTATAGTATTTTTCAAAAATTAATTTATCTTTTGTAAAAGATAACAAAGGTTAAAAATAACATAAATATGATTTTTGATTATTAATATAGGGGATTTCTAGACTAATCCAAAAATATCCCTCTTTTTCATGATAAAAAATCATGTCATAAATATCCATACAAAAATATTAAAGATTATAATCTACCAAGTTTGTTAAAATGCCATAATTTATTCCACCTTTTGGATTGTAAAAAAGAATTCATAGAGGATGGAATGAAAATATTAAAATAAAAAAAACAAAGAAATAAATATATAAATAAAACAAATTAGATAAATTGAATAATAAAGAAATATTTCATTTATTATGATAAAAGATTACAAAATACCAATAAAAATATAATTATAATCTGAATCCTCTAGCTCAAGAAGGGTATGATAATCGAAGGGGTCCCTTTGTTAACCAACAACTGAAGTAGGGGTAGAAGGAGGTGGAGGGGAATCATGTACTCTAGTAATGGTGAGAGAATTTGAAACTGGTTTGATCTATCCAAGGTCTTGTGAAATAGAGAGATTAAAAGGCATCATTGGAGGTGTTGTAGGTGAGGTAGAATTTAGAGTTGAGGATGATGTATAAACTGATGTAGTAACTAATGTTTAAAATCTGGGCATAGGTAGAGAAAGAGGTTCCAACACTAGAGTATTTGTAACATACATATAAGTTTCCAAAACCATTGTAATATATATTACAACCCTTGTTCCATGCTCCATAATATGGAGGAAATCATCATTTTCTAACATCAACTGATTAAGCACAAGATTCATCACCAATATCTTCTCCACAATTTCTATGAAATAAACATTTAGAGGTGGAATATTTAGATATATTTACAATTAAATAAAATAAATTTTTAGATAATAATTGGTGTAAATTGTTCTAATATAGTACTTTATCGAACCCTAAATTACATATTTTTTAAAAGTCTTAATTGATTCCTCTTTAAGAAAATTAAACCATTTTTCTCCATGTGAAGAAATGTCCAATTTAACTTTATTTTTTATATGCTTCATACTATAAGGTATATTCTGAATTTACTCATGAATAAATCTTCTTATAAGGTTCTCATCAATAGAGACTGGGGGAGGATGTGCTGGAGTAGTTGTGGAAGGGATTCATGGACTAGTTGTAATTGAGAGATAACTTCTATGCACGGTGGACATCATTTATGTAAAATTATGTTGTTGGGATCCAATATGACCTCTAAATATCTCTATTTCATTTCTAAAACATTAAATATCATACTAAATATGGTTTATCTTGATAAATAAATTTGTCTAGATTTGAGGAACTATAATCTCAATAGTGTATGAAATATCCTCATCTCTATCATGATTATTATCCCAATTGATACTTAAAAACTTCCTTAAAAACTTCCATAAGATCTTTCTTAAACTATATGAAGTCTGTAGAAGTGATCATAAAAGGATGTATAAAGGACGGTCGAGCTTATTAAGTAGTACCAGGAGAAGAATCTAGAGAAGCATGAGCATCCTTGTAAGAGGAAGAAGAATTAGAGTAACTAAACTCAAAATTTGAATATATTCTCCAGGGTTATCCTTTAGGAAAAAAATCTCTAGTGGCCTATCCTTTTCATTAAGAGGGGAATCTGATTCCTTCAGATATTTTTCCATAACAACCCATTCTATTTTGGGAGAAGAATCATAATGAGGTTCTTCTTGAGAAATATTTTCAAGTAAAACTCCTAGAGAGATAAGAGTAGACAAAATCTTCAAAAGATCCTTATAAGATTCAATTCTGACTAGTTCTTCTAGAATAAGAGCAGAAGTAAACTTTAGATCAACATATTATCTCTCTTTCTTGAAATAATAGGAATGTAAGGTCCCACTAGCTTTGGTGAATTATCATCATCATCATACTTTCTATCCTTATATCTACAATTAGAAGGAGCAGATATATCCATATGAAATAATTAATTATTTATAGGGGATTATTCATTCAAGGGTGTATAATCAAAGATGGGAGCTCCCCCATATGTCAAAAAATGGGAGGAATATTCTATATTGGACCCACATCCTGATCACTTTCTGAGTCAGCAAGAGAAGTTCCAAATAAAATAGTACTTGGAATTTCCCCCCCCCCCCTTAGGAGTAAAAACTACTACTCTAAAGTAAATAGTTCCAACTAGAGATTCCACTTTCTTTGAAGTTTCTAGAGTAGAAGATAATTCTTTTCTTATAGTTTCTACCTTATCTAGAACTATATATTCCTTTGTAATTTCTTATGCTGGAGAACCACCCATGCCCTCTTTATAATCTCTTCAAGATTCCTCAGCTTCATACACTATTTCTTGAGAATCACCTTCATTAGAAGAGTAATTAGAATAAAAAATCCAATCTAGTTCCAAACTAGGATCAATGATATCTCTTGGTTTATTAGGATCTAAGATTGGATTAAATATCTCTTAAAATATTTCCATAATAGTTATACACATCCCCTTTTAGGGATTCCAGATGATATTTATTATTTTTCAAGTGGTTTTATTTAAATAAACACCACTAAAGAACATAGATTACTTTACTCTAAGAATAATCAATCTTCTTTTATCAATAATTACAGAAATAAATTTAGGTATGAAAGATTGTCAAATCTTGAATAAGGTTTGAATAACTCTTCCATACACCCCATCAAGAATCTTGGAAAACTGATATGAACTCTATGAACCATAAGGAAGTTTGATAACTCATCGAGATAAATTTTCCCTTCATAGGGAAGATTGTGTGCCGAATAGATTTCCCCAATAAACTACATTCTACAATGAGCTTATTTTTTATTTGGAATTTGATAGATTCAGTCATATTTCATATCTTCTACCACATTCCCAATCTCAAATTGGGGATGGTTCACTAGATATGAACTATGAGAATCTTTATACTCCCCAAAATACAGAAATCATAAATAATAATGCCGAAATGTTGAGTATAATTCATACTCTTGACCATCAATAATATTATTAATCACATCCTTGGGATCTCTAGCTTTAGACATCATATTTAGGTAAAAATATATTACTAGGAATATTTTAGAGGGGTTATTTTCTTCTAAGAAGCATCTCATCCATCATTGATGAAGAAAAACTCTCCATACTAAGGAATGAATCATCCCGAACCACTTGGTATCCACTTCCTTTTTTGGGATGACCTCAAGAGAAAGTAGATAAGGCTTTCTAAGCTTTTGATATTTTGTCAAACCATATTTTTCTCTTTAAGATGATTTCCTAGAATCTTTTATGTACGATCTCTTCATTTCAACTACACTTGACTAATATTAGTGATTTTAGATGCTAAGTATTTGGTTTAGAAGGGTTTGATAAATGTTTCAAAATAGAGTTTGGATTAGTTCTAAAGAGAGTGCGATGATTATGATTTTCATTTGACATATTTTAATCATTTAGGGATTTTTGAATAGTAACATATGAGAAAATAAAAATAAATATTTACCTTATTTTTAAACCCATAAAGTATATTTTAAAAAATAATTATCTAAGAGAATAATCGATATATCTAGAACTTATATATATATTTAAAATAATATAAATAAAAATATTAAACAAATATCAGAAAACATTTTAAATATAATTAATCAAACCTAAATTATGTTTGATATAATTTAATTTCTCATAATTTAGAGGCTTTGTAAAAATGTTACCTAGATGATATTATGTGCCAATGAATTTAAGAGTGATATCCCCTTTTGAAAACGATCTCTCAAAAAGTGATGTAATATATCAATATATTTTTTCCTAGAATAATATACAATATTTTTGGAAATGTTAATAGAACTTGTGTTATCACAATGTATAGGGACATTTCTGAATTGATACCCATAATCTTGTAAACTGTGTTTTATATAAATATTCTATATACAATAACTTCATATATTTATGTACTCATATTAAATATTATAAAATGATATAGAGTTTTTTTTTCTTACTACAACATGGAGCTATAGATTTTCTCAAAAAGTGACATGTTTCAGAGGTGCTCTTTTTATCCTACAAAAATCCACTGAAGTCAGCATCTAAACAAATAATTAGATCAAAAGAATTTACTCTAGAATAAAAAAAATTATAAATTGGTTTCAATTTTGATGTATTTAATTTTTTAATAGTATTTTAATTATATTCCTTAGTGTTTTCATGAAATTAAAAACACCTACAGATACTAAAAATAATATTAGGTTAGCTATCAGTTAAGTATAATAAATTTCTAATCATACCTATATATTTGGTTTGATTAACTAGTTTCCCTATTTCATAAAGATCTATATTACATCTTATATTCATGTGAGTATCACTACCTTTAGTTCTATCCATATAAAAATGTTTTTGTAGATCAATAATATACTTTATTTTATTTAAAATGATTCCTTTCTTATTTTGAAAAAATTGAAAACCAAGAAAAATTATAACTCACCCATTAAACTCATTTAAAATTCATTTTTCATTAATTTTTATAATTATATACATAATAATATTTTAAATGATCCAAAAATAATACCTTTAACATATATTTAAACTATCAAGATATATTTAGAAATTCTTTTAAAAATTAAAGTAGGATCTTCTATGCATTTTGAAAAAATTTTAAAAATAAAAAATGAGCAGATCCTATCATACTAAGATCTAGGAGATTATTTTTAAATGTACAATGCTTTGGTTAATTTAAAAAATTATTTAGAAATTTAGGTCTTTAAAATCTTGGGGGTTTCTTTTACAAAAAAATACTTAATAATATACCGATTTTGGAAGGCACTCTTAACATCCAATGGATTTAATTTTCAATTCAAATGCACTATATATGAAAGTAATATTATAATAAATTTAAGCAATTCAATATGTGAAATTGTTTACACATAGACAATAAATTACTTTTGACTATACCCTTTTCCAATCATTCTATCTTTATTTCTAGTTATAGTTCCAAACTCATCAACCTTGTTCCTAAACAACTATTTAGTGTCAGTTTTTAGGAAGTATTTAGCTTCTTTTATTAATTCCTATACTTTTATACTTTAAAACTAATTAAACTCTTCTTATATATCCACTATCCTAAATTCATCATCTATTTATTTAGTGATGTTTTGTTTGGTTCAATCTGTGACAAGACGGCTTTATGATTAACCTGGTCTCTAATAGAGTATATAGTATGAGTTCCTATATCTAAATCTATATATATAACATTTAAGGGATGGTATCTGTGAATCCTAGTGGCTCTAGGAATATAATTAATTGGTACTTCATTTTCTTATTTAGGCTCAATTCCAAACAATTCCTTAGAACTATGTGATTTTTCTACAAGAGATTTCTCAAAACTATTACTAGGCTTGGTTGAGGTATTTACATTCAAATTTTAAAGATCATCCTCAAGGTTTTCTAAATATTTAATAGTATCATGAGGACATTTTTCAATTATTTTTACATGTATATATTCTTCCACAATTTTGGTTATCTTATTGAATATACTACATGATTTACTGGTGGATGAATAACCAAGGAAAATCCCTTTATCACTTTTGGATGTAAACATATCTAAACCCCCTTTGTGTTTTGTATAATGAAATTATAGCCAAAAAATATAAATTAATTAACTTTTAGTTTTATTCTATTCCATAACTCATATGGATTCTTCTTTATAGGCGGTCTAATAAGAACCATGTTGATAATATAACAAGTTATATTGATAGAATTTTCCAAAACATAAACAGGTAGGTTATTCTAACTAAGAATAGTCTAGGAAATATCTTAAAGTGTTTTATTTCTTCTTTCTACAACACCATTATTCCATGGAATCCTAAGATTAGAAAAGTTTTGATTGTTTCCATATTTTGACCATAAATATTCAATGTCTTGATTTTCAAACTCATGGAATGATCACCCCTTAAGGTCTTAATAGTATGTCCACTATATTTTCCAATTTATTTTTTATATTTTGATAAATATAAATAAGATTTACTTTTATGATCTAGAAAGAATACCATAGTTTATCTTGAAATTTAATCTACACGAATACAAGCATAGTGCTTACCATTAAATCTAAAAACTATAAAAGTACAAAAAATACATCTAAAAAAACTCTTGGGGTTGAGAAGTTACAACTTATTTATTTGATTTGAAAGATACCTTATATTATTTCCCTTTTTAATATGGGTTACAAACTTTGTCATTTGGAAATTATTGTTTAGGAAGATTATTAACCAATCCTTTCCTAGATATATTTATAACTGAGTGAACGTTTCATTGGATGAGTCTATTTTGCCATAGATAAGATTATTTATAAATAAACTTAAATAAGAAATATTTTGAGAAAATAACGAACCTAAATCAACTACATAGGAATTATTATTAATAAAAGATGTAAAAACTAAAGTATTCTTAGAATCATAAATTTATCAAGCGTTATTTTCAAATTTTACATGATAGCCATCATCATATAATTTTTATATTATAATAATATTTCACTTTAATCCATCAATAAATAAGACTTTAGAAATTAAAATGGAATTATAATTACCGATTTTATCGATTTAAATTATATTTCCTTTGGCGTTGTCACCAAAAGCAACATGTCCACCAGCTACCTTAATAAGGATTTTAAATCTTGAGTAGTCCATAGTCAAGTTTATAGAACATCCACTATCCAATTACCATAAATGTTTAGTAGTTATTTTTAATAAGGTTTTATATAGAAAAATTAAAATAGAAATGATTTTGGTATCCATACTTTCTTAGTTCAAAAAAATGTTAGTAATAAAAGATCTGGGAATCCAAATCCATTTGAAAGATTTACCATAAACAAACTTTATGATTTTAGAAATGAAAAAATTATTTGGTTTATAAGAATTATAACTATTTATAGAGTTGGTAGAGCTTGATCTATGAAAATATTTATTTTAATACATTTTCCTATAGTCAGGATGGTAACCAATCTTAGTTGTATACATGGTTGTGGTTTTTTTTCAAGAATCCTCATCAAGATTTATATACCATTTTAAACCCTTGTAGATCCTTTATGAGTTTATCATTATAAATTTAAGTTTACTTTTTTCCTTTTAGTAACTGCTAAATCTTTTCTTTCCCTATAAAAGATCAGATTTAAAGTGAACTGAAAAAGAATACTGCTTCTTTAAACTTTTGTATTTATCTATTAGTTTATTGATTTTTTCTTCTATAATATTAAACTATTCCGAAAAATATTCACTGTTCATATCTTCATCATTATTTTTAGTTTTAGAAATATTTTATATATGAACAATAGATACAAAAAAATATTTGATACCTCATATGTGTTTGTCATGAAACAGATGTTAGCTCTATCATTTTTATCTTCTCTAGTTGATTCAGATTCACTTGATCTATCCTCAGAGGTGTTCTAGGTGTATTTCATAGCCTTATTAGGAATTTCACCATTATCCTCATATCTTTTCATATATTTCATCTTAAAACAATATACCATGATGCATTGTTTTATTTTTTATTCATAATAGGTTACTTCACCTGATTGATTATCCATTTTTGAATTCCATTTTCTATTATATTTTAATCTATATTTTGACTTATTGAAGAATTTATTATTCATATAGAAATTTTTGAATATTCTAGATAGGTGAGCAATTTCCTCATCACTATCCAAAGGTGATTCATCCTCACTCAAATTATCTTGTTTTTTTTCTTTTAACTTTGAACTAGAAGTCTTTGAATAAACTACCTTTTAGGATAATCTTATTCCTATTTGTTCACTTTCATTTCCTCCTCATACATCATAATATTTCCAATAATTTCATTCATAGGTAACTTACTTATGTTGAATTATTCTCTAAGGGAAACACAGGTACCTCACCATCTATTTGGTTAGCATCATAGAAGTCACATTTGATCTTTATCTTCAAGTTTATTCCCAAGTTTCTGAATCATGTTTATAATCTCATTAAACATGAGATACATATTATAATTTTTTTTATCAAGTTTCATCTTGAATATATCATATTTAATATTATAAGTATTCTGGCACATCTCTTTTACATTTTAAGTTTTTTCATGCAAAAAGAAAGAGTATCCTATATTTCCAAAGAACTAGAACAAATAGAAATTCTATTAAATGTATCTTTTTATAAACCAAATTACAATGAATTTATGTAATTACAATTATAGTTATAATAATCCTTACTATAATAACTCCATTTAGCTATAAAAGATTTGAATTTTTCATAATTTTCCTCGATTATGGTCCAAATAACAAATCTGATGCACAATATATGGACTTTCTTTTTTATTTTTCACTAAGCATAATTGGTTACATTAAAATTAGTTGGTGAGTTAGTGAAATTTCTCTCTAATCTATTATTATCTATATAGATATAAAATAAAAAATAACAAAAAATTTATCTTTTTGTAAAAACTAGATTATATTTAAAAAGTAATAAGAACATTTGATTCCAAATATTGATCGGAGTGGACAAATTAATAGGATGGTTAATTTAGTTTCTAATTAATATTTATATTAAAAAATGATTTAAAATTAAACCCCCATATATAAAATAAAGACCAATTAACTAAAATAGTAAAATAATATAATCTGATCTTTCAAAAAGCTTCTTTAAAGTTTGATCACAACTCAGTTAAAACAAGTTTAAAATACTTTTTACTTTCGGAATAAATTTACTTATATAAAACATTTTATATAACAAATCATTAAATATAACTATCAATGTACTGTTTTTAAACTGAGTTATGAAATATAAAATAGATTTTTTATTAAAATAGAGTAAAAAATAGGAAAAACACACAGTGGATTAAAACAAGAGGTTCTGTCTCAATCTGAGACCTAGTTCTCTCCACTTAAAAATAACCAACTTCTAAGAATTTTATTAATAAAATAAACTAATCCTTACTTAACAAAGTGCACAAGTCTATCCAAGATATATATATCCTCTTCCATAATCCTTTATGGGAGAATAAAATATAAATAACTGTACATTTGTATTCCTATCTATATATCATCTTCCGCAATTTTTCATGGGAGTAAAGAAAATAAAAAATGTGTGACATAGTGTTTGGAACTCTCTAATTTAGTATCGAATATAGTTCTTAAAATATATACAATGTAAAACACATAAATCTCATGAATTAATAAAAATATAGTATTTTAAGAGAAATAATTTGATGTAGTAGAGAATAAATTTCTGTTGTTCTACAGGTAATTCTTATATTCACAATGTCATATTTTCGTTTTTAAGTGATGTAAAAATATTATAATATGTTCTTTGATGATTTATAAAATTTTAAGTGAAAATAGAGCATTACATGCATTTAAAATAGAGAATAAATCTACTTTTTAAATTTGGGAAAAATCTGGATGTCAATGGATCATAATGCCTCTTTTATCCATCTTTGGTATCCTAGAAAAGAAAAAATTTTCTCCAAAAATATCCATTGAGAAATCATCATTGAATATCCTCATAATTCATCATGAAATCTAGGCTCATTAAATTATTCTAACCAATATTTAATTCTACACTAAAAATCAGTGGAATAAATATATTTAATAATAAAATAATAACTTTTAGGCATGGACTCTTTAAGTTTTCCATGTCATCATCCATGCTCACTTCAACAATTTTTAATAATTATGGTCAAATTAGTTGATAGATCATACAATTGATAATTTGAAATTTTTTTGATCATATTAATCTTATTTCCAGTCTATTACTTTTTTAAATTATGAATTATGACCATAGTCACTTCATTTAGTCATCTGGTTGATTAATTACATTTTAAAATGTCTACATTTCACATATGGTCTCTTTATTAAATGTTTGGTTGATATAAAATGAACATGAAGTAGATTCATGACTTTGTGATAATTTTCAAAGATTCACTGCTGCATCTATATGGATTTTCAGTCATAAGGTTTTTCATGAGGTTGATCCAACTTTCCTTGATATCTATCCAAGAGTTTCCTATATACCAGTTATGGTCGATCTGATAGGAATGCAGTCAATCCAATAGTCATGCAGTCAATCCATTCCTTTTTAAAAAACATGATAATTAAATTCATGTGATATATAATGTGTGTTCACTTGGTTTTTTAGGGGGCCACTTGATTCATTTTCTATATATCATCCATGGTTGATCCATTCGTCATGCGGTCGATACATTTTCCATGTAGTTGTTTTGGTACTTTTCCAAATTTCCATTCCTCAGACTTATAATTGATTGACTATCTGACTAATATTTATAGTTGATTCATGTATTAAAAAAATATCAATTATTTTTTAGAAATTAGTTTACCTTTCATAAAACATAATATAGGTTAAAAAATATAAACATGATTTTTGACTACTAAAATAAGGAATTACTGGACTAAGCAAAAAAACCGAATCTACTATGATAGTCTTAGAAATGAGCCTTGAATAAGGGAATGATTTTCATTACTTATGTTTATGAAAAAAACTTATGTGTTATGAATATGATATTTTTTCATGGTTCATGATTTATTATTTTTTATTCTACTCAATTATGACTTATGTATTTTTTTTATGAAAATGTCTTATTCCAAGATTGATGATGGATGATATTTGACTGATTGGGTATGATTTTTATAAGTATTGATCATGTTATTACACCCTTATTCTTATTTTATGATCACTTATGATCATTGATTGATATCTCTTAGGGTTACACTTTTTGAGCATATGATCTCACTCTTTCATATGTTTCCTTACCCCATGTTATAAACTACGGTTTTAAGTAGGGTATATCTAAAACATTTACTATCTGAGAAAAACTTTATAGGTGATATTGAAGTTCTTTCATAGAATAAAATGATTATGTATGTATTCTACAAATACACTAAACCAATGACTGAAAAATACCTTTTTATTTTTCAAACACTTTTAAGGGAAAGTGAGAACCCATGAAAAATAGGATACAAACATCAGGAACCATACAAGATGTCCAAGCTATTAAAGTATATAATCATCCTATTAAACACTTTATCCTTGAATAATTTCCATGGGAGACTACTTACCTTGGTTACCAGATCATCCTTGATAATATGTTTAAACCAGTAAGCCATCTTGTCTCCCATTTGGATGTACTCATCCAGGTTTATTTTCCTTGCATTAAAACCACTAACCTGAATACAGTCTTGATTTTTGATCCACTATGTATTCTCTTTATAAGTCTCTCAAAAATCCTATCAAAATCCACTTATGAGGCAATAATAAGAAGCTAGTCTTCCAACTTAACCTCATATGAGTGAATGATAAGGTGCCAGGTTTTTCTTATTCCCTTCTTGAATTCCTCCAATAGTCGGACAATGGACTCTCAAAGTAGGATTTAGTTATTTTTTGAGATTATGATTAGATAACATTGTTAAAAATCATGTCGATAATTCTAAGTATAAAAAAATGTATTAAAGCATTAGTAAAGTATATATTATGAGGGTTTCTTAGAAAAAACATCCCGATCTTTATATTGGAAAGTGAATATGGCTATGTAACATATTTCTATAAGGGTAACAACTCTGAAATGGGAATATAGTGTTTTAACTCGATCATCTATAGTGCATGAAGAGTGGCCCTATAGCTTCACACATAGATAGACATTCCTAAGTGATATTCTTAGGTTAATTTACATTTTGATTATATAAAATTATGAAGTATTTAAATAGATAATGACCATGGATGAACTAGGTTAAACCTAGGGTATAATAGATTTAAAAGGAGTCATGATTTAGAAATCTTATGAATTAATTATCAATATTTCATGACTAATCACAATGATTATTATTTCTCACACCATGATTTATGGTTTTAGTAAATGGCTGGTACTAAGAGGAATCATGTGAATGATGAATATGATAAACAACGTAATGACTATCCTTACAAGAAACTAAATGAAATGGGAGAAAAAAATGTGAAACCTTATGATTATGACTAACCATATATCTAAATATATAATTAACAACCTCAACTTATGTGAGTTTCCTGACAAACTTACTAATATAAAAATGGAGTTTCATGGGAGTTCAGTTTGATAAAGACCATGCAGGGAAGAATATTTAGATTCATATATGTTAAGAATGTGGGAATAATTACCAGGGAAAATTTATAAAAGGAATTATAATATGTTTTATGTGTGTAAAATAAGGTAATAAATAATGTAATTATTGAGGGGAAATAAATATTTTGAAGGAGGAAAATAAAGTACATCCTAAATTTCCATTTATAGTTAAATGCATTATATATGAGGAACTTTGGAATTAATTGAGTTTATTAACTAATCTAATGGTTAAATTATATACTAAGGATGGTCTTATGATATGTTAATCATTTGGGTTGATCATGATGGTTAAGGAACACTTATACTATATTACAGAGTTGGGGATGTCATGTTAAAGTCAGTAAGAATGTGCCCTATGAAAATATTATTATTATTCCCGATTATCCACTGAAGAAGGATAATGTTAATTCTTTATATTTTTATATTTATGTGTTTAAATTCCCATAAACACCAGTTATATTGAATTTCATAGATTGAACTTTATTTCACATCGTTTTGTAATTCATGTTTAATGTGTCAATTTGGCCCAATTGATCATCAAATTGTGGAATTAATTATTTTAATTATTTTAATTTAATATTTTGTCATATTATTTATCACATTGTGTGGAATATTTTTTCTTTTAGGATAAATGGATGAATTATATGGGAAGATTTACATTTTTTAAAATGAATCCAGAAATTTATGGAAAAAGAATAATGGGCCTTAGGCCCATCAAGTAAAAGTGGAGCTTAAATTTAAATCTTAATGAAGCCAAAATTTTAACTATATATATAGAAAATTATGTATATAATTTCATTAAACTTTTTATAGAGATAAATTTTTATGTTTCCATGGAGATCCAGGTCGTCAAAGATGATGATTTAAATATTGGACAGATTTTAGGGTCTATAAAATCATCCCACCATTTCAAGCATAAATTCTAAATGGATGATACAATGGGAAATAATTTATTAAAGGAATCATAAGAAAAATAGAAAAATATATTTATATTATACAACCCCTTCATATTTTACCATCTTTAATGCCAAATGTGAACTCCAAAAATGGGGATAAATCTGGCCAAAATTTATGGTCAACATTTCAAAGAGTCCAATTTCCTTTTTTTTCTCACCCTCCTTTTGACTCTATTAATTAATGGGGTAGGAACTTATTGATTGGGGTTAGACCCTATGACCTATAATTTTCTATTTAAGTATCTCTTGGTGAAGATATTTAGGGATGTAAGTTTCTTATTCAATTGTATTGTTTCTATATCATTTTGTAATCACAAGTCATTTTTCTCAAGTATGTTGTTTGATTCACACATGATTATTAATAAAAGTTATTCTTCATATTATCTTATTTTATTCTTTTTAATATCACAGTAATATCTTTGAATCTTTGTGTGCACTTATTCATACCAACACTTGTGAATATCTTCACACAACAGTAGAGTGATTGTTATTTAACTATTTTTCTTCTTTAATTCCACCATCATGAGTATACTACCCACTTCCATTGATAGAATATCAAAAATGTAGGGCTAAAACTATTATTGGTTTATCCATATAAGTATTAAGGGGATTTATTGGATTTTATTTATCATTTAAATAATTCTTAATCAATTCTATTTTTTTTGATATTTTTAATCAATGGTGTGACTTCTCCATTGATATCACTAATTTTCAGGTTACACATCCATATTTCTAGATTTATCCTATACCTTGAAGTTCTAATGAATATAATCCACCAATTTTATAGGTGATTTGACTTAGGATAGTGAAAAAACATTCATGATTGATTTGGGAATTTCATATTTCATTGAAATAAATACTCTCTAATTCAAGACATTTAAACCATTAAAATAAATTAATTTAATAAATCCCTTGTATTAAACTTGGATAAACTCATTACCTTAAATATAATTCAATTAATTATTTAAAACTTTCTAATTATACACTAAATTCAAACCCGTGTTTCCCACTTCATAGCTAAATCACCTCCATAGAATGTATATTTATTTAGGTTTATTCTTAGGTCTCCGAGGGTTCGAAAACCCAAGTTGTTCTATAAGAGACCACTTACACCATAAAACTTGGTTAAATTTTGGAATCACCAAATTTTATCTTGATTTCTAGTGTCCTAAGTAATTCATCTTAGAAACTCATTCTATTCTCTCCATTTTCTATTTTCTCACCTCATTTTCTCTTATCTTTCCCCCTTTATTTGGGTGCATGTTTATCTAAACTCATGAAAACTCAAACCATATAGTTAGGTTGAAAAAGGGGGAACCATTTAAAGTTTCAAGGAAAAGATATAATGGAAACATGACAAGTGAAACCCATTCCAGGCCTTATTTCTTGACAAAACACATGCTCATATAGATGTGTGTATAATTTCAGAATGGCACGAGTGCTTATAAAAATTTACACTTTATCTTAAATAATAAATTCTCTGATTAAATCCCGTCATGTTATTCTTCTAAATAAAATTTAATATTATCATAATAGATCATGAAAAATGGACAAAAAAATCAATTATTTAATATTAATAACACTTGATAATGATTTCAACGTCATACCAATTAATTATCATAATTGTTTCCACTTTGATATTATTCTAAAATATTTAAAGTTAATCCTATAAATAATTTTCTTGAATCAAAATATCCTTTTTAATGCTGAATCCACCAATGATTTATTAAATAATTGATATATTTATGTTCCAAGAATTTCATCATGTTTTATAAAAAATAATGATTTTCAAATTTACATATTTGGAAATCATAGACTAATAAAATTGAGGCCACCACTTCCTCATCAAAATTAATATTCTTCAAATCAAGGATAATATAGTGTCCCCATCATGGTATTTTTATCATTTAATAATATATTTACCAATATCAGATATTATTTTATTTTTTACAATATCTATTTTTGAAATATCTGTCATTAGAAAAAAAGAATTTTGAAAAAGTTTATATCTTATGAATTACATGTTGTACACTGGATATATCTAATTACTCTTTTAAAGTTTCCTACTGCATTATATCATAAATTGATTACTATTAAGAAGTCTAAGAGTACCCCTAAGGATAACTGGAGTACTCCAATAAAGTAATGAATTACTTATATAGAATCTTAGAGCTACACTCACTAGTGAAAATTATATTATAATCATTTGAAAGTTATCTTATATGACAATAAATTAATTATAATTTAATTAAGAACTCCCTTAAGTGTAATATTTTTCTCAGAGGAGTTCCCCTCCTTCAAAGTGTGATAAATCTACATGTCATTTCATAGAAGAGAGTTGCAATTCCGAATTTCCTAAACCATAGACCACCATACATTATTATTACCTCTCACGAAACTAACAAGAAGTATGGAGTAAGACTTAATTGAATGAATATGGCTGTTGTATAGCCTATAGATAAGAATACTACTAATACTGGATTTAACTTCTATTTAAATGGAATTAACCTACCCAAATAAGGTAGAAAAGCCGATTATGACCAATCCCCTGTTATCCTGAACCAATCCACCTCCCCGCCTAAAATCCTGACTAAAAGATCCATCCACATTAAACTTAAATCTAGAACTAGGAGGCCTCCACTTGACCCATATACCATGATGCGCACGATCCCGGCCTGTTGATCCCGTCACTAAACTGTAACTCAACCCACTACTAGAGAGAACATTTTTATCCCCTGAATGCATGGTTCTCAACTCATCAATCAGTTATAAAAACATTCTTTAAGAAAAAGAAGATAGCACCTCATGCCTTGCATACACCTGTTGCAAGCCTCTCATAGAATCTGACACATAGAAAAAAAATCCATGCCCCAAAGTTAGGTATCTTGAGATCATTACTAAGACTCATGAAACCATGAGGTCAAAAAATAATTCATTTCATTACCAAGGAAATAAAAACCAATATTCCTCCCAATGAGTTTCCAAAAGAAGGAATACCAATCTCTATTAAAAAATAAATTCCATGTAGTATCAATGGTGGGATTCTCATATCATAAGTAGCAAGAAGCCAATTAAACTACTTTCTACTGGATACTTTCCTTAATTGGAATTACTCTATTTTAGATTCTACAAACTAGAGAAATCATTTTCACTGGAAACATTTTCCACCATAATTTGGACACCCAAGCATCCAACTACCTTTCTTCTTACCACTATAAGCTGTAGTCCCGAGAGAAGAAATTATTAGTTGGTTAGAGAGTGAAAGAACATTTGTCTGGATCAACCACTTGAATAATCCTATAAAAAATAATATTTTTCTGATCATCCAGGGTTGTTGAGATAAGTCTCTAGTAAGAGATTCCCTCATGGAAAGTGATATCTCGAATCGGGAATCTAGGAAAATATAGTGGAGATATTTCCCAAATATCATTCTAAAAATTAATGGTGCCACTCCCTAACACACACCACATACTACCCTTCAACTTTTCTAAGTGATTGACCATGCACCTAGCTAGGCTAGAGAATTTACTAGAATTTTCATCCCACCTTATCAATTCCACTCCATAACTATACTTCATAAAATTTTCCCACAAATATTTTCCTTCAACAATATCCCATGCTAATTTTCATGGAAGACATGCATAATCATCTCTATGATATGGATATTAACACCACCCACCATTAGAGGTCTCACCATTCTTTGCCATGAGGCCTAATTAATTCTCCCTTTATACTTGAAGTCCCACATAAATGAGTTTATAATATTTTCTATCCCCATGATGATTCCTTTTGGGGCCTTAATAATAGAGAAAATATGCATTGGCATGGAATTTAGACTATTATTGACTAGTGAAATCCTACATCCAGATGACATCATCATATTTTCCCAATCATAAATATGTCCTGTCACACGACTAACTAAATCATAAAAAATAACCTTTTTAATTGTTCTATCAGAAATTAGGGCACCAATATAATTTATCAATAAATGTATTGCTTGAATACCATGTCTCACTTGAATTTAAATTTCATGTTGATACAAACATGATTTTGATATATATATATATATATATATATATATATATAGAAATTATAGAGACTAATATTTCTTCCACTCAAATCACCATAATTTTCATGATATTTTTGAATCCCTCAATGGAGTTCTTTATGCCATTTTGAAAAAACATCATATCATCAACAAACATTAAATGTGATATGATACATGTACAAGACATTTTATTGAAAGGAATGACCTCACTGTAAGTTATCACATGATTATAGTTCCTTGGAAGAGCCTTTTGATCTATAATGAAAATACTAGCCGAAACCAGATACCCTTATCAAAGACCCCTATATGATTTGAAGAAACCAAATTTCCGACCTAGGAGGGAAATAATAATCCATGGTAAATCATAACACATAAACAAGATATCACATACCCAACCTCTGAAACCAAATATGCTCTTAACTTTCCTAACAAAATCTCACTCCATAATGTCATAAGCTTTACCCATGTCAACCTTGATAATGATATTAGATCCAATAGATTTCCTATTAAGATCATCCAATTTCTCTTTCCCAATAGACACCACACCCTGAATGATTCTACCCTAAATGAACCCATGTTGTTCTTATGAAATTACCTGAGGTATCAATCTACCCAACATCCCATTTAAGATAATAGTAATAATTTTGTAAGAGAAATTACAAATACAGATAAAATTGTATTGATTGATATTAACTGGATCCATCAATTTAAGAATAAGATCCATATTTGCGGAATAAAATGCTCTAGGAAGATGGACCCCTCTAAAAACGTCTATCACCACATCACACAACTAAGAGTAATTAATTTCCCAAGCTGCAACATAGGACCTTAGAAATCGATCTGGCCCTAGAACACTCTCAGTATTAAAATCAGAGACAACATGTCTGATCTCTTCCTCATTTTTAATTGCCTCTAAAAGATCATTATCTTTATCTTGATCCAATTTTGGAATGATTCTAAGAAATCTCTCATCACCTGGGATTCTCATCCCTACTTCTTCAGTATATAATCTAGGCCACACTAGAAGGGTTTCTAAATAATTTTCATCTATTTCTCCATCCACTTCTACACTCCCTATGTATGACCCATCCACTAATAAAATAATGATTTTCCATGAATATTTCATCACCTTCAAGCAAGAATACGAGTAACCCGAGTTTCTATACCCTTACTTTAGCTAAATATCCCTTTATTTCACTCGTAACATTCTATTGATTTTAGCTAGATTCTCAGAGAGAATGTTTTGTTTCCTTATCATCTAGCCAAACACACCATCTTCCCAACTCTCCTAAATCTTCTCATCTGTTTCATAAATTTCCTTTTTTAGATATTCAAAGGAATAGTTATTTCTAGGCTTAGAGGATATCCAATCTAAATGATATCCTCTAAGTCTTTTAAATTGATCATTTAGACCCTCCCATCCCCTTCCACTCATAGATTGATCCAAAGAATTCTTAAAAATCTGAAGAAAATCCTCCTCCCTGATCCAAGTATCCAAAAATCCTACAATATATGGCCTTTTATTCTCCCTCTTGATGAGAATAAGAAAGGGAGTGTGATCAGAAAGGATACGAGCTAAATTCTTACCTATGACATGAGGAAAACAGTAATCACCTTAAAGGTTGGAAATGAATCCATTAAATATGCACCGGATTATTTGTGTCTATTTTTTTTTGCACTACATAAATTGGTCTCTCGAATAACCCATATCCTTGAGCCCAATTGGGGACAAAAATCCATTAAGTCCATGCATTTTTGTAGAAAAATAGTTCTCACATCCTTTCTTTTCTGACCTGTCACATATAGTATTGAATTCCTCACCCATGAGCATAAAATAAACATCTAAATTAATCCTGAACACTTATAATTTCTGTAATTAGACTTCCAAAGTGCCTACATTTATTCTTTTGAATTCATTCTATTACAATTTATTAGTACAAGATACTATAAATTTCTATAGGATGGTACATTTAGAAAACTATTTAGGTTCAACATAGAAATCCAAAAATATATTTAAATAATTTTATAGATTATTCAATTCATATTTTTCCTTCCTAATGTCTCTAAATATACTTCAAACTCATCAAAAAATTTTGTAAACATTTAAACACTTCAAATACTCTTTACATAATTTCAAATTTCTTGTATCATATTAAATACAAAAGTTACAATATTTCAAGTATCTTCACTCATTTATTCATTTAAGCTTCACTTAAACTTAATAAAATGAAAATATAAGAGATAGTAATCACTGAATTATGTATCCTTCATGTTAAATAATCTATGTATGTTCTATCTCCAAATCATCCAACTTATTCAAAAAAATTGACATATTTTCAACCAATTTATTAACAACAACTATTAAAACTATTTAGTTTCCAATTTAGTATCAACTATATAAAATTTACTATAAACTATTATAGATAGTGTATTTATCTTTCCAACAGTGTTTTTCATTCTATTATGTGAATATAATCTAAATAATAATTAAATTTCTACTACAAGTACATAGAATATCTCATTCCATTTATTCGAATACAATAACACCACTCTTCATCACCCATAATAGTATTTACAAATCAATGTATTTGAATACTATTAATAATTTTTAATGGATGGATTCAACCTCTATGAGACAAAACTCTATGACACATATATTTACATTATTATAAAAAACACAAAAAAACATTTTGGTACTTTAATATCATGTATTATATTTAATTTAAAAACCATTAATTATGTGTAAAAAATTATTTTTAATATATTTTCCTTTCTCTATGTAATTTTCATTCTCCACCTTATTGAAAATAACTTCAAAGGTTATTACTTATCCACTTGTTTCTCCCTCTTTCTTAATTCCCCTTTCTTCATAAGAGATACCATTTGATAGAAATATACAATGATTATTCTCAAAAGATGTTGATAATCTCATTTCTCTTAGAAATGGTCCATCAAATACTAAATTAAATGTGTATTTGAGAAATACATATTTATGAAAAAATGTGTGATTGATATGGAAATAAATATTTTGTGTATACATAGAAAAATGTGATACTAACTCTAGATTCACTTTAAAGGTGTTATGTAATCTGATTTTCAATAAATTTGGTAAAATACACTCCATTTCAAAAAATACCTAAAAAAATTAAATGTGTTATGATTTTTATCCCACTATTTCTTTTATAATCACTCCCCCTTCGTAAACAAATTTATAATAACTGTAAAAAATAATAAATTTATCAAAATAACTCAAACATTTTATTTTTTTAATTTGTTTCCATAATCATGGATGAATAAATTTTTATATTGTATAAGAATAAAAATATTTATCAGTTCTCATGTTTCATTATTTGACTCTAATTTTCAATAAAATGTACAATAATTAGATAAGTGTGAGAATAATTAAAGTCCTTATCATCTTAATAATTTGAGTAGTAGTGATGTGATAAGGATCTCAATGCATATATTATTTTATTTTAAGTTTAAATTTGTAGAGAAAACAACATGATTACTCCACCCTTGATTACCCAAATATATAATTCTTTAGGAAACATGTATTCTCATTACTATTTATCTTTCATCTTAGATTTAATATTCATCATTACTTTATCAATAAATTCATCTTTACTTTTCTCTATTAGGTCCATTTTCTTACTCAATTTCATCTGGATTGGCTAAATATTTTGGAATTATTTTGGAACATTCTCAGCCTTCTTCTTATGTATAAACTCCAAATTTGTATCATCATTTTTGAATAATAATTAAATGATACTTTACATTTTTTTAACAAATCATTTTGACCTTAGAGAACTATAATATATATTTTAGAGTGTTTCATGAAGGATTTCATCTTCCACATCAATTTACTATAGTAATTAGGTTACCATTCATTAGAAACCACCCTTGAAATTATAATTCACCACCTATGTTGTCTTTGAACAACCCAATCACGTTATTCTTATCTTAAAATAATTAAACTCTTTCCCTAAGATTTCATCTTTCAAAACTTATTTTTATAGACACTTTGAAATGGTTTATGGTGTTTCCTTTTATTCTATAATAGAAGAGTATTATCTTTTGATTTATTGTTTTTCCAATTTTATTCTTGTTTTATTTAAGTTCAATATTATTTTTTTGATCCTAAGAAGGAATTTTTATCTTCATCCAATAATATTTTTAGTTTTTTGGTCTTATCTTCACATAAATATAATATTTTTTTCTCATTGTTTTTTATCAGAACACATATTACCTATGAACACCTTTCTCTCAATAATCACTAATGTTATCGAGTGATTCAAATCTATTTTTATTTCGTAAAAATTGAATCTTGGAAATCATATTTTTTCTATATTGATTTATTTTTTCATTCAAGTATACCCCATGAGTATATCCCATAAATGATATTCATATATTGGAATAACATAAAAAAACTAGGAAACCTTCTTTCCAAATAACCAACAACACTAGGAGTAGCTGAAAAATAATCCTATTTTTTCTTTATTTAATTCCTTTATAGTTTTTTTAGAATTTTCACCTTTCTGTTTTTAGGTAGAAACTAAATTATTTTATGAAAAAATTTTGAAGCTACACTTCTTGGATATCTTATCATCAACCATTTATGAGGTGAGTATTTTCTTTCCCATTTTTCCACTGATATTTTTATAGATTTTAATTTTGAAACAAAATTTAGAGAAAAAACTATATTCGTGTAAAGATATTTATTATGGAAATGGATTACCTATCCTCATTATCTAGTAATAAATTGATCCACTTATAATAAAAATCTATTTATACCACTAGTTTGATTCTCCATGGATTCCAGAATCATTTCAAAATATTTTTTTAAGAAAAATATTTTTTTAAATAAATTTTAATGAATATACATCAATCATATCTAGATTAATTAGCCTCAAATACAATTGAATACATTTCATATTAATAATGTTTTTATTGTCTTCACATGTTTTCAACCATTAATTATATTCGCTATGATCTTTTGAAACTAATAATTATTCTTCAAAATATTGTCTTATTCATAATTGACAATCTCTATAATTCCTTTTACATTAACTTCCAACTAAGAATCGATGAGATTCAAAGATAATTTTTATAGTTTTTGAATTCATATATCACTTCAATAAAAATATTCTAAATAAGAACTTTCTAACAAGTAGTCCATTGAAATTAATCATTTATATGAAAAATTATTTCATTGAAATTTTAAAATGACTATTATTATTATTTGGAATGTTTTTTTAGATTGTAACACCTACTAATATTTTCAACTAGTGAATCATCCATTGCATAAATTTAGAACTATAACTATGATTTTTCATCATTTACTCCCTTGATAAATGTAAATTTTTGTGTGAAAACATTATTAGGTACATAATTTGTATAATCTATGATTTTAGAAGAAAAATAGCTGAATGATTTATTAAACACATCCTTATAATATATAAAACTTCATTCATCTGATGAATAATTATTAATAGAACTAATAAATAAGTGTGACTCATATTACCTTTCGTTTTTGGTCAATAAATATTATCCATTGAAATTATTATAAGCATCATTGAATTTTTTTTCCTATTTTTATTTTTTATGTTTGAAATTGGAAAATATTTAGCTACATGAATAGTCACTAATTCTCAATTTGAGGCTCTTTTAAAAATACATCAAATATAAACATCATATAAGTATGAAAATATAACTATGAAAGAAAAAATTTAAATCCAACTAAATGGAAACTTAAGCTATGATTCCAATTTAAATACCCATCAGATCATGTGTATACACCTAAGAGAAGGGGTTTATATTAGGTTCTACCAAATATATGTAATTCAAATTACAATTTTATATTTTACACACTCTGATATTTGATCGTCTATTTTTGGTTTATATGGGAGGATCTATTTAGTTTTCACCTAGTACACAATACAACATATAATGTTGGAAAGAATGAAATCTATAGTATATGGTATCCTTATAAGGTTTAACCCCATTAGGGGAATTGAACTTTTTTTTCTTTTTTATTGACTCTGATTAAATACATCTTTACTATAAATGCATGTGGATACAACTAGGAATCATCTTGACCCTATAGAGTTTTTCACACTCACCCAACATCTCACTATTCTACCATAAAAATATACAGTGTTTTTAAATACATCACATATCTCTTATAGTTATATTTTGTTTTTTTAAAAACACTTATGAACCAAATCTATTTGAGTCTCTAGGATGTGACTACATCAACTGATTATATCATTTTCCACACTAAATATTCAACTACCAATAAATTTTCATTAGTAAATCCATACAACATGGTTTCTTTAGAATGTCAAAAACTCATATCTTTCAAATAATCATATCAATGGATTCTCAAAACTCAGTTTTAAAGAATATTGGATGATAAGGAATAATAAGTAGAACATCATGAATTATGGAAATATTTAAATCTTCATTTATTATTTCTCCTAGTTTTTTACTTTTGGAATATAATGCATCAAAAATATTCTGTAAATTCTCATGCTGATTTGGCTAAATGGATTTGATCAACATAATTGGGTGAGATTCTTACACATCTTAAATAACAATAATTTTTTCCTTTAGTTTTTTGTTTTGTTACCCATTCCTCTATTAGAGAGACCTAATGTTATCTTTTCCCAGAATCTCTTTAAGCACAAATTTCTATTTATTCTTCAAAAAAATCTATATTTTATGATCAAAAAAATTATTTTCTATATATTTGATAAAGAAAATCATCTAAAAATGGTTAAATGTTAAACTAATTTATTTCCCACAACTAATTAAACAGGGAGTATAAAAACCCAGTCTTAACTTAAATATAAAATTATATCACTTTTTCAAAATACATAAAATATTACACAAATAGATTCCCAAAGACCGAAATAGTTTAGTTCCTTCAGAAACTTGTAAAAGTAAAAAATTATACATGAGTGAGATACATTATCTCCCCTAGATATTTCCAAGTCTATAACCCCTCTTAGATATATCATACATGAAATATATCTTCCTAACCTTGGTAAGGAAAAAATAAAAGGGGTGATATCAGATGCCCAATAAGGGTAAACAAGAGAGATAAGTAAGAATAAAAATGATAATAAGGGTATGATAACATGATTATAACATTAGAAGATCATACCATACGTATAAAAGATCATAAAAATGAATCATGTCATAAAGATTAGTAGTTCAAAAGAAATGAATCATAAGGGATGAAAAATAATAATCCATAAAAGAATAACATATGAATAAGAAATGGAATTGTGGAATACACATAAACATGTAGTATCATTCCCTATAATTCAAGAAACATTACTAGAAATTATCATGGAACCTCAAGGTGACTACACCTACTAGGCATGACAAACTACCAACCCAAGTCAAAATCCATTCCTAGTAAGGGATTAGGTTTCCCATATTGGTTGGAAAAAAATCCCTCAAGGTAACATTGAACCAGTTTTGAGGTGTTTGTGTTTATTGACAAATCATGTTTTCTTGTTGACAAAGAGGGTTTACTTAGTATGTTGTGGTGTTCTAGAGATATTGTTGAAATTATCTATTGACAAAGAACCATGAAAAATGAACAAATGGTCTATAGGTGGTACAAAAATAGTAGATACAAGGTGGCGCCATTTTCCATTGTTTGTCAAATTTTTGGGCCTCAAAATCAAAAAATGGAGAAACATGTTTTTGGAAAAGTAAGTTGCACACAAGATAGAAGATGGTTTGGAAACATGAACACAAGGAATGTTTTGGGATCAGAATGTTGAAAAATGGAAAAGGAATGATGTGCATGAAATATTTGGAAATGTATGTAAAAGAAAATTACACTTCTAATGTGACGTCAAATGGGATTTTGCACACCCGAGGAGGATCTTGCATGACACGTCGAATATTCCATATAGGGGTCGACAATGCCTATAAATAAGAAGTGACCCACATCATTTGAAATAGATCAACACTTAGATATAATTCAATCTATGGATCGCATAATAATTTCATGCAAAGGGAGTTGCATGAAATATTTTGAGTTGCTCGCAAGCTAAGAAAGTTGTGCGTAATATTTGATTTGCGTGTAATATTGAAGTTGTGTGCAAAGGGAGTTTCATGAAAAAATGGAATCTTTGACACAAGGCATTAAAATTCTGTACAAGATACAGAAAGGGTGGTGAGAATGATTTGAATTTGCCCAGTAGTATTGTGGTTAAGTGGTATTAATCCATGGTTAACAGTGAGATATCAATAGATCACCTATATACAGTGGAGGATGCATTCATTTGTGATAATGAAGGGACCTACAAGTCTATAAAATGTGAGTAGATATTCTAAAGAAGCAATGATCACACTTTAGTTGAGAGAGCAGTGAGATTTAAAATTGTGAATGGTTGTAAACCAGGAGGGATAGTGAGTCTGCTCCGAACATTATAAAAAATAGTGCACTTTTAGTAGATTTGGTATATCGGTACATCGCCGGTGTATGGTCCTTGGATGTATCTTAGTGAGGGTGAACCAAGTAAAATTGACATGTCCTGTTCTTACTTTAAGATTTGTTCAAACTCTCCAATGGGAAGGAGAGATAAGAGAGTTTTTTCTAACAACAAAACATGATCAATATGGGCAGTTGTTTTAATATATCATATCCTAATTCAACCCCTTATTAGGGTATCTAACCTAGTGGACCAAAAAATATTCCCATAATGGATCGATCTTCCACATAATCCTATAGTGGATTGGGTTTCCACATCTTCCAATATTCATGGGGGCTACACCTACTAGGTAGGACACACCACTACCCCTAGTCTCAATCCTTTACTAGGAAGGGATTGTGTCTCTCCATCTTTATATAGTGGATCAAGCCCGATGACATGATTCCTATCATTATCTCATGAGATATAAATTTTTTCCCAATTAATTAGAGGTAGATATAGGTCTCATCCATATCATAATAATATCATTAATATATGTACCAAATGTTAATTAAAAATTAATCATATAATGAACCATAGAAATAAATGGGTTGAATAAACATTCTATCATAACCCATGAAATGAAATGGGTGTCCAAAACATGTAATCGCATCTTAATCTATGGAAAAGGCAGATTTTATAATCATTTCATCAAAGAATAACCCCTTTAAAATAGGCATATTTTATAAGCATCAAACCTATGGAATAGTAACATTATTTATAAACATATAACCCATGAATAATAAAAATGTTTTATAAACATCATTCTATTAAAACATAAACCATTTAGAGAAAGAATATGAATTAAACCTTTGGACCATTTGTTATAAATGCATCAATAACACAAATAGATGTCATCATAGATGAAAAATAAATTAGAAACATCCTTTTAAAAACATTACTTGATGAAAATATCCATTATTCTTTAAAAAAACTATTTTTAAAACATAAATCCTTTTGAAAAACATTTCCACTGAAAATTAATTTAAAACATAGAATGAAGCATTGAAATTATTATGAATTTTTTCCCTCAAAATCATATAAAAGATGATTGAAAACATTTTGAAAACCTTTTTATTTGAAAATATTTTATAAACATAGAAATAAGGCTTCAAAAAAATTTATAACTTTTTCCCATGAAAACATATAAAAGAAGCTTGAAAAAACTTTGAAAACATTTTTCCTTGAAAATTATTTCAAAACTTTTAAAAGAAGATACATAACATTTTGAAAACTTTTTTTTATTAAAAATACATTTCAAAAATATAAATGAAGCTTATAAATCATTGATATCATTTTCTTTGAAAATAACCTTTTGAAAATATATAAAAGTTGTTTTGAAAATCATTTAAAACAATTTTTAAACAGAAAATATTTTTAGGAAACTTTTTCATTGACAAACATTTAAAAAAAAGTATTTCTAGAATATTAGGATAAAATTTTATTTCAAAATTAACATTTTAATCTTGAAAAGGATTCTTAAATAGAATTTTGGACATGAAAATGTGTAAATATATATGTTCTAAACACTTCTTTTGTGCCATAAAATGTTTAGAAAAATGGTTTGATCAGAAATTGACAAGAAAATTTCTTTTTAATTTTTTTTGTATAAAAGGTAAAAATGAGTAATAATGTATTTTAAATATCATAGGATAATAGTTTAATATTTTTTGAAACATTTTTATAAAACCTGGGTTTGAAGGAACATAGATTTATGAATGAACAGAGAGAGAGAGAGAGAGGTAAATTTAGACTTTGTTAAATTATTTTTGATCATATTATGTACCAAAGAGTATAAAAATTGAACCAATATATGAAGATATCATGAATTAATAGAGGATAAGAAAATACATGAGATTTATTGAGATATTGATCATAATATTTCATCAATATAAGTATAAGCACAAACAATCTCGATAAATCATGATATTGTTTCAATAAACTCTTACCACTTTAAAATTGAATCAGAATCACCAAGTAATAAAATGAAATTATATTAAGCTTAATATATCATAATAATAAAGATATTAATGAGATAACAGGTAAAATGTAATTATATACATGTTGTAAAAGAATATGGTGTATAGTAAAACATGTGTCCCAAAGAAGTCAAACTGACACAAAAAATATATTAACGATATGTTAACTTTTCAGTAGTAAAAACCCATGAAAGAAAGATCGTCAATTGGATATGTAAATAACCATAAATTAAAGTATAATAATAATATAATACATTCATGGGTATTATATACAACACACAAAATAATCAAATGGTGATTATGGAAAGTGTATCATGGAAATAAAAGGTGAGATGAAATTCTCTTACCTTAAGTCTTGAATTTCTTTCTACACTTTCAAACATCCTATATAATAAATATAAGTTTATTATAAATATACCCAATAATAATTTTCATATATATAATACCATATATAATTAATTTATTAATTTAATTAGGAATTTATTAGTAATTTCATGTTAAAGTAATGTTTTGGGTAATAACCACTTGGCTGGTCATGCATGTTTTGACTTTTTATTCTTGATCCTCTTACATAGATCATGATTTACTTATTTATATAATGTAAAACATGATTTATATATCATATATATTTATTATATAAATAATTATAGCAATATATAAAATGAAAGAATATTAAATTAAATGCTCTTTTCATGGATACAATAGGTCATACATTCACATGAACGTTTCTTCCATTTTGTTGTCGTGTTAAAATAAAGTAATTGACACACACACACACATAAATATATAATATAATTACAATAGAATTATTATGTAATATATATCATATAAATTTACTAAACCTATCTCTAATACATTATATGTAATGTATGAACAAATCACATCTCTTTGAGGAGGTGATAATCTACACTTCTATAAATGAAGTTATTGAATTTATAAAAAATGGATAGCAAGAAGTGCAACACCCTGAGATTTTTATGAGATAGATTTTTTTAATTTATTTGATGTATTATTTTACGCTAAACCAATATATGATTATGATACACACAACATCATATTAGGTTGGATTATATGCAACACTATGCTTGGCTTGTGTTACAAACAATTTCATGTCATTTTTATATAATTCATTTCATGAAAGACCAAGTTTAAGCGAACAACTAAATATTATTATGTTACATTATATCCTAGGAATTATAATGGTGAGTATGAATAGTATTAACTGAATTTTGAGAATATTCTTTACACATTTATATATAATAAATTATTTGGTTAGAAATTAATTATAAATTAAAATAAAACCCTTTTTAAATAAAATGAAATGTTTTTATGAAAAACTATTAAAATGAAAATAATTGTGTTTATAAAATGATAAAATCACACTTGATGTATTTTATTAATGAAATATATATGTAATATTTTTAATATAATGTTCAAAATTCATCTTATATGTTTTCTAGACAATATATTAGAACAAATAAATTTTTGTCGAATAAAAGATGTATTTTTCAAAAAATGGAGTTTTTCTTTCTTTTGATGGACCACCCATTTTAAAAATATATTTTGACGCTTTTTATATTCTATTTTGGAAAATAATATCATTCATTAGAATTGGAGTGTCAAAAATTTACTTTGGTTGTATTTTTGATATTTTTCTAATTAGTTTCACATTTTGATGAATAGTAAAAAATAAATCATTTTAATTAAAAACTAATTTTTCATAAAATTTATTTATAGTTTTAAATTATATATTTTAATTGTTTTAATTTATTAATATGTTATATTTTATCATTTAATGTAAATTAGGTAATTGTAATTAATTTTACATTTAATTTAAATGTAAAAATATTTCAATCTTTTGCAAGTTTTAGCTTTTAAAGCCCATTTTCTCATTCTGAAAACAAGATTAATTTTAAATTAATTACTTCAACTTCTAGTTATTAAATTCTGAAAAATGGATTCCATATTTGGAATCAATGGGTCCAAATTATATAAATAGATTTTTGGAGGTAATATGAGAAGTTTCTTTAATAATTTTTATTAATACGGTAAAAATGTAAATCAAGTAATTAAGGATAAAAATAATTTTATAAAATTACCCTAACACTTTTACTAATATCATTGGAAGATAGTGCTTTAAACTAAAGTATCCTTGTTTATAAATGGTATCCTTTGGAAGACACTTGGATAAGATGAGGACATTTAATATATTTTATTTAAATAAATGTTAAATATGTCTCACTCAAAATTAATAACTATTTCATTTTTAATATAAGGTTATATAGAAGCTATTTTCAACTATAAATAAAAATTTGAAATATAATTTTTTCTTTATAATTTTAATTTATTTGTAATTGTTAGGAAATAATTACCTTAAAGGCTTATGCACTAATGATGCATAAATTATTTAATTGATTAAAAATTCAATAAAATAATTTTTATTAAAATGATAATAACCTTAAAAAGACCAAAAAACTAGAAAAAATTATATTTTTCTAGTATATATCGATCATAATAATCCATGGGTAGAATTATTGACCATTTGGATCCATATGTAAAAGATTATGACATATATAATATTTTTTTAAAAGTGATGTCAAAGTTTTCACATTCATGTTTTAATAAATATAAAATTTTTAATATATATTTTTTAGAATATAAATTCAACTATAAATATTTCCATAGAATATATAAGAGTTATATTCATCATGGTATTTTATTTTTAATTTTTTTTTAAAAAATAAGTATATAAAATAATTACACAAAACTGATAAAGTAATTATTTTATTAATTGAAATATCAATTTAATGTTATTAAAAATATTAAAATAAATATAATTTGGGATAATGAATATATCCAATGAATTTTTTAGATGACCTTGGACCCATATTTATATAATAAAATATTTTGTTCTAGGTTTAAATCTTTTCTTGATATTTTTTAAAATCCATGAAATGAATATTGTCAAAATTGACACTATTGATATTTTATCAAAATAGAGTTGTATTAAATTATTTAAAAATAATACATTATTTTAAAAAATAAAAATTTATTATTATATGTTCTGAAATATTCTAAAATTTTTATTGATGGTCTAATTGATATAAAATTAGTAAAAGGTACACTCTTTTAATATTGAAACATTTGTTACCTTTGTAAAAATTAAAATAGAATAACTAAGGGTTAATTAAAATGATAAGGTATAAATTGATAGAAAAAAATGTATAAAATTTATTGGTTGATGATATTACAACCCTATATCATATCATATTAAAAAATATGAAATTTTGGTTTTTTTTGGATGGGATATGATTTTATTGTAAATTAATATTTTTAGAGATTCCAAAAGTTCCCCTCACCTCAATTATAGAAGGAAACCTCATACCTCAATTATTTAATTCAAATTGAGATTTCATTATCAGATATCCGCTTCCCATTTACTTTATCAACTTCCCTAGTTACATACTAGAGGTTATGGGCTTCTCAAAAGACCAACTCTGGTGACTTTAAGAGGAGATCTAGAGGGAGCTCGTTGTAGAAGAGGTAATCTCCTCCATCGATTCTTTCAAATTTATTTCTTCTTATAGTTCATCTTCATGAGTTATTTATATTATAAACTAGTAAATCCAGTATCAATTATATTATTACATTTTATTATTATTATTGAATAACCATATCCTACCTTTTATCAATCCTATGAAAAATGAAATCACTAAGCATGCGTACGTATGACTTACCGTCTCCATGCTATGGTGTAATATATTTTTCACAAACACTTTACTTGGGTAGGTATAATGATGGAAATAATAACTATATATGATTATTATAATATGATACTAATTATTTATCAAAATATTTATCATACACTTCCATACTATTTTATAATTATGGTAATGATATTGTCACTCGTGCATACGTACGACTGACCGTCTCTAAGATGCAATGTGATTCACTCTACATGATATCCATTAAAGCATTAATTATGTAAATTTTTAGAATAAATAAATATGATATATATTATATAAATATAATTCTACAAATTATATAATTATAACCTATGGAGAATAATCAAAACCTATTTGACAAAACATGCATAAGAAAATGAAGTAGTTAATACCCAAATGACGAGTAATAAGGAAATATTATTAACAAACAGGTGATAATATGATAATATATGATATCATAAAAATGAACATGATTATAGAATAATTTAATGAAATTATTTAAATCAATATACAGGAAGTTCAGATACATACAAAGTAAATCATACCTAAGGTAAGGGATAATTTTGCAATCTCATTATTATTTGAGATATTTTATACGTAAGTATTTACTGGGGTATATTTATCATCCATATCCAGGTTTATTAAAAACTATTTCTATACTATTTTTACCATTCTTATACAATTTTTTAAATTCATTTTTACCCTTGTATGAAATTTTATTAAATGTCTTGAAAGTAACGTTTTGTTATTTTGCAAACGATAAACTTTTTGATTTTTTCGACGAAACTACATGAATAATGTTCTATTTTAACTTATATGGAATGATTATATTTTTACTCATTCATGAATCCTTATAAACGTTATTATTCCCTAACAATATTGAAAGGTTATTTTAAAATAAATGTTTTTATAAAAAATTTAACAACATATTAAAAAAAGAAAACTATTTTCAAGAAGAACAAATATTTTCCTCAAGAACTGTTTTAAATGATTTTTCATAATTCCTTTATAGGTTTTCAAATTGGATTCAAAGGAAAGAGTTTTGAAAGTTTATTATCTCTTAAAAATTGAATTTTAAGGAAATTTCATGTTCCAAGTGATATTTCAAAACCCTTCCCCATCCAAGATGACATACTTTTTTATAGGTTAAGACTATCATTCATATTCTTTCTCCAAATGGTTTATGTTTTTATAGCATTATGTTTAAGAAACTGACTTCTTTTTATGGGATATGCTTTTGATGAAATGATTTTGAAACCTATATCATTTCCATAGGTTATGATATGATTACATGTTTATTATTCACATTTCATTTCATGGGTTATGATATGATTATTTATGATCTTTTGGAACATGTATGTATTATTCCATTATGAGATGGGTGAGACCTATATATCAGTATAATGAATTTGGTAAATATTTATATCACATGAGATATACATGAAGGAACTTGTCTACCAAGATGGTTATGGGAGTGAACCAGGACTACCATGATGGTTATGGGAGTGAACCATGAATAAAATGATGGTATGGGAAGTGAGCCCATACTACTAAGATGGACTTGGGAGCGATGCCTCGACTACTATGGAAACAATTTTATATACTTATGTGTCTTCCAAAAATTCGATGTCTTATTCTTATATTAGGATTTTATGGATTATGTTCAATATTTCATTATAATTAATGTCTTATGAACTACCAATCCTTATGCCTTGATTGTTGTTCATGATATTTGATATGGAGGGTATGATCTTAAAATGTTATGCTCATGTTTTCATACCCTTATGTTTTTATTATACCTACATATCATCCATTTTTACCTTTTCTGATCATCTGATCTCACCCTTTTGTATGTTTTCTTTTCTCTAAGATATAAATAAAGGTTTTGGGTAGGAAAATTAAAGGGGAATATCTTTATGGGAAATGTTGAATATCTTTTCCCAAATTATAAGAACGTGTTCCATGTTTCTATAGTTACTAAACTAATATGGTATTTGGGAATAAGTTAGTGTAATTTATTAAGTATTCTATAAAAGTAATGTAATTTCCATGTATGTCAATATTGGGTTGCTATATTTGATATCTGAGTAAAGGTTTAGTCAAAATTTGGAAACTAGGATGATAAATCTTTAGTGAGAACCCTAAGGATATGTCTAAGGACACGTATAAGGATAATAAAAAGAATAAGAAACTGCCCTGGAATTTTGGTGAAGGATAGAACGAATGGTTTCCTAGAAATAAATATCTATATGAATACTACGAGTGGATGTGGCTCTGGAATAGATGTACCTAGGGGTAAGAACTCTGACAAGGTGTTTCGATCCTAAATCAACATAACATGGTACATGACAATAAGCTTTGATGAACACCTGGTTTGACACTCACATGAGATATGATTTGGAAATTCAAAACACTTCACGAACCATCATGAAGTATTTAAATATAAGTTGTCTATGTATAACCTACGATGAACCTAAGGTGTCATATATTAAAGAAGGTATCATAATTTAGATTATTTTGTAGTTCCTCATTATGATGACTATTTCTTACTCTATGCTGTCGGTATTAGTCAATGGATTGAACCTGAAGGAACCCCATTAATGGTAATTATGACAGACAATAAAATGAATGTCCTTATGAGCAACCAAATGATATGAAAGTTAGAATGAAAAATATTGTCACTATGTACACCCATCTTTCTCAAGCTATGAATCATGATGGAATTAAAAATAATCAATAGAGGAAATAACATTAAATCAAGTCCTTCATGAGGCAACATCCATCTTTATTTAGCGAGTCTTCTAATTCACTTATTATCGAACAATGGATTAGTACCACTAAGAATATATTATCTATTCTCCAGTGTTAAGAGCATGAGAAATTTACTCAGGTTGTTTATCCGTTAGAAGGAAAAGCGAACCAGTGGTGGACTCTAATTAAGTATATGAGGCAACAAGATTAAATTGAATCCAAGGACTGAAATGAGTTCAACAAATTATTTTTCAATAAGTACTTTTATTAGATTATTCATAAAAATATGGTGAAAGAGTTTAGTACATTTATGCTAAGGGATGATGTTTTTTTGGTACCTATGAGGCTAATTTGTTAGATATGCTTCAGGAATTATAATCTAACATGAAAGTAAAGTTGATAGGTTTTTCAGTGGCTTAAAGACAAGTCTCATAAAGGATTTGTCCATAAGATACTTTAGTATCTATGATGATATTGTGCACTGTGATACCATAGTTGAAATGAAGTATGGAGTCAGGTAACAATATCAAGGTTTTGACAAGAAGAGGAATATAGAGTTTATAGGGAAATCTAAAAACCATGAGGGTAAAAATACGAACTTTAATTTATGTTCTAAGTGTGGGAGGAAGCATGGAGGAAATTATCTTAAGGGGTCTAATAAATATTTTACGTTTGGAAAGGTGGGTAATCAGGATTTTTAATACTAAAGTGATGGGAATAAGTTAGTTAACAATGAGAATGGATAGAAAGCTACAAAGAATGAACCTCCCCCACTATAGTGCTAAAATTTTAAGGAGAATGGGCATTATAATAACCAGTGCCATAATCCAATGGTTATCGATGATGATCAATGTCAATAACCTATTAAGGATAATGGAAAAGAAAAATCTCATGCACCCCCTATTGGAAATGTGGAATATGACAAAAAAATTATGGAATGACTGAGTGTTTATGTATTGTAATTCAAGAATAATGTTGTAGAAGTACTTTTATGGAACAATGAAATATCTAGGTATTAGTCCACTATAGTTTTTACTTAAGTATATAAGATAATATGAAAAATGGTTTTGATAACCATGAAAAGTGATTGAGGCAATAAGGTGATATTTTTGGAAAACACATGATTGAGGGAATGATAACCCTTAATATGAGCATGATGTTGAGATAATGAAATTTGGATAAGGATATGTTGGATATGAATTGATAAATTGGACGATACTAGTTAGCTTGGAACTGGTTAAGGGTTTATTAACTTGTGGGTTATGATATCATGGATGCAGTTTACAACTTTTGGAATTAAGAATAAGGAAAAAATCATTTTATCAATAACAATTTATGGTAAATTAGGTCATTACCATTTTTCAGGAGAATAAATGATGAAGGTATTCACATTATTGGAATATGACAACAAAGAGATACCTTATAATATATGGGAGATAAGTGTTAAACTGATTTAGTACAATTATTTCTAAAGTTTTTTTCCATTTTTTAAAAGGATTATATGATTATCCACTTATAGAAAGTTTATGTTAAACTTCAGATAAGTTTGTGAGATTAAAGTATTATCTAACCATAAGTGGGTTTATGAATATTTGATAACTTGTGATAAGTTTTTTTGTGTGATAAAGATACATAAAATAATCTATCATTCTATTTATGAATCACATGATCTGGTAATGCTTTTGGAGTGATAAATTCATCTTCATTTATTATAGTATTAGATGATGTGGAAATTAATAAAATCACACCAAAAGGGTGAGATTGTGCTGAAATCAAGTAATTACATCTCCTCATGAAAATTATTCAACATTAGTAATTGGGATCATGATGTAAAAGGGTGTCTTATTATCATCATTTTTGATGAACTCATTTACACTTATTTAGATTATGGTTTTTTGATTGTTAAATTTCTCTAGGTCATGCACTTTCTTCTGATCAACGATCCTTATCAATATTTATGATTATTTACATTTTTCCTATCTACAAAAATCTTCACCTATGTTCTCATATGTAGAGACCTAGCCATGATTTACATTGGGCAACAGTTATTTTCCAAATATTACTTTTTAAAAGGAATTTTTATTCTTTTTTATGATTTGGGTTTATATAAAAGAAACATTAAAGTACTAATCCTTTTATAACCTAGAAAAAATTTGAGGGTGAAATTCATTTTAAGGGGGTAGAATGTAACACCCCAAGATTTTTATGTGATAGATTTTTTTTAAATTTCTTTGATGTCTTGTGTTATATTCTGAAAAAAGATAACATTTCACTACACAAAACACTAGATTAGATTGTGTTATATGCAACACTATTCTTGGATAGTGTTAGACATAATTTCAAGTCATTTTGATAGAATTAGTTTCCGGCAAAACCAAGTTTAAGCGAACAAATAAATATTATTATGTTACATTATAACCTAGGAATTATAATGGTGAGTATAAGAAATATTAATCAATTTATGAAAATATGTTGTAAACATGTATGTAAAATTAATTATTTGGTGAGAAATTAATTATAAATTAAAATAAACCCCCTTTTAAATAAAAGGAAATGTTTTTCTAAAAAACTATTTAAGTGAAAATAAGTGAGTTTATAAACTAATAAAATCACACCAGATGGATTTTATTAATGATATATTTATGTAATATATTGAATCTATTTTTTAAAAATCATATTATATGTTTTCTAGACATGATATAAGAACAAATTAAATTTTTTTAGATAAAAGAAGTATTTTTTAAAAAATATAGTTTTTCCGCCTTTTGATGGAACACCCATTTTAAATCTTTTTTTGACAAATTTATATATTATAATTTAAAAAAGAAAATTCTTTTTTGAAATTTGAGTGTCAATATTTAATTTGGTTGAATGTTTTTGTATTTTTCAGATATGTTTCATATTTTGATGAATAATAAAAAATTATTCATTTTAATTGAAACCTAATTTTTCAAAAAATTTATTTATAGTTTTAATTTATATATTTTAATATTTTTAAAGTATAAATATATTATAAATTTATCAGTTAATATAATTTATTTCATTGGAATTAAATTTACATTGAATTTAGATGTACAAACATTTCAATCTTTTGCATGTTTTATCTTTTAAAACCCGTTATCTCATTCCAACAATGATATTAATTTTAAATTAATTAATGAAACTTCTATGTTCTTAATTTTGAAAAATGGATTCTATATTTTTAATCAATGGGTTTAAATTATGTAAATATATTTCTTTTATTTTCGGCCGGTATAAATAATATCTTCAATAATATTTATTAATACGGTAAAAAGGAAAATCAAGTAATTAAGGGTTAAAATAATATTATATAATTACCCTAACACTTGTTCAAATATCATTGTATGAGTTTTATTTGACCTAAATCATCCTTGGGTCGAAATGGTTTCCTTTGGAAGCAACTTGGATATGATTATGATATTTAATATATTTTTTAAAGAAAAGCTAAATATGTGTCACTCAAATTTAATAACTATTTTATTTTTAATATATGGTTATAAACAATCTAAGTTTGACTATAAATATTAATTTTAAAGATAAAATGTTTTTCTTATAATTTTAGAATAATTTTAATTTTTAGTAAATAAATAATTATCTTAAAGGATTATACATTGATGATGAATTTTTTTAATTGATGAAAAATCAATAAAATAATAATTATTAAAATGATTATAAAATTTAAAAGACAAAAACACTAGACCAAATCTCATTGTTCAGGTATATCTCGAACATAATCATCCAAGGGTTTAATTATTGACTATTTGGAGCCATATAAAAAATATTATGACACTTATAATATTTTTATTAAAGTGATGTCATAGGTGTCACATTCATGTTTTAATAAATATAACATTTTTAATATAAGGTTTTCAAGAAGATATATTAAACTATAAATATTTTACGGAAATATATAAGATTTTTATTCATCATGGTATTTTATTTTATTTTTCAAAAATTATGTATATTAAATAATTACACAATACTGAAATAATAATTTTTTAATTAATAGAAATATCAAATTAATGGTTTTAAAAATATTAAAATAAATATAATTTTGGGTAATTAATATTTCCAATGCATTTTATGGATGAACTTGACCCTATAAATATATAATAAAATATTTTTTTTGAGGTTGACATCTTATCTTGATATTTTTAAATAATGATGCAATGAATAGTATGAAAATTATCACTATAAATATTTTGTGAAATCAATGTTTTATTAAATTATTTAAAAATCATAAATTATTACTAAAAATATAAAATAATTATTATATGGTATAAAATATTCTAAATTTTTCATTTATGGTCTAATTAACAAAAAATTAGTAAAAATGACACTTTTTATACTGATGAATTTTTCAGCATTGTTAAAATTAAAATATAATAAATAATGGTTAATTAAAATGATAAGGTATAAATTGATAGAAAATATTGTCTAAAATTTATTGGTTGATGGGATTACAACCCTATATAATATTATATTCTAAAATATGAAACTTTGGCAATTTTTGTATGGGATTTGATTTAATTGTCAACAAATAGTTTTGGAGATTCCAAAAGTTCTTCTCACCTCAATTATAAAATGAAACATACTCCCTCACTTCTTTACTTCACTTTGAGACCTAAAGATCAGATATCATCTACCTATTTCCCTTATCAACGTCCCTAGTTACATACTAGAGGTGATGGTTGTTGGAACCAAGGAAGTTCATTGATATTAATGGATTTTGGTTTGGTTTTGTTGTCAATATTCACATGGATGACTAGAGAGTTTTCAAGGAATGAGGTCATACATTTGATGTTGAAAGCATTATTGAAGGTGGCACAGTTTTTGAGTGTTTTTCAAATTTTTGGGCATCAAAATCAGGAGTTTGGTGTTGGAAAAATAAGGGAACCACATACCTAAAAACATGGACTGCGTACCATGTTCTGAGAATGGTTTGTGGCTGCGTACCAGGTAGCGGGAATGGTATGCAGAGCAATGAATAGAACCAAAAATGGGTTGCAGCAAAGGTATACGGTGAAGGAATTCAGTATGAAAAATAATGAAGGTTGACAAGATTTCTACGGTTCATGAAACAGCAGCAGTACACAGTGGAGGATAATAGTATACTGATGGAGTTTAGTATATGGTTAATATTGTCCCACATTGAAAATTTGGGTAAATCAAATTACTAAAATTTGAAGAGTATGTGCCTATTTAAGGAGAAGTAACCCCCCTTGTTAAGTAGTAGGATTGGAGATTAAAATTTTTATAAGAAATCAGGTGAAGTACAAAGTGGTTTGTGGAGGAGAAGATAATATGTAGAGAGAACCATCAATGTAAAGAAAAATAGTCTGCAGAAGAGTGTGTAGTTTATAGAGGAAGCTCTTGCAGTACGCGTCGGAGTAAGGCATTTTTCAGATCAGGGTGGTACACAGAGAAGCTAAGAAGTACGCAAAATAAGGTAGTACACAGGGCAGGGTAGTTTGCAGAGGTGATGGACGGTACACAAAAAAAAAAGTGGTATGTGGAGGAGGTGATTTGTGAACCATAACTACTACTCAGTACGCGGAGGAGGTGAGGTGGTATGCAGAACACCCATTGAAGCCTGAAAAGTGACCAAATCAGTTTGTGAAATTAATTACTTTAACCTATCAGTGTGTGAAAAAGTAAATTACATCTGTGGGTTATAATGAGACTTCAACAGAGCGTCTATTTACAGTTGGGGATGCATAATTTAATGATAAACCATTGATGTGACCTTCAAGTCGATAAAATAAGTGAATATTCTTCCAACACATTGAGCAGGGGGGGGTCAGTGGAAGTGATCTGAGGGATGCAGTGTGATTTCACTAAAACATTGTAAAGGTAGTGCACCTGACGTAGAGGGAATGTTATAAACAGTTATAATCGATAACTTGTGAAGATTAGTGGTTTTGGTATGACCGACACACTATCAACGTATGCTTCGTGGACATATCCCTTAGTGGTGAACCAAGTAAAATTGTCATGTCATTACTTTGCATGTGATTGTTTGTTTTTAGGCACTTTATCTTCAGATAGGTTTAACAGGTTCATACCAACATGGGAACAAGATCCATCGGTTTAAAATAAAAATTTGACACCCTTATTCACCCCACCCCTCTCTAGGTGTTTTGGGGTTCTTGAATGGTCTTCTCAAAATAAAAACTATAGTGCCTTTAAGAGGATATCTAGAGGGAGATCATCAAAGAAGAGGTAATCTCCTCTATTGATTCATTCAAACTTATTTCTTCTTATACTTATTCTTCATGACTTTTTTTCATTATAAATTAGTAACTATAGTATCAAATATATTATTAGATATTATTATTATTATCGAATAAACATATTCTACTTTCTATCCATCCTATGAAAAAAGAAATTACCATGTGTGCATACCTATGAATTACTGTCTCCACAACGTGGGGTAATATAATTTTCACCACCACTTTAATTGGATGGGTATAATTATGTAGATAATAACTATATATGATTTTTATAACATGATATTGATTTTCTAACAAAATATTTAACATCCACTTCCATATCATTTCATAATTATGGGAATGATATCATTGGCCGTGTGTAAGTACGACCGACCATCTCCACGATGCGATGTGATTCATTCTACATGATATCCATTAAAGCATGAATTATATAAATGTATAGAATTAATAAATAAAATATATATTATGTTAATATCATACCTAAAATGATATAACTATAACCCATGAATAAGAATCAAAACCTATTCAACAAAACATGCATAAGAAAATGAAGCAGTTAATACCCAAATGACAAGTAATAAGGAAATATTATTAACAAATGGGTGATAATATGATAATATATGATATCATAAAATGAATATGATTCTTGAATAAGTTAATGACATTATTTAAATCATTATATAAGAGATTAAGATACATATAAAGGAAACCACACCTAAGGTATGAGATAATTTCACAATGTTATTATTATCTAATATTATATATATGTAATTATTTACTGGGGTATAATTATCTTACATGTCCATGTTTCTTAAAATAGAGTTCCAGAATATTTTTAATATTATTCTAAAATAACTTAATGTCATTTTTACCCATGTATGAACTTTTATTAAATGTTTTGAAAGGAATATTTATTTTAATTTTCCTAACAAGGTACTTTTTTACTTTCCGACAAAAGTATGAGAAGAATGTTTTATTTTAACTTATACAACATGAATAGATTTTTACACTTTCATGATGCCTTATTGCCTTTAATATTCCCTTAAAAGCTTAAAAGGTTATTTTAAAATAAAATATTTTCTTTTAAAATTGTATGTAATTTTAAGAAAAGAAAATGATTTTCAAACAAGAAAGGATATTTTCCTTAAGAAATGTTTTAAATTATTTTTCATGATTCCTTAATTTTTTTTCAAAGTGGTTTCAAAGGAAAGTGTTTGGAAAGTGTTTTATGTATTAAAAAGTAATTTTTATGGAAATTCCATGTTCCAAGTGATCTTTCAAAATCCTTCCCCATCTAAGATAACATATGTTGTTATAGTTCAATATTACCATTCATATTATTTCTCTGAATAGATTATGTTGTGATGTAATGATGTTTAAGAAACCCATTTATTTTTATGAGTTTTTCTTTTGATGAAATAATTATGAAACCTATATCATTTTTACAAGTTATGATATGATTATAGGTTTATGATTCCTATTTCATTTCATGGGTTATGATATGATTGTTTATGATCTTCTGTCACATTTATGTATGATTTCATTATGATATGGATGAGACCTATATCTCCCTCTGATGAATTGGGTAATGACTTATATCTTATAAGACAGACATTAGGGACCTTGTCCGCTAACATGGTTATGGGAGTGAACAATGACTACCAAGATTGTTATGGGAGTGAACCATGACTACCAAGATGGTATGGGAGGTGAAACCATAATACTAAGATGGCCATGGAGTAATGCATTGACTACTATGAAAATTATTTTTTATTCTTATGTGTTTTCCAAAAATTTGATATATTATACTTACGTTATGATTTCATGAATTATGTTCATTATTTATTTATGACTCATGCCTTATGAACTGCCAAAATTTATGTCATGGTTCTATTTCGAGATCTTTGATATGAAAGGTATGATATTCAAATGTTATTATAACATCCTATGTTTTTTTAAAAAACTATGTTCGGTAGAATACATGATACACCACATCAAGCTTAAATGAACAAATAAATATTATTATGTAATATGGTAGTTATCTCCTAGAACGTTAGAACGGAGGGAATGAATAATGTTAACTAAATTATGAAAATATTTTTTACACATGTTTATATAATGATTCATTGGTTACTAAATTAACGTGAAATGAAACTAAAAATCAATTAAACATAAAGGACGTATTTTTGTGAAAAAAAATTAAACGTGAATAATTGTTTATATAAAATAATCATATCACTTATGTTGGATTATATTATTGAAATATTAATACAATATAATGGTTAAAATATATATTATGTATTTTATATGCATTATATAAGAACAAATTTGTTGGATTCCTCATGTTTTAATCAGGTTTTAATGATAAAAAATCCTATACATCATGTAAATCTTGTTAATCCTATTTAATTTGTCTCAAATCATGTGTACAAATGATTGGTTTCTTTATGACTTAAATAAAACTACCCAAGATCTTAATTGTTATAAATCATGTTTGATTATTGTAAACTATATTTAACTTTGGTCTATAATGATTTCTTTTATGAATGATTAAGTCTAATTCATTTAGTGAATATTACTGCTTAAGTCTATATACAAATATTTGGCTAAGTCCCATACACCATGACCCATACACTGTGACCCAGACATCGTCACCAGACACCGTGACCCAAACACTATAACCCAGACACCGTTACCAAACACCATGACCAGACACCGTGACCTAGACACCGTGACCAGACACCATGACCCAAACACTATCACCAAACACCGTGTCCCAGACACCATGACTAGACACTGTAACTAGTTTCAGATCTCATGAAGTATGTGACAACAATTCCTTTCTAAGACACTGTTCGAAGTTTGGCAAAGGACCAGACACTGTAGAGACCCAACGCTTGACGTACATGGACATTACATTTCTTTAGCGGAATACTTAATACATAACGAAAACAGACACACAAGGACCGTAATAGTTTAGTGTCTTTGGAAACTTGGAACGTAATATTCTAATCATGGTGAAAGATCTTCAACATCTCCCATAATGATCTTCCCTTTTTTTTCTTACCTAAAACATTTCTTTATATCCTGGAGAAAAGAAAACATAAAAAGGGTGAGCTCAAATGCTCAGTAAGGGTAAGCATTGATAAAATAAAACATACCATATACATTTGAACTTAAAAACATGAACATAATGTTTAAACATCAAAATCTTGATAAATGACACAAAAAATGGAAGTACGTAAGGAATAGATCATAAAGAAACATTAATAATGATAAAATAGCATGGGAATAAAACATGTAATTGTAGAAACCATTCATCACTTTTTATGATTTCCATAGTAGCCAAGGCATTGCTGCCAAGACGATCTTAGTGGACAAAGTCCCTTTCTAAATCGAGTTCACTCCTCGTTCCAATCCTGTATTACTGAACCGGTTTAACTTGCCGTTCCATCCATGTCTATCTCATGAGATATAAATCTTTACCCAATGCATTGGAGGGAGATATAGGTCCCACCCATCTCATAATGAAATCATTCTTTCGTGTGCCACAAAATCATAAATCATACATCATAGCATAACCCATGTAATAAAATGGGATTCTTAAACATCATGCCATCATAACATAATCCATAAACAATTGATATCATTTCATCATAAGAAAATTCAAACCATTTAAATAATAGAGACATTATACATGAAACATACACATATGAAATAATGTCATCTTAGATGGAAAATAGTTTTGACAAAACACTTGAAATGAATTCTTGAGGAAAATATCCTTTCTTCTTTAAAATCATTTTCTTTTCACAAAATTCCATGAAATTTTAAAAGATAAGGATTTTGTTGAAAATAATCATGCAATCTTTTAGAGGAAGCTCCTTGAAAATGAGGTGTTATGAAATCGTAAAAATCCGTTCACGTCGTATAAGTTAAAAATAACATTCTCCTCGTACTTTTGTCAGAAAAGTCAGAAAGTACCTTATATGGTAACCAAAGGAAAGATTCCATTCATACAATGTGGTAAAAAGTTAATAAAGGGTAAAAATGACTTTAAACATTCATGGAAGAATGGTAAACATTTTATGAAAATATTTTTAGAAAACATGGTCATGGATGATAAACGTAACCCCAGTAAATACTTACGTATAAGCAATCTCAGATAAAAATGAGATTGAAAATTTATCCCTTACCTTAGGTCCAATTTGCTTCGTAAGTGTCCGAACCTCCTGTATAATGATTTAAATAATGTCATTGACTTATTCCAGAATCATAATCATTTTTATGATATCATATATGGTTCACTTATGACTTTATATTACCCGTTCTTTTGTAAATTCCATGTTAAAGAGCATTTTGGGTAAAATCGTTTCATTTGTCATCTGTGTTTTGACTTGTAATTATTCATATGATTACTTAGATCATGATTACTTAATTACAGAATATAAAACATGATTTATATAATATATATTCAGAATATACATATATATAATAGATCGGTAAATGGAAAGAAATACACCGTTCATGGAGACGGTAGGCCGCACGAACACATGAACACTGTTTTCGTTTCCTTATTGAGTTGAATGGAATTAAGTAGATGGAATATATATATATATATATATATACATAAATAAATTATCATTATTATGTCATATATTTCATGATTACTTATTATATATACTTTATAATCATTCATGAATGGTTAACGTGGAGAATGAATCTCATCATGTCGTGGAGACGGTAGTCAGTATGTACGCACGAGCGATGATATCGTTCTCATGATCGTGGAATTGTATTGGAGTGTATGAATACTATTTTAGAATTAATAACACTTTACAATAATCATATATAGTTGTTTATTTTCACCATTATACCCATCCATGTAAGGTGGTGGTGGAAAATAGATTACCCCACGGCGTGGAGACGGTATTCCGTACGTACGCACGCGCAGTGATTTCGTTTTCCTTAGGATGGATAGATGGTGAAATAGGGTTGTTTCATAATTATAATAAAATATCAGTATATTAGTGATACCGATGTTATTAATTCAAAATAAAACAACCTAAGATTAATAATTTGAAGAAGAAATAAAGTTGAAAGAATCGGTAACGGACATTACCTCTTCTTTGAAGCGCCTATTTGAGATCTCCTTTTAGGGAACTAAAATTGGTCTTTGAGGAAGACCAGAACCTCTAGGATGTTTCTATGAAAGTTTAGAAGATAATTTGGCAGGGGTTGGCCGAGCTTGAAGGCTCAAAGTGGTGTGAGGAAGAGAGGGAGGAGGTGCCCTTTTATAAGGGAGGAGAGGGTCACCTTTGGAATAACTAAAAATGTTATTTTATTATAAAGTCAAATTCGGTTTTTAATAGTTAAAAATTGATATATTTCGAAGCTAAGGTGGGGATGGGTCTAAATTCTCTCATATAATAGAATTTAGACAAGTTTAGGTTCCTATTTTAACCTTATCATTTAGATTTAACATTAAGTTAGATAATTTTACTTTTACCGTGTCTTTTTGTGTTCTTACACTATAAGGTTAATAAACTTACTATAAGAAGCCAAAAGAACCCCAAGTTGTTTATTATTAATGTATATAACCTTATATAAGTCATTTTTCCGAACCTTATATTTTTAGGAATAAAATAACAATTAATAATATAATATTTGTTTTAAAAACTATTTTATGTCAATTTTGACACTATTTAGTAATTGATTTTTGTGAAAATCACAACAGACTGATTAGTTCAAAAAACGTTAATTATATCAATACTAACATGTCATATTAACCTATAAAATTAGTGGAATTCATAAAAAGTCTCAAATTACATTTATTTTGGTATTTATAACATCAATTATGTCAATATTTCATTAATAAGATAATTAATGCATCATCTTTGTGTCATAAATAAATTACATTATTTAATGTCTAAAAATTACAAATAAAATACCATTATGTAGGAAATGTTTTTAGCTTTCTAATGAACATTTATAGTCGAATTTATATTATGTATAACCCTATATTAAAATGATATACTTATTAAACTTTGATTTTAACTATTTTAACCCTTCTTTAAATAAATTAATAATAAATGTCCTAATATAAACCAAGTGAGCCTAAATGGTCATATTGTATTCCAAAGGTTGTTTTTGGTCGAATTACACTTATATATTAGAATTAGGACATGTGTTAGGGTAATAATAATATCATTTTTACCCTTAATTACCCAATTTACTTTTAACCGTGGTAAAAAAAAGTAAAAAGTTACTATTCACCAAAAATTATTTTCATCTCATTGAATCACATTTTACTTACTGACATCAGCCGTGTCTCTCAGATTTTTGAAATTTCACTCACAGAAGCGGTAAAATTAAGTTTTATGAAAAATTCATTTTTCTTAACTACCACTTAGTGGTTTCACTATTCATCAAAAAATGAAAGTTTCCAGGAAAATACCAAAAATTAGGCCTAAGCTATATTTGATATTATGAACTCAAAAATGATGTCTATTTTACCAAATTCAAAACATATCAGTTGCATTATTTAATTTAAAAATTAATTCCCGTCGTCAAAACAAATAGCGTGTTCTTAAGAGATAATAACTATCAAAAGATTGACACTTGTTTATGTTTGGTTTAAATGTGAAATTACATCCAATTAACAACATTGTATTAAATTGTAAAAATATATTATAAATATAATTTAAAACCACTCAAATTAATAATTTGTCACTATTAATTATTTCGATTAAAAAGGTTGTTTTTAATTAAAATTTAGTAATTTTCACTATTCATCAGAAAATGAAAGTTATCTGAAAAGTACCAAAATTTCACCCTAAGCTAATTTCGATATTCCGAATCCAAAAATGAAGTCCATTTTGAAAAATAAAATTTACAAAATTTCAAAAAGTGGTTATTACTATTCATAACAACTAGTTTTAATAATATTTTAATAGCATATCGTTGTTTAGTGAAACTCGGTATTGCGTACTACACACGCTATCGAGGAAGGTCGCGATTGCGTGTAATGCAAGGAAAGTCAAGGATGCATGTTGTGCAAGCTCCTTTTGGTGTAGCGTACAACACAAGATATTAATGAAATTAAAAAGAATATTTTTCATAAAATCTCAGGGTGTTACATTCTACCCCCCTTAAAATGAATTTCGCCCTCAAAATTCTTCGGGGTTATAAATGGTTTACTAATTGAAAATTTCTTTAATAGAAACCCATATCGTAAAAAGGAATACAAAAAACAATCTTTAAAAACAAAAGTATGAAACGTAACGGTTACCCAAATAAACTAATCACTGGGTTTCCACATAGGTGAAAATATGGATATGGAAGAGAAATCTAACCATCATGTTCTGATAGAGAGTGGTAGAGAACATGGCTATGGAAAATCCAGCAGTCACAAAGCCATAAATTTGTGATGATCTAAGGTACCATCTGATTCATTAGATATAAGATCACTAGGACAACATTTTTGCTTTTCAAGATCATTTTCCTAAAGTTGAAGAATTTGAATTAGAATAAATACTTACTTTATTTTGGTACAATCTCACTGGTTTTCGTGCCTTGAACAATTTCCACTTCATCTCTTAAATAAATGAAGTTGAATTTGTTATTCTTGAAGTGTTAGCAGATCATGTGATAGAATGACGGGTCATTCCATCTGTCTCAAAAAAAATGTTAGCAAAAGTTATTAAATATACATAAGTTGATCTATAGTGAGATTAATCATATATGGTTCCTAAAATGGACTTATACTTATTATATCATAATAAAACTAGTTTCTACTAAACAAGGACTTCCTGTAGGCCAGTGGTAGGCGATAAAGGCTAGTCGCACTTCGGTTGTGGGTTCGACTCCCACAGCCTTGTCCGACGCGATGGGCTGTCGCCCATCCTGCAGGTTGTCCTTTTTCTAAAACTAAATTACTATAACATCCCTTAAATAATATCGAAAAAATTTCTATCTTAACTTATGTACAACATAATCCATTCCAATATTTGGGCTTATCTAAAATACTCCGGTCCAAGCTCATAGTATAAAGAAAATGATTACTTGAAATGTCACATAACAATCATGTGAATACCATCATTTATCCCCCATATATCATAAGATATATCTTGTTGGTCAAATTACAAACATGTGAATACCTTAATCATGTATACCCATGAATGCAGTTAAATGTTAACACTTTCCACAAACCAAAATCCTCAAAATTATTTATACTGAAACCATGATATCACTTAGTCCTTATATAAATCATGAGCTCATGAATAAAATCAAACATCTCATTATCTTCTTATCCCTTAATTATGTGCATATCATCTTCTTACCAAAAATATCTCAATCACTTTCCATGGTTACCGGTACCATAAAATTATTGAAAACCACAATAGACCAATACATAAATATTCCAATATTCCACGATACTATATACAACATTATTTTGGAATCCCATTACATAAACACCTAATCATTCCACCACATCGTTTTCATATTCAACATCACCAATAGTGATCGCATGTGACTTCCCTTTTTTCCTTTGCCTTAAGTGGTTGCTCATGTCGATCATCATTAAACCTTGGATTAGGGCATTGATTAGAATAATGCCCCATTTCATTGCACTTGAAGCATTGAAGTATTGTTGGTGCGTTCACTGCAGTCTTTTCTTTATTCACACCATTAGCAACCCTTTTTCCATTACTTCGACACTCAGCTGCTCGATGACCTTCTTTTACACACTTAAAACATTTTCTAGTCCATTTAAGACAATCTCCACCATGCTTCTTTCCACACTTTGAGCATAAGGAAACATTCATCTTCTTTTCACCATTATTCTGAGATTTCTCCTTGAACTCCATCTTTCGTTTCTTTTCAAAACCATGAGATGAATATGTAACACCAACTTCCATTTCTACCTTAATAGCACACCGCACAATTTCTTCATAGCTACTGAAGTCTCTTATAGCTAACGCCCTTCGAAGATTTGGTTTCAAGCCACTGAAGAATCGATCAACTTTACTTTCAGGTTGGTTGATAAAGCCAGATGCATACCTTGCAAGCCTTGTAAAATTCGTTTCGTATACACCAATAGATTCATCATCCTTTTTCTTTAGTTCAAGAAACTCCTTCTCCATCTTTGTTCGAAGAATACGAGGGAAGTACTTATTGAAAAATAAGTTCTTGAACTCATCCCATTCCATTGACTCAATTTAATCTCTTGGCCTCATATTCTTGATAAGATTCCACCACTGATTAGCTTCACCTTCCAAACGATATACTGCTAAGATGAATTTATCATGTTCAGAACATTGAAGAACTAAAAATTTCTTTTCAGTGATACTGATCCATTGTTCAGTAACAAGTGGATCATAAGACCAACTGAAAGAAGGTGGACGCTGCCTCATGAAGGACTCAATAGAATATTGTTCCCTTCTCTGCTCATTTGGAAGTCTAGAATGATTTATAGCTTGTGTAAGTATAACGATAATATTTTTCACTCCATCTCCCATAACATTTGTTTATTCAGGAGGACAATCATTGCATTGTCCATTGCATTGATCAACACGGTTCCTTCGGGTTCTAGCCATCGTCTAAAACCCAAAAATAATAGTGTGAGAGGAAAAAATCATGCTAGGGAAAACAACATAATAAAGGGAGAGTACCTTCAATATCTAATATCTTAGGTTACCGTAATTATAGTATTATAACCTATACTTATACTTAACCTTAGGGACATCCCTAGACATGCCTTAGAAATATCTCTAGGGATCTCACTAAAGTTCTCACATCCTAGTTTCCAAAGGTTGACTAAACCTTTCATCTGATACCAACTGTAGAGACCCTAAGATTGACGTACATGGACATTACATTACTTTAGAGGAATACATAATACATAATGAAAACAGACACACGAGGACCGTAATAGTTTAGTGTCTTTGGAAACTTGGAAGGTAATCTTCTAATCATGGTGAAAGATCTTCAACATCTCTCATAAAGATGTTCCTTTTTTTTACCTAAAACCTTTCTTTATATCCTGGGGAAAAGAAAACATAAAAAGGGTGAGCTCAAATTCTCAGTAAGGGTAAGCATGGATAAAATAAAACATACCATATACATTTGAACTTAAAAACATGAACATAATGTTTAAACATCAAAATCTTGAGAAATGAAACAAAACATGGAAGTACATAAGGCATAGATCATAAAGAAACATTAATAATGATAAAATAGCATGGGAATAAAACATGTAATTGTGGAAACCATTCAGAACTTGTTATGATTTCCATAGTAGCCAAGACATTGCTGCCAAGACCATCTTAGTCAACAAAGTCCCTTTATGAATCGAGTTCACTCCTCGTTCCAGTCCTGTATTACTGAAACGGTTTAACTTGTCGTTCCAGCCATGTCTATCTCATGAGATATAAACCTTTACCCAATGCATTGGAGGGAGATATAGGTCCCACCCATCTCATAATGAAATCACTATTTAGTGTGCCACAAAATCATAAATCATACATCATAGCATAACCCATGTAATAAAATGGGATTCTTAAACATCATGCCATCATAACATAATCCATAAAAAATTGATATCATTTCATCATAATAAAATTGAAACCATTTAAATAATAGATACATTTTACTTGAAACATACACATATGAAATAATGTCATCTTAGATGGAAAATAGTTTTGACAAAACACTTGAAATGAATTCTTGAGGAAAATATCCTCTCTTCTTTAAAATCATTTTCTTTTCACAAAATTCCATGAAATTTTAAAAGATAAGGGTTTTGTTGAAAATAATCATGCAATATTGTAGAGGAAGATCCTTGAAAATGAGGCGTTATGAAATCGTAAAAATCCATTCTCTCCGTATAAGTTAAAGATAACATTCTCCTTATACTTTTGTAGGAAATGTCAGAAAGTACCTTATATGGTAACCAAAGGAAAGATTTCATTCATACAATGTGGTAAAAAGTCAATAAAGGGTAAAAATGACTTTAAAAATTCATGGAAGAATGTTAAACATTTTATGAAAACATTTTTAGAAAACATGGTCATGGATGATAAACGTAACCCCAGTAAATACTTACATATAAGCAATCTTGGATAAAAATGAGATTGAAAATTTATCCCTTACCTTAGGTCCGATTTGCTTCGTAAGTGTCCGAACCTCGTGTATAATGATTTAAATAATGTCATTGACTTATTCCAGATTCATACTAATTGCTATGATATCATATATGGTTCATTTATGACTTTATATTACCTGTTCTTTTGTAAATTCCATGTTAAAGAGCATTTTGGGTAAAATCGTTTCATTTGTCGTCCGTGTTTTGACTTGTAATTATTAATATGATTACTTAGATCATGATTACTTAATTCCAGAATATAAAACATGATTTATATAATATATATTCAGAATATACATATATATAATAGATCAGTAAATGGAGAGAAATACACCGTTCATGGAGATGGTAGGCTGCACGTACGCATGAACGCTATTTTCGTTTCCTTATTGAGTTGAATGGAATTAAGTAGATGAAATACATATATATAAACATAAATCCAGTATCATTATTATGTCATATATTTCATGATTACTTATTATATATACTTTATAATCATTCATGAATGGTTAACGTGGAGAATGAATCTCATCACGTCGTGGAGATGGTAGTCAGTGCGTACCCACGAGCGATGATATCGTTCTCATGATCGTGGAATTGTATTGGAGTGTATGAGTACTATTTCATAATTAATACCACTTTACAATAATTATATATAGTTGTTTATTTGCACCATTATACCCATCCATGTAAGGTGGTGGTGGAAACTAGATTACACCACGGCGTGGAGACGGTATTCCGTACGTACGCAGGCGCGGTGATTTTGTTTTCCGTAGGATAGATAGATGGTGAAATAGTGTTGTTTCATACTTATAATAACATATCAGTATATAAGTTATACTGATGTTATTACTTCAAAATGAAACAAACTAAGAAGAAGAAGTGTAAGAAGAAATAAAGTTGAAAGAATCGGTAACATACATTACCTCTTCTTTGAAGCACCTCTTTGAGATCTCCTTTTAGGGAACTAAAATTGGTCTTTGAGGAAGACCAGAACCTCTAAGATGTTTCTATGTAAGTGGAGAAGAGAATTTTTCAGGGGTTGTCCGAGCTTTAAGGCTCAAAGTGGTGTGAGGAAGAGAGGGAGGAGGTGCCCTTTTATAAGGGAGGAGAGGGGCACCTTTGGAATAACTAAAAATATTATTTTATTATAAAGTCAAATTCGGTTTTTAATAGTTCAAAATTGATATATTTAGAAGCTAAGGTGGGGATGGGTCTAAATAATCTCATACAATATAATTTAGACAATTTTAGGTTCCTATTTTAACCTTATCATTTAGATTTAACATTAAGTTAGATAATTTTACTTTTACCGTGTCTTTTTGTGTTCTTACACTATAACGTTAATAAACTTACTATAAGAAGAAAAAAGAACCCCAAGTTGTTTATTATTAATATATATAACCGTATCTAAGTCATTTGTCTGAAACTTATATTTTTAGGAATAAAATAACAATTAATAATATAATATTTGTTTTAAAAACTATTTTATGTCAATTTTGACACTATTTAGTAATTGATTTTTGTGAAAATCAGAACAGACTGATTAGTTCGAAAAAAGTTAATTATATAAATACTAACATGTCATATTAACCTATAAAATTAGTGGAATTAATAAAAAGTCTCAAATTACATTTATTTTGGTATTTATAACATCAATTATGTCAATGTTTCATTATTAAGATAATTACTGCATCATCTTTCTGTCATAAATAAATTAAATTATTTAATGTCTAAAAATTACAAATAACATACCATTATTTAGGAAATATTTTTTTATTTCTAATGAATATTTTTAGTCGAATTTATCTTATGTATAACCCTATATTAAAAATTATATACTTATTAAACTTTGATTTTAACTATTTTAACCCTTCTTTAAATAAATTAATAATAAATGTCCTAATCTAAACCAAGTGGGCCTAAATGGTCATATTTTATTACTAAGGTTTTTTTTGGTCTAATTACACTTATACAATAGAATTAGGACATGTGTTAGCGTAATAATAATATCATTTTTACCCTTAATTACCCTATTTACTTTTAACCGTGGTAAAAAAAGTAAAAAGTTACTATTCACCAAAAATTATTTTCATCTCATTGAATCACATTTTACTTGCTGACATCAATCGTGTCTCTCGGATTTTTGAAATTCCACTCAAAGAAGTGGTAAAAGTAAGTTTTATGAAAAATTCATTTTTCTTAACTACCACTTAGTGGTTTCACTATTCATCAAAAAATGAAAGTTTCTAGAAAAATACCAAAAATTAGGCCTATGCTATATTTGATATTATGAACTCAAAAATGATGTCTATTTTACCAAATTAAAAACATATCAGTTGCATTAATTAATTTAAAAATTAATTCCCATCGTCAAAACAAATAGCGTGTTCTTAAGAGATAATAAATATCAAAAGATTGACACTTGTTTATGTCTGGTTTAAATGTGAAATTAAATCCAATGAACAAAATTGTATTAAATTGTAAAAATATATTCTAAATATACTTTAAAACCACTCAAATTAATAATTTATCACTATTAATTATTTCGATTAAAAAGGTTATTTTTAATTAAAATTTAGTAATTTTCACTATTCATCAGAAAATAAAAGTTATCCGAAAAGTACCAAAATTTCACCCTAAGCTAATTTCGATATTCCAAATCCAAAAATGAAGTCCATTTTGAAAAATAAAATTTACAAAATTTCAAAAAGTGGTTATTACTATTCATAGCAGCTATTTTTAATAATATTTTAATAGCATATCGTTGTTTAGTGAAACTCAGTATTGCGTACTACACACGCTATCGAGGAAGGTCGCGATTGCGTGTAATGAAAGGAAAGTCAAGGATGTGTGTTATGAAAGATCATTTTGGTGTAGCGTACAACACAAGACATTAATGAAATTAAAAAGAATATTTTTCATAAAATCTCGGGGACATCGTGATCCTATTACCGCATCTATGCTACCAGTTACTGATCTTAATAAAATTATGCCATTGTGATTGTTTCACCGCTCAAAGGAAAAGAAGAAGACACCATTTCTTGGTGACACCATTTCCAAGTGAAACTGTTTCTAGACAGACTATGACACCATTATTTAATCTGTTTTGTCATTTTCAATTTAATTTCTAACAGTAATATTTGAGTTATTTAAATGCACTGACATAATTGATACTTCTTTATTAACATGTCACCTAACAGTATAAGGTATGAGGTGCAGGATACATGAATCTTGTCAGCTCCAAAACATTCACTCTAATTACAAAAAGAAAAAGTGTGGACCTAAAACAAGAGATGAAGTGCAGTAGTGTGTAGTAGAAGCATGATCATTTTTGAAAAGTGGACTGATACATGAAACAAGATACATATAAAGAACAGATGAAATATTCTTGAATAAAAAAGTAGGAATACCACATATTATGTCCAAAAAAATCTTTTCAATACCAACTCCATGGAGAAAACAAGTTAGATCTAATTGGAAACCATATCACTAGACTTGCGATACTCTGTTTCTCACAAGAGGACTCGATACCTACATCTTCTTCATCCTAAAAATCCAAAGATGCATAGAATAACACTCAGAGCACTTCTAGCCTTATCTCATCATATTTTCTCTATTGTGTATTGTTTTTATATTTGGAGTAGTGTGTGTTTGTGTTGTATTACAAACATATATTGTCTCCTACACTAAACTGAAGGATACAAGATATCCTTCCTATCATATATTTTTACATTTTTTTACTCCCACAGATAAGGGTGGAAGAAGTCCTTGTGTGACCTGATAGTTTTTATCCACGAAGAAATGTGGAAGAGGTCGTGTGACCTGAAAAGTCCTGTGCACTATTTTTTACCCGGATCCAGGGTGTGGATCATGTTTATTAATATAAACTTCTTGGTGGCAGGTGATCACCATGTGGAGTGGATTAGGTATCGGCTTGAGACTAAAAAACTTTTATTATCCACTATGTTATTTAATTTAGTCTTTCTATGTTTTACTGTATAATTTTAAAATCACTAGATTTACATTGATAGTAAGTCTTGGATAGAATTTATAATTTTTTTGTGTTATTAAAATAGCTTCAAAAGTAATATCAATAACTCATTCTGATATTACTGAGAATTAATCAATCTTCTTAGAGGTTATTTGAATGGTCAAACATTTATAACCATATTACCTTGATTGAATGGGATATATTTATTTTTATAGAGGATCCTTTATATGAAAACTTTTAAATTTTTTTTATAGATACTCAATTCACCCCCCTTGAGTACTCTACTACGATCAATATTTGGTATCAAAGCAGTTTATTAAGTCTCTTCTATTAAAATTATTCAACAGTGATTTTAGTTTCACTTTAAAGATCTATAAAATTCTATTAATTCTAAATTTATAGCTCTTTAAGAGTATTTATTTATTATGGATAATATAATGGAAGGTGTAGCAACAAACAGACCACCATTCTTTAATGAAACAAATTATTCCCAATGGAAAATTAAAATTAAAATGTATATAGAAAGTATTGGTTTTGAAATTTGGTCTTCAGTTTTAGATGATTATAAGATTAATACTACTGATAGAATTACTTGGGATGACCCAAACAAGACTTCATACAATAACAATTGAAAATACATTAATGATTTATATTTGTCTTTAGGAGACGAGGTGTTTAATATAATTTCTGCATGTAAAACTACCCATGAAATTTGGGATACTTTATCTATTTCACATGAAGGAACTTCTAGTGTGAATGAAATGAGACTTAATACTTATACTATTAAATATGATAACATTAAAATTAATCCTGATGAGCCTTTTTCGGATATGTATCTCATGTTTAACGAAATTGTCAACAAAATGATTTCTCTTGGAAGAGAAATTACTGCCAAAGAACAAATATTGAGGATTCTCAGATGCCTATCTGATAGATGGAGAGTAACCTCTGTCTCTATTAGAGTTTCATGTGACATCAGAAAATTTCCTGTCAAAGAACAGGAAACTAAGGATGTATGTATAGGAGATAAAATTCAATAAGGAAGAGGAGGATGAACCCAAAATAAAATATGTTTCATTTAATACCACCACCTCAAACACAGATGAAAATGGAAATTGGAAGCCTCTATTGAAAGTTCCAGTAGTGAACAATCATCACCTGATAGTGATGAGGAGATGACTAAATTAGCCTGAAGGTTTAATAAATTTTACAAGAAGAAGAAATTTTTTAGAAAGCCTAACTTCAAGGGAAGATATGATCAAAATGGAAGCTAGAAGAAAGATTGGAAAAGAAGTGACAAGTCTGTTGAGATAGTATTCTATGAATGAAAGTGAAAGGTTCATGTAAAGGCTAAGTGTTCCAAGATCAAGTATAAAAATAAATATGAGTACAAAGATAAAAAGTACAAAAATGAAATGAAAGAAACTTGGAGTGATTCTGAGGGCAGTTCAAGTGACTCGAAGTCTTCACATGATGAACAGACTAAAAAAGAAAATATGTGTTTCATGAAAAACACATCCGAGCTAACACTGGATTATCCTGTATGCAATTCCTATTATTCTGGAGATAAAAGTGATTCTTAAAAATGTATAATGAAGAAATTTTTGAGTATTTAAATATGCTTGAAGATACATGTAATGAACTAAAAGATAAATATAAGTCTTTAAAGAAACAAAATTCTCTTATCTCAACTGTTAAATATGAACATACTATAGAAAGAGAGAAAAATGTTCAATTACTCAATTAAAGAAATGAACTAAAGATATATAAAGAGTAATTTAAAAAGGAACCTAAAAGGTTTACAAATGGTAAAGATACTTTGGTAAAAATTCTAGGTAAATAGATTACTCCTAAATAAACTAATGGTATTGGATATCAACCTGGTAATGGAAATTTTGGAAAAACCAATTTTGTTTCTAAATCTAGAACATATAGATTTACTCCTAGTACTAGAAAACATTCTTCTAGTTAAAATTGCGGTACACTCTCTACTGTTTCAAGCTTTTCTAGACCAAATAGAGTTTATTTTTCAAGCACTTTACATAATTCTTATAGGAAACCTATGAGGGATGTGTGGGTTCCTAAGGCACTAGTCATTAATATTACTAGACCCAAACAAATATGGGTACCAAAGTCTATTTTTATTTGACTATTTTTTAGGAAAATTATTTTAAGAGAACATGTAAAAGCTTATGGTATTTGGATAGTGGGTGTTCAAGACACATGATAGGATACTATTCATTCTTTAAGAACTCAATAAAAATTGATGGTGGACATGTCACTTTTGGTGACAATGCCAAAGGAAACATCATTGGCCTTGGTCAAATAGGTAACTATAACTCACTTTTAATTTCCAAAGTACTTTTTGTTGATGGATTAAAATATAATATTCTTAGAATTTCAAAACTATGTGATGATGGATTTCATGTTAAATTTTAGAATGATGCTTGTAATGTTTTTAATTCTAAAAATTAATTAGTGTTTTCTGCATTGAGAAATGAAAATGTATACTATGTTAACTTAGATTCTTTAGTCTCTTAAAATTATTCATGTTTATGTGTATTTCACAAAGAGTATTGGATTTGGGATAGGAGACTAGGACACTGTAATATTCAATCCCTTAGAAAGAAAACTAGAAAAAGATTAATCAAAGACCTACCCAAACTTGAGTTTCCAAATGATAAAGCATGAAATACTTGTCAAAAAGGGAATAAATAAAAAATTCCCTTCAAACCAAAGATAGAAGTGTCAACTTCTCAACCTCTTGAATTGGTTCACATGGATTTGTTTGGACAATCTAGAGTTTCTAGTTTAAGTTGGAAGCATTATGTTTATGTTCTTGTAGATGACTTTTTTAGATATACTTGGACTATCTTTTTGGATAACAAAAGTGAATCCTGCTCTCATTTCATCAAATATTCTAAAACTATAGAAAATTTTAGTGGACTTAGAATAAAATCCTTAATAAATGATCGTGGCTGTGAGTTTGAAAATCAAGAGTATGAATCCTTTTGTTCATAAAATAACTATATTCATAATTTATATACCCTTATAACACCTAAACAAAATGGATTTGTAAAAAGAAGAAATAGAACCTTTCAAGAGATTTCTATAAAAATTATTAATTAGTGAATATGAATTACCTATTTATTTCTGGGATGTAGTTGTAAATATAGCATGATATATCATTAACAGAGTGCTGATTAGACCCATTCTTAAAAGAACTCCATATGAATAATGGAACAATAAAAAACCCAAAGTAAGATACTTCAAAATTATTGGTTGAAAAGTTTATATCCTTAATAATAAGGAAAATCATGACAAGTTTGTATCCAAGAGTGATGAAGCAATCTTTCTAGGATATTCAATCTCTAGTAAAGCCTATAAAGCATTTAATAGAAGAAATAATTGTATGGAAGGATATATCCATGTCAAGTTTGATAAGACCTATCCACGTGAGCCTAAGACCACTCTAGAGAACCTAGAGGATGATATGTCAAATATGGTCATCAATTCAAAATCCTCTAACCTACCTGTAAAGGAATCTATGAAAACTTCGAGTTTTATAAATTCTCTAGATTCAAGTCAGAATGAACCCGAACCTACTGATGAACCTGAAATCACTAGTCCCCCTTTTTCTAGAGATGTTAGAACCCTTAAGAACCATCCTTTAGATGATGTTGTTTGATATTTAGATAAAGTAACTCAAACTAGAGATTATCTTAGAAATCAGGTTGAACATCAAGTTTTATTATCACAACTTGAACCCAAAAACATTAATGATGCTATCAATGAAGAATTTTGGGTGATGGATATGCAAGAAAAACACAATCAGTTTGAAAGGAACAAATTTTGGAAACTTCTTGATAGACCTAATGACACATTTACCATATGCACTAAGTAGGTGTTTATAAATAAGGTAGATGAAGCAGGTAACATAGTTAGAAACAAGGTTATATTGGTTGCACAAGGCTATAGTCAAGAAGAAGGAATTGACTATGAGGAGACCTTTTCACCAGTAGTTATACTTGAAGCCATCTGAATCCTACTTGCTTATGCTGCATATCTGAATTTCAAACTATATCAAATGGATGCTAAGACTGCATTCCTAAATGGGTATATAGATGAGGATTTATTTGTTTAACAACCCCTGGTTTCACAAATCCTCACATTCCTAATCATGTTTTCAAATTATCAAAAGCATTGTAGGGTTTAAAACAAGCTTCGAGTGCTTGGTATGATAGATTAAGTACTTTTCTTATTTCCAAAGGTTTAACAAAAGGAATAGCTGATCCTACAATTTTTATAAAATGAATTTCCAATGATGTTTTAGTAGTTCAAATTTATATAGATGATATTATCTTTGGATCTTCAAAAAATTCTTTATGTATTAAATTTTCTAAAATGATGCAAAAATAATTGTAAATGAGTTTAATGGGTGAACTAAAATTCTTTCTTGGATTTCAAATCTTCAAAAATAATGATGGTTTTATTTTAAATCAAAGAAAATATACTAAATATATTCTAAAATGTTTTGTCTTTAATAACACTAAAGATAGAAAAACTCCAATGAGTACTACTTGTATGTTGGATCTTGATGGAGATGGAAAATCTTGATCAAACCACTTAGAGAAGAATAATTAAAAGCTTACTCTACTCAACTTCTAGCTAACCTGATATTACGTTTAATGTATGTATGTGTGCTCATTTTCAAGAAAACCCTAAGTAATATCATTTAAATTCTGTTAAAATGATTTTTTGATTCCTTAAACAAACACCCAATATAAGACTATTCTATACAAAAGGAAAATCATTTGATTATTTAGTTATTCTAATGTTTATTTCGGTGGTTTTAAATTTGATATAAAGAGAACCCCTAGAACATGTCATATTTTAGGCAAGTCTCAAGTATCATGGTGTAGTATGAAACACAACCCTGTTTCATTATCTACTGCCGAAACTAAATACATAGCTACTGGTAGTTGTTGTGCACAAATTGTTTGGATGAAACACACATTAATATATTATGTATATCAATTCAGGCATGTACCTATAAATTGTGACAATACAAGTACAATTAACATCTCAAAAAATCCTATTTCACACTCTAGGACAAAACATATTGATGCAAGACATCATTTTTTGAGATACAATTATCAAAAAGTGACATCACTTTGGAATTAATTGGAAATGAATATCATCTTGCTGATATATTCACCAAACCATTAAACTATAAAAGAATAGATTACATCATACATGAATTGGGAATGATAAATCTTAAGTAGGAAGTGTACTGTTTCACTGTTTATGTTTTCATGAGTCATTATCTTAGAAGTATTGTCACACTCTCATAGTTCTATTATTGTCTTAAAGTTGCTGTATCATGTTTATGTTCTCATAGTTACTGTCTATCAGTTACAATTTTGAACATACTATTTCAAACCATATGGTCGCACCGTTTTGGAGTCACACAATAGAGATGACACTATGAAAACCTGTTATAGTCTCACCATGAAAACCTGTTACGGTCTCACCGTGAATGTCTATTCCGGTCTCACTGTAATAAACAAATTTCATTCTATTTATATATTATTACCCGTATCACTATAATTGATTATTTTTTTCATTCCCTCTATTTTGAACGTGCAATTATTGATATCCCTAAATGATAAAAATGAAATACGTTTCACTCTTTTCTTCACTTGAGATCTCTTCCCTCAAACCGCAAGTCATCCTTCAACCCTTCAGTTCTCTCTCTCTCTCTCAAACCTTTTTTGAATGCTCAGAATGAAACACCTATCTTCATCAACTCCTAAGAAGTTCATATCTAAGAAGAAATTTAAAATATCATTGATGATAGTGCCTGAAGGACCGTTGAATCCGAATCTTGTTGATAGAATAGGGGTACGGGAAAAGTAGATCTCCCCTAAGTTGTTGTAGTTAAGAAAGTATTTAGTGTTGAAAGTACTGAAAGAGCAGGGATGGCTGGCCTGGTTCACAATAGAGAGAATTCCAAGTTATTCAAATCTAGTTTCTCAGTTTTATCATTTTTTTCAATTCTCTTTCAATATAGAAGATGATTTTGTTGTGATAATTTAGATTAATGGTCAAAGATGTACCTTTTCCTCTAGGTTATGGGCTACTTTCCTAGGGATACCTCATGGGGGAATTTTTTAGGACTAACAGAGAGGTCATCCTCCCCCTAGTGATATATTTGTTTTAGAAGAATCATTGAGAAGATTGACTGGAAATAAAAAAAGAGAAGAGCTATTGTTGTAGAGCTAGATGGTGAAACTAGATTTTTGTTTATGTTTATTCATAATTTGATTAGTCTAAGAAAAAGATATTTTCCTGCCCTCAAATATCAAGATATATTTTTGATACATCTTATGTAGAATAGACACATGATTAACCTATGCATGTATGTTATACTACATATGTGTGAGTTGATTAGGGAGTACTCAAAGTAAACCTATTTGTTCTACTCAAGGTTAATATCTACTATATTGTATGCTAAAGGAATGGTTGGACCGAATTAATAATTCATCAAGAAATATGAATTTTTTATCTCAATGGTAACAGTCAAAAGAATGAAAATCAGTTGGAATCAATGGAGAAAGGCCTGAGTGGAGGATAATGAAAGGGTATATGAAAAGTTTAATCCGATTGAGCATCCTTCAAAACCTAATACCATTTATGTTCTTGGTTTGGAACCAGATAAAATTGGTGACTATCCTGTTAAAGAGAAAGAAGAAGCAGTCATTGCACCTACAAAAGAAACTATCTTAGATAAGGAGGTCAGTGGACCTGTTCCTCAAGAAATAGTTGAGAAAGAAGTACCTATTCCTTAAGAAACTATTGATTTGGAATAAGAACCTGATTCAAGAGAAGAATCTATTGTTAATGTAAGTGAACCTAAGGATATTTTAAAAGAAGAACTTTCTCTTGAGAAAGAAGCTTCTTTTGAGGAACACTTATAGGAACAAGATGATCCTGAGATTATCCTCTCTACTGAGTAAATAATGGGGAGATCCTTTCATTTCCCTAGAAAAGAAATGGGTGAGGCTTTGGGGGATGAAATCTTGAAAAAAGATCAAAGAACTAAATCTCTTAGTCCTGTGAGGGATGCACTTGTTGAGGGGTAGCAACACCCAAGTCTTTAAAGTGTTGAAATTTATAATCCAGTTGATCAAAGCACTATGGATACATGATATATGTTCCCTAGTTACTTTTATGTGAATGATACCCATGAAGTCTCAGTTAATGGTATTGACCTATATACTGTATTTAAATTGAAATTGTTCTCTACTCTTGATGTAATCTCTTCAAAGTAACCTGAGCCTGTCTTAGATTCTATTCCTGAACATTCACAATAACCTCTTACATCCATAATTCAGATTTATTTGAAAGAATTTGGAGATACTTTATTTGTTGGAGTTGAAAATATCATGAACATAGAACCTGTTCCTAAAACAAACCTAAGTGAAAGAGATGCTTACCTACTATTAGAGAAGATCATATGATATATTCATCCAAAAATTATTCATGAAATTCAAGAGGTCAGGATTGAGAACAAATAGTTAAGTGGTGAAGTAAAGTCTCTCAGAGCTATGGTTGAAGATATGAAATAAGTCTTGAAAACTGGACAAGATACTGTTTCTCATCCTATTGAGGATGTTAGTAGTCAGATTCCACATGAATTTTCCTCTCCGAATCAACCAAACCAAAATTCCTTAGCTGACAACGTGGCTGAGAGAAACAAGCAGATATTTCAAGAAATGCTTGAGCTTGTTATTGGGCTCAAAAAATTGACTGATGAATACAAAGGATATCTACAAAAAGTTCTAAATCATCTCAAGTCCCTTACTTCAACTGTTTCATCCTCTAATATCTCTGGGCAGTCTTCTCAACCCTTTGACAATGATCTGCTCAAAACTATTATTAAGAAAGATCTTTAATCAGTGCTAAGTGGATTTGACAAGGAGAGTCTATCTATGGTTTTCAAAATTAGTGATAGAGTCCTTGATTTGGTAATCATTAATTCAAATATTGAAAATGATTCTCAGGAAGAAATTACTAAGAAGGTGGATTTCTGCTTCAATAGGATTTTCTTGAAGCATGATATGACAAACCATTTCAAGTACCTTGAAGAGAATTTGAAAATCCCTCTTGTCACTCAAACATTTGAGGCTCCAATTCAAAAGATAAAATATTTCACTCTTTTTTTGGACAAGTTCAGGGAGAACAAAGATGATTTTGATAAAGTGATGCAGTATGGTGGTGATATTATTGCTGACTTCATCATGTTATTTAGAACTTATCTTCATGTGTAGAGCACTACTATTGTGGCTCCTATAGTTTCACACTTGCAGCCTAGTTTGCCTCATTCCTTATCCAATACATTTTCCTCTACTTTTATGTCTGTCTCTCAAGCTCTGAGTCAGATCATACCTATTATCCTTGACCAACAATTACATGAATCTTCCACCAAACCTACCTTGGAACCCTTTGTTTTTGAAGGGCTCACTCTTTCTTCTATGATAGTTGGTTGACGCCCTTCTTCAACTTCTACATCTGCTCCTATGGCTCTTCTTGATACTGCTACCAAAGGAAAAGAGAAGACAACCAGTGCTGAAGAAAAGTGAACACTATCTTTTGATAGGGATATTTTGTATTTTTTTTCCTACTACTTGAAATACCACATCTTTCTCCATCTAATGCATTGTTAACTCATATTGTCTATTCTCTTATTTACTTTTGTACTCTTTTTGATAATCCCAAAAGGGGGAGAGACATATACACTAAGGGAGAGATAACACACTAAGAACAACCATCTCACTCATATGATTTGTGATCATAAAAAATGGAGATATTGTTGGAATACTCATGTTTTAATCATGTTTTAATAATCACAAATCCTATAAATCCTGTAAATCTTGTTAATCATATTTAATCTTTTTTAAATCATGTGTACATATGGTTGGTTTCTTTATGATTTAAATAAACCTACCTAAGATCTTAATTTATATAAATCATGTTTGATTATTGTAAACTATATTTAACTTTGGTATATAATGATTTCTTTTATGAATGATTAAGTCTAGTTCATTTGGTGAATATTACAGCTTAAGTCTATATCCAGATATTTGGCTAAGTATCAGAAACTGTGACCCATATACTGTGACCTAGACATCGTGACCCAGACACCATGACCATACACTGTGACCCAGACAAAGTGACCCAGACACTGTGACCAGACACCTTGACCCAGACACCATGACCCAACACCGTAACCCAGACACCGTGACCTAGACACCGTGACCAGGCACCATGAACCAGACACCCTGAGCAGACTCTGTGACTTAGATACCATGACCATACACCATAACCATTTTCAGATCTCATGAAGTATGTGACACCAGTTCCTTGCTAAGACACTATTCGAAGTTTGGAAAAGGACTATACATCGTGATCCCAACACCGCATCTATGATACTGGTTCCTGATCTCAATACAATTATGCCACCATGAATGTCTCACACCTCAAAGGAAAAGAAGAAGAAACCATTTCATGGTGACACCATTTTCAAGTGACACCATTTCTAGATATATTGTGACACCATTATTTAATCCATTTTTTCTTTTTCAATTTAATTTCTAATGGTCATATTTGAGTCTTTTAAATGCACTACCATAATTAATGCTTCTTTATAGACATGTCACTTGATAGTATAAGGTATGTGGTGTAGGATACATGCATCTTGTTGGATACAATACATGAACTCCAAGAATAAAAAGAAAAGTGTGGCCCTAAAACAAGCGACGAAGTGCAGTAGTGTGTAGCAGAAGCATGAGCATTTTTGAAAATTGGACCGATACATGCAACAAGATACATCTGAAGAACACATGAAACATTATCGAATAAAAAAGATGGAATGCCACATATTAGAGCCAAAAACATCTTCATAATACTAACCCCACCAAGAAGAAAAGATATATCTAACTAGAAACTGGATCACCATACTTTTGATACTCTGTTTCTAACAATAGGACTCGATACCTACATATGCTTCATCCTAGAAGTCTAGAGCTGCATAGAATAACACTCAAAGAACTTATAACCATATCTCATCATCTTTGCTCTATTGTGTATTGTTTTTAGCTTTAGAGAAATGTGTGTGTATTGTATTAAAAACACACACTATCTCCTATACTAAACTAAAGGATACATGATATCCTTCCTCTTATATCATTTTACACCTGTTTACTCACATGGATAAGGGTGGAAGCAGTCCTTGTGTGACCTGATAGTTTTTACCCACGAAGAACTATGGAAGACGTCATGTGACCTGGACAGTCTTATGCACTGTTGTTTATCCCAATCCAGGGTGTGAATCAAGTTTATTAATATAAACTTCTTGGTGGTAGGTGATCAACAAGTGGAGTGGATTAGGTCTCTACTTGAGACTAAACCGGTTGTTTTATCTGCTGTGTTGTTTAATATAGTCTTTCTCTATTTTACTGTATAATTCTGAAATCTCTAGATTTACTTTGCTAGTTAATATTGGGTAGAAGTTATAATTATTTTTCCTTATTATAATATCTTCAAAAGTAATATCAATAACTCATTCTAATATTACTGGTAATTAATAAATCTTCCGAGAGGTTATTTGAACAATCAAACTTTTATAACTGTATTAACTTGATTGACTGGACTAGGTTTATTTTTATTGGGGAAAATTTATAACAAAAATTTTAAGCTGAAATTTTTATAGATACTCAATTTACCCCCCTTGAGTACTCCAATCAGACTAACAAAAGTCAATTTTTTAGATAAAAGGAGTATTTTTCTAAAAATATTATTTTACCACCTTTTGATAGTGAGCCAATTTTAAATTTTTTTTGACCCCTTTATATATTATATTTTAAAAAATAAACTTCTTATTTAGAATAATGACATAAAAATTTACTTTGGATGAATTTTTTATATTTTTCTGATAACTTTCATGTTTTGATGAATAGTAAAAATACGCTAAATTTTAATTGAAAGAAAAATTTTCCATCAAAATAAATTATAAGGTTAAATTATAGTATTGAATGGTTTTAAAGTGTAAATATAATATATGTTTCTCATTTAAACTAATTTAGGTCATTGGTATTAATTTTATATTTAATTTATATGTAAAAGCATTTTAATATATTTCAATATTTTAACTTTTAAAAACCCGTTTTCTCGTTTTGACAACGCGAATGAATTTTAAAGTAATTCCTGCCAATTATTTGTTTTGAATTTGGAAAAATGGGTTCTATATTAGGAATTAGAAAGTAAAAATTATGTAAATAGGTCCCTTTTATTTTTGGATATTATGAATAGTAACTTCAGTAATTATTTTTATTTACCACGATTAAGGGGTAAATTAGGTAAATATGGGTAAAAATAATATTATAATATTATAAAAATACCCTAAAACTTATACTAATCCTATTGGATGAGTAATGGGCGGCCAAAAAAGTACATAGGCTGAAATTTGGTCATTTGGGAGCCACTTGGAGAAGGTAATGACATTTTATAACATTTAATTTAAAGTTAAGGAAAATATAACGTAAACATATATATTATTACTAAGACAATTTTAATTTGTGTTATATAATTTATATATTTGAATATAAATATTCCATATAAAGATAAAAATATTTCCTATATCATGGTATTTTATATATAATTTTTATATGTTAAATAAATAAATAAATTTATAAAACAATGATGATGCGAGAATTACCATATTATTAAAAGATTCAAATAAATGATATTATAAATATTAAAATAAATGTAATTTGAAAAGTTTTATGCCATAAAATAATTTTATGGATGATTATGACATTTTATATTTGATATAATGTAGTTTCTTTGAATCAATAAAGTTTTTATAGCTTAAAAAAATCAATTACTAAATAGTGTCAGAATTGACATAAATGAGTTAAAAAAAATACTATTTTATTGAATGATATAATAGTCATAAAAATATATTATTCAACAAAATGAATTATATAATGTTAAAAATTTCATTAATGAAACAATTTATCTTCTCTTGTCATTTTATTGTAACTATATTAACAGTATAGTGTAAAAATATAAGAAGACATTGAAAGTGTTACTTTATTTTAATAAGGGTTAAAACCAAAAGATAAGGTTAAATTTGTGACATAAACTTTTCTAAAACATATTTTTTGAGATAATTTCCACCCATAATCATCTTATACTCTACATATATAACAATTTATCTATTATAATTCTAAAATAAATTTATAATAAAATATTATTTCAAGACTTCCTAAAGTGCCCCCTCCCTCTTATAAAAGGCCACCACCTATAACAACTTCCACAGACGTCACAATACCCTTGGATCACCAAAAATATAATAAAATAATCTCCAAAAATTTATACCTTTCTCATATAATCCTTAAATTGGTCATAAGTAAATTCAAATAATCATTTTGGCTCAAATCAAAAGGAGTTACCAGATTAAGAGGTAACGTCTTCTCCGAAGTTCATTTTCTTTATTTTCCTTATCCAATCCCCTAAACTCTCATTATTAAATTATTTTATTACAAAACCAGTATTATAAATATAATATGATGTTTTAGGCTAATATTTTGACCTAAAATTACACACACCTCCATCTAATGTATTTACAATATATTGTTTCTATGTATGGAGAACTATTACCTCATGAAACGATGATTGTTCAATTTTATCCTACCACATATCATGGTGGAAATTATGATTAAAATGTATTTATTTATGATATATATGATATTTATATTATCTCTATTATTTTTTAATTTTCATTTAGAATATACCTTTATGATTTTCATGTTTTATAAATATGATAATTTCATTTGAGGAAGTGTGGACTACCGCCCCTCAAAGTAATATAACTCATTCATTATATACATGGAATGTATAAATGATGTATTTAATGAACCTATGTAACATATATAACATAGATATTATATTTTAATTATAATATAAATATGTACCAATTATTTCTCATTCTTTTAATATGACAAATAAATGAAAGTAGTGTCTATGCGTACGTACGGCCTACCATCTCCATGAACGGTGCATTTAATTTATTATGTTAAAATATTATGAATTATTATAAATGAATATATATATATATATATGATATTTAAATGTTTTATAAATCATGAATATCATTCTGGATATGATGGAATTATTACCATATGTATAATTTGTAATCATAACAAGTTCATTTTTGACTCAAGTACTACATATCGACTAAACATCCGATATAAACTTAAATCATTATGTAATTTTTATAACATGATAATAAGTGATATAAATGGAATAAAAAAATGTAAAAGGTTCTAAAAAAGTAGAAATTAACTTATGTTTATTATTTAGGGAGATAAAGATCGAATGAGACAAGTCAGACTCAAGGTAAGGGACTTCGTCTCAATCTCCTTTCTTTTGGGCATATCTTGATGTTTTGCACCTTTATTTTACTATAATGTGTATATACATAACTTTTACTCTTTATATCATGTATTATTATATTGTCATTATATTAAAAGTTTTTTATATTGTAATTACTTAATGATATGTATTAAAGTGTTTCTTATGTTGTAAGGGAATCTACCACCCATCTCTTTTCAAGCACTCTTTTAGTGGTATGCCTTTATAATTTCTATTTTATTTTGTTGGGAAATATCATTTAATATAAAAATTAATATCCATATTATTTAAAAGTTATTATATACCCCTTTTTCTCTCAATCAACTCATTTTATGAATTTTTTGTGATTCCGTTAGACTGCAGATTTTTCGTAAGGGAATTCTCCACATCTCTTTTCCTTTCATGTTCTCTTTTATGTAGTATGTATTTTAAATTTCCATACCATATTCTTATTTACATATTATTATTTCTTTATAATTTATTATGAGTCATTTATATAGGGTATACCTTTAACCAATCTCTTTTTAATATTTTCTAAAACCATGTTTCATAGCCGTTATGCTGCAGAATTTTCATCTCAAAATTTTCTCACTTTTCTCAAGAAATTATATTATTTTATTTATGTGAATACACAAACCTATTTAATTTCTAGGTTTATTCATCAAGACATAAAAATTATATATTTTATTCTATAATTGACATAGATAAAACCATAATTCCATTTCTGTGGGTTATAAATGACATAATGATCATGTTTTTAAGAACTTTTTAAAACATCATGATTTTGATATGAAACCCTTTTCTTTTATTCTCATTAGGTTATTTAAGAAATGTTTTATTATGATCTATGTGGATCACATTAAAATAAATAAATATCAATGGTTCACCCTAATATCACTCTAATACATTAGGTAAATAAATTATTCTCTAGAGATGACAAGTTTTACGATACCTTGGTGCATAACCTTTATAATCTTTATGACACCTCAAGGATGGACCATAGTTTCACTATAATATGTTATGTTTAAGGTTGGGTCTTTATAATTGGTATCAGAGCAGGGTTTAGACAACTTTGGAGATTAGGATGTCTTCTTATGGGTTTATATGTTTATGGTAGGTCCTAATTTTAATTTCATAGAAACCCTTTTGAGGCTTATGTTATAAAATTTCATGGTGATTAATAGTATTTTCAGAGATATTTTATTTCCATGTAGTTCTGAGTTATTACTTTTTGAATGTCAAATGAAAGGTATGAGATAAAAATTGTTGTTAAAACATCATATGGTCATTTTTGAGGATGTTATCTTATTTTGGTAATGTTATAAGAATTATATAGTTTTAGAAAAAGAGACAACATGCATACCATGTGACAAATCGTCACGTTAGACAAGGCTGCAGGAATCAAACCCACAACCAAAGGGTGATAGGCCTTTATTTCTTACCACTAACATATGTGAAGTCCCTGGTTAGTATAACTTCATTAGTTTTAGTTAAACAGGTTGAGGAAATAATTATAAGTGGATTTTTTGACATATATTTTATCAAATAGATAACCATGGGATTGAAAAATGATTTTGGGATTAAGTGATAAATTTTATTTTGGAAGATGTTCACTATTTTGGGTACTTTATATGATTAAGGTAAATATAACACTGTGGGGTTATATTTGAGTATTAATGGTTGAATTATTTAATTGTGGACTTATGAGAATTAGGAAATGATTATACTATCTTGAATATTATGTGATTAGGATAATTAATTTTTGGTATGATACATTAAAGGTGGTTGATGTTATTTGTAGATAAATACTAAAATTTATCTTGGAATATTATGTGATCAAATCCTCTTGAATTTTGGATTTCAATCTTAGTTTTTATTATTTAGTGGAATTTTATGGACAATTTTTTGTTGAATGGTCTTTTTTTAACTTTGGGTATTATTTGTTGAATTTTGGATATAGAAGTAGTTTTTTATCATATAAGGTTTATTCTTTTTGGTAATTATCATATCATGAAGTATAATTTTTTATTATGTTTACTGTCTAAATATCAGAGAAAAAGATAGTTAATCTTTTGTGGACTATGTGATTATGTAGAAGTTAACTTACCTAGAATACTCATCATTTGGAAAAAAATGAGTGTGTGGTGGAAATTAATTAAATGATGAAAATATACATTTCAAGTAAGCATATTTACTTATGAAATTAGTCTAGGTAGTAATAAAACTCGTTAAGTCTATAAAACGTATCGTAAAACAAAAATGTTTTCTATTTACTTTCATACTAAGAAATAAAAGACCATTTAACCCATAAAAAATATATGATTTTGTAGTTGTTAATTTTTTCTTGATCATGTTTTCTAACACTCTCCATATGAACTTGATGGTTAGTTTTTCTTCCATATCCATGTTTTCCAACATGGAATCATAGTATTTGTTATCTTATTTGACCTTCATACTGTCTTTTTATTCTTTTATTGTAGAAGTTTTGTTAATCCTTTTTCGACGTGTGATTGAAATAATGGTATTTTGAAAAATCACACCATAGTTACCCATCCAAAATTAAAATTGTGAGTATAAAATTTCAAAAAGGAGGGGTGAATTTAACATCTTGAGTTTTAAAAAATAAACTATGTTCGATAACATATATGATACACTATATCAAGCTCAAACGAATAACTAAATATTATTATGTAATATGGTAGTTATTTCCTAGACTGTTAGAATAGATGGAATGAATAGTGATAACTAAATTATGAAAATATATTTTACACATATTTATATAATGATTCATTGGTTATTAAATTAACTTGAAATGAAACTAAAAACCAATTGAATATAAAGGATGTATTTTTGAGAAAAATTATTTAAATGTGAATAACTGTTTTTATAAAATAATAATATCACTCTTTTTTTATTATATTAATGAAATAATAATCCAATATAATGTTTAAAATTCATCTTAAAAATTTTCTGGCCATGATATAAGAAGAAATTCAATTTTTTGGATAAAAGGATTATTTTTCTAAAAATGTAGTTTTACCGTCTTTTGATGGAAAATCCATTTTAAATGTATTTTTTAACACCTTTATAAGTTATTTTTTATTAAAAATAAATTTATTCTTTTTAAGTGGGACATAAAAATTTACGTTGGAAGAATTTTTTATATTTTTTCTGATAACTTTCATTTTTTGATGAATAGTAAAAATACACTAAATTTTAGTTGAAAACAACTTTTTCCATTGAAATAATTTATATGGTAAAATTATATTATTAAATAGTTTTAAAGTATAAATAAAATACATTTTTATCATTTATAATAATTTAGGTAATTGGTATTAATTTTATTTTGAATTCATATGTAAAAACTTTTCAATCTTTTTCAATGTTTTAACTTAAAAAAACCCCCTTTCTCATTTTGACAATGAGAATGAATTTTAAATTAATTAATTCCAATTCTATATTTTTAATCTGAAGAAATGGGTTCCATTTTTTTAATCAAACGTTTCAAATTATTTAAATAGTTCTATTTTATTTTAGGATATTATGAATAGTAACTTCAATAATTATTTTTATTTACCAAATTAAAGGGTAAATTAGGTAAATAAGGGTAAAAATAATATTATAATAATATAAAACAACCCTAACACTTGTGATAATACTATTTTATGAGTAATGGGAGACCAAAAAGATCCTTAGTCTTAACCTTTGGAATTTGGGATCCACTTGGGAAAGATAATGACATTTTATAACATTTAATTTAATGTTAAGGGAAATATATCTTAAACATGTATCTTATTACTAAAAAAATTTTAATTTGAGTTATATAATTGATATATTTGACTAAAAATATTAATTATAAATATAAAAATATTATATACATAATGTTATTTTATTTACAGTTTTTAGACATTAAGTAAATAAATTTATGTTTGACATAATGATGATGCAATGACTACCTTACTAATGAAAGATTCAACTAAATGATATTATAAATATTACAATAAATGTAATTTGAAAATTTTTATGCCATAAAATAATTTTATGTATTATTATGACATTTTTTATTTGAGTTATTTTAGTTTTTTGTATCAATAATGTATTTATAGCTTTAACAAAAACCAATTACTAAATAGTGTTAAAATTGACCGAAATGAGTTTCTAAAAAAATACTATTTTATTAAATGATATAATAGTCATAAAAATAAAATATTTGACCAAATTAATTATATAATGTTAAAAAATTAATTAATGACCAAATTAAGGTTCTATTGTCATTTTATAGTAACTATATTGAACATATAGTGTAAAAATACAAGAAGACATGGTAAAAGTTAATTTATTTAACTAAGGGTTAAAGCCTAAATATAAGGTTAACATTGTGACCTAAACTTATCTAAAACATATTTTGTTTAGATTATTTAGACTCATATTCATATTATACTCTAAATATTACACATTTTACCTATTATAATTCTAAAATCAAATTATAATAAAATAATATTTCAGGAGTTTCCTAAAGTTCCCCTCCTCCCTCTTATAAATGGAAATCACCTATACCCACTTCCATGCACCCCAAGCCCCTTTTCTAGCCCAAAATATAATAAATAAAGATCGAAAAATCCCTACTTACTCCTATAAGACTTAACTTTGGAATAATTCAACTTAAAGAATCCTTTTGGATCAAATAAAAAGGAGTTACCAAATTAAGAGGTAACATCTTCAATAAAGCTCATTTTCCTTATTTTCATTATCCAACACCCTAAATACTATTTATTAATTTTTTTTATAAATAAACCATTATTATAAATATAATAGTATGATTTTATTCTAATAGTTTTACCTAAACTTACACACACCTCCATCTAATGGATTTAGAATATACTGTTTCTGTGTACGGCGAACTACTGCCTCACAAAACAATAATCGTTCAATTTTATCTTACCACCTATAATGTTGGAAATTATGGTGTAACTGTATTTATGTATGATATATATGATATTTATATTATCTCTATTCTTCTTTAATTTCCATTTAGAACATATCATTATGATTTTTATGTTTTATAAATATGATAATTTTGTTTGAGGAAGTGTGGACTACCGCCCCCTCAAAGTGATATGAATCATTCTTTCTATACATGGAATGTATAAATGATTTATTTAATGAAACTATATAACATATATAACATAGTTATTATACTGTAATTATAATATACATATTTATCAATTAGTTTTCATTCTTTTAATATGACAAATAAATGAAAGTAGCGTTCATGCGTACATACGACCTATCGTCATCATGAACGGTGCATTTCATTTCTTATCTCAAAATATTATGGATTATTATAAATACATATATATGATATCTATATGTTATTTAAATAAAAAATATCATTTTTTAGATGATTAACTTAGGACCATATGGATAATTTGTAATCATAACAAGTTCATTTTTGACTCAAGTATCAAAAATCAACTAAACATTTGATAAAAAAATAAATCATTAAGTAATTGTTATAACATTGTAATAAGTGATATAAAAGGAATAAAAAAACATGGATAATTTTATCAAATAAGTATAAATTAACTTTATTTTATTATCCATGAAGATAAAGAATGAACGAGACAAGTCAAACTCATGGTAAGGGTCTTCGTCTCAATATCATTTCTTTGGGGGAATATCTTGAAGTTATTCACATTTATTTTATGATAAGGTTCATATACACCCCTTTGAATAATTATATCCTGAATAATTATATTCTCATGATATTTAATGTTTTGTATAATTTAATTCCTTAATGATATGTTTTCAAGTGTTTCTTATGTGGTAAGGGAATCTACCACCCTTCTCTTTTCAAGCACTCCTTTAATGGTATGCCTTATTAATTTCTATTTTATTATATTGGGATATTTCATTTCATATCCCCTTAGTAGACATATTATTTAAAAATTATTATATACCCCCTTTTTCTCTCAATAAATTTATTTTACAAATTTTATGTTATGTCGTTAGGATGTAGATTTTTTGTAAGGGAATTCTCCACTTCTCTTTTCCTTTCAAGTTCTCTTTTATGTGGTATTCCCTTAAAACTTCCATAAAATGTTCTTATTTATATTTCATTCAGTAAATATACTATATTATGAGTCATTTATGGATGGTATACCCTTTTACCCTATTTTATAATTTTTTTAAAACCATGTCTCATAGCCGTTATACTACAGAATTTTCATCTCAAAATTATCTATCTTTTTCTCAATAAATTATCTTATTTTATTTATGTGAATACCAAAAACAATTTCATTTCAAGTGGTATTCATAAAGACAGAAAAATTAAATATTTTATTCTGGAATTTACATACATAAAACCCTCATTCCCTTTCCATGGGTCATAAATGACATAATGATCATGTTTTTAACCACTTTTTAAAACGTCATATTATGATATAAAACCCATTTATTTTATTTTCTTTTGGTTATTTATGAGATGTTTTATTATGATATATATGTCTCACATGAAAATTATTACATATTTTTGGTGCGCTTTGATATCTCTCTAATGCATTGGGTAATGAAATTAATCTCCAGAGATGAAAAGTTTTACGATACCTTGGTGAATAACCTTGGTAATTTTTATGACACCTTAAGGATGGAACTTGGTGATATGATTATGAATGTCTAAATTAAATTTTGTATCCAAGTTATTATCCAAGTTATTATTATTATGATATTCGTATTTCTCATGCCTATATGAAATTCCTCATGTTCTTATTTATATCTCTCAAGATCACATGTAAAATGCTTCCCTTGTTTTCCCTTACTGAGATTTTTATGATCATCCCTATGTTTTTAAATATGTTTCATAGGTCTTAAAATTGTAAAGGAAAAACAAGATGATATAATTAAATTATTTGAATATTTATATTTGAAATAAACCATGTTTCATTTTAATAGTTTTTATTTTATTAAATGGATGGAATGGAGACTTATCAACTTTGTAATATTGAAAGTTTATGTAAGATTTTGTCCTAATTCTCTAAAACTCTCTACCTAAAATATCATTGGGAATGAATTAAAATAAATTCTAGTAAAAATTCACTAGATTAAGTTATTTTTATGGATGGGTCCTCAGTGTTATGATCATTTTTTCACACCCTAATATTTTTATTATGCTTACATATCCTCCATGTTGAACCTTAGAGAGCATATGAGCTCACCATTTCTTTTGTTTTTTCCCCAGGATATAATGAAAGGGTTTAGGTAGAAAAAATAAATGTGAAGATATTTTTGAGAGATGTTGAAGATATTTCACCAAATTAGAAGAATTTTTTCCATTTTTCCAAATGAACTAAACTAATATAGTCTTTGGGTGTCTCTTTGTATAATGTATTATATATTTCAAAAAGTAATTTCATGTCTATGTATGTCAATATTGGGTATCTATATAAAGTTATACTTTATATAATTAATAAATAAGTATAAATAAGCCATAAATAAAATATATATAATAAAAAATAGTTTTCATCGTAATTATAAACCATTAGAGGTGGTAAAGGTAAAACGAACAATAATATTTTGTGGGGTGGTAGTTCGCCAAGTCCAAGAACTGTAAGTTTGTTATCCATTAGATGTAAGTGTGTGTAAGTATAGGTAGAAAACTTAGAATAACCAAATATATGTATATTTAGGATACAGTTTTTGTTATATGAGATTGAAATAAGAATAAATGTGGGGGTGAAGAAATAAAATAAAAGAAATGAGCTTCAGGAAGGATGTTACCTCTTCTCTAGTTAAAAACTTTTAGTTCGTAACAAAGGGCTTCCTTGGTTGTATATCATCCCAAAGGAAGGATACATGGAGGAAGGAAGGGATGTTGATAAGTGAACTGGGTAGATATATTCCAAACTTATATGGCTTGAGATATGTGAATAATAGGGATATGTGGTGGATTTTTATATGGGAGGGAGGAGACACCCTTGGCATTTGTAAAAACAAGTTTGGTGTACCCATGTTTTTACGTAACAAAAGTCCTCAAAAATCACCCAAACTCAATAATGAATGTTTTATGGAAGAAATACTCCTAGTTGGGTGTTATAAATGTGGATAGATCATTTTTACACTCATTTTTAAGGTTTATCCCTTGTTAAGCTTAATTTCATCTTATCCACTATACTTAATATTAATCACTTTCACTAAATTATTTTGGTAAAAAAATAATTAGATATTATTAGACTAAAAATATTATACTGACTAAAATTGTATATTTTAAAATTTTTAAATTTAGTTCATAAAAGTGAATAAACTAGGTTTAATGCCAATCCCATAGATGTGGCAAGAAAGTAGGTTTTAAAGTGAGAATTTTCAAAAGTTAATTAAGATTTTATATCTAAAATAATTATAAAAATAATTAAAATATCTTAAATTGGATTAATAAGTATATAAATAATCTAGTTTTACATTTAAACCATGTTAAAATAATAATCAAATATATAAATAAATTAAATGAAATAGAAGTTTTTAATTAAAATTCAGTTTTTTTCTCTATATATCCAAAAATTATGTTTCGAAGAAAAATCCCTAAAATACACTATAAGATAATTTTGGAATTATGAATTCCAAAATGAATATTATTTAACCAAATTAAATTCATAATATTTTCTATAATTAATTTTATTATTGTTCATATAAGGACATAAAAGTAGTTCATTTGAGAAAATAGTATTTTCAAACATATAAATACTTTACTAATATTACATATTTTACTATAAATACGTTTTATTTATATAAAATAATTATAAATAATATTTAAAAATTGTTTATTAATATTCATTTTACTGTGTTTAATGACTAGGTTATAACTATTTCATTTAAATAATTATAACAATAAATTGATGTTTCGTAGAAACTCGGTGTTGCGTGTAGCACAAGACAAGTCTGTGTTTCATGTAATAAAATATTATATTGGTGTATATTATAATGATGTTTTGAATTAGTGTAGCATGAATCACCCGACATCAAATAAATTTAATTTATTCAAAAAAAGGTTCACTAAAATAAGGGGTGTTACATTCTACCCCCCTTAAAATGAATTTTCACTAAAAATTTTTCTTTGTTATTAAAGGTATAATAATTTAATGTTCCATTAATACAAACACACATCATTAAAATGAATTCTAAAACATACATAGAAGAGGTAATGTGGGAAATATGACATTTTCCCAAATTAACTCATAATTGGGTTTTCATATTATCTATGTTTCTACATGGGAAACATTAGTAGAAAGTGAAAATATATACTGGGAGGAAAAGTTTAAACATTTATATGGAATGATTGATGTCATAAATTACAAAAAGGTAATGATAAAGGGTAATTTAAGGGCATAAAATCCATGAATCTGTGATGATTTAAAAGGAAATCGGTACAATAAAAATAAAGGTATTAGGATAACATTTTATTTCTAGATCATTTTACTAAAGTTGAAGAATTTTTGTAAAAGTATATACTTGAATAATTTCAGGAAAAACCCACCCTTTTTTGATCCTTTATCAATTTACACATCACCTATTTCCCAAAAAGGGAAGGTTAATTTTTCATTCATGAAGCACTAACAGATCATGAGTTCCATGATAATCTATCCCACATGTCATTAATTATAATCAACAAAATTTTTTTAAAACAAGTTATCCAATATAAAGAATTCTTTATTTGGGGAGATGATAATTTAATATCACAAACATCATCTAGAGTTTAACTTAAACTTTCCATAAATGGTTAATCTTATAACCCTTCCGAAAGATGAAAATCAAAAACTCTAGAAATAAGGTTACTAAATTTCACAAAATCTTCTCAATATTGATCCCCCATATATCATAATATATCCCTTATCTATCACATACCAAAAATATGAATACCTTTATCAATTATTCTCTTGAAACATGACAATGAATTAAATTACTATAAATCCTTATAAAAAACATACATGTTTCCTTATTCCAATGTATCTGGGAAATATTCGTTAAATAAAAAAAATGTTGTAAACTCCATCAATGAGAGCACAAAACACTTTTCAAAAAGTCATTAATTAGTTCCAAGATAATGAGTACTATCTAATGTAATTAGTCATATAAAAAATAAACATATCAAAAAAAATTATCTTAACATAACTAACATATTAATGGTTATCTTCCCTAAGTCAAAATATCACCTTGTAATTACATCACTTTTATAGTCTATCGGAAAAATTCAACAAAATATTATAAATCCTTAGTGAAAAACATAAACTAGACAATCCTTGTATATTTCACCATTTATATAACATAATTATTGAATCCAAATACAGAAAAAATTCATTTATTCCACTTTATACATAATCCATAAGAAGGATACATCATCCTTTAACTTAGTACCCCTTTCCTTTCACATTTCACGTGTAATATCATCATCATCATAAATATAACCATTACTCATACCACCTTGCTAATTCTCTTCCGGAACTTTCTACTTAGGACATCAATTTTCAGAATGACTATTAATTACACACTTAAATCATTTAACCTTTGATTATTTATTAGGGAAGAAAATATTTATTTCCATTTCATTAATATAACCCTTCATTTTTCATTTGAAGTTAAATTATTTGTGTCCTTATTTTCCATAGTAAAAAACAATTCTTCTTCCTCTAAGACATTCACATGGGTGATTTATTCCACATTCTTGAAAAAAAGGGAACTGATTCTTCTTTCCTCCATGGTCTCCATTATCTGAAATATCAGGGAACTCCTTCATTATATTCCATGGTGAGTCTGAGAGTTTTTTAAGGTTCAATTTGTTATCCATGTTCCATGAAAAATGACTAGGCATTATCACAAAATCTTTTACTCAAGTGACCATCCCATTTGACTTCTCATCATAATTTTTTCCATTACATTGAACATTAACCAAGTTTCTTATGCTTAGTGCCAATGAATAAAACTATAAATCATTGAGTAAGAAACAATTATTATAGTGAGGAACCTTATAATCATGAAAACTCATTTATAGGATGTCTATATTATTACACAATACATAATCTATGAAAACTAAGGTTTATGCTAGGTTATTTTTCATGACCAGTCACACGGGGCCTGTGATGTGACTACCCCAAGCCTACCTTCCATAGTCTAGGGGTTGGTGACTAGCACCGGAAAGGTATTTTCCTAATACAGAAAGGCATTCCCTTTGAGCTTGCAAACACAAAGACCAATAACATGACAAGATGAAAACCACGTAGTAAAACTGTAGTAGTAAAAGTGTATATAAAAAGTAATGGGGCCAGAATACAAGCCCAACTGAAATATACAACTATAATAGAAAAAATATCTCTTGAGATTTTCCACCAAGGATCCTACCTAAAGGGTAGGTACAACTTGTCTCCGCAGCTCTCCACATCAACCAGTCACCTCCGTGTACTGCTTGGTCATGGATCCTAAAGTCTTAGCCATGCTGCTCTTTGTCTACACAAGACACAACAAGGTGCGGGAAAAGCTCGTGTAGGGGTGAGAATAAAAATACCTAGTAGGGACCCCGAGACCCCAGAAGGTATCTCAGAATTCCAAAAAGGAAAGGAAGAAAGCATGATCTAAATCACAAAGCACAAGGAAAAATATTCCACTCAAACCAGGTATATAATTCAGAGACTGGGAATAAAGATGATTAGTCTTATGCTACATCATTTTATTCCATTAGGTAGTTTCCACAACTGAACCATGAATAAGTTGTTCCATTTTCGATTCAAACATGATCGTATTCCACTGATCCCCGATGGTCCGTTCTAAGTATGTTCCTCGGTAGGTCACGCACTGCTGATTCACATAGGGTCGCTAGGATGCTGATCCACACATGGTCGCTATGATGCTGATCCACACAGGGTCGCTATGATGCTGATCCACACATGGTTGCTGTGATACTGATCCCCATAGGGTTTCTCTAATTTTGATCCACATAGGGTCTCTATAATGCTGATCCACATAGGTTCACAATGATACAGATCCACACAGGGTCGCTATTCAATTTACAGCCAGCCACAGGATTCCCCGCACCCAGTGCGCTTGAGTTCTGTTGTATCTTCTCCTCAAGATATCGATCATGACTCAACTGCTAAGAAGTTCCACAAAGAAGTAACCTAAAGGACCACCATGTCATAAGGGTTCCAACGTGATAGATGACACATAAATTGAACACCCAGCCTGTGAGATATAGGCTTTTTAGGGCCAAGGGCCCAGTTGGATTTAGGTTCGATCCAACCCGACCATACTCCAACTTTCTCCAAAAGTCCTGGGGAGTATCTCAGAAGTTCCATCTAATTATAAGTATTCCAGTTCCATATATGGTTCATCAAATGATTTTATAGTTTGAGAGATATGGCCTTTTAAGCGTATCTGGGCTAAAAAGGGTTTGTGTCCAGTCCGACCGACCCGACCCACCCCGTCCGAGGCCGACCTGACCCGGTTTGGGTCGACCCGACCCTGTCCAGATTTGACCCGGGTCTGAAGAAGCCTGAAACGAATTGGATGGGCCGGCCTGAGTGGGATGGTTTGTGGGCTTGGACCACTAGGCCGCCTCAGCTGGGCGCGGCCCACCGAGTGACCTGGCCCGGTGGCTAGTGTGGTCTGCCAGCTGGGTGGTCGCCCTACTTCCCAAATGGCAAAACTATTTGGATTAATCAACTGGAGGCACCATGTGGAATCACCGTCCTATTATTGGGGACCCACAGGGCACAAGTCCCCTCCAATGTAGATTCAAAGCTGCGACTCTTCACTTTGGTGTACGATGACATGCTACCTTATGCCAATGCGACCAAGCGAGGGCCGACCACCACTGCCAACCACTACGGCGCCTACAAGCACCATCTCTATCTGCAGCCGATGAGAGCCAGCCGCTGTCATCGCCCACAGACAAGACTTTCACAGGTGACTAGGTGAGCTCCAGTGGTCCTTTTTCCCTTCCAAACACACTTACGGGCCTCCTAGGATGATTTTTTCACTGCGTGACTCCCAGATTGATGTTTCTGTCGAGGTCAAACTTTTCCCAAGAAGAAGGTGAAAAAATCAAAGTAGTAGAGGGTCTGGGCCTTGTTTGTTTGGCCCGTGACCTCCACGTTAGCATCATATCAAGCGAGTAATAATAAAATCAACAAAGATAAACTAAAACTCATTCCACACTTCTAATATTCCTCATGCTTTTCAAGAATGAGGAAAATAATCAAGAAATTACTTGAATTTAATAAAAACCATACCTCGGATTCAAATAAGACATCATAGTTGTGGAAGAATAATCCATGCTTGATGAAGCCATTTGTGTTCATCGATACTGAATCGATTCCTTCAACATTTCCATCCAAGACTCCTTTCTTCATTGGTGGAAGATTCCAAGAAACATCATCAGAGCTTCCTCCATTCTGTATAAAAAACCCAAGCCTAAGCCTTATTTAAATAGAGGGGAAGGGTGATTAACACAATGAAATATTTATGGGGTTCATTAATTATTGAACCACATAACTCTCAACAGCATGGTTTCAAAATAGAAGACTCAAGCCATTTTATAAAAGGAACAAAAATACATTAAGAAAAATAAGTTACAAAAGTCCAAAGGAGGGGATTTTATTACAATCATTTTGATGCAAGGTTGTGAACTCGGCTGGAAGATCCCCCATGTACATGCTATTCCTACAAACACCCTTATTAGAAAGACCATTTTCCACCTTGTTTGCCTCTCTATAGGCATGAGTGATAATATGATTGAGTTCAGATAAGTGGTGGAGGTAGGTAATCCATTGAGAAGTGAGAATCCACGCAAGGTGAAATGTTCAATATCTAAGAGACTGGACAATAGTGGTTGAGTCACTTTCAATACAGACATTGTTCCAACCCTTTTGAAAAATCCAAAGAAATGCATTTATGATATTATACATTTCTACTTCCAAAGAAGAGTAGATACCACGCAAACCAAATCATCATCCAAGAATGTCACCATTTTGATTTCTAATGATAATACCACAGCATGCAGGTCCTGGGTTTCCTTTTGAGGCACTGTCCACATTAATTTTTATCCATCCAGGGATGAGAGGTTGCCAAAAAACTTCTAACAAACCCCTTAGAAGGCTGTAGTTTCCTTTGAGCCCAATCCTTCATAAAATGGTGAAATCCTTGACTGAGTTGTGACAAGTTCCTGTTTGAATGGTTCCAGCTTCCTTGATCACAGTATATATCTTAATTTGAGCTACACAAAAATTTAAAGTGTTATTTCTATGCATAATAGAGTTTATTTTATACCAGATATGATGTATCAATTCCACCACATCAACTATGAAAAGCTGAGTAATTTGAGGAGAGGTATCTACATTAGTGCATCTCTGAAGCTGCAGTCTAATAAAGCTCAATCCTTTCCATCTAAGATCAAAAATATCAAAAATAAAATTCCATAAATCAGAGGTAGTGGAACAAGTAATAAAACGATGATCTGTATCCTCTCTGTGTTGATTTTATATATGAAATTTAGAACAAAGTTGAATACCAGAAACCTGAAGATTACCATCTGTGGGAATTTTATTACGAGCAATTCTCCAAAATAAGGTGAACTGGGATGGCCTAACCCAATTATTATTGAATTAATTTATCCAAGGGAAATCATTGTTATTGGTATTGAAATTATAATTTTAATAAAGTTTGGAGGTTAGAATTCCATTATAAGAAGGCTCCCAAACTAAAAAATTATCGGTATTGACAAAAGTGTAATTTTTAATAATATTCGAAATTTCATTAGGTAAATTATCATCAGGGGAGTTCAAAAAATCATTTATGGATATGTTTGGATTTGTGGACAATTGCATAGGATCAACCAAGCTACAAAGAGGGAAACCATTCCAGTTGTCCAACCAAAAATTAAGTCAAGAGTTTCTGTTAACTATCCATCTAGAGAAAGATAGGATCTTTGAGAAGGTGTGTTTGATGGAAGGACATATTGAGGATTCTATGTAAGATTATTTTCCTTTTTTAATCTTAATATTAAAATTTCCACGTAAGAAATCATAAGTCTGCGAGTTGTTGTTCACAATATTCCAAGTAATTTTGGCTTGAAGAGCCTTATTAAAAATATTGAGGTTCATAATCCCATGACTGCCATTTTCAATTGGGGTGCAACAATTTTTCCATGGGATAGTCATGAGTTTTCTTTCAAGCATGCTTGCACTCTAAATTTTTTTTCTAATTCTTATATTTATCTTCTTGAGAAGATCATCAGGCCATTTATAAACCATCATAGAGTAAACCATTTTTAAAACAATTGTGTATTTTACTAAACAAACCTGCCCTACCATAGATAAAGTTTTTCCTTTCCAGGAGGATAGTTGGCTATTGATCTAAACAAAAATATTTAAAAAATATATGTTTTTTGGTTTCCCCCAAAATATGGGGACCCCAAGATACGAAATGGGGAATGATCCCTCTTGAATTCCTAGTTCATTCATAATATTAACCTTTCTATTGACAGTGAAATGCTTACCAAAAAAGATGGAAGATTTACTTCAGTTTGTGGATTGACCAAAGACATCTTCAAAGAGTGATAGAAAAACTTTAAGTTTTGTTATGTTTTTATCACCTTGCAGGAAGAGAATTATATCATCAGCATATAAGAGATTACATGGAACAATCAAAGTTCTAGAGGAAAATATGAGCTTAATTTCACCTATAGTAATCGATACCATGATAAGTCTGCTTAAGTAGTATTCAGAAATAACAAAAAGTATTGAAGAAAGGGGATATCCCTGTCTAACACCTTTAGTGCATGTGAAATAACCCTTTGGAGAGCCATTAATTAGGACAGATATGTGAGCATAGTTGAAAAGAGTTTTTACTTTGTTTACCAAGTTGCCATTAAATCTGAAGCTATAAAGGATATTGAAAATGAAATTCCAGTCCATGGTATCAAAGGCTTTTCTAATATCAATTTTGATGGAAACAATCCCTCCTCTTTGAGTTTATTTAAGAATGTTAGTACTTTCAGAGGCAAGGCAAATGAAATCCTGTATATTTCTCCCTTTCAGAAAGCCAAATTGGTTCCAAGAGATAATTTTTTTAGCGATAGGTTCCATTCACATAACTAATAGTTTGTAGATAATTTTATAAATAGTATTGATAAGAGAAATAGGTCTAAAAATATATATTTCAGAAGCATTATCCTCTTTCAGAATTAGAATGTAAAATTGAGCATTGATACCATATGGAAGGTATCCATTAGTGAAGAAAGATTTTACAAGATGGTAGACATCATTACCAACAATGTCCCAATGATGTTGAAAAAAACATTGGGAAATCCATCTGGACTAAGTGCACTATCAGGGTTTAAGCTGAAAACCACATCTCTAATTTCATGATAAATTGGAATACTATTCAAAAGGTTATTATCCTTGTCCCTAACTAAGCAGGGTATGATGCCAGTTTTGATATTTTTGTTTAGTGTAGGACCATTAAAAATGTTACTAAAGTTGGATGTAACATGGTATGAAAGTCTCTCTTCATTGTCAATGATATTTTCTCCATATTTATGTAAGGAAAGAGGTCTAGTGGCCTTTCTAATACTTTACAATGTATTGAAGAATTTCGTGTTTCTATCACCATCCTCAAGCCAATTGATTCTAAGGGTTTGTTTTCTAAGATTATATCTTAAGGTGATCAGATAATTGATTTTATTAATTATATCAACTTCATGTTTTGTGTCATTAGTAAAATCCCTATGAGTTAAATCCATTTGAATTTGGTTAAGGGAATTTTCAAGGGAATTTATTTCAATATCATTTTGTTGATCTCTTTCTTTGCACCATATTTTTAACTTTGGTTTTAGAAGTGTTAATTTTAAAATATTGGAGAAAGCATCATTCGATCTGATCAAATTCCAAGTATCATTGATAAGATTGTTACAATTGTCAATAATGTTCCAGGCATTATTAAACCTAAATGGGAGAATTGGTTTATTGGTTCGAGTAGTGAGACTCACCAATATTGGATGATGATTAGAATTAATCTTAGTCAAAGTAATACTAGAGATGTTATTCTAGTTATCAAAAGATTCAAGGTCTGTGAAAGCTATGTCTAATTTACTTGCCAAAATTCTATGTTGTTGTCTTCTATACCAGGTATATTTAGCACCCACCAGATTAATCTCCAAAATATTTTTATCCTCAATACAAAGTTTAAATTCTTTAGTGGAAGTGCTTGATTGTGAAGGTCCCAAATTTTCAATAAGTCCAAGAAATGCATTGAAGTCACCAACAATAACCCAAGGATCTTGAATAGTGTTGTTAAGAGAAGATATATTATGCCATAAGGATCTTCTATCTTGATATCTATTGAAAGAATAAACAAAAGTGAAGAATAAAATATTGTCATGTAAATTTATCTCACATGTCAAACACTGAGAATCAGAATTATAAGTATGATAACTACTTATAGAGATATGTGGAAAGGCCCACAAGGAATCAAAAGTATTATTGTTCAAAATTGAACCTATATAATTATAACTATATTTTTCAAGACTATTCAAGCCATGAGTAAACCTGATTTTGGGTTTAGAGATGTCAAAAAGTATCGGTTTGTGCGTAAAACGATTTTTTTTTAAATTTGAGATGGTGTCAGAGTTAGAAATACCCTAGCAGTTCGAGTATAGAATATTCATTTATACTTACGCTTGGGGCAAGGCCCCTTTTTTGTTACCTATAGAGTTCTTCCTGTGTTTAGAGTTTTTCAATTGATTGATCAAATGGTCCTTAGGTGTGGTTGCACATTATTCCTGCATATTCATTAAAGTGTGAGGAGAGCTATTCTTAATATTTTTACCTGTCAAGTCCTCATCCTGTTGAATTTTTTTTCCTTCATCTGATTTTATGCAATCTTATGCCTTCAGTTTTTTGTCCAGATTCTAAGTGAGGTTGTCTTTAGTGCCAGTGGTGCTTACTTCTGTGATATGTTATAGTTCCATTCTACTGCCATCATCCTATGCTGTAATATCAGTATACATAGGGGAGGTGTCTTGTACAGTAGTGAAGATACTCAGGTAATTGAAATCATCCATTTTCTGTATAGCATTTTCTTGAATATGTTCTTCCTCAGCTTTGATAAGTAGTAGAAATTTTGATTTTAGTGGAGTCTTCTCCTCGGTGCTTATATTAGAGGTAAACACCAAAATGCTATCCTGATGAACATGATCTACCTTATCTGTGTCAAGGTGTAGGGTATTTGGTTTCATTGGTGAAACCAAATATTCAGTTTTATCAAAGAGAAGAGTATTGGATATCATTGTTGGGGTCTTCCCTTCAATTCATGCTGTAGAGGTAGACACAGAATTGCTATCCCCTTGAACATTCTTTGCCTCTGCTTTACATTGTAGTCAAGTATTTGGTTTTATTGTTAAAGGCTAACCCTCACTGCATGTACAAGTGTAGGTATTCAGCATGTTGTTGCCATTTTTGTGAGTCTAACCATTGATATAATGTTCTTCGACTTGAGAGGCAGTAGTATAAGTAAAGGTTGTGCAAGTATCTGTTGCATATGTGCCTTTAACTTCCTAGGAATTCTCAGTCTGGGTAATATTACCTTCTGCTCCTTCATTCTCTTGTACCATATTGAAGACCATGGTAGCAAGTTTCTCAGCAAATGACTGCATTTCATTGTCTAATTCTTGCTCCTCCACTATGTCAGCCCATTCTTGGTTAGTAGGATCCTTTGATGAGGAAGCGTCACTAGCTTTCCTTCTCCAAATTTCCTACTTCCTCATATGCATTTCATATTTTCCCAAGGCAGGTTTCTTATCCTTCATGTTTCCTCTAACCTTAGTCCAATCATTCTTTGTATGAGGCTGGGAATTCTTTTTTACAACTCTATAATTGAAAATTGAGTGAACAATAATCTTATAGTAGTCACAAAAGAGTGATCGATGTTCATACTCAACCATGAATTCAACCTTATATTCTTTAGCATTGAAAGAAATTACATGAGGTAGATTTTTTTCCAGATTTACCTCAACCATGACTCTTGCATAAAGACCCAAATCACCATTTATAGTTCTTTGATCAATTTTGAGAGGCACTCTAATGCAAGATGTGAGGTCATTCAATATCTTCGGGTGCCAAAAAACCAGCTAAACCCATGTAATCTAACCCAAATATAAGCCTAAAAGTTCTTATGCATAAAAGGGTTGAATGTGTAATCCCAGTTAGAAAGACAAAGTAGACCAGGCTTCAATTGTATGCTACCTTGTTTTCAGGCCCGGTCTAAATCCTCTTGTGAAATCAAAATGATATGAAAATACCCTTTTCCAATGGGGCAATCTTCCAGTTGCTTGTGCCCCAGCAGTGTGCGATTCTTGGTCTGAGTTCGCCCACTATCCACAGTTTATCCCCTTTTAGGTAAGAAATTTGTCTGAGTATATAGTACTTACACATTTGATCTCTTTGATGCAAAGATTCCAGATCCTCCACATCCTCAAATCTTCCATCATCGAGCTTTTTAATATTTGTTTCCATCATTGGGGAATATTTTGTAAGATCTGAGTTTTTAAGCACTTTCACAAAGGATATTCCTTTGATGGCCTAAGTCATGGTCTGTGTAGTATTTCCCAAGGCTGGTTGATCTTCCTGTCTAGGTGGGGTATGATTCTCGAAGGATTTTCTCCAGGTAGGATCAAAATATGCCATCTTGTGTTGGATATATCGGTTCGGGGAACAGACATCATCGATCTTTACATTGTGGTTCGCAATGCAACCGTTTATGATTCGTCCGTTTGTGAGTTTCTTCAGCGGTCCTACCATCTCCACTCAACAGTTGGTGGAAGAATAAAATAACATTTTTATGTTTTTTTATTACTCTTCAAAAATCTGTAAAACTAATTTCTTCACCTAACCTATTGCGGTTGAAGTTAATACTCCATTAAGAAAATCGTGACATTACAGATTCAACAGTGCCATCAGATTTCAATTCTGAGCACCGGTTCAAAAGAAATAAATTTTTGCTCGCATGTTTACTAAACGTACCTTAAAAAACTTTCAAAATTACGTTCCGAGCAGACTAGGCCTCAGAATCAAGCACCGTCAATTTTCACAGACTCGTAATAATCATAAATAATTTTAAAAAATATATATGGAATTTCTGGGTCTTTATATTATTCATAGACAACATATTTTTAAATCCTTCAAGATGATTTTTGAATAGTTTTTCAATTCACAATTAATATCCCATGGGAGTTTCAAACCAGATGCATATTAAGTCCCATTTTTGTGTACTAGGTTATGTTCGATTTAGGCCCACGACACCTTGTTAGAGTTGTTACTCCTAAGTACATTTTTTATAGAACTATGTCCACTTGTAGTATCCATATAGTGATATATTTCAAGAGAACCATTCACTATATCCTTTACCAAACTTCCAGGACATTTCCCTATAGTTTTCCTCATCCTTAATCTTATCCTTAGATACATCCCTTTACATTTCCTTAGAAATATTCATAGTGATATGACAAATGTTTTCTCATCCTAGATTCCAATGGTTAACTAAACATTCACTTTGATACCAACTATAACAACCCGGTCTTAACATACTTAGATAATCACATCATTTTTTAGTAATACTTATAATATTACATAATGGGACACTTGAAGATCATATTAGTTTAGTGCTAATGGAAACACCAATTTTTAAACATGATTGACATATATTATCTCACACTAGGTTCTCTAATACTTGAAGCTCACTTAGACATATTACACATTAAATATATCTTCATAACCCGGGGAAGTAAATAATGAATGGAATGAGATCAGATGATCTATAAGTGTAAAAAAGGATATATTTACGCATAAAAACAAGTATAATGTCATGATAACTTGATCATAACTTTAGAAGATCATACCATATATATCTAATATCATAAACACAAATCATTTCATAAAGATAAGTAGTTTATAAGACATAAATCATTAGGGAAATAATAGAATAATCCATGAAAGCATAATATATGAATAAGACATGGAATAATTAAATACATATAAACATGTAATATAATTAACTATAAATCAATATGGATTTCTATAACTTATCAGATCACATCATGGGGACTATAACTACTGGGCGGGACAGACCACTATCCCCAGTAACATTCCTTTCCTTCTAAGGGATCAGGTTTACCCATGTTCCCATAGTAGATGAATTTTCCCCATCTTCCCATAGTGGATCATGTTTCCCCATATTCCCATAATTATGAGGACTATACATACTCGGTGGGAAACACCACCATCCCAGTCACGACCATTTCCTTATAAGGGATCAGGATTCCCCATCTTCCCATAGTGGATCAAGACCGTCAAAGTGAAACCTATAATTATCTCATGAGATATAAATCACTACCTAATACATTAGATGGATATATAGGTCACACCCATCTCATAATAAAATCATTCATACATGTTTCACAAGTTAATAAATCCTACATCATTTTATATCCCATAAATATAGTTGGAGTTAATGGTATTTATCCTCAACCTAGATGAATTTTAGAAGTGTTATGGAAAGCTCTACTCCTAGGCTAGATCAAAATTAATATTGATGGTGCTTCCAAAGGCAACCCGGGTCCTTTGGGTTGCGACACAATTTTTAGAAATCACTCTAGGCAGATTATTGGATGTTTTTATGGTTTTTGTGGCATCTCCTATGATCTAGAGGCCGAAATGATGAGTGTGATCTATGCTATCTCCTTCTCCAAGAAACATGGTTGGAACACCATTTGGATTGAAAGTGACTCAATTAATATAATTTATTTCATTTGGAATGGTGTGATACACCTCGCGTGGCCGCTTACAAATCGCTGGATGAACTGTCTTCATTCTCTCATGGACTTCAACTTCATTTTCATACATGCCTTTCATGAAGCGAACAAGGTGAAAGATGGTCTTGCAAACATGGGAGTCAACCATGTCACCACGTGGTTGGAGGAACTTCCAGTTTAATTACTACCCCTTTATGATAGATATTGTAAAAGAATCCCATCTTTTAGACTCATGTAATTCATTGTTTTTATATTAGTTTTTGTGATTTGGTCTTTGACGAAGGAAACTACTTAAAATAAATATTTCCATAAAAACATAAACTATTCATAGAAATAATATGAATGAGACCACTGGATCATTTACTTGAAAAAAATGATTAACACCAACTGATTTCATCCTATATAGAAAATAATTTTGAAATATCCTTAACAAAACATTTCTTGAAGAAATTATCATTTATTCTTTAAAAAAATGTTTTTAAAACATAAGGAATTTTATTTGAAAATACTTTGAAAACATAGAAAGAAGGCATGAAATCATTTTGATAACCTTTTCCCTTAGAATATTATAAAATAATCCGAAAAAAATTCTAAAAACATTTTTCTTTAAAATACTTTGAAAACATATAAATAATTATTGTAAATATTTTGAAAACCATTTCCCTTTAAAACCTATTAAAGAATCTTGAAAAAATTTTGAAATTTTTTTTCTTCATAAATATTGTCAAAAATTATAATATAATCCTAAAATTTTTTTAAAAAACATTTTTTTAAAATAATTTGAAAACCTATAAAATATGTTTTGAAATCATTTAAATCATTTTCTTTGAAATCAACCTATTAAAAACTTATAATTTTTTTTGAAAATCATTTTAAATACCTTTTAAACATAAGACCTCTTTGAAAAACAATTTCATTAATAACCACATTTAAAAAAAATTATAGAATATTATGAAATAAATTCCTTTTTTAAAATAACTTTGCAATATTTTACTGTAAGATTTAATGGAATAAAGGTCATGTCAGCGGGTAAATCTGTACCTATCAAACATTCCTTTTACACTATAAAAACTTTAAAAAAGTGCCTCGACCCAAAAATGACAAGAAAATTACTTTTTAAAAACCATTTTTTAAAGATAAAACATAGGTAAACATGTATTTTTAAATATCATAGGATAACATTATAATATTTTTGAAAACGTTTTTTAGAAAACATGGTTCTGAAGGAACATGGATTTCTGACCAAAGAGAGAGGTAAAGTCAGACAATCTTAAAAACACATTTTGATCATATTATGTACCAAATAGAAGAAAAAAAGGTACCAATATATGATTATATCATGAATAACCATATTATAAGAAACCACATGAGATTTCTTGAGATATCTATCATAATATTTAATTAATGGAAGCATAATCATAAAAAATATTGATAAACGATGAGATTATCTCAATAAACTCTTACCACTTGGTAACTTTGAATCATAATCCCACTATATGAAAATAAAATTATATGAAGATTAATATATCATTAAAATAATTATATTATAGATATAACATGTCAAATGGAATTATATACACCTTTTAAAATAACATTATGTATAAAAAACATGTTTCTTAAGAAGGAAAATTAAGACAAAACTATCTTACTGATATAGTACCTTTTCAGCAGTAAAGTACCATGAAAGAGATATAATAAATTGTTTTTGTAAATAACCATAAAATAAATTATAATAACAATATAATAAATTCATGGTCTTTATATATACCACAAAAATGAATCGAGTGGTTAATATGGCATGTATCTCACTGAAATAAAAAGTTAGATGAAATTCTCTTACCTTAAGTCTTGGATTTCTTTGTACAAATTCAAAAATCTGATATAATAAATATAATTTTATTTGAAATATACCATAGAAAAATATTCTTATATAAAACATCATATATGATTAATTTATGACTTTATATTAAACTTTTATTAACAATTCCATGCTAAAGTAATGTTCTGGGTAATAACTATTTGGTTTATCGTACACGTTTGGACTTATTATTATTGATCCTCTTACTTAGATCATGATTAACTTATTAATGGATTGTAAAACTTGATATTTATATCATATATATCCATTATATAAATATTTATAGTAATATATAAAATATATAAATATTAAATTAAATACACACTTCATGGACAAGGTAGGTCGTACTTACACATGAATAATGCTTCTATTTTATTATCGAATTAAAAAAAAGAATGTAAATGAAATATATGTATATAAATATATAATATCATTAGATTAGAATTATTATTTAATATATATCATATAAATTTACTAATCCCATATTTAATAAATTCCATGAAATGTGTAGACAAATCACATCACTTTGAGGAGGTGGTAGTCCACACTTCCATAAACTAAGTTATTGTATTTACACAAAATGGAATGCATGAAGGTAGGCTTTATATTATAAATAAATAATTATAAATACATCATAAATATCCTATATATATCCTAAAAAGATAGTTTTTATCATAATGACCAATCATGAGAGGTGGTAAAGGTAAAACAAACACCATCATTTTGTGAGGTGGTAGTTCGCCGTACTTAAGAAAGGTATTTTAATTAACCATTAGATAGTGGTGTGTGTAAGTGAAGGTATAAAACTTATAATAAAAATATATATTTATATTTAAGATAAATTTTATATGATATGTGAATGGAATAAGAATAATTTAAGTGGTGGAGAAATAAAGTAAAGGAAATGATCTTGTGGAAGGATGTTACCTCTTCTTTGGGTAAATCATTTTGGTTTTCACCAGTGGGATTCCTTGGATATATTTATGACTAAAGGGAGGATTAAAAGTTCAAGGAGGTATTTTAGAAATTTAACTGGGAATATCATGGCTGAACATATGTGTCTTGAGAAGGGTCAATAAGGGAGAGTGTTTTTGGCCTTTTATAAGGGAGGGAGGGGACATACTTGGCATTTTTGAAAACAAGTTTGGTGTACCCACGTTTTTACCTAATAAAAGGCATAAAACCCCCTCCAATATCAAAAATGTATGTTTTATGGCAAAAATATGGTGATAAATGGGTGTTAGAAAAGTTTCTAGGTCATTTTGGGTGTCATGTTTAAGGTTTAGTCCATTGTTAAGCTTAATTTTACCATAATCATTGTAATTAATTTTAATAACCATTATTAATATTTTTGGTCAACAATTAATTTTATTTTATTAGAATATAAAAAGTATACTTATTAAAATCATGTATTTATGTTTTTATAATTTCACTTCACAGAAGTAGGAAAATTAATTTAATTACCAATCCCACAAACATGGAGAGAAAGCAGTTTTTAAACTGAGAATGTTCAAAAGTTCATTAAGAATTTATATATAAATTCAACAAAAAAATGATTCTAATAAACTAAATTTTATTAATAAATTTATAATTTATCTATTTTTAATTTAAAAAGAACTTAAAAAAATAATTTAACAAAATAAATATACAAGATTAAAAAGTAGTTTTAAACAAAAATTTAATATTTTTCACTATTCAACCAAAAATGAAGTTTCTCAAAGAAATCCCTAAAATTCACCCTAAGATAATTTTTTACATTATGAATTTAAAAATAAATCTTATTTATAAAATTTATTTCCTATAATTTTATAAAAGTAATTATATAATTATTCACATAAGGACATAAATTTACTTTATTTTATAAAATAATATGTTCAAACATATTGGACATTACCAATATTACATGTCTTATTATCAATATATTTTATTTTTATAAAACCAATATGAATGATATTTAATTTTTACTTTTTACTATTAATATTTCTATTTATAACTTACTAGTTATAAATAACTTGCTTAAATAATTATAACAATAAAATTATGTTTCATAGAAACTCGGTGTTGTGTGTAACGTAAAAAAGTCATTGTTGCGTACAACGTAAGATTATCTTGGTGTAGTGTATAATGAAATTTTGAATTAGTGTAGTGTGAAATGAAAAACACAAAATAAAACTAATTTATTCAAAAAGTGGTTCAGAAAACTCATGGTGTTATAGGGTGTGTTTGAAGGACTACATAATATTCATTTTACCACAATCATGTTTCATGAAAAAATTTATTAAAATACACTTATACATATTGAATTATAATTTTATCCGATCCAAATAAATATTCTATTAATTGTTTCATTATAATAAGGAAATTTCCTATTATATTATTCATTGAAAATATATAATGAAAATTATATATTACTTTCTTAAAATAATATAACAATAATCTTATTACAACATGACACATTTATCCAAAACATCAATGAATATATAATAGTAGTAAAGTAAAAATAAATTTTTATCAACTTTCAGATAAATTCTCTATATGATCTTTTTATTTGTAACCATTATGATCATATTTCTCAATCATTTTTATTGAATAAAAAATTATTTAGTTATATTTAAAACTCTTTATAATTGTTTTATCCCCATCACATTTAACTCTCATAATTCATTCATCATTGATTTTCATATCAATAGTTTTAAGATAACCCTTTCACTACTTTATTGAAATAAAAATATCATTTTTTATGTTTAATCCACCGATGATCTTTTCAAGTATTGATAGATTTTTTTCAATTAATTTCATCATTTTTGATAACAAATATTGATTTCTCTACTTACATATTAGAAAATAAAATATTAATAGAATAGTGATCTCCTCATCCTATTTAAATTTAATCTTATTCAAATCATGAAATAAATCTTGTTTTTACAGTGCATCATGTTATTTTGATTTTTAAATAATTGATTAATCATCACATAATATTATTTCATTCATCATATTATTTATTATATAAATATCAGTATCTAATTTATTTAATTTTGTTTCAAATGGATGACTATTAAGAAGTTTGTGTTACTCATCTAAAAAATGAAACTATTTTAAGGATATTTCCATTTATAATTTGTAAGAAAATGATTTTTATGACTTCCTAGATTACTCTTATGACATACTAGAGTACCCTTATAAAATACTAAAATACTCTTTCAATGTCATAGATTTAATCTTATAAAGTAGTTTATTAATCATTTCAAATAATTGGTAAAGATTCTAAAATTTGACCTTTCTCTCTTGAACTCCATAAATAGTTATCTAAATTCATCAAATACTCTATATAAGTCTATAATTACACTTCTTAAGTGTATTATTTACACTTCTAAAGTTATTACATTTACATTTTTGAGTATCAATTACTCATAATGACTTCACTAAAGTAACGCTTAGCTAAAAATTCATATTCTATAAAGAAAATAAGAAATATCTTCAATTCAATTTAGGGATTATTAAATTGAAGTACAACCATTCAACATCACCCTTTATCTTATTCCAACACTTAAAATGAATATAGAAAATATTTGAACATTACCAATTTTATTTGAATGAATTTGGAAATTCAAAAAATATATTAAATATTCAATCAAGTGTATTTAATTTATCATTAATGCATCCCTAATTTCATTTCCTCTCTAACTCCTTCAAACCTTTATTAATAAGATTTTCATCACTGTATTTAGTAGTAATCATTCTAAACAGTCTATTTATATTCTATCATAATGATAATCATATTATTCTCAAATACTTTAATGACTTTAATCTACTTCACTAATCACTATTATTCAAATTGTTCAGCATCGATTTTAGTAGCCAACTTTTTCACCTCACTAGAAAATATATTGTATTTGTTTTACTTTATCTCATCCCCATTCATTATATCCCTTTGAAAACATAAAAATAATCATAAAAATTTAATAGCTAATTCTTAGAATATACCCAATCAGTTATTCAAATACATTAAAACTACACTTCTTTTCTAATAAATATATTTACCATCAATGTATACAAACCCTTTAATTATTATTAGTGGTAGGATTATTCCTACATCAACCAACACAACAACACACCAACACACCAACACATAAACATTGGTATTCTTATTAAAAAAAATACAACTATCAAAAACCTTTTGGGACATCACTCTTTGGATCTTTTCATTCTTTTATATCTCAATTTTTCTCCCCCGAGAATCATTTGATTAGTCCACATTTCCCAAGTGATTCTTGAGTTGTTTCAATATGGAGAGTTTATTTCCATCATCATAATACATTTTAAATGTGGGAATCAATTCACACAATCATCTGCCACTCTTTCAAGGATTAATTTATATGCTCTCTAAAAGATGAATAGAAACCAATTTTTATGGAAAATGGATGCGATTAATATTTTTGGGCCCTAGTAAGGATTCATGTGAATTGAATTATATTAATCTTAATAAAATAAACTAATTATTTAGAATTTTACTTCCTTAATTATTGGGAATGAAATATTTTGGAGTCAATTTTAAAGTGGTGGTATCAACCAAGTATCGTAACTTTTTTTTACTTTATGGGAGGGTGTTGGGTAATGCACATTGACTAAATTGGTTTCCCAGATAAAATTTTATTAGGGATAGAAGGTATGTATTTGGGTTATTAAAAATTTGTATAGTTTCTCTTCAATTTTGGTTCCCTATACTTTAATGTGATTACTAAGAATAAATTATTTATATGTTCAAAATTATCTAAAACAATGCTTCACAATCCCTATTAAGATTGATGTGGATAATTATAGTTGTTTTATTTTAAATCTAAATTATAAATTATTTACAATATTGGATTATCCACATAAAATTAATTAATATGGGTTTAGTTTTTTTGTGTCCATATGTCATTATTTAAGTTTTTATGCATGCTTAGGTGAGGGTATAAGATAAATTTGTTAGGGAAACCTTCACAAGAAACAGAAAAAATAAGTGTTTTTCTATAAAATAATCCTTATGATCCAACATATTATACTCATCCACACAGTAAAATATATGGTCTCTAATATTACTTATTCATATCATATTATTTTCTCTATTTAAACACTCAAAACAAGATCCAAAACATTTATTAACAGTAAAACCAAATTAATTGATCGAATATAATCATTAGTTATCAAAAAATTACCAATGGAATTAATATAATTAATATAGGTTCAAGAATTATTGTCCTAAAAAATTAATATTATATTAGAAAATGTTAAAATGATATCCAAAAAAACTATACTAAAATACCACCCAATAACTATTAAAAATAAGTACTATTCACTTCTCTAACAATTCATGCATTATTTATACTTAAGTAATTTATCGAAGAAACAATTTACTGTGATATATATATATATATTAACATATGTGTGATTATATGTTATGTAATATCTAATTATATGAATTGAATTATTAAAATTTAACCCCTCCTCTGATTTGATACTCTTTAGATTCTCATATACTGTCTGTTTTAATTATTATTGAATCAAATTATACTAAATTTAAATATTTCATCAAGCAATTATAATTTTTAAATAATTATTCCAATTATTTCTCATATCCTACAATAACATGGAATATGTAATGATTTTTTATTTCATTAAACCAAGTTGTACATTATAGTCATTTAATTAGTGTCACTAACATGAAATAAAACAATTAAAAATAGTATGAAACCTTCAAAATTAATTGTAATAGTTAAGACCAAGAACCAATGTCTGGGACATGACACTCAAAATAAACATGAATCCTAGAGACATTATTTATTTTTTACTCACACACCCGGCTTTATATCACTTTTTTTATATTATAGTATATTCCCAATAACTAATTTTATGAAATTTCATATGAATTATAGAATTATTAATTATTATGGATCCCTAAAGTGTTACATTCAAATAGTATATAATTCACCCAGATTATGTTCATTAATACAGTGTACTCAGGATTTAGTTCATTTTACCTATATCTTATTTTATAAAAAGTCACTCCTCAAGATCTATTAGTATTATATTCAATGTTTTTATGATGACCATGCCAATAGGAAATTGATAGAAAACTTTCACTCAAGTGGGTCACAAAAATATCAATAATTGGAGGATAACCCTTCCTAATACATAAATGATATTATTTTCTAAAAATAATATATTATTAAACATTATGTAATAAAAAAGTAGTAGTATTGATATATAGAAACATTTTATTCATTATATGCACTATTTATTAAGATCATATTCACTAAAAGTTTTTAATATAAAAAAATTTATAGTATAAAAAACATTTTAGTATAGATAGGCTTGAGAAAGGGTTGGTCTCCCAATGCACAACCCAAAATTTACTAATATAAAAAGAAGTTACAATGTGAAGCATGTGGTCTGATTAGTTTTTACCTTCTGGGAATATAATAATTTTAGATTTGGAGAAATAAAAATAAGGAGCAGTAAAAACTCCTCAATAGTCCTATGAACCTTCACAAACTACTATGATAAATAATGGAAATCCTATTTCCCAGCATCCTTGAAGATCATAGACTTGAAATAATATATAGATTCCTTAATTTTTTGATATCCTCAGGTAAACTGCATCACATGTTGATCTATAATGCATTAATAAATAATTTTCTAGTTGTATAACCTCTGATATTATAATAAAAAACAAAAAAAAAAATAGATAAAAACCCATAATTTCTAGACTACACAAAAATGATACCCTTCTGAAGATTTCATAAAATAGAATTTCTTCAACATGGTGAAATAATACTACAGAAGTGTATGAATCATTCCAAATTATTACTTACCTAGGCTTATAAACAATCCAATAAGATTTAAAAAATCAACACAAATTAGAAAAATTCACATTCTTCATCAATATTTGAAAGGAGATAACATTGAGTGATCCATCATTGAATCAACTCCAAGATACATATTTAGTCATACATCTGTAAGTCCAAACAAAGTTAAAAGGTGTAATATAAAACATGCTATGCCAAAGTAAGATGAAGGTTATAAAAATTGCGTTTTTTCAACATTCCAATTAAATTTAATGAAACATATTCTCTCTAATTTTTTAGTATTCATGAATAGTTATATTTACCTTTTTATATATTGGTAAATTCATAGTTTCATTATATTCAATTAAAGGGTAATTATATTCTTTATGACACATATTGATTACCCTAAAATCATTTTTAGTTAAAAAATATCATCAAAATTCTCTTCATTCGATATTATTGAAGGTAAATTATAAAAATATATTATTTGAAAAGGGACATGTTTTAAAATAACCCATATCAATGAGAATGTAGAAACAATGGTACAATTTAATATAAAATAATAAAAACTCTTACTTATCTACATATGATGAGTGTTGATAAACCCATCAATATCTGCCAATAGTTTCTTATATTTTGAGTGATCAAGTGGATGATGTATTCTTGAACATTTAATCATAATCAATTTACATATTGAATAACTTGATCAGAGTCACGCGAGTCCTCCTGATCATAAAGGAGGTTTGGGAAATAAATATTGAAATTCTTGTTAAAAAATAAAATATTGTGAAATATAAAGGTTTTTTCATTGTAGGAATGTTATATTATATATTTGTGGTTTGAATGCATTCATTGGAATCTCAAGGTGAGTTTAGTAGAGTTTGGATCTATGATTTTTCTATTGGGGGTTATTCATGATGTCAATCCAAGATTATTATGGGAATGTGAGTTTGCATCTTAGAGGATAGTGATTCATGAAATGAAAATATAAAAGGGATTATTATTCATAATAAACTAATTATGTGAAATAATTAATCCCAATTTAAATAAATTATGGATTGAGTCAGCAAAGAATCCATTATATTTTTGTTGAGTTTTGAGTTTTGGAAATTTCTCATTTGAAATAAATTCATATCATAAATTTGTTAGCATTATGAAAATTTAAGGTGTGGGTCAGTGTTTCACATTATTAATGTTTCGAAGAATAGACTTTGTTTTTATATTCTTAAGTTCTTTTGATTTCTTCAGTTCCTATCTTGTTCCTGTTGAGTTTTGGGTAACCCTAGGAGTTTTTGGAGGATTTTTCATTCCATTTCCCCTAGAATTGATATTTGAATTCTAGAGTTTTATATTTGGTGAATTGTGGTGATTACATAAAATATCTCCTTTTATTTATCATATTACTACATTGGGGAATCTTCTATAGTAATATTTTTCAATTCACATATTATTGGGTAGCAATATTGATAATAAAATTATGTGATTCTGGTTGATCATTGGATTTCTTATCTGGTTGTCGTATTCTGGTTCATCCTTATTTGTACAAATTTTCACAATGGTTTTTAAATATTATTTTATCTTGGATGCAACACCAACATATTTTTCTGAAATATTTATTTTAAAATAATTTGATTTCTTCATTATCTTATATTACACACAACAACGAGTTTAGATGAACAACATAACATAATTAAAATATTATGTACCCCTTATCACCTAGTCATTAGATTGGTGGGTATAGTGATAAAAAATAATTCAAAATATATTTTACACACATATAAAAAATTTATTCATTAGTTATCAAATTATTAGAAAAAAAATTAAAATTATTTGAAAATAAAAATAACGCTTTTATTAAAAATTGTTTTTTTGTGCAACATATTATTGTTAATAAATTAAATAAAAAAATATTGGTGAATTATTTTAATTAAATATATATATTATTTACATGATCAAATATTTTAAATATTTAAAAAATATTCTTCTACACATTGGATAATAATAAATACAGGTATATACATAAAACTGTATAATTTTTTTTCTAAAAGTGGGTTTTCTTGCATTTTTCACACTTACATTAAAATAAATTTATTCCATTTATAGGTATTGAATTAGATATAATTATTTACATATTTAGTATTAGTACATTAAAATTTTGTAATTAGGGCCCTTTTATTTTTTGTAATATGAATAATAACTATTGTAAAATTTATAACCTCGGTAATGAGTAAATCGGGTTATTTTGGATAAAAAAATGATAATTAAATTATACATTATCCTAATTGTTATTTTATGAAGGTAATTAATCCATTGATCAAAATTAAGTTTTTAATGGACACTTTTCCATGAAAGTAACTTATATAATATTTAAGGCAATAGAAGTTATAAAATGCCACCTTCTTTGTTTTTAATATCTATTATGTATCCACATTGGGAAAATCATAAATTATGAATGAATATAATTGTATTTATTTATATAAATTTTTTTATCTTAATAATATTATTTTATTTTTAATTTTAAATAATTATATAGTGACCTTAATTGCTTATTCAACACTAATGTTGTTTTTCTCAAATTAATAATAACTTATAATAAATTATTATAATAACAGTAAAATTGATATATAATTAAGAGAAAAATGTGTCCCACAAAAGTTTTAGATCTATATGAATTATTATGAAGCTTTTAATGAATTATATTTTAACTACCTTGTTTTTTATATATATATAATATTAAATAAAACTAATTGTGTCAAAATTGAATATAATTATATTTTATTTTAGTAATATTTTATGAAATTATTTATAAATAATAAAAAATGTTAAATAATACAAGTTGGTTATGAAATGGTTTAAAATTTCATAAATTCTCCTTTTGAGGTCTAATTTTCTCTTTATAATATAAAATTACAATCCATTAAATTGAAAAAGTTGTCACCATAGTAAAAATAATAAAAGATTAACTAAGGGTTAACAAATGATATGTTTTAAAATTTACACAAAAAATTACTAATTTCTATTCTTTGATGGGATTAAAAATTTTTCCCATCCTATCTTCAAATCCCATTCCATTTGGAGGTATTTGACTTGTGAATAAATTTATTAAAATTTAATCATTTGAGAAATTCTAAAGTGATCCTTCCCTATCTTATAAAAGGGAAACTCTATTTTTCTCTTCATCACATCAAATTGGGAACTATTAATTGAATATAATCTATTATATTATATTTTCTACATCTCTGTCCAAATTTTAAAAGTTATTTTCTTCTCAAAAGACCAACTCTATGGTCATTAAGGGGTTATCTAATGGAGTTCCTTCAAAGAAGATGTAATATCCTTAACAGTTCATATTATTTTTTACTATTATTTACCTCATATAAATATATAGTATTTATAATATCATAATAGATTCATTATCCTAAATATTATCAAATTTTACTATGACTATACACCCTCTTTCCCATGAAATGTTTAGTGAATATATTTCTTGTTTGTAGGTACTGTTTACTGTATCCACGTAGAGATACAATTAATTTTTCATCACCATATAGTATGGATGGATATTATGATGGCTTTAATATTTATATATTATAATTATTAAATAATAAAAATTCTTAAAGTTTAATATATCATCTACCTTCTTACCTTCTAAATTGTTGGAAAATGATAACGACATTTGTGCATACATGTGTACTACCACCTCAATAAAGATATGTGATTGATTTTTCATTTTCATATTTATCTGATTTTAATAAGGATATATTTAATGAATAATATATGAAATATAATAATAAAATGATTCTACAAAGGTGAATTAATATTAACATTTATTTCATTACATCAATAAAAAAAAGGAACAACATTCAGGCGTTTGTAAAACCTACCGCCTCCAACAGCATTATAAATAATTTATCTATATTTAAATTTTATGAATGATTATAAATTTTTATATATAATATATATGATGTTTTTACCATTAATCTCATTTATGAAATGATGGAACCATGATCAAAATATTTGGACTGGGACTACCAAACCACTGCATTCTTATAAAGCAATGTAGTTATCACCCAAAAGAGTGATTTTATTAAATCATTTTTAATAAATGGGTGAAAAGATTTCATAAATAAATAATAAATGGAATGATATATATGAATATGGTTATTAAATAAAAGTATTATAAGTATATATTTATTTAACATTAGGTTTGAATGTGGGTGAGTAAAGTCAAGATTTTTTGTATGGGTTTTATTGAACAATATTATCAATATTTTGGATTACTTATGTTTAATACTCCAATGGGAAATATTTTTATTCCATATCCATGTTTAAAAAAAACATATTTTAATATTATCCTTCTATTGTTTAAATTTAATTTACACATTTTTTATTCTTTCATACATTTTAAAAGATATATTTTTATCACTTTCCAAACGAGGTACTTCTTTACTTTTCATGCAAAATTATAGAGGGAATGTTTATTTAACATATAAGGAAAGAATTTATTTTCCCACAATCATGACCAAATGTTTTTCTGAATATTTATTTATATGTTTAAAAGGTTCTTTTAAATGATTTTTTTCCTCTTTATGTGTATAGTCTTTTTTTTAAAAAAACAGTTAATTTGGAAGTTGAAAGTCTATTTTTCGCATGAATTGTTTCAAGTGATTTTAGAATATCATTTTATATCTAAGATAACATACTTTGATTTTGTTAATTATATAATAGGGATATGATCCAATGAAACAATTAATAATCTTTATTTAGATGGTTAATATGTATTTTAAACCTGTTAATTATTAATGTGGTTTGAGTTGATGAATTATTAATGAGACACATTTTTCTTATACAGGTTAGAATATGATGATGTGATGAATGATTTATATTGTTGTACACATATGTGTTAATTTCATTATGTGTCATCTGGGACTTATATCACTCGCCAAAGCATTAGGTAAAGTATCATATCTCATGAAAGAGTTGTGGGAAACAAGTTAATGTTCTTGATCTGTATTGGGAAACAAGTCGATGCATTTGATCTACTATGGGAAGAAGGCGTTGATGTAACGCCCCGAGATTTTATGAAAAATATTCTTTTAATTTCATTAATGTCTTGTGTTGTATGCTACACCAAGATTACCTTGCGCTATACGCAACACCGTATTAGCTTGCAGTATACGCAACACTATTCTTGGACCGTGTTACACACAATTTTGATAATAGTTATTCTACGCAACATTGAGTATATATATATATATATATTCCATGTATAAATGAAATATGGTTGGATTCTGTTATATGAAATAACGAATGATTCTTTCACAACACGCAACCCTGACTTGGCTTGCATTACACGTAATCACGACCTTCCTCGATAGCGTGTGTTGTACGCAATACCAGGTTTTAATAAACAACGATATATTATTATGAACTAGCCATTATGAATAGTATTAACTAAAATTTGAAATTTATAACATTATTATTCATCTTACACATTTTCTAGAACATGGTATAAGAACAAAATAAAATTTTGGGGTAAAATAAGTATTTTTCAAAAAATGCAGTTTTGCCTTCTTTTGATGGCGTACCCACATTAAATCTAGTTTTTTACATGTTTATAAGTTAAATTTGAAAAAATAAAATTCTTCTTTTGAATCAAGAAATAAAAATTTTCTTTGGATAAAATTTTCCTATTATTCTGGTAACTTTCATATTTTGATGAATAGTAAAAACACGCTATATTTTATTGAAAAACAACTTTTTTCATCGTAATAATTTATATAGTTAAATTATAATATTTAATGGTTTTAAAGTATAAATAGAATATATTTTTACTATTTAATATAATGTATGTCATTATCATTGATTTTACACTGAATTCGTAGGTTAAATCAATTCAATCTTTTGCAATGTTTTAAACAAAACCCGTTTTCATTCGACAATGGGATTAATTTTAATTTAATTTCTGCAACTTCTGTGTATTGAATTTGAAAAAAATGGATTCCATATTTGGAATCATTGGGTCCAAATTATGTTAAAAGGCTACTTTTTATTTTTGGGAATTATGAATAGTAACTACGGTAAATTTTATTTACCTTAGTTAAAGGTAAATCGGGTAATTAATGGTAAATATAATATTATAAAATTACCCTAACACAAGCCAAAATTCTATTGGATGGCTAAAAGTAAACCCATATCAACTAAGGGTCAGATTAGATTCATTTTATGGACTTTTGACCATGAAAATAATTTAATTATTATTAAAACCAAAGAAAGTGACAACCTGTCACTCTCTTAAATCTTATAAGTATAATAATTTTAATTTAGTGATAAACATCATAAAACTTCGAACATGAATAGTCTCCAGAAATCTAATAAAATTATATACATCATTATAATGTATTTATAATTTTTAGGGATTAAATAATTGTCATTAATGGTGATACATTAATGATACATAAATTATTTATTAAGTGTAAAAAAAGTAATATAGTTTTTATTGAAATAATAATGCCCATTAAAAGTCCCACAAACCTGACCAAAATTTATTTTTAGTGTATATATACACCTTAATCATCAAATGACATAATATATAACCGTTTGTATCCTTATAAAAGTTATTATGACACTTATATTATATTATTTTAAATGATGCCAAAGTTTTCACCTTCATAATTTAATAAATATAACAGTTTAAATATTGTGATTTTAAGATACTAAATTCGAGTAAAAGTATTATTCTAAAAGGTAATAGATTTATCTTCATCATAGGATTTTATTTTAAATTTTTATGCAACAAATTAGTATATTAAATAATTATACAAAAATGTTGTAGTAATTATTTTATTAAGAGATAAACCAAATAAATGGATTAAAAATAATAAAATAAATATTATATGAACTATTTAATGTGATCCACTAATTTTATAGATACATATGACATTTTATTAATCTATTAAAACTTTTAGTTTGAACATATCTTCTGTATATATTTTATTTAAATTCAAATAAATGAATAGTGTTAAAATTGACACTATTGTTATTTTATAAAAATAACATATTATAAAATTGTTTAAAAATCCCAAAAATATTTAAAAATTATAAATTTAAATTTATATGGTCTATAATGTTATAAAGTAAACAATTATGGAAAATTCACAACAAATAAGTAATTATTTGTTATAATTTAAATTTTAGAATTTTATTACCACAAATAAACTTAAATAGATTAAATAAGGATAAATCAAAATGATAAGGTTTAAAATAAGATCCAAAAATGTCTAAATTTGATTGGTTGATGATATTAAAACCCTATCTAATCTAATCTTCGAATATGAGTCATTTTTGGAGGTTTTTAAGTGGGGTTAGATTTATTATAAATTAATATTTTTAAGAATTCAATGGTGACCCTCTTCTCCCTTATAAAAGGGCACCTCCTCCCTCTCCTCCTCAAACCAATTTGAGCCTTCAATCTTGGAAAAACCCTGCCAAATTATCTTCTCCACTTCCCTAGAAACATCCTAGAGGTTATGGTCTACTTTAAAGACCAATCTTAGTGCCCTAAGAGGAGGTTTCAAAGAGGCGTATCGAAGAAGAGGTAATTTCTTCTCCCAATTCTTTCAAGCTTCTTTCTTCTTCAAATTATTCTTCTTTAGTTGTTTAATTATAAAGTAATAACATAAGTATCACTAATATACTTATTTGTTATTATAAATATGAAACAACCCCATTTCACCTTCTATCCATCCTACGGAAAACAAAATCACCGCGTGTGCGTACGTACGGAATACCGTCTCCACGCCATGGTGTAATCTGTTTTTCCACCAACACCTTACATGGATGGGTATAATGGTGTAAATAATAAATTTACATAGTTATTATAACATCATACTGATTATGATATATTGTATCATCCACTCCAATTCAATTCAATAATTATGGAAATGATATCATCACTCGTGCGTACGTACGGACTACCAACTCCACGACACGATGAGATTCATTCTCTATGATAACCATTTAAGAATGATTATAAAGTATATATAAGCAATAATAATGAAATATGTGACATTATAAAGCTATAGGATTTATGTATATATGTATGTAGTCTACTTAATTCTAATCAACTCAATAAGGAAACGGAAACAACGTTCATGCGTACGTACGACCTACCGTTTCCATGAATGGTGTATTTATTTCCATTTATCGATCTATTATATATATGTATATTATGAATATATATTATATATAAATCATTTTTTATATTCTGGAATTATGTAATCATGATCTAAGTAATCATATGAATAATTACAAGTCAAAACACGGACGACAAATGAAACGATTTTACCCAAAACACTCTTTAACATGGAATTTACAAAAGAACGGGTAATATAAAGTCATAAGTGAACCATATATGATATCATAACAATGAATATGGTTATTTAATAAGTCAATGACATTATTTAAATCATTATAAAGGAGGTTCAGATACATACGAAGCATATCATACATAAGGTAAGGGGTAAATTTTTCAAATCTCATTTTTATCCGAGATTGCTTATTCGTAAGTATTTACTGGGGTTATTCCTATCATCCATGTCCTTGTTTTATAAAAGTGTTTTCATGTATGTTTAAATTCATTTTTACCCATTTTTGACTTTTTGACTTTTACTACATGTTATGTAAGGAATCTTTCTTTTGTTTACGTTACGAGGTACTTTTTTAACTTTTTCGACAAAAGTACGAGAATAATGTTTTTTAACTTATACGACATGAAAGGATTTTTACGGTTTCATAAAGCCTTATTTTAATGAAGCTTCTCCAAAATATTTCATTACTTTTTTCAAAAAAATCTCTTTCTTTTAAAATTGCATGACGTTTTGTGAAAAGAAATTGATTTTGAAGAAGAAAGGATATTTTCCTCAAGAATTAATTTCAAGTATTTTATCAAAACCATTTTTCATCTAAGATGACATTATTTCATATGTTTATGTTTCAAGTATCATGTATCTATGATTTAAATGGTTTCACTTTTCTTATTATGAAATGATATCCATTTTTTTATATGGATTATGTGATGATGGAATGATGTTTATGAAACCCATTTTGTTTATTGGGTTATTATGAATGATGTATGTTTTTTTGTGGCACAAGTAAGAATGATTTCATTATGAGAAGGGTGGGACGTATATCTCCCTCCAATGCATTGGATAAATATTTTATATCTTATGAGATAGACATGGCTGGAATGGTAAGTTAATCTGGTTCAGTGTTACAGGACTGAAACGAGGAGTGAACTCGATTCAGAATGGGACTTTGTCCACTAAGATGGTCTTGGAAACAATGTATTGGATACTATAGAAATCATTACATGTTCTTAATGGATGCCACAATTACATGTTTTATTTCCATTCTATTTTATCATGGTTTATGTTCCATTATGATCTATGCCTTACGTACTTCCATGTTTTATGTCGTTGCTTAAGATTTTCATGTTTAAACATTATGTTCATGTTTATAAGTTCCAATGTATATGATATGTTTTATTTTATCCATGCTTACCATTACTGAGTGTTTGAGATCACCCTTTTTATGTTTTATTTTCCCCCAGGATCAAAAGAAAGGTTTTAGGTCAGGAAACAAAAAGTGGAAGATCTTTATGGGAGATGTTGAAGATCTTTCACCATGATTAAAAGATTGCGTTCCAAGTTTCCAAAGACACTAAACTATTACGGTCCTTGTGTGTCTGTTTTTGTTATGTATTAAGTATTCTTCTAAAGTAATGTAATGTCCATGTATGTCAAGCTTTGGGTCTCTACAGTTGGTATCATAGGAAAGGTTTAGTCAACCTTTGGAATCTAGGATGCGAAAATGTTAGTGAGATCCCTAGAGATATTTCTAAGGTATGTCTAGGGATGTCCCTAAGGATAAGTATACGTATAGGATATAGTCCTAGAACTACGGTAATGATCTTATAATTTAACCTAAGATGTTATATATTCAGGGTTCTTCCCCTTTACTATGTTATTTTCCCTAGCATGATTTTTACCTCTCACACTATTCTTTTTGGGTTTTAGGAAATGGCTGGAAACAAGATGATTCACGATAATGGAGGATATGATGGACAATGGACTGATATTCTTCATGAGAAACCAAATGAAATGGGATTTGGAAGTCCAAACATCATTATTATGCCGAATCAGCAATCTTATAATATGATCAATAAAGTAAAATTTGGTAAGTTTCCTGACTCTGCTAATAAGAGAAAGATGGAGTTTCATGATGATCATAGAGGAAAGAAAGTTCAATTTCCCCTATGTAAATAATTTGGGAAGAGGCATCAAGGAGAATGTTTCAAAGGAACTAGAAGATGCTTTGGGTGTGGAAAAGAAGGACACAAATCCAGTAAGTGCAAAAGAAAAGGTTCAGTTAACACTAGGGATGAGGATAATGGTATTCCTACGACATCAACAATGGTTAAATGTTTTAAATGTGGAATGTACGGGCATTATTCAAACCAATTACCTAAGGGAAAGTCTCATGAAGAGAATCAGTATGGTCGTATGGGTAGTATTTATGTTGATGATGATGAAGAGACTACAAATGATATGTGATATGAAAGAATTGTTGAAGCTCGGTCAATGGTTTAAGAATGTAGTGGAATGATTACATGTTTATCATGTGTAATGTTGTATAAGTAATATCATGGTACTAGGGAATAAAGAGACATCTAAGGATTGTTACACTGTTGTCTTTCCTTGAGTTTTGAAAGTGTATGATTAATGGTACTAGTATCCATGAAAGGTTATTCAGATATTTTTGGAATGTAGATGATATGCGCATAATGAAGGGATAAGGAGAAACTTAAATGTTTGATAGTATTCATGAGATCATGACTGATATAAGGAGAAGGTTATATCATGGTTTGAGTATATAGAATTTTTGGATTTTGGTATGTGGAAAGAGTTAACTTTTGACAGCATTCATGTTTTCACTAAGGTTTAATGGGTATTCATTTTTCAATAGAATACATGATTAATGTATTCACAGGATTGGAATGTGACCAACAAGATATACGGGGGACAAATGATGGTATTCACATGCTTGGTTGATGACATTTCAAGTAATCGTTTTCTTTATACTATGAGCTTGGACCGAAGTATTTTAGATAAGACTAAAGATTGGAATGGATTATGTTGGACATAAGTTAGTATTGTTTAAGGATAGAACTTTTTTTTGATATTATTTATGGGATGTTATAGTAATGTAGTTTTAGAAAAAGGAAAACCTGCAAGAAGGGCGACAACCCATCGTGTCGGACAAGGCTGTGGGAATTGAACCCACAACCGAAGTGCGACTGGCCTTTATCGCCTACCACTGGCCTACAGGAAGTCCCTGTTTAGTATAAACTAGTTTTATTATATTAAGCAGTATGATATATGAAGTATAAGTCCATTTTAGGAACCATATATGATTAATCTCACTATAGATAGACTTATGTATTTTTGGTAACTTTTATAACCTTTTGTTTGAGACAGATGGAATGACCCATCATTCTATCACATGATCTGCTAACACATCACGAATAACAAATTCAACTTCATTTCATTAAGGGATGAAGTGGAAATTGTTCAATTAATGAACAACAGTGAGATTGTACCAAAATCATGTAAGTATTTCTTTTAATTCATCAACTTTAGGGAAATGATCTTGAAAAACAAAAAATGTTGTCCTAGTGCCCTTATATCCGATAAATCAGATGGTACCTTAGATCATCACAAATCTATGGATTTGTGATTGCTGACTTTTCCATAGCCATGTTCTCTACCACTCTCCATCAGAACATGATGGTTAGATTTCTCTTCCATATCCATATTTTCATCTATGTGGAAACCCAGTGATTAGTTTATTTGGGTAACCGTTACGTTTCATACTTTTGTTTTTAAATATTGGTTTTGGTATTCCTTTTTATGATGTGGGTTTCTATTAAAGAAACTTTCGAGTAGTAAACCATTTATAACCCCGACGAATTTCGAGGGCGAAATTCATTTTAAGGGGGGTAGAATGTAACACCCCGAGATTTTATGAAAAATATTCTTTTAATTTCATTAATGTCTTGTGTTTTATGCTACACCAAGATTACTTTCCGCTATACGCAACACCGTATTAGCTTGCAGTATACGCAACACTATTCTTGGATCGTGTTACACAAAATTTTGATAATAGTTATTCTATGAAACATTGAGTATATATATATATATTAAATGTATAAATTAAATATGGTTGGATTATGTTATACGAAACAACGAATGATTCTTTCACAACACGCAACCCTGACTTGGCTTGCATTACACGTAATCGTGACCTTCCTCGATAGCGTGTGTTGTACGCAATACCAGGTTTTACTAAACAACGATATATTATTATGAACTAGCCATCATGAATAGTATTAACTAAATTTTGAAATTTATAACATTATTATTCATCTTACACATTTTCTAGAACATGGTATAAGAACAAAATAAATATTTCAGGTAAAATAAGTATTTTTAAAAAAATGCTGTTTTGCCGCCTTTTGATGGCGCACCCACATTAAATATAGTTTTTGACATATTTATAAGTTCAATTTGACAAAATAAAATTCTTCTTTAGAATCAAGAAATAAAAATTTAATTTGGATAAATTTTTCATATTATTCTGGTAACTTTCATATTTTGATGAATAGTAAAAACACGCTATATTTTAATAAAAAACAACTTTTTTTCATTGTAATAATTTATATGGTTAAATTATAATATTTAATGGTTTTAAAGTATAAATAGAATATATTTTTACCATTTAATATAATTTATGTCATTATCATTGATTTTACATTGAATTCGTAGGTTAAATCAATTCAATCTTTTGCAATGTTTTAAACAAAAACCTGTTTTCATTCGACAACGAGATTAATTTTAATTTAATTTCTGCAACTTCTGTGTATTGAATTTGAAAAAATGGATTCCATATTTGGAATCAGTGGGTCCAAATTATGTTAAAATGCTACTTTTTATTTTTGGGAATTATGAATAGTAACTACGGTAAATTTTATTTACCTTGGTTAAAGGTAAATCAGGTAATTAAGGGTAAATATAATATTATAAAATTACCCTAACACATGCCAAAATTCTATTGGATGGCTAAAGGTAAACCCATATCAACTAAGGGTTGGATTAGATTCATTTTATGGACTTTTTACCATGAAAATAATTTAATTATTATTAAAACCCAAGAAAGTGACAACATGTCACTCTCTTAAATCTTATAAGTATAATAATTTTAATTTAGTGATAAAGATCATAAAACTTCGAACATGAATAGTCTCCAGAAATCTAATACAATTATATAAATCATGATAATTTATTTATAATTTTTAGGGATTAAATAAATGTCATTAATGGTGATACATTAATGATACAGAAATTATTTATTAAGTGGAAAATAAGTAATATAGTTTTTATTGAAATACTAATACCCATTAAAAGGCCCAAAAACTTGACCAAAACTTATTGTTAGTGTATATATACACCTTAATCATCCAAGTACCTAATATATAACCGTTTGGATCCTTATAAAAGCGATTATGACACTTATATTATTTTATTTTAAATGATGCTAAAGTTATCACCTTCATAATTTAATAAATATAACAATTTAAATATTGTGATTTTAAGATGATAAATTCTATTACAAGTATTATTGTGAAATTTAATAGATTTATCTTCGTAATAGGATTTTATTTTAAATTTTATGCAACAAATCAGTATATTAAATAATTATACAAAAATGTTGTAGTAATTATTTTATTAAGAGATAAACCAAATAAATGGTGTTAAAAATAAAAAAATAAATATTATATGAACTATTTAATGTGATACACTAATTTTATAGATACATATGACCTTTTATGAATCTATTAAAGATTTTAGTTCTAACATATATTCTGTATATATGTTATTTAAATTCAAATAAATGAATAGTGTCAAAATTGACACTATTGTTATTTTATAAAAATAACATATTATAAAATTGTTTAAAAATCACAAAAATATTTAAAAATTATAAATTTAAATTTATATGGTCTATAATGTTATAAAGTAAACAATTATGAAAAATTAACAACAAATAAGTAATTATTTGTTATAATTTAAAATTTAGTATTTTATTACCACAAATAAACTTAAATAGATTAAATAAGGATAAATCAAAATGATAAGGTTTACAATAAGATAAAAAAATGTCTAAATTTTATTGGTTGATGAGATTACAACCCTATCTCCTCTAATATTATAATATGAGTTATTTTTGGAGGTTTTTAAGTGGGGTTAGATTTATTATAAATTAATATTTTTAAGAATTCCAAAGGTGCCCCTCTTCTCCCTTATAAAAGGGCACCTCCTCCCTCTCCTCACACCAATTTGAGCCTTAAATCTCGGCCAACCCCTGCCAAATTATCTTCTCCACTTCCCTAGAAACATCTTAGAGGTTCTGGTCTACTTTAAAGACCAATCTTAGTGCCCTAAGAGGAGGTTTCAAAGAGGCGTATCGAAAAAGAAGTAATTTCTTCTCCCAATTCTTTCAAGCTTCTTTCTTCTTAAAATTCTTCTTCTTTAGTTGTTTCATTATAAAGTAATAACAAGAGTATCAATAATATAATTATTTGTTATTATAAATATGAAACAACCCCATTTCACCTTCTATCCATCCTACGGAAAACAAAATCACCGCGCGTGCGTACGTACGGAATACCGTCTCCACGCCATGGTGTAATCTGTTTTTCCACCAACACCTTACATGGATGGGTATAATGGTGTAAAGAATGACTATACATAGTTATTATAACATCATACTGATTCTTATATATTGTATCATCCACTCAAATTCAATTCAATAATTATGGAAACGATATCATCGCTCGTGCGTACGTACGAACTACCGTCTCCACGACGCGATGAGATTCATTCTCCATGTTAAACATTTAAGAATGATTATAAAGTATATATAAGCAATAATAATTAAATATATGACATTATAAAGCCACGAGATTTATGTATATATTTATGTAATCTACTTAATTCCATTCAACTCAATAAGGAAACGAAAACAGCGTTCATGCGTACGTACGACCTACCGTCTCTATGAACGGTGTATTTATTTCCATTTATCGATCTATTATATATATGTATATTATGAATATATATTATATATAAATCATATTTTATATTCTGAAATTATGTATTCGTGATCTAAGTAATCATATGAATAATTACAAGTCAAAACATGGACGACAAATGAAACGATTTTACCCAAAACACTCTTTAACATGGAATTTACAAAAGAAAGGGTAATATAAAGTCATCAGTGAACCATATATGATATCATAACAATGAATATTATTCTTTAATAAGTCAATGACATTATTTAAATCATTATACAGGAGGTTCGGATACATACGAAGCATATCGGACATAAGGTAAGGGGTAAATTTTGCAAATCTCATTTTTATCCGAGATTGCTTATTCATAAGTATTTACTGGGGTTATTCCTATCATCCTTGTACATGTTTTATAAAAGTGTTTTCATGTATGTTTAAATTCATTTTTACCCATTTTTTACTTTTTGACTTTTACTACATGTTATGTAAGGAATCTTTCTTTTGTTTACGTTACGAGGTACTTTTTTAACTTTTTTGACAAAAGTACGAGAAGAATGTTTTTTAACTTATACGACATGAAAGGATTTTTACGATTTCATAAAACCTTATTTTAATGAAGCTTCTCCAAAATATTTCATTACTGTTTTCAAAAAAATCTCTTTCTTTTAAAATTTCATTACGTTTTGTGAAAAGAAATTGATTTTGAAGAAGAAAGGATATTTTCCTCAAGAATTCATTTCAAGTATTTTATCAAAACCATTTTTCATCTAAGATGACATTATTTCATATGTGTATGTTTCAAGTATCATGTCTCTATGATTTAAATGGTTTCACTTTTCTTATTATGAAATGATATCCATTTCTTTTATATGGATTATGTGATGATGGAATGATGTTTATGAAACCCATTTTGTTTATTGGGTTATTATGAATGATGTATATTTTTTTTGTGGCCCGAGTAAGAATGATTTCATTATGAGATGGTTGGGACCTATATCTCCCTCCAATGCATTGGGTAAAGATTTTATATCTCATGATATAGACTTGGCTGGAACGGTAAGTTAATCCGGTTTAGTGTTACAGGACTGAAATGAGGAGTGAACTCGATTCAGAATGGGACTTTGTCCACTAAGATGGTCTTGGCAGTAATGCCTTGGATACTATGAAAATCATTACATGTGATTAATGGATTCCACAATTACATTTTTTATTCCCATGCTATTTTATCATGGTTTATGTTCCATTATGATCTATGCCTTACGTACTTCCATTTTTTATGTCGTTGCTCAAGATTTTAATGTTTAAACATTATGTTCATGTTTTTAAGTTCCAATGTATATGGTATGTTTTATTTTATCCATGCTTACCATTACTGAGCATTTGAGCTCACCCTTTTTATGTTTTCTTTTCCCCCAGGATAAAAAGAAATGTTTTAGGTCAGGAAACAAAAAGTGGAAGATCTTTATGGGAGATGTTGAAGATCATTCACCACGATTTGAAGATTACGTCCCAAGTTTCCAAAGACATTAAACTATTACCGTCCTTGTGTGTCTATTTTTGTTATTTATTAAGTATCCCGCTAAAGTAATGTAATGTCCATGTACGTCAAGCTTCGGGTCTCTATAATTGATACCTGATTCAATGGTATTTGTACTTAATCATTATATATAAAATAGTTTGATTACTTAAGTTGGTTCAACAAAAAATTATTAAGTTATGTTATGATTCATGATTGTTTTATTATGTGTTATCATTCTTATGATTCATGTTTTTTAGAATATAATGTTTTATGTCACAACTCATATTTAACTTCTTTGTCAGATTGGGTTTGAACATTTGAAGTTATGGTCATGATCTTATAACCTTATCCTTATTTTTTATTTCATATGATCATAGATTGATATATTCCATTCCTATCATTACTAAGGATTTGAACTCACCCTTTTCTTATGTTTCCTTTCCCTAGGTTATGAAGAAATTTTTAGTAGGGTTTTCCTATGAAGATTATTATAATGGAAGATCATTATTAGATATGATAAAGATCATTCATAGAATAAGAGGTATTCATATCTGTTTTATAATGACTCTAATCCTTTATTATTATAGAATATTTCATATTGTTTTGTATCAAATATTCATATAAATAAATGTAATATTTATGTATGAAAATATCATGCCTCTATAGTTTTATCAGAGTAGGGTTTGGTCAATATTTGGTTATTAGGGTTATAAAACATTTATAAAACCCCCAGGTATAAGTTTATATATTGGATAACATCCTAATGTTTTTTTTGGTAACAATCATCAATGTCCTTGGTTAAACATAGAGTGTCATAGAATAATGTGTCATGAATTAGACATTATATAAATGATTTGTTAGAATTATGTGGGTTTTCACTATGAATTTTGTTCCTCACACTATTATTTTTAGATTTAGTAAATGGCTAGAATAAGAAGAAATATTGTTAATGGTAAATTTGGTGGATAATGGAATGATTTCAAACTTAGTAAACCAAATTTTATGAGATCAAATATGTAGAATCTAGATTCTAGGATCATGAAATATTCTCAGAATATGAATCATAATGAGTTTCCAAGTGATAAAAGGAGTAAAAATGTACTATTTAATTTTTAATGATGAAACATCCACTTTATTTTTGTAGATCTTGTAATCCAGTAGTGGCTAAATGATTTATAAATTACATTGAGAAAATGTTATTTAATGCAAAGGACATGAAAAATATTTCCTAAATATTTATCATCTAAAAGGTGAAGTAGATCAATGGTGGAATAATATTATGAAAATGAGGTAAGAGGAAGAAATTTATTCCATATAATGGGATGGGTTTAATGGGATAATGTTTAGTAATTACTTTCCTCCACTTCTACATACAAAGATGTAGAATGAATTTATTGATCTAAATAAAATGGAAAAATAATTCATTGGTACCTATGATAAAACTTTTACAGGGACTTCAAGGTATGCCTCTAATTTAATTATATGTACCAAATAAAAAATTGATCAATTCTTTGACGGAATAAGAACATTTCTCTAAATGGTATCCTCTATAAGACACATAATTATCAAAAAATAAATAATTTGATGTGAAATCAAAGTAGAAATAGAAATGGGAAATTTCCACCATTAATATGGGGTTAATAAGAAAATAATGATATCATCTCATGAAAACTAAAATAAATCACTTGGTTTAAATAAATTATAGCTATAAATATGTTAGAAATGTGGGAAGAAACATCAAGGGAAGTGTTTGAATGGTACTAGGACGTTATTTAAATGTGGAAAATCTGGTTATGAATCCCATGAATATTGAAAGGTGATAAAATTTCTAGTTAATATAATAGAGGAAAAGAATATTCCAACTAACACACCACCCATGATTCAATGATTCAAATTCACAAAGTAGGGGAATTATTCCATCCATTATATAAATCTAAATGTTTTTTTATGATTCACATCATCAACCTCGTAAGACTAAAGAAAAAGGGAAATATCGTTTGACCATGACTACCGAAGTGGGATATGAGAATGAAATAATGAAAGGTTAACTTATAATACAATTCAAACAACTAATGTATTGTTTGATTCTGGATCCAACTAGTCCTTAATTTCTAAATAATATTCTAAGTGTGTAATGTATCACCTAAAAGATGAGATGATTAATTGGTTGTGAAAACTCATAATGGACAAATGTTTACATCTCAATTCTGTAGTTCGTCTCCTATTTAAGTTTGTGGGAAATTTCATCCAACAAATATTTTGAATCCTCCTTTAGTTTTATTTGATTAAAATATTTTCATGGATTGGATTTCTCAATATAGATCTCATATCAATTGTCAAGGAATGGAGGTCTAATTTCATATTTTGAATAAACCAATGATTGTATATCGATGAGTGGATGAATATGAAAATAAAATGTAAATTTCTTCCATTTTTTGGGTATTAATTCTAATACATTAATGTTATCTATCTTAGATGGTTGGAAAGAAACTTAACATTAAGGATATATATAGTATATTAGTTTTTTGTTGTCAGTATAAAAGAATTGTTTAGTCTTACACCAATTCATGGAGTTTAGTTTTCAATAGAACTTATTATTAGTTCTATTCCTATTTCAAATACCCCATTATAGAATGTCTCCAGTTGAGTTGTAGTAATTAAAGAGGAATCTTAAAGAGAATATTGACCAGGGAATCATTTGGCCAAGTACATCACCTTAAAGTGCTCCTGTTATGTTTGATAAGAAGAAATATGGATAAATGTGACTCCAAATTGTTTATCAAGAACATAACCATATCACTATCAAGAACTTGATTTACATTCCCCATATTGAAAACTTATTTTATGAACTATATGGAGATAAATAATTTTCTAACAATGAACTTCATTATAGGTATCATCAATTGAGGGTCATGAATGAGGATATTCTCTAAACGACATTCCATAACAATTATGGACACTATGAATTTTCTTCATAATAGTTCCACAGATATATTCATGGATTTGTTTAAATGTTTATTTAGTGACAAACTTGATTAGTTTACGAATGAATTTTTAGATTTTATTCTTATATATTTAGAGTGAAAGGAAGATCATGGTGTTCTCCTAAGGATTATTTTAAAGTCCTTGAGTAACAAGAATATTATTAAAAAAGTAACCAAGTGTGAATTATGGATTTATAAAGGTTCATTCATGGGTTGTATAATATGAAGTAAGGGTATATCAGTAGATCCTACAAAGAAAAAATTTATTAATAAATAGCTTTGAAAAAATATAGTGATTGAAGTTTTTGTTTAAATGGTCTGGTTGGATATTATCCCCATTTTTTGATATATTTGGCATGATTATATAATCCAAACACCATGTTGAACCGGAAAAGAATTACGTTCAAATAGATGGAGGAATTTGATGAGAATTTGAAGGAGTTGAAGAGAAGATTTGTTAGTGCACCTATTCTCACAATACCCTATAGTGTTGAATGGTTTGTTATCTATAGTGATCTATCAGAAAATGAATAAGTTATTTTCAAAAGAAAAATGATCTAGTGATAGTTTATACCTCATGCCAATTGAAATTCCATGATAAAAATTACCCAACTCAAGATTTGGAGTTAGCTGTAGTAATTTTTTCATTAAACATATATAGGAATTATCTATTTAGGGAATGACATGGCATATATACTAATAATAATATTTTAATGGATATTTTCACTCAAAAGAGACAAAAATGTGCTAAAGAAGGTGGTTTTATTTGAATAATGATTATAATTTCCTAACACATTACCACCATTAGAAAGAGAAAAAGGTAGTAGATTATTAGATCTGAAAGAATCATGTTATATTATTTATGAAGACAATAAAAAAAGATCCAATATTTATGGATTTACAAATGAAGGATCAATAAATATTTAATTATGGGGAGAAATATTATCAGGATTAAATAAATATTCAACCATCTATCTAAGTGAATATTAAATATGTACAGAAGGAGGATGTAGATATAAAAAATAATGTTAGAAATGTTCATGAGTTTAAACTTTATTAGGATTGAATAATAATTTTCTGGATCTATGTATGTGTCCATCCCATTCTAGATTCTAATAAGGGGATGTTTAATAAAGATCCTTGTTCTTCATTCTCTATTCATTATGGATGTATGATGTTATTTAGATATTTTAAAGGGTAAATTTTGTGGGGGTATAATGAAGAGAGATATTGTAGAGTATGTTTCTCGATTATTAGTATACTAGTAGGTTAAGGTTGAGAGAAAAAAGTCTACTGAGATGTTACAACCATTTCCCAAACCATAATGGAAATGGGAACACATCACCATGTATTTTTGCATCATAATACACAAAAATTATGTTGGAAATAATGAAATATGGGTTGTATTTGATCAGTTTTAAAAGTCAAAACACTTCATTTACATTAGAGAAGATTTATCTTTTAATAAAAACATTCTGTTATACATTAAGAAAGTGTTAATATTGAATTTTTTACCACTATCAATTGTATCAAATTCGGATCCAAGGATTACCTTGAGGTTTTGTAGAATTCTTCAGCAGGCTATAGATATAGAGTTATATTTCATTAAAGAATATAATCCTTAGATAATTGGTAATTCTGGTAGGACCTTAAAATCTATAAGTCATGTTGAAATTTGCATCTATTTATATTAAAGGTTTTAGAGATCCACATATTACTTTGGTGGTAGTTTTTTACAAAAATATCATCCACTCCATCATTCAGATGGATCTTTATGAATCCCTATATGGTTGGAAGTGTATAAATCAAACATTATTGTATGTGGTTAGGGAAATAATTCATTTGAGACCTGATTTAGCTATGTAAATGATAGATAAATCTAAAACTATTCACCATCACATCAACACTACTCAGAGTCAATGGAAGAGTTATGTTAACAATAATCAACATGATTTGGAATTTAAATTTTGTGTGAATGTTTTCTAGTGAATTTATCTATGGAATAATTTCATGATATTTAGGAAGAAAGGGATTTTTATCCCTAGGTTTATTGTCCCTTTCAATATTCTTGATCTAGTAGGGATATCAGTATATCACTTAGCGCTTCCACCTAATCTCTATCAAGTTCATGATGTGTCCCATGTATCTCCCTTGAGAACATAAATGAAAGATCCATCATGTGTACTTAAATCAATGGTTATACAACTAGATCATGATATTTCCTATGAGTAACAACTCATATAAATCATAGATCGTAGAGATAAAGTTCCATAGAACAACACTTCTCTCTTGGTTAAAGTACTATAGAGGAACAAAAAATCTATAAAAGTTACTTGGTAACCTGAGGATGTAATAAAGAAAAGATATCCCCACTTATTTATACAAGAGTGAAAATTTAGAGGGATAAATTCATTTCAATGGGAATATGATGTAATATATTTTTTTTATAAAATATTTATTTTTAATTATTTTATTTTTTGAATAATTTTCATTACATCCAACAACTTTTTTTTGAAGAATAACATGACATTATTAAAATATTATGTGTCCATTATCACCAAGCTGTTGTATTAGTGACTACGAGCATTGATAACTAAATTATGAAAATTATATTTCCAATACATTTATAAAATTAATTCATTAGTTATCAAAGGAATATAATTTAAAACAAAAATTATTTCAAAAGAAAAGTAATGTTCCTATGAGTACAAAATATTTTGTTAATCAACTAAATAAATCAATATTATCGAATGATTTTATTTAAATATATATTATTAAATTAATTACATTAAAAAAACATATATTTTTCTAGGCATATGAAAATATTAAATATTATTTTAACCATAAAATGTGTTTTTTTTTTCTAAAAAAAGGTTTTTGTCACATTTTTCTCAGTTAATTAAAATTTAATTTTTTTCATTTATTAGTATTGAATGAATTATATATTTATAATGTGTAGTTTCAAATATTTTTTATTATACTTCTCTAATTATTGGTCAATATTAATTGTAACCATAGTAAAATTTATCGCCTCGATAAAGGGTAAATTAGGTCAATCTGGATTAAAAAAAAATTGATAAGGCCATAATTTTTATCAAAATTATTATTGGATGAATAAAATTAAACCCTTAACACATAAGTTTATAAATTGTTTTTTAATGGAAACTTTTACATGTAAATTACTTAAATAAAATTTAAATAAATAAAAGTTAAAAAATAGAACCCACTTTGTTTTAATATCTATTATATGTCCACATCGAGAAAAAATTATGTTATGAACAAATATAAGTTCCTATTTTAAGATTATTAAAATCATTTTCATTATTTTTTTAAATTTTTTAGTAATTATAAAGGGACCTATATTGGTTATGCAACACCAACACAACATTTCTCCAATTAAAAAAAGAATAAATTATTCTAAATATTTAAATATGATATAATTTTAATGAGTTGATGTTTCACAAGATATTTATAGATAAGAATGAAATATTTGGGTTGTGTGAATGAATTAAATTTGAGTTTCCATTTTATCCTGATGCATTTAAGGTTAAATTAAATTAATATTGTCAAAATTGACAATAATGTCATTTTAAGAAAATAATATTTTATTAAATTATTAAAAAATCATAAAAAATAGAAAAAAATGGTGATTATGATATGGTATAAAATTTCATATATTTTCCATTTAAGTTCCAATTTTAACATTATAAGTAAATATTGAAATCCTTTAATAATGAAATTTTTTCTACTATAGTTAAAATTTAAAATGGTTGATTAAGGTTTAGTTAAAATAATATGTTTTAAATTTACAACAAAACTTATAAAAATTATATTGGATTATGAAATTACATCCCTATACCACCTTATCTTTTAAACCCTTTACATCAGGAGTTATTTTACTTGAGAACGACTTTATTACAATTTAATCTTTTGAGAAATTTCAAAATTTTCCCTCCCCACTCTTATAAAAGGGAAACTCTTATTTCTCTTCATCACATCACATTGAGACTTATAGATAAAAAAATACAAAATAAACTTCTAAAGTTGCCTATAAAAGACCAACTCTAGGGTTATTAAGAGGATATCAAAATCACTTCTTTCTATTAAGTGTTAATCAACTTAACCGATCACATTTTTTTCAAATATTATTTACCTCTTATAAATCAATATTATTTATAATAAATAAATAAATTATTAATCCTAAATATTCTTAAATTTTATTATTTTTATTATTATTAATACACCATTATACACCCCTTTCACATCAAATGATAAGTTAAAGTATCACTTGTTTATACGTATAGTTTGTCATCTCCACATAGAGATACCATTCATTTTTCATCACCATAATCTATAGATAAGTATTATGATGGGTTTAATTTTTATATATAATACATATGATATAATTAAAATTCTTAAATTTTAATATAATATCTACCTTCTTACATTTTAAAATGTTAGAAAATGATAATGTCATTTGTGTGTATGTGTGGAATACCAGCTCCATAAAGCAATATGATTCATTTTTCATGTCCATTATAAATGTTTGGTAATAAGTATTGATATATTGAATACTATATAATATATAAATTAATATAATTATTTTTAAAATTAGAATTAATATTTATCTTTCTCTTATTCCATCAATCTAAAATTGGAAACAACATTTATGATTTTGTATAACCTATAATATCCAGGAATAGTGTAATTCATTTTTCTATCTCTATTATTAATTGAGGATTATAAATTGGTATATAATGAATATATATTATTTTTATAAGGTTATTAAAATTATATAAATTATGAAACCATTATAAAATTATAAGTACTAGGACTACCAAACAAGAATATTCTTGTAAAACAAACCATTTATCACCCAGAATAGTGATCTTAATAACAAATTATTAAAAAATGGTTGATAAGATGTCATAAATTAAACAAAAAAATGGTATAAAAGATATTAATATGGTTATTTAATAAATTTCTATAAAATCCAAATTTTTAATACATGAGGTTTGAACATGAACATGGAAAGGGAAGAATTGAGGAATATTTTTTATTTCACAATCACATTAATATTAAGGATTGATTATGTTTAATCCACCACTAGTGAATATTATTATTTAATATACATGTATTGTAAAAAATTTAAAATAAGATGCTTAAGCTTAACCTATTAGAGTTTAATGTCATTTTTATCCATGTTATAAGTTTTCTAAAACGGTTTGAAAGGAAACATTTTTTTTTTCATTTTTCAAACGAGGTACTTTGTGAATTTTCTGAAAAAGGTATGAAAAGGTATTTATTTACCTATACTTAATGAACTCATTTCCCCACATTTATGTATAAATTTTTATTTTAATAATTATTTACATGTTTATATGTTCTTTTAAAATAATTTTTTTTCCTTTATACATGCATAATTTTTTTAAATAAGTGATTTAAAAGTTGAAAAGATTGTTTAACCAAGAAGAGTTCAAAGCGATTTTTTAAAATAATTTTCCATATAACACAACATCCTTTATATGTTACTAATGATTTAATTGGTACATGATTCAATTAAACCATTCTTTATATTTATTTGGATGGTTAATATTTATGTTTAATCCATTTATTTTTTCATGGGTTATGAATTGAAGAAATATTTATTAGAACTTTTTACATTATATGAGTTATGACATGATTTTGTGATGAATGTTTTATATTTATGAACACATATGTATGATTTAAATTATGTGATGTTTGGGAAATTTATCTACATCTAATTCATTCGTTAAATAGCTACATATCATGATATAGTTAATGAAAACAAGTTTATGTTATTGATATCTTACGGGAAACATGTCAATGTGATTGATCCACTATGGGAAACATGCCTTGATTCCTGATTTGATGGTTTTTTCTAATCCACAAAGACATATTAAATGGTGTCTATACTTATGTTTGTTACACACACATTTATGATATAAAATTTTAATTCATGGTTTAGTTATGATCAGTTCTCATTATAATGATTCTATTAATTTTAAATGCAAAGGTTTTATGCCTTAACTCATGTCTATGATCTTTTTCATATTGGGTATGAACATTTTATGTTTTGGACATGATCTCATACCCTTATTCTTATATTATTATTTCATAAGTTCATTGAATAATATATCTATTGTTTACCATTACTGAACAATTTTTCTCACATATTTCTTATGTTTACATTACCTAGGTTATGATGAAATTTATTAGCAGGGTTTGCTTATGAAGAGTACTATGAAGGAAGATATTTATCAGACACGATGAAGATCCTTCATAAAATAATAATATTTTATATTGAGTATCTAATGACTCGATACCATTATGGTTCTAATGGGAATCATATTATTATGTATTGAATATTCATCTAAATAGATGTAGTATTTAGGTTTGAAAGGATTGGGATGTTATATAGGAGATCATTATTCTATCCATATTTATTTGAATTTATAGAGATTTTATGCTTTTGACATACTTAGGGTGTATATTAAGGGTTCTTTTAAAATTATAATCAATATGTTTTTATTTATATTGAATGTGAATTGGGTAGAAATCACATACATTTACTAATTGTGGTGATATTGCTTATGGAATTATAAATGATTATTTCCATTATTAAAAATGACGGCTATTCAGAGTCTTATTTTTATATAGATCATTAAAAACTGATTGTGTTTTTAATGTATCTCACTAGGAATGAAATTTTCAGAACATATATATGGACAATGAATTAGTTTCCCAGGTAAATCTAGAACTTTTTTGGGAACACCCATGTCAAGTAATGAAGTAAGGTAATTAAATCCCTTTTTAAATTTGAATTATATTAAATTGTAGAAGCTAAGATATTATGTTATTTGTTAATGTTCTTCTTTTTTTCCCTATTTTATGTGTGGGAATATTGTTGGGTCTTATGTGATTATGGTGGTGACAATATTGACTATATAATACATTGAGTAGGGAATTTATGGTTGGTTGGCATGTGATTTGATGCGAGATGATGTGTGGTAGTTTTGATGTGTTCTTGTCACTATAATATTGTTTTGCATACATTTTTTATAGAGGTGGTGAATGTGATAATAGTTACTTATTATGTAATGTAGTCATGCTAGTTTCTTAATTAGTTGTGTAATGAATTGATTTTCACAAAAATTATTGACATGGATTCATAAATGAGTAAAAACTGGATAGAATTGATGTGTGGTAATTAGATTAAAAGAAATGAATGGTAAATGATTGAGATATGTTAATGGGAATAAAATTAAATAGTAAACGGTAGTTTGTATAAACACATGAATTCATTAAAATGTTATATCATACAATTGAAAGCGGAAAGTCTGTATATATGTGTGGTTATTGTGTGGGTGATGCATATAGTGATGGCATTGGCTGTGAATGATTTCATGAGGTAAAGTGGTGTTGTTGAAAAAAGAGTTCTTTTTCACAAGAAAAAAAAGGTAAGTGTGTCTAGAACAACTTTGGATAATGATGTTGGTCCAAAGAATAATTTCATAGAGGTTGTCAAAGATGCCTTGGGAATATCCTACTCTAATTTGGATAGACCTCCACCGGGACATGTGATTAAGAAAGGGAAGGTTTCCCATGTCTATGAAAATCAAGAGGGGTTGAAGAATAGGTAATCCTATTTAGGTTCTTAATTATTTCAAATGTTGTAATTCCAAAAGGTGTAAAACTCGGAAAATTCAATGATTTGACCAAAAGAATTATAAAGGTTTTGGTATTTGAGGAATTGAAAATGAGAGTGAAGGGGAGGGGATAATACCATGTGACATTCCCCTTGGATGAGCATAATATAAGGGCATGGAGTATGTGATATATCTCCCTGAATCCTGGATTTTTAAATATTTAGGAATGGGATATGAATTTCGACGATTCCAATGTTTGGAATACACACTCTTAGATATGGATCTGAATATGTAAGTTGAAATCACATTATTTGCATCTAAAGATTTTATGGGAAATCGATTTGTTTATAAGAAATCTTATTCACATGGCTATGAAGACTGAAACCCAATATTTGGGCATTATGCCAAGATACTTGTAACACCCTGAGATTTTATGAGATATTTTATTTTTAATTTCTTTGATGTCTTCTATTATACACTACACCAATATTATATTGTACTATACGCAACACCGTATTAGTCTGCAGTATACGCAACACTATTCTTGGCTTGTGTTACACACAAGTTCAAGTTCATTTTGTGGAAATTATTCTACGAAACATTAAGTATAGTTTTGTTTAATGAATAAATGAAATAAGTTTTGATTATGTTATACGCAACACCAAACAGATCTTTCACTACACGCAACCCTGACTTGTCTTGCATTACACGCAATCAATACCTTCCTTGATAGCGTGTGTAGTACGCAATACCGAGTTTCACTAAACAAGATATTATTATAATATTATTATGAACTAGCCATTATGAATAGTAATACCCACTTTTTGAAATTTTATAAATTTTTTTATTTCAAAATGGACTTCATATTTGGATTCGGAATATCGAAATTAGCCTTGGGTGAATTTTTGGTATTTTTATGAAAACTTTCAATTTTTGATGAATAATGAAAACACTAGGTTACTAATTAAAAACCTAATTTTTATTTAAATAATTATTTATTTTATTTAAATTTATTTTAGGTCAAAATTGATATATAATAACTATATAAGTTCAATTTAATTCATTAGAGTCATTTTATAATAATTTTAGATATATAAAAACTTTATTGAACTTTTCACCGTCTTTTACCCACCTCCTAGGAGAATTTTAAAATTTACATAAAACATAATTTTACCGCTTCTGTGAGTGGAATTTCGAAAATCCGAGAGGAACAATTAATATCAAGGAGTAAAATGTGGTTCAATAAGATAAAAATAATTTTTGGTGAATAGTAACTTTTTACTTTTATTTACCACGATTAAAAGTAAATTGGGTAATTAAGGCTAAAAATTATATTACTATTAACCTAATACATGTACTAATTATATTGGATGAGTGTGATTGGACCAAAAACAACCTTAGGGATAAAATATTACCCTTTAGGTCCACTTGGATTAGATTAGGACATTTATTATTATCTTATTTAAAGAAGAGTTAAAATAGTAAAAATCAATGTTTAATAACTAAAACATTTTTAATTTAGGGATATACATAAGATAATTTCGACTATAAATATTAATTTGAAAGCTAAAAATATTTCCTACATAATTTTATTTTATTTATAATTTTTAGACATTAAATAATTTAATTTATCTATTACACAATGATGATGCAGTAATTATCTTATTAATGAAATATTAACATAATTGATGTCATAAATACCCAAATAAATGTAATTTTAGACTTTTTATGAATTAAAATAATTTTAATAGGTTAATATGACATGTTAGTATTTATTTAATTAACGTTTTTCGAAATAACCATGCTGTTATGATATTCACAAAAAACAAATACCAAATAGTGTCAAAGTGACATAAAATAGTTTTTAAAACAAATATTATATTATTAATTGTTATTTTATTCCTAAAATTCTAAGGTTCGGCCAAATGACTTAGATAAGGATATATATATTAATAATGAACCACTTGGGGTTCTTTTGGCTTGTTATAGTAAGTTTATTAACTATATAGTGTAAGAAAACAAAAAGACACGGTAAAAGATAAATTATTTAACATGGAGTTAAATCTAAATGATATGGATAAAATGGTAACCTAAACTTGTATAAAACCTATTGGTTGAGAGTATTTAGACCCATCCCCACCTTATCTTTGAAATAAATTAATTTTGAGCTATTAAAAACAGAATTTGACTTTATTATAAAATAATTTTTTAGGTTTTTCCAAAGGTTCCCCTCTCCTCCCTTATAAAAAGGGCACCCCTTACCTCTTCTCTTCACACACTTTTGATCCTTGAAGCTCGACAAACTCCTGACCATTTATCTTCTCCACTTCCCTAGAAACATTATAGAGGTTCTGGTCTTCTCAAAAGACCAACTCTACTTCTTTAAGAGGAAGCTTAAAGGAGGTGCATCGAAGAAGAGGATGTTCAAATACATAAGAAGCATATCAGACATAAGGTAAGGGATAATTTTGAAATCTAATTTTTATACGAGATTGCTTATACGTAAGTATTTACTGGGGTTATATTTTTCATCCATGTCAATAAAAATGTTTTCATAAAGTTTTTAATATTCTTCCATGTATGTTTAAAGCCATTTTTACCCCCTCTTTGACTTTTACATTGTGTTATGGAAGGAATCTTTCTTTTGTTTACCATACGAAGAACTTTTTGAATTTTCCATTAAAAGTATGAAGTGAATATTTTTATTAACTTATACAGCATAAATGGATTTTACGGTTTCATAACGCCTTATTTTCATGAAGTTTACTCTACATGATTTAATTACTATTTTCAAAAAAATCCTTTCATTTTAAAATTTCATGGAATTTTGTGAAAATAAAATGATATTGAAGAAGAAAGGATATTTTCATCAAGAATTAATTTCAAGTGTTTTATCAAAACCATTTTCCATATAATATGACATTATTTCATATGTGTATGTTTCAAGTATAATGTCTCTATGAATTACATGGTTTCAATTTTCTTATGATGAAATGATATCCATTTGTTTTATATCGATTATGTTATGACGGAATGATGTTTATGAAACCCATTTTATTCTTTGGGTTATGATGAATGATTTATGTTTATGTTGTGGCACAAGTAAGAATGATTTCATTATAAGATGGGTGAGACCTATATCTCCCTTAAATGAATTGGGTAAAGATTTATATCTCATGAGATATACATGGCTATAACGGTAAGTTAATCCGGTTCAGTGATACAGGACTGGAACGAGGAGTGAAATCGATTCAAAAAGGGACTTCATCCACTAATATGGTCTTGGCAGCAGTGCCTTGGATAATATGGAAATCATATCATGTGCTTAATGGTTTTCCACAATTACATGTTTTATTCCCATTCTATTTTATCATGATTTATGTTCCTTTATGATATATGCTTTACATAATTCAAAGATTTATGTCTTTGCTCAAGATTTTGATGTTTAGATTTTATGTTCAAGTTTTTTTGCATTCAAATGTTTATGGATTGTTTTATATTCTATATGTTTACCCTTACTGAGCATTTGAGCTCACCCTTTTTATGTTTTCTTTTCCCCATGATATAAAGAAAGGTTTTTGGTAAGGAAACTAAAAAGGGGAAGATCTTTATGGGAGATGTTGAAGATCTTTCACCATGATTATAATATTATGTTCTGAGTTTCCAAAGAAACTAAAATAATATTGTCTTTGGGCGTATGTTTTTTTCATGTATTAAGTATTCCACAAAAGTAATTTAATTTCCATGTATGCCAGGATTTGGGTCTCTACAGTTGGTATCAGGGCGAAGGTTTATTTAACCTTTGGAAACTAGGATGCAAAAACTTTAGTGAAATCCCTAGAGATAATTCTAAGGTATGTCTAGGGATGTCTCTAATGTTAAGTATACGTATAGGTTATAGTCCTAGAATTACGGTAACGATCATAGAATTAAACTTAAGATGTTAGAGATTGTACCCCCCCTTGAATATGTTGTTTTCTAGTATGAGTTTTTCCTCTCATACTATTCTTTTTGGGTTTTAAGAAATGGAAGGAAACAGGAGGATTCATGTTAATGGAGAATATGATGGGAAATGGAATGATATTATTTATGAGAAACCAAATGAAACGAGATTTGGATGTACAAACATATTTATTATGCCAAATCAGAAAACTCATAATATGATCAATAATCTCAACTTTGGTAAGTTTCCTGACTCATCTAATAAGAGAAAGATGGAGTTTCATGATGATCATAGAGGAAAGAAAGTTCAATTTCCCTCATGTAAATCATGTGGGAAGAGGTATCAAGGAGAATGTTTCAAAGGAACTGGAAGATGCTTTGGGTGTGGAAAATAAGGACACAAAGCCAGTACATGAAAGGGAAAAGGTTCAGTTAACACCATGGACAGGGATAATGGTATTGCTACAACATCAACAATGATTAAATGTTTTAAATGGGGAATGTATGGGCATTATGAAAACCAATGCCCTAAGGGAAAATCTCATGAAGAGAATCAGCATGGTCGTATGGGTAGTATTTATGTTGACGATGATGAAGAGACTACAAATGATATGTGAGATGAAAGAATTGTTGAATCTCAGTCAATGGTTTAAGAAGGTAGAGGAATGATTTATGTTTATCAAGAGTTATGTTGTATAGGTAATGGTACTATGGAACAAAGTCACATCAAAGGATTGTTACACTATTGTTTTTCCTAGAGTATTTGAAAGTATATGTTGAATGGTACTGGTAACCATGAAAGGTTTTTCAGATATTTTTGGAAAATAGATCATATGCGCATAATGAAGGGATAATGAGATAATGATATGTTTGATAGTATTCATGATCCCATGATTGATATAATAACTAAGTGATATCATGGTTTGAGTATATATTATTTTTGGGATTCTGGTATGTGAAAAGTGTTAACCTTTGATAGCACTCATGTTTTCACTAAGGTTATATGGTAATTCATGTTTCATGAGAATACATGATTATGGTATTCACATGTTTGGAATGTGACCAACAAGATATATCCTATGATAAATGATGGTATTCACATGCTCAGTAGATGACATTTCAAGTAAACATTATCTTTATACTATGAGATTGGACAGAAGTATTTTGGATAAACCTACAGATTGGAATTGATTAAGTTAGATATCAGATAGTATTGTTTAAGGCTAAAACTTTTGTTATGTTATAATAGTATAGTTTTAGTAAAATGACAACTCATAGGATGGGAAAAAACCCGTCTCATCGGACAAGGTTGTGGCAATTGAACCCACAACCGAAGTGCGGCATGCCTTTATCGCCTACCACTGGACTACATGAAGTCCCTGGTTAGTAGAAACTAGATTTATTAAGCGGTATGATAGATGAAGTATATTTCCATTTATGGAATCATATATGATTAACCTCACCATAGATGGACTTATGTATATTTGATAATTATTGCTAACTTTATGTTTGAGACAGATGGAATGACCTATCATTCTATCGCATGATCTGCTAATACTTCACAAAAGACAAATTCGACTTCATTTCTTTAATAGATGAAGTGGAAATTGTTCAAAGCATGAACACCGGTGTTATTATACCGAAATAAAGTAAGTATTTCTTCTGATTAAAATTCTTCAACTTTAGGGTAATGATCTTGAAAACCAAAAATGTTGTCTTAGTGCCCTTATATCTGATAAATCAGATGGTACCTTAGATCATGACAAATTTATGGCCTTTTGATTGTTGGCTTTTTCATATCCATGTCCTCTACCACTCTCCATCGGAACTCGATGGTTAGATTTTTTCTTCCATATCCATATTTCCACCTATGTTCTCCTATGTGGAAACCCATTGATGAGTTAGTCTAGGTAACCATTACATTTTGAACATTCCTTATTTAAAATGAAGTTTTAGTATTCCTTTTTACGATGTGGGTTTCTATGAAAGAACATTTCAACTAGTAAACCATTTATAACCCCGACGAATTTCGAAGGTGAAATTCATTTTAAGGGGGGTAAAATGTGACACCCCGAGATTTTAGGAGATATATTATTTTTAATTTATTTTATGTCTTATATTATAAACTACACCAAGATTAGCTTGTACTATACGCAACACCGTATTATCTTGCAGTATACACAACACTATTCTTGGCTTGTGTTACACACAAGTTCAAGTTCATTTTGTGGAAATTATTCTACGCAAAATTAAGTATAGATTTTGTTTAATGTATAAATGAAATAAGTTTTGATTATGTTATACGCAACACCAAACAGAGCTTTCACTACACGCAACCCTGACTTGGCTTGCATTACATGCAATCAAGACCTTTCTCGATAGCGTGTGTAGTACGCAATACTGAGTTTCACTAAACAAGATATTATTATAATATTATTATGAACTAGCCGTTATGAATAGTAATAACCACTTTTTGAAATTTTATAAATTCTATCTTTCAAAATGGACTTCATTTTTGTATTCGGAATATCGGAATTATCCTAGGGTGAATTTTTGGTATTTTTCTGAAAACTTTCAATTTTTGATGAATAGTGAAAACACTAGGTTACTATTTAAAAACCGACTTTTTATTTAAATAATTATTTATTTTATTTAAATTTATTTTAGGTCAAAATTAATACATAATACCTATATAAGTTCAATGTAATTCATTGGAGTCATTTTATAATAATTTTAGATATGTAAAAATTTTATTGAACTTTTCACCGTCTTTTACCCACCTCCTAGGAGAATTTGAAAATGTACATAAAACATAATTTTACCGCTTCTGTGAGTGGAATTTCGAAAATCCGAGAGACACAGTTAATATAAAAGAGTAAAATGTGGTTCAATAAGGTAAAAATAATTTTTGGTGAATATTAACTTTTTATTTTTATTTACCACGGTTAAAAGTAAATAGGGAAATTAAGGGTAAAAATGATATTACTATTACCCTAATAGATGTCCTAATTATATTGGATGAGTTTAATTCGACCAAAAAAACCTTAGGGATAATATATTACCCTTTAGGTCCACTTGGATTAGATTATGACATTTATTATTATTTGATTTAAAGAAGAGTTAAAATAGTTAAAATCAAAGTTTAATAACTAAATTTTTTTTAATATAGGGTTATACATAAGATAAATTTGACTATAAATATTAATTATAAATATAAAAATATTTCCTACATAATGGTATTTTATTTATAAATTTTAGACATTAAATAATTTAATTTATCTATGACACAATGATGATGCAATAATTACCTTATTAATGAAATATTAACATAATTGATGTTATAAATACACAAATGAATGTAATTTTAGACTTTTTATGAATTCAACTAATTTTATAGGTTAATATGACATGTTAGTATTGATTTAATTAACTTTTTTCGAACTAAATATGCTGTTATGATTTTCACAAAAATCAAATACCAAATAGTGTCAAAATTGACATAAAATAGTTTTTAAAACAAATATTATATTATTAATTGTTATTTTATTCTTAAAAATCTAAGGTTTGGACAAATGACTTAGATAAGGATATATATATTAATAATGAACCACTTGGGGTTGGTTTTTCTTGTTATAGTAAGTTTATTGACCATATAGTGTAAGAAAAAAAAGACATGGTAAAAGTTAAATTATTTAACTTAGAGTTAAATCTAAATGATAAGGATAAAATAGTAACCTAAACTTGTCTAAAACCTATTGGTTGAGAGGATTTCGACCCATACCCACCTTATCATCGAAATAAATCAATTTGAGCTATTAAAAACCGAATATGAATTTATTATAAAATAATGTTTTAGGTTTTTCCAAAGGTGCCCCTCTCCTCCCTTATAAAAAGGGCACCCCTTCCTTCTTCTCTTCACACCATTTTGATCCTTGAAGCTTGGCCAAAACCTGCCCATTTCTCCTCTCCACTTCCCTAGAAACATTCTGGAAGTTCTGTTCTTCTTAAAATACCATCTCTACTTCCTTAAGAGGAATCTTAAAGGAGGTGCGCCGAAGAAGAGGAGGTGCGGATACATACGAAGCATATCGGACATAAGGTAAGGGATAATTTTGAAATCTCAATTTTATCCAAGATTGCTTATACGTAAGTATTTACTAGGGTTATATGTTTCATCCATGTCCATAAAAATGTTATCATAAAGTGTTTAATATTCTTCCATGTATGTTTAAATCCATTTTAACCCATCTTTGACTTTTACATTGTGTTATGGAAGGAATCTTTCTTTTATTTACCATATGAGGAACTTTTTGAATTTTCCGTTAAAATTATGAGGTGAATGTTTTTCTTAACTTATAAAACATAAATAGATTTTACTATTTCATAACGCCTTATTTTCATGATGCTTACTCTATAAGATTTAATTACTATTTTTAATAAAATACTTTCTTTTTAAAATTTCATGGCATTTTGTTAAAAGAAAATGATTTTGAAGAAGAAAGGATATTTTCCTGAAGAATTCATTTCAAGTGTTTTATAAAAAAAAAATTCATAAGAGATGGAATTATTTTATATGTTTATGTTTCAAGTATAATGTCTCTATGATTTACATGGTTTCAATTTTCTTATGATGAAATGATATCCATTTGTTTTATATGGATTATGTTATGATGGAATGATGTTTATGAAACCCATTTTATTCTTTGGGTTATGATGAATGATTTATGTTTATATTGTGGCAAAAGTAAGAATGATTTCATTATGAGATGGGTGGGACCTATATCTCCCTCCAATTCATTGGGTAAAGATTTATATCTCCTGAGATAGACATGGCTGGAATGGTAAGTTAATCTGGTTCAGTGATACAGGACTAGAATGAAGAGTGAACTCGATTCAGAAAGGGACTTTGTCCACTAAGATGGTCTTGGAAGCAATGCCTTGGCTACTATGGAAATAATATCATGTGATTAATGTTTTTCCACAATTACATGTTTTATTCCCATGCTATTTTATCATGATTGATGTTACTTTATGATATATGCTTTATGTAATTCCAAGATTTATGTCTTTGCTCAATATTTTGATGTTTAGATTTTATGTTCAAGTTTTTTCATTCAAATGTTTATGGAATATTTTATGTTCTATATGTTTACCATTATTGAGAATTTGAGATCACCCTTTTTATGTTTTCTTTTCCCCAGGATATAAAGAAAGGTTTTAGGTAAGAAAACCAAAAAGGGGAAGATCTTTATGGGAGTTGTTTAAGATCTTTCACCATGATTAGAAGATTATGTTCTGAGTTTCCAAATAGAATAAACTGATATAGTCTTTGGGCGTCTATTTTTTTCAGGTATTAAGTATTCCACAAAAGTAATGTAATGTCCATGTACGCCAGGCTTTGGGTCTCTACAATACTGTTGTAAGTAGACATGTCCATCACCATGGTTGAAGAAGTAGTCCTTACTATAAGAGATGATAGTATGAAGTTGGAGATTTAGCATGATAGGAAACCAACATTATTCATTGTATAAATGTTTTTTTGGCCATTTTATTTATGAATGAAACAAAGATAATGGGTGAATAATTTCAAAGGTGAAAGGACATGAATACTTTACATGTCAAAGGATAAAGGGAAGGATAAAGTCATAGACTTTGACTCTAAACTCAATTCCAATGATGAAACCTCAAAGGAAAAGGTTGGAAATGATTTTATTATTAAAATTGTGCACAAAAAACTAGATGATTCTGGTGATAATTCAAGAAATCCATCACATGATATGGTTATATAAGCATTAGAGGGGAAGAATACACTTATAGTGGAAAATTTCATGATGCGATTCTCTCCCACTATTGTTTCTCCCTTATGAAATGAAGGAGTAGTCTACTACTAGTATAGACATGGCACCCATGGAGTCAATACAATAAAGTTAGGAGTCTAATATAGTTATTATTATTAATTCAGTACATAATCATAGTGAGACAGAAGCTAAGGTAGGGCCTGAATCCCAGGATCATCATGTTATAATTGGGACTAATGGTTTCATATAGGATGGTTTATCATCCAATCTTGATAATGAATGTGAAAAAAATAAATAGAAATCAATTGATAGAAATGATCTAGATAGAACCTTCCTATAAATTCATCTAGATATGGATACTATAAGGACACTTCATCTAATCAGTGGTCATGATCACACGATATCCAACAACAAATTTACACCTTCAAATGAAACTTTCTAGTATGATGAAGTTGAAGACTTATAACCTTCTAGGAAGGATGTTTCTCCTTAAAATAATAAGTGGGAAAAACTAGTGATGGTCCCACTAGAAGTGAACAGGCTGGTTCCAAAAGTGAACTTGGAGTGGGATGAAATTCAACTGCAAAGTAGAAAAAAAGGAAGAGGAAAGAAAGGAAATCGTCAAACATATGTTATAAAAGGGGAAAGGCCCCAGATAATGAACCAATACCATCATCAATGAAGCTATTATAATAAAATTTTCAAGATCTTGGGAACACTATAGTTTCAAAATCCCTTAGAACCTATATTGTGCCCTATAATTATGACATCCATAGTTTTTAAAAGGAAACACTATGTTCAATAGTGTACATGATACCCCACATTTGGATAAAATGAAAAACTTAATATTATTCTTTAATATGATAGGTATCATATAGCCATTATAGTGGGAATGAAAATGATTAACCAAATAAGTAAAATATGGTTTACACATGTTTATATAATGATTCATTGGTTACCAAATTAATTAGGAAAATAAATAAAAATCAATTGAATATAAATAATGTGTGTTTTTAAAAGTACAATTAAAATGAAAATAAGTGAGTTTATAAAATAATAAAATAAATCTTGATGGATTTTTTTAATGAAATATATATTTAATATATTTAATTTAATTTTTAAAATTCTTCCTATATGGTTTCTATACATGATATAAGAAAAATTGAATTTTTCAGATAGAAGAATTAATTTTTTTTAAAAAATACAGTTTACTACTTTTTGATGGAGAATCCATTTTAAAAATATTTTTTTAACACTTTTATATGTTATATTTGATAAAATAAACTTTTTATTTGGAATCAGGACATGAAAATTTAATTTGGATAAATTTTTGGTGTTTTTTTATAACTTTAATATTTTAATGAATAGTGAAAAATAATGTATTTTAATTCAAAATTCATTTTTATCTAATTTATTTGTATTGTTAGATTATATATTTACAAGGTTTTAATGTATAATTTAATTATTTATTATCATTTAATAAAATTTAGTTCATTTGAAGATTTTTCAAATTAAAATTAAATAGAAAAAATAATTGAAATTTTCAAAGTTTTACTTTAAAAACCTATTTTATCGATATGTCTATTGAATTAGTGTTAAACCTAATTTAACCACTTATATGAATTGAATTCTAAAAAATGTACATATGTGGTTGTAATAAGTATGAAAAATTTGGTCCAATAAGATCAAAATAATTTTTGGTGATTTGAAATTTTAGTATTTTATTTACCACAATTAAAGGTAAATTGGGTAATTAAAGGTAAAATTAATATTATAAAATTATAAAATTACCCTAAAACGTTTTATAATATTATTTTATGAGTTATTATCGACCATTAACATTCTTGGGCTGAATTTATGACCTTTTTAAGCCATTAGTGTGTGATTATGACATTTATTACATTTAATTTAAAGTAAAGGAAAATATGTCATAAATATGTCTCTTCTTACTGAAAAAATTAATATGGGGTTATGTAAGTGATATATTTGACTATGAATATTCCATTTAAAAATAAATAGATTTCCCACAACATGTTTATTTAGTTATAATTTTTAGGAATTAAATAATTTAACTTAAATTATGACACAAAGATGATGTAATAATAGATTTAGGAAAGAATGAATCAAATAAATGATATTAATAATATTAAAATAAATATGATATGAACTATTTGATTCCATCCACTATTTTTTTGGATGATGATGAAATTTTAGGATTTAGTTAAGTATTTTTTTCGAAGGAATCAAGTTTATAAGATATTTTTAAAAATTCATGTAATGAATATTATCAAAATTGACATAATTCATATTTTAAAATATAAAATATTTAATTAAATGATATAAAATTTATAAAAATGTAATTTTAGTCCAAAAAGTTTATATAAAAATAGAAATGTAATTAATGACTCATTCATTGGATTTTTTCATGATTTGGTAATTATTTTAACACTCTAATTGTAAATTACTTTATAAAATGGTAAAAATAAAATGGGGTTAAAACAAAAAGATAGGGATTAAAAAATAATAAAACTTGTATAATTTTTATTTTATTATTATATGTATACTGATAATAATCCTATCTTATAACTAAATTATTTTAGAACCATTTATAATAGAAATTGAATTTATATTAATTTAATACTTTTAATTATTCCAAAGGTGCCCCTCTCAAATCCTATAAAAAGGAACCCATTCCTCTATTACTCAAACATAAAAAACCTTTTGGTTCTTCCATGATCTACCCAAACATACTAATATAATCCATAGAAAAATTCATGTCTCCTTATTTGAGAAAGAACACCCTTCTTATAGGTGATAAGGTGTTCTTCAAAGGTGATCAACCGAAGAAGTGGTATCGTTTTAATTAAGTATTTCTATTTTATTTATTCTTCCACTTTATTAAAATTATATTATTACTAAATGAAATAATAACTCCAATATAATAAATATACTTATATGTTATCCTGATAATATCATCACCAAAATCTATCTCCACTTCCATTAAATGGGAAAAGAATTAATTAAATGTGCATATATGTGAACTATCACCTCCACGAAGCGATTTAATTCATTTTTTCATAACCATCTATAATGACTAGTTATAATAATATAATTAATGTTAATATGTGATATTAATTTCATATTAATCATTATAATATAATAATATATCAATTATGTTCTTACTTTTCATGCATATAAAAATGATAATGTCATTCTTGTGCACGTGTGAAATATCACCTCCACGAAGCGATTGAAATTTTTTTATTCATTATATAACTAGTATGATAAATATAAGTATATTTAAAAGATTAATATTATATTAAATATTTTATTATAATTATGTAACTATACAATAATACATAACTTCTTTCCATAATGATCAATGAAAAATGGAAAACGTTACTCATGCATACGTACGACTTACCATCTCCATGATTATAGCATTGTTCATTTTTCATAACCAAAACTCATGGTTTGATTTAAAGGTATAATTTATGTATAAAAATTATAAAAATGGCATGAATTTCATTTTGGGTATGAAGTAATTATTACCACACGAACTAGTGATATCAAACCATGTTCATTTTAGACTCAAGTATCAAATATCGAAAAAACATCATAAATGAACTCAAATAATTAAATAATTATTATAACATGGTAATTAATGATATAAAAATAAATAATAAACATTTCATGGTTCTTAATAAATTATAAATTAACCTAAGTTTATTATTCATGAAGAACAAGGAACGTACTCGATGAATCAAAATCTGGGTAGGGGACTTCGTCTCAATCTTCTTTCATTGAGGAATATTTTGAGAATTTACATTACCTTATTTTTTACGGTGTATAGACAACCCCTTTGACATATAATTCCATTAAAGGGTTTTCAAAAGGAATATTTTTATATGATTCATTCTTCTAAACAATATAAGGAATGATTTTAACATTTATTGTGACAATGAATTCTCTGCCGACGTAATCGTTATTTGATATCTGGCTTCCTTTATTAGCCTTAATGTTTTTAAAAGGAGAATGAAATCAAGTATTCCATTGCTTTGGTATTTTTGGTATTGAATTTTTTTTTAAAATGGATCGATAATTTCAATATATTGAAATTATTTCTTATGATTTCAAATGGAATTTAATGAGTGAAATGTTGATAATTTAAATATTTTATATGTTATGATTATATAATGTTACTTAGACATTTTACTGGCGGTTATGAGATAAACCAAAGATGGTTGGTTATGTGATAAACCAAATATGGGTGTTTTTATGATTAACCAAGGATGGTTGGTTATGTTATAACATCCAATTCATTGGGTATGGAAGTCGACTATATGGTTATTCCATTTGTAAGAGTGATATGTGTGGAAGTCTACCGTATAGTAATTATATTTTACTATGATTATGTCACAAGTTACCTTTATATGTTAAACAATGGTTCTATTTTTTTTATGATGATATTTTGATTACATAAAATACTGTAATCAATGAAATTATATTCATTGAAGATTATTTACTACTTTTTAAGGGTGAAAAGTATTACTTTATGATAAAGTATTCATGGTTTACATGTTTTCACACGACAAACAGTTTTCCTTCATTGTGTATCCCTTTCTAAACTGTTTATGCTCATCGCAAGTTATGAAATGTTTTTCACAGTATTTAAATAATAATAGATTCAAGGATGGGATCAAGTAAAAGTTATGAAGTTTAAACATGAAACAAAACCATGATTTCTTTTAAATTTTTTTGTTTTATGAATAAATGGATAGTGAGTGGAAGTGTCTAATTTTTTATATTTCAGTTGATAAGAATTAGTTATGGCCTAATTATCTAATTCTATAAATATGAAAAGATCCTTGATATGAATTAAAGTCATATTATTGACTCAACTCAATATTATCTAATGTTTAATGCTGAGGCCTTTTAGTTAGTATTATAGGATGCATTAGACAAATTTTAAGATTACGATGTCCTCTTAAGAGATATGGATATCATATGAGTTTATAATTTTTCGGATGATCATAAGATCAATGTCTTAGAAATATTTTTTTAGGCTTTATGTTCCAAAATTTTAAGGTTATTAACATTATATTTAGAGACATTTATTTTTGAGTTAATTATGGGTTATTAATTTTTGGGATGAAAAATTAAAGTAATGGGATAAAATTTGATATTAAAACATGTTATGGTTATTTGTTTAGGATTTTATCTCACTTTGGGAATGTTATAAAATTTTATAACTTTAAGAAAAAGAAAATCCACAGGAAGGGTGATAAATAATTGCATCGTATAAGGCTGTATAAATCGAACCCACAACCGAAGTACGATAATGATTTATTACCTACCACAAGCCTATGAGAAGTCTGTGGTTATAATTTCACTTTATTTTTAGTTAAATGAGTTCATGGAATAAGAATAAGTTGATTTTTGGAACTTATGTTTTAACAAATGGATATCCTTCGTATAGGAAAATGATTTGGGGATTAAGTGGTTAATGTTATTTTGGGATATATTCACTATTTTTGAAACCCTGTATGCCTAAGGAAAAGAGAATAATATGGGATTTAATTTGAGGAGTAATGGTTTAATTTTATTTTAGAAGAATCTATGTTTTTATTGTTGACTTATGATGATTCATTTTATTTGTGGAAATTATTAACCTATCTTAGAGAATATGTGATTTTAGAAATTACATTTTTGGTATCAGGCATTAAGAGTGGTTGGTGTTATTTGGATTTAAATATGAGAACTTATCTTGGAATATTTTCTGATTAAATCCTTCTAATTTTGGGATCTAATCTTAGTTATAATATTTTGATGAATTTTAAGTATTGTTATTTGTTGAATGGTCTTTGTTAGACTTTGGGTATTACTTTAGAAATTTCGAGATTAAGAGTTGCAATTATTCTTTTAAAGTTTATTATATTTGGGGAATTATATTAATTTATCCTAACTTTTTGGTTTTGGGTAATTTCAAGATATTATGAATAGATAGTTAACCTTTTTTGGATTATGTGATTCTATAGAATTTGATTCTAGTGTTTCAGGTGTGAAAAAACTTCCTCTTAAATACTCATCATTTAGAGAAAAAGATGAGTTTGTGGTGGAATTTAATTAAAGGATGCAACTCTACTTGTAAACTAAGTGTATTTACTTATGATCTTATTCAAGGTAGTAAATGAATTCTGAAACTCTATGAAAAGGATCTTAAAAAAAATATTTTCCATTTACTTTTCCTACTACGAAATCAAATACAGTTTAACCCATCACAAATTTATGTTTTTTATTGTTAACATTCTCCAAAAAATGTTTTCTATTAATCTTCATCATAACTTGATCGTTATTTTTCTATTCTATATCTATATTTTTCTACATGTAACCTTAGTATGTGTTATCTCATGTGACCTTCATACATTTATTTGTTTCCTTTAGATTAGAATTTTTGTTAATCCTTTTTTAGATGTGGGATTTCAATAAAGGTATTTTCAAAATTCATACCATATTTAACAACCCCAAACTCAAATTACGAGGTTGAAATTTTCAGAAGGTGGGATAATGTAACAACCTAAGTTTTTTTAAATGGAAACACCGTGTTTGATAGCATACATGATACACCGCATTTATATTAAATAAAAACCATAATATTATTATTTAATATGATAGTTATCACATATCCATTAGAATGGTTCAAATGAAAAGGATTAATTGAATTATGAAAATATGGTTTACACTTGTTTATATAATGATTCATTGGTTACCAAATTAATTAGTAAATTAAATAAAAACCAATTGAATATAAATGATGTGTTTTTCTGAAACAACTTTTTAAATGAAAATAAGCGAGTTTATAAAATAATAAATTACTCATGATGTATTTTATTAATGAAATATATATGTAATATATTCAATTTAATGATTAAAATTCATCTTATATTTTTTTCTAGATATGATACAATAAAAAATTCTATTTTTTGGACAAAAGAATTATTAAAAAAATGAAGTTTTTCCACCTTTTGATGGATAACTCATTTTAAATATTGTTTTTCACACTTTTATATTTTCTATTTGACAAAATAAAATTCCTCTTTGGAATAAGGACATCAAAATTTAGTTTTGATAGTTTATTAGTATTTTTCAGATAACTTTAATATTTTAATGAATAGTGAAAAATACTACATTTTAATTTAAACTGAATTTTCATCTAATTTATTTATATTGTTAGATTATCATTTAACATGGTTTTAAGGTATAATTAGATTTTTTTTTTATCATTTAATAAAATTTAGCTCATTATATTCTTTTTTTAAATTAAAATTAAATAGAAAAACCTTGTGAACTTTTGAGCGATTAACTTAAAAAACTCATTTTCTCGATCTGTCAATGAGATTAGTGTTATGCATAAATAAAAAAAATTAATTGAATGATCAAAAATATAAATACAATGTTGTAATAATTATGAAAAATTTGGTCCAATAAGATCAAAATTATTTTGTATGAATAGTAACTTTAGTATTTTATTTACCACTGTTAAAGGTTAAGAGGGTAATTAATGGTAAAATTAATATTATAATATTATAAAATTACCCTAACACTTGTAATAATATTATTGGATGAGTTATTATCCACCATGACCATCCTTGGGCCTAAATGGTGACCTTTGGAAGCCACACAAGTGTGATTATGACATTTATAACATTTAATTTAATGTAAAGGTAAATATGTCATAAATATGTCTCTTCTAACTATTTTTTCTAATATGGGGTTGTGTAAGTGATATATTAGACTATTAAGAGTACATAGAAATATAAAAATATTACCTACAACAAGGTAATTTATTAATAATTTTTAGGAATTAAATAATTATATTTAATCATGACACAATAATGATGTAGTAATAGATTTATTAAAGAAAAAAAATAAATTAATGATATTAATAATATTAAAATAAATATAATTTTACATATTTTATTTCATCCAAGAATTTTATGGATTACCCTGACATGTTAGGATTTATTTAATTTAGTGTTTTGAAGTAATCAAGTTCTTATGGTATTTTAAAAAAGCTATGGAATGAATAGTGTCAAGATTGACATAATTCATATTTTAAAATATAAAATATTTAATTAAATGATATAATTTTTTTAAAAAATATAATATTCATCCAAAATGTTTATATAACTATAAAAATTTCATTAATGAATCAATCATTGGACTTATGGTGTTATTTAGTAATTATTTTAACCCTCTAAGTGTAAATTATTTGATAAAATGGTAAGAGTTAAATGGGGTTAAAACAAAACAATAAGGATTAAAAAAAATACTAAAACATGCGTAATTTTCATTATATTATTATATTTAGAATCATACTCATACAATATTCTAAATAAATGAGTTTTGACCCATTTGGAATCGAAATTTAGTTTGTATTAATTTAATGGTTTTAATAATTCCAAAGGTTCCCCTCCCCTATCCTATAAAAGGCCCCCAGTCTCTCTCTACTACTCACACTTCAAAACCCTTTTGGTTCATCCAATATCATAAAAAAACCATTCCTATAATCCCTCCCCAAAATAGTTAGGCCTTAGTTTATCCAAAACACCATCCTTATAGGTGTTAAGGTGTTCTTCAATGATAATAAACTGAAGAAGAGGTGTTGGTTTCATTAAGTATTTCTATTTTATTTATTTTTCCACATATTTTAAATCATATTCTTCACATATTAAATAATAACTATAGTATATAAAATATAATTTTATTTTATAATAATAAAATCATCACCTAAATCCATCTCCACTTCCATTAAATGGGAAAGGAATTAATCGTTTGTGCGTACGTGTGAACTATCACCTCCACGAACTGATGTAATTCGTTCTTCATAACCATCTCTCAGGACTGGGTATAATAATTGAATTAATGTTCATATTTGATATTAATTATATATTAATAACTATAAAATAATAATATATCAATTGTGTTCTTACCTTCCATGCATATAAAAATGACAACTTTGTTCGTGCGTATGTGTGAACTATCACCTCCATGAAGCGATACAACTCATTTTTATTCATTATATCACTTTTATGATATATATATATAAGTTTATTTAAATTAATAAAATTATTTTAATTCTTTTATTATCATTATTTAAAGATAAAATAATACTTATCTTCTTTCCATGACGATCAATGAGAAATGGAAAATGTTACTAATGCGTACGTATGACTTACCATCTCCCTGATTATAACATTGTTCATTTTTCATAACCACACATAAAGGATTGATTTAAAGGTATAATTTATGTATAAAAATTAAAATAATTTCATGAAAATTATTACAGGAATGAAGGACTTATGACCACATGGACTTGTGACATCAAACTTTGTTCATTTTTTACTCAAGTACCAAATATCTAAAAAACATCCAACATGAACTCAAATATTTAAATAATTATTATTACATGGTAATTAATTATATAAAAGGATTAAAAAATATTAAAATATCCCAAATCAATTATAAATTAACCTAATTTTACTATTTATGAAGAATAAGTAACATATGTGACGAATCAAACTCAAGGTAAGGGACTTCGTCTCAATATACTTTCATTGAGGCATATTTTGATAATATACACCACAATATTTTATACAATGTATAACTAACCCCTTTGAATTGTAATTTTATTTAAATATTTTCAAAATGAATCTTTTTATATGAATCATTTATCTAAATGAAAAAATGAATTATTTTAACGTATACAAAAATAATGAATTCTCCACCGCCATAACTATTATTTGATATTTGGATTCCTCAATAAGGCTTAATGTTTTTAAAAGGAAAAAAGAAATACCTTATTTTTTTGGGTAATTTTTTATTGAAAATTGTTTTTAAAATATATTTATAATTTCAATATGTTGAAATTATTTCTTGTGATCGAAAATGGAATGTTATGAGTGAACTGTTGATAATTTCAATCTTTTATGTGTTATGATTATATAATGGTACATGGAAATTTTATGGGTGGTTATGTGATAAACCAAAGATGAGTGGTTTTGTGATAAACCAATGATGGTTGGTTCCATGATAAAATAAGTATGGGTGGTTACGTTATAGCATCTAATGAATTAGTTATGGAAGTCGGATGAGTGGCTATTGCATTTGTAAGAGTGATATGTGTGGAAGTTGACCTTATGGTTATTATTATGTCCCAAAATACATTAATATATTATATGTAATTTTTATGTGTTTTATGGTGATATTTGGATTATAAAAAAAGGTAAGAAATGAGATTATATTTAGTGAAGAGTATTTACTACATCTTAGAGGTGAAAAGTATTACTTTATGATAAAGTATTCATGGTTTCTAGGTTTTTGTAAGGATAATAGTTTTCCTTATTTGTGTATCCATTTTTATGATTTTCATGATCATCCAAATTTTTGAAATATTTTTCATAGGATTTAAAGAATACTAGAGTCACGTATGCGATCAAGGAAAATTTATGAAGTTTAAACATGAAATGAAACCATGATTCCTTTTAAATATTTTTTGATTTATGAAAAAATGGATAGTGAGTATAAGTGTATAATTTCTTATATTTTAGTTGTTATGTATGAGTTATGGATTATTTCAATAAATATATAAACATGAAAAGATAATTTTTTTAATTAAAGTAAAATTATTGACCTAACTCATGATTAAGTAATGTTTAAGGCTGGGGCATATAATAAGAGCATGTTGATTTGTATTATAGAGCCTAAAATGAAATTTGAAAAAATGAATTATTTTAAGTGGTCCTCCATTAGCTACCATTTTGTTTATAAAAATATAAATGACATCAATATAGACCTTCTTTGTGTTTTTATACATGAGAGTATCCCAATGACCTCTTATGTTAAGAAATCATATTGGATTTCAATCTCTTATATCATTCAAGGCTTAAATTTTGAGGTTTATTTTGTCTATTCCTTCTCACCCTACATCAAAAGAAGGGAAATTTAGAGTGAGGTTGATATTATTTATAAGAATTCTACTAATAAATGAGTGATAAGTTTTGACATTAATACTGTCCTGATACCTGAAGAAAAATACAGACTGGAAATTAATAGATCAAATTCAATGGATTTCTCCTATTTCATTGATCACTGTAATCTTGCTAATGTACCAATTATAGGTGCTGATTTCACCTCAAGTATGTATACCTTTCATGGAAGTTACTCAAGTAAACTTGATAGATGTTTTGTTCTGATTGATGATGTGTGTACTAATCTTGGAATTTCTAGGAACACTCTACCAAAGAATCACCTAGATCAAAACCATATTATGATGTATATCCCCATATATATTTTCATATCTTTTACTCTCTCCTTTTGTTTAAACAATGGGTGGATTCTAACTCCTAGATGTGGGTATGTGATTATGGAGGCTTGGAGGATAAATCAACCTTGCTACCCGCAATATATTTTTTTTTAAATCTTTATAATTTTAAAAGTATCTTATGAGATTGGAGATTGACCTGTTTTTTAAACTCGATCTTGATATTAAACTTGCTAAAAAATCTAGAAATACATCAACTCAGAAATCAACACTTAAACAACCCCTGAAGTGAGGAAATTCAACATTTATCTAGGATAGATAATCTTATAACTATTAATGAAAGGCTGGACTGTAATCAATTACATTCCCAATGGATCAAAGATAGTGATAAGAACTCTAGGTTCTTTCATAGTAGGCCCAAGGAAAAATGGTTCAGAGTATGTTTAAATGACATTAATGTTTATGGATGTCATTACACCTATGAATGTGATATTTCAAATGAAGTGGTGAATTATTTCACTAGTCTTTACTCTGATGATGGATTGGATATCACCTAGTAGATGATTGAAAATATTTTCCCATTTATTGAGGACAATCAAAACCATTCCCTAAAAATGGTCCCATACAAGGAGGAAATTAAAGAATCCCTATTATCTTTAAACATGGAAAGCGTGTCTGGTCCATAAGAAATTACTAACAAGTTTATTATGTTTTACTAGGATATAATTTAGGATAATATAGTTAATTCAGTAAGATATTTCTTTACCTAGGGTCATATGCCTTATGGAATAAATTCACACTTCATTGCCTTGATTCCCAAGAAGGAAAATGAAAATGAAAATAAATAAATTATTCATGTTGCTATTGGAAACACTATCTCTTAAGTCAATACTAAAATTATGATGAAAAAATTAGGTGGAATTATCAAGGAGTAAATTTCCCCAAACCAGTTTAGATTTTTACAGAGTAGTAGCATTCATAACTATCTATTTACTTCATCATAGAGTGTTAAAATGATGAAAAAGAAGTCTAATAATGGGAAATTTTCCCTCAAAATTGAAATATCTAGGGATATTAATACTCTAAAATGGAGTTTCCTTATTGATTTCCTTATGAGGTTTTATTTTTTAAATGGTTTTATTAGGCTTATTAGCAATTTTTTTCAATTCAAAGAGCTATAAATTATAATTAATGGATCACCCAGAGTATATTTTAAACACACAATAGGAGTTATACATGGAGATACTCTATCAGGGATTCTATTTTCCATTACATAAAATGTATGGACCCGACCCCAGTTTCCCATATCTGGTGCCTTATTTGATTACATTGGCATACATACAAGGAATAATAATCCCCAAGGCCCAAGTAGTTTAATATATTTTGGAAACAAGATACATAAATAAGATTAACATTACATCGTGATGGGAAATACAACACTAATTTATTCCACTAGAAATGTCATGTCTCCTAGATTATGCTTACAAATCATTCATAATTTACTTCTTCACATCCTGAGAAAAATAAAACAAAAGAAAGGGGTGATCTCAAATGCTCATTAAGAGTAAGCAATACAACAGAAGATAGCATAAACATAATACATGGTGCATAATTGAAAACAAATGCCTTCAATAATAAACTTTCACACATTATGGTAAGAATATGAGCTGAGTAAATAATTCGATAATAAAACATAATCATTGGTATTATACTAGTCAAAAAACCAAATTAACTTTCAATTAATAGCTTCATAATGAGGGATGTTCATATAACTAAAATTCTGATTCATTTTGTCAAGGCCTCGGACAAGACGTCTAATGATTAAGGCCTCGACCAAAATCTATATAACACATTGGGAAAGGCCTCAGGCAATTCCAGGTCTATTTGTCTCATGAGACCTACCGATGCATCGAGGGGCTATAGAGGGCCACAACCATCAAATAATAAGTCTAATGCATTCTTTATATGAGTGGTGATAAACATAAAAAACATATACATTCATATTGAAACTATCATGTGAAATGTAACTATCTTTCCCCAATTATTAAACATAAAATACTAACCATTCTAAGTAATATGGTGAATGTTTTTAGGATAGATCATCCAAAATAGGGTTAGTCATAAACCATTAAATAAAATATGGTATATGAATTCATAAATTATTGAACCCAATAATACATATGAATCAACAAGAGCATTGAATCCAACGAAAATACTCTTATAAACTCATTATGCAATCTTGAGATAAATACAACTTTATTTTTAAAAGAAGAGTTCTTTTGGAAAATCTTTGTATGAAACCATAAGTGAAGTAAGATATTATTTTCATAATAAAATGAGTTTTTTTAAAAAGATAATGGCTTCCAAAAATATATATTATAGAGTGCCCTTGAAAATAGATATGAATTTGAGAAATTCCCTTGAATTGAGCTTGTATTTAAAAAACAGTTTTGAAAGTTTCTTTTAAAACATGTAACAATAAATAAAAAAGGGAAGTATTCTAGATGGTGTAAATATATATAATACTAAAACAGAATAATTTAGGAGTACATAACAATATATGAGAATTTAATTGATGTAATTAGACAATGAAAGTAACCCGAATGAAAAGGTAAGTTTGGGTGGAAAACCCTTACCTTTACTCCGAACATGTTCCACTCTTGTACTTAAGCTCCAGAAATATGAAATTATACTTATTAATAACTTATTTCAGAATCTATTATAAATTTTTTTAGTTTATCATAATTATGGTTAGTTCATTTATGTCATTATTGATAAGTTATTGTATTGAATTTCGTTGTTCCGGAGTGTTCGTTTCCTTTATTTTCATATTCTCTTCACTTGTTTTTAAGTAATGAAGAAGAATGGATGTAAATATACAGAATTAAAATTAAATATTATTTATGAACATCCATAATTTTTAATGGCCATTTCAATAATTTGGTTACATGGAATGAGGATGAATCATTAGATGACCATCACTTCGATTATTTGGCGGTATTTGGATTATTATGAACTAGTTTTGTCATATAAATTAATAATATGTACATATACTGGTTCAGGAATATTAATTAAGTTTTAATAAATATATTTTAGTTTGGTTCAAACATCAATATGATTTCATGACCAGTAATGAAGGACCGATTGAAGAACGAAACTTCGTCGTCCATGAAGGTTATAAATTGGAACCTCATGGACGTTGATTTCGTTTATAAAAAATAAAAGGGAGGGAGTAAGACTATTGATGATGGTTATTCCATTAAAATGATATAAATCCAATATATATATGATATTGGAGTTATCATGGTCATTTGGATAGAGGGAGTGAGGATAGGATAAAAAAATAAGATAAATTCAAATGAAACTAAAAGAAAAAGAAATGTGATTTACCTCTTGAAATAGCTTCCTTGAGAACCTATTTAAGGGAAGGTATTTTGGTCTTTTGGAAATCCCAAGAGCTTCTTGGTAGTGTGGAGTAACTAGGGAAGTGTATTTAGGCATAAAATTGAGGATCTTAAAGTCTTATAGGAGTGAACAGAGGAGGGAGTGGTGATGGGCTTTTATAGTGGAGGAGAGGGGTAAATTTTGAATATTTAATTCATTATTTTATTATTTCCCTCAAGACCACCAATAGTGTTGTTTTATGTTACCCAAATAGTAATAAGTGAATGTGAGTTCGAACCAAGTGGCATTAAATCACTTATGATGTCATAATTAGTGTATTTAACTAATAATTTTTATATATGGTATTTTATCGTATTTCACTATTGATAAAAAATTCTAGAATTTCAAAAAAAAACCCAAAAATTTACCCCCACCATTTTTTGACGTGTAGAATTCAAAAATGAACTCCATTTTTTAACCATAATTTTCTATATATTATTAATTTAATTTTTAAATACAGTAATAGTTAATTTGAAAAAAAAACAATTTTAAAGGTGCAATTAGTTTTATATCACATTGGAAAATTAATTAAGATCTCATAATCTTATTACCTTAAGAAAATAAAATAATATTATTATTTACTATTCATAAGGGTCATATTACTATTCATATTACTATTCATAAGGGTATGTTACTATTGACCAAAAAAATCATGTTTTTTCTATCAGACTCCAAATGACTTACTAATCACAACTCTAGATGACTATTTTTTGAAATTAAAAACATAGAAGAGGAAAAGTTGAGTTTAACTTCTGGATTATAAGATGCACTCAAAATTTATTTTCAAAACCTTGGGGTATTACATTCTTCCCCCCTTTAGAAATTTCACCTGCGAAATTTAATTTTACAATCTAGGCCCAAAACAGGCGGGGGTACTTTTCCTTAATTACTTTATCCAGTTCCCATGTGGCCTCCTCATACTTATGGTTTCGCCATAGTACCTTGACTGGATGAGTAGTATTATTGCGTATAACTTTTTCTCTATGATCCAATATTTTCACTGTCTGCTCCTTATAGGAAAGATCATCCTCCAATTATACCACCTCTGAAGAGAGTAAACGTGAAGGGTCTGGTATGTACTTCATTAAGAGGGATACATGAAAGACATCATGTACTTTCGACCTGGTAGGTTGATGTTCCAATCGATATTCCATAGTTCCAACTCGATCAAGGATCTCGAAGGGGATGATATACCTGGGGCTTGGATTTCATTTCTTTCTAATCCTCATGAACTTATTCCATGGAGATATGCGTAAATACTAGGTCTCCATCGATGAATTCAAGATCTCATCGATGGTTATCCGCATAACTCTTTTGTCGACTTTGGTCTTGTCACGACCCGACCCTACCCAGGCTTGAGCCGCAACTACCCCAAGCCCGCCTCCATAGTCCAGGGGTTGGAGACCAGCGCCGAAGGCACAATAACTCGGGGAGGCCTTTGCCTAGGTACCTGTACACACACACGCAGCACACTCAAGGAAAAAGTGCAGTGTAAAAGAAAGAACAAGCAGAGTAAAAAGAATAACTACTATATATATACCACAAATGTGCATCGACCTCTAAACAGTACAAGTAAAGTGCTGAAAAGAAAAAGGGGAAAAACACGCACCCAACCAGAAAAGTGCCACAACCCGGAAATAGGTAAACAAAACAAACAGCTGGAGGGGTTCCCCACCTGGAACCCGACTATAACCACCGCACGCGGTCCAAGCTCCCGAACTCCTATGCTCCACTGAAGTCACGACCAACCTGTCCGTCGTCTGCAAGGGAACACCAAGTGCGGGAAAATCCCAAGAAGGGGTGAGTATAAAAATACTTAGTAGGATACACCGAAGGCTCGAGGGAGCAACAAAAAGAGGTACCGAAGGGTGAGAAGTAGAGCGAACAGGAAAAGTAGAGGAGTACAACTGAAAGTGCAGTAAGAGTAACGGTAGAGACTCCAACTCAACCCAACAAGAGAAATGAGGTAGACTCGTCCAGACACAAGGGGTTGAAAACGGTGAGAAGATGAACTTCTCGTCGAGTCTTCGCTACCTATAGTAGGAGAGTAGACTCGTCCAACCATGAGAAGCTAGACACAGAAAGCACGTGGCGTACCTCGCGCGTCTTCGCCTCTCCTGGAAGGAGAGTAACCAAACCCAAGAAGTGGGTACTAGAAAAAGGTATATACATGATACACATGCTCAATCAAGAAGCCCAAACAAGATCGTAAGGGTATATCCATCCCGTAGCTCAGCCCAAGAAAAGAGTAGCCAACATTCACAGAAGTAACACCATCGATGCCCAGCATCCCGCACGTCTGCTCCAAACTACAAGTCAAGGGGCTCAAACCACCACACATTGACACTATCCACTTTGGGCGGCACTGACTCGCCTGCATGGTTTTAGGTCGCGTCACAAGGATGCGTCTCGGTGGGGGAAAGCACCCCTCGTACTTGAGAGTTTCGGGTTAAGTCAAACCACACCTCGTCACCGCCCCGCAGTCGAGAGGTCTCTTCAAAGTCAAAGCTTATCACAACAATTAACCATATAACCAAGGGTCCCACTCCGGTAATCACAGAGGAAAGCCACAGGCTAGCCTAGTAGAAAGGACTAAGCCTAGAATGTCAATGAGTGTCCCACTGCCCAGCCCTGCTGGAGGGTAATTCATAATACATCATCAAGTGACCCACTACCCAGCCCCACTGGAGGGTAAACCATAATAAGATATTAGGTGACCCACTGCCCAGCCCTGCTAGAGGGTAAACCATAATACATCATCAGGCGACCCACTGCCCAGCCCCGCTGGAGTGTAGACATGGAATAAGTGGACAGACGACCCACTGCCCAGCCTTGCTGCAGGGTAGACCTGGATCTAGACGACGGGCGACCCACTGCCCAGCCCTGCTGGAGGGTAGACCCTAAGAGCGTCAGGGGACCCACTGCCCAGTCTCTTCTGGAGGGTAAACCCCAGAAGTCAGTGAGCAACCCACTGCCCATCCCTATTGGAGGTTAAACATGAAGAAGTCGATGAGTAACCCACTGCCCAGCCCCGCTGGAGGGTAAAACTTAGAACTGCTCTGGCCATCTCTACTGGAGGATACAACACTGGCCAATTGAACACAGAGTGGGTATCGCACAACCACCCAACTCCAGAACAACTCTCCTAAAAGAGTTTCAGCGCCTGTTCCATCAGGGGGTGCCACTAGCACCACTACTGGCCGATTCATTGAGAACGAAACCAGGGGGAGACCACTCAACCCTGCTGGTCAACAAACGAGCACCAAGCCAGGGGAAAAACTCCACCCTGCTGGTCAAACAAACACACAGAGGGACCCTCTACGTCACGAGAGGTCAAAGTACGCCAAGTAAAACCCGACACGCATGTGGGGCCCACACAACGTGTGGCCCCATCGCAACCCCAACAAAGTGCCCAAACGTTATCAGGTACGAACAACCACGTGTACCTCCAAGAACTCCCGTATACTCCCAGAGTATACCTCACTTTCAGCCCAAGGGCTAGCGTGCACACGACACCCAACGTCAACGTGAAGGCGTGACGTAACAACTCCACCTCAAAGGCCCAGGCACGGCCAACCAAATCTCGTGAACCATTTATATCACTCTCCCAAGAATGCGCGATCACACGCCAAGGGTCCGCTACAAACATGGTAGGACGAACCGCCACCACAGCACCTTTCACGTTCCACATTTCCCAAAATCCTGCAAGAGGATCCGCACAGCCAAACGGATCACACCGTTGTAATCCTCGCGGAAAAACACGCGAGATCGACTACTTACTCACCTCCAACAGATATCTGACGGAAAAGGTCACCAACACCGCGTCACGCCCGAACGACGTCCCGTGATCTCGAGCCTCGACCCCGAAAACAGTTGGGCGCATCGCACCATTGCGATCCCCTCGGGAAAACACGTCAAAAGCACTACTCACATGAGTGCAACAGATATCCGGAGAAAAAGATGCATTCCGGCGCACCGCACACGAGCGGTGCCACGTGGGACCCGCAACCCGGTCCCGAAACTCAACGAACGGATCACACCGTTGCGATCCTCTCAAAAAAGCCCACAAGATGGACTACTCACTTGTCCAAAACGGTCGCCCGATGATAAAGATGGAAAATCACCGTCGACGCCCAAACGACCCTCGTGGACCCCGCACCACCGTGCCGAATTAGGGCAGGCGGATTGCACCATTGCAATCCCCTCAAAAAAACACCCAACATCGACTGCTCGTACGCCCCGAACGGACGTCTGACGAAAAATTTGTGAAACGCTGCACGCAGCTCGAAAGACGGGCCGTGGGGCCCGTGCCTCAACTTCGGCTTCCATGCCCGAAACCACCCTGGAAAACTTCTCCCCGGCGCCAGGGTCCCAACGGAACTAACGACACTCAAAACGGACGTCCGATGCGTCCGCGCCGCCCAAAACAAGAGTCTCGGAAAAAACGATCATCCACTTAAATACACGTCATGCCTCCGCGGCCCCTCGTTTTGGGAATTAAAAATTTCCAAAACCATTTCAAAACGTCTGCCTTGACACGAGCTCCGCGCTGCCGTAGACGGCGCGCAAAACGGACGCCCGTAGCCCAAAATACGGGCGTCCAAACATTTTTAAAAAAGGGGGTTCCCCTGGGCTAGAACAGCCCGGTCCAGCCGGCCCGCTGAACCGCGGCCCAGCAGCAGGGTCCAGTCCAGCCAGACCCGTGGGCCGCCGCGCCGCGTCCCGCCCCCTCCCGCTTGACCTGCGCTGTGCGCGGGTTGCTCCACCGACCGGCCGGTTGGCCGGTAGCGTCCACGCGGAGACCCGCCTATGGCGGGTCTCAGTCTCCCCAGCGGGGTCGCGAGCCGCGACCCCGGATGTCCCCTCGCCGGCGCCCCCAGCCGGCGCCCACTCGCCGGCTCCCCGCTCCACCGCGACGCCGCGGGCCACCAGCCGCCCCGCTCGGCCACCTGCGCCGACGCCCAGACGAACCCGCCGCCACCTGGAAGACCGCCGGACCACCGCTGGGAAGCTGCTGCCGCCGCCACCGCTGAAGAGCACCGCCGCCAGCCGACCGCCACCGAAGCCCCTGCCGCCGCCACTCGATCTCGCTGGAAAAAGGAAACCCGCCGGAAAAACAGAATTTCGGCCGTAACTTCCCGGGACTGCCCCGGGCACCCCGGGACTCGGATTTTTGATCCGAGAAAAGCGTCGGAAACCTTAGAACATGATCTACACAACTATGGGCTTGGATCGAAGATCGGGCAGAAATTAGACACTAAAATTTGGATTAAAAGAGTGGTTCAGAATTTAAAACGCAAACGAACACCGCCTACCTCGAAGGGTGTAGCCCGACGCTTCGTGTGCGGACCGTCAGAACCGCTGTGCCTCGCCAGAGTTTGCCTCGTTGGAGCTACCTCGCCAGATATGGAGGAGAGGGTAGGGTTTGAGGAAGAAGAAGAAGAAGAAGAAGAAGGGAGGTGATGCGTTTAAGTAGAAAATACTTAAACGCCGCCCGATACCCCGAACCCGAAATTTCGGTGGGGTCGGGATTAAGACTCCCCTGGGCTAAAAACCACACTCCGAGCGCAACGACAGTCTCGGAATTTTAATCCGAGACCCCGTCCAAAAGTTATAAAACTTGGCACCTGAGGCCGCTAAATTACGAAAACGCCCCTGGGGCCATTTTTCACAAACGGCCCGCGCCCGCAAAACTTATACCCCTCCTAGGGTAAACAGCACACTCCGAACTCAACGGTGCTCTCTGTTTTCCAATCTGAGCCACCGTTTAAGAGAAACTAGCATTTCTCCATTAAATGAATAAATTAATTTGTTAATTTATCCATTTAACCTTCTGGAAGCGAGCGAGGGGTCCAAACATCCCGCGCCGACATGTTTTATGTCATTCCTCAGGTAAAAACCCCATTCCGGACCCATACGTACACTCAGATCTCTGATCCGGCACTCCGTTTAGGAGTTATCTTATTTATTTAGCGTTTCCAGTGTGAACGCACTCAAAATTTAATTCCGGCCACTCCGGGGCTCAGAATCGCACACCGTCTGAAGGCACTGCCCTGAAATATTATCAAGAATATTCCAAAGTCTTTCGTAGCAAAAACCGGGTTCTTACATCATTCCTTACTTCAACATTTCTGTCCTCGAAAAGCAAAACTAGGGAGCAACACAGGGTACTAGGCCCACACCCGGCTCTTCCGTACCCAGAAGAACCCACACACAGCTCTGCGTCACTGCACATAGACCAAAGGGTTGATCTGTTCATGCTAGGTCGGCGCTTGCCGATGTCGTGCACCCAATCCAGACTTTGGGGTTAGGGCAAGGCGGTAGGGAACCTCGTCATTCCTTTGCACAGTTTCAAACGGCCCGAAGGCTCTCGGGGGTAGCTCACCTCCCCGGTCAAACCTCTACGTCGCACGCCACGACTGGAATCACCGCCCGCACCTGGAACAAGGGCCGGTGATTACCTCTTTCAGAATATCCATATGGTGAAACACCCAATGATATCTGGTCGTGCAATATTTCACAGTCGATGTCTCTCAACCAAGACTCTCTTACTTGCTCGGAAGCGAAGGAGCCAACTCCATCGACTAAAGGAAAAGGTCTTACACCTTTTTCCTTACCAACACAGGGTTACACCCGATGCCCTGCGTCACCCTGGTAACACCTCAAACAAGGAGCAGGGAGAAAATCCTTTCACACGCAGATCCTAACAATTCTACTGCAAAAGTAGAAGAGTCGCAAGGGGTACCTCTCACCATCCCTTGCTCTGCAGGATCATAGACATCCAAAGATCGCGGCTACCCGCGGTCCCAACCGTCAGCTCCCGGAGCCTGACGTGGACCGCCTAGTGGTGATGGGGAGATCTCGTAACATCGTCCCCCACCTCCATCTCCTCCCGCTCCTCTGCTAGCACCACCTCTCTGGCCACTACTCCGATCACAGTGCTGCCTCTACCGTGGTGGTGCGCCTACTGCCTGCCCGAAGCTCTTAGCAACTTGGGTCGGGCAGTCTCGTGCCAAGTGACCTCGCCCGTCACAAGCATAGCACCGGCGCTCTCTGAGCTACCCTGGTGCCCTCCGGCACCACTGTGGTGTACGACAACGCCCCTGAGTCCGGTTGTTAGTAAGCCACCTGCGTCAAGGTTCTGCTTGCCGATGCCCACTAGCTGCGGCAGACCTCTCAGCTCCAACGTGCCTACTGCCACCACCAACACTAGAACGTGACAGGAAGCCCTCTGTCACTAACAACTGCTCTAGAACCCTGGAATATGCGGAAATTCCCAAGGTTATTATGATAGCACAAATCTCTCGGCGGAGACCCTGCTCAAACTTCCACGCTCAGAAGTTGTCGTCATGGACCAAGTCCGGGTAAAAGCATGTACGGTCTGCAAAACTAGCTCTATACTCAACCACCATCATCCCTCCCTACGGAAACTGCAGGAACTCCTGAATATGAACGGAGCGCAAGCAGGAGGGGAAAACTCCTCACGAAACTACAACAAAAAGTCGTCCCACGAAAGCAAAGAATCGTCTAGAAACCGAGTCACAAGACTCCACCAACGCCAAGATGATCCACAAAAAGGGGTGGCTGCCAAAGACAATCTCTGATCTGTCGGCATCCGCACAAGCCTGAAAAGGTAATCCACTGCCTCGAGCCAAACCTCTACTGCCTGAGGGTCTGGCTCACCACTGAACCTCAACGGTCTCTGCCGCTAGAACTCACGGAGCACGCTCGACCTGCGCTCAAGCTCCTCCTGCTCTACTGAAGCTGTCTTCTGATCAACAGGTTGGGGTGCTGCTACCGGCCCACCTGGAGAAAGGGGCTCGCACGATGGGTCCTGGACTGTGGCCTCGTAGCTCATAGGGTCGTCGTCACGCACTAAAGCTGACATCTTGGCTGGTTGTCTTCGCGGAGACATCTTGAATATTATCAAGGAGTGTCGCGGTCAGATGAGCATAATGTATATACCAACAACAACAACGATGGGGAGCTGACTCAAAAAGGACAGTCAAAACTCAGTCCTATGTGATGCACAAATAAATTTCCCTGCAACAAGTGTCTCAGCATGCCGAGTTGACAAGCGGGTTATCAGGGTCCTGGTGAATGGATACGCCGACCGCCGCACCATCACTGGACTCCCTGGCCTGAGAGCCGCTCTCAAGATACGTTAACACTATTTCCCTAAATCCCAACCAATTCCTCTTTTAGGGACGTCCGAACAACATCCCAAGGAATGAACCACCTTTGACACCACTTTGTCACGACCCGACCCTACCCGGGCTCGAGCTGCAACTACCCCAAGCCCGCCTCCATAGGCTAGGGGTTGGCGACCAGCGCCGAAGGCACAATAACTCGGGGAGGCCTTTTCCTAGGTACCTGTACACACACACACACATCACACTCAATGAAAAAGTGCAGAGTAAAGGAAAGAACAAGCAGAGTAAAAATAACAACTGCTCTATATATACCACAAATGTGCATCAACCTCTAAACAGTACAAGTAAAGTGCTAAAAAGAAAAAGGGAAAAAACATGCGCCCAACCGGAAAAGTGCCACAACCCGGCAACGGGTAAACAAAATAAACAGCTGGAGGGGTTCCCCACCTGGAACCCGACTAAAACCACCGCATGCAGTCCAAGCTCACGAACTCCTATGCTCCACTGAAGTCACGACCAACCTGTCTGTCCTCTGCAAGGTCACACCAAGTACGGGCAAAGCCCAAGCAGAGGTGAATATAAAAATACTCAGTAGGATAACCCGAAGGCTCGAGGGAGCAACAAAAGGAGGTACCGAAGGGTGAGCAGTAGAGCAAACAGGAAAAGTAGAGGAGTACAACTGAAAGTGTAGTAAGAGTAACAGTAGAGAGTCCAACTCAACCCAACAAGAGAAAGGAGTTAGACTCGTCCAGACACAAGGAGCTGGAAACAGTGAGAAGATGAACTTCTCATCGAGTCGTCGCTACCTATAGTAGGAGAGTAGACTTGTCCAACCATGAGAAGATAGACACAGAAAGCACGTGGCATACCCCGCACGTCTTCATCTCTCATGGAAGGAGAGTAACCAAACCCAAGAAGTGGGTACTAGAACACGGTATATACAAGATACATATGCTCAATCAAGAATCCCAAAAAAGATCATAAGGGGATCTCCGTCCCGTAGCTCATCCCAAGAAAGGAGTAGCCAACAGTCCCAGAAGTAACACCATCGATGCCTAGCATCCCACACATCTGATCCAAACTACAAGTCAAGGGGCTCAAACCACCACACCTTGACACTATTTACTTTGGGAGGAACTGACTTGCCGACATGGTTTTAGGTCACATCACAAGAACATGTCTCGGTGGGGGAAAGCGCCCCTCGTACTTGAGAGTTTCGGGTTAAGTCAAACCACACCTCGTCACTACCCCACAGTCGAGAGGTCTCCTCAAAGTCGAAGCCCGTCACAACAATGACCCATATAACCAAGGGTCCCGCTCCGGTTATCACGGAGGAAAGCCACAGGCTAGCCTAGTAGAAAGGACTGAGCCTGGAATGTCAATGAGTGTCCCACTGCCCAGCCCTACTGGAGGGTAATTCATAATACATCATCAGGCGACCCACTGCCCAGCCCCGTTGGAGGGTAAACCATAATAATATATTGGGTGACCCACTGCCCAGCCCTACTGGAGGGTAAACCATAATACATCATCAGGAGACCCACTGTCCAGCCCCGCTGGAGGGTAGACCTGGAATAAGTCGACAGGTGACCCACTGCCCAGCCTTGCTGGAGGGTAGACCTGGAACTAGACGATGGGTGACCCACTTCCCAGCCTTGCTGGAGGGTAGACCCTAAGAGCGTCGGGTGACCCACTACCCAGTCTCTGCTGGAAGGTAAACCCCAGAAGTCCGTGAGAAACCCACTACCCAGCCCTGCTGGAGGGTAAACCCGAAGAAGTCGATGAGTAACCCACTACCCAGCCCCGCTGGAGGGTAAAATTCAAAACTACTCTGGCAATATCTACTAGAGGGTACAACACTGGCCAATCAAACATGGAGTGGGTATCGCGCAACCACCCAACTCCAAAACAACTCTCCCAAAAGAGTTTCAGCGCCTGTTCCATCACGGGGCACCACTAGCACCGCTACTGGATGATCCATCGAGAACGAAACCCGGGGGAGACCACTCAACCCTGCTGGTCAACAAACGAGCACCGAGACAGGGTAAAAAATCCACCCTACTGGTCAAAAAAACACACAGAGGGACCCTCTACGTCGCGAGAGGTCAAAGTACGCAAATCAGAACCCGACACGCACGTGGGGCCCACACAACGTATGGCCCCATCGTAACCCCAACCAAGCTCCCAAATGTTCTCAGGTACGAACAACTACGTGTAACTCCAAGCACTCTCGTATACTCCCAGAGTATACCTCACTTTCAGCCCAAGGGCTAGCGTGCACATGGCACCCAACGTCAACGTGAAGGCATGACGTAACAACTCCACATCAAAGGCCCAAGCACGACAAACCAAATCTCGTGAACCATTTATATCACTCTCCCAAGAATGTGCGATCACACGCCAAGGACCCACTACAAACATGGTAGGATGAACCGCCACCGGAGCACCTTTCACATTCCACATTTCCCATGATTGCGCAAGAGGCTCCGCATAGCCAAACAGATCACGCCGTTGTAATCCTCACGAAAAAACACACGAGATCGACTAATTACTCGCCTCCAATGGATATCCGACGGAAAAGGTCACCAACACCGCCTCACGCCCGAACGGCGTCCCGTGATCCCGTGCCTCGGCCCTGAAAACAGTCAGGTACATCGCACCATTGCGATCCCCTTGGGAAAACACGTCAAAAGCACTACTCACATGAGTGCAACGGATATCTGGAGAAAAAGATGCATTTCGGCGCACCGCACATGAGCGGTGCCACATGGGACCCGCAACCCGGTCCCGAAACTCAACGAACGGATTGCACCGTTGCGATCCTCTTGAAAAAGCACACAAGATGGACTACTCACTTGTCCAAAACGGTCGCCCGGTGATAAAGATGGAAAATCACCGTCGACGCCCAAACGGCCCTTGTGGGCCCCTCACAATCGTGCCGAATTAGGGCAGGCGGATTGCACCATTGCAATCCCCTCAGAAAAATACCCAACATCGACTGATCGCACGCCCCGAACGGACGTCCGACAAAAAATTCTTGAAACGCTGCACGCAGCTCGAAAGACGGGCCGTGGGGCCCACGCCTCAACTTCGGCTTCCACATCGGAAACCACCCTGGAAAACTTTTCCCCAACGCCAGGGTCCCAACGCAACTGACGGTGCTCAAAACGGACGTCCGATGCCTCCGCGCCGCCCAATACAATAATCTCGGGAAAAACGATCGTCCACTTAAAGACGCATCGTGCCTCCGCGGCCCCTCATTCCGGGAATTAAAATTACCAAAACCATCTCAAAATATCTACCTTGACACGAGCTCCGCGCTGCTGCAGATGACACGCAAAACAGACGCCCGTAGCCCGAAATACGGGCGTCCAAACATTTAAAAAAAAGGGGTTCCCCTGGGCCGTACCAGCCCGGTCCGGCCAGCCCGCTGAACCACGGCCCAACAGCAGGGCCCGGTCTAGCCAGACCCGCGGGCCTCCGCACCGTGGCGCGCCCCCTCCAGCTTGACCCGCGCTGTGCGCGGGTTGCTCCACCGACTGTCGGGTTGGCCGGTCGCGTCCACGCGGAGACCCGCCTATGGCGGGTCTCGGTCTCCCCACCGGGGTCGCGAGCCGTGACCCTGGACGTCCCCTCGCCGGCTCCCCCAGCCGGCGCCCTCTCGCCGGCTCCCCGCTCCACCGCGACGCCGCGGACCGCCAACCGCCCCGCTCGGCCACCTGCGCCGACACCCAGACGAACCCGCCGCCACCTGGAAGACCGCCGGACCGCCGCTGGGAAGCCGCCGCCACCGCCACCGCCGAAGAGCGCCGCCGCCAGCCGACCCCCGCCGAAGCCCCTGCCGTCGCCGCTGGATCTTGCCGGAAAAAGGAAACCCACCGAAAAAACAGAATTTCGGCCGGAACTTCCCGGGACTGCCCCGGGCACCCCGGGACTCTGATTTTCGATCCGAGAAGAGCGTCAGAAACCTTAGAACATGCTCTACGCCACTATGGGCTTGGATCGAAGATAGGGCAGCAATTAGACACTAAAATTAGGATTCAAAGAGGGGTTCAGAATTTAAAACGCAAACGAACACCGCCTACCTCGAAGGGCGTAGCCCGACGCTTCGTGTGCGGACCGTCGGAACCGCTACGGCTCGCCGGAGTTCGCCTCGCCGGAGCTACCTCGCCGGATCTGGAGGAGAGGGTAGGGTTTGAGGAAGTAGAAGAAGAAGAAGAAGGGAGGGGATGTGTTTAAGTAGAAAATACTTAAACGCCGCCCGATAGCCCCGAACCCAAAATTTCGGTGGGGTTGGAATTAAAACTCCCCTAGGATAAAAACCACGCTCTGAGTGTAACGGAGGTCTCGGAATTTTAATCCGAGACCCCGTTCAAAAGTTATAAAACTTAGCGCCTGAGGCCGCCAAATTACGAAAATGCCCCTGGGGCCATTTTTCACAAACGGCCCGCGCCCGCGAAACTTATACCCCTCCTAGGGTAAATGACACGCTACGAACTTAACAGTTTTCTCTGTTTTCCAATACGAGCCACCGTTTAAGAGATACTAGCGTTTCGTCGTTAAACGAATAAATTAATTTATTAATTTATCCGTTTAACCTTCCGGAAGCGAGCTAGGGGTCCAAACATCCTCCGAAGACTTGTTTTATGTCGTTGATAGGGGAAAAACCCCATTACGGACCCATCCGTACACTCGGATCTCTGATCTGAAACTCCGTTTAGGAGTTATCTCATTTATTCAGCGTTTCTAGTGTGAACACACTGAAAATTTAATTCCAGCCACTTCGGGGCTCAGAATCGCACACCGTCTGAAGGCGCTACCCTGGAATATTATCAAGAATATTCCAAAGTCTTTCATAGCAAAAACCGGGTTCTTACAGGGATGCCTTGATATTCTGCTAAATGGTTTTCACCTTCTCCACCACTTCTTCAACCAATTCAGGTCCTAACAGATTTCTCTCACCGACTTCATCCCAACATGTTGGCATTTTACACCTTTTCCCATAAAGGGATTAATATGGTGCCATTCGGATACTCAATTGGAAACTGTTTTTGTAGGATAATTCAACCAGTGGAAGATGTTGGTACCATATTCCCTTTAATTAAATAGATCATGCCCTCAACATGTCTTTCAGTGTCTGAATAGTCTGCTCAGATTAGACTTAATTTTAAGGATGATAGGCCGTAATGAAGTTCAGTTCAGTGGTTAGAGCATGATGAAGACTTTTCCAGAAATTCAAGGTGAATCTATGATCACAGTGGGATACAATAGAGAGTGGTACTCCATGCAACCTTACCACTTCTTTGATGTAAATCCGTGCAAGTTGATCTAATGAGAATTCCTCTCGAATCATGATAAAGTGAGTTGTCTTTCTAAGATAATCCACAGCGACCCATATAGAATTGTCTCCTTTGGATGTCTTTGGATGTCCAGTGACAAAGTCCATGGTAATGTTCTTCCACTTCCATGATGGTATGGGTAGTGGTTGCATCATCCCCTTAGACATTTGCCTCACAGCCTTCACTTGTTGACATATCAGGCACTTTGATGTATATTCAGCAATCTCCATTTTTCATATTGTCCCACCAAAAGTTTTCTCAGAGATATCGATACATATTTGTGCTACCAGTGTGTATAAAGAAATTAGATCTATGAGCATCATCCAATAGTTCATTATTTTTCTCAATAATAGAGGGAACACAATGCCTCTTCCCGAATTTCGAAACGCCACCTTCATATGTGAAGTCAGTCAAATTCTCATCATTTATAGCTTTAGTTTTCTTTTGAAACTCCTAATCATCAGCCTGAGAACATTTTATCCTCTCCAGTAAAGAAGGTTGGGTAACCATTTGAAAAATTTGTGATGTGTTACCTTCCTTGATAATTCCCATATCCATATTTACTAGATCCATGAACATAGGATCCCTTTAAACTCTCATCTTGTTTAGAATTCCGTGGTCCTTTCTACTTAAAGCATCTGCTACCTTATTTTCTTTCCTTGGGTGATAATGTATTGTGTAATCATAGTCTTTGAGTATCTCAATCCATCTCTTTTGTCTCATGTTGAGTTCTTTCTGTGAGAATATATATTTCAAACTCTTATGATCAATATATTTCTAACATTTTTTTCCATATAGTTAATGTCTCAAAATATTCAAAGAAAAGATTACTGATACTAACTCAAGATCATGAGTTGGATAGTTTTTTTCATGAATTTTTAGCTACCTAGACGCATAGGCAATCACTCAATCATTCTGCATAAGGAAACAACCAAGTCCTTTCTTTGAAGCATCTCTATAGATAACAAACCCATCATTCCCTGATGGTAGGGTTAGGATCAGAGAATTCACTAACCTCCTATTTAATTATTCAAGATATTCTCCACATTCCTCTGTCCATATGAACTTAACCCCTTTTCATGTGATCTTGGTCATTGGGTTGGCTAAACGGGTGAAGTTTTGAACAAAATGCTGATAATAACCTTTTAAACCAATAAAAATACATACCTCAGTTACGTTCGTTGGAGTAGGCCATTCTTTAACAGCCTTTTTCTTCACAAGATCTACAGATATTCAAAATTTAGAGACAATGTGGCCCAGAAAGGAAACTGATTGGAGCTAGAAATCACACTTGATAAACTTCCCATATAATTCATTTATTCTCAGAGTCTTTAGAATAGTGCGCAAGTTATTTTTATGTTCTTAATAGATTTGAGAGTACGCCATGATATCATCAAGAAATACCACCACAAATTCATCAAGATATTCCTTGAAAACTCTATTCATGAAATCCATGAAAACATATGGTGCATTAGTTATTCCAAAATCCAATAATCTAAACTCGTAATGCCCGTACCTGGTTTGGAATACTATTTTTGGAATGTCTTCTTTCCTCACAAGTACATGATGATATCCAGATTGAAGCTAAATCTTCAAAAAATATTGGGCTCCGTGAATTTGATAGAATAAATCATCAATTTCTGGCAGAGGATACTTATTCTTTATAGTAACAACATTGATTTCCCTATAATCAATGTACAACCTCATAGACTCGTCTATCTTCTTAAAAAAAGAATAGTGGCTCCCCATGGAGAAAATCTAAGGTGAATAAATCCTTTATCACTCAATTCCTCTAGTTGTTACTTTAGCTCCACTAACCCCACTGTGGCCATTCTATAAGGGATCTTTGAAATGGGCCTTGAACCAGGAATTAAGTCAATGGAAAAATCAATTTCCCGCTCTGGAGGATGTCCAAGTAAATCCTCTAGAAAGACATCAATATATTCTTGCACAATATGTACATCTTCTATTTGAACATACTTTTCCTCACCCATAGTTATTTAATTCTCTTACTCCCTGATAATTAAATTTAGTTGAGCTACTAGGGGTGGATCTAGATAAGAATCAGGTGGTGATGTTTCTTCTCTAAAGATAAGGTACTCTTTATCATCATCGAAAATTATAACCTCCTTCTTCTTACAATAAATTTTCACATCATGGTCTGAAAGCCAATCCATACAGAGGATTATATCAAATTAAATCATGGGTATGACAACGATATCAGTAGATAAGAAACATTTATATGCCCTAATGGGAACTGATTCACACAACTTTGTTGCAAAGATACTTCCCTTAGGAGATTTGACTGAAAACTCCCTTTTTAAATCAAATTGGAAATATCTAATTTTTTTTAGTAAACTGGGAAGATATGAAACAATGCGATGATCCATAATAAAATAAAGCATTGGATAAGTTTGATGAAACGATCAAAGTACCCACCACCATGTCCTTCAGAACATCAACCTCTGCAATTATGATCACATATTCTTGTCCCTGCTCCCTTGGCCTTTTCTGTTGCATATTTCCTTGATGATTTGGACAATAATTAGCATAGTGTCCCATATCCTGACAATTATAGAATTGAACAATAATGGCGTCTTTCTTCCCCTAGAAATCACCAGAAATAAGTCCTTTATAACCACATTTGTAGCATAATCCTTTTCCCTTTAAGAATACACCATGGTGTTTCCTTCCACAATTATCATATAGTGGAAATTCAAATCTTCCCTTCTTCATTGTTTCCTTATTTCCTTTCCCAGAGTTTTCTGCAGCCCTCTTCTTTTCTTGATTTCCCTTAAAGTCATGAGAATTAGATAACTCTTTTTCTGTCTTGATAGCACATGAAACTATATCCTCATATGATTAAAAACTTTGGGATACTAGTGCCATCTGGAGGAATGGCTTTAGGACATCAAGGAATCAATCAATTTTTCTCCTTGTATTTTGTATGTAGTCCTCATCATGTCTTTCTAACCTTGTGAAGTTAGCTTCATACTTTTCAACATTCCCATCCTCCTTCTACCTCAGATTCAAGAATTGTCTCTCCATATCCACTCTTTGTTCACAAGGAAATTATTTCTCTAGGAATATTTCTTTAAAATCTCTCCATTCCATCTCTTCTATTTCTTTCTCGTCATTTGTGTTTTGGATTAATGGCCACCACTGATCTGCATCTCCCGATAGGCAACAAACTGCCATGATGATCTTCTCTCTTTCATTATATCCCAAAGTAAGAAATATCTTTTTGAGAGAACTTATACACTGCTCAGCTACAAATGGGGTTGTAGTCCGATTGAATGATGGAGGATATTATCACATAAAGCGATCTTGCATAGCTCTTCCATGTGGTGGATCTGGATGCTCCATACAGGTAATGTTATTATTCATAACCTGAGTAAGTTTTCCCAGTATGGTTATGAGTTTCTCAGCACCAATTAATGCGCCAGAGCCAACATCATTATCTTGCATCGGAGGAAAATCCCTACAGGGGACACATGCATTTGTGTGGTCTACATTCCTTCCAATAGGCACAATTTCTAGATAATGGAATACACTAGATTGGGTTATACATAATAATGCAAAATATTAACTTAACAAAATACTTAGCACAAATTGAAATCCTAGGCATGGCTAATCCCATAATAAAAAAATAGTTTCTTTGAGGAAAATTTTACAATTAAATCCTTCATAATGGATTGTAATGAAAATGTGAATTATCATAAGCATATCCTCCAGGAGTGTAATAACCAAGAGTGCAGTAAGGCCCTTTATCGTGTACCAGTTCCCATTTGAGTCTATCTCAAATCAGTGATTTCTGGTTTTACCCCTAGATACATATGTGCCAGAGCCGCCTCTTCCTACTCATATCTAGATAGGGATTTATTTCTTGAAATATCCACATAATTTATTCCTTACCAAAATACCAGGAAGTTTATGTATGTTTATCTTCAAAAATATCTTAGGGACTCTTCACTAATCCACGTTTTCTAAATCTAGTTTCCAAGTTTTCTACTAAACTTCCTTTGATACCAACTGTAAGGACCCGACCCCAGTTTCTTGGAGTATGTGCCTTATTTGATTACGTTGCAATACATACATGGAATATGAATCCCGAAGGACCAAGTAGTTTAGTAGCTTTTGTAAACAACATACATAAATAAGTTTAACATTACATCATGAAGGGAAATACACCACTAATTTATTCCACTAGCAACATCATGTCTCTTAGATTATGCTTTCAAGTCATTCATAAATTACTTATTCATGTCCTGAGAAAAATGACACAAACGAAAGGGGTGAGCTCAAACACTTAGTAAGAGTAATCAATACAATGGAAGAGAGCATAAACATAAGGAATGGTGCATAATTGAAAACACATGCCTTCAATAATAAACTTGCAAACATTATGGAAGGAATATGCATTAAGTAAATAATGCCATAATGAAACATAATCATGGGTATTATACTAGTCAAATGACCACATAAACTTTCAATTACTAGCTTCATAATGATGGAAGCACATATGCTGGGAATTCTGAATCATTTTGTCAAGGCCTCAGCCAAGACGTCTAAATATTAAGGCCTCGACCAAAATCCATATAACACATTGGGAAAGGCCTCGACCAATTCCACGCCTATTTGTCTCATGATACCTTCCAATGCATCGAGGGGATATAGCGGGCCCCACCCATCACATAAAAAGTTCAATGCATTCCTCATATGATCGAGGATAAACATAAATAACATATACATTCATATTGAAACTATCATATGAAATGTAACTATCTTTCCCCAATCAGTAAACAGAAAACACTAACCATTCCATGTAATATGGTGAATGGTTTTAAGATAGATCATACACAATAGGGTTAGTCATAAAACAATAAATCAAATATTTTATATGACTTCATAAATTACTAAACCCAATAATACTTAAGAATCAACAAGCGCATTGAATCAAATGAAAATACTCTTATAAAATCATTAAGTAATCTTGAGATAAATACTCTTTTATTTTGAAAAGAAGAGCTCTTTGGGAAAATATTTGTATAAAACCAGAAGTGAATTAAGATAGTATTTTCATAATAAAGTGATTATTTTTATAAAGATAACAGTTAAAAAAACAGATTATAGGGTGCCCTTGAAAATATATATGAATTTGAGAAATTCCCTTGAATCGAGCTTGTATTTTGGAAACAGTTTTAAAAGTTTCTTTTAAAACATGTAACAATCCATAAAATAGGGAAGGATTCAGGTTGGTGTACATATATAGAACACTCACACAGAATTTATGAGGAGTACATAATAATATATGAGAATTTTATTAAGGTAATTAGACAATGAAAGTAACCTGAATGAAAATGGAAGTTTGGGTGGAAAACCCTTACCTTAACTCCGAACGTGTTCCACTCTTGTAATTAAGCTCCTGGAATATGAAATTATACTTATTTATAACTTATTTAAGAACCTATTATATATTATTTTAGTTTATCATAATTCTATTTAGTTTATTTATGTCATTATTGATAAGTTATTGTATTGAATTTCATCGTTCTGGAGTGTTTGTTTCCTTTATTTTCATATTCGATTCAATTGTTTTTAAGTAATGAAGTGGAATGGATGTAAATATCCAGAATTAAAAATAAATATTATTTATGAACATCCAGAATTGTTAATTTCTACTTCTATCATTTGGTTACATGGAATGAGTATGAATCATTAGATGACAACAACTTCGATTATTTGGCGGTATTTGGATTATTATGAACTGGTTTTATCATATAAATTAATAATATGTACATATACTAGTTCCTGATTATTAATTAAGTTGTCATACATATATTATAGTCTGGTTAAACCATCAATATGGTTTCATGACCAGTAATGAAGGACCTATTGAAGAACAAAACTTCGTAGTCCATGAGGGTTATAAATTGGAACCTCATGGACGTAGATTTAGATTATAAATATAAAAGGGAAGGATTGAGAATATTGTTGATGGTTCTTCCATTAACAAGATATAAATCTAGTATATAGATGATACTGTAGTTATCATGGTCATTTGGTTACAGGAGGTGAGGAGAGGATAAAAAAATAAGATAAATTCAAATGAAACTAAAATAAAAAGAAAGGTGCTTTACCTCTTGAAATAACTTCCTCAAGAACCTCCTTAAAGGAAGAATTTTGGTATTTTTTCAAGACCAAGAGCTTCCTGGTAGTTGGGAGTAACTAGGGAAGGGTATTTGGGTAGAACATTGAGGATCTTCAAGGATTATAGGAGTGAAAAGAAGAGGGAGTGGTGAGGGGTTTTTATAGTGGATGAGAGGGGCAAATTTTGAATATTTAATTCATTATTTTATTATTTCCCTCAAGACAACCAATAGGGTTGTTTCATGTGACCCATAATAGTAATAATTGCATGTGAGTTAGAACCCAGTGGCCTTACATCACTTATGATTCCATAATTAGTGTATTTAACTGAAAATTTGTATATATGGTATTTTATCGTATTTCACTATTCATAAAAAATTCTAGAATTTCAGAAAAATCCCCAAATTTTACCCCTTCCATTTTTAGATGTGTAGAATTAAAAAATAAACTACATTTTTAAAAATTAATTTTCTAGATATTATTAATTTAAATTTTAATTAAATTCATAGTTAATTAAAAAAACAATTTTAAAGGTGCAATTAGTTTTACATCACATTGGAAAATTAATTAAGATCTCATTATCTTATTTCCTTAAGAAAATAAAATAAAAATATTATTTAATATTAATAAGGGTCATATTACTATTTATAAGGGTATGTTACTATTCACTAAAAAAACCATGTTTGTTCTAATAGACTCCAAATGACTTACTGATCACAACTCTAGATGACCGTTTTTTGAAATTCAAAACATAGAAGAGGAAAAGTTGAGTTTGACTTCTGTATTATAAAATGCACCCAAAATTTATTTTCAAAACCTTAGAGTATTACATAATATTTCATGTAATACCCCGAAATTCTAAAGTAAGAACCCTATATTTGATAGCAAGAATGACATACGACATGAAGCGCATAAGGGAAAAAAAAACCCTAATACATTAAAATATATTTACTATATTAAATGCATCGATATATTTTTCAATGAATATAATTTAAATTTATCTTGAATTAAATACAATAAATACTTTCTTTGCAAGAATACAGTACATTCATAACCATGTTTTAACTGAACAATAATAAATTATGAAAATATTATTATTTAATATAATAAGAGTTAACCAAGAAATTAAATTAGTGTTTTTGAAAATAATTTACTATCTTATGAAAATATATTGTGAAGTGCATTGTGTTGCATTTGTTGTCAATGAGGCATGAAGTTGTCTTGAAATGAATGGATGTCAAGGAGTCAAGATGTGAATGTCAAAGGATGTGATGGTGATGGTGATGAAGGAGAATGGCCATGGTACCAAGATGCATGTCACTTGGGAGATTCACTAAGTGGCATAGGAGATGTGGGTGAAACATTCTCTAGTGATATCTGACGATTGCTGAGCTGCTCTTTAAGTTCAAAGAACTTGTATCCTGATGATACAATGTCACAACAATTTTAGAAGACCATGCATTGTCTTCACAATGCATGAAGAGATGAAGAGAGCCATCCACAACTTCTAAGTGGATGAAGTGAGCTGAAGAAGAACATGTACTAATGCTTAGTGCATGACAATGTGAATGTGATCCAACTTGACCTCTAATTGGATCATTGAAGAACATTGAAGAATTATTTGATTCAGGAGCTTCGGTTGATGGAGAACCTTCAAAGAATTCCCTCCTAAGTGAAGATTATTTGTTTAAGAAGAATGGAGGAATTCTAATGAAGAAGAAGAATAGAAATGTGGGAGAAGAGGAAAAATGTAGAAGAAGAATGGCTTAGAGGAAGATGGCTTGGCATTTAGAATTGGCATTTTCTTTTATGGAGGACTTTGTTTTTAACAAAGTCTTATTCTGTCCACTTGCCAAAAAATATGGCCAACCCGTGAGCACCTTGTGGGTTCAACCCCAAGGCTCATGTGGGCCTAAGGCGCCACGCCCAAGGGGGAACCCATGGGGCGAGCTCAGGGCGGCAGGGGCGCACCCGCAGACACCACAGAGGCGCTGGGGCACGCCCGGAGGAGCGCAGGGCACGCGGTGGTGAAGCCCGCGCACCCGGTGTGTGCATAGTGGGCGCTAGGAGCGCGCCCGCAGGAGCAGAGAGTGGGCGCAGAGCGCGCCCGCAGGGAGAACACGGTGCGGGGCGGCACCGTGGAGGGAGAAGTTCAACTGAGCATATGGCGGCAGCGGCAGGGTAATAAACCGCGGAAATTCCGCGAGAGAATTCGATGTGGGACGCGCATTTTTCACCCGGAGCGAATCCTGGCCGTCCGTCTCATCGCGCGCTCGATCCACGCCACACGATTCATCTCCGCGGCAATGATCAAATCCTGGCCGTCGCGCATCACGATCCAACGGCTCCCGGCTCGTCTTCCACCTCGAGCTCGAGCCGAAGCCTCCCGCGAAGCCGCCACTGAACCAGTGCCTCCCGACGACAGAATTTGAGTATCCGGCCACCTCCGATCAAACCGAAGTGTCCATTGGAATCGTCTGAGCATACCGAACACAACCATGCCTTAAAATGAGCATGCATGCTACCAGATGATGAATTCGATGAAGGCCGAAGCAAACTGAAGGTGCGAGGCCACTCGGGTGTTCATGTTTTGCATGAATTGGGTTTAAACAGAGGCCATGCATGCGTTATAAATCGCATGCACGAGGAGGAAGAAAATAATAAAAGAACCCGCGTGAAATAGAGGAGCAAAACAAGATTTTGAAAGATTTTAAAAGATCCGAAATATTCGGGAGTTTAGATTTGTATCCCGCGGAAGAGGTGCAGCATTCCTTGCCTATAAAAGGAGCACCCGAGGCTCTCTGGTGGCTTGCTGAAAAACTTGAAGATCCACGTAGAGCTTTCTCTGCCTCGCGAAGAAAGAAGCCACCGCGCAAATACTTTGCGCGGCTATTGTTCTCGGTGCCACCCGAGGCCCGGAAGAGATCCCTGTGCGCCTCCCTTGCGCGACAGGAAGACCCGTGGCCGCAACATCTTGCGCGCCCACGGTTGAAGCCCGAGGTGCCTTGCACCCGAGGCCTTGCGCGACCCTTGTGCCCGAGACATAGGTTTCTCTTGCACCCCTGCGCGCTGGCCACATTCTGGTGCCTTGCACCTTTGAGGAGCCCGCGCGACAGAACCTTTGCGCGGCCGATTGCACCCGAGGCCTTGTGCACCCAAGTACCTTGTGCTCTTTGAAGAAGAAGTGGAAGTGGCCGCACCCTTGCGCGCCTTCATTTGATATTTGGGCAGTGTGTGTGCAAAGAAGAATAAAAGAATAAACCTTGTGTGCCAAGAGAAGTGGAAGGCCGTAGCCTCATGTGTGTGCAACAAGTGAAGACCACACTATTTGTGTGTGCGCAAAGTGGAAAAGAATACCTACGGGCCAAGTGTGTGTGCTAAGTGGAGAAGAAGTACCCGAGGCACTTTGTGTGCAATTTGAAGAAGGAGGCCGTAGCCCTTGTTGGGTGTGCACACTTGAAGATTAAAAGAGAAAGAACAAATTGTGTGTGCAAAGGAAGTGAAAGGCCGTAGCCTTGTGCAACCAAAGAAGACCCAAGCCCTAAGTGTATTTGTGTGTGCTAAGTGAAGAGGAAAAGCACACTTGTTCGGGTGTGTGCAAGTAGAGGCCGAGACCACACCTTGTGTGAGTGCCAAATTGAAGAACACACTTTGTGTGTGGATTTGAAGAAGAGGCCGTAGCCCTTGTGTGTACAAAATGAAGAACCAAGTGTGTGCATAAGTGAAGTGCATACTTTGAAGAAGATTAAAAGAACAAGGAAGTGTGTGTGCCTAGTAAGTGAAGTAGGCCAAGCCTTGTGTTTGCTAATTGATCAAAGGAAGTGTGTGTGAGCAAACAAGAACAAGAAGGCCGAACCTAGGTGTGTGCACTAAGAAGTGTGTATACACTTAGAAGAAGAAAAGGGAGGACATCCACACAAAGAAGAACACACATTTATGTGTGTAGACAAATTGCATAAAGTGTGTGAAGTTTGAGAAGTAGGTGTGTGCTGAAAAGAATTACACCCTTTGTGGGTTTATTGCACCAAGAGAAGAAGAGGGGGAGTGCATGCATGCATGCATGCACGTGCACACGTGAACAGTGCTAAATCAGTGGTGTGCATTCTGAGTTGTCCAAGACTTGAAGTTCTTGAAGAATTGAGAAGGCCATGCTATTAGTGCATGAGGATGAAGAGCTGCCATGCACTCAGTGCATGAAGATGTTTTGAAGTGAGACTGAGCCAGACTGAAGTGAAAGATATTGTTTGTCTGAGTTTGCAGTAGATTGAGAAGAGCCTGATCAAGACAAGTGATCAGAAGTTGCTGAGCAAGACCAGCAGTCTTTATCCCAGACTACTGAGGATACTTGAAGAAGCTTAAAGAGAAGAAGAGCTACTCGTGTGACTCGAGGAGCCAGGAGAAGACCCTGTGGGACTCAGGGAGAAGAAGTCTTCAGTGGGATTCTGGAGCAGGCCAGTGGGACTCTGGTAACACTGTGGGACGCAGTATAAAGACCCTCCTGTGGGACTCAGGAGAGATACGGTGGGAAGCTGTATCGACCATTGTAATACTAACAGATTATAATGGAAGAATCCATGCTTGGAGAGCATGGCAAGGATGTAGGCCTTTGGTGCCGAACCTTGTAAATCCTTGTGTCCAGTGCCTTTACATTTACTGCATCATTCGTGGAAAGGTGAGAGATATAAGAAGAGTGGATCGAGGCTTTAACCAGCCATAGAGGTTTAATTGATTAAGAATCAATTAGTAAAAAAAGTTTTAAGGGATCACTGATTCACCCCCTCCCCCTCTCAGTGATTCACACTGATCTGGGCACTTCAATTGGTATCTGAGCGAGGTTACCTCTAAAAGATCCAAGGGAGTCTATATGGAGTGCAGATTTGAGGAAATGAAAGAACAACCTCAAATGGAGATATCTGCCAAGACTCTGAAAAACAGAATGAAGAAACAGGCAAAGAAGATGAGGAAGAAGGTTGCTGCAATCAGAGAAACTCCTTCTATGGAAAGAAATGTGAAAGTCACATCAGATGACAATTCCTTTTATCATTCTTCTGATGAAGCCTGCTCTAGCTGTGATGAAGATGGAAGAAATAATGATCTTCTAAATGCAATCAAATATCTTCAGAAGAGAGTCCCCAAGAAAATTGCAATGTGTATAGCTACAGGCCTCCTTGATCTTCAAGAAGAAAAATTACAGCTAGAAGATGAAGCCAATTCTCTAGAAGTCCAATTGGCAAAAAGGGTTGGCATAACCAACACTCTCAGAAAGCTGGTGAATGCCAAGGATGAAACTGTTTCTCTTTGCAATGAAAGATATGAAGACACTGCTGAAGAATTGCAAAGAAGCCTTTCTGAGAAAGATTTATTTAAAATAATGGTCAGAGATGTTTTCCATGCACTGGAAAAGAGGCACAAAGTGTCAATGGTTGTCAAAGATGCTCAACTAGGAGACAAAGTCAAAAGGGTGAAGGAGCTTGACAATTCATTGCTTGAATTAAAGAAGGTGCATGATGACCAGATGGAACAGCTGAAACAGAATTGGGAAGGAAGGCTAAGAACTATTGAGGATGAGAAGAACTCCCTCAATATGAAATGCTTAGAACTGGAGGTGATATTGAAAAATCAGCAATCACCCAAAGCCCAAGCCTCCCAGACAGCTGAAAGAAGACATGTTGCTACTCAAGTATGCTTTGAGCAGGATGATTCTAAGAGAAAGACATCCTCTAATAAAAGTGCAACATCTTCTAGAAAGAAGGTACCATCCATACCATCTTGTACTGATGCTTCTAATTGTGTTTCCACAAAAAGTGCAGGATGGAAAAATAATTCCAAACAAGTATGGATGAAGAAAATGAAGAAGCAGAGCTCTCCTGAAACAACACAGCAAGTCAAGAAAAGTACCCAACAATCAAAAGGACAGAAGAGGTCTAGATTTGTGGGTCAGTGTTGGTGTTGTAACAAGTATGGGCATTGTGCAAAGGATTGTTGGTACAATCCACTGAATGCCAAAACACAGAGGAAGCCCATGCCAAGGGGGAGCAAGCCAGAAGGAAAGAAGCAACATCCACAGGTCCAGAGACATCTGTTTACTGCAAATAGATTTGGATTACTTGACAACATCTGGGATGATTGCAAAAGTGGGCATCAAAAAGATACATGTCAGTATCCAACTGTATCCAGAGCTCAAAAGAAGAAAAGATCACAGAACCTGGCTCAAAAAGATTCATTAGGAAGCAAGAAGAAAGTAGAAAATGCTCCCAAGAAGTGCTTGAGAAATAAAGAGAAGTCCTTGGAGTCTGAGTCCAAGAAGGGTGATGCATCCAGTAGGACCACCAAGAAAACATGCTTCTACTGTGGAAAGAAAGGACACATCATGGACCTTTGTAAAGAAGCCATGAAACTAAATAGAAGCAGACTGAACTCTAAAAGACAATCAATCCAGAAGAAGAAGGGATTTATTGAAAACAAGTTGCCTAAGAAAGGTAGCTTGACAGCATCAAAAGAACCATGTGGAATATCCAGAACTGAGGCCACACTTCCAAGTGACTTACTAGTCATATGGCCAAATCAGTTGCAACTTGCCAAAGATCTACAAAGAGCTGAAGATGAAGTTCTGGAAATTGCTAAGACAAAAGGGAAGAAGAAGATTTCACATGAAGATATGTCGAGATCCACACTAGCACAAACATCAAAGAAGATCAAATGTGCAAGTGTGAAGATTGGTGAAAATGGGACATCTCGGTTGAGAGAATCTTCTCAACCTTGTTGTTCACATTGATGAACCAAGGAGGTTCCATCTTATTCCCTTATACATTGGTATTTACATGTGCTAACAATGCAGGGAATTGAAGATGATGATCATTCTCAACTGGAGGATGGTTTGGAAAGAATCTTGTGCACCCCTTGAGGGGGAGCCAATCTGGAGAAGATGATATTTTGGGATCTAATATCATCTTGAGAAAAGTGAAGGTAATCCAATCATACTTTAATCCCTTGTTTCTTAATTGAGTTTATCTTGTCAATTAAGGGGGAGTATGGATTGAAGACAAATGGATGAAAGGGGGAGCTTTATCATTGCACTGAACTTTCTAATGAGTTTTGTGAAGTGTGTGCAGGATTTAGCAATTCATTGAATATCTGAAAAATTTCAAGCCTCTTGAAGCATGATCTCACATGTTATAGTGAATGTGGACAGCATTGAGTTCCTTGGTCACATCACTCTTGTTTTCTACACCGGGTTCGCCCAAGTAGACTTAGAGCTGATTTACTAAAGGTTCATTGCTCAAGTGAACATGTGACATCATCCCTCTCTTAGTGCTTTTCAAGAAGATGCTATTCGAAGGGAGGAAGAGATATTTGTGAAAGAATACCACACCACACCTTTGCATTTGATTTCCAATAAGGGGGAGAAAATATTGGCACACATATTGACCCATTCATATGTGCTAAAGGAGTGTATTGACAACAAATACAAAGGGGGAGATTGAAGTGCATTGTGTTGCATTTGTTGTCAATGAGGCATGAAGTTGTCTTGAAATGAATGGATGTCAAGGAGTCAAGATGTGAATGTCAAAGGATGTGATGGTGATGGTGATGAAGGAGAATGGCCATGGTACCAAGATGCATGTCACTTGGGAGATTCACTAAGTGGCATAGGAGATGTGGGTGAAACATTCTCTAGTGATATCTGACGATTGCTGAGCTGCTCTTTAAGTTCAAAGAACTTGTATCCTGATGATACAATGTCACAACAATTTTAGAAGACCATGCATTGTCTTCACAATGCATGAAGAGATGAAGAGAGCCATCCACAACTTCTAAGTGGATGAAGTGAGCTGAAGAAGAACATGTACTAATCCTTAGTGCATGACAATGTGAATGTGATCCAACTTGACCTCTAATTGGATCATTGAAGAACATTGAAGAATTATTTGATTCAGGAGCTTCGGTTGATGGAGAACCTTCAAAGAATTCCCTCCTAAGTGAAGATTATTTGTTTAAGAAGAATGGAGGAATTCTAATGAAGAAGAAGAATAGAAATGTGGGAGAAGAGGAAAAATGTAGAAGAAGAATGGCTTAGAGGAAGATGGCTTGGCATTTAGAATTGGCATTTTCTTTTATGGAGGACTTTGTTTTTAACAAAGTCTTATTCTGTCCACTTGCCAAAAAATATGGCCAACCCGTGAGCACCTTGTGGGTTCAACCCCAAGGCTCATGTGGGCCTAAGGCGCCACGCCCAAGGGGGAACCCATGGGGCGAGCTCAGGGCGGCAGGGGCGCACCCGCAGACAACACAGAGGCGCTGGGGCACGCCCGGAGGAGCGCAGGGCACGCGGTGGTGAAGCCCGCACACCCGGTGTGTGCATAGTGGGTGCTAGGAGCGCGCCCGCAGGAGCAGAGAGTGGGCGCAGAGCGCGCCCGCAGGGAGAACACGGTGCGGGGCGGCACCGTGGAGGGAGAAGTTCAACTGAGCATATGGCGGCAGCGGCAGGGTAATAAACCGCGGAAATTCCGCGAGAGAATTCGATGTGGGACGCGCATTTTTCACCCGGAGCGAATCCTGGCCGTCCGTCTCATCGCGCGCTCGATCCACGCCGCACGATTCATCTCCGCGGCAATGATCAAATCCTGGCCGTCGCGCATCACGATCCAACGGCTCCCGGCTCGTCTTCCACCTCGAGCTCGAGCCGAAGCCTCCCGCGAAGCCGCCGCTGAACCAGTGCCTCCCGACGACAGAATTTGAGTATCCGGCCACCTCCGATCAAACCGAAGTGTCCATTGGAATCGTCTGAGCATACCGAACACAACCATGCCTTAAAATGAGCATGCATGCTACCAGATGATGAATTCGATGAAGGCCGAAGCAAACCGAAGGTGCGAGGCCACTCGGGTGTTCATGTTTTGCATGAATTGGGTTTAAACAGAGGCCGTGCATGCGTTATAAATCGCATGCACGAGGAGGAAGAAAATAATAAAAGAACCCGCGTGAAACAGAGGAGCAAAACAAGATTTTGAAAGATTTTAAAAGATCCGAAATATTCGGGAGTTTAGATTTGTATCCCGCGGAAGAGGTGCAGCATTCCTTGCCTATAAAAGGAGCACCCGAGGCTCTCTGTTTGCTTGCTGAAAAACTTGAAGATCCGCGTAGAGCTTTCTCTGCCTCGCGAAGAAAGAAGCCACCGTGCAAATACTTTGCGCGGCTATTGTTCTCGGTGCCACCCGAGGCCCGGAAGAGATCCCTGTGCGCCTCCCTTGCGCGACAGGAAGACCCGTGGCCGCAACATCTTGCGCGCCCACGGTTGAAGCCCGAGGTGCCTTGCACCCGAGGCCTTGCGCGACCCTTGTGCCCGAGACATAGGTTGCTCTTGCACCCCTGCGCGCTGGCCACAGTCTGGTGCCTTGCACCTTTGAGGAGCCCGCGCGACAGAACCTTTGCGCGGCCGATTGCACCCGAGGCCTTGTGCACCCAAGTACCTTGTGCTCTTTGAAGAAGAAGTGGAAGTGGCCGCACCCTTGCGCGCCTTCATTTGATATTTGGGCAGTGTGTGTGCAAAGAAGAATAAAAGAATAAACCTTGTGTGCCAAGAGAAGTGGAAGGCCGTAGCCTCATGTGTGTGCAACAAGTGAAGACCACACTATTTGTGTGCGCGCAAAGTGGACAAGAATACCTACGGGCCAAGTGTGTGTGATAAGTGGAGAAGAAGTACCCGAGGCACTTTGTGTGCAATTTGAAGAAGGAGGCCGTAGCCCTTGTTGGGTGTGCACACTTGAAGATTAAAAGAGAAAGAACAAATTGTGTGTGCAAAGGAAGTGAAAGGCCGTAGCCTTGTGCAACCAAAGAAGACCCAAGCCCTAAGTGTATTTGTGTGTGCTAAGTGAAGAGGAAAAGCACACTTGTTCGGGTGTGTGCAAGTAGAGGCCGAGACCACACCTTGTGTGAGTTCCAAATTGAAGAACACACTTTGTGTGTGGATTTGAAGAAGAGGCCATAGCCCTTGTGTGTACAAAATGAAGAACCAAGTGTGTGCATAAGTGAAGTGCATACTTTGAAGAAGATTAAAAGAACAAGGAAGTGTGTGTGCCTAGTAAGTGAAGTAGGCCAAGCCTTGTGTTTGCTAATTGATCAAAGGAAGTGTGTGTGAGCAAACAAGAACAAGAAGGCCGAACCTAGGTGTGTGCACTAAGAAGTGTGTATACACTTAGAAGAAGAAAAAGGGAGGACATCCACACAAAGAAGAACACACATTTATGTGTGTAGACAAATTGCATAAAGTGTGTGAAGTTTGAGAAGTAGGTGTGTGCTGAAAAGAATTACACCCTTTGTGGGTTTATTGCACCAAGAGAAGAAGAGGGGGAGTGCATGCATGCATGCATGCACGTGCACACGTGAACAGTGCTAAATCAGTGGTGTGCATTCTGAGTTGTCCAAGACTTGAAGTTCTTGAAGAATTGAGAAGGCCATGCTATTAGTGCATGAGGATGAAGAGCTGCCATGCACTCAGTGCATGAAGATGTTTTGAAGTGAGACTGAGCCAGACTGAAGTGAAAGATATTGTTTGTCTGAGTTTGCAGTAGATTGAGAAGAGCCTGATCAAGACAAGTGATCAGAAGTTGCTGAGCAAGACCAGCAGTCTTTATCCCAGACTGCTGAGGATACTTGAAGAAGCTTAAAGAGAAGAAGAGCTACTCGTGTGACTCGAGGAGCCAGGAGAAGACCCTGTGGGACTCAGGGAGAAGAAGTCTTCAGTGGGATTCTGGAGCAGGCCAGTGGGACTCTGGTAACACTGTGGGATGCAGTATAAAGACCCTCCTGTGGGACTCAGGAGAGATACAGTGGGAAGCTGTATCGACCATTGTAATACTAACAGATTATAATGGAAGAATCCATGCTTGGAGAGCATGGCAAGGATGTAGGCCTTTGGTGCCGAACCTTGTAAATCCTTGTGTCCAGTGCCTTTACATTTACTGCATCATTCGTGGAAAGGTGAGAGATACAAGAAGAGTGGATCGAGGCTTTAACCAGCCATAGAGGTTTAATTGATTAAGAATCAATTAGTAAAAAAAGTTTTAAGGGATCACTGATTCACCCCCTCCCCCTCTCAATGATTCACACTGATCTGGGCACTTCATATTGTTTATAAAAATATAAAATTAATTCATAGGCTACAAATTAATTAGAAATGAATATAATAACTTATTGAATATAATAGAAAATATTATTATTTTTACGCTCACGAAGATTTTTCTACCTTAATAGATTTAAATAATAAAAATTATTGTGTGATATTTATATATATATATATATATAACATTCTATATAATATTTTTTATATTCATCCAATATATATTATAACCTTAATATAAAGTCAAAAACTATTTATGCATAAAATATTATATTTATTAAGGAATTTTTATCAACTTTTATCAGAGAACCCATTTTAAATATTTTTTTTTGAAATTTTTATAAATTTAATATCTGAAACAAACTTTTTATTTGGAAGATAAATATAAAAATTAAGTTAGGGTGAATTTTTTTATTTTTCCATGAAGATTTATTTTTTAATGAATTGTGAAAAATACTGAATTTTAGTTCAAAATTTCTTTTTTATATAATTTAATTATAAGGTTAAATTATGTTTTATATTGGTTATAAATTTTAATTACATCATATATTTATAAATTAATCCAATTTAGGTAATTTGGATCAATATCTCTTTGAAATTGACTATAAAAATTTTACAATCTTTTGGACATTTTTACTTTAAAACCCCGCATTGTCATCCCCACTATGGGATTAAATTTAAATTAATTTCAGAAAAATTTATGAATGGAATTAGAAAAATGGGTTAAATATTTAGAATCATAATAATTTATAATTTATAATAAGTTCAACATTGTTTTTCATCAAAAATATTAGTGAAAGTGGCTAAAATTAATTATAAAGATTAATAGAAAATTGAGGTTAATAAAGTTCTAAACCATAAACGTAATGCATTAAACGACCTAAAAACTTATTAAAAACACCTTTTATGGCTATATATTTACCATATACTACCTTTTATCTAATTATTTCCATTATTAGATCCACTTTCAATGTTAAAATTGTGTATAAAATTCGTTTTTGAAAATATTTCAAGAGTGTCACTCCTCTTCCACTATAAAAAGGCATCCCATCCTCCCACAACCTCACACCTATCAAAATACTTATATTAAGACAAGATCTCTCCAAATATCTTCCCATAATCCCTACCATATAACTTTAATAATCACTTTGGGCATAAATCCTTCCAAGGAAACCTTTTGGTACAAACCAAAAGAAGTTACCCGATTAGGAGGTAATGTCATCTCTCAAGCTCTCTAGTTTCATTTCTATCCTCAATCCTCCACCATATAAAATCTATTTATTCTATGGTTATATAAAAAAACCAGTATCCTTTGTATACTATGATATTTTTATGTTATGGGTTCAATATACACTTACACAATACTCCATCTAATGGGTAATGAACATACAATTTCTATGTATGATGAACTACCACCTCACGAAACAATGATTGTTCATTTTTCCTTTACCACCACTCATGGTGACCATTATGATGAAAAATATATTAATATATGATATATATTATATTAATAATGTTTTTATTCTTCTATAATTTTTATTTATAACATAAATATTTTTCTTTATATCTTTTGTAAATACGATAATTTCGTCTGAGGAAGTGTGGACCACCGACCCTCAAAGTGATATGACCCGTTCGTACCATACATGGAATGTACAAAGTATGGATTAATAAACCTATGTAACATATATTAAATATGAATTATAATATAATTATATTATACATATGTATCCTTTAGTTTTATTTCTTTTAATATAAGAAAGGAATGAAAGAAGCATTCATTCGTACGTACAACCTAACATCTTCATGAATAATGCATTTCATTTCTTATATCCAAACATGATAGATTATCCTAAATAAATATGTATAGAAAATACATGATAATTAAATCATGTTTTACATTCTTTATATTACTAAATCATGATATATGTAATAGGAACAAAAAATGAAAAGGAAAAACAAACTTGAGAAAACTTGGCAATTAACACCTAAAACAGTTAAAATAATGAAAGTGTATTAACAAATTCATAAGAAAATATTATAAGTAATTAATATATGAATTTATATACATGATTATGGTTATGTTATAAGTTAGTAATATATATAAAAAAACTATAAATGAGGATAGAGTCCACACAACAAAATTAAGGTTAAGGTATGGGGTTTCATCTCAATTTACATTCCATTGAGACTTATTTTTGTTATGCACCACTTAAATTTTAAATTATATATATAATAATATTTGACATGTTATATAAATAATTTAATTACTCTCATGATATTATATGTTTCATTTAATTCACAGTGAATTATTATTTACAATTTTCAAAGTGGTATGCGACACTTTGGAATGTTTAAAGATTATTTAATTCAGGAATGTTTTATTATAAAAAAGAATTATTATTTCTTATTCTCCTATGAGGTAATATTTTAAGGAACCAAAGATGTTCATTGATAATAATGGATTTTTGAATTTGTTTATTCTCAATCCACACATGGATGACTAGGGAGTTTTCAAGGAATGAGGTCATACGTTTGAGTTTGAAAGTAGTATTGTAGTGGGTGCAGTTTCCCATTGTTTTCCAAATTTTTTCACCTCAAAAGCAAGAGTTTGGTGTTGGAAAACAAAGTTGTTTCACATAAGAGTGAATGGTATGTGAAAAAACAAATAAAATTGGAAAAATAAGGGAACAAAATTCCTCAGAATATGGACCGCGTACCATGTTCCAGGAATGGTTCACGACCGCGTACCTGTCAGCGAGAACGGTACACAGAGCGATGAGTAGAACCGAAAATAGTTCATAGTGATGGTACGTAGTGAAGGAATTCAATACGTGGAATGATGAAGGTTCGTGGGATTGTAGTTTTTTATGAAATAGGAGAGGTACATGGAAGAGGCTAATAGTACACATATGGTGTTCAGTTTACATTGAAGATTGTAGAGACCTGAAGCTTGACGTACATTGACATTACATTACATTTGCAGAATACTTAGTACATAACAAAAATACACACACAAGGATCTTAATAGTTTAGTGTCTTTGGAAACTCGGAATATAGTCTTCTAATCCTGGTGAAAGATCTTCAACATCTCCCATAAAGATCTTCCTTTTTTTTACCTAAAACCTTTTTTTATATCCTGGGGAAAAGAAAACATAAAAGGGTGAGCTCAAATGCTCAGTAAGGGTAAACAAAATAAATATCAATCATAAGCACATAACTTTTGGAAATATTAACCTGTAAAAGAGATCATAATTTCATAACCTGGGATAACTCATGGCAGTGAAATGTAATCACAATAATCATAACTTAAAACATTAAACTTTGTGGCATACACACATAATCATAGAGAATCATTTCTTGTTAGTAAATACTCATTGCCAAGACTATCTTAGTGGACAAAGTCCCTTTCTGAACCGATTCACCCTCGTTTCAGTCCTGTTTCACTGAACCGGTATAACCTACCATTCCAGCCATGTCTATATCATGTGATATAAAATCTTTACCCAATGCATTGGAGGGAGATATAGGTCCCACCCATCTCATAATGATACCATTCTTATGTGTGCCACAAAATCATAGATCATACATCATTGCATAACCCATGTAATACAAATGGGAATCATAAACATCATGACATCATAATACAATTCATATAGGATAAAGGAATTCATAAAAATAATTCCATCACAACATAATCAAATCAATGTAATAATAGGGATAAAAACAGAATCCTTTATTATCTTAGATGGAAAATAATTTTGATAAAACACTTGAACTCCATTCTTGAGGAAAATATCCTTTCTACTTCAAAAACATTTTTCATTTCTTAACATGTCATAAAATTATAACTAAAAGAAGTTGATTAAAAATAAACTTGAAAACTTATAAGGGAAGCTTCTTGGAAATAATGTTTTAAAAATCCATTCATGTCGTGTAAGTTAAAAGAAAACATTCTTCTTGTACTTTTGTCGGAAAAGTCAAAAAGTACCTTGTATGAAAAATGACAAAATATTCCTTTCATATCTTTTACTAAAAACTCACCGAAGGGTAAAATTGGATTTAAAAAATTGTAGGTGGATGAAAATAATATTAAATATTGAGGAAACATGGATGTGGATGATAAAATACACCCCAGTAAATTTCAAAGTATAAACAATCTCGAATAAAAATGAGATTGTGATATTTTCCCTTACCTTAGGTCCGACTTGCTTTGTAAGTGTCCGAACCTCCTGTATAATGATTTAAATAATGTTATTGACTTATTCCAGAATCATAATTATTTTTATGATATCATATATGGTCATATTCTTAGCTTCTTAGTAATAATATTTCATTGCTACTTGTTATTCGGGTGTTTATAACTTTTTGTTCTTATGCGTGTTTTGTCGAATAAATTCTTATTCTTTTCTTTAGGTTATAGATACCACATTTCCAGAATGGTATTAGTGTAATATATATCATATTCATTCATTAAATTCATTTATATAATCATTATGAAATGAAGATCATGTAGAACGAGTCGCATCACATCGTGGAGACGGTATTCCGTACGTACGCACGAGTGATGATATCGTTCCTATGATCGTGGAATTGTATTGGAGTATATGTATAATATTTCAGAATAAATATCACTTTATAATAGTCATATATAGTCATTATTTACACCATTATACCCATCCAAGTAAGGTGGTGGTGGAAAATAGATCACACCACAGCGTGGAGACGATATTCCGTACGTACGCACGCGCGGTGATTTCTTTTTCCGTAGGATGGATAGATGGTGAAATAGGGTTGTTTCATACTTATAATAACATATAGGTATATGAGTGATACTGATGTTATTACCTCATAATGAAACAACTAAAGAAGAATAAGTGGAATAAGAAATAAAGATGAAAGAATCGGTAACGGACATTACCTCTTCTTTGAAGTGCTTCTTTGAGACCTTCTTTTAGGGAACTAAAATTGGTCTTTCAGGAAGACCAGAACCTCTAGGATGTTGCTAGGGAAGTGGAGAGGAGAATTTATCAGGATTTTTCTGAGCTTGAAGGATCAAAGTTGTGTGAGGAAGAGAGGGAGTAGGTGCCCTTTTATAAGGGAGGAGAGGGGCACCTTTGGAATAACAAAAAATATTATTTTATTATAAAGTCAAGTTCGGTTTTAAATAGCTCCAAATTGATTTATTTCGTGGCTAAGGTGGGTATGGGTCGAAACCCTATCGTCCAATAGAATTTAGACAAGTTTAGGTTCCTATTTTAACCTTATCATTTAGATTTAACATTAAGTTAAATAATTTTACTTTTATCGTGTCTTCTTGTGTTCTTACACTATAAGGTTAATAAACTTACTATAAGAAGCCAAACGAACCCCAAGTTGTTTATTGTTAATATATTTAACCTTATCTAAGTCATTTGGCAGAACCTTAGATTTTTAGGAATAAAATAACAATTAATAATATAATATTTGTTTTAAAAACTATTTTATGTCAATTTTGACACTATTTAGTAATTGATTTTTTTTAAAATCATAACAGAATAATGAGTTCGAACAAAGTTAATTAAATCAATACTAACATTTCATATTAACCTAAAAAATTAGTGTAATTCATAAAAAGTCTCAAATTATATTTATTTGGGTATTTATAACATCAATTACGTCAATATTTCATTAATAAGATAATTACTGCATCATCGTTGTGTCATATATAAATTAACTTATTTAGTGTCTAAAAATTTAAAATAAAATACAATTATGTAGGAAATCTTTTTATCTTTCTAATGAATTTTTGTAGTCGAATTTATCTTATGTATAACCCCATATTAAAAATGTTTTAGTAAATAAACTTTGATTTTAACTCTTTTAACCCTTCTTTAAATAAATTAATAATAAATGTCCTAATCTAATCCAAGTGGGCCTAAATGGTCATATTGTATTCCTAAGTTTGTTTTTGGTCGAATTACACTTGTCCAATAGAATTAGGACATGTTTTAGGGTAATAATAATATCATTTCTACCCTTAATTACCCTATTTACTTTTAACCGTGGTAAAAAAAGTAAAAAGTTACTATTCACCAAAAAAAATTATTTTCATCTCATTGAACCACATTTTACTTACTGACATCAACCGTGTCTCTCGGAATTTTGAAATTCCACTCACAGAAGCGGTAAAATTAAGTTTTATGAACAATTCAGTTTTTTTAACTACCACTTAGTGGTTTCACTATTCATCAAAAATTGATAGTTTTCAGAAAAATACCAAAAATTAGGCCTAACCTATATTTGATATTATGAACTCAAAAATGATGTCTATTTTACCAAATTAAAAACATATCAGTTGCATTAACTAATTTAAAAATTAATTCCCGTCGTCAAAACAAATAGCATGTTTTTAAGAGATAATAACTATCAAAAGATTGAAACTTGTTTATAACTGGTTTAAATGTGAAATTACATCCAATGAACAACATCGTATTAAATTGTAAAAATATATTCTAAATATAATTTAAAACCACTCAAATTAATAATTTATCACTATTAATTATTTCGATTAAAAAAGTTGTTTTTAATTAAAATTTAGTAATTTTCACTATTCATCAGAATATGAAAGTTATCCGAAAAGTACCAAAATTTCACCTTAGGCTAAATTCGATACTCCGAATCCAAAAATGAAGTCCATTTTGAGAGATAAAATTTCTAAAATTTTAAAAGTTGGTTATTACTATTCATAACGGCTAGTTTTAATAATATTTTAATAGCATATCGTTGTTTAGTGAAACTCGGTATTGCGTACTACACACGCTATCTAGGAAGGTCGCGATTGCGTGTAATACAAGGCAAGTCAAGGATGCGTGTTGTGCAAGCTCCTTTTGGTGTAGCGTACAACACAAGACATTAATGAAATTAAAAAGAATATTTTTCATAAAATCTCGGGGTGTTACATTCTACCCCCCTTAAAATGAATTTCTCCCTCGAAATTCGTCGGGGTTATAAATGGTTTACTATTCGAAAGTTTCTTTAATAGAAACCCACATCGTAAAAAGGAATACCAAAACCAATCTTTAAAAACAAAAGTATGAAACGTAACGGTTACCCAAATAAACTAATCACTGCGTTTCCACATTGGTGAAAATATGGATATGGAAGAGAAATCTAACCATCATGTTCTGATGGAGAGTGGTAGAGAACATGGCTATGGAAAAGCCAGCAATCACAAAGCCATAAATTTGTGATGATCTAAGGTACCATCTGATTAATCAGATATAAGAGCACTAGGACAACATTTTTGGTTTTCAAGATCGTTTCCCTAAAGTTGAAGAATTTGAATTACTTTATTTTGGTACAATCTCACTGTTGTTCGTGACGTGAACAATTTCCACTTCATCTCTTAAATAAATGAAGTTGAATTTGTTATTCGTGAAGTGTTAGCAGATCATGTGATAGAATGACGGGTCATTCCATCTGTCTCAAACAAAAGGTTAGCAAAAGTTATTAAATATACATAAGTCATTCTATAGTGAGATTAATCATATATGGTTCCTAAAATGGACTTATACTTCATATATCATACTGCTTAATATAATAAATCTAGTTTCTACTAAACAGGGACTTCCTGTAGGCCAGTGGTAGGCGATAAAGGCCAGTCGCATTTCGGTTGTGGGTTCGATTCCCACAGCCTTGTCCGACGCGATGGGTTGTCGCCCGTCCTGCAGGTTGTCCTTTTTCTAAAGCTATATTACTATAACATCCCATCAATAATATCAAAAAACGTTTTATCCTAACTTATGTCCAACATAATCCATTCTAATCTTTAGGCTTATCTAAAATACTTCGGTCCAAGCTCATAGTATAAAGAAAATGATTACTTGAAATGTCACAGAATAATCACGTGAATTCCATCATTTATCCCCCATATATCATAAGATATATCTTGTTGGTCAAATTACAAACATGTGAATACCTTAATCATGTATTCTCTTGAAGAATGAATACTCATTGAACCTTAGTGAAAACATGAATGCAGTTAAAAGTTAACACTTTCCACATACCAAAATCCTCAAAATTCTATATACTCAAACCATGATATCTCTTAGTCCTTATATCAATCATGAGCTCATGAATACAATCAAACATCTCATTATCTTCTTATCCCTTCATTATGCTCATATCATCTGTTTACCAAAAATGTCTCAATCACTTTTCATGGTTACCAGTACCATAAAATTATTGAAAACCACAATAGACCAAAACATAAATATTCCAATATTCCACGATACTATATACAACATTATTTTGGAATCCCATTACATAAACACTTAATCATTCCACCACATCGTTGTCATATTCAACATCGCCAATAGTGATCGCATGCGACTTCCCTTTGTCCTTTTCCTTAAGTGGTTGCTCATGTTGATCATCACTAACCCTTGGATTAGGGCATTTATTAGCATAATGCCCCATTTCCTTGCACTTGAAGCATTGAAGTGTTGGTGGTGCGTTCTCTATAGTGTTTGCTTTATTCACATCATTAGAAAACCTTTTTCCATTACCTCGACACTCAGCTGCTCGATGACCTTCTTTTCCAAACTTAAAACATTTTGTAGTCCCTTTAAGACAATCTCGACCATGCTTCTTTCCACACTTTGAGCATAAGGAAACATTCATCTTCTTTTCACCATTATTCTGAGATTTCTCCTTGAACTCCATCTTTCGTTTCTTGTCAAAACCATGAGATGGATATGTAACACCAACTTCCATTTCTAACTTGATAGCACAATGCAGAATTTCTTCATAGCTACTGAAGTCTATTATAGCTAATTCCCTTCGAAGACTTGGTTTTAAGCCACTGAAAAATCGATCAACTTTACTTTCAGGTTGGATGATAATGCCAGATGCATACATTGCAAGTATTGTAAAATTCGCTTCGTATATACCAACAGATTCATCATCCTTCTGCTTCATCTCAAGAAACTCCTTTTCCATATTTGTTCGAAGAATACGAGGGAAGTACTTACTGAAAAACAAGTTATTGAACTCGTCCCATTCCATGGAATCAATTTCATCCCTTTGCCTCGTATTCTTAATAAGATTCCACCATTGATCAGCATCACCTTCTAAACGATACACTACTAAGATGACTTTATCATGCTTAGAACATTGAAGAACTGAAAATATCTTTTCAGTAGTACTAATCCATTGTTCAGCAACTAATGGATCAGTAGACCCGCTGAAAGAAGGTGGACGTTGCCTCATGAAGGACTCAATAGAATATTGTTCCCTTCTCTGCTCATTTGGAAGTCCAGAATGATTCATAGCTTGTGTAAGTATAGCAATAATATTTTTCACTCCATCTCCCATAACATTTGTTTGTTCAGGAGGACAATCATTGCATTGTCCATTGCATTGATCAACATGGTTCCTTCGGGTTCCAGCCATCGTCTAAAACCCAAAAAGAATAGTGTGAGAGGCAAAAATCATGATAGGGAAAAAACATAATAAAGGGGGAGTACCTTCAATATCTAACATCTTAGGTTTAATTCTATGATCGTTAGCATAATTCTAGTACTATAACCTATACGTATACTTAACCTTAGGGAAATCCCCAGACATACCTTAGAAATATCTTTAGGGATCTCACTAACGTTTTCGCATCCTAGTTTCCAAAGGTTGACTAAACCTTTGCTCTGATACCAACTGTAGAGACCTGAAGCTTGACGTAAATTGACATTACATTACATTTGCGGAATACTTATTACATAAAAAAACACACACACAAGGATCGTAACAGTTTAGTGTCTTTGGAAACTCGAAATATAATATTCTAATCCTGGTGAAAGATCTTAAACATCTCCCATAAAGATCTTCATTTCTTTTACCAAAAACCTTTCTTTATATCCTGGGGAAAAGAAAACTTAAAAGGGTGAGCTCAAATGCTCAGTAAGGGTAAACAAAAGAAATATCAATCATAAGCACATAACTTTTGGAAATCTTAACCTGTAAAAGAGATCATAATTTCATAACCTGGGATAACTCATGGCAGTGAAATGTAATCACAATAATCATAACTTAAAACATTAAACTTTTTGGCATACACACATAATCATAGAGAATCATTTCTTGTTAGTCAAGACTCATTTCCAAGACTATCTTAGTGGAAAAAGTCCCTTTCTGAACCGAGTCACCCTCGTTTCAGTCCTGTTTCACTGAACCGGTATAACCTACCATTCCATCCATGTCTATCTCATGAGATATAAAATCTTTACCCAATGCATTGGAGGGAGATATAGGTCCCACCCATCTCATAATGATACCATTCTTATGTGTGCCACAAAATCATAAATCATACATCATTGCATAACCCATGTAATACAAATGGGAATCATAAACATCATGACATCAAAAAACAATTCATATAAGATAAAAGAATTCATAAAAATAATTCCATCACAACATAATAAAATAAATGTAATAATAGGGATAAAAACAGAACCCTTTATTATCTTAGATGGAAAATAATTTTGATAAAACACTTGAACTCCATTCTTGAGGAAAATATCCTTTCTACTTCAAAAATATTTTTCCTTTCTTAACATGTCATAAAATTATAACTAAAAGAAGTTGATTAAAAATAAACGTGAAAACTTATAAGGTAATCTTCTTGGAAATAATGTTTTAAAAATCCATTCATGTCGTATAAGTTAAAAGAAAACATTCTTCTCGTACTTTTGTCGGAATAGTCAAAAAGTACCTCGTATGAAAAACGACAAAAGATTCCTTTCATATCTTTTACTAAAAACTCACCGAAGGGTAAAATTGGATTTAAACAATTTTAGGTGGATGAAAATAATATTACATATTGAGGAAACATGGATGTGGATGATAAAATACACCCTAGTAAATTTCAAAGTATAAACAATCTCGAATAAAAATGAGATTGTGATATTTTCCCTTACCTTAGGTCCGACTTGCTTTGTAAGTGTCCGAACCTCCTGTATAATGATTTAAATAATGTTATTGACATATTCCAGAATCATACTTATTTTTATGATATCATATATGGTCATATTCTTAGCTTCTTAGTAATAATATTTCATTGCTACTTGTTATTCGGGTGTTTATAACTTTTTGTTCTTATGCGTGTTTTTTCGAATAAATTCTTATTCTTTTCTTTAGGTTTTAGATACCTCATTTCCAGAATGGTATTATTGTAATATATATCATATTCATTCATTCAATTCATTTATATAATCATTATGAAATGAAGATCATGTAGAACGAGTCGCATCACATCGTGGAGGCGGTATTCCGTACGTACGCACGAGTGATGATATCGTTCCTATGATCGTGGAATTGTATTGGAGTATATGTATACTATTTCAGAATCAATATCACTTTATAATATTCATATATAGTTATTATTTACACCATTATACACATCCAAGTAAGGTGGTGGTGGAAAATAGATCACACCACGGCGTGGAGATGGTATTCCGTACGTACGCACGCGCGGTGATTTCTTTTTCCGTAGGATGGATAGATGGTGAAATAGGGTTGTTTCATACTTATAATAACATATACGTATATGAGTGATACTGATGTTATTACTTCATAATGAAACAACTAAAGAAGAAGAAGTGGAAGAAGAAATAAAGATGAAAGAATCGGTAACAGACATTACCTCTTCTTTGAAGTGCTTCTTTGAGACCTTCTTTTAGGGCACTAAAATTGGTCTTTCAGGAAGACAAGAACCTCTAGGATGTATCTAGGGAAGTGGAGAGGAGAATTTGGCAGGATTTGGACGAGCTTGAAGGCTCAAAGTTGTGCGAGGAAGAGAGGGAGGAGGTGCCATTTTATAAGGGAGGAGAGGGGCACCTTTGGAATAACTAAAAATATTATTTTATTATAAAGTCAAGTTCGGTTTTAAATAGCTTCAAATTGATTTATTTCGTGGATAAGGTGGGGATGGGTAGAAAACCTCTCATCCAATATAATTTAGACAAGTTTAGGTTCCTCTTTTAACCTTATCATTTAGATTTAACATTAAGTTAAATAATTTTACTTTTACTGTGTCTTCTTGTGTTCTTACACTATAAGGTTAATAAACTTACTATAAGAAGCCAAAAGAACCCCAAGTTGTTTATTATTAATATATATAAAATTATATAAGTCATTTGGCCGAACCTTAGATTTTTAGGAATAAAATAACAATTAATAATATAATATTTGTTTTTAAAACTATTTTATGTCAATTTTGACACTATTTAGTAATTGATTTTTGTGAAAATCATACCAGAATGATAAGTTCGAAAAAAGTTAATTAAATCAATACTAACATGTCATATTAACCTAGAAAATTAGTGGAATTCATAAAAAATCTCAAATTATATTTATTTGGGTATTTATAACATCAATTATGTCAATATTTCATTAATAAGATAATTACTGCATCATCGTTGTGTCATAAATAAATTACATTATTTAATGTCTAAAAATTAAAAATAAAATACAATTGTGTATGAAATCTTTTTATCTTTCTAATTAATATTTATAGTCGAATTTATCTTATGTATAACCCCATATTAGAAATGTTTTAGTAAATAAACTTTGATTTTAACTCTTTTAACCCTTCTTTAAATAAATTAATAATAAATGTCGTAATCCAATCCAAGTGGGCCTAAATGGTCATATTTTATTCCTAAGTTTGTTTTTGGTCGAATTACACTTGTCCAATAGAATTAGGACATGTTTTAGGGAAATAATAATATCATTTCTACCCTTAATTACCCTATTTACTTTTAACCGTGGTAAAAAAAGTAAAAAGTTACTATTCACCAAAAAAAAAATATTTTCATCTCATTGAACCACATTTTACTTACTGACATCAACCGTGTCTCTCGGATTTTTGAAATTTCACTCACAGAAGCGGTAAAATTAATTTTTATGAACAATTCAGTTTTTTTAACTACCACTTAGTGGTTTCACTATTCATCAAAAATTGATAGTTTTCAGAAAAATACAAAAAATTAGGCCTAAGCGATATTTTATATTATGAAATCAAAAATGATGTCTATTTTACCAAATTCAAAACATATCAGTTGCATTAACTAATTTAAAAATTAATTCCCATCGTCAAAACAAATAGCGTGTTTTTAAGAGATAATAACTATCAAAAGATTGAAACTTGTTTATAACTGGTTTAAATGTGAAATTACATCCAATGACCAACATCGTATTAAATTGTAAAAATATGTTCTAAATATACTTTAAAACCACTCAAATTAATAATTTATCACTATTAATTATTTCGATTAAAAAAGTTGTTTTTAATTAAAATTTAGTAATTTTCACTATTCATCAGAATATGAAAGTTATCCGAAAAGTACCAAAATTTCACCTTAGGCTAAATTCGATACTCCGAATCCAAAAATGAAGTCCATTTTGAGATATAAAATTTCTAAAATTTTAAAAGGTGATTATTACTATTCATAACGGCTAGTTTTAATAATATTTTAATAGCATATCATTGTTTAGTGAAACTCGGTATTGCGTACTACACACGCTATCGAGGAAGGTCGCGATTGCGTGTAATACAAGGCAAGTCAAGGATGCGTGTTGTGCAAGCTCCTTTTGGTGTAGCGTACAACACAAGACATTAATGAAATTAAAAAGAATATTTTTCATAAAATCTCGGGGTGTTACAAATATTGTCCCATATTCAAAATTTGGGTAAATCAGATTAGAAAAATTTGTGGAATTATGTTCCTATAGAAGTAGAATTAATCCACTTTTTTATGTGATGATATTGAAGATTAAAATTTTGTTATTAAATCTGGTGATGTTTGAAGTGTTTTACGGAGGAGAAGATGGAACACTGAGAGAATCATATGTGTAAGGAGATAGTCTACCGAAGAGAGTGCGGTTCGTGCAAGAAGCTATCATAGTATACAGTGGAGAAATGCTGTACGCAGAGGAGTGGAGAATTATGTGGAGAAAAGCAGTACATGGAGCAGGGAAGTTCACAGTGGAGTTTGACGGTACCTGGAAACAATAGTGATATGCAGAACACCCAACGAAGTCTTAAAAGTGACCAAATCAGTTTGAAAACTTAATTTCCTTAACCTATTAGTGAGTGGGAAAGTAAATTACATATGTGGGTGATAAAATGAATTCAACAGAGCATCCATTTATAGTTTTGGATGCATGATTTAATGATAAACTATTGAATCAAACTTTAATTCGATAAACTGAGTGAAGATTCTTCCAACATAGTGAGCAATGGGGAGTCAACAGAAGTGATCCGAGGGATGGATTTTTCTATCCCTAAACCTTATAAAGGTAGTGCACTTGAGGCAGAGTGACTGTTCCCAAACTATTGTAATAAAAAACATGATAAGATTAGTTGTTTTTAGTACACCCGACACACTGTCAGTGTATAATCCCTGAACATAGCCCTTAATGGTGAATCAAGTAAAATTTCTATGCCATTTCTTTGCATGCGATTGTTTATATTATGAACTTACTCTTCAGATAGATTTAACAGGTTCCTAACAATGTAGGAACATGACCCATCAGTTTAGATGAAAAGTTTGACACCGTGATTCACCACTCCCCTCTCAGGGTGTTATGGGGTCCTTTAAGTAGCATCAAAGGGTAAAGGTTGCTGGTGTTGAATATCTCTTCTACTGTCATGGAGAATCCAGTCAATGTTATGGGAGTTCCTCTCTTCGATGGAAGTAATTTTCAGATATGTAAAAACAGGATGAGATTTCAGCTAATATCTCTTGGAATGGAAGTATTATTTATTACTTTGTAGGGAATACAATTCACTAATCCTACAGTACTATTGATGATAGATACAATGTTGATGCAAAAACACAAAATTCTCTCACTGCATCCCTTTATAATAAAATTTATCTAAAGGTAATGAGTTTCACATCTTCCAAGTTAATGTGGGATAAACTAGAGAATATTTATGAAAGAGATAGAAAAGTGAAGGAGGAAAAACATCATGTAATACACAGTAGATTTGATGATCTGAAGATGCACCCTGATGAGAATGAAGACTCCTTTTTCAATCGAATTGCTGAACTTGTAGGAGAAATATGAGGTCCATGTAAATAAATAAAAGAAATTGAAATAGTAAATGGAATCTTGAGAATACATCCACCCCTTTACAATGAAAAGGTGTCAGCCCTTGAGGAAAGAGATCTCTCCAAACTCTCAGTGGATGATCTGTTGAGAAATCCATCAGCATATGAAATGAGAAGAAAACCAGAAGAAGCTAAAACTCATGTGAGTAAGGAAATGGAATTCAAATACATGTATAAACTAAACATTTTAGGAGGTATTAGTGATAAAGATAATGAGTAAAAATAAACTATTTCTCTCATTTCCAGGAATCTCAAGAATGGAACAAGGAAATTTTAAGGCAAGCTACCTATGGCTTTTTTTTCTATGGAAGTGTTGGGATCATTGCCTCTTAGTGCTCAAGAAAATATGATGATGAAGAGAGTGAACTTTAAAACATAGAGAAACCTCAAAAAATATTCCTAAAAAATGGAAACTTTAAAATGGCAAAGAAAATATTGAAATTTTTTTTTGTTTGTGAGGAGGAATATGATGATAAGAAATTCCGTGAGGAAGAAGAACCACAACTTAAGATTAGAAACCATGCCTCTATGATGGATACCATTGAAAAGTCAGAACCACTGATAGATAAAGCTAGAGATATTAAGTTGACTACTAATGTCAATCCAAATTTGAAACTTAAGGATTCTTTTGGTAAGCTTGATAATAAATATAAGAGATGAAATAAGTGGAAAGAAATGCTGGAGGAATCATCAGAATATATTGATTAGCTGGGAGCAGAAATTGAATTACTATAAGAAATGGTGAATGTAAAATCATTAATCCTTGAAAGCACTGATGATGTTGTGGAAATAAAAATAAGAATTTAATAACAAGAAAAGTTCATAAATGAACTTTCCTAAAGATTGGAGGAGAAGTCCAAGACAATTGAGGGAGTGTAAGAATAATTTTTTTTTCTAATAAGTAAACTCGAAAGTGAATCAATTTCAAAAGAAGCAAAGAAGAAAATACAATTTGGAATGTTCTCATATGCTGAGCTACTAGAGAGGAAAAAATGTGTCTCTAATAGAGTTGAAAATATATTGAGATATAAATGATCCCCATGCATGGGTAATATTGGAATTCTCTGTGATTCCAAAACATCAAATGCTATAAATAAATTTAACTAGAATAAAGGCAAGATGAAAGTTGATCATGTTGAAAAGCCAACAGTAGTACTGAAAAAGAAATCCTTAAATAAAACCGAAACGATAACTGAATATTATCACCAAGTTTCTATAAATGATAGGTAGTAAAACTATTTTTTTAAAGAATAAGGCATGAGGAGAAATAGAATTAATAAGACATTGCCTCTTATGAAGTGGTAATTTTGTGGCTATATGGGCCATACCATGTCATACTGCAAAGAGGCAAGGAGATATATGTATGGGGAATAGTTAGGAGTTCAAAAAAGGATAAAATATTCAAATTCTACATCTTATAGAATAAATAATTTCTATGGATATTGTTTTAAAGAATATAACTTTGTGCATAAAGCTGTGTATTGCAGGTAGAGGTTTGACAGGAGAAATTCGTTCAATTCTTAGAGATGAGTCAATACTCATCAACCATATAGTTTTTCTATTTCAAATAGGTTTTCTCTTATGGGAGAATAATTTGAATATGAAGAAACCATGTATATGGAAGAGAGAATTGAAAGGCCATCAGTGCCCTACACTAAATCCAATATATCATGGTAATAAAAGAGAAAAACTGAAAAATCAAATCTTGTAAAAGTATCCCTCAGATTTAAAAAGAACAAAAACACCTGGATTATTGATAGATTAATTTCATCCCACATGATGGGTAATAAAAAACTATTAACTAATGTCAAGAAAAAGGTCGACAGAACTGTGAGGTTCAGTAACGTTGGTGCTTTGAAGATAAAAGGTCCTGGAAGTACTGAGCTAGCTAATGGAGAGATGTAGAAAACTGTATTATTTTATGTGGACGGGCTGTGTCACAATATTTTTAGTGTGAGTGAACTCTATGACTCGAGAATTATTGTGACATTCAATTAGAATGTCTGTAGTATAAGAGGAAAGTCCAAGAATTATCTCATGAAAGGCTGTAGAATAAAAGGCATGTTATATCAGGTTGGTAGTAAATAGAACATTTTCTACCTAACAGTTTGAGCGGAAAACAAATCATGGAATTGAATATTGGGTCAAATCAATTAGTATGAAATGGAAAAGATATCTAGGATGAAGATATTCATGGATATCCTTAATCTGAAGCGTTTATGAGAAAAGACCAATGATGCTTGCATGCGAGGGAAACTGGTATGCAGTTCCTACCAGCAAAAGAAGAAAAGAGAATCTAATCTCCTTAACCTCATCTATACAGATGTATGTGGCTTGATAAATGTTTTTGGAACACATGGATAATGGTACCTTTTTCTTTTTATATATTATTAACATATAATGACATGTGTGATTGTTATACACAGGAAGTGACAAGTGCTTAATTGCAAGAAAACCTATCTAAGAATCAATGAGAATGACACTGGATGAAAGATCAATGTCCTGTAGTCTGACAATGAAGCGGAATACACATCCACTATATTTGAAAATTTCCTAGAGAATCATGGGATACAACATGAGGTGTGTGTTATGAGAAATCCACACCAAAATGGAGTTGTTGAGTGTAGGAATCAACAGGTAAAAAAATACGGCCAGAACTATGCTAATTGAGAGTCATATTCTCTGAAATTATTGGAAAGAGGTAGTTCAAGCTATAGTGTATATTCAAAACCGAACAGGGCTATATATAGGTGAGAAAAAGACTTTATATGAATTGTGGTGTGGAAGGAATCCCTCCTTGAAATATTTTTTTTTTGTTTTCAGAAGAAAATGTTTCATCTGAAACAAATATGGAAATCTAGGGAAGTATGATGACAATGCATATGAAGTAACACTTCTTAGATACTCAAAAAATAAGAAACCCTATAAGTTATTCAATAATTTCTTGAGAATAATTGTGGAAATTAGTGAAGTTAAGATCATTGAATAGAAAAACGTGAATGATTCAAGGATTTATTATGATGATGTGATAGAAGATGAGTAAGAATGTGAAAATGGAAAAAATTTTAATACAAAGGTAGAGGAAGTTGTACAATACTCTCAGGAGTCGTATCGCGTTGTTGACTCAAAAGAAGTATCAGAAGAGGAAGCTATAATGAGAGAGAATTTGGTCAAAACCCAAAGGATAAATTGAAGAGAAGTGATTGATCAGTACAACATTATCGGGGATCAGAATATACATTCATAGACAAGGATAATGATGAATAATGTTCAATATGCATTTCTATTAGTTATAGAACTATCCTCATTTTAAGAGGCTGCAAAGGATGAGTCATGGGTGAATGAAATGAATCAAGAGTTATATCACATTGACAAAAATAAGACTTGGGATCTTGTCAAAAGACCTGAAGGTCAAAATGTGATTGGTATAAAGTAGATCTTCAAGAAAAATTTAAAGAGCATGGAAATGTGATCAGAAATAGGGCTTACTTGGTCTGTAAGAGATATTCACAAATTAAAGGTGTTGATGTTGAAGATACCTTTGATCCAGTAGAAATACTGGAGTCAGTAAGATTGTTTCTTTCCATGGAAATCCCAAGAGGTTATAAATTGTATCAAATGGAAGTCAAGACAAAATTCTTAAATTGAGTATTGGAAGAAGAAGTCTACATTGAACAACCCATGGGGTTATTGCTTGGTAATGATGAACTGAAGGTTTTAAAATTAAAGAAATATCTCTATGGACTGAAACAATCTCAACAATCATGGAACACTCAGTTAGACTCTTATCTAATAATGATTATGTTTAAAAGAGGAGGAGTGGATTACAATATCTATGTGAAGAATTATCAAAAGGATCAGTTCATGGTATTGGTATACATGGATGATATTATTTTCAGTGGAAGCAGGAATGGATCAGTGGATGAATTTTCCAGTCACATGAAATCATAATTTGAAATTTACATGATTGGTAACTCACATAATTTTTAGGATTGAAGTTGATTCAGAAGAAGGATTACACTTTCATTTCTCAGGAAACATATGCAAGAGAGATGCTGAAGAAATTTAATATGCATGATTCCAAACCAATTGTAACTCCAATTGCAGTTGGAACAAAGCTCGAGAAGCATGAGGACGATACATCTGTGGATACCACCATGTACATAATAATCATTGGAATTCTACTGTACCTGAGTTCAACACGTCCAGATATTGCCTTTGTGACTTGCCTTGCGGCCCGCTTTCAGAGTAATATGAAGGAAGAACATATGGAGGTAGTGAAAAGAATCATGAGATACATTCAAGGTACACATGATTATGGAATATACTTTACATTTGGAAGATATAGTGAACTATCGAAATTTTCTAATACTTACTAGGATGGAGAAGTAGTAGATAGAAAGACTACTAGTCATGGAGCATTATATATTGAGGAGAACGTTTTGGGCTAGTTAAGAAAGAAATAGGAAAGTACTTTACTTAGTACTGCTGAAGCTGAATATATATCTGCTACCAATGTGTTAACTCAGTTACTTTGGATGAATAATCAAATGATTGACATAAGTGATGAGGTGAAAAAAGAAATGGCGATTTATTGGGATAAAAAGAGAATAATTAACCATATGAAGAATCTTGTTCCGTATTCTCGTATGAAAAATATTGGGATTCAATATCACTTCATCAAGGGAAAAGTTGAACAAGATATGATCAAAATGGACCATGTGGGAACTGATGAGTAAGTGGCTGACATTATGACTAAGCCACGGTCAGTAGCTGTGTTTGAGAAAAATCGGTTGACCCTAGGTGTTCAGCCACCTCCCAGTGCATAAAGAGGTTATGAGATTCCCCTCTCCCCAGTTGTTTTAACTAGTTTTAATATTTTTGTGGAAATAATGAAGGTTTATGGGGGATATACAAACAACAGGAGTATGTTTTTTAACTCTAAAAGTCAAGATTCGGTTTATTGGGTTTATTTCCAGTGGGGGAGAATGGATACATTCAATAGCGAGTGATATAATTCTTTCTAGATACAAGAAAGAGGGAGTTTAGAAAAATCCCAAAATGAAACTATGGTGGAGAAAATAAAATAATTATAACTAAATTCATATCCTCTCTCTTATTTTATATATTGAGCACTTCTCACGCAGACCTAGAGTGATGGCTGAGTTGTTTTTGGAAGTTTCAGGTTTTGATCATGGTTAGCACATTAGTGAATTTATTTGGAGACTTAAAACAAACTCAAAGGGGAATATTGTTGGAACCAAATATGTTTGTTGATAATAATGTATTTTGGTTTGTGTTTGTTGTAAATCATAACATGGATGACTAGGGAGTTTGCGAAGAATGAGGCCATACATTAGATGCTGAAAGTGGTATTGAAGTTGGCACAATTTCCCAGTGTTTTCCAAATTTTTGGTCCTCTAAATCAGGATTTTAGTGTTGGAAAACAAAGGTTTTTCCCATAGGAGTGAATGGTGTGAGAAAAACTTTAGAAAATTGAAAAAATAAGGTAACCGTATACTACGAAACATGGACCGCGTACCATGTTTCAGGAATAGTTCGCGGCCGCATACCTGGAAGTGGGAACGGTACGCGGATCAGTGTGCCGAACCAAAAATGGTTTACAGTGATGGTATGTGGTGAAGGAGTGCGGTATGAAGAATGACTAAGGTTTGCAGGATTGTTGTGGTTTGGGAAACAGGAGTGGTACATGGTGGTGGCTAACAATACATAGATGGAGTTCAGTTTACAGTGAATATTGTCCTACATTGAAAATTATGGTAAATTGTATTAGAGAAATTTGTGGAGTTATGTGCCTATTTAAGGAGAATTAATACCCTTTTTTAAGTGAAGATATTGGAGATTAAAATTTCTGGAAGAAATCCAGAGAAGTAAAAAGTGGTTCACGAAGGTGAAGACAGTATGCAGAGAGAATAATCTACGTAAGGAGATAGTTTGTGGAAGAGAGTGAGATTCGCACAGGAAGCTCTCGTAGTATGCGGTGGAGTAAAATAGTATGAGGAGTAGGACGATACCTAGAGGAGTAGAACAGTACGTAGAGTAATTTAGTATGTGGTGTAAGGAATTTCATATAGGATCTAGATGGTATATAGAAACAAAAATGATACATGGAACACCCAAGAATACTGGAAAAGTGACCAAATTAGTTTGAAAAATTAATTTCCATAACCTATCAGTGAGCGGGAATGTAAATTAAATATCTAGTTGATAACAGTACTTCAACAAAGAATCCATTTTTAGTTGGGGTTTCATGACTTAATGATAAACTATATAATCAACCTTCAAGTCGATAAACTGATTGAATATTCTTCCAATGTAGTGATCAAGGGGGAGTCGGCAAAAGTGATCCAAGGGATGAATTTTTCTATCCCTATAACCCTGTAAACGTAGTGCACCTGGGACAAAGTGACTATTCAAAAACTCTTGAAATCCAAAACTTGAAGAGATTAGTGTTTTTTGGTACGACCGACACACTGTTGGCATATGCTCCTTAGACATATCCCTTAGTGGTGAACCAAGTAAAATTTTTGTGTCATTTCTTTTCATGTGATTGTTTATTTTATGCACTTCCTCTTCAGAGAGGTTTAACAGGTTCCAACCAATGTGGGAACAAGATCCATCAGTTTAGAAGAAAATGTTGACACCCTGATTCATCCCTCCCCTCTCAGGGTGTTCTAGGGTCCTTCAATATTGATAATCCATATTCCTTATTCAATATGGATATAAAATAAGAAACATTTTTTAAAAATTAAATTATTTATTCTATATTGGGAATTATTTGGATAGTTAATACATGGGTTGGGGACCATTAATGGTAAGTCCAACATGTTGGAGACCGATTAATGAAATCCCCTCAATGCATCAGTAGTCTCACAAAATGAAATTAGGTTGAATTTTTTTTCACATTTGTAAAAAGTATAATATAATATATCTTGTGAATAGTCTTGAGAGTATATTTAATGTTAAACAAACCAAATATTTTTTTAAATAGTATGTTTTAAACTGTCTTGTGAAAGGTCTTGATGGTAATTGTTCCATGTACTTAGAAAACATGGTGTCTAATAAATAAGCATTTAAATTATAGATAATTTAGTTATTATAATTATTTATCCATGATATTTTGTGTCGACATATCTATATATTCATTTCTTTCTCATTTTATTTATTAATGTAATATGTTTTAGTTTCTTACCTTTCCATATTGATATTTCCTTATCTATTTATTTGAATAGAATGTGTTATCAATTATTTAACTTTCCAAGTTAATCTATTCTCATTGATTCATTATTTATTCAATTTTACCTACCCTTGCTGAGAATTTCAAATCACACTTATTAGGTTTACTTTCCCTAGGTTATGAAGAATAAAACACTGAATAATATTCTAAGGACACAATTGTTTTTATTATGTATCATGTTTTATTTCATATTTATTGAATTATCATGGTTATAATGTATGTAATTTGGTTTTCCAAGACTTCTAAACTGGATGGTCCTTTGGGATTTGATTCCTTGTAATCAAGCCAACATAATTAAAAAATGCACCAACTTCGGGCTTCTGGGGTCAGGGCGTTATAGTTGGTATCAAAGGATGTTTAGTACTAACATTGGAAACAATATTTAGAAGACATAGATTTGGGAGAACAACCCTAAGATAGAAATTGAGGATAAGTATACAAAGATAAACTAGACTTATGGTAAGGTATATATTATGTAGGTATTCCTATAAATAAATCCATGTATGGATACTACAAGTGGATATGGTTCTGGCACAAATGTACCAAGAAGTAAAAAATATGATAAGGTGTTACGGGCCTAACTCGGGGTAACCTCGTACATGAAAATTGTCCTTACTGTGAACCTGATCTGACACTCATGGGGGATATTCTTAGGATAGTTCCCTTTTTTTTATTTACCTACCATTATGAAGGATTTTAATGTAAATATTTTCCTAAAGTAACCAATGTTTATGATCTAAGTATTTAAAATGTACAATTATATGTTATGTGTTATATTATATTTAGAATTATACAAAGTTCAAAATTTAATGAGATAATCTAGTATATTCCATTTTTTATAAATGGTGCCTAAAAGGAATAATGGTATCAATACTCATAGCCACTGCAACATCTTCCCTTTTGATAAAGATAATATAACTAGTATTATAACTAATCAAGTTATGGATATAGTAGAAAGGCTTAGTGAGATTATGAAAAATAACCTTTCCCAAATGGATCAACCTGTCCCATACATAGAATCTCCTATCATCGCTTTATGTGGCATAATCCCCCATCATTTAGTTGGACTACTAATACAATTATTTCCGAACAATGGATATGTTTTTGGATAAGATAATTACAAACATGGAATACACAAAAAAGAAATAGGTTACACTTGTGGTCTATTATCACCAAAGTGATGTAGAATTATGGTGGTGCTTTATCCAAGATACTATGGAGGAAGAAGAAAAAAACTCAAGTAATAGATATCATTTAAGGATATATTCTTTGATAAATACATCCCTCATGCTCAACAAAGTGAGATGAATAAAAAGTTCCATAGCTTAAAGAAAAAGGAAAAGGACAGTGTTACAAATTATAAATCTACCTTTACAAGGTTAGCTAGGTATACTAATGATGATATGTGAAACAAAAGTGCAAGATCGACCACTTCTTTGAAGGTCTTAAACCAAATATTCAAAGGGAGCTGGTTTCTCATAATTTATCATCATATAAAGAGATAATTTTATGTTATAAAAAAATATTGAAGGAATTATCAAGATCCTATGAATTCAAGGGAAACTAAGAGAAGAATAAGTGTTTTGAGAACCATGAAAAAGGTATTGGGTCAAAGAAGATTAAGGGAAAGAAGGATTTTCTAACTTGTGATAACAATGGAAAGAATCACCCCGGTAAATGCATGAAAGGATTCAGATTTTTTTTATAAGTGTAAATAAAAGGGTCACCAGGAAAAAGAATGAAAAGGGAAGAAGGAAAATGTTGATATTAAGTGTTAAAACTACAAGAAGTTGAGGAACTATGAAAAATAATACCCCAATCATGAAGGTAATCTACCTCCAAAGAAGATAATGGATCAAGGTCAAGCATATGTTATTGACACAACCGAAGTGGAATGATTAATTTGCTTCTATATATGGATCTAAGAAATTTTTAGTAAAATTATTTTATTTATAATGTTCTCATCATTTGATTTATGAAAAATTTAAGGATTGTACTATGGTACATTTTCATTATGGATTTGAGAATAATATAATGAATGTAACCAATAGATGATATTTATTAGAATGATTTTTTTTGTAAACCACATGATTTATGGAAATAAAACCCTTAATATGTTCCTAATGTTGATATAATAATAAAGAAATGGTTGAATTGGATATGTGATGACTACCTTGGAACTGATTAATGAATTGACAATGGGTGGTCTATGATATCATTGATGGAGTTTACAATAATTATAAATTTAAGGAATATATCAGATAACATGTGTCTTAAATAAGGAATAAGGAATAATTCATGTTTCCAATAATTTTTTTTATGGTGATTCAAGTTATTAGTATTTTTCAAAGGGATACATGATGAAGTTATTATAATGTTTGGAATGTGAAAATTTAGAGTTACTTCATATTGATTAAAGTATAATGATAATATCAATTTGTAAATTTAGTGAACTTATTTCTAAAGAGTTGAATCATAATATTTTCGGAAAATTTAACCATTTAATAAATGGTTTAAGTTGATATTTGAACTAGATTTTATATGTTGTTGTAATAATTCAATATATGATGAATCAGGTGATAAGATATGAATTCGTAATTGTTCAATGGAAAATATTATGTTTATAGAAACATATAATTACTTATATTCATAGAGAGTGAAATAATTCGTCAACTCCAGGAAAAGTGATCTTGAAACCAAAAATGTTATCCTGGTACTTTCATTTCTGATTAATCAAATGGCCCCTTAGATCATCATGAATTTATGGCTTTATGATTGTTAACATTCTCTTAACTATATACTCTAGCTCTATTAGAACATCATTTTTATATTTTTCCTCTGTATCCATGTTTCAATTTCCCTCCAATGTTCTCCTACTAAGGGACCTATTTATGTAACCATTGTACATTCATTTCTATCTTATTAAGAATATCTAATATTAACACTTTTTAATATATGGTTATTTCAAGATATTTTATCTTCAAACCATATGTTTCCAAGATCATGTTTAAATTGTGATGATACAATCTATTTAAGGCGGGGAGAATGTAATAACCTGAAATTATAATGTAAGAAAATTATATTTGATAGTGTGGATGACATGTGACACCAATTGCTTATGGAAAATAAAACCCTCATAAGGAAAAATATATTTACTATTTTAATATATTCTATATAATGTTTTATTCATGCAACACCGAGTTACCATACATTACACTCAATATAGACTTTCTTCCAAATCTTACATTACACGCAATACCAAGTTTTAACCAAAAAATAATAAATTATTGAATTATTAATATTTAATATAACAAGACATAAACTAGACATTAAAATAGTGGTTATGAATATAATTAACGATATTATAAAAATATATGATTTACAATAATATAAAATGAATTCATAGGTTATATATTAATTTGAAATGAAAATATGAGCCGATTGAATATAAAGGGAAATATTATTATATTTATGTTCACAAAGATATTTTAACCTAATATATTTAATTAATAAAAATTAGTGGGTGATATTAATGTAATATATATGTATTATATTCAATATAATATTTTTTATATTCATCCAAAGAATTTTATGAGTTTAAGATAAAAACAAACCCAATTTTATGCATAAATACTATATTTATTAAGGCATTTTTACCACCTTTTAATGGAAAACCCATTTCAAATCCAATTTTTTATGATTTTATAAATTTAATATGAAAAAATAAACTTCATATTTATAATATAAACATAAAAATTAACTTAGGGTGAGTTTTTGGTATTTTTATGTGAAGATTCATTTTTTAATGAATAGTGAAAAATATTGAATTGTAGTTCAAAATTTCCTTTTCATCTAATTAAATTATAAGTATAAATTATGTTTTAGATTTGTTTTCAATTTTAATTACATCATATTTTTGTCCATTAATAAAATTTAGGTCATTGGGATAAATTTCACTTTGAAAATGACTATAAAAACATAGTAAACATTTGGATGTTTTTACCTTAACAACCCGGATTGTCTTCCTAAACGCGAGATTAAATTTAAATTAATTTCTACCAATTATATAAGCAGAATTTGGAAAAATGGATTCCATATTTGAAATCAGAATAATTTATAATATCTAACAATTTCCACTTACTTTTTGAAGAAAAATATTAGTAAAAGTGATAAAAAATTAATTACAATGATTAATAGAAAATTAAGGTTGATAAAGGACTAAACCTTATAATTAAGACTAAAAATTACCTATAAACTTGTCCAAAATCCATTGTATGAACATATTTATACCCTATCATCCCTTGTATCAAATTCAGTTTATTATCAGGGCCACATGCAATGTGAAAAACGTCTATAGAATTTATTATTGAAAATATTACAATAGTGACACTCCTCCTCCACTATAAAAGGGACTCCTCTTATCCCACTACCTCAAACATCTAAAAACACATATATTTGGACAATATAAACCCAAATAGATTTAAACAATTCCATCACATTTACCTTGATGACTCCATTTTGGAAGAACTCCTTCTAAGGAACCCTTTTGGTACAAACCAAAAGAAGTTACCCAATTAAGAGGTAAAATTATCTCACAAACTCTCTAAATTAGTTTCCATACTAAACCACCTAAAACAAAATTATTCAATGTTTATATAATAGAAAAAATATCCTCATTATACTAGGATGTTTTTTTGTAATGTTTTTGACCTACGCTGACACACACCTCCATCTAATGGGTAATATACATACTATTTCTGTGTACGGTGAACTACTGCCTCACAAAATGATGATTATTGATTTATTCCTTTAACCCCTCTCATGGTGGTAATTATGATGAATTATCTATTAATATATTAAATATATATTCTATTTATAATTTTTTATGCTTTTGTAAATTTTATTTAGAACATGACTTTATGATTTCCATCTTGTGTAAATACGATAATTTTGTTTGAGGAAGTGTGGAATACCACCCCAAAAAAGTGATATGACTCATTCATGACATACATTGATTGTATACACGATGGTTTCAATAAAACTATGTATCATATATAACATGGATATGATACTATAATTATCATACACATATGTATAATTTATTTTTAATTCTTTGAATGCAACAAAGAAATGAATGCAACGTTCATCCATACGTATGGCCTACCACCTCCAGGAACGATGCATTTCATTTCTTATATCCAAACATTTTAGATTATCCTATGTAACGACCCAAAGTTTTATTAATGGAAAACCCCTCTTGATCTTATTAAATGTCTCTTTATATAAAATGTTTTTATAAAATGTTATCTTCATTGGTTTTATGATAAGAATTGTGACCGTTACTTTTATAGCCGTTGAATAGTGATCACATGATTAGTATAAATATAGGGCTTTAACACATCCAATTTTACTTAGAAAAAGGAAGCGATGGCCTCATCCAGTATAATTGCCCCATACGAAGCCCATTTATCGGAGCTCGGAAAAGAGGTGGCTTCCTTGGGCTTTTCTCTTGACCGATCCCAAGCTAAGCTTCACCATTTCAAGCTCGAACAGGACCGTCTATGGGAGAAGTGGAAGTTGATAGAAATTACCACTCGAGCAATGTTATCCGAGCCACCCCAAGAGTCTGTCACCACCGCACACCATACCCTTAGGTCTTATGCGGCTATTTTAAGGGGTTATGTAACTAATCAATAGTATTATGTTCATGTACATTATTTTTGTATATAATAATGAATATAATTTCTTGTCATAATTGATACATTGTAAATAGTTTTTAAAGTAAAAATGGTGTTTTAGTTATTATTTAATTAAGAAATATATTTTATTAAATAAATGGATTTTTGAATTAAATAATATTTTAATAAATTATTATTATTATTATTAGATTAATTTTATTATATATAAATTATCATATAATTGTATGATTGCAAATATAATTTTTATTAAGGTTTGAAATCCATTTTTTTCAAAACTCGGGAATTTTCGATAAATGTCAGTTTTTATTTTAAAAGTGAAAATTAACATATTTAGAAAATTATTTAGATAAAATAAATGTTATTTTTGGAATCAGGACGTTGAAATTATCCAACGGTGAATTTTTCATAATTTTCTGAGAGGCAAATTTTTGAGTAAAAATTAAATACCGTTTAAATATATAATGTGTTTTATGACATCATAATGACCCAATAGTGATGTGATAAAATACTATAATCTTTATGTTCATACAATATATGTTTTACCATTAAAATAATGTGATTTTGGGTTTATTTGTCTTACTTTCCAAATCATTAATGGACCCCTTGAGACTTATTAAACACCTTGTATTTTTAAATTAATTTCCATGGGAGTGTGACTCACCTCCACATAAGCAACCCTATTATTTTAAGAATTTCGGACTTTGGCCTTATAAAATATTGTTTTCCTGTTCCTTTTTCCAAAACCCATGGGCAAAAACCATGGTATGGTTTGTGGTTTGGATTAATTTAATATAAGGGGTCCCAAACCTAAATAATAAATAATTCCCTCAGCTTTCCTATATAAACCCACCCAACCTCCCATTTTCTCCTCACTCAAATCCTTTGGAGTTCATCCAACCTCTTCCCTACTCTATATAGAATCATCCCAAGGTGCCCCAAGATCCCAAGAAGCCTCTCACAAGCCTCTCTCTAGCCTTTGGAAGCACACTTCCAAGTAAGGGTTTTTCCTTCCTTTCTCATTTTGTCCAATTTTCTTTAAGTTGGGTTGCCCTTTTAATTTCAATTATGAATGTTGGGGTATGGTATTGCACCTCCATCATACTTCACTCTTTATGTTTTAATGATGGGAGACCCCTTTCTCTCTCATTAAATGTCTCCCATGTACTCCCGTTACCATGCCAAAATTCCGAAAGGAACTTCTCTCTCCTCTTTTACATTCAAGCAATACTTTTGTATCATGAATCTAAATTACATTAAAATTGTTGGGACATATATCTATATGACCTAATTACTATCCATTACATGTAAATAAGATGAGGAACCCCTTTCTCTCTCATCAACCATTTTTATGAATTCTTATGTCACGCCGTTACGCTGCCGAAATCACACCAATTTTCTAAGCCAATGCCATTGTGTAGTGAATACCATGCCCATTTACCATCAAGGTTATTCACCTTTATGCACATTTACTTATTGATTATAAAGTTTCATGTATGAATTCCACATTCCTTTATTGTGGAATAAATTATTATGTTTTATGAATCCATGTTTTATGATCCATGTGGCACACTTGTGCATGAAATGAAATGTTTAAGAAGGGTGCGCCCTTATAGCGCTCCAATGCATTGGGTAAAGTATAGTATCATGATACGTCATGTGCAATGAGTGTTGACTCATGCTGATTCAAGTGCAATGATAGGTTACTCGTACTTTATGTGTAATGAGGATTTACTCATGATCCATGTGTAATGGGCCTTGGCTCATGCTAATTCCATGTTAAGTGTTGTTGGCACATTTCCATGTTATGATTATCATGCTTTATCATGCCTTTATGTTCATGTTTCTATTATTATCTATTGATATGCCTAATTTCTAACATGTATTGTAATCCTCATGTTTTTCCATGTGTATTCCCTTACTGGGCTTTATTGCTCACCCTTTTCTTATGCATGTCCTCAGGTTATCCCATGCAATGCTAAGTACGAGGGAATGTAGTGGTCATGTAAAGAATTTTTTCAATAAAGATGTTGTATTTCATGTTTTAAGTTTTTATGTAATGATCCTAAGCCCCAAAGACACTAAACCTCTCGATCTTCTTTGTTGTATCAAGTGAAGTTTTATATAATAAATCATGTTTAAGTTGTAATAAAAAGTAGGGTTGTCATAGTTGGTATCAGAGGATAGGTTTAGTTATTTTTGGGATTAGGATTAGAAAACCCTAGTAAAGCCTTAGATACAAGACTAAGTACAATAAAAAATTCCCTATGTTTTGGTGAGTATTGAGTAAGTGGGTTATCAAGAAAATACATCCCTGTCTGGATACGAGCAGGTAGAGGCGGCTCTGGCATAGATGTATCCTAGGGGTAAAACCCAAAAACACCGCTTTGAGCTAGACTCGAACGGGAACTGGTACCTGATAACTGGCCTTACTTCACTATTGGTTACGAAACTCCTGGGGGATATTCTTTGGTAAATTCACAAGCTTAGTATGAACCCTTATTAATGGAATTAAAAAATTCCCCTAAGAATATATGTTAGAAAGTAGATCATGAAAAGCCTAAATTGAAGCCTATAGACTCATGAGTTAAAGAAATGAAAGTTTATTTATAAGTCATCAACTTTTGTCTTTGGATTACCCTTTATGTGTTACCCCTAACTTTCCTTTTATTCTAGCCAATGGCCGATAATAGGAGAACTTGGGCTAACAACCGTTGTCAAGATCAGTGTGATGACTGTACTAATGAGATGCCCAATCCAATGGGAGCGGGAATCGCGAACTTTGTCACGCTTCTCTCTCAGATAACTCATGTTTTGAATAGAAACATGGGTCAAGAGAAACGTTCAAACCCCCCTAAGAAAGAAAAAGTCGTTATCGAGAGATTCATGAGACAAAGGCCTCCTACTTTTAGTGGATCATCCGATCCCACAATCGCTGAACAATGGATCAACTCCATTGAAAATATCTTCTCCATCCTTCAATGTTCTGAAAAGGAGAAGGTTCTCCTGGCGTCTTATCATATGGAAGGTGAAGCTGATCAATAATGGACTTTGATCAAAAATATGAAGCCTGAGGAGGAGATCGAGGCGTTGGAATAGAAGGATTTCTGGAATATGTTTTTTGATAAATATTTTCTGCACACCCTCCAGCTTAATATGGAAAGGGACTTCCTTTACCTCAAGAAAAAAGATGAAGAATCTATTGGAGCGTACAAGGAAAACTTTACAAGGCTTGCACGATATGCTTCCAGCTTTGTCGTTACCCCAGAATGAAAAGTTTACCACTTCTTTGGTGGGCTGAAGCCTAACCTTTAGAAAGAATTGGAGATCCGTGACTTTGATAGCTATGAGTAAATTGTCAGATGTGCCCTCATGGTCAAAATGGAGATCGGAGAATCACATGGGTATCATGGGAATAAGAAGCGTAAGGTGGAATTCAATGCTGGTGGGCCGATGGATAAATCCAATGGTGCTAAGAAGTTCTAGCACCCCACTTGCCAAAAGTGCGGAAATAAGCACCCTGGAAATTGCCTTAAGGGGACGAGGAAATGCTTCAGGTGTGTAAGGGAAGGGCACCCAGCTATTAATTGTTGGCAAGAAAGGCCAGCGGTTGCGACAAAGGATAGGAAAGCTCCATTTGAACCTCAACACGTTGTTCAATGCTACAAATGCAAATAGCTGGGTCATTTTTCAAATCAGTGGCCTAATCCAAGGGTTTTCAGAGGCTTCCAACAACCTCCAAGGCAGCAAGGAAGAGCTTTTTCCATCACTTCTGCCGAAGTGAACCCCGCCAACGAAGTGGTGATAGGTATGCTAGTTATTCATTCAAGAATAGTGAACATACTTTTTGATTCAGGTTCTACGCATTCTTTTATATCTTGAATGTTTAGTAGAACAATCCCAACACTACCACAAATCATGGAAGTGAAGATTTCGGTGAGCACGGAAAATGGGGCAATCATTGCATCCCAGAATATAAGTCCTCCCCTATTATAATATGTGGATTGAATTTCCCAGCGAACCTCGTCATACTCCCTCTGGTGGAATTTGATGCAATTCTTGGCCTGGATTGGCTTTCCTTATATAGAGCCAACATAAATTACCGGGAGAGGGAAATCACACTTCATATGGAGAATTGACCCCCGATTCTCTATAAGTGTAAGGAGTAAGATGGATCTCCTTTAGCTCCATCATCTCAAGCATGGATATTACTGCCCTATGATCATGCGTATCTGGATCAGATGATTGAGTCCATGGAAGAAATCATCCTTGAAGAAATGCCTATTGTGAGGGAATTCGCTGTAGTGTTTCCCGAGGAACCGCCTGGTCTTCCTCCTAGAAGAGATTTTGAATTCTCAATTGAACTTATACCCGGGGCTTTACCAATATCCAGGACTCCATATAGAATGGCTGTTGTAGAGCTTGAAGAGCTGAAGAAACATCTACAGGAGAATCTGGATAAAGGGTTTATATTCCCAAGTGCTTCACTATGGGTTCCACCAGTCCTCTTCGTCAAGAAGAAGGATGGGTCAATGTGGATTTGCATCAATTACCGTGAACATAAAAAAATCACGATAAAGAACAAGTATCCTCTCCCAAGAATTTATGACTTGTTTGATCAGCTGTGTGGAGCACAATACTTCTCCAAGGTAGATTTTCGGTCGGGATATTATCAAGTAAGGGTGAAGAAGGAAGATGTCCCCAAGACTGCTTTTCATACAAGATATGGGCACTATGAATTCATAGTAATGCCTTTCGGACTCAAAATTTCACCAGAAATCTTCATGGACTTGACAAATAGAGTCTTTAGAGATTACCTAGACAAATTTGTGGTAGTCTTTATAGATGATATTCTAATATATTCCAAAACCAAGGAGGATCATGAGGAGCATTTAAGAACATTACTAGAGACTCTGTTCAAGGAGAAGCTCTATGAAAAGTACAACAAGTGTGAGTTCTGGTTGAAGGAGGTCTCATTATTAGGCCATATCATCACAAGCAATGGGATATCTGTGGATCTCTCAAAAACAGATGCAATTGAGGGATGGCTGAGGCCGACATCGGTAACTGATATTCGTAGCTTCTTGGGGTTAGCTGGATATTATCAAAGATTTGTGATAAATTTATCACGATTTTCCAACCATATTACCAAGCTAACTCAAAAGGGAGTAAAGTTTTCTTGGAGTGATGAATATTAATAAAGCTTTAAGGAGTTGAAAAGGAGGCTTATCACTGCGCTCATGCTCACATTACCCACAAGTGGAGAAAGTTTTGTGGTATTCAGTGATGCTTCAAAGAAGGGATTAGGCTGTGTGATGATGAAAAATGATAAAGTGATATCCTATGCCTCAAGTCAGTTGAAAATCCATGAGCAAAACTATCCAACGCATGATCTAGAGTTGGCAGCGATGATCTTTGCCTTGAAAATCTGGTGGCATTATCTCTATGGGGATAAATGTGATATATATACTGACCACAAGAGTCTTAAATATATATTCACCTAGAAAGAGATTAATATGCACCAGAGAAGATGGATAGAGCTCATCAAAGTTTATGACTTTTCAATCCATTACCACCCTAGGAAAGTGAACAAGGTGGCAGATGCCCTAAGTAGAAAGGATCCAGTGATTCTATCAATGATGAGAATTGAGAAGGATCCAATATTCTTAGACTTGATGAAAATGGACATGGGAATCATAGAGAAGGGAACATCATCAATCCTTTCACAAATTATTACCCAATCGTCTCTTTTAGAAAGGTTAAAGGATGCTCAAAAGGGTGATGTAGGAATTCAAGAAAAAGTGGAAGCTATTGAAAAAGGGAAATCCTCATAGTTTAATATTAATGAAGAAGGAATTGTGCGGTTTTGGAAAAGACTATGTGTTCCATAAAGTTCGGAGATGAAGAAGGAACTTTTGGATGATGCACATAGTTCAAATTTCTCTATTCACCCAGGGAGCTCAAAGATGTATCAAGATCTCTGAGAAAACTTTTGGTGGGATAATATGAAGAAGGAGATCGCTGAATATACATCAAAGTGCCTGGTGTATCAGCAAGAGAAGGCAGAGAGGCAGAAGTCTAAGGGGATGATGAAACCATTTCCCATACCATAATGGAAATGGGAGAACATCACCATGGAATTTTGCACCAGACTTCCAATGACATCCAAAGGCAACAATGCAATCTGGGTTGTTATGGATTGTCTTACAAAGACTGCACACATTATTCCTATTCGGGAGGATTTCTCATTGGATCAACTGGCACAGATATATATCAGAGAAGTGGTAAGGTTTCATGGAGTACCACTATCTATTGTGTCTAACCGAGATCCAAGATTCTCCTCTATGTTTTGGAAGAGTCTTCAACATGCTCTAAATACTAAACTGAACTTCAGTAGAGCCTATCATCCTCAAACTGATGGGAAATATGAGCGGACTATCCAAACACTTGAGGATATGTTGAGAGCGTGCTCAATGGACTTTGAAGGAGGATGAGATCAACATCGTCCTCTGGCTGAGTTCTCTTATAATAACTGTTTCCACTCGAGCATCCAAATGGAACCATATGAAGCCCTATATGGGAAAAGGTGCAGAACACTGGCATGTTGGGATGATGTTGGTGAATGTAAGCTGCTTGGACCAGAAATGGTCGAGGAAATGGTGGAGAAGGCGAAAACCATTCAACAACATATCATGGAAGCCCATAGTCGATAGAAGAGTTATGCAGATCATCATCGACGAGACCTTGAGTTTAAAGTTGGAGACATGGTTTTTCTACGCATATCTTCGTTGAATAAGGTCATGAGTTTGGAAAGAAATGGAAGTTAAGTCCAAGGTACATCAGACCCTTCGAGATTCTTGATCGTGTTGGGGCTGTGGCCTATCGACTAGCACTTCCGCCTACAATGGACAAATTACATGATGTCTTTCATGTATCCCTCTTAAGGAAGTACATACCGGACCCTTCACATGTACTCTCTTCTGATGTGGTACAATTGGAAGACGTTCTTTCTTATGAGGAGCAACCAGTGAAGATCTTAGATCGTAGAGAAAAAGTTATATGAAATAAGACAATGCCCCTCCTCAAGGTGTTGTGGAGAAACCACAAGGTTGAAGAAGCGACTTGGGAATTTGAGGAAATGATGAAGTTGAGTTACCCACATCTGTTTTAGTGTGGGAAAAGGAAAATTTTGAGGGAGAAATTTCTTAAGGGGGGAATATTGTAACAACCCAAAGTTTCATTAATGGAAAATACCTCTTGATCTTATTAAATGTATCTTTATATAAAATGTTTTTATAAAATGTCAAATTCATTGGTTTTATGATAAGAATTGTGATCGTTACTTTTATAGCCGTTGAACAGTGATCACATGATTAGTATAAATATAGGGCTTTAACACATCCAATTTTACTTAGACAAAGGAAGTGATGTCCTCATCCAGTAGAATTGCCCCATACGAAGCCCATTTATCAGAGCTTAGAAAAGAGGTGGCCTCCTGTGGCTTCGCTCTTGACCAAGACCAAGCTGAGCTTCACCATTTCAAGATCGAACGAGACCGTTTATGGGAGAAGTGTAAGTTGATAGAAATTACCACTCGAGTGATGTTATCCGAGCCACCCCAAGAGTCTGTCACCATCGCACACCTTACCCTTAGGTCTTATGTGGCTTTTTAAGGGGTTATGTAACTAATCTATAGTACTATTTTCATGTACATTAATTTTTTATATAATAATGAATATAATTTCTTGTCATAATTGATACATTGTAAATAGTTTTTAAAGTACAAATGGTGTTTTTCGTTATTATTTAATTAAGAAATCTATTTTATTAAATTAAGGTATTTTTGAATTAAATAATATTTTAATAAAATATTTTTATTATTATTATTAGATTAATTTTATTATATATAAATGATCATATAATTGTATGAATGCAATTATAATTTTTATTAAGGTTTGAAAGCCATTTTTGTCAAAACCCGTGAATTTTTGATAAATGTCGGTTTTTATTTTAAAAGTTAAAATTAACATATTTAGAAAGTTATTTAGATAAAATAAATGTTATTTTTGGAATCAGGACGTCGAAATTATCCAATGGTGAATTTTTCATAATTTTCTGAGACAGTCAAATTTTTGAGTAAAAATTAAATACCGTTTAAATATATAATGTGTTTTATGACATCATAATGACCCAATAGTGATGTAATAAAATACTATAATCTTTATTTTCGGCCAATATATGTTTTACCATTAAAATAATGTAATTTTGGGTTTATTTGTCTTACTTTTTAAAGCATTAATGGACCCCTCAAGACTTATTAAACACCATGTCTTTTTAAATAAATTTCCATGGGAGTGTGACCCACCTCCACATAAGCAACCCTATTATTTTAAGAATTTAGGACTTTGGAATTATAAAATATTGTTTTCCCCTTCCCTTTTCCAAAAACCATGGGCAAAAACCATGGGATGGTTTGTGGTTTGGATAAATTTAATATAAGGGGTCCCAAACCTAAATAATATAGAATTCCCTCACCTTTCCTATATAAACCCACCCAATCTCCCACTTCCTCCTCAATCAAAGCCTTTTGAGTTCGTCCAACCTCTACCATAATCTCTCTATAATCCCCCCAAGGTTCCCCAAGCTCCCAAGAAGCCTCTCACAAGCCTCTCTTTAGCCTTTGGAAGCACACTTCCAAGTAAGGGTTTTTTCTTCCTTTCTCATTTTCTCCAATTTTCTTTAAGTTGTTTTGCCCTTTTAATTTAAATTATGAATGTTGGGGTATGGTTTTTCACCTCCCTCATACTTCCCTATTTATGTTTGAATGATGGGAGTCCCCTTTATCTCTCATTAAATGCCTCCCATGTACACCCGTTACCATACCGAAATTCTGAAAGGAACTTCTCTCTCCTCTTTTACATTCAAACAATACTTTTGTATAATGAATCTAAATTACATTAAAATTATTGGGACATGTATCTATATGACCTCATTACTGTCCATTACATGTAAATAATATTAATAACCCCTTTATCTCTCATCAACCATTTTTAAGAATTCTTATGTCACGTCGTTACGCTGCCGAAATCGCACCGATTTTCTAAGCCAATGCCATTGTGTAGTGAATACCATGCCCATTTCCCCATCAAGGGTATTCACCTTTATGAACATTTACTTATTGATTATAAAGTTTCATGTATGAATTCTACATTCCTTTATCGTGGAATAAATTATTATGTTTTATGAATCCATGTTTTATGATCCATGTGGCACACTTATGCATGAAATGAAATGTTTAAGAAGGGTGCACCCTTATAGCGCTCCAATGCATTGGGTAAAGTATACTATCATGATACATCATGTGTAATGAGTGTTGAATCATGATAATTCAAGTGAAATGAGGGTTTACTCGTGCTTTATGTGCAATGATGATTTACTCATGCTCCATGTGCAATGGGCCTTGGCTCATGCTAGTTCCATGTTAAGTGTTGTTGCCACATTTCCATGTTATGATTATCATGCTTTATCCTGCCTTTATGTTCATGTTTCTCTTGTGATCTATTGATATACCTAATGTCTAACATGTATTTTACTCCTCATGTTATTCCATGTGTATTCCCTTACTGGTCTTTATATCTCACCCTTTTCTTATGCATGTCCTCAGGTTATGCCATGAAATGCTAAGTACGAGGGAATGTAGTGGTCATGTAAAGGATGTTTTTAATAAATATGTTTTATTTCATGTTTTAATTTTTTATGTAATGATCTTAATCTCCAAAGACACTAAACCTCTCGATCTTCTTTTTTGTATCAAGTGAAGTTTTATGTAATAAATCATGTTTAAGTTGTAATAAAAAGCAGGGTTGTCATATCCTAACTAAAAATGTACTGAATATATATGATAATTAAATCATGGTTTACATTCTTTATATGATTAAATAATTATCTATGCAATGTGAGAAAAAAATGAACAGTCAAAACATACTTAAGAAAACTAGGCAATTATCACCAAAAAATGTTAAAATAATGAAAGAGTATTAACAAACAAGAAATAAAATATTACAAGGAATTCATATATGATGTTATAAAAATATGTATGATTATGGAATATGTTAGTAACATATTTTAAACCACATTATATTAGGATAAAGATCACACAAAAAAATAAGGTTAAGGTAAGGGGTTTCGTCTCAATTTACATTCCATTGAGACTTATTTTTCTTATGAACCAATTCACTTTTTATGCTGTATACACTAACATTTTACATGTAATATCATGAATATACATACTCTCATGATATTATAAGTATAATTTGATTCACGAGAAATTATTATTTAAATGTTTAGAATGTTGTGGGAAACTTTGGAATGTTTAAAGGTAATTTTTCCTCAAGAAAGTTTTAATGTCAACAACCCTTGTTGTTTTTTATCTTCCTTTGAGGTAATATTTATAAATACATATTCATTATATAATATGTATATATGGAAAGTCACATTTTTTATTAATAAAATTATTTATTTGATATGATAAAAGTTTTAGACAGGTAATACATGTTTTGGGGACCGTTTAAGGTAAGCCCTATAGGTTGGGTATCAGTTAATGAAAGTCCCTCGATGCATCAGTAGTATCATGGGATAAAATTAGGTTTGAAAAACCATTTGTGTTTATAAAAAGTATGATATAAACTATCTTGTTAAATGTCTTGATAATACTGTTAAGTTTGGAAAAATGAAATTGGTTTGTGATCAGTATGTTTTAAACCATCTTCTGAAAGGTCTTGACAGTAATGGTTCCAAGTACCTAGGAAACAAAGAGTCCAATAAATAAAATTTAAATAATTTAGAATTTAGTTATTATCATTATTTATCCATTATATTGTGTGTCAACATATCTATGGATGCATTTATTGCTAATTTTATTTATTAATGGCATGTGTTTTAGTTTCTTACCTTATCATATTGATTCTGCATTTTCTAGTTTTTTAATGGAATGTGTTATCACTTATTTAACTTTATGTGTTAATATATTATTATTGATTAATTATTTCTTCCACTTTACTTACCCTTACTGAGAATTTTATCTCCCCCTTATTATGTTTCCTATCCCAAAATTATGAATAATAAAACATTGAATAATCTTTCAATGAAATAGTTTATTTCATTTTATTATGTATCATGTTTGTATATCTTATTTCCCAATGTATTATGGGTATCTTGTATATAATACAAATTTCTAGGATTTCTAAACTGAACAATCATTTGGGGTTGGATTCATTTTAATCATGCTAATGTAATAAAATAATGCACCAACTCCGTGCTTTTGAGGCCAGGGTGTTACATTACATCTGTAGATGTTTCAATGAACTTTATCAGATTGACATTTTCAAGTAGATCAATGCAGGAAGGGATAATATAATCCCATCAAACTTATTATATGATAATGTCATATTTTTTTGGGAAATCCTCATAGAATACTATATATATGATTAATGAATTCTTCTCACACTATGAGGTAGTGGATGAAAAACACATAAGTTGGAAAAAATATTTTTTTATCTTTGGAGATAGACTCACTATTGGGAAAAAAATAAGGCCACCAAAACTCTTGGAGTAAACAAATTTCATCTACCTTTTACTTATCTTGGTGTTCCCTAATTCTGTTTCAAGGTTCAATGGTATTATATTGAGGACATATATTATGGAATCATTATTCATATGACTAGATGTAAGGGTAAATATATGTATCATGATATTAAGGCATGCCTCATTGACTCATTGATCACATCAAAATGTATGTGTTCATTCTCTCTTTATAGATTGCCAAGAAATATCTTTAGTGAACTCCAATGCATGATGAGGAACTTCATTTGGAAATTATCATTCAATGAAAGAATGAGAACCACATTTTCATGGAAGGATTGTATTAATCCCATTGAGCTGTGGGAACTTAAATTCAAGAATATTAGGATTTTTAATGATTGACTCATTAAAAAGTTTATGTGAAAAATATTAACTTATAATGATTCATCTATAGATTTTTATCATGATGGTTCAAGATGAAGAATATTAATGGGTATCCTCACTATCTATCTTCATCTATTTGGACTTATATTATACATTCCATCAATGATCTAATATAGAATTCAAAATGGTTAGTTAGTAATCATTCTGGCAACAAATTTTGGGACTCCCCTAGCTAGAAAGTCATCTTCAAACAAGAAATATACCTTCCAGCCTACATTACATGATTGTGGAATAATTATTGATTCATAGATATAGAAATGACAATATTTTTACATCTCAATTAAATCTATTGATTTAGAATACACTTTTATGGACAATGAAATTCTAATCTGGAAGCTAAATAGAAATTGGAATTTTATTACCAAAGAGTTTTATAACTTGCAATATGGTGGATCCACTCAACCACCTACCTAGTATCTCAATTTCAAGGAAATTGTTTCTAACATTCAAGAAACATAATTATTTAGATAATTTGTATGAATTGGCTTCCCACCCATGATAAATTGAGAAAATATGGATAGTGAATTGTCTCTACTTTTCATATATGATTGTAGTCTATTGAAACTGTGGAACACTTGTTTTTGTGCTGCTCCTTTTCCCATAAGTTATGGAAATATATTGGTGATATTTTAAATATTTATTTGGGTGTTCAAAAATATCTTGATGAATTAATGAATCACATTAGAAAATCTGGAATATGTGAGCAGATTCAGAATCTACTACTAGATGTTGTTACAGATGCTTGTCATACAGCTTGGAAAGTCCAAAATGCTTCCCGGTTTGAAAACATGACTCACTATTTTCATGTTGGTGCATTATAGATCCACCATGACATAAATATTACTAAATAAATTCAATATGGATTCATAGAAAACACATTCATAGATATTAATACAATTCTTCTACTTGGAATATTCGGTAGAACGGGGTGACCTTTGATGATAAAGAGTATATGATGGATTCCTCCTATCTCTCCATATTTTAAAGAAAATGTTGATAGAGCATCATCTAGAATTTCGGGATGAGTGGGTTGTGTTGGAATCCTTTTCACGCATTTTGGTTCCTTCAAGGGTTTCTTCAATAATTTTATTATGTCGGGGATTTCCTATAAAACTAAAATGTAGACCACTATCTATGCTATCAAGGATGTTTTATATCATAATTGGAAGGTGTTATGGATTGAATCAGATTCTTAACTTGTTTTTAATGATATTAAATCAAGGAATAATAAAATACCATGGAGAATTTTACCTCATTGTATTGTATGTCTCAGTCACACCATGTATCTCAATATAATAGTCATACATGTTTATAGGAAGGATAATCATGTAGCTGATGCACTGTCAAAGAGACCAATCATGGAAATGTCTACCATGTGGTCTTTTAGGGATCCGTATTACTGTATACCTTTGGTATAGGAAGAAATGAGGGGAGTGGTTCATTCCAAACTATGTAAAACCCCTTGTTCTTCTTAACTTTATACTTTCATTTTTATGTTTAATATTTTATAGGGCCGACCTGACCAAATGTTGTGTTTTTCTGGTATATACACCCTACATGAGTTGGATAACCTTATCAATACCCATTTTTTTGGTTCTAGGTTTTTTCTAAAAAATCCATGCTATTGGTGAATTATATGACTACTTACCCCCTCTTCCTCACTCTACCTTTATAAGTATAGATGGTGATATTTGTTTTTGTTATAGATCACACCATGACACTATGGTTTGGTGTTGGAGATCACACAATGATGATGGGTTGGTGTTATAGATCCCTTTTTATAATGAGGATATGATATGTGGTGGGGTTCATATATGGTTAAGGGAGGGAAAGAGGTTGATATCATTCACAATAATGATACCATTCTACCTTGGATATGATATGTGACATTTGATGAGGAGGTGATATGGATTTTGATCCATGTTGGAACCAGATGCTATACCTTGTAGTTGGTTAGGATAGGTAATGATATATCTATATCTAAATTATATATGGATAGATATGTGAAGAGATATGCATTAAAAGAATGAGGGTATAATATGTTTGATGTTGGGATGTGTGAGTGTAAAATAATTTGGGAAAATATTATAGGGTTTTGTTGCATTATATTCCTTGATACAATGTTACAATATTGTATTGGATATTTGGTGAGTGTTTTATAAATAGGTTGGAATTTGTTATATGAACTATTTATGTGCATGTTGGTTTAGTAGTTTATCCACTAGTTCATTAGTAAAATCTTTTAACTAATTTAGGAGAGACCTTGAGTATAATAATTTTTAGTATAAATGGTATGCTCACCCAATATATATAAAAATAAATTCTTCAGGTTCCAATATTATTCTGTGGAGATTTTTGGACATTATTATCTTGTATATTGTGGGTGATATTGAGTATATACCGTTGGAATGGAATTTTTGTATTTGATTTGAGACTATTACCTGTAGTTGTTGATATTGCTCATGAATTATGGGATGGTTTTGGTTTAGTTTTATAATATATGATGGAGTTTATTTTTGGTTTATTTAACCTATATCTTGATCATTATTATTATTGATTTAGGTTCTTTTAATACATGATTATTTTATTCCATTGATGCCAATTGCTAACCTAGGTGTATTATAGGTAGGACTAATGGGTTATTATCTCTTTTCCATTATTTTTATCTAAGGAGGGGTACCTTTTGAGGGAGGGAACATGATAGAATTGTATCATAGTTTTTTTATTAAGGTATAGGATGTAGTTTGTAGTTAGGTACTGTGAGAATTTCTTAGGTTTGTTGGGAAATGGTTTTAGTCGATCTTAGTTGGTGACATAGTCTAAGGATATCTACTAAGATACTGAATTTTAGGGCCCACCATGACCTAACATAAGGATGATGAGTCTATCAAATGACCAACTAAGGTGGAACCATATGTAGGTTATAGACTTCAGAGAAGTATTTTTAGGTCCCAAAGGTTAACATAAGGTGGTCTAGAGTGGTGAGGAGAATAGAATGAATTAAAAAATGAAATAGATTAATTATATATATTAATTATTAATGTTAATTATTAGAGTTAATTACCAAAGAAATAAAATAATGAACACAAGGACATTTTTATAGGAGTTTAGTCCAAATTGAAACTAGTCAACTCGAATACATCTCAACTTAGTGAGAGATTCATTATGCACTAATAAGAATTTTGAAGGAAAATAATAACACAATTACAGAATCATTTAAAAAGGTGGATAGATAAACAAAGTTACTCTGATTTTTATATAGGTAGTCACAACCCATTTATATCACTTTATTTAGATAATGGGAGTCACAACCAAAATGAACCTAAAATTAGAATCATGTTTTTGAAACTTGAAGAATATAAGAATAAATTATTTTAATTATTTATAAATAAATAGAAAAATAATGTGTACATTTAAGATAAGAAGAATTATTACATATGAAAGAAACTAGAAGAAGAATAAAAATGGTGAAAACAATGGTACTAGTTTTTGAGTTGAGGATTGAATCATCCAGTTAATGGTTTAAAATGGGAAGAAGATGTAATTAAGCACTTGAGATATCATTTGGATGATGAAACATGGATTCCATGGTAAATTACAGATCATACAACACTTTGAAAGATCACTGTTTTATTCCTATTGAGAAATATTGTGTCGAAGTTATTATCGATAATGTTCAATCACTTTCAGCACTTCTTAGTCTCCATTTAAATAGAAAACTTCAATGATTAACACATAACTTCCATGAATAAATTAATTCAAAAATAATAATAACAATAATAGTTATAGAAATATCAGAGAGAGAATTTATCGTTATAATAATTATTTAGGAGAGTGGAAGCTATAATTCACATTAATCATAAAAATAATTATTTGAATGTAAAACATAAAGATCAGTTAAAACGAATTAGAGTTACCAATTAAATAATTAATATAGACTACATAATAATGTTTCACACACAAATTTAAATATACCATTTAAATTAATTTAAATAATTCCATGCATATCATTGTAGACACCATAAAATGTGTTCCATGCACTTTTTTGTAGAGTGAAGATATGATTCTAACATATAAAACAAATGTAAAGTATTAGTAAAGATGTTTTAACCAGGAAAGAAGATGATGCAAGCTGGATTTCTATGTGCCAAAATACGACTCCATACCAATGTATAAGGGTACTGATTTTCCATCCAGGAGAAGGTAGTGTATTCCAAGATCAGTGATGGAAAGGATTCTACACATTAAATTTAATTTCCATGTTTTTTCGGAGAATAAATAGTGTATTTACGTTATCCATAAGTGTAGATCTATTCAGGACATTTAATTTGACTGGTCATAGAGCCCAAACAGACTTATAGATCAAAAGCTATGGCATTTGGAAGATGGATAAATTTTATAAAGGGACCTATATGGAGGACCTACACGGAAGACCTACGCGAAGAACCTACACGGACGACCTATGTAGACAACCTATCTTCGACTATGTACCCTCCTTGCCTATATTTAGAAACCTTGGGCTCCCCATTTAAAAAGAGGAAAAAAGTTTGAATAATTATCAAAGCTCCCATTGCATAGAACTTTTCCAAGATCCCCTAATTGTTTTAAGGTATCTCTCTAAAACTTGAGAGAAGAGAGAATTAACTGGGGAAACATGGTTTAAAGTCCCATAAAGTTCTAGAACACATGAGAAATGTGGATCACCTACACAGAGCACCTACGTGGAGCACCTGCGTGGAGCACCTGCGCAGAGAACCTGCACGGAGCACCTACATGAACCACCTGTGTGGAGCACCTACGCAGAGAACCTCAATTACATAGCATGGCAGAGCACCTTCATGGACATGTTGGTCCATACTGTGTGGGTTGCGCTCCTGCACCCTTGCTCAAGATTAGTGCTGGGCTACAATCCCCGTCCCTTCAGATCGATGCCTTCGCTTCCGTCACTAACCCCCATGAAAAATGCAGAGTCGCACCGTTAACTTTTTGAATCCAGTCGAATACATTTTACATTGCACCCTTTATGTGGCCCAACTTCCAACCTTGGAATCCCATGATCTGAGACACTCCTTCACACTCAATGAAGTTCCTTGAGTTGACTTTATCCTCTTGGTTTCTTTCACATGTTACGATTTTGGACTCTCCTTATGGATTCCTCGAGTACCTTGAGTCGATACACTCATGAAAAAAACTCCTCACCTTTATCCATTCCTCCTTATATTGGACCCTTTTCCAATGAAAATAGAATAGAGGGAAGGCTCATCGCCTCATCCTCTTCTACGGTCGACGTGCCCTCTTCCATCAGGGAAGGAGGAAAAGTGTGAAGTGTCATTGTTGAATCTTTCACATCCTCTTATTTCTCACACGGAGCATGACTCAATTGGGATTAGAGATATGTGATGGTTACTACATGTGCACAAACAATCCCCCAAAGGAACTACGATAACTCTAATTCCTATTCAAACTAGGATATGTAGGAAGTAATCTCATGGCCCGAGCTCACTGGGCATCCTCCTTAGGAAATAAACCCCGAATTAAATCTTTAAACCATCAAGGCATATTTTTCATGAAGTACGCCCAAACTCATCTTTATCAAGGGACCATACTCTCCTAGGAGATTTATCAAACTACATGGTCTTTGATTCCCATTAATAGGAGATACGTAGGAAGCCTCCTTGAGGTTCAAACCCAACACTTCAAATCAACCCTATTATCCTTGGGAAATATTCCCAATAGGGTATAATCCTAATTGGAAACTCATATCCTTTCCATGTTCCTTGGGCTGATTCAGCATAAGTCCTACACTATGTTTTGACTAAGCACATTTTTCTTAGAGGTCCTTATCACATGACCTTAAAAGTTATGATGAGTCCTATTAAGCGACACCAAACTACGAGGGTTTTTATTCCTTTCACTAGGATACGTAGGTAGCCCATTTTATGGGCACAATCCCAAGATCAATACAAACCTTCATCTCCCTGGATGACAATAAATTTCAGAGTGCCCCACTAAGTGGATTAAAAACCAGTATCATTACAATGATGATTAAAAGAGTCGCTGATCGGTATATTAGAGGATACCATTGATAAACATCCTCAAATACATACAGATGTTTCCATTGATGAATAACCTTGAATGTATACTGATGATTCAAAATGTTACACATGTTAATAAGTGATTGTAAATTCCAAGGGATACTTATGATATACTTGGTGAATTAATAAGGATTCACAAAAATATCTTAAATATAAAAAGAGAGACCTAGAGTAGACAATAATTCCCCCCAAAAGGGTGTGATGAGTCCAACCTCTCATCCTCTTGACCAATGCACGTTCTTAAATATCGTAAAGTTCTAACTTACCGAATTCCTGCCTTTGGAAAGTAGGTACCTTTTTGATAAAGAACTATTGGGAGTTTCCAGTTCCATAAATAAATCCAATGGAAACTGCCTAGAAATAGTGATTCTTAAAACTAGAACACATGTTTCAAGGAACTATGAAACAATTGTATGATTATTTTTCTATTTAAACTTCGAAAGTCTTTAATAAAGAACACAATAAAAATATGAATAATATTGAATTGAATACTATAAATTAAGTTTGAATAAATTCCATGTCATTAAATATTAATTTAGAAAATAATTAAAATGAATAATTTATATATTAATAAAAAATTCTACATTAAGCAGTAAATATGATGCATCTGACTACCTTAAAAGAAAACCAAAATTCAGTACAATATTGACACATGTTCCAAATATTTAAATCTTTTTATAAACATGTTTAATAATCAATAAAAATAAAAATAAAATAAATAAAATAATAATTATTCATATATTATAGAAATAGATAATCACATGTCTTAAGAGAAATAAAAATTGGAACGGTTTTAAAATAAAATAAGTGGAATTTTAAATAATTTTAACTCGAGTTTAAAAAAATGAAAATAGTGGTAGAAAAATATTTAATTTTTGTTAATAAAAATATCAATAAGTGGTATAAAAACAAATTTAACTATATTTTTTTAAAAAAACTTAAAATGTGTTTTTAAAAAAATTCAAATTGAGTCTAAAAAAATATTAGGTATTTAAATAAAATGATCTTTACTTAAAAAAAATAACTGGTCGTAGAAAAAATTAACTGGTGTTTAAAACAATTGTAAATGACTATTTAAAAACATATAAATGGTGGTAAAATAAATTTCTCGATCGATATCAAGATCCTGGTACCATTTCTGTTTCTATGCAAGATAATTTTACCAGGGTAACGTGCTACCGATGCATAATGATACTATCACATTTAAAGTAGGTGTTACCATGGTTCCACCACACTGTTCTACCACTAAGATAAATGCCAAGGATCTTCTACATGATACTATCTTTATAAAAACAATGTTTCCATAGAAAATGGATGAAGGGTAATATTTATACCATTATTTAATTGAGATACATCCACTATATAATAGATGATAGATCGAAAAGGAGGAGATATTAGTGTATGGAGAAAACTTTTCAGGAGGTAGGAGATGATGAAAAATTCACCATTTTATGTAGGAGTTTTTTCAATATAAACATAAATGATTTTTCATCCCATATGAATGACATAATTAGTGATAGATCCTACAGTTTCAAATTTACATACACTTGATATATTTCATATTGATGAAATAAAACTTCAATCTGACTTATATATCAAGATATATCATCATAAAATACGGAAATATATAATATAAAATAAGTATAAAAATTACTAAATTATTTCAGATATTCATCCAATTTTTTATATTTTCATTCAGTTGAATGAATTGTATAAACATTTATTATATTTCCAACTCAAAAAATGGAATGTGAGTCTAACTAATACCAAAATAGTTATCATTGATCAAAAGATGATTTTAAATTTAAGAAATTCTAGAATTATTGAACAGTTGCAAAACATTTGTGCAATTTTTAATGAATTAAAAATACAATTTTAGAATTCATTTTATTTTAATTATATGTATATAAATCTATGTTTTATCCAATAGAAAATGTTTCTTGAGAATATGATCTATATAACTCAACTTAAAATAGTGTAACTAAGGAAATTTTAAAACACTATAAAATGAAAAATATTATTCAAACAAAAAACATGAAATATGATTAGAAAAAATGGAAACATCATAAATAATGATTTATAATTTTTCACATTATAATAAAATGAATTTATACTTTTTATCATTCATATGAAATAACAATTATAAAATTTCAATCACTAAAAATAATGTTATAATAAAAATAAGGAGACCCATTTAGAATTGGTTTTCACATAAAATAATAAGAGGGTATGGAATATAAAAAACATTATCTAAATATATTTAGTTAAAAAAAATATCAATACATTATAGAACATGCCCAAATATTTCCCCCTTTTTCCTTTATTACAAAATGTGAACATTTAAAACCAAAAACATTTAATTTGCTCATCCTTTTTATAAATAAATAAATATATTATAGAAAATATCATAATAAATATGAAAATATAAAAGTACTACCTTTCTAATATCCCGAAATCAAATTTAATTTTTTAAAACTATGTAGAGTCTAATGAATAAAAATCATTATTATGAATAAAATAAAATATAACTGTACAATTGGAACATAACTTTTAATACAAAATTTCTAGTTTTGGCACCAGATAAAATATTAGTAATAAAATTATCAATAGGATGGTCATTTTTAATCTCCCATGATATTGAATTATCTTAAGAGGGACCCTTAATTGATTCATCCTTATCCTGATTTTTTTATCAAAAAATTAAATAAAATTTTAACCTTATCATCAAAAAAATTATAACCAGAATTTAATTTTACTTTATTTCCATCAAACATAACATAGAACAATTATTCAATATCCATATTTCATTTTTTTATACCCTATAATATTTACTATTATTATAATAAATAATTAAAATATATTAATCCATTTTATCATCAAATTTATCAAAGTTATACTTTGAATTTATATTGATAATTTTACAACTAGAAAAATATAAAATTACAATATTTTTTCTTTTTACCTATAAAATATTTATAAGAAGTATTATTTAAAGAAGGTATTAAAAGAATTATAATTTAAATATAACAAGTTAAAATTTATTGAATCCAAATATATCTAGGAAAATCATATTCACATAACATAGTTCTTTTCACTTTAAAACGAGTTTTATTTTTCTATTGTACAACATAATTTTTTGTTGTATTCAAAAATTATATTTTTTTGAAAATAAAGATTCTTTAAAAAAAATAGAATTCTAAATTATTAAATTCACGACCTTTTATAACTACAATTAGAAAAAATCATATATCTATTTGCATTTTAAATTAAATTACAAAAGAATAAGTCTTGGTAAAGTATTTTTTTTATGTGAAAGAAAATAAACCAATATAAATATACTGTAACCATCTACAATAACAAAAATATATTTCATTACACCAAAGATAGAAATTTTAATAGGAAAAAATAAATAAATATGTAATATTTGTAAAGGTATATTATTACTTCTCTAATTTTTAGGTTTGAAAGAAACTTTTTGTTGTTTCCCTTTTAAGTCAGCATCACAAACATGAAGTCATTCTTTCTTCAAAAAAGGTAATTTTAACTTATTCTCATTTTAGAGATATTATATAATATTATGAAATAAATATGACCTAATCCTATCTAACAAATAACTATATCACTATTCATATTATTCAAACACTTAACATGATGAACTATTATTTCAACAAAATAAGTAGTATAAATAATTTCCATTCGATTAACATAGAATAATAAAGAATCATCTTTTAAAAATAATGAAATATTATTTAAAAAATTCCAATTCCATTTAATCCTATAATAATTGAGATACACTAATTAATTTAGGTTTTAAACCTTAAACATATAAATCTTTAAAAATAAAAGTAGAATTATAAATACCAACATTACTAAAACTATTTACTTTGACATTGGAATTGTCACCAAAAGAAAAATTTCCTCCTTTAGATGTGTTGTAAGTGGTAAACATTGATGGGTCTCTATTAATATTTCTATATTATATAATATACATGTATCATATGAAATCCTTGAGATATCCAAAACATTTTCCTAACAAAAATCAATTACTTGACAATTTTGGAAACCAAGATACTTTGGGTCAAATCAAATTTGTAATATAATTTTTAGGTACCCAAACATATTTTTTCATGTATTGTATGATAATATAGATAAAAAGGCATAGAAATATTAGATTTTTTAAATACCAAATATTATTTGAGTATATGAAAAAAATTAGTTGCATAGTGACCTTTCATGCCACATATAATATCAGTAAAAGTGGAAGTACAACCTTTTTTACTTTAAAAAAATTGATTTTGATATGTTTGAATAAATCACTTATCATATCCAATAAAATAATTATTTTCAATAATTTTTTATTTAAATACATTATCCCATGATATTTTACACAAACATGAATAAATTCTGACAAACATTTTTTAAGTCTTTCAACTTTCTATTTCAAATTTCCATTCAAATCTTGATTAGATTTCAAGTTATCATAAACTATATAGTGAAAAGAATAAGAAATATTAATTAAATTTTAATTTTATTAATATATTTAATTATTTTCTAAAACAAATTTATCATGATTTTAATTAATATTATTATATAAATCAGAATATTTGATAAAATATTTTATTAATATTCTAGTTCAGTATTTAACTCAGAGACATTCATATTTTCAGAATCATTGTTGGAATCAGAACAACCAAAATAAAATAAATCTTCAATAACATTATCTAGAGAATAAATAGTGAATATTTTAGTAGATTATTTCTCATTTATAGATTTCTTATAGGAATTATATTCTTTGGTATAACTCAAAAATGTTTTCAAATACATTTAGTCTTTGTTTTTGTACTTGTCTTTATTCATTACTTTTTGATAGTCAAGATTTATATTACTTTTATTTATACATTGAAAACATGCTACGTTTGATGTATTATAATTCATAATATCTTTATGAACTCCATTACATTTTATCCTTTTGATAGTTTCTTATAAATCAGTCCTTTAATCCTTTTTAATTCATTCATTTGTAAACTCTTTTCATAATATAACTCATATAATCTATTTCACTATCCTATAGATCATAATAAGAATATTCAATTGAAACAACCTTAAAATATTTAAAATCTAAACATATTATATTTTTCCCCAATATTATATGTTCTTTAGTTCAAGTTCATATGATAGTTGTGATCTAATCAATTCATAGAGAGTGTGATCTTTGAATTTTTTTCCAGTGAAAAAATTTTTTGTAAGAAATTTCATCAATAAAATCATAGGACTTGTTCTACATGAAGTGGGTTTTCTAAATATTCACCAATGGAATTAATTATATTAAAAAATTTTATGAATTAGTGAAACATTAGGTTCACTATTTATTCTTTACACATCTAGATGTCTTGGTATTATTCTTAAAGAATTCCATGTTCAGTTCGAATCAATTTTTTTGAGATAAGTTGAGTGACCTGTAGAATTTATCAAATATAATAATCTGTCTTACATAAATTAAAATAAATATTCACACTTCTATTAATAGCACAATATAAAATTTTTACAACTTTGATATTTAAAAAATATCTAGTGGCATCATTTCTTATATTCTATTTCAGATGGCTTCTTGTAGTGATTATTATTTTTACTTCAAAAACCAATGTTTTATTAGTAAATATTTGAGGTATGAATCTATTTTTGATCTTTATTATCCATAATTTATCACCCCAATGTTTCAAGTAAGTAAATCTTATTTTATGATTTCTAAGTATATAAATTACACGGGTGATTGATAAGATATTTTTGAGAACATTGGAGTATATTTGGGAATTTTTTAAGGGTGAATGGTTGGTGAATGATTAGTGGAAACCATTAAAAACTTGAAAGAAAATGTGCACAGTGAGAAATGAGATAAAGGGAAGGCACACGTGTGGCACATGGTTTTTACAAACTGTGTGGAATCCTAGGGGAAACCATACAATTTGGGATAGTGGGATAATGCCTAGATGGTGCACAATTTGGAAACTGTGAGAGCCAACTATGAAAAGATCATCATTGAGATAGTGGGTGTTACATGATTAGTGAACTGTTTGACTTAACATGCAACTAACCATGCACATGATAAAGGCTTCCCTTAGAGTTTTAAGGTTGGATCCTTGCAGTTAGTGTTCATTCATGGACATTCTTGATGTTGTTTCTTATATCTACTTATCTATTACCATTAGTTTATCAGATCTACACCCAATATATATAGATATAAGATATTTAATGAAAATATGATTATATATGGATTAGTATTTTCTTTTTGAATAGATATAAGGTGGGTTTGGGGAGTTTTAACTCAGTTTTAGGGATGTTTTTCATTCCGTTTATCGTTTTATCCAAATTCTTGAGGTTGGTGTATTCAATATCAACTCCTATATTTAGAATATAAATTATATATATCAAATTACATTTTTTAATGATTGGTTATGAAATTTATATGAATTTATTTTTTAAGAACCTTTGGTGATGAGTTTTAGAATTTTAGAAATTGGGCATTTTTGTGGAAAATCTTTTTCAATAAAATTTTGTTTTATTAAAATAGTTCATTTGAAATGTTTTTCAATAAATTTATAGTTTTATTGAAATCTTTGGAATGGTTTATTTAGAATATTTGGTTTTTCCATGGGTTTTTTATGGGGTTTTTTGGTTTATTCATGTGCATTGGGATGGATAACGGCGTGAAGTACCCCTATCAAAAGGCTTGGACGGATATGGGCGTGAAGTACCCCCATCGAAGTGGTTCACTAAGTGATGTATTTTTTAAAGGATTAATCACTAATCACAAGTATAGGGAGGTATAGGTTTCATTCTTGGTAGTATCTATGGGTAAGTCGAAAGGAGCGAGTTATTCCAAAATGGGAAAAATGAAGTTGTTTTAAATCTTTGTTTGGTTGTTTTCCTTGGTACATGTGATAGTTTTGTCAAAATTGATTTGTTATAGAACGTTTTTTATATTTTGATATAAAATAATTTATAAGTTGTTTCATATAATCTATTTTATATAATTATTCTTACATATTCTATCGTAGTGGAATGTTTAGGGAAGTCATTTGGGGAAAGAATAAAGAGTTCAATTACTCATGCATGCTTTGGTACTTTGGTGATTTTGCAGATGTTACCTATCAAGACATGGGAAATGGTAAAGTATCATACATATCTATAACTACCTCATGATACTTGGTTATTTGGTGAAGTTGAAGCATGGATATTGTTTGATCTTGGAGTTATAATTTTCATCATGTCTTGTTGGTTTCTATAGTCTTCCACTATGTACTTTGAGAAAGTATTCTTCTGATATTATATTGTAAATGTTTCGTTTGATATCCATGGTATTTCCTTGATTAATTTTACAATTTTATCATGAATCATTTATTATTTAATGTGTGTTTGGTTGGTCTGTTTTATTTTCAAATCTAAAATCATGCCTCACTTGTATTGAATTCCTTGGCATTTATTTCCATCCTTTGGCACCTTGGGGATATCACTAAAGGCCAAGTAATATCCTACCACCTTCTCCAGACAATGATGAGGGGAAGGATGTTAAAAGTTGTATCATCTTGTTTGGTCCTTGACTAACAAGTGGTAATAAATTCTATTGGTCTCAGAGTTGAAATTATTTCTATTCTATTAAATTTATTGGGATGGTATAAAGAAGTAGAATTTCTGGGACTTAAAATGTAGAGCATAAAAATACATAGCTATCCTTTATATTCAGAACATCAATTTAAATTTTTTTTGGGTATATAAGGGTTTTAGATTCATTTATTGGAATTTGAATCACATTTTCATGGGTTTAGCAATGAGATGAGCAGAAAATTCATTATTGAAATGAATTCCAACTAGGGTTGCATATTTCATTTTTAGTAATTATTTGGTGCATTTTTTTATTTATGAAAAAATGTTTAAATTGTTATAAAATGTGAGATTTTGAAAAGTGTATGGTTGTGATATTTTAAAAATATTTTTATTTTCAAAAGAAAGTTGAATTTTTTTAAAAATGGTTAAACTTGGAAAAAGATGAATTTGTAATGAAATGTTGTGATCACATGATGTGGAAGAATTTTAAATTCTATGACTTCAGTTAACAAAGAGTGAGACTTGTGGTTTTTGTTTTTTTATAGAAAATGGAACATGGTAGACATTGTAGAAACCAACTAGAAGGAGCTTTTATGAAAATGGATTCACCTGAGCCACAGGTTAACCAACAACTATTTTAGATGATTGTTAAAACATTTTAGGATATGGATAGAGGGAATAGGTGGGATAAGCTAAGAAAAGTGGATCATTCTATCCAATTCCAGAAGTAGAATCCACTTATCATTCGGTGTGATATTGAACTAGAAAAGGAAGAGATTTGGATGAATGAGAAGAATTTAATATTTTATTCCATCAGTACACAAGAATAGACGAAAGTCAAGTAGGTGACTTATATGTTGGAAGATCATGCATGTCAGTGATAGGATTTAGCTATGCGGGATAAAGAAGATTAATCCATTGGTTGTGATTATTTTTAGGAATGTTTTGACAAAAAATTATATCTTTATACATTTAGAATTAAAATAATGATATAATTTTTCATCTTGAAGTAGGAAAATATTTAGATCATGGATTATGCAGCAAAAGTATTGAATTTAGTGTGCTTTCCACCCAAAGTTGCTTCTAGTGCATCCTTTAAGGCATACATTTTTTAATTGGGGAAAGGCAGGAGATACACTCAAATATTAATATTTTATATAGTACAAATTATACAAAAATGGTCAATAGAGAAATGGTATCTAAATGGGACATCTCGGGAGATATGGGAAGAGGAAGTATGTCGATACCAATAGGAAACATTTTTAACTCTAATTCTGAGAGAAAACAAAATAGGGACACATTTTTCCAATGTGGGAGAATTAATCAAAATCAAACCTATAAATTGGTTAATCATCATCCATGACTAAAGGGAAAATATGGATATTTACAATGCATTTTTGTTGACCACATAAATCAAGAGTGTATGAAACAACCTAATTCATGCGACAACTACAATCAAATGAGGCATCTTCAATGTTATTGTAATAGTTCTCCTTATTTAGGTGTTCATGACATTTTTCAGGTGTCCCAAGTGTTCTATGCATCAACGGGGTGGGGGAAGTAGAATCAATATCATCATTAGAACAAGGCAAAAACAGCTGATTCTAGGAATACCATGAATCCTTTTTAAGGGAAATCTAAACTAGCCAATAGGGAAAAAAGTTTAATGAGTAAGAAACTATACGGATCTGAGCATGTTGTTGGTGATGATAAGACTGGACCATCTATGGTGAGAGGTATGATTCTTTTAAATTTTAACCTTATAAAATATTTGTTTGATATGGGTGAAAATAATTCCTTTATCTATCCTCATGCTATTTATTTTTTTGAGTTTGAAAGTTGAGAGGATTCCTTCTATGATAAAACTTCAAGCTCTTCTTGGTTAAGGAGAGTGTTGAGCATTTGTGTGTAAAGGGTTATCTATAACTGGTGATGGAGTTGAGATAAAATGGGATTTACCTATATTAGAGATGGATATCAATCATATAATACTTGGTATGGATTAGTTGACAATGTACAAGGTATACATCAACTATTATACTAGAAAGGTCAATTTTACAATAGAAAATTCTCTCGAGAATCACTTTCAAGGAGACTGAAATGTAAAGACCTGTAATAAAGTATTACTTGAACCTCCATTTGGAATGATATCATAATAGTTGGTAGCTTTGTCATTGTCATCGATGGATGAGATCGAGTTGAATAGATTTTCGATAGTGGTTGATCAGTTTCCATATGTATTTCCCAAAAACTTCTTAGGATTTCCACCTATAATAGTTGAAAAATTTATAATTGATCTACTTCTAGGTTACAATTATATTTTCCTTCTGTCTTACTGGATGCAACCAATATAATTAATGGATTTGGAAGTGCAGTTTGAAGAGCTAGAAAGAAAAGGTTTCATTTGGCCTAACATGTATCTGTTGGAAACAATAGTCTTCTTTGTGATAAAGACAGATGAAACACTAATATTTTTTTTGGATTATGATATGATTAACCAATTTATTATAAATAATAGGTACCAAATCCATGAATTTATGATATATTCTATCAACTAAGGGCATCATAACAGTTCTATAATATTTACATGAAACTAGGATATCACATATTGAATGTTCGGAAGGAGGATTTTATGAAAACATCTTTTAGAAGTAGATATGGAAATTAGGAATGTGCGTTTAGGCCTTTCAATATTACGAATGCACTAGTAGAATTTATGTAATTTATGAATTGGATATTTTAGTGATATCTGGATTCTTTTCTAGTGGTGTTTTTGGGTGACATAATGGTGCAATCGAGGAAAAGGTTTGATCATGAGAAACACTTGGAGACAGTGTTGGGAATCTTATGGGATCATCAATTGTATGGAAAAATATAAATGTGTGATTTTTGGATATAGGAGGTACATTTATTTGGCCATGTAGTCTCTTAAAAATGTCTCAATGTATCCATAAAATATAGAAGTTGTTATCTCTTGGAAACCGCTGATGAATGTCTTTAAGATAAAAAGTTTTTTTGGTCTAGCTGGTTATTATCAACATATTTTTTGTTACTTATCATGACTAGATTTACCAATGATAGTGTTTAAAAATAATAATTTTCCATTACAATGGGATGAGGAATGCCAAAATTCTTTTCAAGGGTTTAAATTTCACATTACATCATCACTGATCTTGGTTTTTTCAGAATTAAGACAAGGGTACGTGGTGTATTGTGATGCTTCAGGATCCAGGTTGGGGCGTTTTCCCATACAGGGAAACCATGGTGTTTCTTATGGATCATGGAAGTTACGAGTGCATGATAATAATTACTAAACAAATAATTTATAGTTATCTGTCATCGACCATTTTTTAAATACTTTCCGTCATTCTCTATTCGGTGAGAAATTTAAAATATTCACAGATCATAAGAGTTTTAAATATATTTTCTCACAGTGAGATTTGCTCCTGAGATAAATAATATGGATGTAATATCTCCAAATGTTTGAATTTTACTTGATATATACACTGAGAAAAGGAAATTCGGTGGAAGATGAATTAAGGATAAATTCATTTTCTAATATAGAAAAAGAAGCTTCATATGAGTGGCAGTTGATGCCAGTCCTATCCGATATGAATGTGGAATGTGAAGAGAGAGGTGATATTGTTTCCTTCTTTCAAATGTATATTGATCCATATTTTGTGAAGATAGTTAAAGAGGCATAAAATTCAGATGCATAATATGTGGTTATGAGGTCCAAACTTAGTGGTGGTGAGACCATTTATGGATGGAAGATGGATGAGAGTTCTGTTTTTTGGTTAAAAAATTAGATGGTTGTACTAATGAATTATCAAGAATAACTTCTTCAATATTACAACCATTTGAGATGGGTTATTCATCCTAGAATACAAAAAGAATTAATATATATTTGAAAGTATATTTTTGGTGGTTTAGTATTAAAATGAGGTGGATTAGTTTGTTCCAAGATTCATAACTTGTCAGAAAGTTAAGGTAGAGTATCAATGACCGGAAGTTATGATGAAGTATTTACCTATTCTAGTTTGTAAATGGGAGTAGTTATATATGGATTTTGTAAAAGGACTTCCTATAATGATTCAGAAACACAATTCCATATGGTTGATAGTTCATCGTCTCACAAAGTCAGCTTATTTCATCTCTATTCGTGGAACTCATACAGTGGAGGACTTGTCAGAAATATTTATTTAAGAAGAGGTAAAGAGTCATGGTATACCAATTTCAATCATTTAAGAAAGAGATTCCAGGATTATCTCTCATTTCTAAAAACCTTTATATAAATCCCTTGGATATCAATTGTCAAAGATCATGGTGTATCACCCTCTGACAGATGGGCAATCCGAAAGGAAATTGAAAACATTGGAAGACATGTTATAGGATTATGTAATGAATTTTGGTGGATCATGGGAATATCATGTGCTGTTAGTGGAGTCATTATATAAAAAAAACTATCATGCCTCAATATATATGCATCCTTTTGAAGCGTTGTATGGATTTCCTTTTTGATCTCCATTTTTTCGGGTGGAAATAGGTGAATCATCACTTGTTTGGTCAATCCTTTTCCAAGAAACAATGAAAAATATTTAGTTGATTAGAAAGAGGATATATATGGCTCAGATACATCAGAAATCATATGAGGATCATCATTGATGACTATTTTCATTTTTTGGTGGGAGATCATATTTTCTAGAGGATCTCTCTATTACTTGGACATAAATGTTTTGGAAAGAATTAGAAGTTATCTCCTCGAAACATAATCAATTTTGAGATACCTGAAATGGTTGGAGAGGTGGAATATTAGTTGTAATTTTCATCAGGGTTCAGTGTGATGTATAGTGTGTTTCTTGTATCTCAGTTGAAAAAGTATCAACTTGATATTGACAATGTTATTTGATGGGATAACATTGACCAAGATCCAAATGCTTCATTGGTACACATTCTTGTACAGATCTTGCATAGCCAATCGTATGTATTTCATGGAAAAATCATCGGTCTAGTGCGGGTTTTGTGGGAACATCCTAAAATTTATGAAGGAACATGGGAACGAGACAAGGAGATGAAAGAGAAATTTCCATAACTATTTTTTAAAGTATATGGTTTTCTACTTTTCAAGGATTTAATGGCTGATTGTGGATAGAATGTAGCGCCCCCTCTTTCAAGTATGTAACCCTTATTTTATGATTTTTAGGTATAAAAACTATATGGGAAATTCTTGGGAGAGTTTGGAGAAATTGTTTAGTTGTTTTTGGTCTTTTTTTAAGGGATTATAGTTGGTGCATGATTAATGGAAACCATGTAACAATTACAAGAAATCATGCACAATGAGACAGAGGCAAAACGGAAGGCACACATGCGGTGCACGATTTCTCCAAACCATGCGGATGCCTAGGATAAATAATGAAACTTGAGGTAGTGTTATTTGGTATGGATGGAGCATGTTTTGGAAACTATGTGTTCCAAACGTGTGAAGCTCAACCTTGAAAAAATGGCCGAAAAATGGTTAGTGCATGGTTTTACTTACCGTGTGACTAACCATGAACGAGATAAAAACGAGATCCTAAAATTATGGATCTCACACATTTTTGTATCTAACTCCCTCGTTTTTCCTCATATACATCCCTAGCTCAATATTATCCTTTATCAAAAGTCAATGAATCTTATCCAATTGATTTGAGGGATATATAAAGTTATACCTGGTGTTTTGAGGCCAGATCCTCATGGTTAGTGTTAGTTATTCTTCGTTCTTGATGCTTTTTCTTAAATATACTTATCTATGTCCCTATGTTTCATATACCTATTACCACTATGGATTTATATATGATATTTAATTCCAAATATTATTATATTTGTCTTGGAACTTTTGAAGTGACGATATTTAATGCAGTCTCATGGAGTTTTAACCTGATTTCATGGATGTTTTTCTTGACTTTAATCATTTTCGACAAATTATAGAGGTTGGAGCTTCACTCTCGAATCCTCTATTTAGAATAAAAAGGATTGATTTTAAATTTACTATTATTTTTGGTTATGAAATTAATATTAATTTCTAGTTGAAAACCCTTTAGTGAATATTTTTAGAATTATGGAAATTGATCGTTTTTTGTGGAAAATAATTTTCAATAAAAGTTTGGTTTTATGGAAATAGTTCATTTAAAAGGTTTTTCAATAAATGTATGATTTTATTGAAATTATTTAAATGGATGTTTTAGTATAATTAGTTTTTTCATGGGTTTTTGAATGGGTGTGTTTCATGAGTTCATGTTCATTAGGATGGATAAGGGCGTGGATTTCCCCCATCAAAAGGTTAAGAAAAATATGGGTGTGAAGTACCCCCATCAAAGTGGTTCACTAAGTGACTACATAGCGAAAGGATGAATCAAAACTAATGATTCTAGGGAGGTCTAGGTTCCATGCATGGTTGGATGTGTGGGTAAATGGAAAGGAACTTGTTATGTAGAATTGAAAATATTGAAGATGTTTTAAAGAATTGCTTTGTTGTTTTCCTTTTTTACATGTGATAGTTTCGTAGAAATTTCTTTGTTACAAAACATGTTTATATTTTGATATAATTTCTTTATAAGTTCATTAATATAAAATTTTCAATATAATTATTCTTACATGTTTTATCCTAGTGGAGTGATTAGGGAATTCATTTTTGGAAGGCCTATTGAGCTTTATTACTCACCCCTACTTTGTCACTTTGGTTCTTTTGTAGATGTTGCTTATTGGGAAAAGGGGAAAAGGTAAAGTATCAAACATATTTTGAACTACCTTTGATACTTGGGATTTTTGGTGAATTTGAAGCATGGATATTATTGGATCTTTTGGAGTTATAATTATCTTCGAGCCTTATCGATTTTTATAATATTCTGCTTTGTACAATGATATTATAGTCTTCTGTTATGGTATTATTAATTTTTAGTTTTATATCAATGGAATTTCCTTGATTGTTTACATTTTTGTCATGAATAATTTAATAATTATTTTTATGGTGTGTTTTTTGGGGTTGTTTTATTTTCAAAGAGAAAATAATCCCCCACTTTTATTGAAGCCCTTAGCATTTATTTCCAGCATTTGGTGCCTTGGGGGATGTCTTTTAAAGCCAAGTAATATCCTACTTCCTTCTCAAGACAATAAGTAGGGGCTGGATATTACACATAATCATCACCATCAAAGTGATTTGGATTGTGAGGAAACCAAACAACTTTGGTCTTTATTATTTCCATCTTAGAAGATACTTTCCTAAGACTATGAGGTCTAAGAATATGATAACACAATAAAATACAAACAACTCACTCTGATAATGGAATGGAAAAATTAAAAAAAGAAAAAATTATGATACCAATTGTTATATATCAAGACATAGAATTATAAAGCTAAATAATTTTTAATAGTGTTAGGATATCATACCAATTTTTAGGTCCTAAAGGGTAATGCCATATTTTCTTGAGGGGGATATGACATATTAATTTATTTTAATGAAATAGAATAATTATCTAAATTAATTATGAATGTTAATTACTAGAGTTAATTATATGTGAAATAATATAACGAACAATAGGATTTTTATATTATTACATTCTAGAGATGGACTAGTCTCCTATTATACATATCTAATCGGTGAGAGATATGTTTTTCACAAATATAATTTTTGATGGGTAATCATAACTCGATTACAAAATCCTTCTCTACAAAGTGGAGGTATATGAGCACTAACATTGAATTTTGTATGGGAAGTCACAACCCAATTACTACACTAACATTAGAATAAGATATTCAAAAATATAATAGTCCTAAAATTTGATTATTCGAGTCAAAACCAAAGGAAGAGTGGAAGAAATTATTTTTTATGCAAAATCATTAACATAAAAACAGAATGCCTGTGAAAGATATGAAGTAGTGTTACAGATATAATAAATAAGATGAAGTAGAATATAAATGAATAAATAATAGGTAATGGTGAAAAATAAATGTTGTGGGGTGTGGAAAAAACAATACTTTACTAAGATAAATGTAGTATATTAATTAACCAATGTTGTATCTATATAGGAGGGCACAAAAATCATGTTGGCACTTAAAATAAGAGAAATAAGGGATGCTGTTTTTTTTGGAATGGTTTGATTTTGAGAAGATAAGAAAGAAAATAATGAAAGGAAATAAATTAAGATAAAATTTAGATCAAATTGATAAAAAATTGATTGGAAAATATTATATTAGATGGTGATTAGGTTAGGTATGGTTCTCCAATTGCAATTCCAACTTATCCAATTTTCTTATGCTAAGTCGATAAAAGTGATAATCCACAATCATTTCTTCTCACTCCCTTGGTCAAATAATAATGGTAAAAATTAACCTTAATAAAATATAATATTGCTATAAACTCCTTCAACTTTGTGATAGAGTTTTAGAGAATACCCTCAATTGACTTAGGTAATTCCCAGTCGGTTCTTGTTTATCCCAAACAATCAAGAACATTCACTACTCCTCACAAATGCACTGATGATCACAGAGTACTTCACCACTAAGAACTAATATGTTCCATCATATATAGACCAGATCATAGTGTAGAGAGAAATTTATCATTTACAAAATCAATAAAAATAACAGAATCTAAAATAAAATAAAATCTTACATGATAATAAAAATCATTATAAGAAATTAAAACCGATTTCTCAGAAGAGAGAAAAGGATCTTAAAACATTAAGTAAAAGTATTCATGAATTAAAAAATGTAAAACCTCTCCTTAACTAATAACATAGAAGTTTACCCCCACCATGGAATGGATAATTGTGAATAATGGGGAATAATAATTCATAAAATTAAGAAGACTAAAATATATAAAATAAAGAACAGAAATTATCCTCCTCTAGAATCTATCCTCCAGAAGTTTGCTTATGTTCTGCCCACAAGTCGACCGAAACTCATAATGGTATCTTCCTATAAGATGTTTTTAATGTATGTTTCTATATATAGTCAAAATTTAAATGTATTTGTACATGTTTAAAGAAATATATGTTCGAATCAATGAACATGACTGTTTCTGGCTGCCAAATAATGTTTCTCCCACTCCACTTGTAAGAACTCAAAAGGTGATCTAATGAGATATTAAGTTTATGAAATTTAATGTGAACTGTAACTTTTAATTCCTCTGTCGAAAATATCTATAATAACATAATTTGAAGTTCAAAAATATGAGATATAACTAATTTAATATGGTGGGTTCCATTCTTCTAGCCAAAAATATTTATCCAATTGATTAATTTTTTTTGGGCCATTGTGTGTCGAATTAGGTCTGGGTACAGTAGAAAACAATGAATCCCATGAGAAAAGAAAACCTACAAAAAATTAATCCCTTAAATTGGATCATAATAGTAAATGTTATGCCTGAAAAAATAGAAGATATAGAAAAATAATAATTATTTAGAATTAATCAATTTTGACAATTAAGCCCAAAATTGATCAAAAACAATAAAATGTAGAAAATATACTCAAATTGACTAATTTGGAGGGATTAAATCAATTAAAATCAAATGAAAAATAATAAAAATATTAAATCTAAGAATTACCCCAAACATAGAACTTGGACTCCTGGACAAGTCAACCTCAAAATTCAAATCAAAGAAAATTCGAAACACATGCCCATGAGATATATCATTAAAAAGATATATATATATATATTGACTCCTCAAAAACCATTATTTCAAGTTATTCATTTCAGATCATTCAATATATTTCCTATTAATTTCTCCTCCCATGTACACAAGACACTTACCCAACATGCATTTCCTCTCATCACATAAATGTCAATTTTCAACAATGTCTTTCTAATCCAATAATCATGAAAGGGTCACCATATACTTGATAAATCCCTTCATCTCCACCTGATGTGAGTCAAGGACATTTTTTTATCATGGTTAATTTTCATGGTTTTTTGTGGCTTTCTATTGGTAGTATTTAGATGTTAAAAATTTTGAATCTAAATGAGAAGGGCTTGGATATTTTTTTTTAAAAATTGAATTATTTTAATTTTCACTCAAATATGGTCTCCTCTTCATTCCCCTTAGTATAAAATCAGCTCCTTAGTCAAGTAAACTAAAGGAATGTTCACCTAGTTCATAATTTATGCATAAAACATTTCAATATTCTCAAACATAATATTTATTGAAAGCTCTAGAGAAGGAACAACTTTCTTCCTCCACTAGAAGCTCTAGAAAGGCACATATTCTCTTATCATGAAAGCTCCAATAAAGGCAGAACTTTCGCCAGAATGATTTTTTTATCAACAAGAAAATATATTCAATAATTGTTTTCACTCATATTATCTCCAAAGCCGGTATCACAATACAAGACATCTTCCCCCATAATTAATTTCACCGAGATCATGCAATTTCACTTTAAGTGCAGGTTGGATAAAGAAAATTGGCTTGTAATGTGGCTAACCTAACATGTTGTTCATGGATTATAAGGGTTACAAGGACTAAATGTTCATGTAAAGTCATAATGAAAATGATTTTATTGTAAAAGAGTCTTTGAAACCAAATTAATACCTCAATTATTTAAAACACAGGTACCTCACACCCTCAAGTTTTGATAAGAATAAATCAAGTTCTGGTTAAATCAAGAAAGATTTAGTTCTCTCAGGAAGTTAGGTGAATGTAAATAATATAAAAAAATAGTTTAGAAGCCTCAAATAAATGTTATTTCAAAATTATAGACTGTGATAAGTGGCATAGAATTTAAAAATCAGAGTACTTTTCAGGAAATTTCTAAAGATTTAAACATGAAACAAAGTCATTTTCAGCATTCATTGAAGATCAGTTTCATGTAATAAATTATTTCAGTCATGGAAATTTATTTAAAAAATATCAAATATAATCATTTATGCTCAAAAGTGAAAAAAATTGAAAAATAAAAAAAACAAAATTTGAAAAACACATAATTGTTTTTTGAAAATAGGAAGACAAACAACAAAAAAATCCTAAACTACGAACGTTCCATCACCCACACTTAAATGATGTAGTGTATGCAATGCATTCAAATGAATTTAACATGTAATAAAATGTGAAAATCAATCACAACAAACAAGTAAGTTTAAAGGAGAGGAATGAACTGTTGTATTTTATTGATAAACAAGATAGAGGAGTGTGATATCCTCCATTGGATCTAATGGAATGGTCCCATGGAATTTCTTTTGTCCAATTACCATTAACAGTGAATGGATCACACAATATATCCATCATAATCTGAAAAATACCAAAAGGATATATATGTGTGTGTGTAACTATAAATGGACCTGCCCTCCTGGAATGAAGTTTACCTGGCATCAACTTGAGTCTTAAGTTGATTAACAACCCCATGTCTCTAGTATGAAAGTATTTCGGTTGGATCAGCTTGTCAAGATCCACTATTTTTCTTTATTTATAAATACTCGAATTTTCAAAATCTCCCATTATAATTTCTTTCAACTCCTACAGCTTCAATATTCTATCTTTTCTAAAACATTCAAGATCCAAATTCATCATTCTCATAGACCAATATGCCTTATGATCTAATTCCACTAGAATATGAAAAATTCTCTCATAAATCAACCTATATGGAATCATTCCAATTGGAGTTTTTTAGGATATCATATAAGCCCAGTATGTATCTTCCAACCTTTGGCTCCAATATTTCTTGTTTGGATTGACAATCTTTTATAAAATTCCTTTGATTACCCTATTGGACACTTCAACTTGCCCATAGGTCTGTGGATGATATGGAGTTGATGTTTTATGATGAACCCCATAATTCTTCAGTAAAGCCTCCATTATCCTATTACAAAAGTGAGTCCCTTTTTCACTTATGATGGATTTGGTAACTCCAAACCTAAAAAATATGTTACCCCAAACAAAATCACAAACAACTTTAACATCGCCAGTCTCGATGACTTTTACTTTCACCCATTTGGAGACATAATCAACTGCAAGAAATACATAAAAATTTCTAAATGAAATTATGAAAGGTCCCATAAAATCTATCCCCAAAACATAAAACATTTCTAAAAAATTCAGTGGATTTTGGGGCATTTCTTGTCTCTTTGAAATATTTCCAAAAAACTAACATTTTTCACAGATTTTGTAATATTCACGAGGATATTTAAAAAGGTTGGGCCAATAAAGTCCAGATTTTAAATCCTTAATTATTGTCCTATCAGGTCCAAAGTGGCCTCCACAAGATAAAGTTTGAAACAACATAAAGATAGAATCAATTTCAATTTCTGGAAAACATCTTCTTATCACTTGGTCATTGAAAATATTCCAAATAAATGGATCATTCCAGATGTAACATCTAGATTTTTATTCAATATTAAAAATTTTGTGGGAGTTTATATAAGATGGGACCTGAGATGTTACCTGATAATTTACCATATCATCATACCAGGGAACTTCTCCATCAATAAACTATAACTTCTCTCCTGGAAGGTGGTCATCCAGTTGTTCTCTATCTAGAATTTCAGCTTCAGTGGTTTGGGTAGTCTGCTTAAGTGATTAGGAACTTGGTTCTTAGATCTCTTCTTATCTCTGATTTCTATGTTGAACTAAAATAGTAATAACATCCATCTCACTAACCTTAGTTTATCATCTACTTTATTCATCAAGTACCTAAGAGTAGCATGATCAGAAAACACTGTGACTTTTGTTCCAAGTAGATATGATCAAATACTTTCTAAAGCAAATAAAACGACTAAAAACTATTTTTCTATTATTTTGTAGTTTAATTGGGCCACATATAAGGTTTTTTAGGTATAGGAAATGACTTGTGGCCTCCCCATAATCCATTGAGAAAGGACTTCTCCAACTACTTGGTTTGAAGCACCACGAAGTAGATCAAATAGTTCTTCTCAATTTAGTGGTTACATTACTGGTTGTGTATTCAGTCTCCTCTTCAACTCATCAAAGGATTCCCTACATGCACTATTGAAATCCAAATCAGAATCATTCAAAAGTAATATAGATAGAGGGAGATAAATCTTACTGAAATCACAGATAAAACTCCTATATAATCCTGCATGTCCTAAAAATTATATCACATGATTCAAACAAGTTGGGTAAGGAAAATAATTTATAAATTCAATTTATGATTTATCAACTTTTATTTACTTGGAAATGAAATACACAAGGAAAATTCCTCTCCCAACCATGAAATGAAACTTTCCAAAATTGAAAACAATATTCTTTTCAATATAAGTTTTCAAAAACGTTTTCTATATTTTTCAAACAATGGTCAAAATAATATCCAAAAACTGTGAGATCATCCAAGAAAACCTCCAAGAAATCTTCAATAAGATTAAAAAAATTACATACCATTCACCTCCGAAATGTACCTGGAGCATTACACAATCCAAATAGAATCCTTTTGTATGAAAATTTGTTAAAGGGACAAGTAAATGTAGTATTATATTGATCCTTAAAAGCAATAAGTACCTAGAAATAACCATAAAGTCCATCCAAAAAGCAATAATGAGTTCTCCCTGCCAATATCTCCAACATTTGGTCAATGAAGGGGATAAGGAAATGATCTTTTCTAGTGACCTGATTCAACTTCTTGTAATATATGCACACTCTCCAGCTATTATGTATTCTTATAGGGATTAATTAATTTTTCTCATTCCTTATAATGGTTTGGATAGTTTTTCTGGAACTACATGGATGGGGAAAACCCATTGTGAATATGATATGGGATAGATGATCATAGCTTCCAAGATATTCTCAATATCCTTATTCAAAACCTTCATCAGGGTGGGGTTCATCCTCCTTTGGGTTTGTATTACATGTTTTCAATCTCCCTCAAGAAGAATTCTATGTGAGAATTTTTTTTTGGTTTGATTCACGAGATATCACCTAAAATCTATCATATTGCATGGAAATTCTCTCTCAAAAGAACAATCAATGATTTTTCTTGGGTTTCAGACAAATTAATAGAAATTATCATTCATAATTTCTCTCACTCTATAAGGTAAGCATATTTTAAATTAGTGGGTAGTGGTTTGAATTCCAAATTAGGGAGATAGTAAGGGATAAAATTAATTTCAGGCTCCCCAATTACAAAGGGTGCACATTTTTCACACAATAAATCATATCATCATCTTCATCATTCACCAAATCATCAAATAATGTTTATTTTACCTCTTCCTCTCACATGAAATCATAATCTCTAGGAGTTTTGGAATCCACATGTTCAATGATACTTTAAATGGATACAATATATCATAAGGATAATAATTCATGGCACATACCTTATTCTTCAATGGGTTTAGTAACAAAATCATGGGAGAGTGTAAAGAGGGATTTATCATCAGATGGGTGCCTCATGGATTATAAAATATTTAATTGGATTGTACTATCTCCAAACTCCATGGTGAGGGTCCCTTCATGAACATTGATGATGGTTTTGGCTATCTTCAAGAAAGGTCTCCCAAAAATGATGGGTGAGTGTGATGGAATCCTATCATATTCTATATTCAGCACATAGAAATCAGATGGGAATAAGACATCTTTCACTTTCACGAAGACATTATCCAGAACTCCTACTGGGAAAACTATGGATCAATTTGAAAGCTATACCACCACTCTCGTAGGATTCAAGTCTCCAATATATGAAGAAATTTACATTGAGTTAGGTAATACATCAAGGGGATAACCTTGATCCCAAAAATCATTAGATAAATTTAAATAACCAATGGTGCATGGAATGGAAAACATCTCTAGATCATGACATTTGGTTGGAAACTATGGTGTGATAAGGGTTGAGACACTCATTTACAAGTTGATCCTTTAATTCCCAGGAAGTATCCTCTTATTTGTGCAATGATCCTTAAAAAATTTAGCATACTTTGGAATTTTATTAAGGGCTTCAAGGAGGGGTGTATTGATTTCCACTTTCTGGAAGGTGTCTAGATTTTTTTTTGAAGTGCTTCTTCCTACAACCTCTTTGATTAAATCATCCTTGATGGAAATGGTGGGGGTAATTCTTTCTTCTACCTTTGTTTTTTTAATGGTGTTTATTTTATCTTATTTTTTGACATATCCTTTTCCTCCTCCTCATCTTCATGGAACATTTTCATATAGTTTTCATAATTTACATATTTATTCTCCCTCTGCTCATGTGGTCTTGTTTTAGGTTCATGGGATGGTGGTGGTTGGAGTTATTTCCCAATTATTGTTGTTATTATTCTGAAATGATATTTTTTGGTTTGGGATTGTTTTGGATGGTATTTTCCATGGTTTTTGGTTAGTAAGTCCATGAGACTTTAGAATTTGTTGGATAAATCTTTTACTGTGTCTTTTAGGATTTCAATATCAGATTTATATTATTGTTTTTGAATTGTAGGTTTTGCACTGGTGGTTGGCTGCTCAAAGGGTCTCTGTAAAGTGGTTCGTTGTTAGTAAGAAGTCTGGTTATAAAATCGATTTTGTTGAAATGGTGGTGGGTTTTGGAATTGATTCTGGAATGGGGGTTGGATTTGGAACTGATATTATTATGGGGTTTTTTCTTTATTTTATTGATTTAAAATCCATATTGGACTTTGTTAGGATCTCCCCATCATTTATTTTTTAGAAACTACTTTGGATGAAAGGATACTACACAACTTTCCATTCCCTATATTTCAACACACTGGTCACTGAAATGATCTGGTGATGAGGATAAACCACATAACATATCTGGTGCTTTTTGGTTGGCCACTAGTTTCCAGTCCAGCTATCTCACCAAAGTAGTTAGCTCTTGAATCCTAGTTTCTAATAATGTTGATGGATGATATGTTCTTACCATATGAATACCTCTTATTCCATTACATCTTATACCAAATTGATCTGAGTTGTGAGAACTTTTCTCAATCAATCCCTTGGCTTCTTCTAGTGACTATTCAATCAATGTGTATCCAGATGATGAATCTAAAAGGGTTATATCATTTTCAAGTAATTGTTGATAAAAGAATACAATAATGTGATCCTTCTCAATTTCTTGTGGGGGTAGCTGGCACATAGCTTCTTAAATCTCTCCCAGTACTTGTAAAGATTTTCTATTTATGATTGTCGGTTGGAATAGATTTCCATTATGATGGCCATTCTCTTGGATGTGGGGAAGAATATTTGCATGAATCATCATACTAAGTCAATATAATCATTCACATATCCGAGTTTTAAGCCATACAACCATTATTTGGAATATACTTCCAATGAAAATGAGGATACCTTCCACTTTACCTGCTCCCCAGCTACTCCTCATGGTTTGAAAGTAGATCAGACATGCGTGAACTATTTAATATGTTTTTTGGGTCTTCACCTACCAAGAAATAAAATTTTTGGAGTAATGTAATCATTTTAGGTTTCATTTTAAAATCATTTTGTAACACTGGCATGGCAAGTTGATTGTTTTTATTAAGGAATTGTGGCGTCCAAAGGTCTCTATGCGATTGATTTTGATTTTCATCCATGACGACATGCTCTAAGTGAACAATTGACGTTTGAATAGAGTCTAAAAGAGAAATTTACTCAAATTAAGATTGAAAATTCAGGTTTCTAAGTATATTCAAAAAGGTTCTTTCAATTTCCGGGTCTATGGAGGAATGGTCATGGTTTTTACTTCTAGTAATGCAATATAAAAAATTTTTTTGGCACTACCTCCCCATCAACAATGAGATGTTTTGACACATTCCTATTACAGGGTGTTTAAAAAACAATATTTTACTAAGTTAAAATGTAGTATAGTAATTAACCTAGGTTTTCTCTAGAGAGGATCACACAAAAATCAAGCTATCCGTTCAAATAATAGAAATAAGTGAGGTTGTTTTTTTGGAAATTTTTTGATTTTTAGAAGATAATAAGGAAAATAAATAAAGGAAAGAAATTAAGAACAAATTAAGATCAAATTGATTAAACAAGAAATTTAAAACTATTATATGATATTATTATTTTGTCAGGTTTGGTTCTCCAATTATAATTCTATCATAGTTTAACTAATCCAATTCTATTCTGCTAATTCAATAAAAGTGAGAATCCATAATCATTTATTCTCACTCCCTTAGTCAAATGATAATGGTGAGAATAAACATTTCTAAATTATAAAATTTCTCTAATCTCATTCCATTGTGTGATATAGTTGTAGAGAATACCCTCAATTGACTTAGGTAATTTCCAATTGGGTATTGTTTCTCCCAGACAATCTAGAACATTCACTACTCCCCACACACGTACCGACGACCACCAAATACTTCACCACTAAGAACTGATATATTCCACCGTATATAGACCATATCTTAGTAGAGGGATAAATTTGATAATTTACCAAAGAAATTAAAATAATTTAATCTAAAATCAATTACAATCACTCATGATAATAAAAATAGTTATAAGAAATTGAAACCAATTTTTCAGAAGATAGAAAAGGATCATAAAACATTAAGTGAAAGAACTCATGAATTTCAAAATGGAAAACCTCTCCTTCCCCAATCAAACATAAGTTTACCCCACAATGTTAAGGTTAATTGTGAATAATTTGGAAGAATAATATTTTATAAAATTATGAAGAATAAAATAGATAAATTAATGAACACAAGTTTTGCTCCTCTAGAATTTTTCCTCCTAAAGTTTGATTCTATTATGCCCATTTTCAGAAAAAACTCACAGATGTATATTCTTATAAGATGTTTGGAATGAATTTTTCTATAGATCCTAAATATTTCAAAGTATTTTTATAGGTGAAAATAAATATATGGTCAAATCCATAAACATGTCTTTTCCTAGCCGCCAAACAATGTTTCACCCACTCCACATGTAAGCACTCAAAATACACCTTAATCTAGTCCTTAATTTATAAACTATAATTTGAACCATACCTTTTGAGTCATATATATAAAAAATCTTAAATAAAATCATTTTAAGGTTGGAAATAAGATATATGACTGATTTATATGTTGTGTTTTTTCTGCCGGTTATAAATATTTCTCTAATTGATTGATTTTTATGGGCCATTTCGTATCGAATTAGATCTAGGTATAGCATAAAAAGATGAATCCCACAAGAAAGGAAATACTAAAAAAAATAATCACTTAAATTGGATCATAATTGTAAAATTTATACTTAAAAAAATAAAAGATATAGAAAAGTATGAATTTTTCAAATTAAGCAATTTTCATAATTTGGCCCAAAATTCACCAAAAACACTAAAATGATGGAAATATACTCAAATTAACTAATTAGGTGGGATTAAATCATTTAAAATCATATGAAAAATAATGAAAATATTAAATCTATCATCTGCTTCATGAGATGAGGATTATTTTTTCTCATAAAGGTAATAAAATTCAAAAAGAATTAATTTGATGCATGAGAGATAATTCAGATGATGAAGTAGGGATCACACATGATTTTGAAGATTGTACATCACTTTGAAAGTTATCACCTGTATTATTTTATATAAAATAGAGTGTTGAATATGTTATCAATAATGGTAAATCTATTTTAAGGTTTCTTAGTCTCCATTTAAATAGGTAAATTCAAAGAGTAAAAATCACCTTCCAGGGGAAAAATAATTAACAAGTAATAATAGAAAACAACAGTTACTGGAATATCAGTGAGAGATATAATTTATAGTTATAATAATTATCTAGGAGGGAGAATGTCATTTTACATAATAATTATAAAAATAATTTTTTGAATTTAAAATTTAAATACCAATTGAAACCATATTTAATTGTCCGTTAAATATTTTTTTTATAGTCTCCATAATAATAGGTCATACAAAATAAATAAAAACTATTTAAAATAAATCGTATAATGACATGAATATCATCAGATAATTTAAATATTTAAATTTCAAAATACTTCAATGTAGTGAATAATAAAATCATAAATAATATTTCATTAAATACTATAAAGTACATTTAAATTAATTTCATTTCATTAAATATTGATTTATAAAAGAAATAAAATCACGAATTTGAATATTAATAAAAAAATCATATTAAGATTAAAATATGCTTCAACTTTCTATGGAAAACTGAGACAAATTTCAAAATAATATTAATTTTTTTTAAAATATTTAATAATATGTGTATAGACTAAAAATGATTATTAATTAATTATAATAAAATAATAAAATAAATGAATTATTATAAACATGAAACATATAAAACTTTTTAAAAAATAACAAAGAAATAGAATCATATATTTTTTGAAAATATTAAAATCGGAAAGATAGAAGATTAAAATAGCTGGATGTTTAAATAATTTGAATTGATAGTTTAATAAATTATGAATTGGTGGTAATTAAAATTTTAATTAGTAGTAATAAATATTTAAACTAGTTTTATAAAAAATTAATTATAATTTGAAAAAAAATTACAGATAAAAAAATTTAAATGGAGTTTAAATAAACTTTTAACTTCTCATAAAAAAATGTTATGTAGAAGATAAACATATTTATTTGGAATTTATAAAAAAATTAACCGGAGTTTTTAAAAAATTTATCTGGCAGTAATTTTTTTTCCTAGTATTAGTAGGAGTCTGATACCTATAATATTTCTTTGGGAGATGCATCAACCAGTGGATGTTTATTTCATCGCATTCTGATACCATTGTGCTATAAAAAATTTCTATAATGATTACACTGAATTGTACTATCGTTATGATAAAAACCAAGGATCAATGGTATGATAACCTTACTATACATAGTATTCTACCATTGCATATGGATGATGGAAAACACAACAAACAATATTGAAGAGTGATACCACAATTATTAGAGATATATTCCGTTGCTACATAGATGTGGAATAGATTTTAGTGGATGGAGGAAGCTTTTTGGATCAAGGTGATGATGAAAAATTCATCATAATATGCAAGAGATTTATAAACACAAAATATAGGGATTTTTTATCTCATATAAAATATATAATTATCGATAGATATAGAAGACTTAAATTTATATAAACTCTATATCATTACAATGGATCAAATAAGGAATTAGTGTAACTTATATACAAAGACATATCATCTTAAAATTGTGAAATATTAAACTAAATGTTTTAGGAAAATACTGAAATTATTACATATATTGTGAATATAATTAAAGTAATCTAAATGTAATTTTTTAAATTATTATGAAATTTAATTATATTTATAAATACTTCATATCTTTACAACTCAACATACCAAATTCAATTATGATTTATATAAAAAATGTTACCATTGAAATAAAATTATTTTGAATTCTATAAATTCTATAAATTTTGAACTGTTGTATAAACTTCATGAAATGTTTAGATTATTAAAACTATAATTTTATACATTAATTTATTTTAATTAAACATAAATAAATAAATAATATATCCAATTGAAAAATTTTCAATATAATAATATCAATAAAACATAGGTTATAGTAGGTCCACTAATGAATATATAAAATAATGTAAACTAAAAAATATTGTTCAAACCAAAAACATGCAGTGTATTCAAAAAATAAAAACATGAAAGAGAATAATTTATCCATTTTAAAGTTAAATTAAATTAACATACACTTATTATCTTTCATATAAAATAATAATTATAAAATTCTAATCATTACTGCTCATGTTGTAATAATGATACAAAGAGCTAGTGAGAACTAATTTTCACATAAAATAACAAGATGGTATGGAATATTTAAATGCATAAAATAACTATATATAATAAAAAATAAATATATAAACAACATCTAAAAAACTAGTACATGGATCATGCTTAAATGTATTCATTGTATATTCAAGTGAATTTGGGGAACTAAATGAAACTATTAAATAATACTTGTTAATATTCTATACTAATCGTCTTAGGGTTTCTCCTTGATTTTTAGGTATTTATTAGATTTTATGTATATGTAAAGCTTTTAAAATTTAGGTTCAAAAGGTTTATCTAGTTTATTATTAGAGGATCAACCCGATAGAGGTTGATGAGTCATGGAACAGAGATTTGTGTGCCATTCAGTGATTGAATGTAGTGATGTGTGACAGGAGAATCTATGATCTGGAGAAAGAACATAGGAAGGAAGAGCTTGATATTTCTTTTAATATTATTCTATAAAAGGAAATGTTTTTAGGGTCATTGGAATATATTTAGGCATGGGGATATTCACATCAGTGGTGAAATATGTATCTTTGTTATTGGATAGAGATAAATTCTTCATGGGATGACATTTATAAAGTGTTCCACCTAGAATTTCAACCATCGATGATGAAGGTTACCAAGAGGTGGTATTTTATTTCTACTTAGTTGGGGAGAATGAGTGAGTGGTCGTTGGGGATCATGTTTAATGAACACATTTTTTCCATATTTTATTTCCAAATGGTAAGTCTAGATAATGTATTTTGGAGAAGGCACTATTCGTAATGATCTATTATGTGGTTACACAATTTATGATTCCTTTTTTACTTATAGATTTTGATGAAGGAAGAGTTTATCAATAATATTCTTTCTCTATGTGGTGAACCCAATGGAAATGGACAAAAGAAAATCTTGGGGATCCGAGCATCAAGCAATGGGTCATGATTGTTTATATTGATAGGTTTCCAACTAGTGGGGAATCGACCTCTTCATAAATTTTCACCTAATTATGGGGAATGCAGCTCAAATGTTATTACCAAGGGAATCATTTTCTCCTGTTACATCCATGTGTTGAGTGTTCACAATTATTATTATTGGCTGTAAGCTCAAAGATGTTAGCATTATATGGGATGTCAAGCCCCTTTTTTTAGTAGGGGGACATTGAAACCTTTTCAGCAGATGTGGTAGTATTATTTTTCATATCCAAGGGTTGTTGGAGTAGAAATATGGTAGCCTCAAAAATTCCATATCCTCAGGGTCCTAGGAATGGGGATGGTTGTGGATAATGACATAAGAGGGGGAGAAAATCTAGGTCTAGGAAGATGCACGTGACAGAGGTGAGGGTGATAGAAGGGACAATGGTGTTATGTGGTATGATCAGATTATCATATAAAATTTCTTTTTCTATGTTTGATTAATGATCCTCAAACTAATATGTTTATCATACCTCATTATTTTATTTGGAACTGGATGTGGGAAGAATTCAGGTGCCCCTAGTATTATCTACAAAAGTCAGAGGATTGAATTCTTTTTTCATTGTGCATTGGGGTTGTTGACTCGTGATATTGAATAAATAGTCAATGGGGGGATTTATTAGGACTATATTAATCAATATGATTTTATATTTAGAATTTATTTGCTTTCTTATGTGTATAAATTCATTGATTTGTTTCATATGATAGACTTATTTACTGATGTGGAGGGCCAGAGAGTGGCATTTGTGGGTTATCTGAGTTATCAGATGGGATATAGGAAAATGAAGGCTTGTTTGTATTAGTTGGTGGAGGTATCAATGGAATATTGGTGTGGGGATATTCAAAGTGTTTTGGAGGAGTTTCTTGATGTCTTCCCAAATAAGGTTTTGACCATTCCTTTATAATACAATATCCAGTTTGGGATAGTGTTTCAACCTAATGCGTATCTAATTTTGATTACCCCCTATCAAGTGAAACCTAATGAGATATTCGTGCTGAGGATTAATAATGAATATTTGATGAATAGGGGTTTTATCTAACCTATTGTGTTTCCTTGGAGTTATGTAGTGTTTTCTTTAAAAAAAGGTTGATAGTAGTCTGAGGTTGTTCATAGACTACCAGAGGTTTAATTAGCCGATGATCAACAACTACTTACCCCATCAATGGATTTATATATTTTACAGGTTAAAGGGGAAGAGTTTTATTTCAATCATCTATTTTTTGTTTGTACATCACTATATGATGAATAATGACACAAAACCCTAAATACAACATTCAGGTGAATGTTTGTGCATATATATTTTTCTTCCATGCTATTTGGTGTCACAAAAAACCATTAAATTTAATTTGTTTCATGTTTTATGTGTTCCATGGACTCTTGTGAATGTATATATTAATGTTAAATGATGAAATATTGATCTACTTTGTGATAAATATGTAGCATTCGAATCATCTAAGAGCACTATTATAGGTCCTTTGACTCCACCAGCTCTATGGGTAGTTAAAAAGTGCTAGTTTTGGATGTGAGGGTTGTGTTTCATTGGAAACATGGTGTGTCACATAGGTGTGTATGTAAACCCATCAAAGGTTGAAATATTTGTTTCTAGGTAATTAACCAAAATATGGAAGTAGTTTTTAGTTTCCTTGGTCTCAAAGACTATTATAAGTGGTTTGTTCCAAATTTCACTCATGTGATAAGCCTATCATATTTTTGTCCATAATATAATATGATTTTTTTAGGGTGATTAGTGTCATGTGGAATTCAATTACTTAAATTAGAGTCTGATAATTTCCCTAGTGTTATGATTGATAGAGGAGTGTGTGATTTTTGAGATTTTCTATGATACATCCTATCTAGGATTGGGAGAAATTTGATGTAACAGAGATCAATGATCTCTTATGGGTATAATAAGATACGCCCTAATGAATATAACTATTCCACCAGTGATATTGAGTTTTTTTGGAAATGAGTTTATGATTATGTTGTCGTGATCTTACCATATTTGAAATCACTTTGTGGTTTTTTAGACCATAAGTGACTAAAATATTTTCTCACTCAAGAATATTTTAATATACGATAATGAAGGTGGATATAGATTCTCCAATATTGTGATTTTTTGATATTCTATACCCCAGGATAGGGGAATTTGGTTATCTTTTTATGGATATGTAATTACCAAAGAGATAAATTTTGATATTTTTGGGAAATTTAGAGAGTGACGGAGGAGACTACAGTGATACATCATGGTGTGGGAGATGGAAATGAAAGTTATTTTATATATCAGATTACAGTAGAGTCATCTATGATGAGGATATTTGTTTTACCTCAAGGGTCTTTAGGGGATTTAATCATGAATTCAGCTCCCAATTGGGGCTTAGAACTTCTATTAATCAACATAATTATGTGAAGAATGAGTAAATAATCTGAACATTAGAGGATATATTGTGATCTTTCATCTTGAACATTGAGGCATTATGTGGGAGGCCATTTTGTTCTCCATTTTATTGTAAGGTGGTTGGGTAAATAGAGATTCTTATTCTTTATGTAGTTTAAAGCATGAATAAGAATATCCAAATGTTTTGAGAGAATATGATGTTAGTATAGGACCATATAAAGGCCTATTCTGGTTATAGTTGAAGACTCCAAAAGTTTGAGGATGGAGTCTATGTTTTCTTAAGGTTATCCCCTCATAGAGGGGAATTAAGGTTTTGAATATGGAGTATGATTTATTCATCAGTTTTTTGTTTTTAATGTTGTTAACACACATTTTTGAAGTGGAATATCATTTTTCTATTCATTTATGGATAAATAAGATTCATGATCTCTTCAACATGTCTCTACTTCATATTTTTATTCACAATGACTCCCATGACATTGACCGGGGATTATTGGATATTATGGATGATGCAATGTTATTGGAGAGACCAATATAGGTATTGGATCATTGAGGGATAATGTTTTATAGATGAAATATCCCATAGGTTTGTCTATTGTGGTGGAATGGTGGCTTGTAGAAGAGTGCATGGAAGCATGAGACACAAATTATTTCCTAGTAACCAGATTTTTTTTATTATTCCAGTTTTTTATTTATTTAGCTGATGTGATGCCTAGATACTTTAGATTTATGAGATTTTATTTTTCTCATTTATGATGGTATTTTTTATTTCCTAAAGCATATAAAGTGGGGAAACCTCCATCCATTTCAAGAAACACTATATTTATGACATGTTTTAAATTTGTTTTGGAAATTCATTGTGTCCGAAAGTAGAAACTATTTATATTTAGAGGGTGGGTTTCCACGATTTGTGTGAATGGGACCGTATTTTTTGGTTGTTTCAGTAGTTGATATATTGGGCTATTTATATGTTGAAATAATTGGTTAGGTGGTTTCATAGAATAAAGGTGGCATATGTATAGTGTGAGATGGTTTGTTGTTGTTACTTAGGGAGGGTGGTGATATTGTTGTGTGCGGTATTTTGTAGATGTTTTGGATTTTCTTATTGTTTTTTAGTTTGTGGTAGTGTTTTGGGTGTAATGATATCCATGAGAGTTATCTCATGGGATGATTTTTTATACACTTAACTTTCTTTTTTTGGTCTTGATTTTAGTTATCAAGCAAAAAGAATAATTTGAGAGATATATAATGTAATGGTTTTTTCTTTATCACCCCATTAATTGCCTAGTTTTTGGGTTTGAGGTATTCAAAGGAAACCAGAGGAGGACTTGGTAGAGTTTTGAGATGTAATTCTAATACTAGTGGTTATTTATAATGTGAATTCTAGTTCACAAAGTAAATATGAGTTCACATCATGGAGTCCGTTGATTTTTGTCCTGAATTTTTTGGAAGGGAGTTATATGCCTAATAAATTCATGATGTAAAAGAATTAATCATGATGTTAATAAATTCCATGTTAGGAAAAAAATTAAGTTGGATAATGTTCTCGAGTGTTGAGTTTGGGGAAATGAATTCACAAGATGAATTGGTTAGTAGTATGAAAATTCATGAAATGAATCAGTGTTTCACATCGTAAATGTGTCCGAGCCCAATCTATTTATAAATTATGGATTTCATCCAATTTTATTCATTATTATTTTGTTTTTCACAGGTTTTTAATGAAACCTAGGAAATTTGGACAATCATTCATCCCCATTCCTATGTATTTGATAATTGGATTCCAAAGTTTTTCATTGGTGAATCATGGTGTGTAAATCATCTATTTTCCTTTGATTTTACTTATTCATCACATGTGGAATTCCCTATTGTGATGTTTCTTTTATTTAGTAATTATTAATATGTGATAATGATAATCTAATGGTGTGATTAATGTTAATCCAAGGATTTATTATCTAGTTACCATCCTTTGATTGTTCCTTCATCACCATATTGTTCATGTAGTATTTTGGAAAGCATCTTTCAGGTAGAGGATACTCATTCTATCCTTATGTGTGTACATGTTTAGGGATTACATTCATTTTTATCCTTTGGGTGAAGGTCATGGGTCATCAAAAGAAGAAAATTAATCAGAAATATTTGAAATTTTAAGGGAATGGGGCGGGGGCTGTATGTTTTTAGTTTTTTTTTATAACATTGATTATGGAATTGTATATTCATCTTACCACTGCTAAAAATAAAGATTCTTAGGAGCCTCATTTGTATCATGGTTCATGAAACCTTTTTTTCATGGTCTAACCCTACATTAAAGGTTTATAGAATATATATGGTGAAGGAATCGGTTTCTCATGGTAATATAGAATTTGTGTGAGAATAACATTGTCACGTCAAAAATTAAGGTAATTAATTACCCTATTGAATTTAAATTGTGGTAAACTATGAAATCTAGGATATCTAATGATGTGTTGATGTGATTATTATGTTTCTTTATGTTATGCGATAGAATCTTTTATTTTTTATTTTTTAGTGATGGCGGTGATTATCTAATATTTGGAATATATATAGAAGAAAAGAAATGGTAGTTTGGAATGGGATGTGATATGGTCGGCTGTTTAGTGTTTGTGATACGTAGTTGTTTTGGTAGGATGGTATGAATTACACTATCTTTTGGTGGTGGAAAATGTGAGATGGTATAGTTGTTATGGAGTGTGTATGAGTTTATTGCTCAGTTATCCATGGAATGAATTGAAATTATGAAAAATAGTAGAAATTTATTGGCTAATTAATAAAAATATGTTTGAATAAATGTTTATTAATTGGCTAAAAGTAAATACATAATAAATTAATTGGTTGAGTTAATGTGAATGAAACGTTGTCATAAAATGGAGTCTGTAAAAAATAATTAAATATTAATGATGGATGAATCTACAATTAAAAGTTTTATTTTGTGGTTATGTGTAGTGATTGTGGGGGTGGGATGTATCTAGTGGTGGTAGAAGTCATGATGAATGTTGCAAGGTACATTGGTAGTGTTTTGGAGTATTCTAGTGTAGTTCATGTTAACCGATAGTATTGGTATTTTATGTTTAAAATCTAATTTTAATTTTATTTTAATTAAATACACACCCCACCCAAGTTTTATAACCATATCAATGCCCAAATGTTTCTGTTTTTGGGTGTTTCGCCAACATCTTGGTTGGTGGTGGATCTGGGGGCTGACTACCTCATCTTCCTCATTGTTCCATCAACATTATTAGTGATAATATGGGTAGGTATTGGCGATCACCAAATAACGTTATGGGTTTATGTTGGAGATCACCAAGTGATGATGGGTTGGTGTTGGCAATTTACCCATGATATTGAGGATTTGATATGTGTTGCTGGCCATGCACAATAGAGGGGGGGTGTGAGGTTGATGTCCTTCATGTTCATTTTATCATACTACCATAGATATGAGATGTGACACTATGATGAGGTGGTGATGTGGATATTCACTGGTATTAGAAATATATGCTAAACCTTGTGGGAGTTGGGATAGGTAGATTTGTATCCCAACCAACTTCATACATGGTTGGATATGTTGTGAGGTGTGGATGGAATGAATTTGATCCTAAGAGTTTTTCATGTTTGGGTTTGAGAGAGACAAATTAATGGGGAGGTAGTTTCAAGAATACTTTACTTTATATTCATTGATACTCTATTATTTTATTGGATTGTAAATTTGGTGAGTATTACATGGTGAGGTCAGGATTGGTTTTTTGATCTATATAAGATTAAGATGGTTCTACTCTTTTTTCAATGGTTCATTTGTATGTTCTTTTCACAAGGGCATGAAAGACATTGGGTATGATAATATTGAGTATATATGTTCTGCTCAACATATGTACAAGAAAACTATTTTTCATGTTTCCAGAATATTTTTGGGACCGAGATGATAATTACATGATTGGATATAGGTGTTTCTTTTGAGTCACTACCATTAGACGTGTCTTATGGTATTTTCTTAAATGCCTATATTTGTATTTTTTAGACATTGTTCATGCATCGTGGGATGGTTTAGGTTTAATTTTATAATATGTGATGTATTTAATTTTGAGTTAATTTATCTTATCTTCTAATCCATATAGTTATTGAGGGAAATTCATTCCATAAATTATTTTTTTTACACTCAGTACTAGTCGCCAACCCTAGGCATACTAGATGCGGGACTTGGTGAGACATTATCTCCCTTCCTTAATTTCTTTCCTATTAGGCGTATCTTCAAGGGGAGGTGGTTTTCATATGTACAGTTTACATAAGACTCAAAAATTCATTAATCTCAAGTGTGTGTCTTATTTCCTGAAAACATATATGATCAATGGCCACATCTTGAGTATGATCTATAGTCTTCCTTTTGTAGACTCCTTTCTATCATCTCGGAATATCCTGAACTCAAGAAGTTACTCTAGAGTTCATAGGATCCCAAAAATATATATTTTCATATAATGTACATTAGTTTGGTTCTATAATTCACAATTCCATTTCACCCCATGAAAATTTATTAGAAGAAGGTTGCACTAAACTATTTATAAAATATGTAGACAATTTCACAAGTTTAAGACAACCACTTAAATTAGTAGGTAGGTTTTCATATTACTCACCTTGATAGAATCTACTGATTCCATTTTGAATCAAGATATTTGGGGTAATTTTTAAAAAAACATCAATCTATAAACATTCCCAATAAATTGAGGGTATTTATATATTTTTCATTGTAAAATCCAATTTTAATTAATGACCATTTTAGATGAAAAATGGAACCGGTGATATTTTCTTAAATAGATGAAGTGATAATCCATGAAAATAGATCTATAAAGTAACAATAAAAGATTTAGTGTCAAGATTAACATTTTGGGTCTATTTCATAAATTTCACTATGAATCCCCCAAAACGAAATGACCACATCACCCATAGTCGATAATACTCATTTTTAGATTGGAATTGGAAAATGATGTTGGAAGAGTTCAGTAAAATGATATGTAATATGATAAAACCATTATATTTTTGAAATTTCCATATAAAATTAAATTATTTTGTACACCTGATGAATTTACCATCAAGAATAATTATTTAAAATGAATAAAGAAATTTTACATCAATGTTTAAGAGGGAATCATTGATTAGCTTATGTAGTTACATTTTTACTCTATAAAAAGATAAAAGTCCCTCATAAAACCCATCAATGAATTCCTATTAGGGATGATATATCATTTTATTAAACTATTGGTGATTAATCATGGATTGACATTAGGATTTATTGTTCAATTACCAGATTTCATGTTCTCCAATATCATTTTCATAATTCCAATATTAAAATAAAAAGAAACTTATTAAAATAAAAAAGAAAAGAAAAATAAATGAGGAACAATGATATATATGTGCCTTAACCCCACCCCAATTGGTGAAGCATTTTCAAACTCTATAGCTAGGTAGTTGAAGTTGATCATCCTAATCAGATAGTAATTGTGAATAAAAATATTTAAATCACCAAATCAGTTTACTTATAACCTTTTAGGATTCCCCAGTTGTTGAGGTTTTATTTTTTGATAATTTTCATTTAATACTCCTATATATTGAAACCAATCTTGAAATGTGGTGGAGTAATGAATTATCATTCAACCTCTTTATCATATGGAGGAGTTATGTAATCCACTGTGTGTTATTTATTATGAACAAGGAGTGTCTAGTGTATAGAAATGTGTATCATGATTTATTCTTGGTCTTACTTCTCATTTCCAGATTTTCCATCTTTATCTAGGGAACTAATAACACCCACCTTAATCCTATCTTATTGTTTTTCATATTTCATATAGCTTCATTTTAGAAATATTTTCTGGAAAAAATTACTTTTACTGAATCTAAATTTTAGAAATAAATGATATCAATAGATAGATAATGTTTAATAAAATTTAGTTAAATAAATTCATAAAATAGAAACCAACCTCAATTTTATCAATATTTTATTATATCTCTATCAATAAATCCTATAGGGATAATTCATGGAGTGATTATGGTATTTGGGATTCCTCCTAGAGATCCCACCTAGTCTCCTTAGTTTTATCATTATAAAGCACATGGAATTCTTCAACTAATAACATATCAGGTACCATGCTTCAATAATTCTATTCATGGGAAGACTTATTCATTACACATTCTTTTACTTATTTTATAAATTAGTCTTATATTTTTCATTAATGTCACGATCACATTGAAGTTTCCTATTGACATGACTATAAAAAAATATTATTCAACAAATATTCCCAAAAATTGATATTTTCGATGATATCACGTAGGATTTAAATGATTTAATACAATTAAAAGATTGAAATTAAATAAGGAACTTAGGAACATGATGTTACATATTTAGAGTGCTCATAACTGATTCTGATAAGTGCATGATGAAATACATTCACGAGGATTCAATGGTATCATTAATATTTATAAATAGGTAAAATATACTATAGTGATTATCCTTAGTTCCATCTCTAAAGGAGGATACAAATCATACTATATCCCATTCATGTTACCCTGAAATGTTATCCATTTTTATAAATCTAAAATAACAAAAATGTGACATTTTAGGTTTGTGAAATAAATAAAATTAAAAATATCCAACAAAAAATGAATGATGTTGAATAGATATTATTTAAAATATTTATGACATACCAAATTACATTATATAACTATTCTAAATACATTTATATTAAACCATTTATTTTTTATTATTTGTAAATATATGTCCTACACTATCATATTATAATAAATATTTCATTGAACTAACTAAAAAAAATTCATCCTCTCATGATGTGGAATGATATATACAATAAATTAATTTATTGTGGTACACTATTTTTAGATACCATAAAATCCTCCCTCAAGATATATAAAATTAATAAACCAGTCTTAGGTGGTATACTCATGATCGAATAGAAACATTCCTGGAATATTCTCACAATTACTAATAAATTAACTAATAATATACATGAAAAATAATGATCGAGAATATTGAATTATCATAGTGTATAGATAATTATTCACCACATGATTTAATGGTAGGAAATTTTCACCAACCCCCAACATAAATTATTTTTATGTCTCTTATAAAGGAAATAAATTAAGGAAAAATGATATATATATATATATGATAAAAGTAATACTAATATTATCCATTATCCTCTAAATGATGTTACCCCTAGATGATATTGTAGTACAATTTAGGAATAATAAAGGATAATTAATGACTAAAAATATAAAAAATAGGGATATACTAAACTATATACTATTTAGTTATGTGTAAAAATATTTTATCTTTTGTGATTCCAACATTTATAGCTCAATATTTTTCCCTTGGGTAGTTTTTTGTCACTTTACATTGAAAATGTTTTTTGAGATTTTTTCACATTGAGATCCTATTTTCATTATCATCAGGTTATAGGAATGTTTTAATCATCTCCCAATATACCCCACCTATCATTTCTAGATCAGTCAAAAGTTTTCATTGGTATGGAAGTGTTACTTGATATAGATAAATAAATGGTATAGAGATTGTATTTTGGTACCCATGAGTATTAAGGAATGTCACGTCATCTTCATCTTTACAAATCGATATAAATTTTTATCCTTACACACCCTTTTATAAATTTCATAGAAGATTTAGGATGCAATTAATTGAGAGGATATATTGTCCTTGTGTTATAGATTTCCAGTATTTCTTTAGATACTGTTAGGTAAATAGTGTGTTCTATATCATCAATTTTGTGTCCTTATAGATCAATTATTTATTACAGGGTCAATTTTAATTCACACATTTTTTATTTAGTGTTAATACCTCATAATTTATTTTGATAATTATGACTATATATTTATAACCTTTATATTTTTCAAAAGAAGAGTTTCTTAATGCTTATTACATTAGAGGGATTTTAGATAGTGTATCTTCTTGAAAAGAATCATTGGTGTGGCCCTATTGTTCGACATAGTCCATACATTATTCTTAATGATAAAACTAATTTTATGTATTTATGTGATAATGATTTATATTGTGATGATTCCTCTTGGGATAACACATGGAACATTTTTAATTGATGCCTTTACAAGATGTGGACACTGACAACATTAGTCAAAGAACACATCCATAATATCTATTTTATTAAAATTTATCCATTATAAGTAGTTATAATCATTGATATTACTCATAAATAACCTTTTAATTTAATTATTAAATGACATAGAACAAAACAACCAAGAATTATTAGCGCTATGATTAAATAAATTCCTCCACCACAATCATTACTAAAACAAACTTCCAATAATCAATATAATTCAATTATTTGAGCCAAATATAACAACATATACAACTAAAAAACAACATACATATTATAATATACCATGATGACTATTTATAATAAAAAAAGTGTAATGTATATAATTAACTATTAAAAAAAATATTATTTATAAAAAATATATAGTTTCAAAATATTTCATTAAATTTATTATTCAAATTCCATAGTGTCTACATTAGTAAATATAAACTATTATTAATTTTGAAAAAAATAATATATTTCTTAGATATAGAAATTACATTTATGAACACTTTATTGATATTATTCTTCAAGTATTTATAAAGAAATTAAGTCTTCACATCAATTTTCTCTATACGTAATACATCTTTCTCAACAATTTTCAACCAAACTATGATAGTGGTTAACATAGTAACAACAAACAAAATTTATATACTCTATATCCTCATTCAATTAGAACCCCATCACAACCAATCTCTCCTAATACCCTCTAGTATATACATGTTATTTAATTATATATTATAATAATTTTTAATTCAATTTATTCTTTCATTCCAATTATGTAGTACTTTCCCCAGTTTTATACCAATGAAATTATTGAATTTTATCATTCATTCAAATCTCTGATATTCTAAAAATATTCATAGAAACTTTATTTTAGTAACATTTTTGAAAAAAATATTATAGGTTCATATGGTTATCCTAGGGGTTTATGAGGCATGATGGTCGATGCCTATAATGATTCAACTATTCTTTCATTACATGATTTCACACCATGCTCAGAATATTTTTTTTTCTATCTAAGGATTGATTGTGGGGGATCAAATATGGTTGAAAAATGATTCACAATGGGTTTACCATTTCCATATTTTATAGAAACTCCTAATGTTTCCCATATCCATAACTAGCTACATACCTGGTTTCTAAAGGAAGAAATTCCTTTCGGGTTTCTAACCCAATGTCTCTTTGGAACTCACATTGGTTTAGAGGATGGGTGGATGAAAAAATCACACCCTTGGGGGGAATGCTTTCTTATTCTGAGGGAATCTTATATATTTAATAAAAGTTTATGAATCTCTTCGAGATCCCGATATGGGACTTGTTACCCTAACAAAATGATCAGTCATTGAATCCTTCTATGCTTATACGGGTGTTCTATTAATGATACAATCTATATTTATCTGAGGTGATTCATAATTTTCCCATTTTATATCTAGAAATGGATAGTTGTTTAAATTTTGAAGCTATATAACTAGTATCTCTAGAGTTTTCTACCATCCTATATGGAAATTGGTGTTTTAAAGATGGGATTTAACCTTTACAAGGTTTCATATATACCCCATGTATAAAAATAATTAAAATGACATAGTTATTTTATGTTCAATCCATAAAATTTATCATCATATGGAAATGAAATATATGAGGGAATTTAGGCATCATGTAACAAGCTCTAGAATTAAGAAGAAATTCAACATATCCTATTTATAATGGGAATAAGATTAATTATAGTTTGATCTTCGAGTGGGTCTTACACAATGATGTTTCTCTAGAAAGGGGAACTTTATGAAGAAAATGATATAGTGGTTTCAATTCCTTAATCCCACATGAGATATTCTCAATGTGAGAAAGAATGGATAGAATGTGATCAATCTCATTGTATATGAATATGGTAGTTATGCACTAGGGCAGATCTAATATGGTTTTTAATATAGAGGCCAAGCCTTAAGTAGGTTTCATATGTATCCTTTTTATAATAGGAATTAGATTCTTTATAGTTCAATTTATCCCTAACCCACTGATGTGTTCTATGTTCCTAAGGGCATGTATAGGGATTACACATAATGTGAAACTCATATATAAGCCCAATTTTCATCTTATGATGGAAGATGAAGTTTGATATACTTATGGGAGGACATAGTACCATGAGTTATGAATATTTGATATATATAGGGACTTACACTAGGTTAGATTCCCACTGTATCTCAACCCTTATGATGGAGTGAAATATATCTTGTTTGGATAAGAATCATATTTATTATAGTTCAGTTTGGGGAATTTCTGAATATGTATAATTGAAAAGGATATAATGTCAAGTGGGGTTTTCCTCACATGATTGACATGTCGAAGGGTCTGTCCAACATTCCATGAGTGTCTACCTGAAATTTCTTTATTTTTTGTATGACATGTCATGAGTGTCTGTTTAGCAAGGTTGATAGGGCTCAGGGTGCATCACATGGTTTAAGCAGACATGTTGGAGGTCTGTCACATGATCTGACTGAAATGTATGTTGGAATTTCTCTTGGATCAGATGAAGTGTATGAGGGTCTTCATGTGATCAATTTAGACATATTACTTGGTGACATATGATTGAGGTTGACATGCCAAAAGGATATCACATGATCTATATGGAACATCTAGAGGACTTCTCAAGACATATCCAATATGTGTAGAATAATTCTCAATACTTATATGACATGTGTAGGGGACTTCAAAAGACATGGCCGACATATCTGGAGAACTTTTAAAGACTTTTCCAACATGTATGAAGGATATATTATGGATTTCTCACCATGTCTGGACTACTTTTCAAGTCTTCTTATACTTTTTCAGGTGTTGTCACATGATCTGGTTAGGTTATGCGAATCTCACAATTCCATGAAAATCAGTGTATCTTCCCTTAAATAAGTATTATGTATTTTTTCATTATTTAGTGAATATATGCCTCAATATTTGTTAATTATTATCTTATCTAGGTTTCACATGAAAAAGTATACATGTGGTGATTTATTCATATAATATTTCTAGTGCACTATAGGTCCTTCACATGATCAGAAGTTTGAACACAAGAAGCATATAATCATACCACACAATCCATTAGGAAATTCCATGGATTTTAACTGTTGGAATACACTAGAGATCACATGGTTTTCAACTATGAAAAGCCCACTCTTCCAAGTTCATGTCTCATGTTTTTTTGTATGTTCTAAGAGGGAGGAATTTATAGATCACTTTATACCATTTCTACACTACCTTATGCAGTGCATATATAACAGATTTGGACTTTAGTCTATGGAGGGACTATCACATCATGTTTTTCACATTATCTTATTGTGGGTCATCCATGGCATCACGTGACAAAAAATGACCATAAGAACACTCCTTCATCATCATATTTATTGTACATATGGATAATCAATGAGATTTTCCATAATCATGTCGATATGGAAATGTGGATTTGTAATATCAAGTTGACATGTATACGATTTTTCACGAGAGTGTTATTCATGTTAAATATGTTTTGATATAATCAAGGGAGACTTATCAAGGGACCTTCTCAAGATAAAGATGGATTATCAGCAGCCATTCATAAGAACATGATGCTTATCAAAGTTGTGTTGTCATGACCAAGGAGTCTTTTTTTGTACCCTTAACTAGATCAATAGGAACTATACAATTGGACTTCATGTGATCAAGGACGATAGTATGAGTCACAAAACTCATTTACATTAAAAATAGATTAACATCAATAGAATTAATCTCTGGTATCTTTGATATTAATTTAATTATTTTAAGAGTGGATCAAGGTTATTCTCAGGCATCATTTTCTTAATGCGTCACATGATTAGAGTTTCTTTTCCAGAATACTTCACATGATCATGAATTATTTTCTGGATTCCTTTACAAAATGGTGGGTTTTTTGAAGGGAATCATGGGATTATCAATAGATCATGTGAAGTGCATGACCCATTATCTTGACATTGTTAGGGTCATTTGATTGTGTATCTTTATGGGGTTCACACTATTCATGTGATCTGGACACTTGGTCCCCATGTGACTATGTTTCTATTTCTATTTTCTTGAGAAGAAAATAATTCCAAATATTCGGGTGTTTCTTCAATCCTAGATTTTCTAAAGCTCATTTTGTAGGAGTTAATAAATGAACCCCTTAGGAACAAGGTCCTCCGAGACAGAGACTCAATTTTGAGTAGAGTAAATGCCAACATGATTCTTTAAAGAATAAACTAATTTGGGTCCCAGGTGGTGTTATGTATTCTAGGTTACCTTTGGTATTCTACTAAGTAACCTATAAATAGGTAAACAAGGGAGCTACTCATTCCACCAATGAATTAAACTCTCATATCTCTTGTGATTTCTTCTATCACATGAATACTTGACAAGACCTAACATTAATATTTTATTCACAAGGACATGTATCAGGAACCAATTTCAAATACCATTCCAAAAAAGAAGTACATCAAAAGACAATTTTACAAGAATGAATTTGTGAAATTCAATCATGTGATCTTGCCCCATGACTGGTTTGTCTTGAAGATTTTTTGAAATGAACCATGAACAAATTCATGATAATTTTCCTAAAACTTAATGAATGATCTTGGTTACATAGGTTTCCTATGGGATTCACATGATCTACTAATTTCATGATGTGATAATTTAATCATATGTGGTTTTCATGACCTACTATTGGTCAAGAGATCACAAGATGTTCAATGGGTCATGCGATCATGTGATGCTCTATGGGTCACATGAATTGATAAAACAATATCATTTCATGAAATAACCAATCCTTATGTGGTTAATTGTATTCACATGACGTTGTATGGGTCATGCACTTCTTTTGGAAGGGTTGCCCCCTCATTGGACATCTGATTATTATTTAACCAATGGATTTCTATTCTATGACATCTTCTAATGTTTCTGGACGGTGGGTCACGATCATTAAGAATCATAATTATAACCCATGGTAGCATGTTTTCTCTAACAATTATGATTTGAATGTGGTTCTCCAACATGAAAATCAATGTTATCCCCTTTCACACGAACCTACTTTGTATGGATTTGTTCGTATCGATGATGCTTCCATTCCATCTCCAAATTATAATCTTCCATCACACTGGCTATCATCTTCTCTTGACTATATTCAAATGAATATTTCTAAATATAGTCCTTTTTTTCACACTACTATAGGAGTTATAAAAAATGTTTGATAACTCCCCTTGGGGTCTCGATTATTGTGATCTAAATGATAAAAAATTTATTGTATCTATTCATGCATAATCATCTAATCTTTAAATAATTTTTGAATGAGTTGGAGATCAAAGTGTGACTTGAAACCTTCCAGAAACTTCTTTGATGAATGGGCATGGTGGTTCTGAGTCAGGAAGATCTACTCAGAATTCCCCAACTAGTTACATTCTATTCACCTTTATGAGGTTGCATCAACTTCTCAATTTGTAGTGTTCCTTCAGTTAGAATATCAACAAGAGATTATTTTTTATGGGTGTATTGGAACTAGTTGCTTTAATCTATATCCTTGTTAAGTAGGAATCATCCATTGGGATATTTAATGACTAAGAGGGATAACATCTCTTTGGGGGTTTATGAGGAAATTATCCTTGTTTATGATGATTGGGATGACTTGGCACAAACTTTGACCTTAGAAAAAGGTATTCTCACCATCATGATGGATAAGTTAAGGAAGGATATGGACTTATTCTCAATCATTCCTTTTAAATATTAGATCAATATATTTCCCTACTGCATAGGGACTCAACCAACCACTATAAACTCTCATTGATTCCCTTTTTGATAGGTTTTCAATATCACATGCTATTATTGGGCCATCCTTGAGGCTAGGGAGTATAAAACATGGGGATATTGGGTGAGACAATGTATATACCTAATCCTTTTTCTACTGGGCATTTATCTATGTTTTTTAATGTGTGGATTTTCACAGATAGGGATGCACACTTGGGAATTCGATTAGTCGTGTTCGTGATGAAATGCTGATGGGAGAGCGGTTTATTCATAATATAACCATGATGAATCTTTAACACATTTACCAACCCATTAGTCATATGAAAAAAGGAAATATCACTTACCATATTGATATCCCCTTCAAATCATTATTTGGATGGATAAGTGGGCATTTCCATTACTACAAATATCATAATAATACTTGAATCCCTAATGCTTTGTTTTGTACTAGGTTGATGAATATTTTTGAGTTATAGTCAATTATAATTGGTCTCGATCAGGTTATTGAAAAGTTGAGTTGACATGATCGTTTCAACGTCAGGTACCATCCTTCAGTAATTAGGCTAATTATTGATAATGATAGTGGCTCTCTAAATGATAGGTCATAAAAAATCTCTCTCTGGGATGGGGTTCTCAAAGACTATTTAGATGAGATAATTATTTGTGAGACATATAATCCTTATCAATTTTATCTCTAGTTTTTTTATATTAAAAGCTTTATTCCTCTAACAATAGTTATTGTGTAGGGAAAGAAACTTCCAAGCCTTATACTCCATTTTTGGATTATGATGGAACAAAAATACAAGAATGTTAATATTATTCTTCCACTTGATGATTCCCTTGTATTCCTGTCCTGTAACTATTCCCAATATTTTGGTGGAATCTAACCTACGAGGTGTATTGTGTGGACTGGTCCATCCGACATATAATCCCTAAGCTTCAAAAAACCCCTTATATATTCTACAAATAGTTCTGATTCTAGTCTTGGGTGAGCCTCCAAGGAAGCACTCTCATTATGGTGATGAACATCCCATCGGTTGAACCAAGTTTCTAGAAGAGGCTAGTCCTTTAATATTAGTGATAGATGATGAACCGATTAAAATGATATAATATGAAACACCATATCATTCTTCTTTATCCCATAAAAAACCAATTACTTAAATAATTTTGATGTCTAAATTTCATACAAAAACTATTCCTCTATTTTACATGCCTACTCCAATGGTTGTAGCGGACCAAGAATCAAAAAGGATAGTCTTATAGAAAATCTATGAACTGATCGCCTAGACTACCTTGGAGGGTTTTCTTGGCCAAGAAGATAACCTTCTCCAGATATTTCATGATTTTGGGGAAGGTGTATTTGTTTTTTATATATTATATAATATCTTGTTGTAGGTTATCCTAGCTCTACAACAATTTCCCAATAGCAAGACGGACCTGCATAGTTTTGATGAAAACTCTTTATCTGACCTAGTCAATAAAGGAAGAAATAGAGATGTTTAAGGAGATACATCAAATATTCTCTAAGATACACCCTCAGATAGATTTCTAGTCCACAAAAATATAATAATATAATTTGGGTATAGATATAATGACATCCCATCATCTAGAATTGTAATATTTATTCAAGGCTACAAATAAAGTATCTGAAAAAATATCTTCTATAATTTGGACCTTTTGTCCTTAGGCATGAGTAGAAGAAGTGGAGTATTTTTTTTTCATAACTCAATCAAATCTTCCCTCCAAACTCTTATTGATTTGGATAAAATGATAACACGATACTATTACATTTTGGATATGGGAGTATATGATTTTTTATCCTTCTTCTTTCATTTTTGAAACATTTGGAGATGCTCCATATTGTGGAGACTCTTATTTTTCACATTATCAGTGAATATGTATTCAAATCTTTAAAAGTTATCGTGCAACTTTATTTCAATGATGATGTGCATTAAATTCCATCAATTTGATATCAGATGGATTATCAAATATACCCATCCTCTTTATAACAAAAAATAATCCCATACACTAAGATATATATGGTTAAATAAAAAAATATTTTTCATGGGAATTTCTCATGAATGGACGTCAACATGAGATTCCTCATTGATGTATCTACTCTAGTCATCCTAGGATTTCATGGTTTGAAATAGATAATTTTGGTGAACATATTTCCAAGAGGGAGGATGATATAATTTTCTTCTAATTTATTGGATGTAGAGATCATATATTTATTTTTTTAGGGTAAAATAATGATCCCTATATGATTTGTATCTCTTCATTTTAATATTTTACAATATTTTTCCTAACCTTTATATGGGGGAAATTTATTGCGAATGGACATAGATTAATCTTAGGCTACCCTTTTATAGATTTTTTACCTATAAATTTTTGTCTCATTTCTATTTTATGATTGCTCAATATTTCTTATGGAATACTAAGTTCATTTACACTGACCAGAGACTCAAGTTTTTCCTTGAGGGGGATTTTTGGGTTTTCAAAAACGACGATCATTGTGCCACTTTAAATTGGTTGTTTTATATTCACGGAAAGTAGAACATTTTCATCCTATAGATTAGGGTCTTCTATATTGGGCCATCAATTATTGGTATTATACCATTCAAAATGTAACATTATTCAAGCTGTTTAATTCCATGCAGTAAGGATGTCATCTATACAATTTAATATCATGTGGTAATTATGGAAGTTGCTATGTAAGAATAGAATAGAAAAATGAAATCGAGAATACTTGACAGGTATGAAAAAAACCTATGTTTCAGTGTTCCATCACGGTGTTGTTAGGCCTAACGAGATGAATGGGGAAGACATTCCCGGGATGATCCAAAAACACCATAAGGTGTTGAGTTCTGTCCCAGTGTTTCCAAGTTTCATTAGGATTTTAGGTCCCTTAATACAAAAGGGGATGCCTCTAGTGGGTAGGATAGAGGCCCTTATACACGGTCCCATTAGTATTATATGCACGGTAATGTAAAGGGGATCCCCAAATTTTCCTAGGGCCATGGGTGATTTTTTGAGTATGTTATTGGTAGGTGGTAAAATATTACGGAAGCTGAGTCCACCTCAATAGATGTAATATGGGTTGAGTAAATCATGTGTACAAGAGATTGAATCGATGAATTATTAAATGTAGATTACATATCAAGGATGACCAAAAACAACCTAAGGTGTTGCGTTCCACAATGGTGTTGTCGAGGCTCATGAGTGGAATGGGGCAGACATACTAGTGATGATCCAAAAACCATAAGGTGCTTAGTTACACCACAATGTTACTGAGGATCATGAAGATTAAGGTTACTTTCCTACAAGGAGGACATGTCTCTAATTAGTGGGTCAGTTTCCATTGGTCCAATTGGGATAACATGCATGTTCAATTAGAGGTGTCCCCACTCATTTAATGCAATATTCAATTATTTTTTAATAATTAAATGCCTTGATAATGAAGTTGGAAGTGGATCCAATGCTATCCAAGGAGAGTTCTATAACCCTATCATATTTTGGATTTTATTTGGGAGGATTATGTCCTAAAATATATGTTTTTTAATTCATATGGTGTGGTCTATAAAAAGTATTAGGAGTTGAATTTCAAATTCCTACTTTGAGAATGTGTATAATATACAATGAAGTATTGTTGAGGATGTCGAGTTCATATAAATAGTATGTTTATGGGAATTATAAACCATTTTCATTGAATATTGTAGAAATCTAGATGTGGGAACCACTGGATAGAGGTAATATATTGGTAATGGTAGAATCATATAAGGTTCCACAATGTATGAACAATAAATCAAGGATTTAAGGGAGTCCTTTCTAGGACCAAAGGGTCCATTAGAATTAGTCATTACATGTTACTAATTTTTTACAGGACAGAACCATGGGAAAGTGATCCCAGGGTCTATGGAGTTATAAGAGAAGGATAAATCTTGTGGAACTAGTTTTGTCGGCTTAATTATCAATTTTATGAAGGTGGTTTATGAAAAATGTAATATTAATGAGGGGTTAAAGCACCCTAAAAGTTGTGTCAACACCTAATGAACAAGTTATCATAACAAGGAGATATTAATGATAATTACTATAACTTCTTTCTATACTATGGGGTATAGAAACAAAGGATTGAATTTTTATAGGTCTATAAGGTGGGTCTCATAATCCTTATTCATGGTTTATTTTGGATATAAATGTTTCCTAAATTCATGATATGAAGAGTTTAGTAATAGGATATTTGACTTTCTCTCAGCCCTCCCTTCGTGTGGTTTTATCCTAAAATGTTTTATGTATCTATCACTATCAGTTTAGGGTCTCATAATTTAGGTCATTAATAACAAAAGTTTAAGGTTATATAGAACCGACCAAAGTATACATATTTTTAGGTAAAGATTCATATTCACATGGTGTGAGGGGAATGTTACACAACAACCTATTTAGGATACCTAGGGTCAAGAGTACTCCAACATCCTTTGGACTGGGGGATGAAAATGTTATTTCTCCTGGATCAATGATCTTGGGTAATGAGTAATGATATAGGACAATCATGTCTGGGATGACCCAAAACACCCTAAGGTGATGAGTTCCACCTTGGTAACTTTTTGGACCACATGGATCAGAAATCCATTTTTCAAGGTAATAAAACATTTTTTTAATGTCTGAGAGCTCATATGGAAGAGCTACGGGAAGACATGCATAGTAAAACCAAAGTTCCCTTGAAGTCAGGGCCATTTTACAAGGGCAATGGAATATTCCCAATGATCCATGATGATTAAGGAATGAACTGTGATTTATGGGTTAAGGTGCTTAAATGATGATTGAAGAACCCTATTTGTTGGTTGAATGGGGTTAGGTGTGTGTGGGCCATTGATAATGAATGATGATAAGTGATGTTTTTTATACTTTAACATCATTTAGTGGGGAGGTATCTATCATTTAGGTTAACATGGAATGATAAGTATATCTTCCATGTAGTTTAATGTTATATGGTATGGGTTTTTTCCTTGACGATTACCATCATATAGTAATGATATAGGAATGAATGTGAAATTGTGAAAGATATCATTGGGGAATATTTTCACTGGTTGGTGGAATTTATATTCATGAAGAACCTTTTATACATGCACAAGATTGTTTATAGTTATCTATATTTTAGATCCGTTTTTGTACAGATTTATCACATGTGTAATAAATCTATACATAGATATGACTCATACACAGGTATACCGAGTTTTTATGGATGAAAACTATTTAAAAAAGGTATATTTATTTTTTTGGATGGGATTCACTAGGTTTCCTTATACATATTGTAAGGGAATGAATCATTACAGAATAAGTTCCTTTATTGAGATCCCACTACATTGATCTGACTCACTTTTAGGGGATATAATTATGAGTGATGGAAACTAAGGTATGAGACTGAAATAGATGATCCATGTGTCACTATGTATACTGTGATGATAGAATTAAATACACATGTCGTTCTTTTATAAATGTCCCATGCACAAGTAGAACCAATGTGTAGGGAGGGGGAGTATTTTTATACTACGAATGGACCCAGGATTAATGATATAGGGGTCACTACATATCATTCAGTAATAGGAATCAATCCACATGTAGTTCTTGATCCAAAAAAACTCCATACAAGTTTTACCTACTCACAGAGGGGGAGTGGGTTTCTTTAATATTGCTAATAGACCCATAATTGGAGATCTGTGCATCACAACGTGTCATATATTAATAATAATCAAGTACAACATAGTTAGTGAACATAAAACTCTCCATGATTTTTTGTACCATACATAGATGAGGGAATTTTTTTCCTGTTTATATTTTGTATTATCCCAGGATTACACATCCAAGTGTTACTACATGTCATATATTAATAGAAATCAAGACACTTGTAGTTCATGAATAAAAAAATATACATGTAGGTCTGAAACATATGCTTAGGGTGATTTTTTTAAATTAATGTTTCTTATGGACCCATTATTATAGATCCGGGTTTCACTACTTATCCTACAATAATAGGAATCGATCCACACAATGTTTTTAACAGAAATATCTCCATGCATGTATGAACCATGCATAGAGGGGGGAATTTTCTCCACTGATATTGTGGATGGAAAAATGATTTGAGATTTTTTTGTGACCACATATAATATAGTAATATTAATCATTCCACATGTAGTTCTTAAATGGAAAAATATTCATATAGGTTTGACCCACATAAAGAGGGTGAATTTTTCATTTTATGCTTTGGATAGAAATAGAATTAAATATCTAAGCATCACTATATATCTTGTGGTGAAATGAGTGAAATAAAACATATATTTTTATTCATGGTGTGGTGGGAGACCAAAAATAAGGGTAGTGGTTCTCTCGAATCAGGGATTGTAATACATATTTTTACATCTTGAATGAGATGTCAGCCGTGTGGTTTAACTTCATTCAGTAAGAAATTATGGTTAGAATTTTATAGTCTTGCATCTAGGTCCTTGTTAACCATGGCATGAAATGATTCATTTAAATATGTGTGGGATACATTAAAAAAATTCCTAATCCCACATGAGATATTATTGATCTTAGAAACAATGAATAATAAATGATTATTTCACCACAAAGTGGTGATTAAAAGAAAAAGGGGGGGAATTTTATATCATGTAGTGTATGGGACATGATATATTATATAGTCATATCTATGTATCTCATTGAATATGAATAAAAGAAAACATAGTTCTAGGAAACCATGTGGTTTAAGACCACATGGTAAGGGAGAAGGTTACATGAAGTGAAAAAGAAGGCTTGAAGCCTCATAAATACTTCTTGGGTGTTCAGAAAATAATCCCAAGGGAGGAATCCAATGTTTTTGACATGTGGATTCTTGAGATGGTTGCCCAAGGCATCCAATTATTGGTACTTAGGATAAGAATGCATTTTAATGACATCTACTAAAGATGTCACCACATAGTTTAATGTCTTGTGACTGTGATGATATGGGTTATTCCTTTTAGGGTCATGAAATCAGGACATCTCTGTTTATTTTGGAAACATGTGTTATGAATGAATGGTGATTTATAGATTTAGGTCATATGACTAAGACACTATAGTATTCCTGGATGCATGATTTAGGATCTGACCATCACTATATATACTATGATGGATTTAATAAAGACACACATAGTTTTTGAGTGTGGAGATTCACTACTTGGATCTCACACACACATATGGATGTGGGAACATCATTTTTATTTCACACAGATCTATATCATGTGTAGTGAATCATCTACCACATGATGTTTTCCATGTAGTTTAATTTCATGTGGTATGGACGTAAGCCACTATGATTTTTAATGTATTTATTTTAGGACTTTTCTATTGATTTTAATGCCATGTGATGAGTACATATTATGAATTTTTACACTGTGAGACTAGAAAGAAATGGTGTCTAGTGGTTTTATGTCATACGACTATGAACATTTATATAATTTAAATTCATGAAACATAGACAAATTGTGTAGTTTTACATCATGTGACTAGGATATTAGGTGTTTGAGAAAAACAATGCAATGTACTTCTTGAGAAAAAATCCATTGGGGGGGGGGGGTAACCCCTTCCCTGTCCATTTTGGTAAATTAGTAATCTCCATTAATATATACCATATGTAATATGTAAGGCCCTTCTCATATGTATTACAACTTTAGAGGTTTCATTCCAAGTATTGTTGGGGTTCGGAGTGCCAATACCAGTTCTCTTTAAAGTAATGAGTGGAGGGGAACATTTTTATCAAAGGATCATTCGATCCAATTCTTATGAACATCAAGTTTGTATTGTCTAAACATCCATTTCTCATCAATATGTTTCAAAAAACTAGCCACTTTTTCGATTTTTCATCATATGATAGATGCCCAAATATAGATATCCAGAGAAAGGGGAACTAGACTTATATTAGATACACTAACTCGGTTCTATACACCAACGAATATGCAGTTTCTTGTGTATCACTATGCATGGTGGTACAGTTGGCCCATAATGTACGAAGGATATTTTCTTCCTATGACCTTTTGTCATTTCTCTCCATCATATGGAGTATATTTTTTAGAGTCTTATTGAAGGCCTATATTTTTCCAAATTATACTACATGATAGATGGATAAATGGTTTGACTTGATGTTGTAATATTGCTAAAATTTTCTCAATTCAGAATAATAAAAGTTAGTGTCATTATTCATCAATATCATGTGAAGGACTCAAAATATATTAATGATATAATATTTTAATGAATTTAATGATATTATTTATCTTTAACTCCTCTAGGTGTATTTCTTCATCCATTTTTGAAAATAATTCAGTAGCACTAAGGATGAATTTAAACTTCTTAAATATTCCTGGTGGATATGGCCGCATAACATAAATTCCCCATGAAGAAAAGGGGTATAAATATTTAGTCGTATGTAGAAATAATCAGGGTTAGTGTATTATGTTTTCATAAATATAAAATACATGACATGTACTATTGAATTTCACCCTGTTAGGTATCATTGTTTTCTAGTAGTAACCAAGCATCAAGATTTTATGGGAGTCTCTTATCCTAGACTAATGAGTTCTATAGGATATTGCATATACATTTACCATGATAGGGGGAATCTCTCATTCCACTATGAATATAAGGAGGATTATATCAAACCATCATTTTTAGATGACTCTTTTGTCATTTGTTCCATCATGAAGGGTAAAGATCACATCTAGGCATTGAGTTTGTTCCCATTCAGCTCAATCTGATGGGAGGGTCCTATTTTGGAGGTAATTGACTATATGCTCCATCTATTCAGTGGTGGAGATATTTTTATCACTCACTAGGGTTGTGTTGATTTGATTTATTTACTTCATGTCATAGATGATGAATGATTATTCCATCATTCAGTTCCTAATGTGGAAGACCACCTCATCATAAATGGGATCATGTCGGACTGTGGCTATATTTTCTAGTGCCTCCGCCTGAGATTTTTTTGATTGAGGGACAAGATATAATGTGGGTTCAAAAGGGACCTATTACATCAGTCCTATGACATAACTAATGTGAGGTTTCAATTCTTCTTTATTGATTTAATAATTTCAACTATTTTTTTGATCGATAGCTTTGATTCGTATTTGATGTTTAGGTAGGATATTTTCAACTATAGGTCTAGATCCAAGCCAAAAATGAGGTCTTGGTATTATTATCCATTATAAGTGAAGCCTTTAGAAAGTGATAATGAGTATGGAAAACATTCATTGTTTGAAAAAACAATCCCTAAAAATTCCATTTTAGATTTTTTTCCATCCACTTTCCGATTAGACTTTATGAGGAACCATCAAAATACATCTCCCATGTTTGAGGAGTTCCAGGGGTGTAGAAAACCTCTTTGTTTGGATTTTTGATGTCGATTGGTGTGGTTTCTAGGGAGGGATGTGATGAAATGAAACCTGTCAGGGCCTACCCATTAAATTTATTATTTGAAACGAATTGGATGTCATATGGAAGTATAATAACTACCCATCAGGCCAAACTAGTAATTATAGGGAAGACAAGGATGTACACATGCTATTCTATAAAAGAGGCCAAATATACTTCGTGATGCTGAAAATAATATCAAAACTTTTTCACTGTAAAGATGAGCATGAAGAAATTATTATCAATATCAGAATTTATAATATCCATACCTAAAATCATTCAAATAAGGTGTGTTGGTAAGTACCCCCAATGCCCTTTAATCAAAAGGTAATGAACTGATAGCAAGATATCTCATGATGTGATATAAAGGAACTAGAATTATCATCTTTAAAGTCCATTTTTATCTAATTATACCCTGAATAAAAATCCAAAAAATCAAATCTCTTGGAAGCTAGTAGATGCTTCGATTTAAAGTTTTCTGAAAAAAAATGAAAATTAATCCTTTAGAAAATTCCTTTTAAGGACCCTAAAGTTGAGGTAGACTCTGATCTACCCACTCTTTTTCTTGATAGGGTTGATGGTGGTGAGACTTTTTGGGTATTGAACTTCCCATGAAAAAATTTCATTGATATATTTTTTAACTGAAGGATCTACATTAATAGAATGAGATGTGTGCATCCTCCTGAATTCTGGCTTTAAACCCTTATAGACATTAGGTAACCCTCGATGGTGTACCACATCAGCTCTCATATTAGGCATTTTTGTATAATTAGAATTGAATCCGTATCGATGTTTCTTTATAAATCAAATATATATCTCCTTCTACTAGAGAGTAATGGCCACAAAAATCAATATAGGTTTTGAGTCTTCTTCTCTTCCTTGATTTACCTATTTTTGCTCATCAATGGTGGTGGAGATGTCTACCTCAAATGAAGGAGGGGTGTTCACGATGCCATCCTCTTCTTATTCAATATCTACATTTTTGGAGGCATTTTCAGAAATGATAGGAGAATCAAGGGAATTTATGTCCCTGTTAATATGAGAGAATCCATTAGAAGAGAAATATTGATCCCTAATAGCTGGAGTTGTCTCAAAGATATTCTCGAGCTGATTATTTTCCTTTATTCTATCACTAGTGATAGGATGAGACCAAGCATATGGGATTAAGACTACTACACCATTCTTATTTATAGATAGAACATAATCACTATTAAATATACTCTAGGGATTCATAGGGGTGGACACCAAGCGATCACGAATTTAACTTTTAAATTTTCATCCACCATTTTTTTATTTCCATCCCTTTTATAGAAACCTAAGTCAAATTATATGGATTTACAAGGATCAAAGGGAGAACTGTCACCAAGTAGTATGTCGACCTTCCCATAAATGTGGTATTTCGAAAATTGATGAAATGTTTCAGGTACCAAGACATAGATGTAAATCCAAGGTCTTCCAAGTAGTACATTATATGATTTGTCTTAGTGGATAACAATGAATTCAGTATCAAATTTGGGATCTCTAAACTCGGCATTGTTCATGATCTTCCCACGAGGCATTTTCTTGATATTATCATGCCCTTCAAGGGTTAGATTTGTTGAAGATAATTCTCCCTCTATATATCCCAAACATCATAGGTTCTGAATCAATATATGGTTGATCTCATAACCATTATCAATCAAATACCATTGTATGTTGAGATTTTTTAGTTTTTCAGAAACATATATGGGAATGATATGTATATAGATAAATTCTTCTTAATCCTATTACATGAATGAGATGGTGCCATTTAATTTTAATGGAATAGTCTCCACTCAGTAAACCATAGATGTAGTGAATTCTATCTAAAACTCCTAAAGGATATTGATGGATTCAATGAGTCCCTATTTGAGATATTTTAAATTATTGAGAGTATCATAGATTGAGAGTTTATTTGGGAAAATTGCCAACTATTTCAAAATTTACTATATTCATTAGAGGTGTTTGATCCTCCCCAGATGGGGTTTCTCCTTATTATGTGGATTTGGAGTTGAGGTGTTTTAGGAGGATGGTCCTGGTTCATGATAAGAGGTTTAGGGAGCATCTTCTACTAGTTCCCGAGGACGCATCAATAACTGCATTTTTATGTGATGATTATATAATTACACCCCCGTTAGATAGTTCTGTAACATGACTAGGGTCAAACTACTACTGTAGGGATCTCATGAATAACTATTTTTCTATTTTTATTGTAGGATTTATCACACATGGGTCTCATATGCATATATTTCCTCCATGGTTATGTGAAAGAATTGTAACGACCTGAAATTCTGAATAAATTTTGTTTCCTAAACATTGTGTGTTTTTTTATTTTATACTTAACAAAAATATTTCATTTAATAAAAAGAGTATAATTAAAATAAGATCCTTGGGTTTTGACTGTTATATGTGTAACTCCCCGACCCTAGTTACCCAGAGCCGGTGCATTATTACATAAAATTGGCATGATCACAAAAGATCAAATCTCAAAAGACCAATTAGTTTATTAGTCTTGGAAACACTAGATATATTCATAAGCCTTACATTACATAATAAACTCAAAAAAACTACAACAACATATTTTCTTCATATCCCATCATTCTATCCCTGAGGTCATTCATAAATTAATTCTTCACATCCTGGGAAAAATAAAACATTGAAAAGGGTGAGCTCAAATGCCCAGTAAGGATAAAAATATAGCGGAAATTTTCATAAATAAGCATAAACATATAACGCAATTTTTAGCTAAAACAAAAACCTTTAAAACTTGAACATAAACATAATATGGAAAAGATAAAATGAAATAATTCCATTTACTTACTCATGTCGATATTATACTAGTCGAATAACCACATACAATATCAATAACCACTTTCATAATGATGGAATGCATAATGCCAGACTATCATAACCACATAGTCAAGGCCTTGTAAAAAGACTACAAATAAGATTTTGTCAAGGCCTTGTTCTTGGACACTAGTTTGTCTCATGAAACCTACCGATGTAATTTTTTTAGAAGATACTTACGTTTAAAATTTCTCAAATATACTCTAGTGTTTTTCTGTAAACATTATGCAAGGTTCTGAATAAAAAATAATTAATTCTGAGACTTCTCAACTAATTAAAGGCCATGATGGGTCCACGCCCAATCCCTTCCTGTTTACCACACATGAGAGTCGGGTTTTCTGAAAAAAAATTTATGCTTGGTTAAATACGTATACATTTTCACTGGATTTTCATATATTTGAGAGAAATAACTCTCTATTTTTTTTGAAATCATTTAGAAAATCACATAATTAGAAAAGAAAACCTTTATTTTGAAGATATCCATATAAGAGTGTAAGTTAATCATAAAAGGTGTAATAACAGTGGAGAATAACTACACCTTCCGTATAAGTTAAAAAAACATTCTTACCTTAGTTTTGTCAAAAAGGTGAAAAAGTTACTTGTTTAGAAAACGATGGAAGGATTCCTTTATAAATTTCTAATAAAAAGTCAAACAAGGTTATAAATGACTTTAAACCATCAACTGTAAAATAGTAAGAATGTTTTGAAAAACATTTTTAGGAAACATGGATGAGGATGATAAAGATGTCCCAGAAGATAATGACGTATAAACAACCTCGTATAATAAAGAGATTGTGAAAAATAACCCTTACATTGTACTTTACCTTGGTTGAGGGTTGGTTATCCTTATGTATAGTGGTGAAATAATTGTTATTAATTTAGTCAAGAATCATATACATTAATATGATATCATATATGATCTTTTAACACTGCTTTGTTAATAATATCTTTGTATTATCGTCGTTTCAGGTGTTAACTTACTCGTTTTCTTTTATATGTTTTGTAACATAAGCCATGTTTGTTATGGATAGGTTGTATATTATTCATATACATAATGATATCAAGTCCTTAAAAATTATTTTTAATCATCAAATGTTAATTATACATGAATGGAAACGATGGGGAATGAATCTCATCGCGTTCGTGGAGACGGTAATCCGTACGTACACACGAGCGACAATATCATTCTTTTGATAATAAAATAATATATAATTGGATGGTACATCAAATATACAGAATAATTATAATGTTATATTTATTATTTACATGAATTACACATCATTATCATACCCATCCAAATAATAATGTTTTGAATAATAATTACACCACAGCGTGGAGATGATAAGCCGTACGTACGCACATATGGTGACATGTCATTCAAAAGATGGATAGAATACTGAATATGGTTGTACCATATTTATAATAACATCACAGTATATATAAGATTCTGGAGTTATTATTTTATAATATAAATAACAAATAAAGAAGAAGAAGAAGAAAGGAACTTGAAAGAGGGTGGTGAAAACATTGCCTCTTAATCGGGTTCTTCCTTTTGATTTGATCAAAAGGGCTCCTTAGGTTGGATGTTTGATCAAACTAAGGCCTCTTGGTAAAATTTAGGGAAGTTGAGAGAGTATTTGGGCAGGGTTTGGCCGAGCCAAAAGGCTTTGAATGTGTGAATTAGTGAGAAGGTGGAGTGACCTTTTATAAGAGGGGTGAGGGGCACCTTTGGAAAAGCTAGAAACATTATTTTATAATAAATTCATATTCGGTTTCTAATGTCTCCAAAGTGGATTATTTAAATTTTAAGGTGGTTATGGGTCTAAAACCACCCAACTAATAGGTCTTAGACAGGTTTGGGTCACTATATTAACCTTATCGTTTAGTTTTATCTCTTAGTTAATTAGTTTGACATTTACCATGTCACATTGTATTTTTATATTATATAGTTAATAAACTTACTATATACATCCAAGACACCCCCAAGTGGTCCATCAATGATAAAAATATCATGATATAAGTCTCTTGGAAGAACCTTATATTTTTAGAAATTTAATATCAATTAATAATATAATATTTGTTTTAAAAACTCTTTTATGTCAATTTTGACACTATTGGGTATTTTGTTTTTGATAAATTCATAACAACATTATTAATTCGAAAAAATTTATACAAACAATTATAATATTCCATATTAACATAGAAAATTATTTTAATTTATAAAAAGTCTCAAATTACATTTATTTGGGTATTTATAATATCCATTATTCTAATTTCTCATTAATTAGGTAATTACTGCATCACCAGTGTGTCATAAATAAATTAAATTATTTAATTTCTAAAATTTATAAATAAAATACCATTATGTAGGAAATCGTTTTATCTTTTTAATTAATATTTACGATCGAATTTATCGTATGTATAACCCTATATTAAAAATGTTTTAGTAATTAAACCTTGATTTTAACTCTTTTAACTCTTCTTTGAATTAAATAATAATAAATGTCCAAATCTAATACAAGTGGACCTAATTGATAATATTTTATTCCTAAGGTTGTTTTTGGTTGAGATACACTTGTCCAATAGAATTAAAACATGTGTTAGGATAATATTAATATCATTTTTACCATTAATTACCCTATTTACTTTTAACCGTGGTAAATAAAAGTAAAAAGTAACTATTCACCAAAAATTATTTTCATCTCATTGAACCACATTTTACTCCTTGATATTAACTATGTCTCTAGGATTTTCTAAATTCCAGTCACAGTAGCGGTAAAATTAGGTTTTATGTGAATTTCCAAATTCTCCTAGGAGGTGGGTAAAAGACGGTGAAAAGTTCAATAAAAATTTATATATTTATAAAATTATTCTAAAATAACTCCAATGAATTACATTGAACTTATATAGGTATTATGTATCTATTTTTACCTTAATTAAATTTAAATAAAATAAATAATTATTTAAATAAAAATTCGGTTTTAAACTATAACTCAGTGTTTTTTCACTATTCATCAAAAATTGAAAGTTTTCTAAAAAATACCAAAATAACACCCTAGGATAATTTCGATATTCTAAATCTAAAACTAAAGTCCATTTTGAAAGATAAAATTTATAAAATTTGAAAAAGTGGGTATTACTATTCATAATGGCTAGTTTGATTGGTTGTGGTGTGTGTGTTAGAACTCGAAGTTGCATATAACACACACTACTGTATTATTCAAAGGGAAGCATACCATGGAAGCTTGGGGTGTTACATTCTTACCTCCTTTAAATAATTTCATCCTCAAAATTTCTAGAATACTACCGCATGAAAAGACTCAGGTGGTTCTTCATCATTAGTTCCTTGGGTTCCCACGTTCCCTCTTCCATCTTATGGTTTCTCCACAAAACTTTTACAAGACGAGTCGTCCGGTTTCTCAGTACTTGTTCTCTCATATCAAGAATCCTAATGGGCTCTTTGCAATAAGACAGATCAAGTTCCAGTTCTAATTCCTCATAGGTGAGTACATGCGTTTGGTCAGGCATGTATTTCCTCAACAGTGATATGTGGAACACATAGTGAACTATGGAGAGACTTGGCGGCATTGTCGAATGGTAAGCTATAGCCCCAATTTGTTCTCGAATTTCGAAAGGTCTGATGTACCTGGGACTTAGTTTACCTTTCTTACCAAAATGTATAACTCCCTTCCATAGAGATACCTTCAAGAAAACATGATCTCCTACCTGAAATACCAAATCCTTCCTTCGGTTATCGGCATAGCTCTTCTAACTACTTTGAGCTGATTTGATATGGTTTTGGATTACCTTCACCTTTTCCACCGTTTCCTCCACCAGTTCTGGACCTACAAGTTTTCTATCACCAACTTCATCCCAACAGTTTGGTGTGCGACATCTCTTTCTGTATAACACTTCATATGGTGCCATCTAAATACTTGAATAGAAGCTATTGTTATAGGAAAATTCGACCAGAGGTAAATATTGATCCCACATACCCTGAAAGTCATGTGAGTAGGATCTCAACATGTCTTCTAAGGTTTGAATAGTCTGTTCTGATTATCCATCTCTTTGAGGGTGGTAGGCAGTGCTCAAATGAAGTTCAATATGCAAGTCCTTCTAAATACTCTTCCAGAATCTTGAAGTCAAATGGGGATTGCGATCAGAAACAATCGATTGGGGTACTCCATGAAGTCTCACAACTTTATTAATATACAGTATTTCTAGCTTTTCAAGTGGTAAATCTTCCCTTATAGCAAGAAAATGTGCTAACTTGGTAAGACGATCAACAATGGACCATATTGCATCGTTCCTTCTAGGAGTCTTTGGTAGTCCCATGATGAAGTCCATCATAATATTATCCCATATCCACTCATGTATGAAAAGAGGTTGCAATACTCCACCATGCTATTGCCTTCCAGATTTCACTTGTTGACAAACCATACATCTTGACACAAAACAAGCAATCTCCCTCTTCATGTTGTCCCACCAAAAATGTTCCTTCAAATCTCTATAAATTTTGGTGCTCCAAGGGTGTATAGAGAAATTGGAACTATGAGCATCATCCAACAATTCTTTTTTTAGATTAGGTATATCGGGAACACAAAGTCTCTTCCCAAACATCAAAATTCCATCTTCATACACAAAGTCACTCAATTTCCCATCATTCACAGCTTTAATCTTCTTTTGAAATTCTTCATCATCGGTCTGAGAACTCTTAATCCTTTGTAGTAAATATGGGTTGGCAACCATTTGAAAAAGCATTGATGTTTCACCTTCCATGGTTATTCCCATGTCCATCTTCACTAGATCTATGAAAATTAGATCCGTTTTAATTCTCATATTGTTCAAAACTCCATGATCTCTTCTACTCAAATCATATGCCACCTTGTTTTCCTTCCCCGGGTGGTAGTGTATTGTGAAATCATACTCCTTGAGTAATTCAATCCATCTCCTTTGCCTCATGTTAAGTTCTTTTTCTGAGAAAATATACTTCAAACTCTTGTGATCAGTATAAATCTCACATTTTTACCATAGAGGTAGTGTATCCATATCTTCAAAGCAAAGATCACAGCTGCTAACTCGAGATCATGAGTAGGATAGTTTTGCTCATAAATTTTCAACTGTCATGATGAATATGCAATAACCCTATCATTCTGCATAAGGAAACAACCAAGTCCTTTCTTCGATGCATCACTATAAATAACGAACCCATCATTCCCTAATGGTAGAGTCAATATAAGAGCATTGACTAATCTTCTATTCAGTTCTTTGAAACATTCTTCACACTCTTTTGTCCAAACAAATTTAACCCCTTTACGTTTGAGCTTTGTTAATGGGTTAGACAACCAGGAAATATTCTGGATGAAACATCGATGATAACCTGTTAAACCAATAAAACTGCATACCTTAGTTATACTCGTCGGTACAGGCCATTATTGGATTGCCTTGGTCTGAGAAGGATCAACAGAGATTCCATATTTAGAGACAATATGGCCAGGAAAAGAAATCTCCTGAAGCCAGAATTCACACTTGCTAAACATCCCATATAATTCATGTCTTCTCAGAGTCTTCAGGATAACGTGCAAGTGATTTTTATGATCTTCGTAGCTTTTATAGTATACCAAGATAAAATCAATAAATACCACTACAAAATCATCGAGACATTCCTTGAAAAATCTCTTCATTAAATCCATGAACACAGAGGGAGCATTAGTCAATCCAAAAGGAATTACTAAACTCGTAATGCGCGTACCTGGTTCGAAATGTTGTCTTCAAAATTTCATCCTTCTTTACACACAACTGATGATATCTAGATCGAAGTTCAATCTTTGAAAAATATTTAGCTCCATGCAGTTGGTCAAATAAATAATCAATGCGAGGTAGGGGATACTTCTTCTTTATTTTTATAGCATTGATCTCCTTGTAGTCAATGCACAATCTCATAGATCCATATTTCTTTTTAATAAAAAGAACAGGGTATCCCCATGTAGAAACACTAGGGAGAATAAATCACTTATTACTTAATTACTCTAGTTTTTTCTTTAGTTTAACTAATTCCACAATGGCCATTCTATAATGGGTCTTCGATATAGGCCTTGATTCAGGAATTAAATCAATTGAAAACTCAACTTTTCGTTCTGGAGGATGTCCAAGTAAATCTTCCGGAAACACATCTACATATTCTTTCACAATAGGTATATCCTCTATTTGAACATTCCTTTCCTCACCCACTGTCATTTCATTCTCTCCCTCCCCAATAATTGGATTTAGTTTAGCTACTAGGGGTGGATCTAGATAAGAATTAGGTGGTGACGATTATTTTCTAAAGATATGGTGTTCCTTATCGTCATCATCAAAAATCGTAACCTTCTTATTATTACAATCAATCTTTGCATCATGGTCCGAAATCCAATCCATACCGAGGATTATATCAAACTCAATCATAGGTATGATGATGAGATCAGCGGATAAAGAACATTTATGTGCTCTAATGGGGACTAATTCACAAAACTTTGTTGCAATGATACTTCCCTTAGGAGGTTTAACTGACAACTCCTTTGTTAAATCAAATTGTAAATATCTAATTTTATTAGAAAATTGGGAAGATATGAAACAATGCGATGATCCAGAACCAAATAATGCATTTTCTAAACTTGAGGAAACCATTAAATTACCTGCCACCACATCTTTCAGAGCTTCTACCTCAGCAGTAGTGATAGCATAAGCTTAGCCTTGATCCCTTGTCCTTTTCTGAGGTAATTTCCCCTGACTCTTAGGATATTAATTTTCATAATGTCCCATCTCCCTACAATTGTAGCACTGAACATAAGTAGCTTCTTTCTTCCCTTTTCAATCACGAGCTTGGTGGCCTTTTTCACCACACTTGTAACAGACTCCCATTCCCTTCAAGAAAGTACCAGGGTGATTCTTCCCACATTTACTAGAGGATGGATATTCAAATTTTCCCTTCATCCACTTATTTCCATTCCCATATTGATCAGAAGATCTCTTATTCTCTTGCTTTGATTTAAAGTCGTAAGACATAGATAATTCTTTTTCTGTCTTGATAGCACATGAGAAAATATCTTCATACGATGAGAAGGATTGTGAGACTAATGCTCGATGAATAAATGGTTTTAACCCATCAAATAAATGGTCAATCTTACTTCTTGGGATGTGTATATAATATCCATCATACCTTTCTAACCTTGTAAAGTTATCCTCATACTTTGCGACATTATCATCCTCCTTTTGTATTAGACATAGAAATTGCCTTTCCATATCTGCTCGAGGGTCACGAGGAAAGTATTTTTCTAAAAATAGATCTTTGAACTCCCTCTATTCCATTTTTGATACTTCATTATCTTCTTTCATGTTTTGAATCAATGGCCACCATTGATCAGCATCTCCAGTGAGGCTGTAAACTGCCATGATAACTTTTTCCCTTTCACTACTCCCCAAAGCCTGAAATATTTTCTCAAGGGAACTTATCCTTTGCTCAGCTACCAATGTATTTGTACTCCCATTGAATGTTGGTGGTTGTTGCCTCATGATGCGATCTAACATTGATCCTTCACATTGTGGATCAGGGTGCTCCATACGGGTAAGGTTATTATTCATAACCTAAGTGAGTTGTCCCAGTATGGTGATAATCTGATCAGCACCAGTTGCATCACCATCTCCACTATAATTATATTGAGCAGGCGGGTAATCCCTACACGGAGTGCGTGCCTTGATATGGTTTCCATTTCTTCCACTAGGCGCCATTTCTAAATAATGGCATAAACTAGATCAGTTTATGAATCAAAATACATAATTCCATACTTATAAAACAACTAACATAAATTAATCTATTTATGGATATAATCCATAATCATAAAAATGTTTTCTTTGAGGAAGTATATACTCGTAAACCCTTCATAATGGTTTGTAAAGAAAATAAGAGTTATACTATGCATATCCCCCGAGAGTGTCATAATGAAGAGTGCAGCAAGTCCCGTTGTCGTGCACCAGTTTCTGTTCGAGTCTAGCTCAAAGTGGTGTTTTCGGGTTTTACCCCTAGGTTCATCTGTGCCAGAGCCGCCTCTACCTGCTCGTATCCAGACAGGGATGTATTGCTCAAAAAACTCACAAAATCTCTACAATACCAAAATTCTAGGAAGTTCTTCTATACTAATCCTCAAAGTATATCATAAGGCTATGTGCTATAATCAGAGTTTATCTAAATCTATCTTCCAAGGATTATAATAAACTTCCTCTGATACCAACTATAACACCCCGACCCTAGTTACCCAGAGTCGGTGCATTATTACATAAAATTGGAATGATCACAAAAGATTATGTCTCGAAGGACCGATTAGTTTAGTAGTCTTGGAAACACTAGATATATTCATAAGTCTTACATTACATAATAAACTCAAAAAAACTACAACAACATCTTTTCTTCATATCCCATCATACTATCCCTACAGATCATTCATAAATTACATCTTCACATCCTGAGAAAAATAAAACATTGAAAGGGGTGAGCTCAAATTCCCAGTAAGGATAACAATATAGCGGAAACTTTCATAAATAATCATAAACATTTAAGGAACTGTATAACTACAACAAAAGCCTTTTAAACATGAACTTCAACATAATATGATGAAGATAAAATGAAATAATTCCATTTACTTATTCACATGGATATTCTACTAGTCGAATAACCACATGCAATATCAATAACCACTTTCATAATGATTAAATGCATAATGCCAGACTATCATAACCACATAGTCAAGTCCTTGTGCCAAGACTGCAAATAAGATTTTTTCAAGGCCTTGTTCCAAGACACTAGTTTGTCTCAGGATACCTACCGATGTAATTTTTATAGAATATACTTACGTTTAAAATTGCTCAAATATACTCCAGTGTTTTTCTGAAAACATTATGCAAGCTTCTGAATACAAAATAACTAATTCTGAGACTTCTTGACTAATTACAATCCATGATGGGTTCACGCCCAATACATTCTTGTCTACCACACTCAAGAGTCATGTTTTCTGAAAACATTTTTAAGCTTGGGTTAAATAAGTATACATTTGCACTGGATTTTCACATATTTGAGAGAAATATCTCTCTTTTTTTTTGAAATCATTTAAAAAATAACATAATTATAAAAGAAAACCTTTATTTTTAAAATATCCTTATAAGAATTTAAGTGAAGCATCAAAGGTGTAATAACGGCGGAGAATAACCGCACCTACCGTATAAGTTAAAAAAACATTATTAGCTTAGTTTTGTCAAAAAGGTCAAAAAGTAATTTTTTTTGGAAAATGACGGAAAGATTCCTTTATAATATTCTTATAAAAAGTAAAAAAATGGTATGAATGAATTTAACCCTTATTCTGTAATATAGTAAAAATGTTTTGAAAAACATTTTTATGAAACATGGATGTGGATGATAAATAGGCCCCAGTAGATAATGATGTATAAACAACCTTGGATAATGAAGATATTATAAAAAATAACCCTTACCTTGTACTTTTCCTTGGTTGAGGGTAGCTTAACCTCCTATATAATGGTGAAATAATTGTTATTAAGTTATACAAGAATCATATACATTACTATGATATCATATATGATCTTTTAACACTTCTTTGTAAATAATATCATTGTATTATCGTCGTTTTGTGTGTTAACTTACTCATTTTCTTTTATATGTTTTGTTACATAAGCCTTGTTTTTTATGGATAGGTTGTATATTATTTGTATCTAGAATGATATCAAGTCCTTAAACATTATTTGTAATCACCAAATGAGAATTATAAATGAATGGATATGATGGGGAATGAATCTCATCATGTTCGTGGAGATGGTAGTCCGTACGTACGCACGAGCGACAATATCATTATTTTGATATTAAAATAATATATAATTGGATGGTACATAATATATACAGAATAATTATAATGTTATATTTATTATTTACATGAATTACTCATCATTATCATACCCATCCAAATAATAATGTTTTGAATAATAATTACACCACGACGTGGAGACGGTAAGCTGTACGTACGCACGTATGGTGACATGTCATTCAAAGGATGGATAGAATACTGAATATGGTTGTACCATATTTATAATAACATTATAGTATATATAAGATACTGGAGTTATTATTTTAGAATGTAAATAACAAATAAAGAAGAAGAAGAAGAAAGGAACTTGAAAGAGGGTGGTGAAAACATTACCTCTTAATCGGGTTCTTCTTTTTGATTTGATCAAAAGGGATCCTTAGGTTGGCTTTTTGATCAAACTAAGGCCTCTAGGTTGATTTTAGGGAAGTTGAGAGAGTATTTGGGTAGGGTTTAGCCGAGCCAAAAGGCTTTGAATGTGTGAATTAGTGAGAAGGTGGAGTTCCCTTTAATAAGAGGGGTGAGGGGAACCTTTGGAAAAGCTAGAAATATTATTTTATAATAAATTCATATTCGGTTTATAATGGCCCCAAAGTGGATTATTTAAATTTTAAGGTGGTTATGGGTCGAAAAACACCCAACCAATTGGTTTTATACAGGTTTGGGTCACTATATTAACATTATCTTTTAGTTTTACCTCTTAGTTAATTAGTTTGACATTTACCATGTCACTTTGTATTTTTATATTATATAGTTAATAAACTTACTATATACATCCAAGAGACCCCCAAGTGGTCAATTAATGATACACCTATCATTATATAAGTCTCTTGTCCTATCCTTATATTTTTAGGAATTTAATATCAATTAATAATATAATATTTGTTTTAAAAACTCTTTTATGTAAATTTTGACACTCTTAGGTATTTTGTTTTTGATAAATTCATAACAAAATTATTACTTAGAAAAAAATTTATATAAACAATAATAATATGTCATATTAACCTATAAAATTATTTTAATTTATAAAAAGTCTCAAATGACATTTATTTGGGTATTTATAATATCACTTATTTTAATTTTTCATTAATTAGGTTATTACTGCATCACCATTGTTTTAAAAATAAATTAAATTATTTAATGTCTAAAAATTATAAATAAAATACCATTATGTAGGAAATCCTTTTATCTTTCTAATGAATATTTACAATCGAATTTATCTTATGTATAACTTTATATTAAAAATGTTTTAGTAATTGAACCTTTATTTTAACTCTTTTAACTCTTCTTTGAATTAAATAATAATAAATGTCCTAATCTGATCCAAGTGGACCTAAATGATAATATTTTATTCCTAAGGTTGTTTTTGGTCGATATAAACTTTCCCAATATAATTATGTAATGTTTTAGGGTAATATTAATATCATTTTTACCCTTAATTACCCTATTTACTTTTAACAGTGGTAAATAAAAGTAAAAAGTTACTATTCACCAAAAATTATTTTCATCTCATTGAACCACATTTTACTCCTTGATATTAACCGTGTCTCTCAGATTTTTGAAATTCCAATTACAGAAGCGGTAAAATTATGTTTTATGTGAATTTCCAAATTCTCCTAGGAGGTGGGTAAATGACGGTGAAAAGTTCAATAAAAAAATTTATATATCTAAAATTATTCTGAACTAACTCCAATGAATTACATTGAACTTATATAGGTATTATGTATCTATTTTGACCTTAATTAAATTTAAATAAAATAAATAATTATTTGAATAAAAATTCGGTTTTAAACTATAACTCAGTGTTTTTTCACTATTCATCAAAAATTGAAAGTTTTCAGAAAAATACCAAAATTTCACCATTGGATAATTTCGATATTCCGAATCTAAAAATGAAGTCCATTTTGAAAGATAAAATTTATAAAATTCCAAAAAGTGGGTATTACTATTCATAACGGCTAGTTTGATTGGTTGTGGTGTGTGTGTTAGAACTTGAAGTTGCGTACATCACACGCTACTGTATTATTCAAAGGGAAGTGTACTATGGAAGCTTGGGGTGTAACAATATGACTGTTGGTCAATATGACCATTGAAAACTAAATGTTGCGATTATGGTCTATAAATACAAGTGATCTTGATTAATTAATATAGAAAGAAGATTTGATGGCCCCATCCAGTAGTCTTAGGTCGATCAAAGCCCATATGACAGAGCTCAGGAAGGAGGTAGAACCTTTGGGCTTTGCTATGGACCAAACCCAAGCCGAACTTCATCGTGTGAAGATAGAATGAAATCGCCTTCGTGAGAAGTTCAAACTGATAGAAATCACTACTCAGGCAATGTTGGTCGAGCCACCACAAAATTCTATCACCCTAGCACACCTTACTCTTAGGTCCTATGTAGGTGTTATAAGGGGTTATGTAATGAGACCATAACTTCCTTGTATAATCCTTTGATTTAAATAAAAATTGTGATTTCTTCTTTTTTTGAAGTTTTTGAATTTTCAAATGTTTGGATAAATATAGAATGCATATTATTGATGAATTTTAGAAAATGGATATTTAAAAATATTTATGTAAACCTTAAATAATTAATAATTTGAAATGATTTTCAAAAAATGTTCTTCTACAGTTACGTTCAGTATGAAATTTAGAGTCTAATAAGATCAAATTAATTTTTGGTGAATAGTAAATTATGAATAGTGATTTTACACTTAGGATTTGTAACGTGACCAAATGGATTAGTAATCTCACTTAAAGAAAGTATTAATATAAATTAGGCACATTGATTAAGTAATATGATTCAATAAAATAGGTAAATAACTGTTTCAGAAATTAATGGTTAAGTATTCGTTTTTTTGGGTGAATAGTGTTTTTTATTTAAAAATTAAATTAAAAATATTTAGAATTTTTTTTCATAAAATGGAGCTCGTTTTTGAAATCAGAGCATCGATATTTGGTTAAGGTGAATTTTTGGGATTTTTCTGAGAAAGTTGAATTTTCAGTGAATAGTGTTTTTATTTAAAAATAAAATTAAAAATATTTAGAAAATTATTTTTATAAAATGGAGCCCATTTTTGAAATCAGAGCATCGATATTTGGTTAAGGTGAAATTTTGGAATTTTTCTGAGAAAGTTGAATTTTCAGTGAATAGTGAAAATACAGTTTTTGAGTTTCGGGTGTTTAATGACATCATTAAGGATGTATTAATTATGCAATAATTCTGGTAGAATTTTGAATAGTAAGATAAGGTATTAGGTGTCCCAATTGGCCAATACCATGGGCAAATACCATGGTCAAGCCCATGGTTTTGACAATACCACCAAGGACGTGTCATGTGGCCATTAATGCCTTGTCCCCTCACTTACCCTATAAATACCAAGCCATTCTATCATCCTTTCAATTCCAAAATCCTCCTCAATATATTTATGGTCTCCTTACCTCCCAAGGATTCCTCACAAGGTTCCCTCAAGCCTCCCAAGGTCTCAAACTTCAAGATTTCGAAGTTACTCTTCAAGGTAAGGGATCATACCTCTCTCTTTCTATTCAAGTACTCTCTTTTATGTCATTTATTTTATGATCCTTGTTCTTATGTTGGAGGATGTTATTTTATATTATACTTACTGTAATTTTTATTTTCATATTATGATAGATTTCCTGTTACTCTCATGAATTCATTTTAAGAATTTTTAAGTGGCGTCATTAGGCTGCCGAATTTTTATAAGGGATTCTTTCACCCTTCTCATTTTTTAAAGTTCTATTTTCATGTATTATCTTTCAAGTTTCTTTTTCTTATGTTGGGGTATTATCTATATATCCATCATACTGTCCTTTTATGTTCACATGATGAGAGACCCTATTTAATCACATCAATTCATTTTTTGAAGTTTTAAGCAACGCCGTTAGGCTGCTGAATTTTCATAAGAGAAATATAATTTTTGTCTTCCTTTCAATTTATTCATTTCATATGGTATATATTTCAAATTTCATTACCATGTTCTTAAATTCTTTATATTCTGTCCCCCTACTGTTTTATGGGTCATTTATGAGTGGGTGACCCATGTCTCATCTCTTTTCAATGTTTTCTAAAACCCGGCAACATAGCCATTATGTTGCCGAATTTTCATCCCAAAATGTCTCTCTCTTTTTCTTAAATTCTTTTATTTTGTTATGTGAATAATAAAAACTCTTTATTCTATAGGGGTATTCACTTATATATCAAAATTTTCTATTTTAAATTCTAGTATTTACATACATGAGACCCTCTTTCCTTTTCCGTGGGTTTAAAATGGCATAAAGATCTTGTCTTAAAAGCAGTTTTAAAACGTTACGGTTATAAAATGAAACCCATTTCTTTTATGTTATATGAGTTATTTATGAAATGTTTGATTATGATATATGCACTTCACATGATGATAAAAACAAATTTAAGGGTGTTCCCTGATAGCGCTCAAATGCATTGGGTAATGATGTATTCTCTACGGATTACAATTTTAACGATACCTTGGTGAATAACCTTGGAAATTTTTTTAATGACACCTTGGGGATGGACCATGGTGAAATGAAAATAATTGTGTAAGTTAAATGTTGTAGCCATATATTAAAGTTATGAAACACGTTATGTTATTATGATATGCCTCATGATCTCTTTCTCATGCCTTAAAGTAATTTATCTTAACTTTATTGATGTATCTCAAGTTCACATGTAAAATGTTTCTCTTGTTTCCCTTACTGGGCCTTCTGCTCACCCTTTCCTTTGATGTATGCTCCCAAGTTATGAGATGCTGTAATGAACTTAGGATGAACAATGAAGAAGCCTTTAAAGTGTTTAGAAGATTTTTTTATTGTTTTCAAGTTTTATGTTCCTGATTTCCAAGACACTAGACTTTAAAGATCCTCTGTTTGTAAAATGTAATGAAAATGTATGTATTAAAAAGGTGGGATGCCATAAGAATATTGGGTTTGAACACATTTGTTGAATCCTATATAATTTCACCTAATGCATACTTGAATTCTAGATCCCCAATCAAGTATGTGGAACTCATACTCAGATGAATATTCATCACCAGAGATAGGATCTCTTAATTTAATAACGTTAATATAACAAAATATGATCTCTTCATATGATGGGGATTATATTTGGTGGGGTGGGTCATGTTTTATGTATTTTTAAGGAAGGAAGGTTTCAGAGGTAAGAGATTGTAATGGATCTAGATAAGACTCTTTGTTTTTCTTATCTTACCATGTTTGATGATTATGGAAATCTCTGAGGGTGTATTCAATGATTCCTCCCTAGGTGATAGTAATTTTTTTGGTTTTTCAATTTTTACTCTTAGGGTGGAATGAGTTTGGTAAACTATATTTCAAGGCATCTAGTTATCAAATTTGTGTCCACACATAGTTGAAACCTTTTTCCATTCACCCTCTTCTTCTTGTTGGGAAATGGATACAAAATTTACCCATGTTGGGGAATTATTTATCATCACTTTTCCATAATAATCCAAGCTTTGGAGAATTTAATTGAATATGAATCAATCCTAGATGGTGTGACCCAACCTCCCATGGAAAGGTAAGAAGTAAGGATGACTAGTGAGGCTATCCTCACTAGGATTATTGGGATTTGGTAGGTTTAGTAGGTCATTTAACTTGTCTTCAAGGAAATAATCATGGAAATACTAATTTTATAAGGATTATTCTTTATTTATACATTCCTCGAATTGTGAGAGACCTTTTTCTATTTTTTTCTTCTAGAAGAGGGAAATTTTATTACTTATGCAGCTTAATGGGATGCACTAAAAAAATTAGAGCTTTCATGGGTTCTTAAATTGGAATATCTATTATATTTATCTTAATAGTGGATGTATTTTCCTTAAAAATACATTCTCTCTATGGTGAGGGAGTGGTTTGAGATTTAGCTCGGGTCTGTTGAATTTAGTCTTCATGTCGTTTTTTTATTTTTTAAAATCTTGAAATTCACCTAGATATTTCATTAGGATCAAAGATGTTTATATATCATCCTTATGATCTTCAGAATAGTGTTCAAATAATTTTTCTTATCCAATATTGAAACTGAGTGAATACGATAAATCCTTCCATATGGAAATGACGTTAGAAAGCCTCTCATTTTAACATTGTTTGAATTTTTTGAGGTTGAAAATTATTGTTTTCCTCAATATGGAACTAAAATGAAAAATTAATTGATGAATAAGGTCTTCCCATCCTATAATGTTGTTACACCAAATAAATGTTTCACCCACTAGAGTTTGTACAAAACCTCACATCATGGTATCTTTTTACTGATCATGAGGGATTATCATCAGTCCGCATCAGGAAAAAAGTGAAGGAGATTCTGTTCTAGATTTCCCATGCTTTCAAAGGATGAGAAGGTACAATTAGAAAAAATGAGTAGAGTAAAATATTCATCCTCTCATGTAGGATATGACTTATTCTTAGGATGAAAATATTTTTGCCTACCTTCCATGGATTCCATTCTAGTAGTTAGGGATTCAATGGAATTGAGAAGTTTTGTAGGTACCATTTTCTGGGTTTCTTCCTGTCTACAAAGAGATGTCAAGGCTTGATAATGTGGACCTATTTTCATGTCCCACTAATTCTCAATCCATGAAAGGATTGAATGATTACCCTGATGGGGGTATACATTGTCACAACAAAGGGGGAAATTCGCATTCATATTCATATTACTCATTTTCATAGTATGGTTTATTAGATCTAGAGCCAACCTAACCATCATATGTCTCCCTTCAAGGTGTATTGGATCTCTCTTGATTTGTGGAAGGGGGAATACTAATCTCCATATGATGTCAAAACTCAGCGTTCCTTTCTTCCTTGAGTATTTCCTCACTAAGATGTATAAGATTTTTTCTCTAATTATTAAATTGTTCCATCCATTTCTTTGCATAAGAAATTTCAGCTCTTCTAGGTGGTGATTGGGATATAGCCACACATTTCTATTTATCCTTTTTGGTATTCCTCCATTGGGTTGGAAATTCATTATTCAAAGGTGCCAATTTTTTGATTCTTCTCTAATTTTGTTTATGTATATTCTTAGTTCGTGCATCCAAATCACCCTCCATCCAAGGTATATTTTCTACATTTTATACCTCTATGGTTTCATCTTTCTCTACATAAACTATTGTGTTGATGGTGATGAAATTCGCTAAGGTGTAATAGTAAATAGTAGTCATCACATTACATTCAATGTAATAGGGATATTCTTCACCATTTAATCCTCCTTCGATAGTTGCATCAGGGTCATTTATCTAACCCCTAGCCATATTTGGACATTTTTTTCATATGAACCTTATGGAATTTTATTGAATTTTTCATAAATTCTTTATATCTTTGTCAATGAATAGTCACCTTAATGGAGTTTCTAGTCATTTTTTTTCAAATGATACCTGACTAAAAAGGTTTTTTTTCAAGGAAGGAGGAATGTACGTGATATAGACTATTGATATTTACCCTCAAACCTATAGAAGAAATATTCCTTTTAGGTTGATGATAATAATGAAAATTCTACCTTCCCTATGGGTTGGGGACAATTCAAGGCCACAATTGATAGTTTTTATCATATTTTTGAGGTTTTTATGATTTCAGTTGAGAATTTAATGTCTCCTTAGACAAAAATTTATATATAAATTCTCCCATAATTATTGAATGGGGTTAATTGGGAACTTTCACTCATTTATCTATGACCATATTAGGGTGTGATAAACCTGGGGAAGTATATTGGCATAAAAACCCCACATAGCTATGGGATAGACTTGGTTTTCAATTGTCGTCAATAATTTAGGGATCCTATCAAGGTTTTATGAAAAGAGTGATTGAGGCGGTGTTAAAAGTTTCCATATCCCTATGGTCTTAGGTCATACCTAGATTAATTTTATGTTGTATTCTATTTCCATCTATTTCATTTGTTGCAATTTTTCTTGTGTAGGCTATTGGTGCAATGGTAGCCCAAAATGGGTCTCATTTTTAATGGGAAGTTTTCATGTTAGCCACAACATCAAATTTTATGTCTTAATTTCATTCCAATTTTTAAGGGGCCCATCCTTGGAATATATTGGTGTCACTCTCCCTTTGTTTATGTGCTCATTGCATCTTTAAAGCAGGGGAATTCCATTTTATATTCCAAATGTATTGTGTGTTACCCAGTCTCCTGATATCTCAATTGGTTATGAAATTATAGAAATCTTTATCTATGGATATTTTCTATTATGAAGATGAAGGGAAGTGAAATTCTCTATAATTTCCCTATCCTCTGATATTAATGCCTAACTGGGATTTAGAAGTCAGTCAACAAAGATTTTTTGTAATATAGATAAAAAAATTACATATGTGTTTTTCATTCACTTCCATCACTAGGATTTAGACTATAGAGAATTAAACCATGACCATCTAACAACAGGGTGTATTTATGGTCTGAATTTTACACTTATATCCTAGATATGCGAGGTTTCTAGACTTAATCAATTGATGAGATGTCTTTATATTTTTGAATTGGTAAAGCATGAACTCATTATCTATATTTTTTGATATCTCACAGTCAGAAGTGGCATGGGGGCATAACATTATTGGGAGGCTGTTTTTAACTAACACAATTAATATATCCATGTTGACCTCTTCTTTATTAGATTTGTTTGCCTCTACCTGATCATACTATAGAGGTCATCTCTCTAGGTTTCATGTTTACAACTACGATGTGGTGCTGATAGATGATGGTGCACTATATATTGATAAATCCAATGTTTTGAGAACCTCTCTATATGAAGTTGTTAGAGTTTTGAGCACCACTATACGTGTAGGTGGCTGATAAAGGAGATTATTTCCCTATCCAAGATAGATATAACCATGTGCAGATTGACCAAAACTAGTATCAGGAGTACTGCCCCCGTGATACATCTCTTCACTACCACAAGAAAGGCTATCTAGGTAATTATAACCTTCTTCATATTTGTAATAGTTTACAGTCCCTTGGGGTGTTTCAGATATTCCTCAAACTACCTCAATGACATGTTCATTTAGTAGTTTAGGGAAGAATCATCATTCTACATCATTGATACAATATGCCGATTTTCCATTTTGGGGTTAAGAAGGGATATGAGCGTGCTGCAAGACAGATTCATAAATATTTTGATAATCATCTAGTGTAGTAGGAATATGATACCACTACAATGATTCTTCTAGAGTATTCTAAGAATTTTTTATATTATTAGTAAGAATATGATCTTACTTGTGGGTGGTTTCAATAATATTCTAGTCAATCATGAATGAAGAAAGGGTTTGAGATCGATTTAAATATATATTACCCATTATAATATGCTAAAAGACCTCCATAATAGTAAAAGTGATACAAGCCTCCTTCATTATAGCCTCTTAAGGATGTTGGTACATTTTTTCATCGACGAAAGTAAGGATATAATCCTAGATTCCAGGAGCTTGAGGAATATAACGTGTCGCTTCATTGGTAAGGATATGAGCTCTCATTATAGTGACCATCGTATTATATGGAAAACCTTGGACGAAATAGGGATAGGAGCCTAATCCTATGATGTTGGATTATGATTTGGTACTTTTTTGATTGTAAAATGAGCTCATTTTGAGGAATGTTCTATACTCACTTGGAGAGTCGAAGTGAAAATGGGTATATGATCCTAGTTCTATGCCTTCAAAGTATTCCCATGGTGTTTTCTAATAGAATTTTTACCTATCCTATGGAATATTCCAAACCCACATAGTGATCCCTAGTTGTAATGGGGATATGATCCCAATCCTATGACACTTACTTTACACAAATATTCCGATAATCATAATGGCCAAGAGAAATAATATTCACTTTCTCCAAAGTAGCCACCTATGTGTACCGATCTTGGTGATGTGCTACTCTGGATATCAAGATAGGAATATAGTCCATTCTATGTATTTTTAATAGTGATGCAATATACAAATAGAGTTCCTCAGCCATTGTAATAATATAATTACACTTTAGCAAAATTTGTGAAGGAATATAGGCCTGCAAATTTTTAGTATCCAAAATATATTGGAATATATCCTCGATTTAAGTATCAATATTAGATTACCCATTTTCTTCTTATTCCATTGGAATATTTGAATGTGATTCATTCATGGGATAATAGATATATACTTTCCCCATTATTTCTTCATGAATATGTGTGTAGACTTCATCCAAGTGGGCTGAGCTATGGGCATATCAACTAGTTACAACCAAAATATACTAGTAGGCTTCATCAGTGGACTTGGGGTTATAATCCCACTCCCATTTATCTATATCCCATTATTCCTAGTGATACCTTCCTTGGTACCCATTCATGAGTGTCTAGGGTGGAAATTTGTCTAGTGGTTCTCTCAGAAGTTGACTAAAGGGAATTAGTGGGATGATGTTGGTGATGGAAGATGATAGGATCCCTCCTCAATAGCTCCTAAATTAGGATGGATCCATTGTCTAATCCTTTATCAACCTTCCTATGATATGGATTGTGATGGTTTCCACACTCTTAGGATAATATTATGAAGTTGTTGGTTTTGGAGAAAAGTTTCACTGGATTCACTATAGTATACCATGAACATGACGAACTTATCAATTTTAACATCTAAAAATCAATATATGAAACCTTGAGGGTCATGATCATACCTTGTTGGTGTTATTCTCGAACCATCAACTTCTCCACCTAAAAAAAAGGTGTTAGGTGGGTGAGATTTTTTTGTGACCTACATAGTCTATTATCATAACTAAGGTTCTATAACACTCTCTTTATGAATGAATGGTATCAAGGCAAGTTGTTTCTTATGAGAGAAATATCTGAATTCATGAAGACAAAAAAGAATATGGTTGTTGATCAGTTCATCATCACAATTACAAAACATGTTTAATTAACTATTCCCAGGTATCAACATTTTCCTTTCTTATTCCTAGTTTGGCCATTTTTCACAAATGAACTTGTCCCAGTGAGACCAGATTTATTTTATGGGAACCCTAGTTATGTTGGATTTTACATTTAGTACATAATTTGTTTCACATGATATTCTAATATAAATGGTGTGATGCATGATCAACTTATCATTTTTATTATACAATAGATTCATGTTGGTTTCACCATTTTTCTTACCCTTTAATGATGATAGGGTGGTATGATTATCTCTAGGGTTCATGAGGCATGATGCCAGATTCCTAAAATGATACTTTTATTCTATCATTAAATGATATCTTTCTAGGATCACCATATTTTTTCCCATTTGAATATTGATTTTAGGGGGTTGAAGTATGGTATCACAATAATTTACATTGAGTTTAACATTTCCATCATTCATAAGAAAACTCCTAAAAGTTAACACATCCATAACTGGATAAAAACCTTCTATCCAAAGGCCTGCAGTCCTTTGGTGTTTCACACCCAAAATCTATAAGAAATTCACATTGGAAAAGTGGACAGGAGGTTATTCTCTTGACATCCTTGGAGGGGGGGGGGGATTATCACCTATTCAGGGCCACTCTTATAGTTTTAAGACTTTCTTGTGAATCTCTTCAAAATCATTATATATGGATGGTTACCCTAACAAAATGATCAGGTGTGGAATCCTTATTTGTCTAATGGTGATGATACCATCTTTTTGTATTTGCGGTTTGACATCTGTTTCCCATTGTTTATTTAGAAATGAGTTGTTTTTTATATTTTGAACACATATAAATATTCAATATGAAGCCTAATTCCATAAAAAGAGGCAATTAGTGCATTGATGATGGGATTGAACCATTATGAGACTTTAAATGAATATTGTTTGTAACATTAATAAAAAAGAACTTAGGTAATTTAATTTTGAGTTGTACAATTTAACATCATGTAAGAATAAAATATATGTGGTCACTTAGGCCCCAAGTATTGAGCTCAATAATTAAGAAGAAATTATACATATCAAATTTATAATATGAATCCATGTCATAATAGTTCAATTAATGATTGGGGCTTACTCCCATAGGTTTCCATATATGGGGTAAATTTATTATGTAAATTGTATGGTTTTTGCAAATCCCTATGCCCATGTGAGCCAAGCTTAGTCCGAGAAACATGGTATGGAAGGTGACCACTCTCACAACATATGAATATGGGAATTATGGATTGGGAAGACCCTATTGGGGTTTTTAATACCGATTTTGGGCCTTAATATGGAATCCTAAATATCCCATTTTTTTTAGGAATTGGAGTTCTCATAGTTCAATTCATCATTAACCTACCGATGGGTTTGAGGTACTTGAGGTAATGGTTGAGGCGTATAAAAAATTGGATTCCCATGTATATTCTAATGTATCTTTTCATAATGGGTGATGAGGGGTGGTATAATTTTTATAGAATTCAGTATGATTAGTTAAGAATATTTGAGATGTGGAGGGACTAACACCGGTGTGGATTCGAATTGGGGCTCAGGTGTTAGGAAGGCATCCTATGTATCCTATTTGGATCAGAATTGGCGTTCTAATAGTTCAGTTTGGGTCATCTCTAAATATATATAATAAAAAAGGTTATCATGTACTAAGGGGTCTTCTATCCATTCTTGAAATGTCGGTGGGTCAATTCCTAACATGTCGTGACTATCTTTATGACATTCCCTAAGTGTCTTCTAACATGTTCTAATTGTTTTTTCGACATTTCCAGAGTATCTGTACAAAAATAATGACATGTCCTAGGGAAATTTTCATAGTTGAAGTAGATATCTCGAAGGTCTATCACATAATTTTATTCAAATGTTTGAAGGGCTATCACATGAATCAGATGAAACATTCCAGGTAATTTTCATGATCAAGGAACACACATCCTTGGGTTTCACATGATTGAGGTTAACATGCCAAAAAGAATATTACATGATCCGGATGGAAGGCATCGTGGAATTCATGTGACCTGTTTGATATTTCTGGATGACTAATCAAGAATTTTATTTCATTTCTAGAAGACTTCACAAGACATGGAAGATATTTCTAGATAACTTTACAATATATGTACAACCTGTCGAGAGGATATCGTGTGGCATGGCTAACATGTACAGAGGACATCAAATGTCTTGTCCAATGTGTCCAAGAGTTATCACATGATCTAGCTAGGTGATGTGATGTCCATGATACCTTCACATAGAAATTAGTGTATCTAAATTTGTATAAATCTTCCATCATTTTTAATATTTATTTCACATATACCTAAATGTTTTTCAAGAATTATCTTATTGATGTTTCATGTGACCATGTCTACATATGGAAATTCCTTCGAATAATATCACCAGTTCACTAGAGGTCCTTTTCATAATTAAATGGGAGATCACGTGAGGAAAATATTTATTGCGCATAATCCCTTAGGTCATTCCCTAGAAATTACCTGGTGGAACAACCTCGTGATCATATGGATTTTTACTCTATCAAGTACACTCTATTATGCTCCCACATCACGCGCGTGTGTGTGTGTATTTTTTTAGAGAGGTAGGAATTTATATCCCCATCCATTATAGTTCTATGATTCCTTTAACATCATGAATATCATATATATGGTCTTTATTTAGTAGAGGGAGTGTCACAACATGTGCTCTGCATGATCTTCTCGCATTATATCCATTGCATCACATGATAAATAGATATCTTGAGAATACTGCATCAATGATTCATTTATTAAACCCATGGATTATGAAAGGGATTTAACATAATCATGTTGACATATCTAAGATACTTTTCATGATTAGGTATACATATCAAATAGTATTTTCTAGAACATGATACATACCAATTTTTTTCACCTTACCAAGGTAGACTTATCTTAGGCCCTTCGCAAGATCAACTTGGCCTGTTAGAGACTATTCACGAGACCAACTCACCAATTGAAGAGGCTTTCTCATTATCAAGGAGAAATGTCTGAGAACCTTCACAAGATCAATAAATATTTTGGAAGGGCCTTCATATGATCAATGGTTATCAAATGAGAAGAATAACCCATTTTAATGAGAAAATTTAAGATAAACTTCATGAACATTCCACATATTTCACATTTGTTATTTATTTTACAAGGTTATTCGGGATATTGTTAGGAATCCATATCCTAATACATTTCATGATTGGAGAATAACATCATGAAGCCTTCACATGATCACCAATTCTTATATGGAAGCCTTTTCAAGAGTAGGAGTGCTTGTTAAATGTGCATATGTGATCATTAAAAGATCATGTGAAGTGAATTACCCATTTTAATGACATTCCAAGGATCATGAAATAATTTTCTTTATAGGGTAAAACAATTTTCTTCATCTATCCACTTGGTCCCTTAGTAACCAAGCTATTTCTTCCCTTGTCTTGTAGAGAAAATGACATCCATGATTCATGTATTTTTTCGATCCTAGAATTTCTGATGCACTTTTTGTGGGAATCAATTATAAAAATATATCTATCTAACTTCAAATAATAACTATCAAATATAAAAAATGATTCATATCATTATTGAAATATATACACCATAGATGAACTCATATAAAGAATATCATTTAAATACTAAGCATCTAGATAAATATTTTAATTCTCTAATATTAATTAAAACTTCATATAAATGATATTTAATTTATCAAATTCACTTATAAAAGTATACTATATAGTGATTATATCAAAATATGTCATTAAGCTTAAATTTTAGTGTTTTAAAAAACAGCATGACACTAAAACCATCATATCTAATCCCATCAAATATAATGATATAAAATGAAACTCCTAAATTTCATCAAAAAATTCAATGTAGACAAAACTCAACTACCATGTAATATTTTTATATTCAATAAAATGTTACGTGATAGATTTACCCTCTTATTTATTCTTTATTAATAATGTACAATTCCAAAACACACATCAATATATAGAAGTATTTTTGTAAATGTTTAAAAAATACTTAAAGAGACATGTATAAATCTTCTGTATATTTATGTTAAAGGAATATTTTTTCAGAAAAAGTAGGCATGTAAAAAATATATTCTTTTGATCTAGTAAATCCTAATTTTCATGAATCAGTGTTACTAATTTTCCGCTATAATTAAAATATGTATCTTCATTTGATACAAATAGTGTTCAATATATAACATTCAAAATCCATAATAATTTCCATTATAGAGAAAAATATTCAACTTTACTTTAAAAATACCATCATTTTATTAACAAATTTCAACACTCATTCCATAACCTGAAACATGTGAATATGTTTTTGGGAATTAAAAATAATAATAAATTAGAATATATCAAATATAATGATTAATTTTCATTGGTAAATTTATTATACACTAATGGAGGGTAGAAAAAATTCCCTATTTTTACATTAAATTACAAGTCCTTTTAGAAAGATTGAGCTATAAATTTTAATTTTCTTATATAAAAATTATCATTTTCTCTATGAAATAATTTTATTGTGAATCTATGTGTGCAATAATGATAAATTGTACTTAAAAATTTATATATACTCCCCATATAGAAAATCATTATGTAAATTTCTATAACCACTTGTGAAATTTACTTTTTCACTTCCCATTTTTTGTGCACCCTATGTAAAATGCTTTGGAAAAATCTTCATTGGGGGTTTTTTCAAGAGATTTAAAAAAAATCTTAGGTTATTTGATTAGCCAAAATCATATTCTTATAGAAAGGGGATATAACCTTCCTAGAGAAACATTTGAACACAATGTCAAGGATGAATGGAAATCATTAAGGTATCATTGTATGGTCTAAAATAAATCAAATCCGTCATCATATACATCTCAATACACAATTCTCTTAATATTCATATAGGAACATCACTATCATAAAAAGATAACCTATAATCTAAGAATGTGATAGTTTCTTGATTTTTTTAGACATCTTTTTCAATTTTTATATATTGTAAATTTAGACATTAAAATTTATCATTACCATACACATTATATGAGTTTCCTATTATTCATCATGTATTTTTTATTATCCATTTTTAGATTCATGTTATCATGAAAAAGTGAGTAGATATTTTTATCATTCTTATTACATTAAATTATATCATCATCCATAATATTCTAATATAATTTACCATTATCTGACCTACTATTATGTGAATCCAATAATATTTTCTACACTACACAAAAGGAAAACAACTATTGATGTGGTTTCAATACTAAATATGAGAGGGATTTCAATTATAATTGATTTTTATCAAATTAAAATTTATTATCATCCACCACATAACAATAAAAGATCAAAAAAAGAAATATAATACTTCATAGAGGGAATATATCTTGGTAGACACCCAATGGAATTATGAATACCTAAAAAATATAAAATTTATCTCAACATTAGTTGCACTATATGTTTTCTTGAAGAAGAATATAACTCTTTTACAATAATTCTATCATTATCACATTTCTCTTTCTAAATGTAGTTTCTGTCATACATTAAAAAATGTATAAAGATAAATAAGTGAATATATAGGGTGTATTGATAATACTGAGTGTCTACATTATCAACAATGATCCATCCATTATTTAAAATTAAAAAAATACATGGATGAAAAAATATATACATAGTAAACAAAAAACCTATTAATTCTAATTAATTTTAAACATATATTTTAAAATTCATAGTAACCAAATAATAATTTCTAGAGAAAAATATAATATTGACCATATAAATTCATTATAAAAGGGACCCCACAAACCAAATCATAATAAAGTCAAATTGATTATCGAAAACTAATACCCAACCACTATTTTAAAAAAATACCATAGGATGAGTAATAATCTATAATAGTCTATCCATTTTAAGATCCCTAGATATATCTATAAAATCATCTACCATAAATATGAGTAGAAGTATCTCAATGAGATGAAATAAATAAAAACCTCAAAATAACATCATTCAATAACACATATATAAATTCATATTTTTAATTTATTATTTGATAGTGTCACACATATCTCATGTTATATAAATATAGAACCACCACTAGTCTATATCAATAATAGAATTTAGGGTGGAAAAAATAAATAAAAAAATAATTTTAATTTCTCTAAATTCATATAAACTCTCACAAAAAATTTCTTATAAGTGGATCAAGGTGGATTTCTAAAATAACCATGCCTCCCTACCTAAAGATAAGACTATATTCAAATAATATCAATATCAGATCAATGATTTTTCATAAAAAAACACCATCACAGATAGTTGACATTAAAATTATAGAAATTCAAATTTATCATTATGATAATTAACTAAATCTTGATGAATGATACATTATCTTCTCACACAAATACATTCCATTTATCACCATAAATAATAGAAAAAAATTACACCATCATTTAGTGTATTCAGTTATTTTTTTTGACGATTAGAACTTGTTTACTAGTGTGTTATATTATGTAAGAAAACATATGTAAAATAAACCATCCAAATATTAGGAAAAAGTTCCAATAACTGATCTATTATGGTTTTAAGGTAAAATAAATAGAAACTAATTTTGTGTGATTGATGTGGACAACATGAACACACTAACCTAACTCCCTTCCTCATTGAAAATTAGGGGGTTGCATATGTCTCTACCACACACCCTGAATTTATGTCACACACATGCTCAGTATCACCCCTATATTTTCTTATTAATCTCACTCATGAATCATAAAATATTAATAAATAAGGTTTAGATCAGTTATTCTAATATTTTGGGTTCACCCAAATTTTCGGATCATGCAGATCATATTACCACATGTGCATAATGATTTGTCTCTCTGTATAAAACCATCAAACTATTTGAGGGTTATGTTTCCCTCCCTCTACAAAATAAAAAATTATTGGAAAACCCTATATCATCTTCTGATGTTATATTATACTCTATTGTTATTTTTTTCATCAAACTATATCCCTATATATTTTCTCATTTAATTGAAATTTTTTATTTATTTTAGGTTCAACTAGATTCAAGTGTAACAGAAATATTAATTTACTCACAACAATGAAATGTTAATGTTGTGAAAATTTTAATAAAATATTTAATTTATCCCCATTCTCACTAATATGACATTTAATCATTGTTTCTAATGCTTCCCCTGGGTCGCCCCACCTTAGATGTTATTATTCGCTATCGTGCATTATTGGCAAAAATTATTGCTTTCCAAAGGTGGGAAACATTCATCAGTTTCTCAGTGATGTATTCTCATTGATAAAAATAGGATGATAAGATATTGGTTCATCCTTCCTTGGATTCCACCTCGGAATCCATCACCTATTTTGTATCTCCCTCATAGATTATGTTGTATTTGTGAAACTTGTTCATGGTGCCATATCTTTGTGGACACAGGTTAATTATTCTACTTCATTGTGGAAATTACAAGGGGTCTTGATAAGGAATCAATCACCAGTCAGGGGACTAGTCACATTGGGCATCACTCGTATGTCTAGATGATGGAACATTAGTCACCTGTATTATTTCTCATAAGAGGGATTCTCAAGGGAATGAAACCCAAGGCATCCCACATTGATCGCTGTGTATATTACTCCAGAGGCATGGATTATGTGGTTTTCTCAAAGAATCCCATGTTTAGAACAAGGTAGTAGCAAAATAGATTATGAGTTTATAATTTTGCAGAGAAGGAGTGTGGGTCACCAGAAAACCCTGTGAAGGTAGATCAGGAAGGTGCATACCTGGGAGGGAACACCTGAAAGGTTTTCTAGAGGGATGGGTTAAAACAACTATATATGAGGACCATGGATGATGTGTCTTGTAAAAATAAGTTTTCAAACCATGAAGGCTAATCTGGACACCACTGAGGGTGTATTAGAAAGCTATTTCCTTATGAGTGAATACCAGGAAGGTTTACCAAATGGATGGGTAAAAACTCTCTATGAAAGAGGACCTAGGGTGGTGTGTCCCATAAAGGGAATGTGTCACACAATGAAGGCTAACCTAGATACCACTAAAGGAAGATCAAAGGGTGTACCCCTAGGAGTGGGGAACCAAAGTTTACCATTGGTAGGGATTGAACATTATAGAGGCATCCTATATACCCTATTTATAAGATAGGGATCAAAACCCGTGTTGTTCAATAGATGGAGTGAGGATTATGCATGGGAGATTCTATTCCCAAGAGTATTTTTTTGGTTTTATAGTGTTGTAATTTGTAGGGATTATCCATTAGATCTTTTCAAATGCTTCTAAGGAAAACAATGATGTGCATGGGACTTACATGTAGTAATTTCCCAAATGGATGTCATGATCTCACGGGGATGTGGATTTCTAGGTAAATATCAGGATGTATATGTATGAAGTAGGTGAAATGTATTGAATGGTTGAGATGGGTGATGTCTTTGAGGTATTGGTATTTAATCTTAGGGAGGTTTCATACACATCCCTATTAGTTGGGAATCAATGGCCATGTAGTTCTGAAGTCCCATATAGTTTAACATCATGTTGTAAGGATTAGTGTGAACTAACACGAAGATGGTGGAATGTTGTAGCTGGACCCATATATGTGAATCTATGCGTCACTATGTATCCTGAAGGGATAGAAATCAAGCCATATAAAGTTATTAAGAGTGTTTGGTATTATACATATAAGTTTCCCATGAATATGGAGACTAGGTGTCTTGGTCATTAATAACTTATAAGCTTATGTGAGGGAAGCATAGTGTGAGAAAAAAATAAGAACCAATAGACCTGACCATCATGTCACCAAATATGTGTCGATAAAGGATGTTGTGGGACTTATTCATGAATGATACCCAGTTAGAGAATAAAACTCCATGTTAGGAGGATCTCATTCCATGTGAGTAATATTTAACTCCCATGGAGATGAGTGGGTTTGGAAAATGCTCAAGGTAGGGAACCCTGTGTGCATTGCATGGGGTGAGGCTGCATTTTTACATCATGTGTTGAGGAAAATCATACTAGTAGTTTACATCATCCAAAATGAATGAAGTGGACTTACTTTGTACCCCTTGTACTTACATGATTTCTTCCAATTAACCATTAGGGATGGGAGGACACCGACAATGCTAAAAGGTGAGGGTGTGAAAGAATGGTCACTCACGAGGTCCACGTTAGAGTGGCAATATTGAAAAGTGAAATCCATTACCATGACAATGCTGAAAATAAATAAGCATTGAAATGTAACAAAGGAAAACTCAAAAGTTACCAACAAATCACTATTTTTGGTGTGCACAAGATTATGGGTTTTCATGAAAAAAGTGGACATGAGTAAAATATTAGGGTGTGCATATGATCATAATTTGAACATAATAAGATTTTTTTCATGCAACTAAAGTTGATTTGAAAGAAGTTGATGAGGGTCAAGATAATATGGTCCCACATAAAGGAAGAACTGAGGAGACCTGTAGCAAAACATATTATACCTTAATGAGTTGAGGTAACTTGATTATAGATTTGTGCCTTACATGAACCTCTTGAATCTATTGTGCCCCTTACATAGGATTCTAATAATGTTCATTTGAGGAAAATAGTGTCTTTGGTTTTCCCAAAGATGTTCATTGTGGATTTATTTGGTACTCAGTGCCAACAAACCCCCCCCCCCCTCAGAATCTGAGTTGAAAGGGGACCAAAAGGTTGTGTTATAAGGGAAACTAAAAAAAGTGGAGTCCTTTTCCCTAGATGCACACAAAACCAGGTTTCCACAAAGATGATTCCTTTTACATGTGTAGAAGACCCATTCTATTCTTATAAACATGAGGGGGGTCATATGTATAGTACATTGACATTACATGTGATAGGATGCCATATAGCATTCATCTAAGTTGATATCTTCGCATTTAAAACCCGATCTTAATCACTTTTTATACACCATCACTTATTTTCCATGTATCAGGCATTGTCGTAATTTTAATTTATTTCTTCAATCATGGGACTATATTATGCATATGACCTTTTTTTTTAAGCTGTTCATTATCTGTTCTTACACCAACCTTAGGATTTTCAAATGCAATCCCCATGGCTAGTCAATAGGATGTTTTTTAGAGGGGATCCACCATTGCATCATGATTATAAGAGATGATTAGGAACCCATAAATATTTTACACTAGGAGGGTCATATCAGACAATTATATTCTCTTGTTCATGTTGATGGTGCTACAGAAGGATTAACACTTAAGTTATATCCTCCTGTTGTGGTATTTAGGGATACTTGATGAAGTAACCATCCCAGGATATGAAACTGATTCACCACAGTCATGGTTAAAATGTGAGGAAAAAATCTTATAATAAAACATCAATGTTCATTTCTATGATCTTAGAGAAAATTTGGAAATCGATGTCTATGTATTAAACACGAAGACCAAGATGATCACAAGAGATGATCTAGTAGTGGAGGAGTAACCTGCCCACTATGAAAGTACCTTTCAAAGTATCCTGAGGAACAATGGTGTGGGCTGCCACAAGAAATAAGAACTGAGGTCCAAGGGTAAATTCAAAAGTAAAAGGTCATGGGAATACAGGGTTCACTACACATGAAGGGATTTCTGAGAAGAGATGTGCCACATCAGGCTATATGAAGCAATATGAATGCTGTAGTTCCACTACTATAGTTAACAAGATCTTGGTCCATAGCTTTTCAACTGATGGTATCCATAAATAAACACATTGAAACTCCACCATGGAGATGATTACATTATCTTGTAGTAAATACAGTACATTAGAGGAATTCCTCTATAGGGATTATAATTTGATTAATTCCTTCTGACGGAGAATATCTGGGCGGTTCACAGGTAGACCCCAATCATTACCATGCATCTCTTAGAGGTATAGAAGGAAAATATTAAGATAAAACATATCAAGAAGGACATCTCAATCCAGGAATGGTTTGACTTGTTCATCATGAAGTATGATAAGTTAAAGATGTTGGGTTGAGGGAATCAGTGCATGATTGCATCAAAATTGGGAACGCGAGGATCTTTTTTGGTGATCCTGGAGGCAGGAGAATATCAAACATGGGGGTACATCATGGATGATATATGGGACCCAAAAGTTTAGTACGCTCCATTTCTCTCCACCATCATGAGTGGGTGGCTACTTCTAGTTTGAGATACAAGGATGGAGATATGGTTAGGGACCTTGGTGATGGTGGGGATCATGGCAGCTTGAAATAGGGTTAACGTGGGAGTGCCTATTCTAGAAAGACTCTATAATATTTTGGGATGCATCTCAAGGGGTAGAACACCTAGGAGAATATGTAGACCATTTCAAATAATTCATGTCTAGATCATGACACATTTTGGTAGATAAAAACTTCCAAATGCCATCTTTTCTCCAAGAACAAGTCTATGGCCATCCCTACTGAAGATCATTGGGGTTCAATCCATGACTCACCCCCACGATGAAATTGTACTCCATATAAGTAACCATGAAAATGTGAATTTATACCCCATTATACCCTCTCATCAGCTGTATGGTGGATAACCTGAAAATATCACGGGAGGATTGTGATTTTATACATAGCTTTAGGGTTAGTGTTCTATTGGTTCAGATTTATGGAAAGGACATGTGTGAGCCATATGTATCATACTACTTCACCAGGTAGTCCGAATTCCATAAAAATGTGTCGAAGAAGATGTATATTTAGGTTCATGAAGAGTGGTACCCATGAATCCTTTTCCATCTCTAGTATATGATGATGGGTGATGGGTTTGAAGAAACAATCATGCTTCCTCCTAAGGATGATGATGTCGGTCTATTAGTGGATTATTCCAAAAATTAGGTGGCGACATATCCTAAGGAAATTCTATAAAGACTCATTCTATTGATCAAACCAGGGAGTGTAGGGATGAAGTAGTGGGAAGGAAGGCGACCTGACACCTAGAAGGAAAGCCAAGAAATAGGGGTCGCATGAGTTGGAACCAACAAGGCGGTGACATCACAGGGTGCAGATCCTGAAGATGAGTGGTCCTGAAATTGGCCTTGAGGGCTAGACAAGGAAGATATTGGGATGAAGATAAGGTATCTACTGAAACCAGTTGGTGATATAGTTTTCCTTTCCCTTTGGTTTGGTTAGAGGATGTTTTGATAATAATTAATTCCTGAAGATCTGTGGTGATGACTGAAGCACAGGGAGCTTGAACTAACGGAACTCGGGAGTATTCCAAAGGCATAAAAGGTGAATTTTCACCAAAGGTATGAGTGTATAATGGATATGGATGACCACATTACAGAGCGGGTAGTATGAGGAACCTCTCACCCTGGTGTAGGTGATTCTTGGCCAACAGTCATATAGATAAGAGACAATGCCAGATTACAATAACGAAGAAGAAGAAAAAGAATAAATGGATAAAGAAAAGTAATAAAAGGAAGTAGGGGAATACAGAGAATATGGGGAGCCTCAAGGGATTGGATATCTTCAAGAGAGTCAATAGGAGTCTGGTGAGATCACTAGATCTAAAGAAGATTTTGTCGAGAACCTCTCATTAAGACATAACTCACAAATTCTTTGACCATCTTCGTTCATCACTCAGATCCACTAACAAAAACCCATCCTATATAAGAGAAAATCGATGACAAGAATGAGGCCCCCACAGTATAAGGGGAAGAAAAGTTGGCCGATGTTGCTGATGATGATCTAGATATTTCACCCAAGGCTGAGGAAAACGGTGAGCCAAATGTGGTCGAGGCATCTAGTGGTGGTCCATCCATAGAGGCCGGTGAGGCAAGCTCAGAACCCCATGTCCTTCCATTCATCTATGGGGAAAAATTCTTGTTATTACTATGGTGGACCCAATTTATGAATCACGTACAAGACATATTATAATCCAAATTCCTCCCCTTCAATGTATGTGAAAATCCAAAACTATATGATTTTAATCAGATTGACATGGAGCTTTAGTATCAAGGTGTAGTTGTCCTATTTATCTTATGATCAAACAATGCAAGGAGGGAAAGTTCCAGCCATTGAAATACCAAGTGGTCGGGGTTCTCCTATAGTGAATGTCTCTAAGGTGACCCAAGTTCTTTACCCAAAAGTTCTAATCTCTTGTAAGTATTCAGTTTCAAAAAGTCTTTCCTATTATCGGCTGAGAGAATTGATTAAGGAAGTTTGTTCCATATAGTGCTCTGAAGATTGTGAACCTAGTGTGAGGATAGGGAATCTATGAGGCCCCTTCTTATGGAAGATTCTATTTAGGAGGATCCATTCATCCAAACTAATCTATCCTTGATGGTCCTAGAGAAGTAGGTGGTCAGGGCTACGACTGATGCCACTGGCATGGTAGAACTTGAGGCTATCAGGGACAAGGCTACTAAAGAAGACTTTGGTGAGGATGATCGTACCCATAATATGGATCCCATACCTTTTTAGAAAATACGTAATTAAGAACATACTGTAGAATGTTTTTTTTCTAGAATTCAGTCCTCATTACTACAAATAAGGTTTTTAAATGCGCTAGAAACCTCTTTTAATATCACTAGAAAAGCACTGTTAATTGGGGCAATGAAAAGGGGTGGATCCCATTTAAAAAAGCTATTTTTAGCACTGATAAATGACCAATTTATCAGTTCTTAATTAGAACTGATAAAATGGGACTTTATGAGGGCTCAAAATAGCGTTGATAATGGCCTAGTTTCCTTTGATGTGGTATTTATTTAACAACACACCCAACACCTGAAAACCTGCACAAAATAGATCCTACACACAAAAAAAGTACATAAGAATGAAATACCACACATAAGAGTTTCATAAACAATTCTATATATATTTACTTGAAATCATGAATACAAAACAACACACTACTATATACATTTCAAACAATGTTATATATAGTTACAATTACAATTATCTAACAAACAATTAAAATATTAATGTTTATCCTTTGGCATCCTTGATCCCCTCTAAACAATTATCGTCCATGGTATTTGTTTCCGAATAAAGCATCTGAACTCAAAAAAAAATTCCACCTACAGAAGAAAACATATATTTTGTTAGTTATGAAATAATGAGATAAATTAAACATTAATATGAAAGAATACATTAATAAAATGACAATTTTTAATAAAAAAGACACATTTGGAGTTATATCGATCACATTGTGTGTTCTATTGAGGTGGGGTTTATTTATACATGTAAAAAATGAGTCATAGATCATTGTTTTAAAATATTAAAACAATTTGAATGATTGTTCTTGGTTTTGAGTATGTCACTTGTTCTTTTAGTGAAATTAATAACAAATTTAAATGACACATTTGGATTTATACCGGTCACATTGTTCATCATATTGAGGTTTTTTTGATTCTTACATGTCAAAAATGATTGATGGATCATTTTCCTAAAGTATCAAAATAATGTGAATGTGTTTTCTTAGTTTGCAGTATGTCACTTGTGTTTTTTTTCAAAAATTAATAACAATTTTAAATAAAAAGAGACACTTTGAGTCATACCAGTCGTATTAATCATGGAATTGAGGTTCGATGGATTTCTACAAGTCACAAATGACTTAGGGATCATTTTAAAAAAGTATCAAAGCAATCTGAATGTATTTTCTCAGTTTGTAGTATGTCTGTTGTGTTTTTTTATTAAAAGGCCATTTCAAATTGGAAACAAACATTTTGAGTTATACCAGTCACATCATGAATTGGTTTGATATGTGACTACTTCATACATGTTATAAAGAACTTATGAATTGTTATCCTAAATTATGATGACAATTGGAGTCAGTTCTCTTGGTTTTCATTTGGGGACACATTTTGAGCTAAAATGTCAATTTTAAACTGATAACAGAAACGTTTAGCCATACCGGTCACACCATATGTTGGGTTGAGGTGCGTTTGATTCCTATACACCAAAAATTACAGATGAATCATTTTCCTAAAGTATCAAAACAATCTGAAAGTGTTTCCTCAGTTTGCAGTATGTCACTTGTGTTTTTTTATAAAATTAATATCAATTTTAAATAAAAAGGGAAACTTCCAGTCATACCAGTCACATTTTGCATTGAATTGAGGAGAAATGGATTTCTATATGTTATAAATGACTTATGGATTTTTTTTCTAATGTATCAAAACAATCCAAATTTGTTTTCTCATTTTGTAGTTTGTCTGTTGTGTTTTTTACTAAAATTTCATTTCAAATTGGAAAAATGAGTTTTTAGTCATAATGGTCATATCATGTGATAGTTTGATATGAGACAACTTCATACACATCAAAAATAACATAGGAATAATTATCCTAAATTATGATGATAATTGGAGTGGGTTTTCAAATTTTTTAGTGAGTGATACGTTTTGAGATATAATGTCAATTTTAAACAGATAATAAATACTTTTAGCCATATCAGTCACATCGTGCATAGAATTGAGGGGAATTTTATTTCTACACATAAAAAATGACTAATAGAAAATTTTCCTAAAGTATTAAAAAAAAAATACTCGGTTTGCAGTATGTCACTTGTATTTGTTTATAGAAATGATGTGAATTTTAAATAAAAAGAGACACTTAGAGTCATACTAGTCGCATTGTGCATTTAATTGAGGTGAAATTGATTCCTACATGTCACAAATGACTTGTGGATCATTATCCCAAAGTATCAAAACAATCCAAATGTGGTTGCTCAGTTTTTAGTATGTCAGTTGAGTTTTTTTACTAAAATGTAATTTCAAACTAGAAACATGTATTTTGAGTCATAATCGTAACATTGTGCATTGGTTTGTTTTGAGACTATTTTATACACATAAAAAATAACTTATGAATCATTATCATAAATTATAAAGAAAATTGTAGCGGGTTTTCTTGGTTTTTAGTGAGTGACACGTTTTGAGCTAAAATACCAATTTTAAACTGATAACATACACTTTTAGCCATATGATTCACACCGTGCATTGGATTGAGGTGAAGTTTATTCATACACATGAAACATTACTCATGGATCGTTTTACTAAGGTATCAAAAAAATAGTAATGCATTTTCTTGATTTTTAGTATGTCACTTGTGTTTTTTTTCTAAAATTAATGTCAATTTTAAATAAAAAGAGACACTTTGAGTCATAATAGTCACATTGTGCATTTAATTGAGTTTAATTCAATTAGTACATGTTATAAATGACTTATGTATCATTTTACTAAAGTATAAAAACAATACATTTGTGGTTTCCGAATTTTTTGTATGTAAATTGTGTTTTATTACTAAAATGTCATTTCAAACTGGAAACACGCATTTTGAGTTATTCCAGTCACATCGTGCATTGGTTTGATATGAGACCACTTCATACACATCAAAATGAACTTATGAATTTTTATCCTAAATTATGAATAAAATTGTATTGGGTTTTATTGGTTTTCTGCGAGTGATACATTTTGAGCTAAAAAGTCAATTTTATACAGATAATAGACACTTTTAACCATATCGATCACACCGTGCATCATATTGAGTGGTCGTTTATTCATACACATCAAAAATGACTCATGGATCGTTTTTCTAAAGTATAAAAACAATAAAAATGTATTTTATAACTTTTTAGTATGTAACTCGTGTTTTTTTCTTAAATTAATGTTAATTCTAAATAAAAAGAGACGCTTTGAGTCATATAAGTCGCATTGTGCATCGAATTAATGAAAATTTGATTCTTATAGATAAAAATGAATTATTTATATTTTTCCTAAAGTATAAAAACAATTGGAATGTGCTTTTTTTGTTTTCAATATGTCACTTGTTATTTTTACTAAAAAATGTAAATTTTAAATTAAAAGAGACACTTTGAGTCATACCAGTCACATCATGTGTTGTATTGAGGTGGGGTAGATTCCTAGAAATTTAAAATAACTTATGGATCATCTTAATAATTTATCAAAACAACTAAATTAAGTTTCTAATTTTTAATAGGTCAATTATTCTGATACCAATTATAATGACCTAAACATTTCATGCATTGATATCACATATTAGTAGATTAATATTCCTTACATAAAAGAATTAAATTAAACATAAATATGAAACAATAAATTAATTATATGGAAAATTATTTTATTGTTAAATGATCAAGATTACCTCTATGATTGAGCAGACATAGCTTCATTGCTCTTCCTGTAAAGGCATGTCACATGGACATAAATCTTCTGAAATAAACGAACACTAAAAGTAATAATGAAAATCAAATAAACATTTTATTATATAATTTTTCATTAAAATAGAGAAATTATATTGTAACTTTACCTTTACATATTTCCAAAGGGTTTCTTTGGTCTAGATATAAGGTAATAACCAAACTAATGATTCATTTTGAACTCTACTACTGTTGGTTAACTACCTCTTAACATAGCATCTGATATGAACATCCGATCTGGCTTCCCCATGATGATCTCATTGGACACCATATTTATGATTTCATTATTCAGTGTTCACTTTTCTTTCTCTTCCTTCAACCATTTACCTAGTAAATGGGTGAAATAAGAGAAGTAAAAGTGAAAGATGAATGATGATATCATAGAGATGGTGTAGGATGAGAGCATCATGGGGATGCCAAATCGGAAGTTCAGATGAGATGTTATGCTAAGCTGTGTTTAATCAATAGTAGTGAATAATCCTTAGTTTTATTATTATATTTGTGAGTGATTCACAACTAATATTATTCCATCACAGTACATTAGTAGAAAAAACAAAAAAATGATCAAAATATAGAATATAAATGATCGATGTCATAATAGTTTAGGTCTAGTGCTTTTGGAAACGTGGAAACATAATGAAATCTCAATATCAAAAAATAATAACATGATAAAAATAGGAAAACCATGAGTAATAGGAGAAAACTCACCATGAAGGTGTCGTTCAGTGCGCAGCAGAGGTGCATTCGCGGCGGAGGAGAGGTGCACGATAGATGAGATTTCCAATTTAAAAGATAACATAAAATGAGAACTCATATGTAAAACCTATCCAAAATAAGTCCAATGAGATTTAAGAATGGGAAATGTCTATTTAACCAATTTAATTGGTCAATAGTTGGATTTTATTTTCCATCTAAGATATATGCTTTCTGTTTATTTATTTTTTGTGTATCTACTATTTTCCTAGATTTTCAACTTATGAATAGGACATGTCTGGTTTTCAGGAGAAATATCATTTTTAATTTACTCTAATTTATGGGTAAAATATTCTACATTAATATTATCATTTTTCCTAGGGATCTTTGCTATCCTGTAGGGATCATGAATGCCTCTTAGGCTAGTGGAATGTCAAGTCAGTTGTTGGTTATGATACCAGCCTGGTCTATAACGTTACATTTCTAATTCTAACTAACCCATGCCCATTTGAATATCGGATTGGGGGGGGGGGGGGTTAGACACTAATAAATTCCCAACTCCACAAGAGTTACTATGGGGGTAGTTCTTGATAGTATCATATCTAATACATCTTTTATAGATTTCACATTTGAGTAGTCACTGATAAGGATTTTCTCATTTGTATGGTAGTAATGTTTTTTGAACCTAGTTTGTGAAGTAGACATCAGAAACTAATAGGTGATTAAAACTTATGTGATGACTTCATAGCCTATGGAAAAATATATACTAAATATCTTACAAAACTCATTTAATGTTAGTATCTTTGGTTTCATTCATCATATAGTTACAAGTGATGTGGAATGTGTAAATAATAAGCTTGGGGTGGGGATGAATGATGTGGATATGTTGATGGAAATGATGATGTGGTAGTGTGTTTAAATATTCATTTTATATTTTTCATTAGAATGTGTTTGTTTTAAGTAATTATATTTAGTTCAGTTGTGTTATTCCATCATGAGGTTCAACAAGAAGAGGCGCATCAACCATCCAAGGGTGTGCATCATAGAATAAAACTAGAGGTTGGGAATGTAACGAATCTATCATTAAGGGGGTTATATATACATAATTTATTGAAGTATGGCTGTTTTTTGTAAGTAATTTTACTTAGTTATGGTCATATAAATTTGATATTTTATTTTATCTATTCTAAACAAGAGATCTACTTCATGTTCTTTTTTTGGTGAGTTAGTTTTGAGGCTCAACATTATAGATGTATATTCATTTTGGGGGTCTGTATGAAGGACCATAATGTTTATAGAGATATTTAATATATATTTATGATTCTTGGGTTGTTTATATTTGTATAGGTATCTCATTATATGACTTGACAAATGAGATTTTCCAGTTGATCTTAGTAGAGATAAGATTAATATGAAATTGTTTTTACATAGATAATTAGAGTTATCTAAAAATTTAATTTTATCCTATTCTGTGGTATATAGATTAAATTCATAATTGATACATCATATGACTAGTTTCTTAATAAAATTAAATCATGGGTATTAGTATTGTTTTTTAGGAATTGTTTCTATTAAAATACTCTTGGATGAGTTGGATGCCCTTTGGGGTTGAGGTATGTTTCAAAGTAAATGTTTTCTATCGAGTTAAAGTGAATCATGGAACGAAGAATATTATTTCATCATGATGGTAATGAAAAACTGGATGATTTTAGTCATACATATAGAATTCAAGTATGTTTAAACCATGTTGAAAATGATCACCCGGAGATGATAGGTGAATTTTGGTGTTGCATATTTAGAACAACTATTTTGATGATGTTAACCCCTTTTATTGGATATTTGTTTCTCATTTAAAGGAACTCATTAAATCCTTCACTCTTAATGGTTCACTAACAAAAACAAACACAAATGAATAAATATAAGGAAAAAAAGTATTTTACATAGTTTACTATAAAGGGATACATATAAGGAGAGCACATCATTGATGAGTCAATGTGAAAGAATATAGTATACTCACCTTTAGTGGATTAAAATTTTAGTGAAAGTAATTTAATAAAAAATTTATTTTGAGGTGAAATGAATAGACATAATGAGATGTATTCTTTGAGACACAATGTAAAAATCAAAAAACCATGAAGTATACAAAACCAAGAAAAAAATATAAACCTGGTAGTGGCGCGACCCCCCAATCCATCTTGAAAAACCAAACACATGCTGAAACAATTTATAAAAAAAATTACCACTTTTTCATAAACATGGCCAAACAAGACTTTACACAAAGGATTTACCAAAAGGTTCCCAAGTGACTTTTTGAGCCTAGTTAAAACACACAAAGCATATGAAATATCAAAATGATCCCTTGATTTTTAAACACACACACACCCAAACATTTAAGAGTTTCCAAAAGGGCCCTTATCATTTCCAAACACACACCAAATAATTTCCATAAAAAATCATCAAAAATATAAAATTATGAAACTGTTATAAAACAAACCAAAAAACTTATCAATAATTGTGAAAAAACAAAAAATTTATAAAAAATTATATAAACAACCCAACCATCTTATAAACAATTTAATAACAAGCTAACTAGTTTATTAACAATTTTATTTGAAGTCCAAACAATGTATAAAAGATCTTATAAGAAACAAAAACAGTTTAAAAAAAATTATATAAACAAATAAGACAATTTATAAACAATTTCATAAATGGGCCAAAAAATTTATAAATAACTTTTTTTAAACAAACCAAATAGTTTATTAAAAAAATTATAAACAGATCAAAAAAATTACACAAACTAGAAAACACCATAATAAAATATTCAAGAGTAATACAAAGGTTCATGTCATGTTGAAAACATTATCAAAACCACATTTGACATCCACTAAACACAATTTTTATAATCACACATATAGATAACTAGTGAAAAATACTTTAAAACATTTTTTTTAAAAAAAAACTAACTTGAAAACACTATAGTAGATTAACCAAATGTATTGCGAAGCTACAAATAAAGTCAAGGATTTAACTAAAAATAGTAAAGCCTCAAATGGACTTAATCAGAAAGGAAAATGCATATTTTCCTACCTCAGATGTGTGAAAATGCGATGATGCTTCAATATAAGGGAGAACAAGACATCGTGGACCCTCTACACACTCTAACAACCAAAGGAAACACATCACACCTAAACCCTACCCATACGGGTTCAGAAAAAACTCTACGCACCATAGGGAAACTAGGGAAACCGCAATAGAGACTCACCAGGGGGAATCTATGCGCTGTAGAGGAGGCAGCCGGGACAGTAATTGGATGAGGATGGCGCACTGGAGTAGGTCAGGTGGACAAGGGGGGCACACAAGGAGGGAAAGGAGGAGGAGGAGGAGGAGGAGGTAGAAGTGGAAAATGTGGATGTGTTGGTGTCCATAGAGGAGGAGGAGGAGGCAGCAACAGAGGAGGAGGAAGAGGAGGGTTCATGGTGGAGGAGGGATCAACGGTGCATGGGTCAGCTTCCGCGAAGGCTGGAAAGTGTGTGAGGGAGGAGTAGCCTGTTTGGGTTCTTTTATAAAACTCATCGCAACCTTTATCAGCGGTAGTTAAAATCACAGATAAAGGTATGTTTTATCAGTGCTAAAATAAAAGGCACTGATAAAACTTACCTTGATCAGTACTAAAAAAATAACTGATAAAAGACATATTTATGAGTGCTAAAATTATAGCGCCGATAAAGGATATCTTTATCAGCGCTAAAAAAGCATCGATAAAGGTATAATTTTAATACTTTATTTATATTATTATATATTTATTTAATATGATATATAGGATAAATATATATATATTTATTAATAATTATAACTATAAATAAATAAATAATTATTTATACTTATAAAATTATAATTTATATAAATATAAAATTACAATAAATATAATTATTATATTTATAATCATATAAATAAATTAAATAAATATTTTAATTATATATATTTAAAAGATTATAGATTTATATAACTATATTTCTTTTAATTTTTTAAATATATATATATATGATTTATATATATATTTATAAATATAATTATAAATAAATAAAAATTTATTTATTTAAATAATTAAAAAATTATATCAAATTTATATATCTAATATTTATAATTTTCTAACATATATAATTAATATATTTATTTTAATTTTAAAATTATTCAGATATATCTATATTTATTTATAACTATAAATAACTTTTTTATTTATTTATCAATATTTGTATAAATATTTATAAATATATATATATTTAATTATATATAACATATTATATATTAAATAATAAATATATTTCTTAAAAATTAATAATTATTTAAATAAATATAAATTTATTTGTATTTATTTATAAATATTTTTATATATTTATAAATATATCTATTTAATTATATATTTATTACATTATAAGTAGTATAATAAATATATTTTTTATAATTTTATAATTATATATACACACACACACAGATATATATATATATAGTTATAATAATAATTATAAATAGTATATGTTTATAAATATTTGTTTGTAATTGGTAATATATATATATATATATATATATTAATAAAATTATAAAATTATATGTATAATTTTATAATTATGTATATATATATTTATAATTATAATTACAAATGTATTTGAAAAGTATTTATCTATATCATTAAAAATATAATAAAATATAGTTATTATTTAAATATATTTAATGTAATTTTATAAGTGCATTTTTTAGAAAATATATAGTTCATATGGGTAACATTATAAATTAACGAATATACCACATCAATAGAAAACGTGATGTAATGTATAAATGAACATTCATGCATGATACATAACATATACACATGATCAATATATTCATTAACCAAATTAATTTGAAAACACATATATATTCAATAATATTAATTATAAAAATATATATTAAAAAATATTATATATTTATAAATAAAATAAACAAAATAAATTTAATAACTATAAAAAATATATTAAATATAATGAATTAATCTAATAAATATAATAAATCTAAAAAATTAATCTAATATATATAATAAATATAAATATAATAAATATCTAATAAATCTAATAAATTTAATAAATCTAATAATTCCAATAATTATAATAAATATATTTATTATTTAATGTAAATTATTATAATATTATAAATATTTAATTATATATATATATATATTTAATTATAATCCTAGAAATATTTTTTTCAATTAAAACAATATATATATATATATATATATTTGAATTATTAAAAAATATATATTAATTCTAAACATGCATTTTTTAATTAATTTATAAAAATAAACATTATTTTTTAATATAAAAATAATAATTTTATATAAATTAAAAATATTTTTTATTAAAAACATTTATCAGTGCTAATAATAGCACTGATAAATGTACACTTTATCAGCACTATGAAAAGCACTGATAAAGGGTACATTTATCAGCACTTTTAGCTAACTTTAATAAAGGCCCACCCCTTTATCATTGCTTTCTGCTTATCGCTGATAAAAGGCAGTACTTCCCTTGCCCTCTTTTGTGGTAGTGCCAACAGATCCGAAGGAGCTAGATAACTCTGACCCTGATGTGGCTGAATAAAACTATATCATCTAGCATAGGGCATGGATATGAATTTATCACTTCATGGACCAGACCCCTGAACTACAACTAGAGGGTGATATGGAATCACTCCACTATTGGTTGCACAACCTATGCACCAGAAGGGCAGATAATTGGGGCCTTCATACGCAGATGCATGATTTTCTCGCTGAAAAGATGTAGGAGTGGGGGATCATCTAGAAGCAACCTGGTTCTAGGAGAAAATTGAAATCATTTGAAAATATCAAGAGGTCAAATAAGAGATCCAACACCTGGAGGAATAAGCGAATGATCAGACTAATTTCACCAGAACTCAATCTGAAATCATTCGTAGGCTGAGGGATCAACTAGATTATGTTTAGGGCTAAATGAAATTGGCAACTACTCAGATTTTTGGTCATCAAACTAAGTGGATTCAGGCACATAAAAGAGACGAGGATCTTCTTTCTATAGCTAATGACAAGTAAGAAGAGATTGAGAGGAGGAAAAAATTCTTAAACACAGACATCAAAGGCTATATGGGTTAATAAAGTATAGTTATAGGGGAAACACTACAAAAACATATGAGAGGATCATGTATGTGGATGAACTTTTCTATGGATCAACTGGTTGCTGGCCTATTTAAACCTTTCCTATGCATGGAAATATTAGTCACTTTTTTAATTATCATACGTCAATCATATTTCTATGATAACTAATGACAAATCCATATGCTCACGTGGGTCATTCCCAATGAGAGAAATAAGGGATGACCACATAATTTCTCACTTTGTACAAGAGTGTTATATAACAATTGAAAACTTGAGGTCTGCTATTATTGACTGAACACCAAGAGTGTTCGGGCTAAGAGTGGATGTGATTGGGAAATAGTGCTCTCAGAGTAGCTAAATTTTCTTCACCAACTTGCACTAATACACAAAGGAGATAACACCAGGGGCATTGGATACTATCCTAACAAAGGGGAATGGAAAATTTGAATCGAAATACCCAAACTATTGAACACAATGGGAGCGTAATCCTGATATAGGACAAATGTTGACAATGTTTGAATCACAATACCCATATTGCTTATCCATGGATGGGCACAAACAAATGAGGTTCGACCAATTACCATGGTCCAAACATAGGACCTATCTTGATTTTTCATCTAAATTCTCTTGGAATATTTTCCCATGATGGTAGATGATCCAACATGGTATGACAATCGAATGTTAGGGGGAGCTTCGTACATGGAATAAGATGAGGATCTGAAGGCAGGGCACACAAAGCGTGGCAATGGAGTGATGGATTTCTTGAATGACTTCCAACACACTCAAAATTACACCATTGTGTCTTATAACTAACTAGTGTAAGAGTAATATTCTAAATGAAAATAATACTCTTCTTCTAGGGCAGTGCCATATCAAATTCGATTCGATAATAGAAAATGAGAAAAATGCAGTAGATAACCATCATTGGTAAAGGACCAATCATGGGAGGTCCTTTATGTGAGGGCCTGAGAGGCCTAGAAGTTCTATTTCATAGAACTGAGGATGATGAGCACGTATTTTAACATGATATTTTTAGGATGATACATGGTACAGTTTAACATCAGGTGACCTGGACATGTATCTCAGTTTAACTTCCTAAAACCAGGATGTTGCACACAGTTTTAGGTCATACTTCCTGGGCCTTGGACAACATTTTAAATTCATGTAGTATGGACTAAACAATTTTGATTCCTAGAATATTTATGTGTCCAAGAGGATATAAAATCAACATTAATGATCCACCAAGGGATTTTTTACCACAGAAGTATCCGGAAATATATGGGAAGAAGGATTTCCATAGAAGGTATATGTGGATTAGTGGAGTTAAAGAATTGGCGCAAATGTAGCCTGAAGGGGATCAAGGTCACACCAAGATTTACCAGTGAAAATATTAGTTTATGGTCAAAGATATTGGACCATTAAGGGCTCATGTTTGTCTTGGACACCTCATTACACACCCTACCAAAATTCTTAATCCCACGTGAGTCATGATCAGTGTGGGAAACAAGAAATGGTATAGGGGGATACCCAACATGAGGAAGTACACATTAGAGATGTTAATGGAACAATTCCACCATGATACGTGATATTGGAAATGAGGTAAGACAATACATTCAAGGTTAGGATGAAAGGGGTTATTTGAAGGTAAAGATTGACTACTAACCATGTTCGAAACATAGGGATCACAGTCACACTGGTCAAGAATTGGGTAAGAAAGCACGGGATAGACCATTGACCAAATTCAAAACATGGGATTGGTTGTCTACTGATAGAGATCCATTAGGTTGTTCACGCCAAATGGGAGGTGAACCAAAGAATCATGATAAAATCATTGTTATAGGGTCTATGTAAATGTGAATAATGATGGGAATCTAAACTAATAAAGACTATGAGATTAAAATGGGTATTTAAGGGAGATTCTAACCCAGGTATGGAAAATTTATTTAAGTCATATCTCTTTAAAAATGTGAATAATGTTTACTCTAAGGATATATATGTGGAATTCAAGAGATAAAACCCATCATTAATGAGTACCTAGGATGCACAATTCGATATAGAAATATACAAGTGAATTGAAAATAATGTGGGTCATAGTGCTTGGACCATAACTGAGGATAGGAGGCCAAAATATGGATAAACCTATGGCAGGACCCATAGAAAAATGTATGGGAATCCATTGATTCCCACCGAATAAGAATCATAAAAACCAGAAATGAAAAAAATACCTAAATATGTGTATTACCTTCCCCATCAAATAAAAGGGACCGATACATACAGAGTGCATGTGCCTCTAAAGGACATGTGATCATGTGACCATTTCAAGGTAAAATGAAGACTCCGCACATAGTGTATAACCTATGGAAAATACCATAGACCCTCTTAAAAAACCTTCATTCTCTTATAAAGGCCCTTGAGACAACCAATTGACATGTTATGGCAAACGAATGAGATCCCCAAGACACATGGTTTTCCATTTAAAAATTCTTGAAAAACTATCCAAATTCCCTTGAAAATAATAAAGAAAATATACAAACATGGAGGCACTTAGTAGTCATAAAGATCAGGTGATTCATCACACATGGGAAGGATAAATTTTCTTAATGACATCCACGGAAACTCATGAGACATTCAAACCATTGTAGGGGAAAACAAAGGTGTTTAAATGGAAGAGGTGAGAGTTACTTGTGGTCACTGAAAGACATGTGACATTCCCCTACTGATCTATAAGATAGTAAAAGACCTCGATGACTTGTCCGAATCATCTCACAAAATCCTTTTATCTTTTCAGGCTTTCCACATGGGAGTCCTTAGTTATGTCTAGGAAAATCTATGCCCCATTTCAGTGCTCTATGGAAAAATGTATAGATTTCCCCACGACATTATTTCACTCCCTAATATGAACCATATTGGTCACATGAGGCATCATAAAAAAATAGATTAGTTATCCTAGACATTACTTGAAAAACTCTCATAATCCATGACCTTTTCAAAATAAAACAGAGGGGATAAAAAGGGTGGAGGAATGAGGTGATCTCGATCACTGAAGGACATGAAACACACCCCTGTAGACCTGTACCAAAACATGATTCCATAGCTAAATGTCATCTCATATCATGATGTCCCTTTGTATTTTCAGCCTCATTGCATAGAAATACATAGGTATGTATAGGAGACATTATGCTTCCCTTTGGTTCACCAAGGAAAAATGAACAGATTTCTCCAAGAAATGATCATGCATCTCCATAGGACCTTTATTGGTCATGTGATACATTACCAACAAACAGAGAAATTGTACTAGACATTAGTCATTAAATATCGCATAAATTACAAACATTTTTGCATAAAACAAATCAAATAAAAGAGACGGGAGGTGTGAGGTACTCGCGATATTAAAATGGTTATGATGCACTAGGGAAGTCCATAGCACGATCCTCTGAGACCCCTGAACAAACCATCACTCTCTCTTGTAAATACCTATACAAGTCACCAAACATCTCAAAGATGAGTTTCAATAGGCACTTAGATCTTGAGAAATCCCTTCAATATGTTAACATGACAACATAAAAGTCCTTTGACATATCTGAATGATAAAAAAAGTCTTATTTAACTTGAAATAATCTGATAAATGAAGAATTGATGGAAGAGACTTAGGACTCCTGAAAATCAATAAATGCACTCAAAACGACCCACAAAAGAAACCTGAGACCATTCAAAATTATGTGAAGCAACCAAAATGACCCACGAAAAAGACTCGTGAAGTTGCATGGTGCTAGAGCCCTTTTCTGACTCCATCGTGGACTCCTGCTAGATACTCCACACAAAGTGCCAAAAAACCGGTGTGGAGATGGATAAAAATTCCCCAAAACATCATGAAAAATTCCTCACTACCACACATGATGGATGTTTGGACTTTGGATGCTCAGACTCTGGATGATTCACCTCTCGACATCTGTGGATTTCTCAAAGAAGTATATCTCACGACCATAAATCCATTCATCAAGGAATATACCAGTGAATAGAAAAAAATCATGTTCCACACATAAGGTACTTTATATAATCATTCATAGATCACACAGAGGGCTGCTGGAAAGACGTGTTAAGAATATACTGCATGTATTTCAGATCACGTAAGACCCAAATAAACTAATAATAAATAATCCTAATTCCTTCACAATGAATGGGTTGAATCAAAGATTAAAAGTGTAAGAATTAAGTGAAAGACAAGCTCGGTGGAACTCATTTCCTTCACATGAGTTATAAAAATACAAGCGGTGGAACCATTACACGTTTCCTAGATCTTCAAACACTTCTTTAACATGATATCTAGGAAAAATGAAGTCCTCCTATCCTGTATGAGATTTACATATGATTTCCCTAGGCACACCACTTTGATCGTAAGATACCCTCTGGGTCTGTCACCCAAGCCTTGAGATGTCCTTCAGATACATCACCTAACTTATATAATGGTGTCAGCTCATATAAGTCAAATCTCATTGTTTTTTCTAGTCATGAAAACCAAGCTCTCATGATGCCTTCTAGAAAAGTCACATGAGACTCCTGAAATCCCCTAGACATGTCTGTTAGGCCTCACGACACCCTCTAGATAAGTCATCTGAGACGTGCAACGCCCTCCAGTCATGATGGTCAGGTCTTGTGAAGACTTCCAGGGATGTTAGCCATGATACGCTACATCCTTTGAGCCATGTCATACTGACTCTTGCGACACCCTCCATATATGTCAAGCCAACTATTGATAATGACACCAAGGCATGATAGGTGGATCATGAAAGATCCCATAGACATGTCCAACAAGTTATGCGATGTCCTATAGAGGAATCCATCTAGATCATGTGATGTCATTTGGACCAGTTGAATGGGTCATGCGAAACCATCTAGAAAAGCAAGCCATATAAATAGTTAATCCTCTGTGTGTAAGCCCTGATATCAAGGGAATTATAAACAATCTAATTCTTTCTACATTCAGGATACATAGGACACCTCTCATGAGGTTCGAGCTCTATATTGATCAAATAGGGAAATCCCATCATCGAAGTCCCTTATTCAATGCAATGACATTATTCACTTTGGATCCATTGTTTCTCACAAAGAGCATGAATCACTTGACTTAAGGAATTTATCTGATCATGTCATTTGTACTATACAACCTATTATTATAAGGTATGCCTCTATGTTTAAGACCCAATTTAAGAATAACTATGGTGAGTCTTATTCCTTCTATAACCAGGATACGTAGGATGCCTTCTTAAGGCACAAGATCAAATAAATTCCCCTTTCAGCATAAGTCTTTTTACGACTCTGACCTCTCATCCATCGGGACCCAATTAATACATGGTAAATATCACCTTATGTCATCCATAAACAAACTAAGAAACCAGTTGAAATATGATGACTCTGATTTTTTTTATACTCGGGATACATATAATTCCCCTTTAGGGATCGATCTCAATACTCGGTGTCCTAGATCACCCATGTGAGTCTTTTCTACATGATGAAAAACTTCATGGGTCAAACAAATATGTTGGTTTTGATACCTAAAATAACCAAGATATGTAAGACACCCCATAATGGATCAATACCCTCCTTGGAATATTAGAAACCTCCTTACATGGGAGCACATTCTAAATCACTTAGTTATATGGGGTTAGCAAATATGTAGCCAGCCATTATCAAAAAATGACGGAGAACCTCAGATATATATAGATGGGTTCACTAAAGAGAACACAATATTTTTCAAGAGAAATATAATTAACCTATAGTCATTTTTAGGGTAATATACCTTTTATTAGGATTATGAAGAGATTCAGGAACATATATTAAATATATAAATGAATCCCGGAGTAGGCAACAAATCCCCCAAAAGAGTGAGATGAGCCTAACCTCCCATCCTCCTGATCAATGCGAGTCCCCAAGAGTCACTGGGCCTGCAAACCCAGATTCCCATTGACTATTGGAAATGATGTCTGTACCTAGCTATGGATGAGGGAAACATTGGGAGTTTCTAGGGAAGGTGATTAGAGGGAAAATCTATTGTGTGTGATTGAGAGAGGCCTTTAAACAACCCTCAACCAAACCATTAAGCGAAACCCATTTCATGCTTCAAAAACCTGTTGAAACAAAAATGGTGAACCTAATATGATTCTCTATGATAACAAAATATTAGTTTATAGTCCATCGATCCATCTTGTTTTCTCCACATATGAAAATAACACTGATAGGCCTAATTTGAATCTCTTAGGCCACATTGTTTTGAAAACCCTATAAAAACAAAGCAGTAACACTAGCATGATCATATTGATGATCTTATAAAACTAGGATTCGTATATTACCATCCTCATGCTGATAATTACACATGATAAGAATTGATGAAATGATAAAATTGAAAAATTGTGCAAACAATGCATATCTGATTGATCTTTTTTATTCCTATGATATATGACTAATTGGTAAGCTTGTTCCCTGTCGTCTGCGTGATTACAGATGCTTCCATCATTAATATCATCCTAACCCAAGGAAATTTATTCATCATCCAGTGTTAGATCTGGTAAATCATTTACTGATATGACCCCTAGGAGTCAAAAATCAGTTTTTACTTTTTCATAGATCTAATGGAAGTTGGTAAATATGATGGTCCAAGAGTTCCACCGATATTGTACAGTTGTGAACATGGAATCTACCCATGAGATTCTCTACGAAAGGTACTTGGGGAATATGAATTGCTTCGTGAAGGCATTTTCTAAACCAGTATCCATCATCACTACATATAACCACTTTTGGAGATTATACTAAGTGCGTGAAAGATAAAACCTTTTATATCTAATGAAGGTGGACCAAGAAGCCAAATATGGTTCCGTTTCGGTTTTGGTACAACTGAGGAGGGAACCTACCAACTTCCATAAAAAACATCATCCTACGAGTACTTAAAAGTCTTTTGTTATGAGTGCCACCCAACATACTACCACCTCTGAAACCCATGAATGGTTAGTAGGAAAGATCATTAGGGGATGAAGGCATCGAATATCTAGGATATGGCTCATATCCTCACTCATGTTGATGATTCCACTGGTGTAATCTAGTAGGAACCCACATAAAGGCTCATATCCTTTCCAGCATAGAAAAAGTCTATGGGCATATTCCCAAAACATGAATGGGGGAGATTCATTTCTATACCCCCACGCATGAAGTCTATCAGTATACACCATTGGCATAGGGAGGCAAAAAGTTGGTGCATATCCCCACATCATTCGAATATATCTAGAGAAATATAATGGAGATGAAAAATGTGCAGACTTATATCCCTTCACACACTTTTCTAAAATGAAAATATATTATAGTAAAAGCTGAAGAGCTCCATCAGCATATTCTCCCATTGTTTCAGATAAAGGGATGGGCACATATTCCTATCCCTACAACCAAGGAAACTCAACACTATGATCATCATGAAAAAGTGGTTGTACTTGAGAAAATGAACATTATTTCTCCCTCATAGGAGGATTAGAATCATATTACAATAGAGGGAGAGGCGTCAAATCGGGGTTATACTCCTATTCTAACCAGGGCTCACCAGGTGAGGGCAGAACATACCTCAGGAAAGGGCCACATGCTCATTTAAAAAGTATGGTGGCATATTCCAAATTCCTTGGATCGGGCTCATATCCCAGTTCTGGTCAGGGATCTCTATGTGAGTGGGCCACAAGCCTCAGAATAAGATCATATTCTTATCGAAGATGTCTAGTGGCAAACTCAAAAGGCCTAGGATCGGGGATATATCCATGTTATTACTGAGGCTAACCAAGTGAGAATGGAAAAGTCCTCAGGGTAAGCTCATATTCCTATCAGTAAATTTTCATGGAATACTCCAGTAGATCATGGAAAAAAGGCTCATATTTCTAATTCCCCTGATGAACGACTGCACCAGCATCATTCCAAGGAAATATATGGGTGGATCACATTGTTTCACACATTTTTAATGTCCATTAGCATATTCTAGTGGGGAATTAATATTCAGAACAAGCACATATTACTTTTCCAATTGGGGATCACTGGGTGAGAGTGACACATGCCTCAAGGCAGGCTTATACTTATGAGAATAAAGACTAGCATCATATCCCAAAGGCTTAATATTGGGATCATAATCCCATCTTGAGTGATACTCACCATGTGATAATGGAACAAGTCTCAGGTTAGGATCATATCCCTATCAATAATGAGACACCTTATTGGAATTTTTCAACAACTTCTTAGCAATGGTATCATACTCCCGCAACACCAAATGGTTATATACATGTTTTGAAAACTGTCAAACAATAGGCTCATATCCCCATACAATCCCAAAAAGATGGTTGGCATATTCCTACCATGATGAAGAACATGGTCCACACTCTTAATATTTTCAGTTGGAGTGTCCTTCATGTTGTTGGAGACATATTTTCAACACTACAAGGGTCATTAAACTCTTCTATAAAAGCATAATAAGAATACATTAATTACTACAATATTCATCCTCATGGTATTGTGGAGATGAATCAAAGGGATTCTACTCCTAAAAACAATAGTGGTCAACCTCCCCATAGTGATATCTCCAATGGGAAAGGCGATCCTCCCTTTTTCTAGAAACCTCTTTATAGAGAGGTGGAACAAACTTTGACACCTTCGTATAGAGAGGTTTTTGAAACATATCGGTAAATTGTATATGGTTCCCCATCAACTTACAACAACACTATACTTCCATCAGTAGATGACCATAAGAGCCATCTTCTATGGTTTGACTAGACAGAGTCATGTAAGTTTGATGAGTAGGAGGCTAATATTGATACACGGATAGAGTTAGTCGGAAAAAACCTCCCCATCATGTTCTATCCCCCCACTATTTCATGTTATGAGATCCTAGATGAGATTTAAAATGAGTGTATTCATTACCTATGATAAAAAATGTGTTATAATCATCAGTGACTAAAGGATCGATATCTCCCTTATCCAGGATATGAGCTTCACCTTCAAAAAATCAAGATAGTCTATTTTCAGCTAAACCTAGATATGATCTTCATGGTTTCAGATCCAAAACTATAAAAGAACAGTGAAAATAAGCAACATATTTGCTACCATTTCATAATGACACTTTGAAAACTAATATTCAAAGAAACATAATTCATACGTATTCAAGGATGGGGATAGTATAGAGTGATATAATTTTACACTCTCCTAGAAGAGAAAAACACCTCAGATATGACATCCAATAATGTTATAGCCTCTGCAGAAATTAGGGGACCAGGTAATGCTTGAGATAGTTGGTCACTGCTAAAGAATTCTCCTACTTAAATGGTACCCAAAAACCATGACAGGGAGATAATATAGCAAAAAATATTTCAAACTAGGCCCCTTAGGAAAATATGAGGGCATTCCAAACATGAAGATCAAGTTTTCAATCCCCAGAAAACTTCATATTGGAATGGCTCTCATCATGGGCTGCCATTTCACCCCTATTCAATGCGAGCACAACTATACCACATCATGCAGAACATAGTAGAAATTTCCATAATAGTCGTTTTAGAGGGAACTCAATGCCCTTATCAAGGATAATATCTACCACCACCTCCACCCATCGAATCATCAATTCCCAAGAGGATTCTGTACATTCTCTTGGAAGTCACAGGTTAACCTTAGCCCATCGGGCTGGGGGAATTCATATCGCAATCACCATATCAAGGTTCATTTTCCCCTAATAGGACCCTACAGACATCCGCAGTGGTTCCATATTACCCCCACCCCACTAGGATGGGGGAATTTATATCTTCAAGTCCATATCAAGAATCATTAAATCCCAAATTGGAGATATTGGATCATAAAAAATAAGACTACTCAATGCCAATGTTGGCCCAAAAAGACCCCCACCCCACTAGGATGTTGGAATTTTCATCATCATCATCACCATAGAGGGGATAAGTCTTCTCTAGGTTCGGATGAAGAAATCAATAGTCTGTATCCCACATGTACCTACCATCATAATAAAAACCTATATTGGTTGGGGATCGCTTGAAAATCATGTTTAGAAACTTCTTCATAGTCACTATTCATAGGCTGAAATGGGAGGAGCGTACAGAAAAAAATCAAACCCCATTGGTGTTGAAATCCAAAAAGGCCTAATAAGGCTATGGGTTTGAATAACAACCCTGCTAGATGCTATACAGAATTAGCTTGTTCCATAGAAATTAGTGGCACAACCACCATTTCCTGATATGGATATGTGAATATTCTCAACATCAACGTGGAAAACATTGATCAATATGCAAATAGAGAAGGCCACAATAGGGAAAATGTATCGCTGAATGAGGGTGATTTCGATGCACTAAATGAGGTTGTACGGTCCCATAACCCATGAAGACTTAAAAATATGGAACCATCAAATATTGTGTTTCCACCACCTCTATAGTATAATATAAATATTAACGGAAAATAAATGACTACATCTTAGTTTCCATCCCATGAGGAATAGTTGTCATAATATGAGAGTGAAATACGGGCTCTATGACAACTCAATGAAGAGCTACTCAGGGGAAATATTCTCACAGGGTATCATCTCCATCCAAATAAAAATATTTTCTATCCCATAGCTGATTCACCAGTAATAGATATATCTAAGTACCATATTGGATCTAGATATAAAATGACAGTCTACATAAACGAGGAATATGAAAATAATCAGGACTTCCCTTCATTATGAAGTAAACCTATCCCACGATAGGGTAATCATTCAGTCATAGAAATGATTGAGGACTAGTGTGATGTGAAATTGGGAACACCTCATTAGCCCCACCCACTCCCTATGTATGGGAGGAAACTCAGATAGAAGTTCCACCATAGTTACATAATACCGATGAATCTATGGATACTCAAATAAAATATATGGAAGGGAGATGTAAACCTATGTAACATGATGGGAATACATATCCTGAATGGGTGGATGATATCCCACCTCCACCATCTTCAGAAACACTAAATTTTCTACCTTTAACGATGAAAGAGGACCTGAACAACATCTTATGCACTTGGGTTCCCAATGTGGATCGATGATGGGACCTTGAGATCAATAGGTGGAAAACAAAACTGATGTGTTTTGTATAGAATCTGATAGGTCCATACTTTGTTAGGTACAATAGTCTATCAGTAGGATCTGTTGCAGGATGAGAATACCTTCTTCATTAGTTACTTTATCATCTCAGTTCAACACTGATGAAAACAAAGATAGTTAACCCGAATAACTTCAAGAAACACAAGAACGAAAATGTTTCTAATTTAATATTAAGGTTGAGTGGTTTAACCTATTTTCTTAGAATCCCCCTCTCAAAGGAGAAACTGTTGGAACATTGTGATGAAAATATTAGGGATGAGTTGCCGACACCTTTAAGCCCAATGAAATATCCAAGCGAGTTCCAAGATTTTTCTGAAATGTTACAATGTCTTGAAGAAACTATTTAGTAAACCTGATCCAAGTATCCACTCAAGACAAAAACACAGGGGAAGAAGCTAGGCAGTTCAAAAGTTGCAGCTGTCACTCTCAAGCCTACAAAAGTTCCCATCCAATAACCTAGCCAAGCCCCGAACCACCCAACACTTCTTACTGAGCAGCGACAACCACAAAATCTCCCTCGGCCTAAATTATAGAGGGATCAAGGTCACCCAATATTTGAGGAATGGGTAAAAAAACCATAATCCTTCCTAAATTCAAAAGTCCCTAGTTATTTCTTGGTAGACTTGGATAATAACCTTCTCAAACATCCACAGCCTAGAAGGCCTAATAAAGTCAACCTCAATGACTGTCCTGACTACTTACCTTACCGTAGAAGGCTGGGTCATATTATCCAATATTTCAACATCTTAAAGTATATAAATCAAGGAATGTTATACTTTGGATAAGTGATGCTAGATGACTCCCTAGATTAGGTGGATTTCATAACCATCATCTGGTTAGAAGAAGAGGATGGTTGGCAGAATGTTCCAGTCAAGAGAGCATAGAAGATTGACAAATGGATGACTTAAAAAATAGATGACCAAGCTCACACCACTATAAAATCACAATTTATTAGAATTATGATAGTTACAACACCCATGAAGGTGAAATCAGATGTGCTTCCTATAGGTGGGTGTGACCACCAGAATTGTGAAGAGATAAAGGAGGAGGAGTCATATTTTTCTCTAAAGAAAGCATTAACACTTGCATATTTTTTTACCTAAAACATATGTAACACGTGAAACACCCCACAAAATTGAATCCTCATCAGATGAAGAGATCATTTTGGTTCTATAAATGTGATACAATTGAAAAAAATCCTTCTCTAATGATGAATATTCCCCTGAATATGGTTTTCCCATGTATAACTGGGGAATGGGAGGCCACATGTGCTAAAGACGAGGATACTAGGGACAAATCAGATGTTTTGAGACTCAATATTATAGTCATATCCCCGTAGAAGATATATATTCATCTGAGACTCATGGGGAAGTTCTTAAGTAGACTCAAAAGAGACAAAGCGGTGCCTCAGATCCCTCCAACAGTCGCTCACATTAGATTGTCTTGCATGACCGTTTAGAGGGGGTTCGATTTGATTAACCCAGGAAATGGAAAAGGCTAGAATGACCCACTCAAATGGTAGAAAATAGACCCTCACCATTTTCAAAAACACCAGTTCTATAAACCTCAGATGATTAAACTCCTAATCCATATTGTTGATATCATCCCCATATCCGAAAGTGTCGACATCTTGCATAAAAGTATGATGTTATGAAATAGATAGTTGTAGCCCAAACCAAGATCTCAAACCTTGATGTGCTCCTCCTTTCAAAAGAACATAGGGAGGCACTCATTGAATCCCTCTAGAGCCGAGAAGAATTCGAGATAAAAGTCACTGCAACCATGGTTTATTGAGTGGATACTATGTCCTTAAGGATTTCATCTATCCATCTCATTCACTAATCTTGATCAAGAAGTGTCCATCCACGGGAAAATTATACCCTTACATGTTTTGGGAAGACTCAATAATGTCAATGTCCAAAGTGTGATAATTGATAATGTTTATAGGATCAATCTTATACCAGTTAGAGCTCTCTGAAATTTGAGGTACATTGAATGGGACTTATCTCCTATAAATATGATCATTCAGAGATATGAAAAGTGTAATAAAAGACCTCTATAGAATATAAAACTCTAGGTCCAATTTTAGGAACTCATATATGAATTTGGGATCATGATTATCTAGAAACACACTGCATATAATTCCCTTCTTGTAAGGACCTGGCTCCATATCCACCCGGTGGTACCATCAACATTCCATGAATATCTAAAGTACCCTATCAATGGAAAGGTCAGAATACCACATGGTGATTGTTCCCCCTTTGAGACTTGAGGAGCCACATATGTTGAAGCATATTTCTACAAGAATGGAGGTGGGAAACCAATGACAGAGGATGATATACAGGTTGTAGCACCCAATGTCTTAGGGACCACCCTTGTGAGTTTTTTGAGCATGTTCGATGGTGATTATGGGCTGCACAAAAACATGGTCAAAGTATCAGATCTAATACCAATGGTTCATGCCTCTACATTCCTCAAAAACAATGTAAAAAAATCATATCCTACATCTCTCTGTAGTGACTCATTTAGTAAGGTATGATGATATCTCTTCTAATATCATCCCTTAACCTCATACTAATGATGAGGACCCCATCCATCCAATTTATTTTTGTAATTTTATTGAAAAAGAAAACCAAAAAAAGTACTAAAAATATTAAGGCCAAAAGGAGCTCCCCCCAGAAGGAAGCCTATGGGGGTCGGAAGTAGTGTAACCCGATGGAATCCCCTTTAATAAAATTGATCCCCTTATATTTAATGCTACCAACCATGTATAGAAACACATCCACAGTGCCAAGGTACCCAACTAAGACCAGGTAGTCCACCACCTTGTTCCCCTCCCTCCAGGTATGACATACACTAATGTTTCTATTGAGAATATTTTTTTGCATTTTCTGATAGTATAGAATATCGACCAAGGTGTGACACCACACCCTTTCAAGGAATCATGGAAAACCAAGAAGTCTGTTTCGGCTTCTGAAATGTCCAGCCCCTGCTGCCTACACAAGGTGAGGTCGGTGAGCATATCTATATACTGAAAATGGAAAGGGATGAGGATGATATCAGGAAGACCCCTCTAGCATTCATATATGGTGTATCCAGGACCATAGATGATCTTAGGAAGATAAATATAGGAACAATAGAAGACCCATTTCCTATTCTGATTATTTTTTCCATGCCCCCTGAAGAGAAAGAGGTGTGCATTGTATTTATAAAGAATACCTGAAATGTGTTCTCTTAGAACTATGCAGAAATGCCAAAACTGAATCTAGATGTGGTGACACACCATATCGTACTACACGATGAGTATAGAGGCTTCAAACAGGAATCCATGAGGATTCACCCCTATCATTACACCAATGTATAGGTGGAATTAAAAAATTTCATCAAATTAAACATTGTCCAAGAAGTGAAATATCCATGATGGATTTACAACATCATCACATTCAAGAAGAAGAATGGGAATATTAGAGGCTGCATTTATTTCAGAAACCTTAATCACTGTTACATAAATGATGATTTCCCATTGTTGATCACAAAGAACTTGATCAATGAAACATATGGTTTCCAAGACCATTCCCTAGTGGAAGAGTTCTCTGGGTATAATCATATCAATATTTCCAATGAGGATGAAGAAGGTACCACCTTTAGAGAGCCTCAATAGATCTTATACTATCAGGTCATACATTTTGGGTTAAAGAACGCTAACACCACATATTAGTGTTCCATGCATCACATCTTTAAATTGTTATTGGGAAGGATAACTGAGTGTTAAGTTGAGGACCTGGTTGTTAAATCCCAAAAATGATGTGATCACTTCATGGATCTCTGAAAAATCCTTAACAAGATGTGACAACAATGTCTAATGATGAATCTATTGAAGTGTGATTTTGGGGTAACATTACGAAAATTTCAGGACATTATGGTATTCCAAAACTGCATTAAGATTGACCTAGAGAAGACTAGTGAAATAATAGCAATGTAAACCCCAAAAATCTCAAAGAATTGAGGGGGATCAAAAGGAACCATGCCTATATTGAGTGGTTCATAGCCAACCTAGACAAGAAAGCTCACCCCTTCACCTGGAAAATGAACAAGGGAATCACCTACCAATGGAATACTGAATGTCAAAATAATTTGAAAGTACCCGGAATTACTTACTGCACCCACCATTTTTGATGCCTCCAATGAAAGGTATTCCACTCATACTATATGTGGAAGCTATGGAACACTCACTGGGTTCCCTCCTATCACAAATAAATGATGTGGGAACCATGAATAGTCTCTACTAATTCATCTAGAAAATGATAGGCACTGAAACCATATATTTTTATGTCGAAAATAATTACCTTTCACTCATATTTATGGAGAAAAATATGAGGAATTACATGAAGCACCATGATGTCCCCCACGACTCTCTTATTGACCTACTTAAGTACATCCTTGGCCACCGTATGTTGACTGGGTGCTTGGATCGATGGGTGGTCATTATGAAATAATATAAAATTCAGTTCATATCACATAAGTTTTTGATAGGGAAAGTCATAGCTAATTTCCATACAGTACCTCCTGCCCCGGAAAATACAACATAAGACAACGAACTCCCTGGTGAATAGGTCATTTGTTCCCATGACACTCCCCATACATGGGATATGTACTTTGATGGTGCCTTCTGGAGTCTTGTTATAATTATAATGGAAAACATGAATCTCAACCGGGTTTTTTTAGGGACAGTATTTGTATGTCCAGTAAAAGAAAAATTTATGTACTCTTTCTCAATGTATTAAGGATTCATAAATAATGAGTTCGAGTACCAAAAACTCATCAATGAATTGAAAGTCGTCCTACAACTACACATAGCCTACCATAATATCAAAGGGGACTTGGAGCTAGTAAAAAATTAGATCAATGGAAAATCCCTCAACAAGGAGGAACTGAACCCTATCACTAGCTACGTCATTGTACTAATGGTATAGTTACCATTTGATTCCACATTTCATTATGTTCCTTGATCATTGAATGCTAATGCCGACACATTTTCTAACAAATATTCCTTCTTAGCTGACCATGATCAAGTGGAAGAAACCTTTCGTACTACACATCAAATTATAGCCTCATCAATCATTGAATATGATTTGGATGAAATAAACTAGGTCCACACCACCCCAGAGCACGATGAACCAATGAACACCCCTAAATAAATTGAGCCAATAATCGGTTAACTTTAAGGTGGGACTCTCATGACAGATTGTTCCATAAGGGAACAGATTCGATGCCATGTAGTAAACTTCACTCTGTAGGATGGTCGAATAAAAAAAAGTATTGTACATACATGGTTTTGACATAATTTTCCTTAGGTTCCTAGAAAAACTATATATTCTTACCATCATGGAATAAGTCCATGTAGGCTCTTGAGGTGCCTATAAATATGGAACTAGGATCTCCCACAAAACATAGAGGTTGCAGTTTTGTGAGAAAACCATGATACATGACTGTGTGGAATTCAACAGGAAATTTCATGCATTCCAGATTCATGAAAAATTCATCCATCAGCCCCCATAATTGATACATACAACTACATATTCATGGCCATTAATTTTATGGAGGATGACTGTTTTGGGGCCATATCCCCCCCATCCACCACTAAGTAGTTCAAGTACATCCTTAATTCTATCGACTTCTTTTCCAAATGGTCTGAGGAAATACCCCTCATGGAAGTCAGGATAAAGAATATCATAAACTTCATGAAGTCCCATATCATCACTAGGTACAAATTCCCTCACACAATATTAATATAAAATGGTACCAACTTCTGTTCTACATAGTTGAAGAAACATTACCAATAGTACAACATTGAGTTTAATCTGGCATCTCATTATCATGAAATTCCAAAGGAAAGATAGAGGCCTTCAATAAGAATATGTTGAATATAATCCAGAATATGGTGAACAAGGATAATAAGTCTTGTCTAGACAAACTTTTCCATGCTTTATGGGCCTACCATACCAAAACACATACTTATAGATAGGAAACTACATACTCACTAGTGTACAGGATCATGGAAGTGTTACCCATAGAGTCCATACTATCCTCACTCCAAATAGCCATTTGTAGATAGCTCTCAGATGATGAATGATCACAAAAGAATATGGAAGAGATGGAATATCTAGATATGAAGAGGTTGCACTCACTTCATAATATGGATATTCGTCCAAATCAGATAACAGAAGCCCTTAATACAAAGGTTTACCTCCATTCATTCCTACAATGAGAATTGGTTTTGGTTTTGAGAACCCCAATGATATCCGGAAAGAAGCCCCCAAATCTAGAACCCAAATGGGGGGGGGGCTTACATTATACATAAGGTATACCATAACAGGGGATACTCATTGGTCACGATGGATGGAGATCATGTCACACCACCCACAAATACAAGATTTCTCAAAAATAATTTTCAAAACTATCAGCATAAGGGTGTTAACATCGGTGTTAGTCACATCCCTCATCCTGGTAGCAAGGAATTAAACATGGGGAATATTTTTTCCCTGCAACAATACATTAAACTACTTGACATCTCTAATCCTAATAGTAAGATGTTAAAATATGTGTAATCCATTATTCTGATAGAAAAATGTTAAACTATGTGGCCGATTTCATCATGTCATCAAGATGTTAAAATGCATGGAATCATTTATCCTGGTAGTATGTCATTAAAATGCGTGATATCTTTCATTCTGGTAGCAAGACCTAGAATTGTGTGGAATATTTATTCATGGAAGCAATACATTAAAATTCATGGAACATATTGTCCATATCACAAGAATTTAAAATGAATAGAAAATTTCATCTCTGCACGATGTAAAACTGCATGGATCCGTGACATCCATCTCCATTCATGTTGATTCAACAGTGTCATTTCCAAATGAGTTTAAACTACAGGGTACTTCTAGAACTATGTATGGATTGATTCTCATTTTTGATGAGATATGTAGGGATAACTCAATCCTATATCTTGTTCCAGCCACTACATGATACAAAATACAATTTCTAGACACTCTTCTATCTCTACATTATAGGGAAATCCATTCCATTCCTTGTTTCTCACACTGATCATAGCTCATGAGCACTTAGAACTTGCTGTAGTGACTTACCCTCTCATGAAAAGAATAAAGATTCACAATAGGTCTATTATGGTTTTGAATGAAGGACCATAATAGGAATACCATGAGTCATCACTGCATTACATTAAACTGCACTGTCGATGTCCTTACAACATGATATTAAACTTCACGGTTCTTCAAGAACTATGTGTGTTTTTATTCTCATTATCACGAGATACATAGTGATGCCCAGACCTCCATCTTTTTACCCAACCAAAACATTTCCATTTATTCTCATCCCTCTACCTTATTCCTCACTGCATGACATTAAATTTCATGGAACACCAAGAACTACATGTAGCTTGATCCCTACCCTCATATGATATGTAGTGACGCATGGATCTCCTATCCAGGGCCCATCTACAATGGTCAACGAAAATAATTCCCACCTCTATGTATGGGCCAGACATGCGTAGATTCTTTCCCATTCAAGAACTACATGTTACTTGATTCATTTCCTCATAAGATACATAGTGATGCCCAAATTTCCAACACTAAGCCCAGCCAGAATGAACAAATATAAAAATTACTCCGCCTTGAATATGGGCCAAACATGCATATGAGACCTTATTTAGAACTATGGGTGGATTTATTCTCATCCTCATGAGAAACATAGTGAGGCCCAAGACTCCATATTTGGGCCCAACCATAATATTTCAACACATTCACAATGGTTCCTACATCCTTACTACATGACATTAAATCTCATGGAAGTACGTCCTTACCACATGACATTAAATTTCATGGAAGTACATCCTTAAAAAATCACTCTAAACTATGTGGAATTATGTTCTTACCACCTGATGTTAATCTTCATGGAAGTATGTCCTTACTGAACGATGTTAAACTATGTGGAGGTAAGCATGCCCCCACTACATGATAGTAAACTCTGTAGACTATATCCTATTATTAATTCCTCATCAAAGGGATATAATAGACAAACCTCATTCAACCAGAGTACGGGGTGCTTCCACTATCTTTTAATAGAACCTTGATCCATATACCACACTTAAAGTCTTGAGAATCTCTAGTCGCCATCAATATTCCATGTCCCTTGGAAAATATATTTGGATTAATGTGACCCTTTTCTTGACATTGTCGATATTCCCGTGGATCATGAATATTCACCTATTGAATTCAACCAAATGAATCACTCAAAAAAAGGACATTTCAATCCTTATGATCCATAACATTGTTGTAATAGCACTCAACCACCCAGTGTGTCTAAACTACTCTTCGAATGACTGTATCATATCATTACTCATGAGATGAGAATATTCGAGTGGTGATTTAAAATATTCCCTTCACCTTCTTGGGATTATTTTAGAGTGTTCTTGACCCTGAGTATACTTATTGGGATATTGTGTCACATCCCCCATACTAGGTCCATGTAATTCATGACCTAAAACTACATGTGTTTTGTTCAAAGTTGAATGACCTTATACTCTATCCCACATTTGTCCCTATCCCAAGACCTTAAAATGCTAACAAAAGATAAAAAAACTTCTCGGGTCAAAAAACCCACAATGGGTGACCTGATAACTAGTCAAGTCTCCACCCACTAAACTCTTCATCCTCATATTATAAGAAAAACTTAGAGAACAAATATATAAGGCATAAATCTGATAAGGTATAATTTTTATCCCTTGTAAAATCCAAGCTATTCTCATTGGACCCACTACTCCAGGAAAAATTTAGAGTAATAATTTTTACACATGATAACCACGAGAATATGTTCGTTCGGTGGTGACCCAACCTTTAGGGTGTTTGAAACCTTCTTGGGTATTACATTTTCCTCAAATCAAACTTCATGACTTAGATGCCTCGGATAACCATGAACCTTTCATGGACAATGGAAAGGATATTCGGCTTCATGTGACCATTTCTTGACTATGCACACATTCCCATGGCTCCCACATATGAACCTATGGCCATCAATAATATTTTTCACTCTGTAAAATGGAATTTCCTTCCTTGTGAGCCCGGAAATCATCGCAATAGCACTCAAAACCCCAGTGTTTCTAAAATAATCCCAATATGATTGTCTTATACAATTCTCTCGATTTGGGCACTTTCACCATGATTTATAATCCCCATACCAAACTATCCAAGAGGATTCAACATCCCCAATGTTACAACATCATATTTTATACCCTTTCTCAAGGATGGAATGTGGAACTTAATTATTGAACGTTCAATGCCCCATACATCATGATTTGAAACAAAATGGCGTAGATCTCGAGCTTCACATTAAGAGAAAAATTGCCCTAGTGTGCTAGAAGCCTTCTTGGATAGCTTTATTTTCGTACCCAACTTCATCATCTATACATTTATGCCTTCAAAAATCCTTCACATCCCTTCTAAATAAATGGACATCATGTTTTCTTGGCCATGATATTGATTTATAAGGGCCTTGACCTACCAAATAATGGCATCTCCTCCTTATCATAACAGAGCTTTAATCTTTAGGAGACCTTGAAACACCACCAAGGAACTTGACACCTCAAAGTTTTATAGGTCATCTCCAGCATTCCTTCCCTATACCATATCCACATACTCAAGATCATGGTTTAATATTTATATCACCCAAACATAAACTATTATAGTGGGCCTAGTATCCCTACTATTTCCATCACAACCATGTTACCACCATAAATCATCCGTAGCCCCTAGAAAAGATACGTGGATTCAATAAAACCTTTTTAGGATTATAAATTTTTTCTTATGACTCCTGCATATGCGCTTATGGTTGTCAACCAAATGCATCACTCTGCAAAAGGGCCTCACAATCCTCATGATCCTTAGCAACACCATGAAAGATCCTAGCACTACAGAGTGTTTTAGGTTACTCTTGGCATGTATCCACCATATACCATGATGAGATATAAGGGATGAGCTAAAAGACACTAAAATAAAGTGATAGAAGGTCTGAGCTAAAAGGCCCTAAACTAAAGCAATAGAAGGATCAAGTTAAAAGAATATAAAATAAAACGACATTAGGTCTGAGATAAAAGACCCTAAATTAATGTAACATTAGGTCTAAGCTAAAAGAACCTAAAATAGAGAAACATTATATTTGAGCTAAAAGACCCTAAACTAAATGTAATGGAGGTATGAAATAATAGAACCTAAACTAGAGAGATGGAAGGTCATAAGCTAAAAGACCCTATACTAAAGAAATAGATGTTCTGATCTAAAAGACACTAAACTAAACCAAGAAAAAAATTTAGCCTGTATGAGCTTATAAGACTCTCCACAAGGACTTAGAAAAATCAATCTAATATAGAAGATTATATCATATTTGGATGAATAATGGCTTAAAATGAATATCATAGATGAAGAGAATATGGATAGAAAAATGAAAATTTCAGAAGGTCCATTTGTATTGTGTAAAAATGGGGGAAGAATCTCTACATTTTGGAGTCTCTATGAAGCTTCAACCAAAATGGGATGCATTACAAGGGTTAAACTAGGATAATATTTCATTGGATGCACCATCAAGGTTGGAAAGACAATGATGAGAAGCATCGATAGAACACTAGAGTTCCTCTCTCCCCACATCTTCTACTTACGCTCTAGGATAAAGAGTTTTGGCCAAGGTAGTCAACTCTTCAAACCTCTTTTTAGTAGTATCCAATTAGGATGGATATATAGAAAGAGTAAACTTAAAATTATTAATTATTTCCTCATACCTCTATATTTTTACTGTCCACACATCCATCTAAGTTTGAAATTTAGATATCAGCTAACAACCCTACTCCAATGCCTCTGAAGTCTCCCTCATTTCCTGGAATGGGGAGCCTCCTCCAAGAAATCATGCATATCCTATTCACTTGTGTTGAGATCTCACCGTATAAAAATAATTTGGTTCATCATTTCATATAGAGGCTAATGGTAAAAATAATCATCCCCCAAGTCATGAAAAAATTGATGAACCCATTCCCCTTGGTCATGGAATGCCTCTAAGGGTGATTCAATGATTGTCGGGTCCTGAAAAATTTGCAAAGGGAAAGAAAAATTCTCCCATAGATTTAATAAAAGAAGGAAAGAGATATGGAGGAATAATCTAAGAAGAAAGATGAAAGGGAAAATCGGTAAAGGAAAAGGTCAGACTGTAAAGGGAAACCATCCTTTACAAACCACCGCTACACATTGTGGTTCTTACTATGAATCATCCATGAAAAAATGGTACACTACAGAAATTTGGAGGCATTGGCCTCCCTTGAAGGTTGTCATCCACAAAATGGAGATAGAGAAATTTTCCCATCATAACATTTTCCTCAGGTTTGGGTCATTTGACGGTAAGGCGAAGTAGATGGAGTCCTGATAACAATGTCGTTCTTGGGATTGAGGTGGTGATTTGTGCCTCCACAAACCACATCCTCATGAGACTCTGCTGACTGAGTCATATATGAGCTAGGTTTTCCCCGTTTTCTTTCCCAAAATCTATTGCACAACCCATTGTTGACGCTCCTTTCCGTCACAGAGTCTAAAATAATGAAAAGGGAAATACCTTGAACTCAAAGTGATTCATCCATTGAAGAAACATAAAAAATTGACAAAGGCATAGAAAAGGTTCAAATTCACTTGGGTCGCGCAAGTTCCACCAAGGTAACGCAAGTATACTTGCACGCCGCCCAGGGGTCACGCAAGTGACTTGTGCGCCCTCTTTGAAATTCTCCTAGGGTCTTCTCTAGCCTATAACTACCCATGTGGTCCCCAATTTTTGAGGATGAAAATTTCTAGAAACTCAGATTTGAGCTCTCGGTGACCTAGTCTCTTCTCAAATCTTCCGAACACTTCTAAGGTAATTTCATACCTAGAACGGAAGATCTAAAGAGGGGGAGTAAGGCCTAAGTGTTGAAACTCATCAACACTTGCGCGCCTAGGTGGCCAGCCCTTAAGGGAAATGGCCACACTTGCACGCCGCCTTACCCCTTCCACATAACTTGCGCGCCTCTCTTCTGGAAGTCTCCAGGGGTAGTATTAAAGGCTTGATCCTAGCCTCACCCAAGTTCTACGCTAAGGATTGAAAATCACTCAAGTACCCATGTGTCGCTCAGGTGCACCTACGCGACCAGGACTTGTGCGCCCATGCAGTACTTGTGCCCCCACCACGACTTGCACACCCCCTTCTTTTGGAGTGCCCCCTCTTGCCTATTTCAACTCTCTTATGCCTATCCACCTATCCTATTCAAGATTAAGCCTTCATAACTCTCTCCAAAACCTTCCATGTCATGATTTCCTTGTTTTATTCCTTATCTGAAAGGAATTCTGTGGAACATCTCTTAAAACCAAGTGATTTAGATATCTTTATGTCACTAAGGTTAGAGATTTCATTCATTCAACCTCATCCTTTAAGATGATAGAATCCTTAACATGTGCCTCCTTTTCAGGAGTAAGCCCCAGTCCATGTTATCATTAATTTGGGAATCCTTCTTAGGAGTAAGCCCCATGTACCTTAATCTGGGCTTTCTTTTTTAGGAATAATCCCTAGTATCAAAATCTAAAAATATGGGCATCCTCCTTAGGAGTAAGCTCCAAGTCCCTTAATTTTTCAAATCCCTTTAACCTGGGCCTCCTTCTCAGGAGTATGCACCAGTCTTAATTTCTCTTAACCAGTCTTAATTTAATTTTGATCTGGGCTTCCTTTCTCAGGTATAAAACCCACTCATATGTCACCTAATAATTTGGGCATATTCTTTAGGAGTAAGCCCCAAGATTAGACTATCCAAATCTCCATAAAGTACATATACCTTTATGGACCTTATTCTCGAGTTTCTTCCCTGAAGTAAATCATAACATTCATCTATTTGGGTAGTCATATATACATAAGACCCACATAATTTATTATGATTGCATCTTTCAGGGCAAAATTGTATGGTTTTACCAATACCTCTTGTTTCTCACACTGAGCATGACTCATGTGATCTTAGAGTGTAAAAGTAATTATGAAATCTTTCTTTGATCCATCAATCATACATAAACATAATACTCCCTTACTCGAACTATGTGGGTTCTGATTACTTTTATAAATAAAGGATACGTAGGAAGCCCATCTGCGGGTACGATCCCAACTATGAAATAATCCATGTCCTTCTGAATGACAATAAACTTCAAGTGCCCCACTGAGTGGCTTTAAAACTAGGATGGTCATCATAATGACCAAGAGACTTTTATATAATATATTAATGGATACCTTTGACTAATAATCTCTAAAAAATACAGATGATTCTCCTTCGATGAAGAACCTCTAATACATAAAAAAGATTCTCTAAATTTCCTACATATAAATCATAGATTGTCAGATATAAAGGAAAGCCCATTTTATACCTGTTAATTTAATAAGGATTCACAAACATAACTTAAATATATAAAGAGAGTCCCTAAGCAGACAATAATTTCCCTCGAAAAGGTGTGATGAGTCCGACCTCCCATCCTCTCAACTAATGAACATTCATAAGCCTCGTCAGTCCACAACTAATGAGCACCTACCTTTGGATAGTAGGTCCAAATGGATATAGAATCATTGGATGTTTCCAGTTCTACAAACAAACCCATTAAAAACTGATTGGAATTTTTGAACCTTCAATCAAAGAGGTCATCCCCACTTCCAGAGGAAACAAAAAATGGTGAACCCGACGTGAATCCTTAACCAAGTTAAAGTGATGTTTTACTTATTTGTTAGTACCCCATTTAAACTCAATGAGAGGGCCAACAAGACAGTCAATAACATATGTGCTTATCCAAAAGATGTAGTGGGGACTTATCTTGATTACATTTGTTATATCAAACATGAACTCTTTTTCCAAGATCTTATGCGTTACAGAAATGGATTCTATCAAGTTCACACCCGTGAATAATTCTGCTGTGAATGCCTCTACTTCTACTACTTGTGGATCATCATCCACTCTGAGGAAGACATCACGTACTCAGCACCTTCAAAACTGGGTATGAAATGCGCTGGTGAAGGAGTACCATCAAAATGGTACTATTACGACTCTGGAGGCCACTGAACAAGCCCTCCAAGTCAATAATTCATCCTGGTCGTTCGGATAGTGAAAACCAGTGATCAAGAATCAGGTGGTTCTAACCACCATCTTCAACCATTTCGGATCTTTATCCCTAGAACTCAATCACCATTCACTCCCACATTCTGGGGAGGTGAATGAGCAGGTCCCTCAGGGCCTTAACTCAAGGTGACATGAGTCCTTCCCGAGGGCTCCCATCAAAAATCGCCACCAGACTCGTGTGGTAGTGCGCCCTCAACATGATGAGGGTATCATTTCCAGGCATTTGGCTCTGGTTCCTTGAACCCGAGCAGGCAAGAAGAACCGCCAGAGGTGAAATCCGATCAACAGTGAGCAGGTTCTCATCTCTGCCATTTCCGGAGAAGTCCACCAACCTAACTTGGTGGAAAGAAATGAGCGGGCACACACACCCATATATTTTAATTCTACTGTCCAGTAGACTCATCTGGAAGCAGCACACCAATCCCACCAGGCAATTCCGGTGGAGTATTATAGACAGGAACATACACCTCTTTATAAATCATCAGCTAGTCAGCAGGCTCGTCTGAATACATATGATGGAGCTCGTCAACCACGTTCGGTGAAGTGCAATCAGCAGGCACATACACCTGTCCGTATTGATCAATCCTACCAACAGTCTCGTTTGGTAGCACTCGTAGAATTCAGTCAGAAAGCTCCGGTGATAAATAGGAGGCAGACTCAACTCTCTACCCGCACACTTGAGTACTATCAAGATTCACTGATAGGAAAAGGAGGACAGGAGTAGGCACAAACACCTACTCCAAGCACGGAATGGAGGTATATTCCCATTCTGGCAGCTGAAGTCACCAAGCACATTCTGTCAATGGTTAAAGAGTAAAAGAAAATCCCTGCTCATATCCTGGATGCCTGTAAGGATATTATAATAGCTTCAGAAGCATCTCAGGGAAAGACACATAAATCATTCCCTACCAGTGGAGTGACACATCAGTATATCACTCCAGAACAGACACACACATCTATTCCAGTCCAAGAGGGTTATAAGGAGTACTCCCCCATATCATACGGACAACCAATTTAGGAACATACACCCGGTTTGAGCAGAGATAATCAGTTTAACCTGATCATTTCTCCTGACCAGGCACATACACCTACCAAATTGAATAAGAAGGCATCTAAGAAGAAGACCCTCCCATCACAGTCAAGAAATCAAAGGACCATCTATGATAAGTCCATACTCAATGCTGGAGTTCTTGAAGCCCTCAGATGATTATCTGTTGGAATTCAAGATACTACTGTCTCGGTTCCCAATAGTGGGAGCATTAATTCCGAAGGTCTTCATCAGACACTTCCTCATGATGGCTTGCTTCATGATAGTTCGGTCGATCTTGATGTTTCATCTTCAGATGAGAGCCACAGGAACCCTATGTGTGGTCAGAAGACCAAGGAGAAAAATGTTTCATCTTTTGTTGTAACCCACCATGGTGGTCCTCCCCATGATGATAAATTTAGTTGCGAAAGTCCTCTTCGTAGTAGTAATTCGCATTGTCTGGAAAATTCTTCCGAAGACAATGAAGCGACAAGAAATCCCTCTTATCTTGAGGCACATGCAAATGTGAAGCCAGTCATGTTTGATGCTTTACTACTAGTAGGTGAAATACTTTCTCAACCAGAAGATAGCCTGGGGTTTAGGTCATTCTCCAAACCACCCCTGGTTAATTAATCTTCTAGTTTGATCAGTGAATTATCTACTAGTCTTGTTGAATCTGGTGAAGCAACAAAGAAGCACCAACTCTGGTCTAATCAGATATAAGAATCTTCATAGAATGATAAAGAGGAAATGCTGAACATGAGAAAACAACTAGCGAAAAGTGAAGTGGCAGTCATGTTTTGGACTCTGGCAGACATTCAGTATGATATTCCAGAGATGTTGACGGAAGATGGAATTCATGATATTCATCTCAACATATGGAAAACTATTTTTCAGTGGAAAAATAAAATATTATCTTATGATGAATATGAAAATCATGTCAAGATAATAGAATGGTTACAACGCCAAATTGACTTGGCATCTCTCTCAGTTTCTCAATATCCGAAGGCTGAAAAGCAGCAGAGAGACCTTTAGCATTAATGCCTTGGTGCACTAAGAAGATTACGCCAGTTAATTGCCAATTCCCCATATGGTATTCATATCAGGGGATGGGGTGCTCATGGAGCACTGCATTTCAGGGTACTCTCCAGTCAGCAAAGCCCACCAAAAATGGTCTCATGAAATGTTATTTTCCATGGCTGTCCATAGTCAATTGGCTTTGTTTGTAATCAAAGGCTTGCCAAAGAACATGCCTCAACTAGTTCTTCTCAAAATCAAGAATAAAGAGAACAAGTTGTTGAACTACTCCTACATCAAGAAAATGAGAATATTGAACATGCCTCTCGTTTGAAGAAATCACATCATTAAGTGACAAAAGTGTCAGAAATCATCCAACGGTCTTTTGAGTCGGGTGATAAAAGTGGATGTAGGTTGATGCATCTAGCTAATTTCCGGACTAAAGTCCGCAAGATCAGGAGAGCTTACAAGAAGGTCTCAGATATAGCATGTCAAGAGCCACCCCAGCTTGCCAGACTGGGGACTCTTTTAACCCAACCCTTCGAATCAACAAATAGGATTCGAGGAGTTGAGCAGGAACAACAGGAACAGCCCCAGTCCACCGGACTGGGGACATTTTCAAATCCTCAATCCCTCCCTCAGAGAAAGTCTGTCTTCTCTCAATTAGGGAAGAATCTCAAATAGTAACGAAGAGCCAAATTATCAGGAGATTCTCTCCAAATTATGGTTCATAAAGAAGTTCCTGAGGAATCAAATCGACAAAAAGCAATGTCTTATCAGGGACATTGAAGAAGAAAATATCATAGAAATGCCGATAGAAAAGATGCGATGAGTTATGCATCAATTAATGTCATAAATACCATTATTACTAATCCACCAGATGAGGCTCACTCAGAGGGATCAGATGAAGAGGTTCCTGCTCAAGAAGTTTTAAGCATAGACACAAATAAAGAAGGTGTACGTACACGAAATCAAAGGCTTACCCAGAATCTGGGTGTTTCTTCAAGTAACCCACTTCCCCCTCTCTGAAAGGGATCCAACAAGGGGAAAGGAAAGAATCAGGTTACATACCCTTCCTCTGGAGAAGGCCAATAGATCTCACTAGATCAATGATTTTCACAACAGGAGGAAGAAATGAAGGAATTAAGGAGGATGAATGCAGAACTACTTCAGGGTAGCCTTCCTCTTGGATGTGCTCGAGTCAGTCAGCCGGAGTAATTTGTTGCAGCTACTGAGATTGATCAAGAATATCCAGAATGACTTTTTCATGTTCCGGACAGCGATGTATGGAAAATATCTTTTCAAATGTACTAATCCACTGTTCACCAACAAGTGGATCAGAAGTCCAACTGAAAGAAGGTGGACGTTGCCTCATGAAGGACTCAATAGAATATTGTTCCCTTCTCTGGTCATTTGGAAGTCCAGAATGATTCATAGAGAGTGTAAGTATAACAATAATATGTTGCGCTCTATCTCCCATAGCATTGGTTTGTTCAGGAGGAAAATCATTGCATTTTCCATTACATTGATCAACACGGTTCCTTCAGGTTCCATCCATCGTCTAAAACCCAAAAAGAATAGTGTGAGAGGAAAAAATCCTTCTAGGGAAAACAACATAATAAAGGGGGAGTAACTTCAATATATAACATCTTACAGTTAATTCTAAGATTGTTACCATAATTCTAGGACTATATCCTATACTTATACTTAAAATTATGGTCATCCCTATACATACCTTATAAATATCTCTAGGGATCTCACTAAAGTTTTCATAACCTAGTTTCAAAAGGTTAACTAAACCTTTCCTCTGATACCAACTGTAGAGACCCGAAGCTTGACATACATGGACATTTCATTACTTTTTCAGAATACTTAATACATAACAAAAACAAACACACAAGGACCGTAATAGTTTAGTGTCTTTGGAAACTCAGAGAATAATCTTCTAATTATGGTGAAAGATCTTCAACATCTCCCATAACGATATTCCCCTTTTGCTTTCTTACCTAAAACTTTTCTTTATATCCTGGGGAAAAAACATATAAAGGGTGAGCTGAAATGCTCAATAAGGGTAACCATGGATAAAATAAAACAAACCATATACATTTGAACTTCAATAATGAACATAAATTTTACACATCAAAATCATGAGTTGTGAAATAAATATTGGCAGTACGTAAGGCATAGGTCATAAAGGAACATTAATCATGATAAAATAGCATGAGAATAAAACATTTAATTGTGGAAAACCATTAATCACATGATATTATTTCCAAAGTAGCCAAGGCATTAATGCCAATACCATCTTAGTGGACAAAGTCCCTTTCTAATTCGAGTTCACTCCTCGTTTCAGTCCAACAACACTGAACCAGATTAACTTACCGTTCCAGCCATGTCTATCTCATGAGATATAAATCCTTACCCAATGCATTAGAGGGAGATATAGGTCCCACCCATCTCATAATGAAATCATTCTTACTTGTGCCACAACATAAACATAAATCACTCATCATAACCCAATGAATAAAATGAGTTCCATAAATATCATTCCATCATAACATAATCCATATAAAACAAATGGATATAATTTCATCATAAGAAAAGTGAAACCATGTAAATCATAGAGACATTATACTTGAAACATACACATATGAAATAATTCCGTCTTAGATGGAAAATGGTTTTGATAAAACACATGAAATGAATTCATGAGGAAAATATCCTTCCTTCTTCAAAATCATTTCCTTTTCACAAAATGCCATGACATTTTGATAGAAAAGTATTTTGTTTAAAATAGTCATGAAATCTTGTATAGTAAGCTCCATGAAAATAAGGCGTTATAAAACCGTAAAAATCTGTTCATTCCATATAAGTTAAAAAAACATTATTCTCGTACTTTTTCCAGAAAAGTCAAAAAGTAACTCATATGGTAAACAGAAGAATGATTACTTACATACCATGTATTAAAAGTCAATAATGGGTAAAAATGACTTTGAACATACATGAAACCATTTTTAGAAAAATAGGGACATGGATGATAAATATAACCCCAATAAATACTTACGAATAAACAATCCCGGATAAAAATGAGATTGAAAAAGTTATCCCTTACCTTATGCCCAATTTCTTCCGTATGTGTCCGAGACTCCTGTATAGTGGGTTTAAACATATTATTTACTTGTAATGAAACCATAATAATATTTATTATATCATATATGATTCACTTACGACTTTATTTTATCCGTTCATTTGTCAGTTCCATGTTAAAGCAGCGTTTTGGGTAAAATCGTTTCATTTATTGTCCGTGTTTTGACTTGTAATTATTAATATGATTACTTAGATCATGATTACTTAATTTAAGAATATAAAAAATGATTTATATATAATATATATTCAGAATATAAATATATATAATAGATCGATAAATGTAATTAAATACACCGTTCATGGAGATGGTAGGTTGTACGTACGCATGAACGATGTTTTTCGTTTCCTTATTGAATTGAATGGAATTAAGTAGATGACATACATATATATATATACATAAATACAGTAGCATTATTATTTAATATATTTAATTATTACTTATTATATATACTTTATAATCATTCTTGAATTGTTAACATGGAAAATGAATCTCATCGCGTCGTGGAGACGGTAATCCGTACGTACGCACGAGCGATGATATCATTCCCATATTTATTAAATGGAATTATAGTGGATGATATAATATCTTATAATCTTTATTATGTTATAATAATCTTATATAGTTCTTCTTTACACCATTATACCCATTCAAGTAAGGTGGTGGTGGAAAAACTGATTATACGACGGCGTGGAGACGGTATTCCGTACGTACGCATGCGCGATGATTTCATTTTCCTTAGGATGGATAGAAAGTGAAATAGGGTTATTAAATATTTATAATTACATATCAGTATATAAGTAATACTGATGTTATTAATTTATAATGAAACAACTAAAGAATAGGAAGTAGAAGAAGAAAGAAACTTGAAAGAGTCTGTAGAAGAGATTACCTCTTCCTCGACGCACCTCCTTTAAACTTCTTCTTAGGGCACTAGAGTTGGTCTTTTGAGAACACCAGAAACTCTATGATATAAATAGACAAGTTTAGAAGATTAATTGGCAGGGTTTTTCCGAGCTTCAAGGCTCAAAAGGGTGTGAAGAGAAGAGGGAAGGGGTTCCCTTTTTATAAGGGAGGAGAGGGGCACCTTAGGAAAAACTTAAAGTAATATTTTATAATAAAGTCATTTTCGTTTTTTAATAGCTCAAAATTGATTTATGTCAAAGATAATGTGGGTATGGGTCTAAATACTCTCAACCAATAGGTTTTAGACAAGTTTATATTACTATTTTAACCTTATCATTTAGATTTAACTCTAAGTTAAATAATTTAACTTTTACCATGTCTTATTGTTTTCTTACACTATATAGTTATTAAACTTACTATAACAAGCCCAAAGAACCCCAAGTGGTTCATTATTAGTATATATAACTTTATATAAGTCATTTGGAAGAACCTTATATTTTTAGGAATATAATAACAATTAATAATATAATATTTGTTATAAAAACTATTTTATGTCAATTTGGACACTATTTGGTAATTGATTTTATTGAAAATCATAACAACATGATTAGTTCGAAAAACGTTAATTAAATCAATACTAACATGTCATATTAACCTAAAAAATTATTTTAATTTATTAAAAGTATCAAATTACATTTATTTGTGTATTTAAAACATCAATTATGTTAATATTTCATTAATAAGGTAATTACTGCATCATCATTGTGTCATACATAAATTATATTATTTAATTTCTAAAAATTATAAATAAAATACCATTATATATTAAATCTTTTTATCATTCTAATTAATATTTAAAGTCGAATTTAGCTTATGTATAACCCTATATTAATTTTTTTTATTTATTAATCTTTGAATGTAACTATTTTAACTATTCGTTAAATCAAATAATAATAAATGTCCTTATCTAATCCAAGTGGACCTAAATAATAATATTATATTCCTAAGGTTGTTTTTTGTCGAATTATACTTATCCAATAGAATTAGGACATGTGTTATGGTAATAATAATATCATTTTTACCCTCAATTACCCTATTTACTTTTAACAGTGGTAAATAAAAGTAAAAACTTATTATTCAACAAAAATTATTTTTATCTTATTGAACCACATTTTACTCCTTGATATTAGCCATGTCTCTCGGATTTTTTAAATTCCACTCACAGAAGTGGTAAAATTATGTTTTATGTAAATTTTTAAATTTTCCAAGGAGGTGGGTAAAAGACGGTGAAAAGTTCAATAAATTTATATATATATAAAATTATTATAAAATGACTCCAATGAATTACATTGAACATATATATGTATTTTTTTATCAATTTTTACCTAAAATAAATTTAAATAAAATAAATAATTATTTAAATAAAAAGTCAGTTTTTAAATAGTAACCTAGTGTTTTCACTATTCATCAAAAATTGAAAGTTTTCAAAAAAAATACCAAAAATTCAACCTAGGCTAATTTCAATATTTTGAATCAAAAAATGAAGTCCATTTTGAAATATATAATTTATAAAATTTTAAAAATTGGGCATTACTATTCATAACGGCTAGTCATAATAATATTATAATGATATCTCATTTAGTAAAACTTGGTATTGCGTACTACACACGCTATCGAGGAAGGTCTTTATTGCGTGTAATGAAAGACAATTCAGGGATGCATGTAGTGAAAGCTCTATTTGGTGTTGCGTATAACATAATCGAAACTTATTTCATTTATATATTAAACAAAATATATAATTAATGTTGCGTAGAATAATTTCCACAAAATGAACTTGAAATTGTGCATAACACGAGCCAAGAATAGTGTTGCATATACTGCAAGATAATACGATGTTGCATATAGCACAAGATAATCTTGGTGTAGAGTACAACAGAAGATATGAAATAAATTAAAAAATATATATCTTATAAAATCTCAAGGTGTTACAAGAGATGACAACATTGAATTCTGCAGTACTGGTTTCTATCTGATAGACTTTGGCGGCGACCACCTCAGCTTCAAACTCATTAGGACATAGAAATGCACTATAAGATATTCCTTGAGATCCAGTGACAGATTCAATACATCCATGATTGATAGATTTGTTGGTACCGAAAAAAACTACTTTATAATTTCATACTTCCCTTATAAAGGGTGGTGCTTCTCTACTTGGGGATACTGTTCCATAGGTGCATTAGGTGTTTGGGAATTGGATGAGGATGGACATGTCCCCAAGATTGGAGGTGATGGTGCTTTTGTACCTTGTGGATTTGATCGAACTGGTTTTCTTGTACGCCATGGGTGATCAAAAATTTATTCCTATTCCGATGGATATTCTAGGATGATTATACCATAGTTTCTTTTGAAGGGATCAAGGAAACTTTCATGTTCCCATTTGGTCCGCTGAAGGTCTCTTTCGTGGGTTTCTTCTATGTTGATGGTTTGAACCATGGTGCGGCCAATTATTTGATTCCTTCCATGACTGCATCTCCATGGGTATATTTGGATTCTACGACCTATTCCTCCAATTTCTCAATTAGGTGATGGGAATTCAGTTTCATATCCATATTATTCATCAGATAAGGGATCTAATAAGTGACTGACATTAATGGAGCTAAAAATTAGTTCATGTTCTGATGATGAATCTCTCAGATTATCATCTTCTGGTGGTGTCATTGGGCTGGGTGGTGCACATTGTACCATTTTGGAACTGTGGTGATCGTGCTTTCAAATATGATGGTATAAAATATGAGAGTGTCAAAGACAACTTTGGCCTTTGTTTAGGTTTGTCTTCTATCACTTTATCTCTACGTTTCTTATTGTGATTCTTTCTGGACAACTGACTTTGGTAGGATCGTGGTGCAGAGGATCTTGATTACATTACATCTGGGGCTGATGGGGGCACATTTGTTTGCTTCAACTACTCCGAGAGTATTCCATGGGCCTATTTGACTGTTTTTTGATTCATCCATCAATTGAACTTCTACAATTTTTTGATAATGACTTTTTACCACTGTTTTTATTCATCTTGGTTAGTTGTGGAAACACATACCAATTATTTTGGTGGTGGTCCCATCTTGAATTGTCCTGAATCAGTAATTCTATGAAGGATGTGTTTGATGAAAAAACACTCTTATATGGTGTTTCCCAGTATTTTTTGGATGGAAAAATAATCTAGAATGACATAAAGACATACTTCATCAACCCTCTTTGGCTCTGGTAGCCAAAGAAGGTTTCAATTCATGTAAGAAAAAAAGTATCAAAGGGCTAAGTCATCTTGAAATGAATAAAAATTATTTATCCATTCCTATAATTGATTTCTTTTGGATCCCATTTTCTTATCTTTTTGTGCCACTCGAATATGTTGATGTTAGGGGGACCTGCAATGTTCAGTTCGGGCCTTGCAGCTTGAGCTAGTGCAAGTTGTGGTTTAAGTGTAACAGATACCACTTCAGATTTCCCTACTATTTTCCTTTGTGCTAATGGGGATTTCCAAGACTTGAGACTATTAATTTATAAGGAATAATCTATTCTCTAGGAAATGGTAGATAAATCCTAAACCCCACATATATACTTCACTCTGGAAGAGTGGTGTTTGTAGCCCATCACAGAGATTATCGATGCACATGGAAAGTATCTCTTATTGGAGAAGTGGCTAGTTCAAGGAGTAAGTTAAACCTGTATATATGGGAATAAAGTTTGAAACCCTCTAATTTTCCAATTATTTCTAGTGAATCATGTCACTAAATATTTTTTTAGAAATTTTGAACTGAAGTGGAAGAGGAACTAATGCCAAAGAACCTACCAGCCTGTTATATAATTAGTTGGAAAACTAGTATACCATAAGAAGGATGATCCTTCTAGGTTCGCATGAAGCATATGATTTTAACTACTTTATACTACTCTAGGGTTCCCATAATGGGGTTACAATAATATTTATAGTGTATGATATGTTTCTCCAAGTCACTCGATCTATTGAATACTAGTAATACGAGGTTCCTAAAATTTGGTGGTGGCGGGACATTGCTTACCCAGTCAGGGTAGGGCTCCTATTCTAGTTTTATTTGATCATTCCATCCATCCATGTACTTATATTGTGTCTCCAATGATTCAATGGTAGTCATGAGACTTTGATGCAGGTACTATTGAACCTGAGAAAAGAAAGGGCACAGTAGGGGAAACATTGGTCAGGCTACAGCTACTGGAACTTGATTTGGATACCCTACTAAGGACATCCTATGTTGAATTTCTATAATTTATTTTGGTTTTTTATTCCATGGAGGAAAATATTGATATCCTTATGTGGTTGGGTTTAAGTAGACTAACAATCCCGGTGCTGCCCTACATTAGATTTCTGGCCTTATTTCATTTTTCATGACGAGTCCTTGTGGCAGAGGCACACCTGCTGGAAGTGTATGTTGAAGCTCTACCTGGGAAACAAATTCAATGTGACATATTTCTCGAAGCATCTCATTATTGGTTCACCTCAACTATTTCATTTATTCTTTATACCATGTGAATCTATCCTCGGGCGTTAGGGATACATTTTCATTGAGGGAGGATATGGGTAGTACAATACCTTTTTTTATTCTATTTATTGGGGATTTATAGGGGAAGTAGTGATGGATTGACCATGGGGGTCCCAAATGTAAGCCAGTCCTTTGGTTTTGAGTATTCACACCTCCGAGTATGGTGTGGATTGGATCCTTGGTGGAACCATACTCTCCCTATTCATCCATATTTTCACCATTTTTAGTGTGGTATATGAGGTTGACATCCACAACATTCATAGATGCATGATGCATTGAGGGTGTCATACCAAATGCCGAATAGTTATAGGGAATTTTCATCCTTTACAATATTTTCTCTTTCTATTCTGAGATCCTCTTCAAGATTCTTAGTGAAGGATAACTCAGAGGGAACCTATATATGACCTTAATGTATATATCCTTTCAGTGGGACATGAGTCATGACATGGGGTAGAATGGGTAACCTCTCTATTCATTGTTCTCCCTAGGTGAGAAAAAACTGACGTCTGATGGGTGGGAAATTGAGATAAAAATGTCCCCAGTCTTGCGGGATGGGGTTTCTACCATTACTTTTTTATTATTCATGATCCCAGATTTATCAATCATATGTAGGTAATTTTATGTTAAAAATTCCCCAAGCACTACATGTTGGGACTGATCTCGTACTACAGCAGTTGTTGTTGCTATCGCCTCTTTCTTGATATCATTCATTCCCATCTAAGGGTGAGCAGGATCTGGTGCCGGATCTGCATGTGAATTATTTTCTTCTGAGGACTGGACAATTTATTGATGGCTGGATTCCCTTAGGTGAGAATTCTGCTGAATGTTCTCAGTTTCCTAGTTTAGAAGTTTTTCAATTACTCATTCTCATTGGGATTGATTCTTTTGAGACTTTATTTAGGCTACCACTTATCGAGAATTATGCCTTTCCTAAACAGGGATTTCATTTGATCCTAATCATGGGATAATTACATTACATGATATCATTTCTAATGGGTTCTTCTGGATGAGAAGTGGGGTTAATTACAAATCTACATTACCTCCCCAACCCCTGATATGAACACCAGATGGTGCATCACTCGTATGGAAACGCAATGGGTGCAACGAGTGGAGTTAGACCATTTCTAGATCTTTCTTTCACCTCACCAATTTTTTTCATCATGTATATGGAATATTTCTAGGTCGATTTTATAGATAAGCTCCCCCAATATATTTTCATGTTCTATATACCCATCATAGGGTAAATACATTGCTTTTAACTTGTGGAGGGTTTCCAAATATTAAGACGGATGTTATTTATGCATCCCTAAGACAACTCTCTCAGTATGTCGAAATGAGAAGTGTTTGTGGTCCAAAACATAACCAGTATATCATCCCTAGATAATTAAATTCTCATGATAAACATATCCTTCTGTTCATTTACTAGATACTCCTCTACTTGGTCTGTCCAATTTGGGCAATTCATAATGATATCTACCTCGACATTGAGGTTGGTTGAAGTCTCATCATTATATGCATTGTGTAGGGGTGGATCGGAGGATGAGAATGGCCCCAAACCATATTCTGGCTAAGAAATGATGTATCTTACCTAAGATATATTTTCCAACATGTCTCAATCCATCTTTATAAGATCCTTAGAATATGATGGCTATCTCATATTCCATATGGAAAGGGGAGGACCTTCTTGTTGGTGTGAATTTTTACTATGGGGAGGACCTTCTTATTTGTTGTTTCAAAGGCATGGACTACCATCACAGCTTAATGTCTATCTTTAGGGAATATACCCATGGCGTATACCCCAAGGAGTGCCTTCAGGGAAGACAGTAGTGAGTTAAGGACCTTCTTGTTGCTTGATGTCGTTATAGGGAGGACCTTTGCAGTGACTGCCATCATGGCGAGGACAACCATCATGGATTGATATCCATCTGTAGGGAGAATATCTATAGTTTTCTTCTTAGGTAGGACCTTAAGAATATCTAAAAACAAGGGTAGGACCTTCTTGTTTCTTGGTTTCATTGTTGGTAGGACCTTCATAGTGGCTATCCTCATGGCTATGAATACCATAATAGGTTTATGTCTCACTACAAGGATAATTTCTGTAGCTTATACCCTAGGGAGGACTATTAGGATGGAATATAGCAAGGGGAAGACCTTATTTTTTTATGATATTATGGTCAAGGGGAGGGATACCATGACACTCATCAAGAGATAGGCGATCATGATCAATCATTTTTTCCATGAGGTAATCCCATGTGGGTGCTCTAGGGAGGGCCTTCCTAGATGATGGTAGAGATATTGCAGGGAGGAACATCATAAATACTAATACCACATCCATAATTTGGTAATGTAGTTATAGGATCTTAATCCTATATTGATAGATTCTTTATGGCATTAAGAACTACAACTTTTAGTAGAGGAGAATCATGAATGTGTCCTTTATTTTCTAAATTCCTTTGGGGAATTTCCTTTTTGCGTTCTCTCTTGTGGGAAACTGGGGATGCATGTTGTTGGTAATGACCTTCATATAAAGTTACCTATTTACTTGGTAACCATGATGTCACTAGGATAATATGATGAACATCTTGAGTTCTTGTTGTGATATATGCCTACCTTAGAGCGGAAACCACATTGGATCAGTGCCTCCCAGTTGGAATATGTATTTTTTCTTGATCTGGTTGTCCTTCTATCATGGAATATAGCATTTGACCCTCTGGAACTAGAATAGGGATGCATATTTTATCTAGTGTGACTATCTTATTTTTCAGATGACTCACCCCTCTTGGGGAGATGGGGTCATGGACCTAAATCTTTACTATTTCCATGGATGTGATTACGTATTGAAAGTCTAGATAATATGATATGGAATTGATATCTCATCCCCCTTCATTTCCAGGATGCGTTGATATACATATTTGGTTGGAATTGTTATAGATTTCCATTATGATGTCAGAGTAAGAGTTTGTGCTAGCTCCAGTCCTCCATAGATTTCCATTGACTATTGTAAGTTCTCATGTGTCAGGGGTAGAGGAACGAGTCTTCCCCTAGTTTATTACTAGGATACACCAACAGTTTTATCTGGTTTTCATCTTATTTTAATTAAGGACTTCATATTTGTGAGAAAGAAGTTTTATGTGAATGTTTCTTAATGTATTTTTCTCACTGGATTGATATGTATCCACATGAATTTGACTATGTTTGTATTTACATGCCACCATATTTGATTGGTGGTATTTGTTGTGGTTGGTAGAAATTGTTATCTACCTCTTGATTGCCACCATATTTCACTGGTGGGATTCATGTGCATTGGTATTGTTGTATGTCCAACCATAGTTTTCTGACCTATTTAGATGGTGGGATTGATGTGTGTCGGTAGGAATGTTTTCCTACTTGTAGATGGTTTTCATAATATTTGGATGATGGCCTTCTTATACATTGGAAGGTATTTTCATTTGCATTTTATTTTCCATCCTATTTTCATGGTAGGACCGGTGAGCATTGGCGGGAATTTTCTCTTGCCCATAATTTCCACCATATTTCCATTGTGGTCTTGATAAGAGTGAGAGGGGATATATGTCCACTTATAGTATGTTGTTGTACATGTATGATGAATCTCTTCCTCAAGAACTAGGGTGATGAACTACTCTTAATTATACATTCTCTACACTTGGCGGGCACCCAGGGGACCCATGATCATTGAACTTTAACGGGAGCCCTCAGTGTAGTATCCTCTTCAGAATGAGGATACTATTTTACACATTGTTTTAAGTAACATCTTCCAACAAGGGGTCTTGCATAAGACACCTGATCAACTAAAATGTGGTCATTAGAGTCGACTTCATATTCCTCCCTAAGATAAGGGAGGTACTCGTTGTCACATTCTGGGGAGAGGCCCCCGAAGCAGTTGTGGATGACAAGTGGGGCTGCCCATTTCTGGGTCGCCAACCTCTATTGCATGGGAAAATAGTGCGGATTTATGGCCTAGAGGGATTTTTTTGCTACCTCCATAGTGGGGAGAGTTCCATTTTTATGTTACTCCTTAATCAATGCATTTTAAACCCAAACTTGAAGATGTTGGCTGGGAGATGTTGTATTACTCTTTGTTGAGGGCCCGATTGCTTGTGAATTTGTGAACGTCTGTGTCTAAGAAAGCTGTTTGGATTCCATTGGATTTAAGGCATATCTATGTAATGTATGTAACATACATGCAAATTACAGACAACAAAACCCTGTAAAAGTAGTATCTAATGACCACATGTATAATTGATGAGATTTCTTGGCCTCCTTCTTTTTTGGAAGCAAAAGAGACCTGTGGTGGAATAATTCTTCCACCTTGGTGTAGGATTCACATTGGGTTCTCCATTTTTGTTTCAACCCAAGGTGGGGTCATTTATTATGGGGTGATTGGATGGGATTAACTATTTTTTTAATTGATCTATGTTGGGTACAATTTTCTTGTATGGTCTCCATGGAGTTTATTCACAGAGATAGAAACACCTGACGACCATATTATCCATGATTCATGGACATTCTTTCTAAAGGCAAGAACTCGTTGGATGATGATTTATCCAATGATACATAATGAATCACATTTATTGGGAAAAGGGAACTAAGTCTCATCAAACCCTTTGGGGGGGAATTATTTCTTAATTAGGTACTCTATTATAGATTTATAAAATGTTAATATGTTCGTGAATCCTTGGTTTTTTCCCAAGAATTTGTCCACAGATTACACCTGATTTGAAAGATCGTTCATAGATACACATGGGTCTACAACCATATGCATGTATATGAGGTTATCCATTAATGAAGATAACTATATATTTCCAAGGATCTTCATCAATGTTACCCTTTTCTGGATAGGATAGGAATATTTTTATCATTTATTGAGACAACGTTAGTTTAAGCCATGTGATGTGGCGATCTAGAGTTTAATGTCATCCAAGGGGGGTGGGTATTGTTACGATGTGGGGGTATAACCCATAAGATGATCTTTTTACATATCCTCATGAGAGGAATTAGAGCCCACGTACTTTGGTTCCACTTAACTAGATACATCACCTTTTAAGGTCATCTGATGAGGACCCATCCATGCAGTTTGACATCATCCAATGGGGATGTCTAGGAAAAAGATGCCTAGTCAACATTTGGTGTGGAACTTATGATGACGCATCCCAAGATACCTAAAAGCGATGTATCCATCAAGGTGAAGGAGACCCTTATGGGAATATGACCTGGAAAACATTAGGGTAAGTTTTGATGTCACATTTGGACCTCATGGAGGGTTCCTACATATCTTAGCTCATTGGGAATGTAATTCCTCTTAGTTTTGTAAGATTTGGATTATGCATGGGTTTTTCCCATAAATGATGCATGATTTTTGGCTTACGTCAGTCGAGAATTCTCTTTTTGAGTTGGATTTGGGACTTACACCATATAGGAGTCCTCGATGAAATGGGGGTCATGATTGGGTTTTAATTTTAATGAGAATACCCATTGAATATGGGACATGAATAGGCATCCTATGTGTCCTAGATAGGGCAGGAATTAGAGTTCTCATAGTACATTTCAATAGCGGCTTACACCTAGGAGGAGGCCCATTAAAGGGGAACTTGATTTGATTATGGATTACACATTATAAGAGGCCAATGCTTTGGTTTCATGTAGATGACATGATCTCCACCCACCTCTAAGCTCATGTGAGTCATGTTCGGTGTGAGAAATAATAAAAGGTACTAGTTATGAAGATTGATTGTCCAACTTAATTTGTTGATAGATGGTACTAGAGCCTGAAGGGAAAGTAAAGGGATTTGATGGTTCATGTAACCTATATTCTTTTCATACCCTAGATAGTTAGATTAAATTACCTGTGTATTCCATGGGTGGAGGAATAGATGATAACTAATTCATAAGTTTTCAAGAAAGGCTATGGGATTACCTCAATGGGAGTTCCTTAAAATTGGTTTTGAGAAACGGGAGGAATTTTGAGTCTCGTTGAGGGGAAAATAAAGTGTGATTTATCTTTTTTATCCTTGGACCTCTTCAAAGGGAAAGGACAACAATTACCCATGATCCCTAAAACATCTATGTTCACATTGGTATCCCAAGGTGGGACCCCGAGTTACCATTGGAATGAAATCATAGGGACATTTCTGGGGTCTGTTCCATTATGAGGAATACCCAAGTGATTCAACTAACCATGGATATCTAAACTCAAGAGGGTGCACTGATGCACCCAATGGTTTTATCATACAATTTTGGTGGATTTGGAATTTTTCTTAGCCTAACAATATTAGACTAGTCTGCAGAGGGACTATAGATAAGGAGATGAAAATGGATGGGAATGATCATATCTGGAGTGTGGAATGCACGAAGGAACCCCATTCCACGTACCATTTCATGATGCGGTGTTGATAAAACCAGAAAATTGTGCCATGAAATATGAAATCATAAGAAATTATGTGGGGATTATGTATATATGACTACTCAAATAGATGAAGATTATGATTTAATTCAGGGAAGAAACCTGGGAATAAGGTCCATAAAGGTATATGTACTTTATGGAGATTTGGATACTCTAATTTTGGGGCTTACTCTTGAAGAAGATGGCCAAATTAGGAGGGGAACTATGAGTGGGTTTTACACCTGAGAAAGGAAGCCCAGATCAAAAGTAAATTAAGACTGGTTAAGAGAAATTAAGACTGGGGTTTACTCTTGAGAAGGAAGCCCGGGTTAAAGGGATTTGAAAAATTAAGGGACTTGGAGCTTACTCCTAAGGAGGATGCCCATATTTGTAGATTTTGAGAATGGGGCATATTCCTAAAAAAGGAAGCCCAGGTTAAGGTACTTGGGGCTTACTCCTAAGGAGGATTCCCAAATTAATGAGAACTTGGACTGGGGATTACTCTTGAAAAGGAGGCCCAGGTTAAGGATTCTCTCATCTTAAAGGATGAGGTTGAATGAATGAAATCTCTAACCTTAGTGACATAAAGATATGTAAATCACTAGGTTTTAAGAGATGTTCCAAATAATTCCTTTCAGATAAGGAATCCAACAAGGAAATCATGCCATGAATGGATTTGGATAGAGTTATGATGGATTAATCTTGAAGAGGATAGGTGGATAGGCATAAGAGAGGTGAAATAGACAAGAGGGGGCACTCCAAAAGAAAGGGGCGTGAAAGTCCTGGTCGCGCATGTGTACCTACGCGACACAAGGGTACTTGTGCGATGGTCAATCCTTAGGGTAGAACTTGGGAGAGGATTGGCTCAAGACTTTAATACTACCCCTATATACTTCTAGAAGAGAGGCGCACAAGTTATGTGGAAGGGGTAAGGCGGCGCGCAAGTGTGGCCATTTCTCATAAGGGCTAGTAACATAGGTGCGCAAGTGTTGATGAGTTTCAACACATAGGCCTTGCTATCCCTCTTTAGATCTTCTGTTCTAGGTAAAACATTTCTTTATAAGTTTTCCGAAGCTTTGAGAAGAGACCAGGGTGCCGGGAGCTCAAATATGAGTTTCTATAATTTTTCGTCCTAAAAAATGGGGGGCCCACAAGGGTATTTATAGGATGGAGAAGACCCTAGGAGAATTTCAAAGAGGGCGTGCAAGTCACCTACGTGACCACTAGGTGGTGTGCAAGTATACTTGCGTGACCTTGGCTGAATTTGCGTGACCCAAGTGCATTTGAACCTTTGTTCATGCCTTTGTCAATTTTTAATTTTTCTTTAAAGGATGAATCACTTTGAGTTCAAGGTTTTTCCCTTTTCATTATTTTAGACTCTGTGATAGAAAGGAGAATCAACAAAAGTCTCCCCTCAGATTTGGATCTAAAAGAAATGAGGATGTGACTCTGAGGAAAGAAAGAAAACCAAAGGAAAGGTGGCGCGCACATGTTAACTGTGCAGAGGGCAGCACGCAAGTGTTAAACCGCATAGGGAGCGGCGCACAAGTGTGCATCCTGGCCTATAAATACACGGTCATTCTCGCGCAAAGCCACTGAATATCGAATTTCTTGATCTCGTCACAAAATTTGGTCTCTTCACGTAAGTTACTTGTTTTCTGCTGTTTTACTACTATCGCGCTGCTGTAGAGGTAAAAGGACTTGTGCGGTGATACCTGCGTGCTATGACTTGCGCGACACATCCATACTTTCGCGCCAAATTTGTACTTGCAAGCCTTAATGCCTTAGCAATTTTTTTGAATTTTTCTCAAATTTTATGATAAATAAACCCATTTAAGCGTTAATTTATTCAACTTTTGTGAAGATTCAATGGCTCCCATGAGAATCGGAACGGCTGATGAACTGGCAAGAAAGAGACATGATGATATGATGAGCATCATTGGCCATGATTACTATACCGTCTGTGATAGCACTCTCCTAGATTTGGATAAGTATTTCAAGAAGTATCATCTTGATTTCCCCTAGAGCATTTATCTGCCTTTGTAGGGCTATGGTCATCTGCGAGAAGTTACCATTCCAGAGGAAAAGAACTATCTCCCTCTTTATTGGTTTCAGAATTACACCATCTTTGCTTTAGAAAATATTTCATGTGGAGGAGCATTTTTAAATTCTGGAATAGTGGAGAAGGCCCATATGATGCATCATAGCCCTTGTACGCCAGATCTGAAACCTCATAAGCCCGAGCTACAAACACATTTTTATCCGTCAATTTTCCGAAACTCTCAGATGGATCAATCCAATGGCTGGAAGAAGAGCTAGGACTTCCGTCTTGGAGGAGGTGTGAAGCCAAATTGGATGTGGGCATACTGGGTGCGACAAACATGTGCAGATTTTGTTGAGGATTTGAAAGGAGTTACGATATATGAAGTCATCTGGGCTGGGCAAACATATGTTTACAGGCATGATAACTTCGTACCACAGATACTCAGCCATTGGAGCCCAGAAACCAATTCTTTCTATCTGACTCATGGATAAGTAGACATCACTCTATGGGATGTACACAAGATCTCAGGGGCTCCAATTTTGGGTGATATGTATGATGAATTCATCCCTCCCAAGGTGACTTGGAATGATTTGGAGAAGACTCCAGCTTTAGCTCGGGAATTATTGAAATTATTCCACCAACTCAAGAGTTCAGAGACCTCCTTAACTCATTCTAGAAAGGATATTCATCGAAAGGAGTGGATGAATAAGTTTCTTATCGAGAAACAGGAGAAGGATCCGAAAGAGAAGGGATCGAAGGAGAAGGGATCCAAGAAGAAGGGTCCCAAGGAGAAGAGGCCCACTCGTCCTACCACCTGCCCCAAAAAATAGAGAATAGGGGTGCTCCTGGAACATTATGTCCGACCATGGAAGTAGGAGAATTTGAGAAGTGGGGATATGAAGTGAATCATAGAATCCCAAATAAGACTCGTCTGGGGGGATTTTTGGCCTTGTGGCTCAGTGTTTATCTTCTGCCAGTCAGGGACTCAAAGGGAGGTGTCAGGCCAGGGGCCTTCGTTATTTCGGCCAAGTTTGCTGAGGGAAAAATGGTTGGTTTGGCTACCCTCATTTTAGAAAATATTCGCAGGAGATTACTCCATGTCTTCATGGGTACATCTCCTTTGATAATAGTGGGACCATTACAAGTTTTGTGGGGATGGATCGCCACTCACTTCAGGAAATATAATGTACAGAATGGAGTACAGATTCTATGAAGTTCTTTCAGGCCATCAGTGCAGGAATTTTCTAGAATTGCTCCATTAGTTCTCAATTCTTATGAAATGAAGGTGAGGCTGAGCATGTATAAGGAATTAAACTTCTTTCCTTATAAAAATCCACCAACTGGGCAGTTTGTTGATGATGGAACATCCAGCCTGGATTTGAGGGCATACATGCTGGCCTGTAGAGATGGTGTGTTGGTCACCAGGATTGACAGAGAGATTATATTTGAGGCCTATGCTCCATATAGATTTGCACGTCAATTCAAGTGTTTTCAATATAATGTTGTATCTTCCCCTGTACATGTTATATTAGAGCAATATCCAATGGTTTCCTGACAATTATGGTTGCTGACATCTAGGGAGAAGTCTAGGGCAATATATGATCTACCAGTTGAAAAAGCGGCATATAACTTGACTACATGGTATGCCGAGAACTGGATAGCATCATACCCTAGAGGGGTGATGAATCACTCGGTTTATTAGGCAGGGAAAAGGAAGAGGACTGTAGAGAAAGATACCATTCCTCATGAAGGCGATACTTCCCCACCTAGAGTTGATTCACCGGATTCCTCATCTAGGACTAGTTCACCATATTCCCAAGATGGGGATGATGAGGCACAACAAATGGAAAAGCAGCCTCGTGCCCCATATAATCATCCATTTAGAATCAAAAGACCCACTCCATCAAATCCTGGTGAGTTACTTCATTGTGGAAATTTAATCACCATTACTTTATATAGCAATAAGTTTTGTTTTCTTAGTCTCTATCTGTAGTTGTAGGAGCTGGGAAGAAGATAAAGTCAAAGGTTGTAGGACCTTCCTCGCAGCCTTCTGGTACAGATACTGAATTTCTATGACCAGAGGCTGTCCAGACATGGCAGAGTTTATACTGTGGTACTGAGACTTCCTGGATGGATTTGTGGGAGGATATACACCTCCCTAGAATAAAGAATCTTCTAGATTCTACAGATATCTGTTTTGAGAATAACCCTGATGAAGTTCGGGCTTATATCAGAGAGATGGAAATGCTCATATATGCCATTGATGATTCCATTCCTGTCACCAAGCGTGTGAAGGAAATGATTTATTGTGGCACCACTGAGGGGACTGGTGGTTCCGAAGATGAGGAGTGGCATGATTATGTGGCTCCTGAATAAGTAAGTTTCTTCCCACATTTTCTTTACAACTTAATTTCAGTAAAAGATTTTTTACTCAAAGAAATTATTTTCTTCATCCTTCAGCTTGCAAAGAAAGGAACTACTGAGGTTCCTTCGCCACAGTATAGCCCCGTTGGTATTGCCATCGGGGCTGCTAATGAATCTTCTCATGAGTCGGGCGAGATATCTCGAGGCCAGCATGCAATGGATGAGGAGTTAGAAATGGACTTTCATTCTCCAATTATGGTACCAATAAGGGAGACTGTCGACACTCCCAAAAATCCAAGGAAGAAAAATCAACGAAGGAGGAAGTCCACAACTAAACGCTTCATTAGTAGTGGTAAGTCCTTTGGGTAATCATGAGTCTTAAACCATGAAATTGATTGCTCATTTTCCTTGGGATTATAGGGGCTTCTTCAATTTCCCCTTTAAGGGAACAAATTTATTCTCCTATGAGGACCACAGAGGGTACTGGTGAACAATCAAAAGTTCAGGCTGACTTGGCTGCTCCTGGAAAAGAGACAACATCTGTTCCCAGTATCCCTCCTATTGTTGTTGCAATAAGAGAAGAACCTGCTTCTGGTAAGTTAACAATGCATCATAAAATATTTAATGAAACATCGAATGACTTCCATTCTGTGATACTTTAGGTTCAACCCCTGCATTAGAGCTTTTGGCGGCCATTTCAACTAACGCCGCCACTTTATATGAAGATGCTGTCCAGGGTTAGGGACCGCAGGATGAAGGTCACCAATAATACATACCAAATGCTCCCACTGGTGAGATTAACCAGGATTCTAAGATTACATTGGATGAAATGATGGGACTTGGCACATCTTTTGAAGATTTTTTAGATCATGTTAAATTACCATGTAATTTAGAAGATTATGGGCATGAGTGTTATCCTTCGTCCTATTAAAAAACAACTTATTATTACATATATGATCATGATCGGTTGAAATGTGCAGTTTTGACTGAGCAAGCTGGTTAACTACCAATGCCTGAAGGGGGTACAGAAAACCCTACTATTGTAGATCCATTAGCCCAGGTGGAGCTGAACCCCATAGAGCTTCCTCAAACTCACCCTGAAAATCCTGTTGAAGCTAGGAAAGATGGGGAAGAGCCTTCTCAAGTTACTGATCTATCGTTGGGTAAGGGATAACAAAATTTGTGACTGTACTTAATTTTCAAGACAGTCAATTAACTTATGTTATCCTTTAAAACTAACCAAATATTTCCATTGATTATGCAGGGCCATCAATTTCAGTGCCTAGATCTGGAGGTGAGGCCTCAGCCTCTGCCCCAACGGGAATTGAAAGATAAGAAGCACAAGTCCGGGGGGAAGGAGCAGAATAGGGCACTTCCCTAAGTGCATTAATCCCAGATTATATTCCCCCTGTGACTGTGATGCTGAGTTGGATCCAGAAGTACAAAAGGTGCTCCAATTTTCATGACGGAAGGCATGGAAAAATATATAGAAGATCATATCCGAAGTTCCTTTTGAAGAGCTATCATCGAAGATCCCACGACTTTCATCCCTATTTTTCATGCTGATACTTGGTGGCTTTGGATATCAAAAGATCCATGTTGCGGTAAAACAAGTCATCTTAAGGAGGGAGCATGAGCAAAAGTGTCGTGAAGATCTAACTAGGGTGAAGCTGTCAGCCAACATCAGTGAATTTGAGGCTGTAGTATCCCGAGATGAGGCTGACTATGTTGCCAAGATGAAGGAGCTGAAGCATAAGATCAATGATAAAGTCGTCCAGCAGATTCACCTTCAGCAATAGTTAGATGTTGTTACTGGGGAACATGACCAACTCAATAATTCAGTGGAGGGATCTCAAACGAATGGTATGAAAGCCATCGCAGATGCAAAAAAAGCACTCCATCAAGCTGAAAAGAATGAAGTTGGTCGAGTGCATGAGCTTCAAGTAGCTGATGATGAAGCTTGGGATTCTGTACATCAAGTGAATACTTATGTTGACAGCCTCTGGTAATTTCTTGGAAAAGAGAAGAGACTCCAATCTTTGGATGTCCTTCTATCTTTTGTGAATCAAATAGAAAGAACACTTTCATCTTCAATCATTTCTGCACATACTTTCCTTCTACATGATTTAAATTTTTACCTAGGCCAATGGGCCTAGAAAGCATAGTTTGATTTTTACTAGGATTATTATAAATAGCCCTAAAAACTTTGAATCTTTTAATTTCTCAATATTACCTAAATCATACAAAATGTATGTTTAGTTAGCTAGAACTTGACTTTTATTCGGAGTTCCCTTGTCTTTTGTGGGCAGTTTAAAGTCATGAACGTTGGACATAAAGAGGGATAATGTTTATGGTCGAAAATAGCTTTGACTGAGTGGATTATAATTGACTCAATTCCTTGATAATTTATCTGAAAACATATTACCATGTTCAAGTATGGGGGAAAATATGTAAACGATGACTTTAAGAAACATTGAATTTGAGGAATGATATGAAAAAGGGCTAAAAAGAATTATAAGTAGTTCCCAAGAATGAAGTTACCACTATTTAACAAACCCGTTAGGGGGTTGAAATATGCAGGGCCACCTAGGGGCATTGGCTTCATAGTCAAATAATAGTATCTTTTGGCTGACATGTCCATTATGTAGACTACTTATGCAAGGCCGCCTAAGGGAACGTGCTGCATAGTCATGCAAAACAACTCTCAAAAATTTACTTTTCTGCTGCTAAAAATCTAGTGATAGTTTATGGGGATTCAAATTTTCCAAATCATAGAGTTTGTTGTATGGAGAGAGGTACTTGAATATGGAAAAGATATTTCCAAACAAGATTGTCTAAGAACTGGATGAATGTCACTCCTATGAAGGTCTGACCCAAATTTAGCGAAGGGAAATATAAACCATAGGCTTGAATACTTTTAGATCCTGAAAAAGATTATGAGAAAAATATATTAAGGATGGCTATTTTTTGCGGATCCCTACATATTGTTGTTAAGAAAACTAAGTAAAAAAGAGGTTTTCATCCTAAGAATAAAGTTACCATTATTTAACAAACCTGTTAGGGTTTGAATTATACAGGGCCACTTAAGGGCATTGGCTTCATAGTCAAATAATAGCATCTTTTGGCTGACAGGTCCGTTATGTAGACTATTTATGCAAGGCCACCTAAGGGAACATGCTGCATAGTCAGGAAAAATAATTCTATGAATTTGGAAATTTTGTGATTAAAAGTCAGGAAAAGGGTTATAAAGATCTGAAAATATTTAAGGATGGGATTATGACACATAAAAATGGGTATTGTTCAATGTATGTAAAGATACATAGATCATTTCTAACCATAATCACGTTGTGGCTGGGTCCTCAATTGAAATATTGGACTTCACTACGTATCCCATAAGGATGGGAATCAATCCATACGTAGTTCTTGAAATACAGTTTAACATCGTGTGGGATGAAATTATGTGAGATCTTAGTTTAGCGTCATAGAGCTTGGACCATGATAAGAAATAAAATGTGTGTGTTTTCATGGGGAATTTTCAACTAGGGGACTGAAAATGGAATTTGGGGTTAGGACCAAAGACTTGGGGCTAGATTCAAGGGACACTCGAACGTTCCTACGTATCCCATAATGATGGTAATCAAGCACACGTAGTTTTATAAATACCCTCTATACAGATTTGGCATGTACTTGTGAAGGGTTAAAAGGGGACTTTAGTGAAATGATGGTTTGACCCAAGATAAAAGGCTTAGGCATTGACATGTATGCATGTAGTCTTTGTAATATAAAATGATTGAAAATAAATGTAAAAAATTATTCCCTCTCAGGTGAGGGTATCAAAGAATATTGTAGTTTATTGTCATACAGGAAAAAAAAATGTTGTACAGTTTAACGTCATATAGCAAGGAAAAAGGTGAACCAATGTGGAGAGAGTGGTTTTGGGCATGAACCTCCTTAGGAGGATGCCTACGTACCCAACCTAGAATGTGAGGATCAAAGTCCACGTAGTTCAATTAAAGAATGAATTAGTGATCAAGTTTTTCTTGGGGACAGTGACCTAAAAAATGACGTTGGGACATACATGTGGTTTGCATCCCAGAGAGAGTGTTATGGTTGAATTTTTTTCTAGGCTCACGTGAGTCATTCTCAGTGTGAAAAACAAGAGGTAGAAACAACCTTAACGATGCATAGTTTAATTTCGTGTAGTACATATGAAGGGATTATGCAGTTTAAAGTCTTATAGTTAGGACTATTGGTGCTGCATAGTTTAGTTTCATGTAGCAGGGACAAAATACAGTTTAACGTCATGTAGGGAATATTAAAGGGACATAGTTTAACGACATGTTGGACAAAAGAGGGACTGTGAAGTTTAATGTCATGCATTAAGGACAAAAGAGGACACCATTTAACGTCATGTTGGATGAAAAGGGATGCAAATAGTTTAAGGTTATATGCATGGACCGAAACTAATGGTACAGTTTAACGTCTTGCTAGACATTGAAACATTTTAACTTCATGTTGGATCAAAAGGGACAATAAAGTTTAGTGTCATGTTGGACGATGGTGTGAATAGTTTAAGGTCATATGTGTGGACCATAATGGTGCAGTTTAATGTCTTGCTGGACATAAGGGATTTTTGTACAGTTTAGCATCATGTAGATTGGACGTCACAGATTAACATATTGTGGGACGAAAGTGAAAATAGTTTAAGGTCATATGCATGGACCATAATTTGTGTATTTTGTGTTTATACAAAATACATCTTCAGAAATCTGGAATTGGTTGGAGTAGTGATGTGTTCTCCATCCATTGAGATTAAAGAATAAACTCATTTGGAGTAGACCTTATGTATTGAATACAGTCCTTACAATTTTGGCTCAAGATTGGGTGGTTTCATTCCTGGTATCACTGGAGTTCTAAGAACCAATACCAATTCTACCTAAATGAATGAATTAAGATGAACTTTTTTGTTGAAATTCCATGCTATTCGATTCTGGTAGACTTGCAAGTGGTTCAAGGTGCACAATCCTTTATCATCTAACAGTTCCAATTCATCCAATCTCTTTTGAGATTGTTAATATGTAGACGATTGATCAGAAATGGCTACTCTGAGCGAAGGTAATTTAATTTCAATGGGTAAGACTGCTTCCGTTCCATATACCAGTGAATATGGAGTTGACCACATTGTAGTGCGGGTGGTGGTCTGATAAGCCCATAACGCATGAAAGAGTTTATCAGGCCATAAATTCTTATCTTTATACACCATCTTTAGAAATATATTTGAAAGAGTCTTGTTGAAGGATTCAATCTGGACATTAGCCGCTACATGATACTAAGATGAATGATTGGATTTGATGTTGTATTCTTGATACAACTTCTTCACCTCGGATGAATAGAAGTTGGTGCCATTTTCTATCAATATGGAATGAGGAACACCAAATCTGGTAATGATGTTGGACTTGATGAAGCTAACAATGATTTTAGAACTGAATTCCTTGAGAGGTATTGCCTCTTCCCATTTGAAAAAGAAGTTATTAGCTGTAAGAATATACTTAAACTGCTTGGCTGTAGCTGAAGGGTAAAGTCCCACCACATCCATTCCCCATGTGGAAAACGAACACGAGTATTTAGCTGTATAAAGAAACTCTGGGGGATGATTAATGAATTTGTAATGTACTTGGCATGAATGATACTTCTTTGTGAAATAAACACAAACTTGTATCATTGAAGGCCAAAAGTATCCAAGCTTTCGAATTTGATCAGACAGTCTACGTCCAGACTGGTGGGCACCATAGACTCCTGCATGCACTTCTTTCATGATAGCCATTGTCTCTTCACCACCAATGCATCTGAAGAGAACTCCATCAAAACCACACTTGTAGAGAATTTTCTCTAGGTGACCTGGGCTGTCAGAATGAGTAAAATTGACCACACGTTGCCAGATTTGTTCTTTTCCAGCTCTATCAGGTGGAAGTATTCTATTTTGAAGGTATTCTCTGATAGGTGTCATACATCCTATAGTATGACCATATGATTCAGGAATGGGACTAATTTCATTGATTTCCTCTGTTCTGGTATGAACATAAAGTGAAATTGTATAACGGTGGGCAATACTGTTGGTTGTCTCATCCCGATTTGGATCTTCTAGAGTTGTGGCTATATTAGCCAGTGTATCAGCTTGAGAATTTTGTGATCGCGGGACATAAGAAAATGTTGGTTCCATATGAAATCCCGCAATTAACTCTCTGACGTAATCATACAAAGGGATCAATTCATCTTTTCTGATTGCATAATCCCCATTAACTTTCTTGATTACCATGTCTGAATCACCTTTCACTTTTAAGAGATTCATTTGTTCTTGAAGTTCCAATTGCAAGCCTGTAATGAGAGATTGGTATTCCACTTCATTATTTGTACCACCCCCAACAATGAAAATGAATAGGGTAACACTTCCTTTTCTAGAGAAATGAGTACAATTACTAAGCCAACTTTGTTGAATTTAGGATTTTCCATTTTCCTTCCTGTTGGACTTCTAGAAGCCACATCAAAGTACATTTCCCATGTCTGAAGACTATATTGAATAAAGAAGACTTCCTCATCAGGAAGTTCAATATCTAAATATGTATCTTCTACTGAAGGGTGTTCAACAAGGAAATCAGCTAGAGCTTTGCCCTTTATTGCCTTTTGATACACATACTAAATGTCAAATTGCTACAGAATAACTGCCCACCTTGCCGAACTTCCTGTAAGCATTGGACGACTAAGGATGAATTTGAGCGGGTTATTACGAGATAACAATTGGACCTCGTGATGTTGAAGGTAGTGTCTCATCTTCTGAACTGCAAAGATTAATGTTAGTTAGCACTTCTCTATACTTGAATATCGGGTTACTGCTTCAAGCATAGTCCGCCCGAGATTGTAGAGGCTATTTTCATTCCCAACATCATTCTTCTAAGAAAGAAAGGCACCCAATGATCTCTCTAAATCTATCACATAGAGGATAAGTGGACTTCCTTCAACATGTGGAATTAATACTGGTGGACTCACGAGATACTTCTTAAGAATATCGACTGCTTCTTTACATTCTTCATTCCACTGGTAAGTGACTCCCTTCTTCATCAATTTGGTGAAGGGTAAACTTTTGCCTGCCAAATTGGCGATGAAACGTCAAATATTGGCTAAGTGTTTTTAAAGTCCTATCAATTCATTAAAATTTTGAGGAGGTAACATACCAAAGATTGACTTTGTCTTCTCAAGATCGACTTCAATACCATAATGGCATATAATAAAGCCGAGAAATTTTCCTGAGGTTACCCCATAAGCACATTTTAAGGGGTTCATCTTCAAATTATGTTGCTAAAGTTTGTGGAATATGAATTCCAAATCAGCCAAGTGATTAGAACGTTGTTTGTATTTAACCACCAAATCGTCCACATAACATTCAACAAATTTCCCTAAAAAGGGTTTGAAGATACGATGCATGGCACATTGATATGTTGCGCCAGCATTCTTTAGGCCAAAGGGCATTACCTGATAGAAAAACACACCCTGAGGGGCTCTGAAGGCTATGGATTTATCATCTTCTGGAGCCATTTGTATTTAAATATATCCAGAATATCCATCCATGAAGGAAAGTGCTTCATAGCCAGCTGTTTCATCGATTACAAGTACTGTGATTGGAACTGGAAAATCATCATTAGGACAATGCCGATTAAGATATCTGAAATCAATGAAAACTCTAATTTGTCCATTCTTATTCTTTATAGGGACAATATTATCCAACCATTTAGGATATCAAACTTCTCTGAAAAAGTTATATTTGATAAGCTTATCCAATTCTGCTTCAATTTTGGAAGCATAAGTTGGGTGTGTTCTTCTCGCAGCTTGCTTAAATCGTCGATGTTCTTCTAGAAAACCAAAACGATGAGTGGAAACATCAGGATCAAGGCCTGGAATCTCTGTATAGTTCCAAGAAAATATGTCTCAACTTTTATTTAAAAAATAAATATACATCTCTTGTTCTTCAAGAGTCATGGGCGCACTGATTAAAGTGGGGCGTGGATCTTCTTTTGTACCCAGATTTATTTCTCTGAGTTCATCCATGGTGGTAGAGATACCTTCTTCAAATTCTAGAGGAGCATCTCTGAGATCTTCCTATTCTTCTTCAACATGAGTTATTTCTTCTGTTTTTACTTTCATAGTAGATGATGAAGCATAATTTTCATGATCAACAGAGATGTTAAAATCTAAACATCTTGAAGAAGAAACTTCCATTTCTGACCCTATTGATGATGAAGGTTCTTCCCTGGGTAACAAAGAAGAGATTATGGATTTAGAATTGACATAATTGTTTACCTATGGCATTGCTATAACTTCTTCTGCTTGGTTGGTGAAGTATAGACTTTTTGAATTTCAGCGGATGAAATGAAGACATCTCCATTTGAGCTTTCATAATTACTTGGTGAATCACCACATTCTCCCATGCTGTCTGGATTGATTTCCGTAATTGACATTATGGAAGTTTCCATAAGAGTATTTGGATTTAGGTCTATCATATCAATTTTACTGATAGGCAACACATAATCTATACTCACATGTGCTAATGAGTTTACTGGAATATTTTCCAAACCATATGGAGCATTAACTTTGGTAATCTCCCTTGTTGAGGAATTCTCCTTTCCCCTCACGTGATAGAATTCCACCTCAATGTATTGAGATTCACATGTCTTGAATGGGGACTTATCACCATACAATGTCCCAATTTGACCATTGAAACAATACTTGAGACATTTATGGTATGATGAAGGGATAACCGCATGTTGATGTAGCCAGGTTCTTCCAAGAAAGATGTTGAAGTCTGAGTCTTGATCAACAACCATGAAATCTAAATTGTTGACTTCTAAAAATGGATTCATGTATTTTTAATGTCCTTTTAACCCATTATTGACTTATAATACATGGTATGTAAGGAATCATTCTTTTGTTTACCATACGAGTAACTTTTTGACTTTTCCAGCAAAAGTACGAGAATAATGTTTTTTTAACTTATACGGCATGAACAGATTTTTAGGGTTTCATAATGCCTTATTTTAATGGATCTTACTCTACAAGATTTCATGACTATTTTAAGAAAAATATTTGTTTTGTCAAAATTTCATGGCATTTTGTGAAAAGGAAATGATTTTGAGGAAGAAAGGATATTTTCCTCAAGAATTCATTTCAAGTGTTTTATCAAAAACAGTTTCCATCTAAGATGACATTATTTAATATGTGTATGTTTCAAGTATAATGTCTCTATGATTTACATGGTTTCACTTTTCTTATGATAAAATTATATCCATTTGTTTTATATGGATTATGTTATGATGGAATGATGTTTATGAAACCCATTTTATTGTTTGGGTTATGATGAATGATTTATGTTTATGTAGTGGCACAGGTAAGAATGATTTCATTATGAGATGGGTGGTACCTACATCTTCCACCAATTCATTGGGTAAAAATTTATATCTCATGAGATAGACATGGATGGAATGGTAAGTTAATCCGGTTCAGTGTTACAGGACTGAAACGAGGAGTGAACTTGATTCAAAAAGGGAATTTGTCCACTAAGATGGTATTGGAAGCAATGCATTGGCTACTATGTAAATCATATCATGTGATTAATTGTTTTCCACAATTAAATGATTTATTACCATGCTATTTTATCATGATTAGTGTTCCTTTATGACCTATGCCTTATGTACTTCCAAGATTTATTTCACAACTCAAGATTTTGATGTGTAAAGTTTATGTTCATATTTTGAAGTTAAAATGTATATGCTTTGTTTTATTTTCTCCATGATTACCCTTACTGAGCATTTGAGCTCACCCTTTATATGTTTTGTTTTCCCCAGGGTATAAAGAAACGTTTTAGGTAAGAAAACAAAACGAGAAGATCTTTATGGGAGATATTGAAGATCTTTCACCATGATTAGAAGATTATGTTCTGAGTTTCCAAATACGCTAAACTATTATGGTCATTGTGTGTTTGTTTTTGTTATGTATTAAGTATTCCACAAAAGTAATTAAATTTCCATGTAAGTCATGCTCTGGGTCTCTAAATCTCCTTTACAGATTGAGATGTAGATGTTGTTATGAAATGGTACATCAAACCCGTATATGTGTCTGTGAATATAAAAAGTGTCGATATTCTAAATGTTATCATCGATAATGGCTCTAGAATAAATCTCATCCCACTAAAGACACTTCTTCTATTGGTTTTTAATGAGTTTAGTTTGACTCCCTACAATACAACCTTATTGGGCTATGACAAATGCGAGTAGAATCTATTAGGACAAATCAAGATAAAAACTCATCATGGAGACCTCATAGCAAACTCAGAATTTCATGTGGTCTGACAAAACAAAACATTAACGTCCTTCTAGGAAGGACCCGATTTCATCAACACACAAAAATTCCTTGATCATACCATCAGTGTGTTAAAAATTTCATTAATTGGAATAATTGTACATTTCATGCTGATAAATCCCCATTTTAATCCTATGAATCACACTATATTGATGCAGGGTTCTATGAACAGGAAGGGAAGAGACACTTATTTAGTGGGATTGATTTGGTTACCACCCCAAATGGGTGGTAAGTAGTCCTTGATGATCCCTTCCGGAATCTCAACAAGGAATAGGTATTTACCATCAATCGGGTGGAGTGTATGAGCCCAAATTCTGTTGCATATTCTACAATATTCACTATCTCAATCATGGACAGTAATCCTGATAGTGTTGAAAAATCAATTAATCCCCAATATGATGGTGAATACATAGATAAAAATTCCCGTTAACTATCCTCAAAGATCCAAATTGTCCCAACCTCACCCACTAAGGAAGAATAGAATGAAATAACCCTTCCCCCCACTCAGCACACCCATGCCATAAAATTCCTCACTCTTAGTCAGGCCAATAGAAGTCCCCTCAAATTCCAAATACCAAAATTGTGACTTCTCTCCCAATCTTTAACATCATATCTCTATAATTGTTTCCCTATCTGAAGGAGGTAATTATGAGGTGTATGGGAAAGATTAAGAAGAAGAATACCATAGGGATTCCCCTTTAGCATTTGGGGAGGGTGTCTTACCACCACTGATGAGATTAGAGAGTGAAACTTTGGCACTGAAGAAGACCCATGACTCACTCTGATTAATGTAATCATGTCTTTCAATGAGAAAGAGGTATACACATCTTTCCTAAAAATAATCAAGGTGTTTTCACTTGGAACTATACAGAAATCTTAGGCCTAGATCCTGAGGTGGCCACTCACCACCTGGTCCTACTGAAAGACCATCATGTCTATAAGAAATCCACTATAAGGTTGCACCTAATTCAAGATAAAATAGATAAAAGAAAATGTAAAAAATCACCTTAGGAAAAAATTCATTTGGGATGTCTAATATCCCATATGTCTATCCAACATAGTTCCCATAAAGATGAAAAATGGGAAAATTAGAGTCTGCATTAATTCTAGGGACCTCAGTTGGAACTATCTAAAAGATGATTTCCCAGTTTTGATCATGAAATTGCGGATTGATGCAACTTCCAGATATAAGGATCTCTATTTCTTGGACTCCTATTCATGATATAACCCGATAAAAATTTCCCAATAATATGAAAAAGCCACCACCTTCGGGCCCCCCTTTGGAGTATTTTTCTACAAGATAAATTCATTTGTTTTAAAAAATGTCAACACTACATATCAATGTGCCATGCATCACATTTACAAGCTCTTCGTAGGAAATTTCATCGAGTTATATGTTGATTATTGGTGGTTAATTTATGATAGTGCTCAGACTACTTGTGAGATCATGAAATTGTTTTCAGAAAAATACAATAGGATAGTCTAAAAATGAACCCCCTAAAATGTGTTTTCGACATTACCTTAGGAAAATTCCTTGGATTTGGTGTATTTCACCATGGCATTTAAGTCACCCCTGAAAAGAAAAACGATATACTTGGAATGTCACCTCCTCATAACCTCACTAAGTTGAGAGGACTCCAAGGAAATATGGCCTAGATTTTGTGCTTCAAAGACAACCTCGCCGGAAAATGTTTCCCCTTCAATAGGTTGATGAAAAAGGGGTAGAATATCAATAGGGATATGGTTGTTAGAAATAATTTGACATTATTAATATGTATCTGTTATGTTTTCCAGTACTAATCCCTCATGTAAATGAAATATCACTAATTATATACGTGAATTCCTTGGAGAGATCTCTAGGTGCCTTTCTTGAATATATGAACAATACCGATTGTAAAAATAACCTTTACTATCTCAGCCGGACCCTGATTGATGCTTAGACTCAGTATTCAAATATAGATTAGAGCTTCTTGAACCTAATCATTATGGTCCAAAAGATTAGGAATTATCTACAACCCCAAGAAGTATATTTGGTCTCACAAAGCAACCTGCCCAAGTTTATTCTTACCCATCCAATGTTGACTGGAAGTCTGTCATGGTGGGAGGTCATCCTGAAAATATTCGATATATGATTCATACCTCAGAAAGCCATTAAGATCTAGGTGTTAACAGATTTCCTAGAAGATCATCCCTTAACAGAAGTGGTACTAGTGGATGCTGAACTACCCAATGAGGAAGAGTTATCTGCTCAAGAGAGATCCCAATCATGAGATATGTATTTTGATGGTGCATCTAGAATCCCAATAGGATAAAGGAATGGAAGAACCGTGCTTAACAAAGTAGGGTTGGGAGTCATACATATATATATGGAAAATTAAGTCTTACCATACTGCTTCCTACTGTCAGAGGGGTGTAAAAATAATGAAGCAAGGTACCAGACCCTCATTGCAGGATTAGAGCTAGCACTTCAAGTACAGGAAGAGCAGATACAGGTAAAAGGTGACACATAACTATTCATCATGCCAGTCAATGGTGATTATTCTATTAATAAGAAGGAGATAATATCTTTGAAGAACCAAATCTGAGAATAAATTGCAGAATTCCCATTATAGCCAACACTGGCTTATGTCCTTCGGTCAAAAAATGTGTAGGGAAAGGCATTAGAAAAAGAAGCCACAACTTTAGCCTACGTAGATAAGAAAAAAACAGTCATCATAATTTCCCACCTATAGATGGTTTTCCATCCATTCATTCCAACACAAAAAAAATTCAATGAGATCAATCCTATATATGAGTCATATAGTCATAGCACCAGCTGGATAACTCCCATTGTGGATTGTCTTCAAAAGGGAGATATTCCACCAAATAGGGCTCTATGGGAGAAGAACCAGATATGAGTAGTCAATTTTATATTGTACATCATCAAAACCCATCAAAAAGTCCTATATAAGTGGGGCCTTAATAGAGTCCTTCTCATGTGCCCTGATGGATCATAAACCATCGATGTGATGAAAGAGGTACATGCCATTGCTTGTGGGGAACACCAATCAACATCCAATCTCTCTCATCATATTGAAAGACATAGGTACTATTGGCCAACTTTTTTATAGGATTGTGTTTAGTTTACCAAGAAGTTTCACTCCTGTGAGTTTCATTCCAATTTAATCCACAAACCCCATGAGTTACTTCACACACCCAAGTACTCCTAGACATTATCCATATGGGGAATGGACATTGTGGGACTATATCCTCCCACTAAATTCAAGATGTTGAAGTATATTATCACAGAAAGTATCTTATTTTCCAAATGGGAGGAAGCCATACCCCTTAAAGAGGTTGGGGAAAGAATAATTGACAACATTGTGAAATCCAAAATTGTCACTATATTTGGTGTCCCTCATACAATACCGATGGAAAATGGCACAAATTTCGACTTTGTTGAATTGAAAAATTTATATCAGGATTTTGGTATCAAGGCCCACCGTTCATCCTGCTACCATGCAACAACCAAATGACAGATAAAGCCCTTTAACATGACCCTATCCAATATAATCTAGAATATGGTAGACAAGGACCAAAATTCTTGGATGGTCAATCTCCTCTATGCTCTACGGGATTTTCAGACCATGACCTACACTGCCACTCAAGCATCCCAGTACTCATTATTATATGACATGAAAATGGTTCTACCAACTGATGTTTGACTACCCTCACTCTGTGTTTCCATTTGTGATCAATTATCCATAGATGAGCAATCCCAGATGTGACTAGATGAATTAGAACATCTCGATGAGATAGTATTTCACACTCTACCCCATTTGGATGTTTACCAAAACCAGATTGCATGAGCCTTCAACAAAAAGTTTCACCTCTGGTCTTTCCTCGAAGGAGAATTGGTGCTGGTCCTCATAACTCAAATGATACTCCAAAATAAACATCTGAAAATGGATCCAAAAAATGGGATGGTCCATAGTCATACACAAGTTCTACTCTAATGGAGAGTATTCATTAATTTTAATAGATGGATAGATTAACACCACCCATACCCATGCAAGGTTCCTGATGAAATATTTCATGTAGCTAATGAACTTCATCCTAATCACATGATATAAAAATGCATGATGGATTGTCCTTACTGCATGACATTAAACTACATGAAAAAAGTCCTAATTGGAAGACATTAAAACGGAAGATACAACATGCCCATCCATTCAAGTCAATTTAACTTTATCCTCATCGCACGATGTTAAACTACATGTCCAAAATGTCCTGATCACATGACGTATAATTGCATGACCCAATGTCCAAACCACATGAAATTAAACTGCATAGAATATATTTTTCCAACTAAAAGACGTTAAACTATATGGTGTCAATTGTGTTATAGTCAATGATTCTCCACACATGAGTTAGATCTATGTTGGAGGAAGGTGAAATGCCCCTTGCTCCAATGAGAGTGTCCTACGTGAGTACCAAATCTACATGGGATCCCTCATTCTACAAAACTATGTGTGGATTTATTCTTATCTATATATGATATGTAGTGATTCATGTCTAAGGCTCAACCACCACCACCAAGGGAATCAAATTCACCCCTACTTGTTCATGGACTAGACCTACTGGAGGAGGTCTCTTAATAGAACTACGTACTACCTGATTCCTATCTGTTGATGGGATACATAGTGATACCTCAATCCTAGATCTTGGTCTATTATCACATGATACAAAATACATCTATTGTACCTTTATATTTCTCTGTATTTCAAGAGGAAACCCTTTATATTCCTTGTTTCTCACACTTAACATAGCTCACATGAGGATAGAAATGGAGATGAAGGATCCCCCACATAGACAATGGGTAAATAGTACACTACGGAACCCTCAAAAATGGTCAAAATTCCCCCTCCTTCTGCATGGACCTGATTAGTATAGGGTGATTTAGAACTACATCGGTCCTGATTCTTTCCTTCACAGGATATGTAGTGATAATCAGATTCTACATCCTCGTTCAGCCACCACCAAGTAAAAATGTTCCTTTTCCCTATGTATAGATCAGACCTATGAAAGGAACATACTTCTTAGAAATAACCATGGATTTATTTATACCCTTGCAAGATATATATTGATGCCCAGATTTTACAAACTAGTTCAGCCACCTCCAAGTAAAAAATGACCCTTTTCCGTACATATGGATCATACCTATGCATGGAACATCCTTGTAAGAAATACATGTGGGTTGATTCCTTCCCTTGCAGGATACGTAGTGAAGCTCTGATTCTTCATCCTGGTCTAGCCACCACCAAACAAAAAATTCCCCTCCCTTAAGTGTTGGTCTAAATTGCACATGGAAATTAATTTAACTATATTTGGATTGATTCCCATACACACAGGTTATGTAAAGAGTGCCCATGTCTACAATCTTTGGACAGGCTATAAAAAATTTGTGGGTAAAAATGTTCTCATCCTTCATCATGTTCCCCCTATATGGCATATTAATCCTTTATCATTCATTTTTTCTAATACTATGTTCCACTCATGTGGGATAAGTATTTTTAGTAGGGTATTCCTTACACACATGTCAATTCTCTGCATGGACAGAGTCCTTGCCATAGACGTTAAACTGCCTGGCCCAAGTCTTAACTACATGATGCTTAACTGCAAGGTACCCCAAGAATTACGTGTGGCTTGATTCTCAATATAAGGTGATACATAGTGATGCCCAGATTTTCAAAACAAGGTCTAGCCATGCAAAAAATGAAAATACTAATGCCCCCATATCCTACATGAAAAATGAAAAGTTGGGTGGGAGATTCAAAACCTTGATTCCCATGAATATGTCTTGTCAAAGTATCCTTCCCCCTTAAAAAACAAGGCATATTGATGTAGGAGATTTAATGCTTCAAAACTAATCATGGTCTGAATTTTCCCTATGTACCCTGATATTATCTTTTCATCCATGAAACTCCATATCCTGGGAAATCGTGGATCCCCATAAACATCCAAGACCATAGAATATTGAAGGTCAATGTCCAACAGACACATTTTTTTACAATGAACCCAATTCCCCAACAGCTCTGTATAAGTTTCCCACAAAAAAGGCATATCAACCAAAGGAAAATTCTTCCTCAGGAGAGGATTCTGATATATCTGTACGCCCGATGGATTCCTTGCCCCATACCATTTATCATGATCAAAGAGTCCCCGGAAGAATGTATTACACATTCCTTCCCTCTTATGGTTTGGTAATTCTAGAATATCCCAGACTGATTAGACCATACTTACTAATGGTCTCTATGACAATCTTTCCCCACAACATGACATTGAATTGTGCTTTTAGTGTAGCACCCCCAAAGTTTTATGGTATGTTTCTGTTAAATACATTCTATTCATCACTGTGTTCCTTAGAAACAACACTATGTTATCTAGGATATAGTCAAAAACTATCCATTAAATATAAATTTTCCACTTTTATGTTTTGAATTTAAAATAGTGGTCATCTAGAGTTGTGATCAGTAAGTCATTTGGAGTCTGATAGAACAAAAATATTTTTTGGTGAATAGTAACATACCCTTATGAATATTAATATGAATAGTAATATGAACCTTATTAATAGTAAATAATATTATTATTTCATTTTCTTAAGGAAACAAGATAATGAGATCTTAATTATTTTTTTCAATGAGAAATAAAACTAATTGCACTTTAAGATTGTTATTTTTCGAATTAACTATGACTTTATTTAAAATTAAATTAATAATATTTAGAAAATTAATTTTGAAAAAAATATTTCCCTTTTTAATTCTACATGTCAAAAAATGGTTAGGGTGAATTTTGGGAATTTTTCTGAAACAGTTGATTTTTCAGTGAATAGTAAAAAATACAGTTTTTAGTTTCGGTGTGTTTATGACATGATTAATGATGAAATAATGATGTCATAAATCTGGTAGACTTGTGTATAGTCAAATAAGATGTTAGGTGTCCCAATTGTCTTATACCATGGGAAAATACCATGGGCAAGCCCATGGTTTTGCAAAAACCACTCCAGAGGGGTCCCTTGAAAATTATTAAAATAATCCCTCACTTTTCCTATAAGTACCAACTCTTCCCTTAATTGAATTCATTCCCAATTCTCCCTCAACAAAGTTCTGGCCTCATTACATTCATATTAGTCCTCCCAAGTTTTCCTCAAGCTCTCAAGGTCCCAACCTTCATGTTCTAAGGGTTATTCTACAAGGTAAGAAAATTTTCAATTTCTTTCTTTTAACCTTTAAAGTTCTCTTTTATGTGGTATATATTTCAATTTTCCGTACCATGTTATTATTTTTCTTTTTATTCTGGATCTAATATATATTATGATTCATTTCTGGATAGGTTACCTTTTTCCCATATCTTTTTAATATTTTCTAAAACCATGTTGCATAGCCGTTAGGCTGCCAAATATTTGTAAGCAATTTCAAAATTATCCTTTTAGTTTGAGTTCTTTATTTATTATTTCTTCATATCTTATTACCCAAGAGGAATGAAATATACAGAATCTTTTATATTCTATATTTTCTCATGTTCATGATAAATTAATTTTCAATCTTCTTATTTTCCCCACTTGTTCAACGAATTAAAAACATTGTTCGTGATGTGTCGAATTACCGACATCGTGGACGATGTGATTTAAATTTACAATAATTCTCTCAAATCTGGTCATGAAACAATTTATATGGTTTAACCAGGTTATAATATGTGTTTTATGACTCACCCATGGTTCTTTATTCTTTGGTACTCATGGTTCTTATTTATAAAACAAAATGAGGTTGTTATTATCGAAAACCACTAAAACAATCTAAACGAACATCATTAATGTTTTAACTAATGAATCATTATCATGGTATATAAACCAAAATAATTATAGAATCATTTACATCTAAATAATTTCTTTAATAATATGTATTAAAAATTCTGGATGTTTAACCATGTTTCAAATGAACTTCCATTCATGGAAACAAGTAACGAACCATGAAAATCAAGGGAGGAAATGCTTCAAAAACATGAAAATTGAACCAATCAAACCCATAGAAAGGGCCATTAATGAACCCAATAAGGTTATAATAAATCAATTACATGTATAAGAGGTTCTGGAAATATTAATTAATTAATATAAATGTTATTATTCAGGTCACTAAAACAAATGAAGAACACACTCGATCATAAGGTAAGGGGTTTCTCATCTCACTTTCATTTTGTGAGATTTCCATTATTCGCCAATTATTCCTTATATTTGGTATATATTTACTTCCATTTTATAAATAATAAAATTAATATATTTATATTAATGTTATTAAATGACTCACTAGAAGGTTATTAAGTTTTGGTCATACGGTTCGACTGATTACATTGTGGTAAGGGACTCTGTCTTAGCTATCGTTTTCATTGTGACTATCTTTTTATTGTGCACCTAATAATCCTTATGTGGTGTACCTAATGACCATCTGAGATCACTTTTCATTTGAAATTATATTTATATTAATTATCCAAAATCTCATTTCATGGATATGTTTGTCTTCTAAACTGTATACCATTTTACATATAGTGTTTATTTGGAATGTAATTTTATTTATGGAAATATTGATGAATCTGTATACCATACTCTATTCAGATATTTAAAGGGATTATTGATCTTTTATTGAATCAATGTATAAATAATAATTTGGACATACAGTGGTGGGTGGGTCCCGCTACATCCCCTCGATGCATCGGTAGGTCTCATGCAACAAAAATAGTTTGGCGACAAACCTTTTGAGTTTGTTTCCAAAAAATCAGACGGGTTTCTACCCACAGAACTAAACCATTTTTACGATATTATGGTTTCATGTTCCAAATACATGACATCCAATTAAAAATCATTCTCTTTATTCATTATTAGTTATTATTATTGTCCATGAGGTTTTCACTGTGACAAAATATATGGATGCAGTTTCATTTTCAGTTTATTAATGGAATTAGTTGTTCATTTATTCACTATGTCATATTGATTATGCCAGATTGATTGCAATTCACTTATTATTGTACTCATTCTTCTGCTATTTGTAACCCTTACTGAGCAATTGATCTCACCCCTTTCATTTTCTACCTTCAAAAGGTGATGAAGGGAAGGTCTTCTTTTGTGTTCCCGTGGATGCAGTTTTGAGTTTTTTTGTTATGTATTGTATTTTGAAACCTTTTCCAATGTAATTGGAGTTACATCTATGTATCTAGTTTCTTCAAGACTACTAAATTGATCATTCCTTCAGGATTTTCATTCCTTATAACCATGCCGATATCACAAGTAATGCACTGGCTCCAACCTAGAGGGGTCGGGGTGTTACAGTTGGTATCAGAGGAAGTTTAGTAGAACACTTGGAAATTGGACTAAAAAATTTATAGTAGGGAACAAAGGCCTAAGGTAGTATTTGAGGATAAACGTACAAGAACATCCTGGTATTTTGGTAAGGAATAGATTATGTTGATTTTTCAAGCAAAACATCCCTGTCTGGAAACGAGCAGGTAGAGGCGGATCTAGCACATATGTATCTAGGGGTAAAACCCAAAAACACCGCTTTGATATAGACTCGAATGGGAACTGGTGAACGAAAATGGGCCTTGCTTCACTCTTGGTTACGAAACTCCTGTGGGATATGCTTAGGATAATTCCTATTTTATTTACAATCCATGATGAAGGAGTTAATGTAAATTTTTCCTCAGAGGAACCTTGTTTATAAAATTAGCAATGCATAGAATTTCAATCTATGATGAGTGATTTTCTATTGGAGATTCATTAAATAATATAGTGTATCCCATTATTTAGAAATGGAATATAATGGAAGAAGAGGAATCAATACTCGTGGGAAAGGTAGGGATCTCCCTACTAAGCAAGTCAATACAGTCAACGTTGGAGAAGATCAGATCATGACCATATTGGGACAAATTACTCAAGTTGTAACAAATAACCATTCAAAACCTGTGTTGGATCGTTTCATGTGGCAGAAGCCCCCATCTATTAGAGGGACTATTAATCTAGTGGTTTCTGAGCAATGAATCAAGTCCCTTGAAAATATATTCATGGCGTTAAGATGCGATTAAAATGAAAAGGTAGTATTGGTAGTATATTGTCTCAATGACGACGCTGATCAATGGTGGTCTCTGATTCAAAATACCACGGAGTAAGAAGAGTTAGAGGATATGGAATGGAGGACTTTTAAGGAAAATTCATTGAAAAATATTTCCCTCATGAGCAACGAACTGAAATGAAAATGAAATTACTTGGCTTGAAACAAAGGGAAGAAGACAGAGTTGCAGAGTATGAGGATACATTCACAAGGCTATCCAGTTATGCTGTAGATTATTTACATTACTCGGCGGACAAGATTGATCATTTACTTGAAGGCCTTAATCCAAGTCTTCAAAGGTCACTCGATTCTCAATCAATTTTATCATATGATGAAATTGTATCTAGTGCCATCAAAATAGAGAAGGAATTTCCTAGATCAAATTTTTTCAAAGGAAACCAACATAAGAAGCGGCATTATGATAAAAAAGGAAAATGAGAATCACTAAAGAAGAGAAATAGAACGAATAGTTTACCATTATGTGAGAACTGTGGAAAGAATCATCCTGGGAAATGCTTGAAAGGCAAGGGAGTCTGCTATAACTGCAGAGAAAAGGGTCATCAATCTAATGAATGTAAGGGGAAGAAACAATTCGATGATTTTAAATGCTACAACTATAGAGAGATGGGACACTAGGAAAATGAGTGTCCTAAGCGCCAAGGAAACATGCCTCAGAAAAATCCAAGAGAGAAAGGGAGAGCCTATGGGATTACAACCGCAGAGGTTGATGTTCCTATTGACGTGGTGGCATATACTTAAATTGTTTCCTCAAACTTAGCCAACAATTTATTTGATTCTGGATCACCGCATTCATTTATATTCCCTCAGTTATCCAAGAAAATAAGATATGTCCAATTTGATTTAAGAAAGGAGTTGTTAGTCAAAACTCCCATGGGATGTATCATTGCAACAAAGGCATGTCGACTAGCCCCCCTCCAAACACCAAAACGTGCTTTAATTTATAGCCTTATCATCATACCCATGACTAAATTTGATATAATTCTCAGTATAGATTTCCTATCAAATTATTATGCGAAGATTTATTTCAAGAAAAAGGAAGTTACAATTATTGGAAAATGGTGTAGAATCCCTTGTCTTCAGGGCAGAAACTTTGCCACCTGATTCTTATCTAGAACCACCCCCAGTAGCTCTACTGAATGTAATACTTAGAGAGGAAGATAAACCAATATCTATGGGAGAGGAAAGAAATCTTCAAAATGAATATGTGCACATAGTGGAAGAGTAAATTTATGTATTTCCAGAGGATTTACCTGGACATCCTCCAGAGTAGGAAGTTGAGTTCTCTATTGATTTAATTCCTGATGCAAGACATATATAAAAGACCCCATATAGAATGTCCACTATGGAGTTAGTGGAGCTGAAGAAACAACTAGAATAGTTGAGTGAAAAAGGATTTATTCGACCAAGTGTTTATCCATGGGGAGCCCCGGTCTTGTTTGAAAAAAAGAAAGATAGATCCATGTGGCTTTGCATTGATTACTGGAAATCAATGCTATTACAATAAAGAATAAGTATCCTCTGCCCCAGATTGATGATTTATTTGAACAACTTCATGGAGCTCAATACTTTTCAAAGATTGATCTTCGATCCAGATATCATCAACTATTGGTGAGGAATGAAGATATTCCGAAGACATCTTTTCGAACAAGGTATGGGCATTACGAGTTTACAGTGATGCCTTTTGGACTAACAATTGCACCCACTTTTTTCACGGATTTAAAGAATAGAGTTTTCAAGGAATATCTTGATAACTTTGTTGTGGTATTCATCGATGATATTCGGGCATACTCAAAAATCTATGAAGACCATGAGTATCATTTGTGAATTATTTTGAAATCATTGAGAAGAAATAAATTATTTGGGATGTTTATCAAGTGAGAATTCTGGATTCAGTAAGTTTCTTTTCTTGGCCATATTGTCTCTAATGATGGAATCCTAGTTGATCCTGTAAAGACAAAGGCAATCCAAGAATGGCCCAAGCCAACAAACATAACCGAGGTACGCAGTTTTATTGGATTAGCAGGTTATTATCGACGTTTCGTTCAGAATTTTGCCCGATTGTCTAACCCACTAACCAAGCTCACACGTAAAGAAGTTAAGTTTGTGTGTAAAAATGAATGTACATAATGCTTTGATTAATTTAAAAGAAGATTTTTCAATGCTCCAATTTTTACTCTTCTATCTAGAGGTGATGGATTTGTAATATACAATGATGCATCATAGAATGGACTGGGTTGCGTCCTTATGCAAAATGATGAAGTTATTGCTTATGCATCAAGGTAGTTGAAGACTCATGAGAAAAATTATCTAACTCATGATATTGAGTTAGAATCCATAATATTTTCTCTAAAAATATGGAGGAATTATCTCTACAGAGAGAGATGTGAGATTTATACGGACCACAGGAGTTTGAAATATATTTTCACACAAAAAGAACTCCATATGAGGCAAAGGAGATGGCTTGAACTACTCAAGGATTATGATTTCATGATACACTACCACCCGGGGAAGGTAAATAAAGTGGAAGATGATTTGAGCAGAAAAGATCAAGGAGTTTTGAAAAAGATGAGTGTTGAAAGGGATCCTATTTTCATGGATCTAATAAAGATGGATATGGGAATAACCATGGAAGGTGAAACATCAATGCTTTTTCAAATGGTAGCCAAACCATCTTTACTTGAAAGGATAAAAAGTTCTCAGGATAATGATGAGTAGTTTCAAAAGAAGATTAAAGCTGTGAATGATGGGAGATCATGTATTTATAAAATTATATCCATGGAAGGGAGTCTTAAGGTTTGGTAAGAAAGGGAAACTGAGCCCCAGGTACTTCAGACCATTTAAGATCATGGGAAGAATCAGAGTTGTAGCTTACTGTTTAGCAATTCCACCAAATCTCTCTAGAGTTCATGATGTGTTCAACGTATCATTGTTAAAGAAAGACATGCCAGACCCAACACATGTACTCACATATGAAGGAATATAACTGGAACCAAATTTTTCATACTGTGAAAATCCCATCAGGATTCTTGACACAAGGGAGCAGGTATTGAGAAACTGAACAACTCGTCTAGTAAAGGTTCTTTGGAGAAACAAGAATATGGAGGAATCAATATGGGAACTAGAGTATTTCATGAAGAAGAACCACCCACATCTTTTTGGTAGGCTATGTACATACAATTTCAAGGATGAAATTTCCGAAGGAGGGAATAATGTAGCACCCCAAAAATTTTATGGTATGTTTTTGTTAAATACATTCTATTCATCACTGTGTTCCTTCGAAACAACACTTTTTTATTTAGGATATAGTCAAAACCTATCCATTAAATATAAATTTTCCACTTCTATGTTTTGAATTTTGAAAAATATTCATTTCGAGTTGTGATCAGTAAGTCATTTGGAGTCTGATAGAACAAACTTAATTTTTTGTGAATAGTAACATACCCTTATGAATATTAATATGAACCTTGTGAATAGTAAATAATAATATTATTTCATTTTTTTAAGGAAAAAAGATAATGATATCTTAATTAGTTTTTCAATGAGAAATAAAACTAATTGCACTTTAAGATTGTTTTTTTTCAAATTAACTATGAATTTATTTAAAATTTAAATTAAGAATATTTAGAAAATTATTTTTGAAAAATGGATTCCACTTTTTAATTTTACACATCAAAAAATGGTTAGAGAGAATTTTGGGAATTTTTATGAAACAGTTGATTTTTCAGTGAATAGTAAACAATACAGTTTTTAATTTCGGTGTGTTTATGACATCATTAATGATGAAATAATGATATCATAAATCTGGTAGAATTGTGTATAGATAAATAAGATAAGAGGTGTCCCAAGTGGCTATACCATGGGCAGATACCATGGGAGAGCCCATGGTTTTGCAAAAACCACTCATGAGGTGTCCCTTGAAAATTATTAAAATAATCCCTCACTTTTCCTATAAATACCAACTCTTCCCTTCATTGAATTCATTCCCAATTCTCCCTCAACGAAGTTCTGGCCTCCTTACTTTCCTATTAGTCCTACCATGTTTTTCTAAAGCCCCCAAGGTCCCAACATTCAAGTTATAAGGATTATTCTACAAGGTAAGAAAATTCTCAATTTCTTTTTTTTTCCTTTCAAGTTCTCTTTTATGTGGCATATCATTCAAGTTTCCATACCATGTTCTTATTTTTCATCTTAATCTTCATATAACCTATATTATGATTCATTTCTGGATAGGTGACCTTTTCCCCCTCTCTTTTCAATATTTTCTAAAACCATGTTGCGTAGCTGTTAGGCTACCGAATTTTTGAAAGCGATTTCAAAATTATTCTTTTATTATGAGTTTTTTATTTATTATTTATTCATCTATTCTTACACAAGAGTAATTAAATCTCCAGAATCTTGTATATTCTTTATGTTCTCATGTTCATGAGAAATTCATCATCAATCTTCTTCTTTTCCCCACTTGTTCAAGGAATTAAAAACATTGTCCGTGATGTGTCGAATTACCGACATCGTGGACGATGTGATTTCAATTTTCAATAATTCTTTCAAATATGGTCATGAAACCATTTATATGGTTTAACCAGGTTATAATATATGTTTTATGACTCACCCATGGTTTTGTAATTCTTTGGTTCTCATGGTTCTAATTTATAAAACAAAATGAGGTTGTTATTATCAAAGTACCACTAAAATGATTTAAACGAACATCATTAATGTTTTTTCACTAATGAATCATCATCATGGTATATAACCCAAAATCATTATAAAATCATTTACATCTACATAATTTCTTTAATAATATGTATTAACAATTCTGGATGTTTAACCATGTTTCAAATGAACTTCCATTCATGGAAACAAGTAACGAACCATGAAAATCAAGGGAGAAAATGCTTCCAAAACATGAAAATTGAACCAATCGAACCCATAAGAAAGGCCCTTGAATGAACCTAATAAGGATATAATAAATCAATTAAATTTATAGTAGGTTCTGGACATATTAATTAATGAAGATAAATTTCATTATTCAGGTCATTAAAACAAATGAAGAACACACTCGAGCATAAGGTAAGGGGTTTCTCATCTCACTTTCTTTTCTGTGATATCTCTATTATTCACCAATTATTCCTTATATTTGGTATATGGGTACTTCCATTTGATATATAATAACATGATTCTATTTATATTTTTTTTATTCAATGATTTACTTTATGGTTATTATGTTCTGGTCATACGGTTCGGCCGATTACATTGTGGCAATGGACTTTGTCTCAGCTGCCATTTTCGATGTGACTATCATTGTATTGTGCACCTAATAATCGTTATGTGGTGTACCTAATTCCAATTTGAGACCACTTTTTATTTGAAATTATATTTATATGAAATATCCACAATCTCATGTCATGGATATGTTTTTTGTCTAAACCGTATACCATTTTACATACGGTGTTTATTTTTAAAAGTTATTTTATTTATGGAAATATTGATGAATCCGTATACTCTACTCTATACAGATATTGAAAGGGATTATTAAAATTTTATTGAATCAACGTATAAATAATTATTTGGAAATAAAGTGGTGGGTGGGGCCAGCTACAGCCCCTCGATGCATCGTTAGGTCTCATGAGACAAAACAGTTTGGCGACAAACACTTCGAGTTTGTTTCCAAAAAAATCAGACGAGTTTCTACCCACAAAACTAAACCGTTTTTACAGTATTATGGTTTCATGTGCCAGATACATGATGTCCTATTAATAAGAATTCTCTTTATTCATTATCAGTTATTATTATTGTCCATGCGGTTTTCACTATGAAAAAATATATAGATGTTGTTTCATTTTCAGTTTATTAATGGCATTAGTTGTTCATTTATTCACAATGCCATATTGATTATGTCAGATTGATTGTGATTCACTTGTTATTGTACTCATGATTCTGCTATTTTTAACCCTCACTGATCATTTGAACTCACCTCTTTCATTGTCTACCTTCGACAGGTGAGAAAGAGAAGTTCTTCTTTTGAGTTCCTGTGGATGAAATTTTGAGTTTTTTTGTTATGTATTTTATTTTGTAACCTTTTCCAACGTAATTTCAGTTACTTATATGTATCTAGTTTCTTCAATACTACTAAAATGATCATTTCTTTGGGAATTTCATTCCGTCTAACCATGCCAATATCACAAGTAATGCAATGGCTCCAACCCAGAGGGGTCGAGGTCTTACATCCAGTGCCCTAATTTTAAGATTTTAAACAATATAGTCCCACAAAATTCACCTCCATTCATGTATCCTAACACAATTCATCACCGTATTATGTTAAACTACACGAAAAATCCAACTTTAGTGCCTGAAGTTAAACTACCTCTCATAATAGTCTTCTCACTTAAGAGGAAATTTGCCTCCCCCAGACTCGGTCACCTATTGTGCCGCATTACGGAACTATATATGGCTTGATTAATACCCTTGCGGGAAATGTAGAGATTCCCAACCTATCATCTTACCTCATCCACACCACCATGACCTATTTAAAAAACTATTACAAAAAATAATCAAATATCCCTTTTTTCATGTTGGATCATCTACATCTTCACTACAAGAAATTAAACTGCATGGTCAGAATGTACTCGCTACATGACAATAAACTGGGTGGCATCTACGTCATTTTCACACGATGATAAAATGTATGGAAGTCATCCTAATCATATAAAATTACACTATATGATAAAATTACCTTGCTAAATGACATTAATCTATAAATCCGCACAACTATCCTCACCCGAGAAGACTTTACCCCTAACATTGGTCACCCACCATGCCATGAAGAGGATAAATGGAAACTCTTAGACTTTCATCTCAGTCCAAGTTCCATAATATATAATATCCCTTTCCTTGATTTTTCCATCCCTAGGTAGTGGACTACAACCATTGCATCCCTTGTTTCACACACTGAGCATAGATAACATGATCTTAGGGACTTCAGAAGGGAGTTCCCCACAAATCCATGGAAAATCAGTCCATAATAGTTGATCTAGATGGAACGACCTTAAAAAGAATGTTATGGGTCCTCCCCTATACATAAGGAAACTCCGAGTCCATACCACACAACGTTAAAACACAAGTTACCTGTGGAACTATTTTTTTGATTCTGATGCATGAAAGATACATAGTGACACCTAGATGATAGTTCTTAGGATACTCCACCACCAAAGGAAAAATATAAAGCCAAAATTCCACTCTCCCTAAACATGGGACATACCATTGCAGGAAGTCTCATTTTAGGAAACCTTATTCTAAAAAATTAATTGAAATACCCAATCCCACATATGAGTTGGATCTGTGTATGGATTTTCCCAATTCACATGGTCATCACGACCTAATTGTTTCTAATATGTCAAAAACGATCATTCCCATTCACCAAACTTAGGGACTTGATTGGTTTCATATCTTCATAATCATTCCTGGACATCAAATATGGAAGGCTAGTGTCATGTGGACACCTTTTTATGACTATGCACACAATTCCCTAGTGGCTCTACATAATTTTTCCATAAAAAAGGTCTATCAACCAAAGGAAAATTCATCATCAAAAGAGGCTTCTCCTAACTCTTCATAGTCAATGTATTCTAAGCCGCGTATCATTTCCACCAATCTGAAATCCCTTAAAACTTGGTTTACACTTTCCATCATATACACATCTTGGACATGATGGGTATCCTGGTCCAATTATCCTCAGGTTAATTAATTCTTATATATGGGCCACTGTATCAATGTTCAAATCATCTGACATTAAGGCTACATGATAATGGAGACCTAATTTACACTATTGGAATCCGAAACATTAAAGAATATCCCCCCCCCGTGTTCATGTGAATGAAATAAATATTCATAGGAAAGTCCAATATGTGTACCGCCTCAGTGGTGAGCTCATATACAAGACACAAACACCCCAACCAAATGCATGAATCAGATCCTTATATGAGGAAATGTTAAAGGAACTATGTTTGGATTGATTTCTATCATCACGAGAAATGTAGTTCCACCGGAATCACATATCTCGGGTTTAGCCATAAAACCAGGTTATCCCCTCTCGGCCTTGTGTATGGGTTAGGCCTATATGGGTAACCTCCCCGCACTAATATGGAGACAACTTATTTACCAATTATCGATAAATTTCATCCTAAAATACCCACTTTTCATGTTCAGGAACGCCCTCTTCACAACCTATACTATGTTTCATAGAGAGTTATAAATCCATATAATCATCCATGGCCATCAGATATGGAAGAAAAGTGTCCTGCAGATAAATTTGTTTGATGGTGTGCACAATGCCCCAATAACTCTGCATAATTTTCACACAGAAAGTGACTATAAAAAGGTGATATTTTCCATAGGAGAGGATTGTTTTACCTTCGAATGCCCCTTTGAGGTTTATTTCTCACTTCAATCATGGTTTCAAAAACCCCCATATTACATTTTACATCATCTCTCTCCTTTTCATGCCTGAAGATGAGAGAACAATTATGGAAAGACTACCATGAAAAAGAATAATTCCCCCTATGGTTAGGGTAAAAAGTCTTTATGTCATTAGTATCAAATGTACTAGTTTCATGATTTTAAACTGGACCACACTTTATCTATCATTTACACAAGAAAAATACATGTAGCAGTGGTCACTAATTAATGATTAAAATTGATATAAATTCTGTCATACTTTTCAAGCACCACTCCCTTATAAATCCACCCATGGTTGTTTAGACAAGTTAATATTCCCATAAAATTTCATATCCATCAAAAAATGGAAGTTTATTGTCCTTAAGAAACCTTTTTTTTGACTATGATCACAATTCCCTAGTGGATCTGCATAAGTTTCCCACAAAAATTACATATCAACCAGAGACAAATTTGTCCATATGAGAGGAATTTCCTACTTATGTATGACCTAATTCTTTTATTCCATATGTCATATCCAATATCCAGAAACCACAAAATCAAGGTCAATAAAAATCACTTTTCCATGTATGAATTCTATGAGGAAATCTTTAGTTAATGAGTCCTAATTGGTTCATTGTCTCTTCAGTCACGATCAAAGTTGTTCGACCTAAAACATTAGTAAGGATTGTCTAGTTTTCATGACTCTAAAATTCCCTCCAAAAGATACATTGAACTCCCCAGGATGAAATCCCAAAATGGTAACCCTGGAAAATTGTTGAGTACAAGCTTCATAAACCTATGATACATAAAATTTAGGAAAATATTGATAATTCGAAAAAATTAAAAGAGACAAAAATATTTTTAGGTAAAAAACCTAGAATCCTAGCTAAAGGGAAAGTCAATTTATGCCCGCTAAGCCCACATCAAATCTAGTCTAAGAAAAAATTAGTATAACAATGAAAAATGCAAAAAGTTTTTGGTTTTCCCTGATAGCCCTAACAATAGTCAAACTACACTCATTATTCCCCTAGTCTTAGGCCAATGTTTGAGCACGATTGGGTTATTTCAATTTTATTATTGGGGATCATGAGTCAAATGTTCATTCGGTTGAAATTTTCTTTCAAAATGTAGTCAATTACAAATAATTGACATTATATGAAATGGTATAGGAGAAAAAATAGAGAGAAAAAGGTTTCCATTCCATAAAATGAAATGATAATGGAGGAACATCTACAACTTGGAGTCTCTCCTCCACATAAGATCAAAGGTGGTAAAGGACATCCTAACAGACTACAATGAATCTTGACTCACCCTTTATAGTAGATTAACAACCATGTGACATGGACCATCATGTTATTCTTCCAATGTATCCCTCTATTTAGCTTCATCTAGGAAATATATATGCATTTGTTTCATAATGTCCCTAAGATCTCATCCTTTCTACTAGATGTCCTCATAATTGGCACTCGTCGATGCTAGTTGTGCCTTCATCTTATCCATGTGATCATCAGACTCTCTCAATTCCTATGATTGGGAATTCACTTGGTCTTGAATTTTTGCTGCCTCAACCTCCAAATGGTGAAATTCCTCTGTAATATCACAAAAGGTCTTAGTTCGGTGATGGGAATCGTTGAACTAATCAAGGATTTCCTCATGAGCCACAAGATCCTCTCGAGCAAGGACAATTTCATGTAGAAGAAAATGTAGGTGTCAGTAATCAAAGCCTTACAAACCCAAGTCAATGAATAGTCATCAAAAGTTGTCATCCTCATCAGAAAATTCTATAAAGGGAGTCTCTGTATAAAGAGTATAGATCTAAATATATTCCCATCTCTATATGACTTGATATTTTCTAATAGAACTTAGTGTTTGGTCCTACCCCTATGACACAAAAGGTATATAATCAGGAAGCACCATCATAATAGATGGATCTTCCCTCAGGTGAGTTACCTAAGAAAGAGTACTATCCTACAATACAGATGGTCCAACCCCTAGAGATGAATGTAAGGGGCCAGTGGAAATCTCAAGAATGTTTGGTGATGTATCATTGGGACTGACTTCAGTATGACTATAGATAGTGCCAACCAAATATATGGGGCCTGAGTCTCTCTCCACCATGATAGGGTGCGTATATGAAGACCCTTCCAAGCGCATGTGATGGTGGGAAAAATACCTCCTCAGAATAGGAATGGAGGGAGGTTGATTATCCAATAAGATTGGGGAAGGACTTGAAACAGTCAACGACTTATGAACTCATCGAATTAGTCTTCCCAATATCCGATCAGGGTAGTAAGCCACCCATAGTTGAGCATACTCTAGTAACAAGTAAGTTGAGACCACTGTAAGAGGAATAAGGAATTCCAGGACAGTATCAGCCCTCATCATCATTAATAATTGGAGGAGAATTACGGGATGAGATTCCATCGTAAACAGTGTTGCAAGGAATGATTCCACTGTTTGAAGAAATCCAAATATCCCGGCAACCCTATTAGGGGTATAAGGTTCTCAAATGGAAATCATATCTGTGATAGAAGATAAAAAATCCATCCCATAGTGAAAAAATATATGAAGGATCTTATTAAGAGCCCCTATCTACACCCATCAGTGTTCTATTAGGTGAAACATAAGGCCCGAAAGCTAACTAAGAAACCTCTCTCAACATTTTGAGCACACCATAAATGTTCAATGGTTGGGGATGAATGAAAAAGATGTTAAGAAGATCCATATGGAAGTTAAAATGAGGAAATGTTATGGTGTATTGGTACTTATAGAATGGTAAATTCTCTACTATCAAACCATATAAAAATTTTAATGGCACATTCAGATTATGCAGAGGCCTCACTTCATGTATCTTCCCCAATATATAATAAATTCAGGTAATCGTGGGGATGAATTGGCTGATGGGTTGTCCCTCATCTAAGGTGGCTTCCAACATTAAAGTGAAAACCTAGACACCAATATAAACATCACAGGAAGGAAAGATCCACCTTCTTAATAACATGATAACAAAACTAGTAAATCGATGTTCATGAGATACGTCTGTTCGGACCTTATAACCCCTAGTGGTGTATCGAGTGGCCTTGAGGGAAGCACTATAAGATATAGGAATGCGCTATGATTTTTGTGTCGGATGTGTTTAGATATGGATAACTCTTAGCCATGGCCCGTTCACTTTCAATAATAGTTATGTCCAATCCTCCAAAAAAATAAGTGGGTGGGCATGAAGAGGAAGACCAAGTAGTCTCTATACTATGATTATAAAATCCTTCACTAGTGGAGATACTTTATTATCATTTTCCCATGTATTGGCCACTAGAAAAAATTCATTGTAAATATTTCCAAAAATGGGTAGTTCCCCTCTCTTGTAGATATACCACAAATAGATCCCCACTTCACCATAAGACAAATGAAAGAGACTAGTACTTTAACACCAGTGGATGAGTAGTTATTGCAGTATCTCACCAAGTGAATATATAGAGAATTGGGATACCCACACAACTTGGAATATGTTGACAAAATCTAGTGGCGCGAAGGCTTCCAAACAATTCTGATGAACCCAAAACACCTGAGAACACTCATCGGAAAATAACCCTCCATACCATAGATCCCATTTGGAGATCCATCCTCCACAAGGATTATTTCATGAATGATTTACAATGGATAGATAGTCATGGAAAACTTATTCCAAAGATATGGTACAATGGTGTTGATTACCATATGTCCACATAGAGTCATTCAGAACAAATATTTTGTCTAGGATCAATGAATTTGTGATCTCCCCTATGGATGACATATTTTCATGTTCATACTCTCAAGATGTCTCGAGATGAAAAAAAATTCTCCATTCAACTGGTGATAGGGGGTGTCGTCCTAGAGACCAAAATTATAAAGTGGTGGAAGACTGGATAGTGGATAAGCCATTTTCTCTAAAAAAAGGTGATTTCTAAGAGTACCCTCATAAGGGATTACACAATAATGAAGGTTGTCTTAGATGTCATCAACCATATCATCCCATCTAATGTTTTCCTCTAAATAAGTTATAGAATGATACATTGTTGTATCTTTAAAGGATCATGCGAAATGTTAGTCCAAAAAAATTAAGAAGAGGATGAAAATTAATCTGCGTACTGAAGTCCCATGGATGGATTGAAGAAACCACCATCTATGAACCAATAGTTCTCCAAAGAATGTGATGCACTGGCCCACAAAGCATTGGTCAGTGAAGAAATGGTTTGAGAAGAAATAGACCGCATACAAATCTGAACTACTTAGAAACATGAATTCACAGTTCGCAGTCGATGATATGCATTTTCCAAAAATGTATGGATTAGTTCACTGGTAAAGGGTGTCAGTAAGGGAAATGGTTTACGGAGGCAAGGTGACCGATGGAATCATGAGAACACCAGGTCAGATTAGAAAGAAGGTAAAAAATGACCTGGTCCCCAAGGTATTAGTGTGGCCCCATACGGGTCCACCATTATACCACAAACTAGTTCAAGTCAAAACCACTTTATACATCGTAATAGCCTCCTCTTTGTCACGATCAAAATCCATTATAATGGGGAGAATTTTCTGGGTCATAATTTTTTTTAAATAGAATGAAAAATAATCCTATAGATTTGAAAAATTATGTAAAACAATTTGAAGGAAGAATCAAAGAAGAAGGCTGAAAGAGAAAAAATGAAAAAAAGGCCAGCTTGCGAAGGGAAACTATAATTTGTGGACATCCTCTCTGTATGGTAGTCCACACCATTATCCATCCATAAAAAAATGGTTCATGAAATGTAGAGAATGGTGTTGGTCCCCCTCAAACACTATCATTCACATAATGGAGCCATAGAAATTGGCCCCACATACCATTTTGTACGGATTAAAATAGTTTGTGGGCAAGGAAAAGAATATTACATCCCTCAAAAAAATTTATTCATGGGATATAGGTGGTCATTCTCACCACCGCGATCCATATCCCCATGGGCCTCTATTGACTGAGTCATATTCATGCTTGGTTTTTCCCTGTGGGCTTCTATAAAAGGTGTCGTGCAACCCCCCAATCCAGATATTTTGCTCTTCTATTAAAGGACCATGAGGGGGACTGAAGAAGATGAATTTGGAGAATTAAACACATCAAGATATGGGATTTTAGATCTTCTAAGGCATGAAATAAGAAGAGACTTAAAAAATATGGACTCTTCTAACTATTCCCTATAGGTAAAACATATTGGAGAACATAAAATGTGACAATATAATGTTAATTGGCACAAGGAAAACCACATACCCTTTGCAGATAAACTTCCTATGAACCAAATGATAAAATTACACCTATTAAATCCATTTTAACACAAAGATCATTTCTACATAGATGAAATCTAGCAATGTGTAGCACATCTCTATGCATATGGAACCCTGCATCACATAGAAAATCGCTACACTTATGGATCCCAGCACCACGTAGCATCATGATATGTGGACATAACTCAATGCCATTGTTTCCTCTAGAACATGTGTTCTACTTAGGGATCACTAATTCTGGACATTTTCCATTGGATATATTTATGGAACCAGAAACACCAAATAGTTCTGTATCAAAAGGGACCTACTTTCCAATGGCTGGAATTCATTCGGTTTATTAACCAATTATTCTTAAGAACACGCATTGGTCGAGATGATGGGAGGTCGGGCTCATTTCACCCTTTTGGGGGAAATTATTTCCTACTCTAGGAAACTCTTATATATTTATGATATGTTCATGAATCATTAATAATTTACTAAGCATAATGTAGGTTTCCCTTAAAATTTTATATCAATTATTAGCATCTGTGGAATATAGAATCATCTGATTGTATTCGAGGCTCTTCATAAATGGAGATATCTATATGTATTTGAGGTTCTCCATAAATGGTATCCTCTCATATACTACTTAGATATTCTTTATCCATTGTTACAATGATGTTGTTTTTAAGCCACTCAGTGGGTAACTCTAAAATTTATCATTACCCAAAGAGGAAAAAGTATTATTTAATGTTGGGATCATACCCATTAAAGGGATACCTATGTATCCTTATGAAAGGAATCATAACCCTTATAGTTCGATGCAGCTTAATGAGACACATATTACCTTTTATGATCGTGTGATAAGGACCTAATCGTACAATTTAATGTAATGTGGTAAGTAAACATAGGTGGTATGTGCCTAGTAAAATATTGGTGAGGTACTAATGCCTAAGTAGACCATAGATCCTAGAAAGGATATGAGTTTCAAATTGGGATTCTGAGAGTGTGGCCTAGAAAGAATAGGGTTGATTTTTAGTTTTTGGTTCGATTTTCCAGGAGGCTTCCAATGTATCCCACTTCACTGGGAATCAGAGACCACATAATTTGGTAAGTCTTAGGGAGGAATATGTCCCTTTGAGAGAAATAGGTTAGGTATTACTCATAAAGAGAATTATCTTGTAACAGGGTCCACGAGAGATGTCTTAACTCATGTATATTCAAGGGGGACTTAATTCAGGGTCTATTCCTAAGGAGGATTCCCGAACTAAGGGAATTAGGGTTGGACTTCTGAAGAGGATGTGAGTTGAGCTTAGGCACTAGGTGAAGGCTTCATACATATCCCAAATATGGTGGGAATCAGAGTTCTTGTAATTCAAGAAATGTGGCTGATTTTAAGGATGTTATGATCATTAAAAATCTATAATCCCATGTGAGTCATTCTCAATGTGAGAAATAAGAGAATGGGAAAGATTCAACAAACCACACACATTATCCTCTACAGATGGAAGAGACTAGGCCTATGACGAATGAAACTATGGTGATGGTGGATGAGGGCATGGAGCAATGGACCCTTCAATGTGGAATGAAAGTGAAGGTCATTAGGTCTGGCCCGAAGGGCTATGGGATTAATCCTTGCGGGATTTCCTAAAAATGGTCTCTTAGTGGAAGGATGATATCATTCCCTTTGTCAAAAGGAAATGAAATTGTGAACCATACCTTATATACCAGGGATCAGATGTTCTAAGTCTTATAGAGTAGAAGGGGGGGAGACATGTCCCGAACCATAATCCTCAAAACCGAGAACTTCCAAACACTGTTATTGGGATAAGGGTCTATGTGGTTGTAGATATATAAACCTACATACACCTCAAAAATCTTGAATCCCTTATAAACAAATGTGGGAAACCTCTGGCTGAAGAAATTAAATTCCAAATGGGAGACACAATAATGTGTCTTTTCCAAAGGCTTGGTATGTTATGATGTTTTTGTAGAGGTTTCATCATTTTTCATTATAGACAATGGAACTAAGGAAGGAGAATCACTTATATGAGTGGTTTTAAAGAGGTATTAAATGGTATCTTTCATAGGGCCTAGGAGTAGGTACCCGATGTAGGTGTACCACATAGGTATACCGCATAGGTGTACCATGTAGGTGTACTGCGTAGGTGTGATGCTTAGGTACTAGGAGTAAAAAAAATGCTTAACATAGGAAGTATAAGCCTTTAAAATATTGATATGACTTGGTAAATGAACTACAAGGAAAAAACACTTGGGTGGAGTTTTAACATAATAGCCCTAGGTGTACCCTAATGTCCTTGGAAGCATCCCACGCAGGTCCTTGCTTATGGGGATGACCTTGTGTAAATGACATTTTCTTATGGAAGGAGGCTCCTTGGTCAGATTTTTTTATTTGAAACACTGAAAGGACATTGATCTATCTTATCTTATCCAAATATATCTTATCTAATTTTTTATAAAGAAACCTAATAATTTTGAGGGACCTAGGAAAAGGAGATATGCAATGGGATCTTTGTGAGTTATTACAACTTTTTCAGTTGTTGAAATAGGGGGCCCCAAGGTCTTATTTTTAGGCAAAGAGGGGGATGATCAAAATGAATTTTTATGTGTAGGTATTTGGTGAATCTCCATTGTGTATATCTTCCACACATGGGTGAAAATAAGTCTACTTACATGTAGTTCAGTGGCATATGTCCTCAACGTAGGTCCTTAGTGAAGGGTGTTGCACATTTAGCTGGACGGGAAGGACCTGCGCCGGTCACTTGATGCGTAGGTATACTGCGTAGGTCCCTTAAACTATATTTCATTACTTCGTATAAAATTATTATATATTTTAAGTTATCCTGTGTTCTTTGTCATACTTTTTTTCCATCCTTTATTAAAAAAATTAATGACAAAAAAATCCCCCCTCCTCAGGATTGGATCTGACTGAAAAGAGGGTCTAGTCCTGATCCAATAATACGGGAAACAATTATGGAGAATTAATTATAGAACCTGTAGGTTTGAGGCGTAGCTATGTTGCATAGGTTGATGGCATAGGTTTATATTTTTGGTTAACGATGCCTATAAATACCCCCATTCCTTTTTCATTTTCTTCACCCGTTTTCTCGTACTTCTACTCTCGTTGCAAATCTTGTTTATCCAGGTCTATCATGTTGTGATCTCATGTAGGCCCCTTGAAAACTTTTTGAGGTATATAGATTTTAGGGGTTGAGATATGTGGAGTTACTTTATCGAAGGTGTTGCATAGAAGGACATTGTTGAAGAAACTGCACTATGTACCATGTCTAAGGACCTACGTGGGTGACCTGGTCGATGGAGCTGCACAAAACTTTTCCTTTTCCAAATTATTGAATTGAATTAAATAAAAATATGAATTTTCTTAATTGAATATTCAAATTTAATGAGGAAAAATTTATAATTCTCTTGTAGGATATAGATCTCTTGATGAATTTAACAGAGGAAGCTAGAGTTCGCCAAACTTAAATGAAGAAAATCGTTATACCATACTATTATGATGTGTTTGAGAGAGCCCTTCCTATGTTGGTGGAAGGATTGATTCCATACCAATGTGAATATCCATGAAGCCACTATCTACCTTTGTATGGGCATGGGATTTTTCAAGAATCCAAAATTCTGGCTTATAAGAAATATTTTCCCAAGACATGGTTTGTTCAACACCTCAACTGTCATTGTATGAATAGTACTAAAAAGGGTACACCTATTGATGATGGAATATTCCCAATTGGATTCATGCTACATCATTGTTGATTTACGATTGATATGAAGGATCATGATGTAGAGACCATGCCACATTACTATGATTCAACCTTTCATGCTTCAAAAATAGATTAATCTAATTTCTAGAAAGAAGACCATGAACTTTTGTTCTGGAGGAGGATTCAATCCTGAATGGATGTGGGAATTTCTGGTACAATAGTCTTGTGAAGATTTCCGGAAAGAGAAAATGGATGTTCACACTTATGGAGCAGTCTGTTTAGGAAAAACTTATGTTTACAAAAATGACTTCATTACTGAATTACTATATTGATGGAGTCCATAAAAAAATCTTTCCAATTGATGCATGGGGAGTTTGTTCTCAGTTTTTGGGATATCTACCAAATATCTAGGGCTCCCGTTCTCTGGGAGATGTATGATGAATTCATTCCACCAACAACAACATGGGGTGGTGTTAAGAGGACTCCACCATTAGATCATGAACTATTCCAAATAGAAAATAAATGACTAAAAGAAAATAATGATTATCCCACTAGGGCTGATATTCATGAAAGAGTGTGGATGGAAGATTCTTTAGAACCAACAAAAGAGAAGGTTCCTACTTGCAAATGTCCTACCATTTATGAAACTGCATATAATCATGGTGATTCAGGCATTTACTATATCACATTTTGAGGGTGGTGATTACATGCATTGAGGTTACAAGGATAATCACAATATATATGCAAAGGTATGCTTTGCTGGCTTCCATTCCATGTGGATAAGCATTTACTTGCTTTCAGTCTATGAGTCTGGTGGTAGTGTAAGACCAGGAACCTTTGTTATTGTATCCAAGTTGGTAGAGGGATAATATATTGGGTTTAATACCCATATATTACCAAGAATATATCACTTTTTATTTCATTTATACAATTAGAAGGATCCATTTAGACTTACATGACCATTTCAAGTATTGTGGGGCTAGATTGCAACACATTTTTGTTCATATTCAGTGTTGAATTCAGTTAGAGTCTCCAATGCCGATTTGCTCCATTTTTTGTAGAATGTTTCTAGGATTTATCATTTTAACGTACAACCTGGTGAAGTGCTGAGGGAACTGAATGCATCAGAATAATTCATGTTGTTTCCTTTTGGTAACCCACCAAATGAAACATTTTTTGATGACAGTAAAGTGGAAAATTATGAGTTGAGGGATTATATGATTTCATTTAGGGATAGTTTATTATCAACTAGGATTGGTGATTAAATTATCACCTAGGATAATTTCCCTTAAAGTTTTTCTCGTCAATTTAAATGAATTCACCAATTGAGCACTTTTCCTCCAAACTATGTTAGGAATGAGAAGCACCCAATTGTAGTCCAATAATTATGGATCTTGATGGATTTAGAGACTTCCAAAATTTTGATTATGCAATATCCATTATATAGATAAATTGGATTAAAGGATTTATATACTAAATCATAGGTTCCTTTAGACCACCATAAGTCTTTTAAAAAAGGAGTACATTAGTTCGATGCCATACAAATTTTTGTTCGTAAAAATCCTGGTAAAAGGTCTAAATCCAAATATGATGCAAAGTATTTAATGGATTTAGAACCTTCAAAATGTCATCACAAAAAATCCACCAAGAAGACCAAGGCCAGGGAGAAAACACCTCCACCACCGAGGAGATCTAGTCACCACCATCAAAAAGAGGTTACCATCCCATCTTCTAATTCTTATGAAGAATAAGGGAGGTTTGAAGAGGCCATCCAATCATAGGGTGTTGAGTTTTCTCCATATCCAACCATATCAATGATGGATTATGTGGGGAATTAAAAATCAGGTACTAAGAAAGAATTTCTCATGAACTCAGGGATACATAAAAATTTCTCTAATCCGGACTTAGAATACCAGATGAGGGTGTTATTAGAGCACCTTATGATTGTCATCCAGATAGTAATCTGGTTAAATTACATGAGCATATCATGGAGCTTGATACCTTCATATATGAAATAGAAGACCAAGTCCCCACCTCAAAATAAGTATTCGACATGATGGATCGAGGGATACATGAAGGGTTAACTATTCACCTTGAACAGTAATGTGACATTAATGTAATTACTAAAAATGTATTTCCATTTTATTTTGTTTGAATTCCGCTCCATTATCCACCATCATTAATCACAATGCTATTGCATTTTGTAGCTCGAAATTAGAGATGGAACATCAAGAAAGGTGCATGATTCACCAAAATACGGACCTATAGGCACCCACATTGACACATTGGAAGAAACCCTAAGGTCTTAAAGACTTTATCCAGGAGGTAGAAACTTGATGGAGGTAATGTCGATAAAAATTCCTCAGCTATTACCTCAGGTCCCTACTGCTAGGAGGGGTAGTAAAATCTATCTACTATCTTATAAAAAGAAACATAAGAAAGCATTGAGATTGATCCTAAGTGTACATTAAAAAATCGGGTACCTGCACTGTATTATAATATTCTGACTTTCTTTATACACATTGGTGAACATCTTCATCTTTTCATTAGATCAACATCCCTTTATTCTCTTAATGGATTAAAAACTGGTCCTTCAAGGACTGAGAAGGAAACTCCTTGAAATGTACAAATTCTTGTTGATGAATCTATTACCTTAGTAGATGAAGTGTCAATGGTTGTGGTTGTAGCTGCTCCTATTTATACAGAGAGAGAAAAGGTGGTAATGTCAGATGCAATTCTTCTGGGCCTCAAATGTTGTTTCAAACATTATTTTCTATATAATAATGTAGATCTATTGCATGTACAAAAATATACTGTGATAATTGACACTGCTATTATTGTTTATCTTGTTGGAAGGATCAAGGATCCTAGAAAATCTAAGGTAGGTTTTGGCGTCGATCCTAATTCAACAAGGCCTAATGACATTGCACCAGTTGAATAGATGATATAATAAAATTTCAATGGAGGTAATTTGGGCATCAATCAACATTTGTTGGATACCTTAAATGTAAAGGATTATATAAAATAAAATCCCATGTACACTAAAATAAATGATGATATTAATAAAGGAATCTATATTACAGGTTCCATCAAGGAGTTTGGGGATTTCAATGAGGAACTCAAAGGACACATGTTGTCATTAATTTACTTTCCATACGTAATTTTTCTTTTATCTTACATTTCATATAAAATGCCAATTTATATAGCTTTTTCTATAGATAATGTTGTGAAGACCCTTCAAGAATTGGGCATCCCACTCTATCATGCTTCCAATAACATTGAAGAGATACTAGCTAAAAATACAATGATGGGGGATGCTCTAGAGCCTATTGGTTTGGTGACAGGGAAATTTCAAGAGAATTACCCTCCCCAAAAAGTACTTTCTCAAACTATTAAAGCTGAGAATACTAAAGAGGAATCTACTCAAGAATCCAAATTATTACAAGATAAATGTCATTGAATGTCTGGATCATGCTTTTTTCTTACTACACTTTTGGAGATAACAATCATTATGATCCACTATTTAGGGCTATAATCTCCCACATTTAGGTCCAGAGGTGAATCCCCAGTGTTAGATCAAGCAACAAATAGAAGTTGAAACATCCACTACTTTGAGTGATCTAATTCCAGAATACATTCCAACTCAATGAAGTGATTTTGATTCAGATATGGTGTTGTAGGTTGATATTTGTATCATATTTAACAAGGCATGGAAAACCATTTGGAAGATAATCTCTGAGAACCCTTTGGATGAGTTTCCCCAACATTTTGGGTAACGACCCAAACATTTATCAATAACAAATACTCTTGATCTAATTAAATGTCTTATTATATAAAATGGTTATATAATGCATTCACTTCTTTGGTTTGGTGATTTTGGATTTTAAAATACCATTATGAATTTTTACCATTGCTAATATAGCCATTTAATAGTCATTACATGATTAGTATAAATTTAGGGCTTTAATAAATCCAATTTACTCAGAAAAAGGAAGCAATGGCCTCATTCAGTAGACTTTCCCCATATGAAGGCCATTTTTTGGAGCTCAGAAAGGTGGTGATGTAATTGGGATTCACTCCTAACCAAGCCCAATCCTATCTTCAACAAGTTAAGCTTGAACAAAACCACCTATGGGAGTAGTGTAAGTTGATAGAGAGTACCACCCGAGTGATGTTATTCGAGCCACCCCAAGAGTCTGTCACCATCGCACACCTTAACCCTCGGTCTTATGTGAGTATTATAAGGGGTTATATAACAAGACCTTAGCACTATTATTATGTGCATTAATTTTTTATATAATAAATAATATACATTCTTTTTATTATTGTTTCATTGTAAATAGTTTTTAAAGCACAAATATTATTTTTAGTTAATATTAAACTAAAGAATATATTTTGATAAATTAATGGATTTATGAATTAAATAATATTTTAACGAAATAATATTAAATTAGTTTTTATTAAGTATAAATAATATTATAAATTTTATGAATAAAATTGTAAGTTTTATTAAGGTTTGAAAGCTACTTTTATCAAAACCCTTGAATTTTCGATAAATGTCAGTTTTTATTTTAAAAGTGAAAATTCACATATTTATAAAATTATTTAGATAAAATGAATTTTATTTTTGGAATCAGGATGTCAAAATTATCCAATGGTTAAGTTTTCATAATTTTTTGAGACAATTGAATTTTTGGGTAAAAATTAAATACTGTTTAAATATATAATGTGTTTTATGACATCATAATGACCCAATAGTGATGTAATAAAATACTATAAATGATATGTTCGTCCAATATAAGTTTTATCATAAAAATAATGTAATTTTAGATTTATTTTACAAATCTTAAGTGGACCCCCAAGACTTAAAAAACATTTTATCTTTTTAAATTATTTTCCTTGAGAGTGTGACTCACCTCCACATAAGAAGGCCTAATATTTCAAGAATTTCTACCATTGGCCTTATAAAAATCGTTTTCCACTCTTTGGAAAAAATTATTTTCATAAAACAAGGGCTGGTTTTTGGTTTTTTTTATTTTAATGTGTGGTGTCCCAAACCTAAATAATAAAGAATTCCCTCTCCTTTTCTATATAAACCCACCCATGTTCCCACTTCCTATTCACTCAAATCCTTTGGAGCTTGTCCAACCTCTAACCTACTCTATATAAAATCTTCCCAAGTCACCCCATTCTCCCATGAAGCCTCTCTCAAGCCCCTCCCAAGCCGTTTGAATCACACTTACGAGTAGGGGATTCCTTCCTTTCTCATTTTAGCCAAGTTTCTTAATATTGTTATGTCCTTTTATTTTCAATTATAAATATTGGGGTATGATTTAGAAACTCCCCCATGATGCCCTAAGTATGTTTTAATGATTATATACCTCTTTCTCACTCATTAATTCCTCCCATGTACACCTGTTACTATGCTGAAATTCCGTAAGGAATTTCTCTCTCCTCACTTACATTCAATCCATTCTTTTGTATCATGAATCTAAAATAACATTACTACTATTGGGAAATTTATCTATATGAACCCCTTACTATCCATTTAATGTACATATGTTGAGACACCCCATTATTTTTCATCATCCATTTTTTATGAATTCTTATGTCATGTCGTTATGCTGCCGAAATTGCACCATGACTTTCCAAGCCAAAGCCATTGTGTGGTGAATACCATTCCCATTTCTGTATCAAGGGTATTCAACTCTATGCACATTTACCTATTGTTTAAAGAGTTTATTGTATTTATTTTAAATTCCTTTATAGTGTAATAAATGATTATGTTTAATGAATCCATGTTTTATGATCCATGTGGCACACTTATGCATGAAATGAAATTTTTAAGAAGGGTGCGCCCTGATAGTGCTCCAATGCATTGGGTTAAGATTGGTATCATGATACATCATGTAAAATTAAGATTTAATGATTATAATTCATGTTAAATGAGGATTTAATCATGATAATTCATGTGCAAATTATGTTTTACTCATGCTCCATGAACAATGAGCCTTGGATGTGGCTAATTCCATGTTAAGTGTTTTTGCCACATTTCCATGTTATGATAATCATGCTATATCAATCCTCTATGTTCATGTTTATTTTATTCTCCACTGATATGCCTATTTCCTAACATGTATTTTATTCTTCATTTTATACCTTGTTTACTCCCTTACTAGGCTTTATAGCTCACACTTTTCTTATACATGTCTTTAGGTTATCTCATGCAATGCTAAGTACGAGGGAATGTAGTGGTCATGTAAAGGACGTTTTCAAAAAGATGATGCGTTATATGTTTTATATTGTTATGTAATGTTCATAATCCTTAAATACATTAGACATATCAATCTTCATTGTTGTATCAGGTGAATGTTTTATGTAATAAATCATGTTTAAGTATGTAATAAAGAGAAGTGTTGTTATAATTGGTATCAAAGGACAGGTTTAGTTATTTTTGGGATTAGGATTATAAAACCCTAGTGAAAGCCTTAGAGATAATACTAAGTATAATAAAAACATCCCTATGTTTTTATGAGTATTGAGTAAGTGGTTTATCAAGAAAATATATCCCTGTCTATATATGAGCAGGTAGAGGCGGCTCTGGCATATATGTAACTTGAAGTGAAAACTCCGACAAGGAGTTTCGGGCTTGACCCGGGGTATGCTGGTACATGACAATGGGCCTTGCTGCACTCTTTGTTAAGACACTCTCAAGGGATATGCTTTGATAAATTCATAGGCTTAGTATGAACCAATATTAATTGAATTAAAAAAATACCCCTAATAATAAATGATAGAAAGTAGATCATGGATAACATAGACTGAAGACTATAGATTCATAAGTTAATGAAATAAAAGATATTTATAATTCATCCTTTTTGTTCTTGGATTACCCTTTATGTGTTTCCCCTAAAATTCATTTTATTCCATCCAATGGACATTAATAGGAGGACTCAGGCTAACAACTGATGTGAAGATCAATGTGATAACTATTCTAATGAGATTCCCTATATGATGGGAGCATGAATCACAAAATTTGTCACAATACAATCTCAGTTAACTCGATATTTGAATGGAAACATGGGTCAAGTGGAATGTTCAATCCCCCTAAGAAAGAACAAGTCTCTATCAAGAGCTTCAAGAGAAAAAGGCCTTCTACTTTTAATGGATCATCTGATCCCTCAATCACAAAAAGATGGATCAAATCCATTGAAAAGATCTTTTCCATCCTTCAATGTTCTAAACAAGAGAAGGTTATTTTGGATACTTATCATATGGAGGGTGAATCTGACCAATGTTGGACATTGATAAAAAATAGGAAGCCTAAGGAATATATCAAGGTGTTGCAATGGAAGGATTTCTTGAAAATGTTTTTCGATAAATATTTTTCTCTCACCCTCCAGATTAAGATGGAAAGGGACATCCTTGCCCTCAAGAAAAAAGAATATGAATCCATCAGATCATATTTGGGAAAATTCACAAGGCTTGCACGATATGACTCCAGTTTTTTCATTACCCCCTAATGCAAGGTTGACTGCTTCTTTGGTGGGCTGAAACCTTACCTGCAGAAAGCACTTGTGATCTGTGACTTCGAAAGCAATGAGGAAATTGTCCAATGATCCCTCAAGGTCAAAATAGAGATCATAAAATCTTAGGGTTATCATGGGGATAAGAAGCATAAGGTAGAATTAAATTCTGGTAGTCCAATTGATAAATCCAATGGTGCTAAGAAAATCCATCAACCCACTTGCCAATGGTGTGGAAAGAAACACCACATAAATTGCCTGAAGGGGATAAGAAAATGATTTATGTGTAGAAGAGAAGGGAAACTACCTATTAACTTCTGACAAGAAAAACCCACGGCTGCAACAGAGGAGATTAACGCTCTGCTCAAACCTCAATGCATTGTTCATTTCTTCAACTGCAAAGATCCCAAGTAGCTTGAAAATTAGTTCCATAATCCAAGAGTTTTTAGAGGAAACCAAAGAAATCTAAGGAAGAAACGGAGGTATTTTTCCATCACTACCACTTAATTGGACCCTAAAAATAAAGTGATGACAGGTATGATAGTTATTCATTCAAGAATGACGAACGTACTTTTTGATTCTGTTTCAATGCATTCTTTTGTATCTCAAATATTTAGTAGAACAATCTCAACACCACCAAAAATCATGGAAGTAAATATGTCAGTGTGGAAGAAAAATGTTGAAATCATTACATCCTATGAATATAACTCCTCCCCTTTCATAATCGGTGGATTGAAATTCTCGTTGAACCTCTTCATACTCCCTCTGGTGGAATTTGATGCAATTCTTGGCTTGTATTGGATTTCCTTATATAGAGACAACATAAATATCCATGAGAGGTAAATAACTCTCCATATGGCTAGTTGACCCCCGATTCTGTACAAGTTCAAGGAGGAAGATGAATCTTATTTCAAACCATCATCTCAAGCGTGCATCTTACTATACTCTGAGCATGCGTATCTGGATCAGATGCTTGATTCTAAGGAAGCAACCATCCTTAAAGACATGCCTATTTTGAGAGAATTCACTGAAGTTTTTCCTGAGGAATTTCATGTTCTTCCTCTTAGAACAAATGTTGAATTCTCAATTGATCTTATACCTGGGGCATTTCCAATATCCAAGACTCCATATAGAATGTATTTTTGCGGAGCTTGAGGAGATAAAGAAACAAGTATGGGAGAATCTGGATAAAAGTTTTATATGCCCAAGTGCTTCACCATGGGGTGTTCCAGTCCTCTTCGTCAAGAAGTATGATGGATCAACACACCTTTTCATCGATTATCGTGAGCTTAAAAAAATCACAATAAATAACAAGTATCTTCTCCCATTAATTGATGACTTGTTCGATTAGCTTTGTTGATCACTATACTTCTCCAAGGTGGATTTGCAGTCGGGATATTATGAAGTAATGGTGATGAAGGAAGATATCCCCAAGACTGCTTTTTGTACAAGATACAAGCACCATAAATTCATAGTAATGCCTTTCAAACACACTAATTCTCCAGAAATATTCATGGACTTGATGAATAATGTCTTTAGAGATTACCTCGACAATGTTTTGGTAGTCTTTATAGATAATATTCTAATATACTCTAAAACCATGGAGGATCATGATGAGTATCTAAGAACCCTACTAGAGACCCTGTGAAACGAGAATCTCTATGAAAAGTATAGCATGTGTGAGTTCTAGTTGGAGGAGGTCTCATTCTTGGTTGATATCATCACAAGCAATCATATATCTGTGGATCCATCGAAGAAAACTAATATAGAGGGATGGTCAATTCCAATATCGCAAATGAATATCTGTAGCTTCTTAGGGTTAGCATGATATTATTACAATTTGTGAGAAATTTCTCATGATTGTCAAACCCTTTTACCAAGATAACTCGTAAGGGAGTCAAGTTTTATTGGAGTGATGAATGCGAATAAAGATTCAAGGAGTTGAAAAGGAGGCCTATCACTGTGCCCATTCTCACATAAACCACAAGTGGAGAACATTTTGTGGTATTCAGTTATGCTTTGAAGAAGGGCATGGGCTGTGTGTTGATGAAAAATGACAAAGTCATTGCCTATGCTTCAAGGCAATTGAAAGTTCATTAGAAAATATATCCAACACATGATATGGAGTTGGTTGCAGTGATCTTCACTTTAAAAATTTAGCAGCATTATCTCATTGGGGATATGTGTGAAATATATATGGACCACAAAATCCTCAAGTATATATTCAAATAGAAAGAGTTGAACTTGTGCCAATGAAGATAGTTAGAGTTGATTAAAGACTATGACTGCTTAATTCATTACCACCCTAGGAAATTGAACAAGGTAGCAGATTCCCTATGTAGAAAGGACCCATTGATTCTATCATCGATGAGAATTTAAAAGGATCTAATCTTCATAAATTTGATGAAGATGGATATGGGAATCTTCAAGTATGGAACATCATCAATCCATTCACAAATGATTGCTCAACCGTCTCTTTTGGAAAAGTTAAAGGATGATCAAAATGATGATGTGGGAATTCAGAAGAAAGTGGAAGCTATCAGAAAAGGGAAATACGTAGAGTTCAATGTTAATGAAGAAGGAATTGTGAGATTTGGGAAAAGACTGTGTGTTCTATCAAGTCAGGAGATGAAGAAAGAACTTTTGGAAGATGCATATAGTTTGAATTTCTCTATTCACCTAGGAAACACAAATATGTATTGAGATATCCGAGAGCATTATTATTGGGATAGCATGAAGAAGGAGATCATTGAGTATACATCAAAGTGCCTGGTGTGTCAGCAAGTGAAGGCTAAGTGGTAGAAGTATAAGGTGATGATGCAACCATTAACCATACCATCAAGGAAATGAGAGAACATGACCATGCACTTTTTCACCAGACATAAAAAGACATCTAAAGGAAATAATGCTATCTGGGTTTTTGTGGATCATCTTACAAAGGTTTCACACTTCATTCCTATTTGGGAGGATTTCTCATTGGATCAACTGGAAAAAATATATACCAGGGAAGTGGTAAGGCTGCATGGAGTACCACTATCTGTTGTATCTGATCGAGATCCAAGATTCACCTCTATGTTTTGAATGAGTCTTCATCATGCTATAAATACTTGGATGAACTTCATTGCGGCTTATCATCCTCAAACTGATGGCTATCTGATCGGACTATCCAAACACTTGAGGACATGCTTAGAGAATGCTCAATGGACTTCAAAGGAGGATGGGATCAACATATTCCTCTTTTTGAGTTAATATACAATAACAATTTCCACTCAAGCATCCAAATGAATCCTTATGAAGCCCTTTAATGGAAAAGGTGCAGAACACCAGCGTGTTGGGATGAAGTCGGTGAGTGTATGTTGCTAGGACGTGAAATGGTCAAAGAAATGTTGGAGAAGGTGAAAACCATTCAGCAGCATATCAAGGCATCCCAAAGTTGGAGACATAGTATTTCTATAAATATCTCAATGGAATATGGTCATGAGGTATGGAAGGAAAGGGAAGTTAATTTCTTGGTACATCGTCCCCTTTGAGATTCTTGATCATGTCGGGGCTGTGGCCTATTGACTAGAAATTAAATCTACCATGGCCAAAGTACATGATGTCTTTTATTTCTCCCTCTTAAGGAAGTACATATTGGACCCTTCACATGTACTCTATTTATAGGTATTAGAGTTAAGGGATGATATTTCTTACGAGGAAAAAATATTGAAGATCATAGATTGTAGAGAAAAAGTTCTACTAAATAAGACAATGCCCTTCATCAAGGTGATGTGGCAAAACCACATGTTTGAAGAAGCGACTTGGAAATTGGAGGAAGTGAGGAAGAAAAGTTACCCACATTTGTTTTAGTGTGGGAAAATGAAATTTTGAGGGTGAAATTTTTTAAGGGGGAAGATTGTAACGACCCAAAATTTTATCAATGAAAATACCTATTGATCTAATTAAATGTCTTGTTATGTTAAATGGTTATATAACATATGCACTTATTTGGCTTTATGATTTTAGATTTTAAAATACTATTACGAATTGTGACTGTTGCTAATATAGCCGTTGAAAAGTGATCACATGATTAGTATAAATTTAGGGCTTTAACAAATCTAATTTACTCAGAAAAAGGAATCAATGGCCTCATCCAATAGACATGCCCTGTACAAATCCCATTTCTCAGAGCTCAGAAATGATGTGTTGTCATTTGGATTCACTCTTGACCAATATCAAGCCACGCTTTAACATGTTTAGCTCTAACGGAACTGCCTATGGAAAAAGTGGAAGTTGATAGAGATTACCACCCGAGCAATGTTATCGGAGCCACCCCAAGAGTCTGTCACCATTGCACACCTTAACCTTTGGTATTATGTAGGTGTTATAAGGGGTTATGTAACAAGAAAATATCACCATGATTATGTTCATTATTGTTTTATATATTAAATAATATACATTCATTTTATTATTGTTACTTTGTTAATAGTTATTAATAAACAAATAATATTTTAGTTAATATTCAACTACGGAATCTAGTTTGAAAAATTAATGGATTTTTTAACTAAATAATATTATATAAAAATATTATTAAATTACTTTCTATTATATAAATATTATTGTATAATTTTTATGAATACAATTGTAATTTTTATTATGGTTTGAAAGTTGTTTTTGTCAAAACCCATGATTTTTTTGTAATTATCAGTTTTTATTTTAAAAGTGAAAATTCATATATTTAGAAAATTATTTATATAAAATGAATATTATTTTTTTAATTAGGACATTGAAATTATCTAATGGTGAATTTTTCATAATTTTTTGAGGTAGATAAATTTTTTAGTAAAAATTAAATATTGTTTAAATATATATTGTGTTTTATGAAATCATAATGACCTAATACTGATGTAATAAAATACTATAAATTATATTTTCGTCCAATATAAGTTATATCCTTAAAAAAATGTTATTTTAGATTTATTTTATTTATTTTCCAAATCCTTATTGTACCCTCCAAGACTTATAAAACATTTTATATTTTTAAATTGTATCCCATGAGAGTGTGACTCAACTCCACGTAAGCATGCCTAATATTTTAAAACATGATGCCATTGGCCATATAAAATATTGTTTTTCACTCCCCTTTTTCAAAATACAAGGTCAAAAACCATGGGCTGGTTTGTGTTTTTTTTAGTTTAATGCATGGTGTCCCAAACCAAAATAATAAAGAATTCCATCTCCTTTTCTATATAAAAGCACCCAAAATCCCACTTTCTCTTCACTCAAAGCCTTTGCAGTTCGTCCAAACTATACCCTACTCTTTCCATAATCCTCTCAAGGAGCCCCAAGCTACCAATAATCCTCTCTCAAGCACCTCCCAAGCCTTTGGGATCACACTTCCAAGTAAGGGATTCCTTCCTTTCTCATTTTAGCCATGTTTCTTAATATTGTTATGTGATTTTATTTTCAATTATAAATATTGGGGTATGATTTATCACCTCCCCCATTCTTTTCTATTTATGTATCAATGATGATATACCCCTTTCTCACTCATTAATTCCTCCCATGGACACCCATTACCATGCCAAAATTTTGTAAGGAATTTCTGTCTCCTCATTTACATTCAAGCCATTATTTTGTTTTGTGAATCTTAAATTCCATTAATCATGTTTGGAAATGTATCTATATGACCTCCTTACTATCCATTTCATGTACATATGATGAGACACCCCATTCTCTCTCACCGACCATTTTTTATGAATTATTATGTCACACCGTTATGCTTCCAAAATTACACCATGATTTTCCAAGCCAAAGCCATTATGTTGTGAATACGATGCCCATTTCTCTATCAAGGGTATTCAACTTTATTCACATTTAATTATTGTTTAAAGAGTTTAATTTATGTATTCCACATTCCTTTATCGTGGAATAAATGATGATGTTTAATGAATCTATGTTTTATGATCCATGTGACACACTTCTGCATGAAATGAAATGTTTAAGAATGATGTGACCTAATAGCGCTCCAATGCATTGGGTAAAGATTAGTATCATTATATGTCTTGTGAAATAAGTCTTTACTCATGCTAATTCAAGTGAAATTAGGATTTACTAATGATAATTCAAGTTTAATATGGGTTTACTCATGCTAATTCAAGTGCAATGAGGATTTACTGATGCTAATTCAAGTGCAATGAGGGTTTACTCATGCTCCATGTGCAATGAGCCTTGGATAATGATAATTACATGTTAAGTGTTGTTTCCACATTTCCATGTTATGATAATCATGTTATATCAAGCCTTAATGTTCATGTTTCTTTTATGCTCCATTTATACTCCTATTTCTTAACATGTATTGTATTATTCATGTAATCCATGTTTACTCCCTTTCTGGGATTTATAGCTCACCCTTTTACTATGCATGTCCTCAGGTTGTCCCACGAAATGATAAGTACGAGGAAATGTAGTGGTTATTCAAAGGAAATTTTCAATAAGATTTTGTGTTCTATGTTTTAAGTTGTTGTGTAATGTTCCTAAGCCCCAAATACACTAGACCTATTGATCTTCTTTGTGGTATAACGTGGAGGTTTTATGTAATAAATCATGTTTAAGTATGTAATAAAGAGCAAGGTTGTCAAATTTTGGCCATATTCCATCACCCATTATCATATTTTTATTTTTTTGGATTTGATTATCGCCCAATTTATAATGTGGTGAAAGAGACCATTTTTATGTGGAAGAAAGAACAAAAACTATTGCAAGATCTTGTAAAGGCCAAACAGGTCACCAATATTGAGGGTTTTTGAGTTGCAGTATCCCATGAAGAGACAAACCATGGTGTAAAATTGGAAGAGTTCAATTGAAAAATTGAGGAATAATAAATTAAAGTTTCGAATCTTTAATAGGATGTGTTTCACCTTCAGCAATAGTTGAATGCTGCTCAAGAGGGAATTGTACAAATCCATCAATCATTAAGAGAAGCCTAACTTTAAGGGTTAACTAACATTAGGGATGCTATGAAAGCACTTCATAAAGCCAAATTGACTGCTTTCGATCAACCGGTTAATCTTCAACAAGTAGTTGATAGTGCTCATGATGTTGTTCAACTAATGAAGAGTCATTCTGAAATATTCTTGTAATATATGATATAGAGGCTCCATTATATGAATGTTCCTTCTATTTTAATATAAAAATGAAAAGTATTTTTCCCCCAATAATATATATGTCTTTATCCATTCTTTCTTTCTGTAATCATAATATCAAATCATATTTTCATAACATTTCATCTTTACATTTGATAGATCATAATTACAATGATAGGGATGTGGGAACTCTAATTTTTTACCTAATACATGAATCTTATTAAGTGTAGTTTTATTGTTTCTAGGGTCATATGGACATCCTTACAAACTTTATGACTTTTTACTTTTTATTTCTCAATATTTCCTAGACAATACAATGTGTAGGTCTATCAAACTCAGACTTGATTTTTGTCTTAGGTTCCCTTTACGGGTTTTCCACTTGGTGAGTGCTATGTCTCTTTTGGTTGGTAGTTTAAATCCATGAATGTCGAACTAATAAATCTAATTTTTGAGGTCAAATAGATTTGATGATGAATTTTAAGATTATAAATCAAACAACTCATGATGGCTAGGAATATCTTGAATATTTCATAGATACTTCTAAGGGGAATCTTGATTCATGATTTTGATGGTCACTGAATCAAAAAATTTAAGTATAAGAATAAAAGAGGTCTTTTCTAGGAATAAAGTTACTGATATTTGACAAACCCATTATGGGGGCTATATTATGCAAGGATAGCTATGGAATATGATGAATATCAAAATAGTGGTATACTTAGGTTGATAGGCTCATTATGTAGGGAATTGTTTTGCAAGAACAACTAGGGAACATATTGCTTAGTCATTAAAAGGAGTTCTAAAGAATTATAAAATTTTACTCATGAAAGAAAAACAGGGGTTTAAGATTTGGATATCTCAAGACCACAGTGTGTGGATTTTCAAAGAAATGATATATAATAAAAAATATGTAATCTACGATGACATTATCCATGAAGAGGAAACCAATCCTACACAAATTTGGTATATGAACTAGGGAACATTTGGTCAAAAAAACTGTCTGATATCATGTTGTGCAGCTTCAAGTCATGCATTGTGGATATTAGAGGGATTTATGTCAAGATCTTTAGTTTTGAATAAAGGTTTATGAAACTCTAATTTCTTGGTAATTTTTCTGGAAACATGCTACCATATTTAGGTATGGAATGGAATAATTATAATCTGTTATTTGGGAATTTTCAAATCCGGAGAATGATAAGGGAAAAGGGCTAAAGGCATTAGAGGAAGTCTTTTCCAAGAATGAAGTTACCTCTATTTGAAAAAACTGTTATGGGGGCTATATTATGTAGGGCCAAGAGGGGCATGTTATGTATAGAAAAATAGTAGAATATTTTGGCTGATAGGCCTGTTATGTGGGCAACATATGAGAGGCCACCTAGGGACACATACTGCTTAGTGATCCAAAAGAGCTATCACGTATCATAAATTCTATTGAAAAAAGCCAAAGAAAATTTATGGATATTCATATTTTCCAAATCATATAGTTTGGTTTATGGAGAAAAGTATATGAATAGATAAAGAGTATTTCTATTCATGATTTACAAATAAATATAATAATAGACTTTCTATGAAGGTTTGATCCAAATGTAGAAAATATGGTGTCTGTAGTTTTCAGTTTATATGACTAGGACCAAAATGTTATGGATAAAATGAATGATATGTGGTCAAATGATCCATTGTTATTTTAGAATGATTTGGAAAAGTGAAGGAAAAAAGTTTAAACCATAGTCTTAGAGTCTTCCGGCTTGGGAGAAAGGAAAAGAGAAAAATAAGAAACTGACCACCACTTTAAAATATGGGTTCATGCATACCATCATAAAATATTTAATGGGATAGAAGAGGCTTCTCCCAATACTGAGGTTACAGTAATTTAAAAAACCCATTATGGGGTTTGTATTATGTAGGGCCAACTAGGGAATGTGTTGCATATCCAAATAGTGGCATCCTTTTCTTGATAGGCCCATTATGTTGGTGACTTATGAAAGCCCACATAGGGGCACATACATGATAATCAGGAAAAAGAGCTCTTAGGTATCATATATTCTACCACCAGAAAGAAAATAATGATTATGAATATCTAAAAGTTTTCAATATTTGGAGTACGAATTTTGAGTAATTGAAAATTAAAAAGAGAAATATTTGGTTCAATATTGGCCATGAGTTTGGTGTCACTTACATTGATATGACTCATTTGTATAATGGGGATATCTTTTGTTTCATTAGTGTGATATGTAAGGAGAGGACCCAAAATAATGGACTATTACATATATTTTAAGTTGTATGTGAGATATGGGGAATTTTATTTTATCCCAAATCTAGGAATAATATTTGTGACCTAGTTTTCACTACGTATCTCAATAGGATGAGAATCAAGCCACATACAGTTCTTATAGGTCCATGTAGTTTATCATCATGCAATGAAGACTTTAAGTGACTACGATGTGAAAAGGAAAATTACATGTAGACTAGGGGATAAGACCCAAGTGTCGCTACGTATCTTACTAGGGAAAGAATAAAGACACACATAGTTCTTAAATAAAGTTTAACCTTCTCAAATTGAATTCACAAGTGGCTGAATAGTGGGGGGTTCATTGAATACAGGTTCATACATACAATGAGAACTCATATTTATCCCCTCATGTAGATCTGACACATACATGGGATAAAATAGGAATTAATTGCATGATGTCATGGAAGCGTCCAAGATTGAATGTTTTGACATCACTACGTATCTCATATTGATGTGAATCAAGCCATATAAAATTCATGAGGATTCCAATGCAGGTCTGATCCATAGATAGGGAGTGGGGGATTTTTCTTAATTGTGGATCAACCTGAGATAGGATATCCGAGTGTTAGTACATATCTCAATATAATTAGAATCATGCCATACATAGTTCTTTGTACTTCCATGGAGTTTATCATCATGAAGTAAGGTAAAATACGAACTGACGTGAAAATATAGAGATATTATTGCTGGGACTAGGTTTAAACCCATGCATCAATATATATCTTGTTAAAGCAAGAATCAAGCCACACATAGTTCTTGAATGATTCTCTATGAAGGTTTGATTCGTACACAAAGGGAATTAAGGGAATTTGTATTTCATTTTAGTTATTGTTGGGCCCTAGACTAGATATATTGGTGTCATTACATATCTCATTGGAATAAAAATCAATCCAAATGTAGTTCTAGAAGAATATTGTAGTCTAATGTCTTACGATGCGGAAGTAAATCACCTGATGTGAAGGAAACATTGTGGCTAGATCAAGGGATAAGACCCATGTGTCACTATATATCTTATTAGGGGTAAGAATCAAGACATACTTAGTTCTTTAAAAGGGGTCCCTATACAGATCTAATTCAAACATAGAGAGAAATGGGGCCCATATGCCACTAAGGAGTAGCAAAGATGTGTTTAATTCTTAGGCATGCAAGCTACCCATTTTTCAAAAGAACCAAATGGAAATCTATTTTGTAGTATCTTGGGGATTTGTTAACATCAAATGATAGAGATGTTAATGGTACAGTTTAATGTCATCTTGTGAGGAAAAATGATGTTGTGCAGTTTAACATCATGCAACAAGGACAAAGATGCTACACATTTTAATATGGTGAAAAATTGATTCATATGGTTCCTATGCTATTTAATGTCATGCAACTATGAAATAACTCTGTGTGATTACACAAAGTAATTCTTAAAGAATATTGCATTGGTTGGAGTTGTAATAAATTCACTGTCTATTGATATTAGGGAATAATCTCCATTAGAGTGGACATTATGTATGGAATAAGGTCCACCACACTTTGGCTCATGTTTTGTAGGATTCTTTCCTAGTATCACTAGAGTTCTATGGACTAATTGTAAGACCCCAGGACACCCTGAGAGGGGAGGGATGAATCAGGGTGACAAATTTTTCTTTTAATGTGATGGATCTTGTTCCCACATTGGTAGAAACTTGTTAAACTTGTATGATGAATATGATCAGAAAGAAAACATTCACATGCATAGAGATGATAGAACACATTTTACTTGGTTCACCACTAAGGGATACGTCCAAGGAGCATATGCCGACAGATTTTCAGTTGTACCAAATTCCACTAAACTTCACTATCTGTGGATCAGAAAGGTTCGGGGACAATCACTCTGTCCCGGGCTCACTGCCTTTACAAAAGTTTAGGGATAGCTCACTGCGTCCCTCAGGTCACTCCCATTGACTCCCCCGGGATACTACCTTTGGTGAAGTCCCACTCAGTTTATAGACATGAAGGTCTCTTCATCACCGCTAATGAATTCATCCTATGTTGTATGCAGATGCTTTGTTGAAGTCCAACTTTCACCCGAAAACAAATCTCACTTTTCACCAATGGTATCAGGCAAACTTTCAGCTTTTTCACAGCCCCATAAAGACCGGCGTACTTCAACTACACCTGGCACACTTCTCCAAGTCGGCGCGCATGTTTCAAATCCAGTGTGAAAGTCCAAAGTCGACACGCAATTCCACCTCAAACACTTGCGCGACTCTCACTTCTTCAACATGAAACTTGCGCGACTCACTTCCTTTTATGCCCAAACCAATTTTGGCACACAACTGTGAACTGTCATGCTTTTTCAAATTCTGGCGTGCAAGTGTCACCACACCACCTTCATGACACATTCTTCACCAAATCCAAACTTGGGCAACTCAACCCCTTTCCCCCCAAACCACCTTGGACGCGCAACAAACAACTGTCGTGCAACTTCAACTTGCACGACCAACCACCATTTGCGTGACCACTACACCTGCACGACGGTAGCTCTAAATTTATCTAATTCTGAACTTCGTACCAAATGAGGTGGGGTTGACCTCTATTTATAGGCTTTTGGATAACCTGTGTGACAGCGCGCAAGTCATCCCTTGGTGCGCAAGTTTCGGCGCGCATGTTTCTGCCGCGTAAGTCACTTGCACGACCAAACATAAAACTTGAGATCCCTTCTCCCTTTGCCACATTTTCATGTTTTGATCTTGAAAAACATATGCCACAGAAGTTTCTTCTCCTTCAATACAACGACATGCAAGTCTCTTGGCCAAAACCACTTTTCACAATTTGTCGATTTTCAGGACCAAAACTTTTGGCAAACACTGGAAAAAGGTTCCACCTTCAATCCTGTTATCTACTTCTTTTGTATGATCACTTTGCTGGCACACATTCTGATCTTCCACTGAGGATTGACAACAAACACAAACCATATTCCAGTTCATGCATAGAATAGCCATGGTTCCAACAATCTCCCCCTTTGGGTTTGTTGGAAATCACCAAATAAATTCAATAGATCACCATCCACTTACAAACCAAAAATGAAAGAATCAAATCAGCCAACACTCTATGTCTACATGAGCAATGCACAATGTAGAAAATTAGAGATGAAGCTTGAATTGGGTTATCATGTTTTAGAATTCTCAATGACGCCCAAGTAATTTCCTTACAGTTTCACAGAAGCATTACATGTCAATGACATGCCCGAATTTATTCCTTTCTCCCCCATTATAAATAAACCCAAAGACTGGTAATTGTTCATTGTTCATCACAAAACTAACCCCTGGATAGTATCTCCCCCACAAACCTACATCACAGCTATAAATAGATAAAAATCAGTTAACATAACTAGGGAGAGTGGAATTTTTTAACCTTCTTATGCACTGAGAGGTGGTTGAACACTGATGTTCAACCGATGCTTCTCAAACACAGCTGTTGACAGTGGCTTGGTCAGGATATAAGCCAATTTCTCATAACTTACTACATGATCCATTCTAATCACCCCTTTCTCAACTTTTTATTTGATAAAGTGATACCTGATTTCAATATGTTTCGTATTAAAATGTTGAACAGGATTCTTCGTAAGATCAATTGTGCTCTTGTTATCATAGTAAATCAACCTTGGTAGTTCCACCTCATCACCAATATCTGTTAGTTTTTGCTTCATCCATAGCAGTTGATTGCATTACTTTGTGGGAGAGATATACTCAGCTTCAGTAGTACTAAGAGATGTACTTTCTTGTTTCTTGCTCAACCAGCCAACACATTTATTCCCAATATATAATGCACCACCACTGGTGGAATTTCTGTCCACAACATCGCTAGCCCAGTCAGCATACGAAAATGCTGATAATTCACTATCCATTCCTACATAAAAGTATAAGCCACAATTGTGAGTACCTTGAATATACCTCATGATTATTTTTACTGCTACCATATGTTCCTCCCTTGGAATACTCTGAAAGAGGGCTGCAAGACATGTGGAAATGACAATATCTAGCCGTGTCGCTGTCAGTTACAATAGGCTCCCAATGATCCTCCTGTACATGGTGGGATCTATAGAGGTCCCATCCTCATGATTTCCAAGTTTAGTTCTAATTACAATCGGAGTTGACATTGGTTTGGAGTCTTGCATATTAAACTTCTTCAGCAACTCTCTTGCATACTTTTCCTAAGAAATGAAAGTTTAATCCTTCTTTTGAACCACCAGCATCCCCAAGAAATATGTGAGCTCCCCAATCATAGACATCTCAAATTCTGATTTCATATGATTGGAAAATTCATCCACTGATTTCTACCTGCTGGCACCAAATATGATATCAACAACGTAGACTAGAACCATGAAATGATCTTTTGGATAATTCTTCACATATAGATTGTGGTCTACTCATCCTCTTTTGAATTCTAGATTCTTGAGATATGAGTCCAGCTAGAAATACCATGCTTGTTGTGCCTGCTTCAAACCATATAGTGATTTCTTCAGTTTTCAGACCTTTGTTTCATTAGTACCAAGAACAAAACCCACTAGTTGTTCAATGTTGACTTCTTCTTCGAGTACGCCATTAAAGAATGATTTCTTGACATCCATTTGATATAATTTATATCCTCTTTGAAGTTCCATGGCAAAGAAAATCCTGGTTGACTCTAGTCTAGCTATTGGAGTAAATGTTTCTTCAACTTCAATGACTTCAATCTTGGAGTATCCTTTACATACCAGTCATGCCTTGTTTATAATAACACTTTCATGCTCATAAAGATTTTTCTTGAAGATACATTTTATACCAATAACATTATGACCTTCGGGTCTCTGGAAAAGATCCCATGTCTGATTCTTGTCAATCTGATGTAACTCTTCATTTATGGAATTCACCCATGATTCATACTTTGCGGCTTCTTCAAATGAAAATGGCTCCACAAATGACAGAAATGCAGATTGAATGTTATTCCTCATCCTCCTTGTTTGAGTGGGTGCACTCCTGTCCCCAATTATATTATATGGATCAATATCAGGTCTACAATTTCTCTTGTGCGGTTCAGTTGTATTCTCTCTAGCCATAGTTTCTTCTTTAGATTCTTCTTCTGAGTCAACATCCTGATGTGACTGCCGAGTGTTTTTTTACAGCTTCTATTTCTAAATTTGTTTTTTCTCCATGTTCACATTCCTCTTCACTTTATATCACATTAGAATATGACGTCCTTGAATCATTTGGTGTTTTCTCTAAAATTATCATAACATCACTGCTTTCCACAATCCTTCCTAATATCTTGGTGAAACACATGTAGGCTTTGCTGTTCATTGAGTATCCAAGGAAAATTCCTTCATCTGCATTGTCACCATACTTCCCCTGATTTCCTTCTTTGTTTCTAATGTAGCAATTAAATATAAAAACAATAAAGTATTTCAAGGAGGGCTTCCTTACATGTCACAATTCACATGGTTTCTTCATCTCATCCATATAAAGTCCTGTTCGATTTTTAATATACACTGCAGTTTGAACAGCCTCTTTCCAGTAATGTCATGGAATACGACTATCAATCAGCACATTTCGTCCCATGTTGTTCACCTGTCGATTCCTACGTTCTGCAACTCCATTTTTTGGAGTTCTCATAGTAGCCACCTCATGTTCTATACCATGTTTCTCCAGGTAATTTTTAAATTCAATGGACGTGCATTTCCCTCTATTGTCAGATTGCGACACTTTGATTGTCTGTCCAGTATCATTCTTAACGATTCACCAATATGTTTTCATGCGGCCAAGTACTTGTAATTTCCTATGAATGACCATTACACATGTCATTCTACCATAATCATCAATGAAAAGGACAAACTACCTTTCTCCATTAGTTCTAGAAACATTTATCAGCCCACATACATCTGTATGAATTAGATCAAAAAGATGGGATGCCCTTTTTTCTTTGGCCGACATGAACTACAGACCAGCTTCCCACAAATGCAAGCATCACAAGATTTTTTACGCTCACACTTCAGGTTGGGAATGTCCATGAAAATCATCAATTTTGATATTTTCTCCATGTCTTGTTGATTGATGTGTCCCTGTCTCCGATGCCACAAATTTTCTTCTTCTTCAAAAGTCATGTAACAAACATTTTTTTAATATCAACCTGATACAAGTTTCCTTCTGTTCTGCGTCCCTTCATAAGTTAATTGCCTATCCTTCCCTTGATAGTGCAGCCTTTCTGATTAAAAGTAACTATAAGCCAAGAGTCATAGAGTTGAATCACACTAAGTAGATTAAGACGTAGTCCATCTATATAAAGGATTTCAGCCTTCTTTAGCTCTCCATTAGATAATTCAATACTCCGACTGCCTTTGATTTTCAGTTCTTCATCATTCCCAAATCATACTGTTCCATCAAACATTCTTTTGATATCAGTTAATAGGAAAACATTACCTGTCATATGAGATGAACAACTGCTATCCAGAATCCAGGTACTATTTCTTTTTGTAGCTTTAAGGGCCACCTCGGCAAGGTTGGATTTCTCAATTTTATTCATTTCTTTCCATGAGACATTGGATTGAGTATAGAGAACTGATGACCTTTCAATTATCTCTTCCATGTTCATAGGTTCTTCATAGTTGAATTCTTCTTTGAGAGGAGAAAACTTGTTTGAAAGAGCAATACTGTCTTGCTGATGAGACTTGAGTTGTCTCGAACTTCAGTATGAGGAGTCCATGTCCCTTCTCTACCTTCAATTAACAGCCTTATGACCAAAGTTATAAAAACGAAAACAATATCCATAGAAACTGTTTCTTCTATAAGAATTAGGATATGAAATTTTTCTCGTCTGTTGTACTCCTATATCTTGTCCATTCAGATAGATTCTTGCCTCTTCGTAACAAGACATGGTGTGGCCCAAATATCCATAGAACTGACACTTCATGAGAGGAAATGTCTTCTCACTTCTATTTATCCTCATTTCTTCTTCTATGGGATAATAGTATGAGGGATCCTTTTTCCACGAGGCTCGAGGATAATCTTCTTTTCTTCATTCAGATTGAATTAGGGGTTTCTGTTTCATCCCTTCAAAAGACTTTCCCACATCACCCACTTTCAGCTTGCCTTTATTTTGGTCACATTTATTTGCATCATTTGTCGATTCTGCCGGACAACCAATTCCACTATTTCCCATGCAGGCTGGTCTTTGATCATTTTAGAATCTTTTCAACTCCATTAGAGCCACTTTTTTCTCTCTCCAATAGCTCAGCATCTGAGAACCTTCCAAACTGAATTTTCTTCCTTGATTCTATTGAAATTGAATCTTTTTCAAGCTTACTCCTAATAGTAACAACTTCCTCCTCACGACGCTCAGCAGTCTTGGACTTTTCCTCTAGTATGGAGGTGAGGTCATTGATGACCTTTGTTTGCTCTTCAATTCTCAACTTTAGGTCCACTACATCATCATTACTTTCAAGAATTTTAGACCATAATTTCACCAATTCTTCCAGTCATTCAATTTAAGCTTCAAGTTGATCAACATATTCAGTTTATTCTTCTACAATTGATTTCCACTTATCTCAACTCTTACATTTAATCTTAAGCTTACTAAAAACATCCTTAAGTTGCAACTCAGAATCTACACTAGTTTTCAACTAAATTTCTACACCAATATCTTCTGATTTTTCAACAGTGTCCATAATGGAAGCATGGTTCCCAGTTTAAAATTATAGTTCTTCTTCATCACAGAATTCATTATCATTTTCCTCTTCTTCATAGACAAAAATCTTTTTCAGAAAATTCTTTCTAGATTCTAAGTATCATTTATTGAAAAACATTTTCTGAGGCTTCTCAATGTTTTCAGTATCACTATCCTCATCATCGATCTTTCTTAAGCACTGAGAAGCAATGTGCCTGAATTTTCCACAATGAAAGCAAGCCAGAGGTAACTTCCATTTGAATTTCCCTTTTCCCTTCTGGAACTTGTTGGCAATGAGAGAAAGAATTTTTTTCCGCATCATCTTCACCACTACTATCTTTTCAAATTTTCAGTTTCTCCGTGGATTTGAATGCCATTTCCTTGCTTACTCGTGTAGTAGCATCTTTTGGTTTGACTCTAATTTAATATGCGACTAGGATGATCAATATATTATCCAACGAATGTTTGGAAAGATTTATTTCCTCAAGGGCAACACCTTCTTAATATTTTATTCACAATGTCAATGTCTTTGATTTCTTCACCTAGACCCCAAATTGCTCCAACCACTTCAGTAATTCGATTGAAGAAGTATTCTGTATTCTCATTAGGATGCATCTTCAGATCATCAAACCTATTCTGTGGGACTTTTAGTTTCACCTCCTTTACTTTGTTATAACCTTTATAAATATTTTCAATTTTATCCCACATGGACTTTGTTGAGGTGCAACTCATTACCTTTAGATAGATCTGATTAGAAAGGGCTGCAGTGAGAGTATTCTGCACTTTAGCATCAACATCAAGAATTTTCCTATCGGCATCAGTCATAGCCATCCCTGTTGGATCATTAATATGAATATTTTAGACAGTGGAAAAAATGACTTCCATTCCAAGGGATCTTAGATGAGATCTCATTATATTCTTCCAGATCTGAAAATTCCTTCCATCAAATAGAGGGACTCCCCTGACATTGACTGCATTCTCTATGATGACAAAGGATAGATTCAACACCAGAAACCTCTCTCTGATACAACTTGTAAGACCCTGGGGCACCCTGAGAGGGGAGGCGTGAATCAGGGTGCCAACTTTTTCTTTTAATGTGATGGATCTTATTCCCACATTGGTAAGAACATGTTAAACCTATATGATGAATATGATCAGAAAGAGAAAATTCACATGCAGAGAGATGACACAATACTTTTTACTTGGTTCACCACTAAGGGCTACGTACAAGGAGCATACACCGACAGATTTTCGGTCATACCAAATTCCACTAAACATCACTAGATGTGGATTACAGAGGTTCGAGCACAAGCACTCTGTCCCAAGCTCACTACCTTTAGAAAAGTTCAGGGATAGCTCACTGCGTCCCTCGGGTCACTCCCGTTGACTCCCCCAGGCTCACTGCCTTTGGTGAAGCCCCTCTCAGTTTATAGACGTGAAGGTCTCTTCATCATTGCTAATGAATGCATCCTCTGTGGTATATAGAAACTCTGTTCAAGTACACCTTCCACCGGAAAACAAATCTCACTTTTCACCAACGGTATCAGGAAAACATTCAACTTTCACGTAACCCCAAAAAGAATGTCATACTTCAACAACACCTGGAACGCTTCTCTAAGCCGATGCACAAGTTTCAAATCTGGTGCGTAATTCCAAAGCCAACGCGCAAGTCCATCTCAAACACTTGCATGACTCTAATTTTTTTTCAACACCAAACTTGCGCAACTCACTTCCTTTTACGCCCAAACTAATTTTGGTGGGCCCCTGTGAACTGTCGCGCTTCTTTAAATTATGGCGTGAAAGTTTCACCACACCACCTATGCGACACCTTCTTCACCAGCTCCAAAATTGGGTGACTCAACCCCTTTCTTGCCCAAACCACCTTAGACGTGCAACAAACAACTGTTGCGCAAATTCAACTTGCACGACCTACCACCACTTGCGCGACCACTACACCTACGCGACGGGAGCTCTGAATTTCACTAAGTCTAAACTTCGCACCAATTGAGGAGGGGTCGACCAATATTTATAGGCTTTTGGATTCCATGCGCGATGGTGCAGAAGTCTTCCCTCGGCGCAGAAGTTTCGGAGTGACAGTTTCTGCCACATAAATCACTTGTGTGACCAAACATAAAACTTGGGCACCCTTATCCCTTTGTCATATTTTCATGTTCTGATCTGGAAAAAGATATGGTGCACAAGTTTCTTCTCCATCATGAAAACGGCGCACAAGTCTCTTGGCCAAAACCACTTTTCTCCATTTGTCGATTTTTAGGCCCAAAAATTTGGCAAACATTGGAAAAAGTTCCACTTTCAATACAGTTATCTGCTTATTCTGTATGATCACTTTGCTGGAACACATTCTAAACTCCCACTGAGGATTGATAACAAACACAAACCATACTCCAATTCATGCATAGAATAGCCATGTTTTCAACACTAATACCAATTCTCCTTGATAAAACGAGTGGAGGAGAAAATTATTGTTAAAATATCATGTTATTCTCTTCTGATAGACTTCAAACTAATGCAATGAATGAAATCTATTTTCATATAATCCATAAATATCATCAAATAACTTTTGATACTAATCATCTGTACATAACTGATCACAAATGGAAACTCAGAGTGAAGGAAATTGAATTTCAATAGTAAAAACTGCTTTTGTCAAGTACAACAATGAATATGGGGTTAACCATGTTGTGGTACGAGTAGTAGTCCAATAATCCCACAAAGCATGCAAGAGATTATCTAGCCAATATTTTTTTTGTCATTATCCATCACCATTTCGAGTATATTTGATAGGGTATTATTGAAAGCCTTTATCTATCCATTGGATACTACAAATTAGAAATATGAATAGTTGGATATGATATTGTGCTATTGATATAGATTCGTTAACTCAATATAATAGAAATTGTTTCTATTTTCTATCAATATGGTATGAGGAAACCAAATATAGTAATGATATTAGCTTTGGAAAAGCTATAAATGTTTTTTTACCTGAATTCCTTGAGTGGTATTGACATATCCTATTTGGAGAAGAAATTGGTAGTAGTAAGAATGTACTTGAACTGCTTAGTCGTTGCTGGAGGATATGGTCCAACAACATCCATTCCCCATGTGGAAAATTTATAGTAGTATTTAACTATATATAGAAAATTTAGGGGTTTATGAATGAAGTTGGCATGCATCTGGTTCGGATAACACTTCGTAATGAAATTTGTGCAATCTTATTTATCAAAGGCCAAAAGTATCCAATCCTTCATATTTGATCATAAATCCTAGGCCCAAACTGGTGAACACCACAGGATCTTACATGAACTTATTTCATGATAGTTGTAGTTTTGTCCCCATCAATGCATCTAAGAAGAAATCTGTTAAAGCCTCATCTATAAAGGATATTTTCGTGATTTGGGCCATCAAAAAGAGTGAAATTAAATTCTCATCACCATATCAATTCTCTTTTAATTCTATCCAGTGGAAGTACCCCATTTTGAAGATAATCCATGATTGGTGTTATCCATCCCATGGTATGAACATATGGATAATAAATGGGACAAATTTCATTTATTTCCTCCATTATTATTTGGAAAAGGGTGAAACCATTCAACGATGAGGAATGACAATTACTATTTCATCCCGATTTGGATCTTTGAAGGTTATGGATGCATTTTCCAATGCATCATCTTTGGAATTTTGTGACCACATGATATATGATAATGTTGTATCTGAGGAAAATTCTACCATTAATCCTTGAAAATAATCATTTAGTGGAATTAGTTCTTATTTTATAATGACATAATACCTATTGATTTGTTTGATTAACATTTCTGAATCACCTTTCACGTCCATGTAATCCACTTGTACTTGGAGTGGTAATTCCATGCCTGTAATGAGAGCTTGATATTCTGCCTCATTGTTGGTACCACCTTTTGTTAACAGATAATAATATGGAAACACTACCTTATTTGGGGATATAATCAGAATTCGTATCCCAACTTGTTTTGTGTTTAGGGTCTTCCATTACCTTCCTCGTTGGGATTCTAAAATCACCATTAAAGTACATTTTCCAAATTTGAAGACTTTCCTGAATAGAAAATATTTCTTCATCAAGAAATTCAGTACTCATTGATGTATATATCACTGATGGGTGTGTGTTCAGTAAGAAAGCCTTCTAAAGCCTATCATTTTACTAGTTCATGAGGTAAAAATTGTTTATCGAACTATAACCTAATAACTGCCCATAGTTCCAGACGTCATATAGGACTAGGAAGAATAAGAAAAATTTTGAGTGGTTTTTTGTTAGATACTAAGTGGACCTCATGATGCTTCATGTAGTGTATCAATTTCTGAAATGCAAATATTAATTCTAGGAATGTTTTATAAATATTTGAATATTAATTCTATGCATTGAGCATGGTTTCACTAATATAGTGAAGGATTATTTCATTCCCATTATCATTCATTTGTTCAAGGAAGGTTCCTAGTGATCAATCCATGGATGTCCCATAAAGAATGAGTGAATTTACTTCAATAGGGGGCCTCAATACCAATAGGCTCAAGAGTTATTTATTTAGGGTATCAAATTCTTATTGGTAGTAATTGTTCTACTGATATGTGACCCCCTTCTTCAACAATTTAGTGAAGGAAAAACACTTTCCTTCTAATTTGAATAGGAATCACTATATATTGGCTAAGTGCCTTTGAGCCCTCTCAATGCATTCAAGTTTTGAGGATGATAAATTCCAAGGATATACTTAGTCTTCTAGAAATAAACTTCGGTGCCATGTTAGCATATAAAAAATAATGAGAAATTTTCCTAAGGTTACCCTGAAATCACATTTTGAGGGGTTAAAATTCAAATTATACAGCCGAAGATTACATAATATATTCTATAGATTAGTTAAGTGATTAGAACATTTTCTAGACTTAACCAATAGATCATCCACATAACATTTCATGAATTTCCCCAAGAAAGGTTTGTAAATGTGTATCATTACATGTTGATACGTCTCAACAACATTATTCATGCCAAAAGGGAATTACCCAATTGAAAAATATACCATGAGGGGATCTGAAATCTATAGATTCCTCAACTTCTAGGGACATTAGAAATTTTTTATACCAAGAGTAACCATCAATGTAGGATAGAACTTCATATTTAGATTTTGTATCAATTAAAAGTTCTGTGATTGGAACTGGAAATTTATCTTTGGGACATTATCGGTTGAGATCTCAACAATCAATGAAAACTATGATTTACCCATGATTATTTTTCACTAGGACAATATTTTCCCGCTATTTGGGATATTTAACCTCCCTGATAAAATCATCTTTGATATTCTTGTCGACATCAGCCTCAATTTTGGAGGCATGAGTTGGGTGCATTCATCTTGCTGCCTGGTTAAATCCCCAAAGATCCTTTGGAAAACCCAAATGATGGGTGGAAGAGTAAGGATCAAGGCCTAGGATTTCTATATAGTTCTACGAAAACAAATCTCAGTTTTTCTTTAGAAATGAAGTTTACACCCCCTTTTCTTCAAAATTTATGGCCACACTAATCAGAGTAGGAAATATAACTTCTTATGTACCTAGATTTATTTCTATGATTTCATCCAAAGTGGTGGAGACACCTTCCTCAAATAATGGAGGAGAGTCCCTGATGTCTTCTTTTTATTCCTCTTCAACTCGCATCACTTATTTTGTCTCTTCTTGAAGGGTAGGCAATGAGGAAAAACATTCAGAGCTAGGGGAGGAGTCAGTATTTGGAAATCCTGAAGAAGAGGAAACCATTTCTGACCCTACTGATGATGGAGGGTCTTCCTAGAGCATTTAAAAGAAAATTGTGGGCTAGGAATCTTAATAATTGTCATTATCTATAAATGAAACAACTTCTTCTACCCTGGATGATGAAGTAGAGACTTTCTGAAATTTAGCAGATGGATTGAAGACATCTCCATTTAGGCTTCCATCACTATTTGGAAAATCAATAATTTCCCCGAATATGTCAGGATCAATTTCTAGAATTGACATTATCAAAGCTTCTAAATGAGTGCTTGGATTTTGGTCTACCCTTTCAATTTTATTGATAGAAAGCATGTAATATTCACTAATATTCTTGAATGAATTAGCTTGGATATTTTCTAGACCATTCAGAGCATTTATTATTGTTATATATTTTTCCATGGACCGTGTTCCCTTTTCATGATAGAACACTGCCTCAATATACTAATATTGAAAAAGTTTTGAACAAGGCCTTCTCACCATGTAATTTACCAATTTAAACATTGAAGAAATACTTGAGAAATTGGTGGTATAAAGAAGGACTATACAAATTTTTATGTAGAAAAGTACTTCCAAGCATAACGATGACAACAATTTCTTTCCAGAATGTCCTGAAATTTCAATTAGATACAAGATCCCGAAACTGAGTTCTAAGTGTAAATTTCACATAGAGGTTCCTTCTCATTCTTTTCATAACCTTGAAACATCAATGTGGAGGGATATTAGTCAGATTCAGTGATACCTAACTGGAAAATTATACATATGGAAATGAGGTTTACTCCTAATCCATTATCAATGAAGGATCATTGATGTCTGTATAATTAACTTTTCTAACTAAATACAATGTTGTGATTTTCCCATGTATGAAATCATCCTCATATATGTCCATGATAGATATATCTACATGAAATTCTGCAATAACATTCTCTATAATGTATACCTCAACATTAGAAACCTCAGTTTCAAACTCTTGAGGACATGAAAAGGTCTCAATACGTGTATTATGAAGATATTTGGGCAGATTTAGAGCATCCGTGATTGATGACTAGGTAGTTAATTGGTTCGGTTTCTACAAATCATCATACTTCTAGTCCAAAGGTATGGGTTTCCCAGTATAGAGATGTGGTTTTCCATGTACCTTGTAAGTTGATGATCCTTATGTATATGGACCATTGGTCGAGGTAGAAGTTAGAAATACTTATTCTCTTGGTTGACTAGGCTGACTAGATCTTCCCACCTACCATGAAGGTTATGGTATAGCCTCTAATTGGTCTTCCGAGATGATCACGGAAGGGTCAATCCTATCATGTGTTTGAGAATTACCTTGTTCTTGCTGAGCCCCCTGAAGAGGTCTCACTTGAGTTTCTACTCTATAAACGGTTTGAGCAGGGGTGTAATTAAAATAGTGCCTTCTAGTATACCCATGTTTTCCCCTATATCATCAAACTTGAAGACTTCTTCCCCTAGTTTCCTAATCAAGTACAAGGAATTATGGTTCATAATCATAATCATAATTTGTGTAGGGGTATGTTAAGTGGATCAAATTAAGGGAAGTGAAGATCAACTCCTCATATGAGGATGATTCTTCTTGATAGGTTGATTCTTGTTATTCCGTTTAGAGGGGCAGTGCCAATGCTTTTAGATATATGGATTGAAATATTCCAAATTCAATTAAACATTTGTCCTTAACCGGAGCTCATATTCTTATGACATCTCTTTATCCTCCTGAACACATCACTACCTTGAGGATTTCCCTTTGGAGGTTTGATATTTTTTATCATGATTACTTGGTTATAGTGGAAGTGGTGGGAGGTATAGTGGGTTGTTTCAACTATGTTCATATAATTTCACGAGTTCTATTAATAATTTTCCTGACCATCAAATCATCAAACTTCTATACATTCTTGCTTTTGACTACCTTCCATTTTCCTACTTCCTATGGATCGGTAATAGTAACACATTCTACCGGGGATGATTAAAATTTTAGTTTCACTTGTTTGGAGTCCTCCATATTGTTTAGGAGATCTTTGAAAACCAAAAAAATATTGGTTGGGGTGCCTCAACATTTGATGGAAGGGATAGTAGTTTGGGAGATCCTCATATCTATATTTTTCAGTTTCTTGGGCCTTGGAAATTGGAATAAGTTGTTTAACAAGGAAAGAATAAAGTATACACAGACTTGGTAATTTATAAAACAACAGACCTTGTTTTTTAGATCCTCAAACTATCTCTACCTTGGAAATTTTTTATTATATTGACACGGCCGTTGTTGCTACTGACACTCAGGTTGTGGATCCCTATGGTATAATGATCACTTTTAAATATAAGTAGGTACAAGTGCTTGATTGAGTGTAACTGAAAAATCATATGCTTTTTCTATTCTCCTTCTAATATATGATGTGATTACTCAATATTTTTCTCTAGTCTCTATTAGAGAGTTTTAAACTTTGTGAGAAATCGATGCCAAATCCTGAAACCATCCTTTATATTTCATAGGTATTAAATGTTTCTACAACTCATCATGGAGGGTTGGAACAAAAATAGGCAGAACTTCTTCCAGTGGGAGTGATATATTCATGGAATATGTTAGTCCTTTTCACCGAGCAATGAAATATAAAACTATTTCATTCTCTCTTTGTTTTCAGTTTATAAGATCGAATACTGTTGTGTTCAACAACATTGAACTAAATTGGAAAAAGGAATTTTTGATGGAATTCTTACTATCTCAAAATCTATCTAGAATATAAACTTGTGTGCCAAATAAAAGTTTTCCACTGAAGTGATTGAACAAAACATCTGAGATTTACTGATTCTTTTTTGAGGGGTCCCAATCATAGTATCATAATAAGAAACTAAACACATCAAATACTACTCCAAATCTCGAAAACCATTAAATATTGGAAATGTGATATTCATAATGTTTAGGGGGGGGGAGGAATCCAATCTACCCATTCAGGGTAAGCCTTCTTTTCTGATTGTATCGGTGCACCCCATCCTTCAATAGCTTCCTATCAAGTCATTAATGAATCAATGGTATTAATAATAATTTGAGGAATATTTAGCTAAGATGGAACTTGTACATGTACTAAAACTGGAGCCTAAACTGGTGCGACAACTAGTGGGACCACAAGTGGTGGTGCTGCTGGAATTTGTCATGGCTACCAATGGGGGAAGGCCTATAAGGATGAACTTGACCATGTTATGGCTATGTACCCAATGGATATAATTCATTATCCACATCTATAGTTCCAACAAACACTCTTTTCTAAGGATTTCCAACTAGAAGAACAAGTTGAGGATCTTCTTGTGGAGCATTTCTGATAGGAAAGATCCTTTAGAGAAACTCTGTATTGAGTCTTCTCAACTCCTTAATTTCCTCCTCCTTATAGAAAAATATTTCTTCAAGAGAAAGAGATTGACCTTCCTAAGGGGGAAGGTGAGACATAATTTGACATTTTCCTCTCTCCGTGTTAGGTACCTTGTGAAAATGTGGAAGTGTATTATTTGAGGGGATGCCTTGATCCCAGGAATGCCTTTGATTTTTGGTATGCAAAACTCCCTCATTTTCTTCAGTATGGACTATATCAAGAACAAGAAATTCCTCTTATGATTCCCCTAAACTAGACTCATTTTTTGAAGGATCTTCCATAATGGAATTAATGAAATTCTTAGCCACATAGTGAATTGATGGCATTCTATTAGTGTCTTTTTGAGATCGAATTCTTTTTCATTGTCCAAAAGACATTGTAAACCCATTTTTTTGCTCCCTAGGAACTATTTTATGGGAAATAATCTAAATGTAATCCTCAAATAATTCATATGTTGATTTACTTTTTTCCTTTTTTTCTTAATCGGTAGAAAACATACTTCTGCTGAGGAGGGGATTGTGGATGTAAAAAATCCCCACATCCCTGAAGACTGGGAATGTTCCTATTCTTCTTCATGAACCCATAAGGATCTATTTGTTGAATCCAAAGGTTGGGTTAAAAAAATCCCCAGCCTTGTGGAATGGGGTGGTTTTTGATTTTCTATGGATGATATCAGTGCATATACTCTTTTTATTTTATGAATTATTGTCCAAGCAATGGCTGGGTGCATTATCTGACACCCAATAAAATCAACTATTTTGGAAGACCATTGTTCTATTTTATAAATTTGTGAGATCTGATGTATGACATCCTCTAAGTGTGATAAATGTTTTCACAATCCCGATGTAGAAGCATCTCAATAGCTTTCTCTCTTTGGGAATGACTTTGGTGAAAATATATTGAGGTCTGTTCTTGTTGAGAATCTTCAGAATTTGTATGTTGTAGTCTGAATAAGGTAATAACATTTCATGTGACCACTTTAGATGGGATTTGTTGTTATTTGAGTGAAGTAAAATACAATGCTTCATGTGTACCCCATCATTTGATATGAAATCCAAATGGGGGTTTCCGTGATAAAATTGCATCAACCTCTATAATACATTGAGGTATTCATATTGACATGACTCATATTGATTCTTTATCATTAGATGTCAAGAAAACTGCAGAGATTCCAAGTCAATTTGGAACTGAAACCCTTCCATTACCTTAAAATGATTTTTATATTTTTCATAAATTAATATTTTGTCTTTCAGATGACGATGTGTCTTCCATATGTTGATGCAGATATCATGAATAAAATCTTCTGCCAATATCTCTATAATTTTGTATTGACAGGTTTCCAAAGGCCAAAACATGACTGATATTTCACCATTAGCCATTTGTTTTCTCATATTCAACATATCATCTTCATCTTTTTCTAGTGGTTTCTCAACTTGTTCCTTCCAGAGTGGACAATTACTAATTGATTTATAACAAGTAATGGAATCAGTTGGTGTCGCCTCTACTACATTAGAAGGAAAATGATCCAAGGTGGTTTGGGAGAATGACTATCTCCTTGTACTATCTTCTGGATAAGAAATTATTTCAGCTCCCAGTAACAAGGAATTAGAAATGACTAGCCTTATGTTATTAGTGCCTCAAGATAAGAGGGTTTTCTCATCACTACATTTTAAGTTGGAGAATTTTCCGGACAATGCGTAACACTACTGCTGGGAGAACTTTCATAGTGAATGTAATCATGGAGAGGACCAACATGGTGGATAATATCAATGTATAAATCCTCTTTCTCCCTGTTCTTCTATCCACATGAAGGGAGGTCATGGATCTAATCCAGAGATAGGATCTCAAGATTGAACGAATATTCATGAATCATTATTTCATGATGAAGTGTACAATGGAGAAAGTTATAACTACTATTACTACTCCCATAATTTGGTAATGGGAGGGTAGGATCATGAGATGCAATAGATAAATGTTTGAGGGAATCAAGAACTCCTACACTAAGATGTTCCATATCGCAGATCAATTCCTGATTCTCCAACAGTGCGTCATGAGACTCATTATTAGACACCATCTTACAGGTAGTTAGGGCTACTTTTTGGAAAAAGTGGTTATCATGAAAAAGTGTATACAATTGCTTTGGAGTGGCTATCGTAATATACTAATTATCTCCTATTGGAACAAGTTTATGTGTATGATATGATTGTTCATATGATATGAGAGAGTACGCCCCATAACCCTTTTGGATTAGAACTAAGGTGCGTATCTGTTCTAAGATGGCATGATGATGAGTCATCCCAGGTATGGGGATAGAATTATGTGTATATCACTCTGGTATAGCTAAAGTTTCCATTATGATATTCTGGAAAGTATCAAGAATATTGGTAGAGATTTTAATATTACCTTTCACCATTTCCAAAATGTGCATGGTGACTTTAGCTACCAGAATAGGAATAAACATCCATTACTCATCTAGATTTGTTGTATGTACCTAATCTTATACTCCCTTTATTGACAATGGATACTGACAGTACTCGTGCATGCGGGAAAAGAGTTGAGTCTGCCCCAGGTTTATCATTGGAGGTTTCTGACTAACCTCTTTGGGTGTTTCCAAATGAGACTATTGGCAGGATTTATGGATTCTTGTAGGTGTATGTGTTTATTGGAAAATTGCCACCACATTTGGTTGGTGGGATTCACTGAATGCATCCAAAAGAGTCTACCGACTACATAATAGATTGTAAGCAGGTGTACATGCCTGATCATGGTACTCTATCAGATTTGAATGGAAGCATTGATTAGGTACTACTGTATAAGTATTCCGGCTGGATCAGTTAAGGAGGATGGGTGTATCTTCCCGTTAACTAGTTTCCACTATAACGGGTTGATGGACTCCTTTAGAGAAGGAAAATGAAAGAACCTGCTCTATATTGGATGGTTTTTGTCCCTGATGGTTCTTCATCCATTCCTGGGTTTGAGGGACCTAGTCTAGAAAACCAAAGATAACACCCTCATCATGTTGAGGGTTTGCTGCCATGCAACGTTGGTAGAAGTGATTGTTGGCATAAGCCTTCAGGAAGGATCCTTTTGTATTTGTGATGAGGCCATGGGTGGGATCTTTTTCAACCTCATTAGAATATGGGAGGGATTGCTGATCGAATTATAGAGATATTCTCTTAAAACTGGTGAAGATGGTGGTTGGCACCATCTGCATCTGGACCACCAATCATCATTGAACAAACGAATGAGGATTATTCATGATTTAGAGGGAATTTTGGGAAGCCAGAAACTTTGGGATAGTACTGTGTGGATGGTAATATCATACCATGCATTAGATACCCAGTTTTGAAGATGATGAGTTGGTGATGATGTCCTTAGAGCATATGAGGATCTAGCTTGAGCAGCAGCCGAGGCATTCATGGGTGAAAACTATAAGGGAGCCATTTGGAATGAAGAGAGTTCCTGGAAAGAATGTTCCTATATAAATTAAAAATTCATACAATGAACTCTAGTAAAGAAAAATATTGTAGATGAACACATGCATGATTGATTCCCTTGTTGGACCCCCATTTATCAATTGATAGGGGCTTAACAGATGGGAGAGACTATCATCTTGGTTAAGGATTCATGTTGGGTTCACTGTTTTTACCACCTAAAACGTGTGTTCTTATTAAGAATCACTAATTTTGGCCGGTTTCCATCATATTTATTTATGGAACCGAAAAAACATAATTATTCTGTATCCAAAGCGACCTGATTTCCAAAGGTAGGCATTTGTTTGGTTTATTAACCTAAAATGCTTAATAACTCACATTGGTCGAGAGGATTGGAGGTTGAGACCATCACACACTTTTAGGGGGAATTATTTCCTACTCCAAGACTCTCTTATATAATTAAGATATGTTCATGAATCTTTTTTAAATTACCAAGATTAATGTAGGTTTACCTTGAAATTTTCAATCGATTATTAGCATATGTGGAATTTAGAATAATCCATATGTATTCTGGGTACTTAATCAGTGGAGATATCCATATGTATTCAATGTTATACCTAAAATGTTATCCTCTCATATACTACTTATAGATTCTTTATCCACTGTTACAAGGATATTGGTTTTTAATCCACTTAGTGGTGTACTCTGGAATTTGTCATCACCTAGGGATATAAATGTTTGTATTGATGTTGGTATCATTCCCATAATGGGATACCTACATATCCTCGTGAAATGAATCATAACCCTTATAGTTATGTTCTACTTAATGGGACACATCATACCTTTTAATGTCATGTGATAAGGATCTAACCTTACAATTTAACATCATGTGGTAAGGACATCTAGGTGGAGGGTGCCTAGTCAAATCTTGGTGGGGGACTTATTCTTAAACAGTGTAAGGAACCTAGAAAAGACATGAGTTACCAAGATGGATTATACCGCATTAGGAATTTTTCCTAGAAATAATAGGGTTGATTTGGAGTGTTTGGTTTGAACCGTAGGGGGGCTTCCTATGTATCCCCCTTGGACGGGAATCAAAATCCACATAGTTTGGTTGGTGTTGTAGAGGAATATGGACCTTTGAGAGAAATAAGTTGTGGATTACTCCTAAAGAGTACGACCTTGTAACAGGGACCACGAGAGATGTCTAAACTCATAGAGATTCTAGGGTTACTTATTTTAGGGTCTATTATTAGGGAGGATTCTTGAACTAATGGAATTAGGGTTGGACTCATGAGGAGGATGTCCATTGAGCTCGGTCCCTAGTTGAAGGCTTTCTATGTATCCAAATTATTGTGGGAATCATAGTACTAATAGTTAAATAAACGAGGTGGATTGTGAGAGTGTTATGATCATCACAAATCTCTAAGCCAAAATGAGTCATGATCGATGTGATAAAAAAGAGGATTTGAATGATTCACCAAACAACACACTTTCTCCTCCACTGATGGAAGAGGTTGGGCCTACAATGAAAGAAGCCAGGGTGAATGTGTACGAGGGCACATAGCAATGAACCTTTCAATGTGGAATAAAAGTAGAGGTCATTAGGTCTGGCCTAAAAGGATAGAGACTTAATATAAGAGAGATGCCCTAAATCTGGTTCCGTAGTGGAAGGAGGATATCATCCCCTATGTCAAAAGGAAATACAAATGTAAACCATACCTTCCATAACAGAGATCAGAGGTTCCAGTTCCTAGACCCAAGAAGGGAGGAGGGGTACATGGCCCGAACCCTAATCCTCTAAACTGGTAACTTCCCAACATAATCTTTGGGGTAAGTGTCTTTGTGACTGTAGATATACATACCTATAGACACCCTAAGAATATGAAATCCATTATGTGAAAAATTTGGGAAACCTCTGACTATAGAATTACAAAACCAAATGGGATACAAGCCGATGTGTCTTTCCAATAGTTTTGGTATGTCAAGAGGTTTTGGTGTAGGTTTCAACTTGGTCCCTTTCAAACAAGGGATCTAATGAAGGATAAGACCTACCATGAGTGGATTTGAAGAGGGCTTAAAAGGTAGCTCATGTAGGGATGAGGCTTAGGTACCCAACCTATGAGTAATTTGTATGTGTACCATATAGGTGTACTACATAAGTGTGTCATGTATGTCCTAGGAGGTACTAAATAATGATTAAAAATGGAAGGTTAAGGCTAGGATAGTTTGATATTCCTTGAAAAATGGACTACAAGGACAACAAAACTTTGGTGGAGTTTTAACATGAACACTCGGAGTGTCCCTTGATATCCTTGGAAGAATCCCACATAGTTCATTTCTTAAAGAGAGGATGTTGTGTAGATGACCTCCTCTTATGGAAGGAAGGTCCTTAATTACATGTTTTCTATTTAAAACTCTGAAATTACCTTTATCTAGATTATCCCATCCAATTATATCTTATCCCATGTTTTAGAGAGCTACCTAAGAAAATTTGGGGGACCTGAGAAAAGAATCTACACAATGGGAGATTTGGGAGTTCTTCTAACATTTTCAGTTGTCAAAATGGGGATCCCAAGTGTCCTATTTATAGGAAAGGAGGGGGTTAGTCGAAAAGAAGTTTTCTAAATAGGTATTTAACATATCTCCATAGTGTAGATCTTCCATGTATGAGTGTGAAAAAGTATACTCCTGCATAGGCTTGCTGCGTAGGTCCTCATCATGTGTCCTTGGTGAAGGGGGATGCGCATTAGACTACATGGGCATGACCTACGCTGGCCGCTTGATGCGTAGGTGTATGTTTCGCACGGAATTCAGGGATGACCTCGTTGATTTGAGATTCAAACGTTCCTATCGGTTTCTAGAGGGTTTGTTCGTAGAACCGGAAACATCTAATGATTCCACATCCGTTTGGCCCTACTTTCCAAAGGTAGGCGCTCATTAGCTTGTGGACTGATAAGGCTTAGGAATTTGCATTGGTCGAGAGGATGGGAGGTTGGACTCATCACACCTTTTTGAGGGGAATTATTGTCTACTCCGGGACTCTCTTTATATATTAAAGTTATGTTCGTGAATCCTTATTACATCACCAAGTATAAAATGAGCTTTCCTTTAGTTTTAACAATCAATGATTAAATATGTAAGAAATTTAGAGAATCTTTTATATGTATTCGAGGTTCTTCATCAATAGAGAATCATCTGTATCTATTTAGAGATTCTTGGTCAGTGGTATCCTTCAAAACATTTATATAAAAGTCTCTTGGTCATTATGATGACTAGGCTGGCTTTAAATCCACTCAGTGGGGCACTTGAAGTTTATTGTCATTCAGAAGGACATGGATTATTTCAGAATTGGGGTCGAACCCATAAATGGGATACCTACGTATCCTTTGTTTTTGAAAAGGAATCAGAACCCACGTAGTTCGAGTAAGGGAGTTTGACGTTTATTATTGATGGCTCAAAGAAGGATTTCATAATTAATTTTACACTCTAAGCTCACGTGAGTCATGCTCGGTGTGAGAAACAAGAGGTATTGGTAAAAATTAGACAATTGTGCCATGAAAGATGCAATCATAAGAAATGGTTTGGGGATTATGTATGTATGATTTCCCAGATAGATGAAGGTTTAGGATTTACTTTTAGAGAGAAAATCCAGGAACAGGGTCCATAAAGGTATATGTGCTTCATGGAGATTTGAATACTATAACTTGGGACTTATTCCTGAAAAGGAAACCCAAATTAGGAGAGGATTGATAACTGGGTTTACTCCAAAGAAGGAATCCCAGATCAAACGAAAATTAGGACTAGTTAAAGAGAAATTAAGGGACTTGGGGATTACTCCTCAAAAGGATGCCCAAGATTATGACTGGGACTTATTCTTGAAAAGGAGGCCCAGGTTAGGGGACTTGGGGCTTACTCCTGAAAAGGAATCCCAAGATTATAACTGGGACTTATTCCTGAAAAGGAGACCCAGGTTATGAGATTAAGGTTTGGGGCTTACTCCTGAAAAGGATGCCCAGATTTGGGAATTTTAAGAATTTGGGGATTACTCCTGAGGAGGATGCCCAAGTTTGGAGGACTTAGGACTGGGGATTATTCCTGAAAAGGAGACCCAGGTTAAGGATTCTGTCTTCTTAAAGGATGAGGTTGAATGAATGAACTCTAAATCTTTGGTGACATAAAGATGTATAAATCACTATGTTTTGAGAGATATTCCACAGAATTCCTTTCAAATAAGGAATTCAAATCAAGAAATCATGCCATAAATGGCTGTGAAGAGTATCTTGAAGACTGAATCTTGAATAGGAAAGGTGAAATGGATTAAGAGGGGTAAAATGGGCAATATTTTCACCCAAAAAAGGTAGGGGTGTGCAATTCTTGAAAGGCTCCCAAGTCTTACGTGGGCGCGTAAGTATTGGTCGCACAGGTATACCTACGCGACATGTGGGGTACTTGCGCGATTTTCAACCAGCATTAGAATACTTGAGAGACTCTTTATTAAACCCTTTAGAATCCTCTTGAGGTTCTTCCAGAAAAGGTACGCGCAAGTTCTATTGAAGGAATAAGGCGGCGCACAAGTGTGGTCACTTCCCTTAAGGGCTGACCACTCAGGCGCGCAAGTGTTGATGAGTTTCAACACTTAGGCCTTCCTCCTTCTCTTTAGATCTTCCGTTCTAGGTAATAAATTACCTTAGAAGTGTTCCAGAATCTTTGAGAAGAGACTTGGGCGTCGGGAGCTTCAATCCGAGTTTCTGGAAAAAGATCATCCCGAATGGGGGGCCCACAGGGTCTATTTATAGGAAGAAGAAGACCCCGAGCTGTTACCGGGCATTTATCACTTAGGTCACGCAAGTCACTTGCGCGACCATAAGGGCGTCGTGCAAGTGGACTTGCGCGACAGTGATATAACTTGTGCGGTGCAGTTGCTTTTGATCCTTTGTTCATGCCTTTGTCGATTTTTGATATTTCTTCAAAGGATGAATCACTTTGGACTAAGGTATTTCCCTTTTTTCAGTTGTTAGACTCTGTGACGGAAAGGAGCGTCAACAAAAGTCCCCCCTCAGAGTTGGATCCGGAGAGAAAAGAGGATTTGACTCTGAGGTGAAAAGAAAAATAAGAAATCTGGCAGTTTAAAGTCATGCATGTCGGACATACAAAGGCTAATGTTTAAGGTCGAAATAGCTTTGACCGAAATGGATTAGAATTGACTCAATTCCTTGACAACTCATCTGAAAACATAGTACCATACTCAAGTATGAGGGAAAATATGTAAGCCATGAATTTAAGAATATTTTAATTTGAGGAATGATATGAAAGAGAGCTAAAAAGGAATTAGAAGAAGTAGTTTCCATGAATGAAGTTACTATTATTTAACAAAACCCGTTAGGGGGTTGAGTTATGCAGGGCCACCTAAGATAATTGGCTGCATGGTCAAATAAATAGCATCTTTCAGCTGACAAGTCTGTTATGTAGACTGTTTATGCAAGGCCACCTATGGGCACGTGCAGCATAGTCAGGCAAAAGAACTCTTAGAAATTTACTTTCCTAGTGCTAAAATCCAGTGAAAGTTTATGGAGATTCAAATTTTCTAAAGTATAGAGTTTGTTGTATGGAAAGAGATACTTGAATATGGAGAAGATATTTTCAGACAAGATTATCGAAGAACTGGATGAATATCACTCCTACGAAGGTCTGACCCAAACGTAGGGAAGAAGAATAAACCATAGACTTGAATACTTTCAGATCATGAAAAAGGATATGGGACAAATCTGTTAAGGATGGCTATTTTTTTGCGGATCCCTACATACTGTTGTTTAAGACAAATAAGGACAAAAGAGGCATTCTTCCCAAGAATGAAGTTACCATCATTTAACAAACCCATTAGGGGGTTGAATTATGCAGGGCCACCTAAGGGAATTGGCTGCATAGTTAAATAAAATAGTATCTTTTGGATAACAAGTCTGTTATGTGGACTGTTTATGCAAGGCCACCTATGGGCACATGCTGCATAGTCAGGCAAAAGAATTCTCAGAAGTTTGACATTTTTGTGACTAAAAGTCATGAAAAGGGTTATGAAGATCTGAAAATATTTAAGGTTAGGATTATAACACATAAAGATGGGTATTTTCCAATGTATATACAGATACATAAATCAATGATAACCATAATCATGTTGTGGCTGGGTCCTGAATTGAAATTTCGGACTTCACTACATATCTCATAAGAATGAGAATAAATCCATACGTAGTTCTTGAAATGCAGTTTAACATCGTGCATGACGAAAATATGAGAGATATTAGTTTAGGGTCATAGAGTTCGGACCATAATAATGAATACACAGTGTGTGTTTTCATGAGGACTTTTTAGCTAAGGGACTGAAAGTGAAATTTGGGGTTAGGCCCAAAAGACTTGGGGCTGGATTCGAGGGATACTCTAACGTTCCTACGTATCCCATATGGATGGGAATCAAGCCCACGTAGTTCTAGAACTACCCTTTGTACAAATTTGGTTCGTACATGTGAAGGGTGAAAGGGGACTTTAGTGCAATGATGGTTTAACCTGAGATAAAAAGTTTAGGTATTACCATGCATGCACGTAGTCTTTTGAAATGAAACATGATTGAAAAATCAATGTCAATAATAGTTCTCTCTCAAATGAGGAAATCAAAGAGTATTGTAGTTTATTGTCGTTCCAGACAAAAGTGTTGCATATTCTAACGTCATATAACAAGGACGAAAGTGAATCAATGTAAAGATATTGATTCCAGGGGAGGTTTCACGAATCAAAATCATATGAGATGGTGGTGAACTGATGTGAAGAGATTGTTTTTGGGCTTGAACCCTGGGAGGTTGCCTACATACCCAACCTGGAGGGAAAGGATCAAAGTCCGTGTAGTTCAATTAAAGAATGAATTAATGATCAAGTTGTTCAAGGGGACAACGATCTAAAAAATGTTGTTGGGACTTACACATGGTTAGCGGCCCAAAGAGTGTGTTATGGTTGAGGTTTGCTCTAATCTCATGTGAGTCATACTCGGTGTGAGAAACAAGAGGTAACAACAACCTTAATGATGCACAGTTTAATGTCATGTAGGACATATCAAGGGACTCTGCAGTTTAAAGTCTTGCAGTTAGGACTATTGGTGCTGCGCAGTTTAGCGTCATGTAGCAGGGACAAAATAAAGTTTAATGTCATGTAGGACATATCAAGGACTTTCTGTATAGTTTAGCGTCATGTAGTTAGGACGACAGGGGGACTGCGCAGTTTAATGTCATGCAGTAAGGACAAAAGAGTGCATCATTTTAACGTCATGTTGGACGCATTGGGGATTTTCTTTTTACAGTTTATGTAGTTTAACGTCTTTCTGGATGTAAGGGACTTTTAAATAGTTTAGGGTCATATGTATGGACCATGGATGGTTCAGTTTAATGTCATACAGGACCATGGTGTAGTTTAAAGTCATATGGGAATTTTTAGGGAACTTTTTCACGGTTGAATGTCATGTGGGACAAAGTTGCAGTTTAAGGTCATACTAGACCATTGCTGTATAGTTTAACGTCATATAGAAAGGACGAACTGGTGCTACACAGTTTAGTGTCATGTTGCAGGGACGTCTTCTTTTCTACAGTTTAACGTCATGTTGGACGAAAAAGGGACTTTCCTACAGTTTAACATCATGTTGGACGAAAAAAGGACTTTCCTACAGTTTAACGTCATGTTGGACGAAGTTGCAGTTTAAGTTCATACTGGACCATTGCTGTATAGTTTAACATCATATAGCAAGGACGAACTGGTGCTGCATAGTTTAGTGTCATGTTACGGGGACATATTCTTTTCTACAGTTTTAACGTCATGTTGGACGAAAAAGACTTTCTTACAGTTTAACGTCATGTTGGATGCAGTTGCAGTTTATGGTCATACTGGACCATTGCTGTATGAACCAATTATAAGAATCTTGGTTCTAGGGACCATATTTTGTGTTTATACAAAATATTTCTTTAGAAATCTGGCATTGGTTGGAGTCGTGATGAGTTCTCCATCCATTGAGATTAATGAATAAGCTCCATTGGAGTAGACCCTATGTACTGAATAATGTCCTTCCCATTTTGGATCAAGCTTGGGAGGTATATTTCCTGGTATCATTGGAGTTCTGAGAACTAATACCAATTATCCCTGAATGAATGAACGAAGATGAACTTTTTTGTTAAAAGCTCGTGCTATTCGATTCTGATAGATTTCCAAGTGGTGAAAAGTGCACAATCTTTTCTCATCTAACTGTTCCAATTCATTCAATCGCTTTTGGTATTGCTCATCTGTAGATAACTGATCAAAAATGGCTACTCTATGTGAGGGAAATTGAACATCAATTGGAAATACTGCTTCTGTTCTATATACCAACGAATATGGAGTTGACCGCGTTGCATTGCGGGTGGTAGTCCGATAAGCCCATAAAGCATGAAAGAGTTTATCAGGCCATGACCTCTTCTCTTTATCCACCATCTTTTGAAGTATATTTTAAAGAGTCTTGTTAAAGGCTTCTATTTGGCCATTGACCGCTTCATGATACCAAGATGAATGGTTGGATTTAATGTTGTATTCTTGATACAATTTCTTCACCTTAGAAGAACAGAAGTTGGTGCCGTTGTCCGTAAATATGGTATGAGGGACACCAAATCTAGTAATGATGTTAGACTTGATGAAGCTAACAATGCATTTAGAACTGACTTCTTTGAGAGGTACTGCCTCTGACCATTTGGAAAAGAAATCAGTAGCAGTAAGAATGTACTTAAACTTCTTGGTCGTAGCTGAAGGGTAAGGTCCCACCACATCCATTCCCCATGTGGCAAATGGCCACGAGTATTTAGCTGTATGAAGCAAATCTGGAGGTTGATGAATGAAGTTGGAATATAATTAGCATGAATGACACTTCTTTGTGAAATTAACACAATCTTGTATCATTGAAGGCCAAAAGTATCCAAGACTTCGAATTTGATCAGACAGTCTATGTCTAGACTGGTGGGCACCACAGACTCCTGCATGCACTTCTTTTATGACAGCCATTGTCTCTTCACCATCAATGAATCTGAAGAGAACTCCATCAAAACCACGTTTGTAGAGAATTTTCTCTAAGTGGTTTGGGCCATCATAAAGAGTAAAATTGACCACACGTCGCCAGATTTGTTCTTTCTCAGCTCTATCAGGTGGAAGTGTTCCATTTTTAAGGTATTCCCTGATAGGTGACATCCATCCTGTAGTATGACCATATGGTTCAGGAATGGGACTAATTTCATTAATTTCCTCTGTTCTGGCTTGAACATAAGGTGAAATTGCACGATGATGGGCAATACTGATGGTTGTCTTGTCCCGATTTGGATCTGCTAAAGCTGTGGCTATATTAGCCAGTGCATCAGCTTGAGCATTTTGTGATCTTGGGACATAAGAAAATGTCGGTTCTAAAGGGAATTCTGCCATTAACTTTCTGACGTAATCATACAAAGGGATTAACTCTTCTTTTCTGATGGCATAATCCCCATTGACTTGTTTGATTACCAGGTCTGAATCACCTTTCACCTTTAAGTGATTCACGTGTGCTTGAAGTGCTAACTCCAAGACTGTGATAAGAGCTTGGTATTCGGCTTCATTATTGGTACCACCTTCCCATAATAAAAAGTAATAAGTTAACAATTCCTTATCTAGAGAAATGAGTACAATTCCTAAACCAACTTTGTTGAATTTAGGATTTTCCATTTTCTTCCCTGTTGGACTTCTGGAAGCACCATCAAAATACATTTCCCATGTTTGAGGATTCTCTTGAATAGAGAAAACTTCCTCATCAGGGAGTTCAATATCTGAAGACGTGTCTTCCATTGATGGTTGTTCAGCCAGGAAATCAGCCAGAGCTTGGACCTTTATTGCCTTTTGAGATACATACTGAATGTCGAACTGCTGCAAAATAACTGCCCACCTTGCTAGACGTTCTGTAAGCATTGGACGACTAAGGATGAATTTGAGCGGATTATTGCGAGATACCAATTGGACCTCATGATGTTGCAGGTAGTGTCTCAGTTTCTGAACTGCAAAGATTAATGCCAGGCATCACTTCTCAATACTTGAATACAGGGTTTCTGCTTCAATCATAGTTCTACTGAGATAGTAGAGGCTATTTTCATTCCCAGCATCATTCTTTTGAGAGAGAAAGGCACCCAATGATCGCTCTAGAGCTGTCACATAGAGGATAAGTGGTCTACCTTCAACAGGTGGCATGAGTACTGGTGGACTCAAGAGGTATTTCTTGAGAACATCAAACGCTTCTTGACATTCTTCAGTCCACTGGTAAGTGACTCCTTTCTCCAATAATTTGGTAAAGGGTAAACTTTTTCCTGCCAAATTGGCGAGGAAACGCCGAATATAGGCTAAGTTTCCTTGAAGTCCTCTTAATTCTTTCAAATTCTGAGGAGGTGACATACCAAGGATTGACTTGGTCTTCTCAGGATCGACTTCAATACCACGATGGCGTACAACAAAGCCGAGAAATTTTCCTGAGGTTACCCCAAAAGCACATTTTAAGGGGTTCATCTTCAAATTATGTTGTCGAAGCTTGTGGAATATGACTTCCAAATCAGCCAAGTGATTAGAACGTTGTTTGGATTTAACCACCAAATCGTCTACATAGAATTCAAAAAACTTCCCTAACAAAGGTTTGAAGATACGATGCATGGCGCGTTGATATGTTGCACCTGCATTTTTTAAACCAAAGGGCATCACCCGGTAACAAAACAAACCTTGAGGGGCTCTAAAGGATGTATATTACTCATCTTCTGGGGCCATTCAGATCTGATTATATCTGGAATATCCATCCATGAAGGAAAGTACTTCATAACTAGTGGTTGCATTAATTAAGAGTTTTGTAATCGGAACTGGGAAATCATCTTTAGGACAATACCGATTAAGATCTCTAAAATCGATGCAAACCCTAATTTTTCCATTCTTTTTCTTTACAGGGACAATATTATCCAACCACTTGGGATACTGAACTTCTCTGACAAAGTTAGCTTTGATCAGCTTATCCACTTCAGCTTCAATTTTGGAAGAATAGGTTGGGTGTGTTCTTCTCGCGGCTTGTTTAAATCCTCGATGTTCTTTTGGTAAACCCAAATGATGAGTAGAAACATTAGGATCAAGCCCAGGAATTTCTGTATAGTTCCAAGCAAAAATATCTTTATTTTGCTTTAGAAAAGAAATATACATTTCTTGCTCTTCAAGTGTCATGGCCGCACTAATTAAAGTGGGGCGTGGATTTTTCACTGTTCCCAGATTTACTTCTCTAAGTTCATCCACAGTGGTAGAGATACCCTCTTAAAATGCTATAGGAGCATCTCTAAGATCTTCCTCTTCCTCTTCATCACGTGCTATTTCTTCCGTTTCTACTTGCATAGTAGATGACAAGACGAAATTCTCATGATCATAAGAGATGTCAAAATTTTCACATTTTGAAAAAGAAGCTTCCATTTTTGACCCTAATAAAGGGTCTTCTTTGGGAAATAAAGAGGAGATGATGGATTGAAAATCGACATCATTATTCACCTCTAATGTTGCTATAACTTCTTCTGTCCTGATTGGAAAAGTATAGACTTGTTGGACTTCAGCAGATGAAATGAAAACGTCACCACTTATGCTTTCATCACTGTTTGGTAGGTTACCAATTTCTCCCATGTTGTCTGGCTCGATTGCCATAATTGACATTATGGATCTTTCCATAAGAGTATTCTGATTTGGGCCTATTTTGTCAATTTGACTGATAGGTAACACATAATCTATACTCACATGTGTAAATGGATTTATTGGAATCTTCTCCAAACCATATGGAGCATTAACTTTGGTAATTTCCTTCATTGTAGATTTTTCTCTTCCCTTCATGTGATAAAATTCTGCCTCAATGTATTGAGACTCACATGTCTTGAATGGGGCCTTATCACCATACAATGTTCCAACTTGACCATTGAAACATTATTTGAGACATTGATGGTATGATGAAGGAATAGTTTCATGCTGATGTAGCCAGGGTCTTCCAAGCAAGATGTTGAAAGCTGAGTCTTGATCAACAATCATGAAATCCGAATTGGATACAAGATCTCCAAACTGTGTTCTGAGTGTAACTTCTCCCAGTGGTTCTTGTTCATTTTTATCATATCCTTGTAACATCATGGTAGAAGAAGATAAATCAGATTCCATGAGGCCCAATCGACGAAGTGTATGAATGGGCATGAGGTTGACTCCTGAACCATTGTCAATGAAAGATCTTTGGATATCTACACCATTGACTTTGCCAGATAAGTACAAAGGTTTTATGTTCCCATGAACAACATCATCTTCATATTTATCAGTAAAAGATATCACTGCATGGCATTCTGCAGGATTATTCTCTATGTGATAGACTTCAGCTGCAGCAATTTCAGCTTCAAACTCATGAGGACATGACAAAGCTTCGATGAATGCTTCCCAAAGATCTTTTGACATATTCAAAGCATCCAAAATTGATAAATTGGATGGTACTTGGGCCAAGTGTTTCAATATATCATACTTTTGATCTAAAGGTCTGCGTTTCCCAACAGGAATATGCGGTTTAGCAGGTACCTTGTAAGAAGATTCTTTGGAAGCTGATGCATCTTATATTGAAGTTGGAAACATCCTTGGTTTTGGAAGATTAGACTGATTAGATCCATTTACTTGCTGAGATAAAGAATATGGAACCTTTAATCGGTCTTCCAAAATAACTGTGCCAAAACTGAGTTGGCCATTGGCAGAAGAACTTGCTTGTTCTTTTTGAGCTCGCTGAAGGGATCTACCACGAGTTTCTGCTGCATATACAGTGCTAGCATGGGTAGAATAGGATTAGTGGCTTTGGAAAGATCCACTTCTTCCCCTGTATCCTGAACCTCTAGAACTTCCTCGGATTCCCTTATTTGATAGAGGGAATTCAGACTCATCAAGACTAGAATATTGATCTGTTAATTGAATCATATTAACAGAACCGAAGATTAACTCTTCGCCTGATAAAGACTCTGCCTGATTATCCTGTTTAGGCTGTGCCGTTTGGTGGGGCGGTGCCCGTGGTTTTGAATTAGATGGCATAAAGTCTGCTAGAGTTAAAGATAATTTAGGCTTTGACACATACTCATCTTCTTCTGATTCTTTTTTCTTATTTTAATCAAGCCGTTTCTTTGATGATTTTCCCTCTGATGAAGAGGGTTTTACCGTAATATTCATGGTAGAAGACACAATTGGTTTCTTTAATTGTGTTCGAAAAATGGCATGAGTCCGATTGATTTTCTTTCTGACCATCCAATCATCATATTTCTGTGCATTTCTGCTTTTGACTTCTTGTCATTCACCTTCTTCCTCTGGAACTGTAGCAGTGACACAGGCTACCTGAGTCGAAGAACCTTTCAACTTGACTTGTCCCAAGTCGACTATCTTTTGCAGGAGGTCTTTAAAGACAAAACACTCCTCGATGGGATGACATAACATTTGATGGAAGGGACATTAATTGGGATGGTCTTTATCTCCTTTCTTGTTTGGCCTCTTGGGCACTGGTAATTGAACCAAATTATTTTCCAGAGCTGAAATGAAGTAACCAGGAACCTGCTCATTTCGTAAAGAGTATGTTTTACTCTTCAAATCCTCAAATTGTTTTCGTCATTGATCTTTTTGATAAATTAGACGAAACGGCCTTTGTTGTTGGTTTTCAGGAGGTGGAGCCCTTCGAGAAGATGAAGGTTTTGAAGTAGAAATAGGTACAGGTGCTTGTTTAAGCATAACTGTAGCAGTTTCTGCTTTATCCATTCTCCTTCCTGGAGCTGATGGAATTACACGATATTTAACCTTAGCCTGTATAAGGGAATCTTAAATCTGCTGAGCAATTTGAGTAAGGTCTCGAAACCCTCCTGTGTATTTCACAGGGATCAATGGCGTGCGTAATTCGTCCCGCAAATTTGCCACACAGATTGGCAACAGTTCCTCCTGAGGAAGTGCTAAACTCAGGGAATATGTTAATCCCTTCCAGCGAGCAATGAAATCAGAGACTCTTTCATTATTCCTTTGCTTGCAGTTTGTAAGATCGAAAACTGTCGTTTTTGGAAAAGTTGAGCTGAACTGAAGAAGGAATTTTTGACAAAGATCCTCCCATCTGATGATTGACCGGGATTGCAAGCTTGTATACCAGACAAAAGCTGGTCCTTGCAAGGTTCACACGAAGCATATGAGTTTCACTACTTCTTGATGTTCTGGAGTTCCCATAATATGATCACAACAAGACACGTAATGTGTCAAATGTTGTTCAGGGTCTCCTGATCCATTGAATGTTGGGAAAAAAGGGTTTCCAAAACTATATGGAGGAGAAATTGAATCTACTCATTCAGGGTAAACTTTCTTTTCTGGTTGAACTTGTGCCTGTTTCCCTTCCATAGTTTCTAACCGAGCTGTTAATGACTCAATAGTAGTTATCAACTTTTGAGAAATATCCGGTTGAACTTGGTTTTGGGTAGGTGCAATGTATGGATCTTGGGCAGACGTGGTGGTTGGTGCTGCAACTGATGGTAGTGCTGCCAACCGTTGTTGTGTTTGACCCATAGGATTAGACCTCTGAGGGTGTACTGATAAAGGAGGATATTCCTGATCCATCTCAGTAGTTACAATAAATTCCTTCGACTGTCGGACTTCAGCATTCTTAAGAAGAAGACTACTCTGAAGTAGTTCTGCATTCAACCTTCTTAATTCTTTCATTTCTTCCTCTTATTTTGCAAACCTTTGCTCTAACGAGAGCGGTTGACCTTCTCCAGAGGAAGGATATGTAACCTGATTCTTTCCCCTTCATTTGTTGGGTACATTTTGGAGGGAGGGAAGTGGATTACCTAGGTTCTGAGTAATCCTTTGACTTCGTGTACACACACCTTCTTCATTTGTATCAGTGCGTACATTTTCTTGAGTAGGATGCTCTTCATATGAGTCCCCTGAGTGAACCTCCTCTGGTGGATTGGCAACAACGGCATTGATGGCATTGATTGATGCATAATGCATCGCATCCCTTCTATCAACATTTCTGTGATATTGTATTCTTTTATGTCTTTGATGAGACATTTCCTTTTGTTGATTTAATCTTTTAGGAACTTCTTGACGAGCTATAACTTGGAGGGAATCTCCTGATAATTTGGCTCTTCGTTCCTCTTGGGGCTTCTTCCCGAATCGAGAAAAGACTGATATTCTCTGAGAAGGGGAATGATGATTTGAAAAAGTCCCCAGTCTCGAGAACTGGGGATGTTCCTGCTGCTTCCGCTCAACTCCTCGAATCCCATTTGTTGACTCTGAGGGTTGGGTTAAAGGAGTCCCCAGTCTGACAAGCTGGGGTGGCTCTTGACATGCTATGTCTGAGGCCTTCTTAAAAGATCTCTTGATCTTGCAAATCTTAGTTTGGAAATTAGCTTGATGCATTAACCTGTTTCCACTTTTATCACCCGGTTCAACAGACCGTTGGATTATTTCCGAAACTTATGTCATTTGATGATGTGTTTGCTCCATATGAGAGGCTTGTGCAATATTCTCGCCTGCTTGATGTAGGAGCAATTCAACAACTTGTTCTCTATATGATTGATTTTGAGAGGAACTAGTTGAAGCATGTTCTTGAGAAAGCTTTTGATTATGAACAAAGCCCATTGACTGTGGCTGACCATGGGCAATAACATTGCATGAGACCATTTTTGGCGGGTTTTGTTGACTAGAAAGCACTGTGAAATGTAGTTCTCCGTGAACACCCCATCCTCTGATATGAACACCAGATGGAGCATTGGCAATTAACTGACGCAATTTTCTTAGTGCACCAAGGAATGAAAGTTGAAGGGTTCTCTGCTGCTTTTCAGCCTACAGATACCGAGAGACTGATAAAGATACCAAATCAATCTGACGTTGTAGCCCTTCTATTATCTTAAGATGATTTTCATATTCATCATAAGATAATACCTTCTTCTTCAATTGACAAAGAGTTTTCCATATGTTGAGACGAATATCATGGATTCCATCATCTGTCAACATCTTTGGAATGTCGTACTGGGAGTCAGCCAAAGGCCAAAACATGTCTGGTACCTCACATTTTTCCAGTTTTTTCCTCATGTTTAGCATTTCCTCTTTATCATTAAATGAAGATTCTTATACCTGTTTTGACCAGAGTTGGTGTTTCCTTGTTGCTTCATCGGATTCAAGAAGATTGGTAGAGAGATCATTGATCAAACTAGAAGATGCCTGACTTAGGGGTGGTTTAGAGAATGACCTACACCCTGGGCTATCTTCTGATTGATAAAGTATTTCACTTGTTAGCGATAAAGAATCAGACATGACTGGTTTCGCATTTGCAAGTGACTCAAGATAAGAGGGATTTCTCAGCACTACATTATCCACTGGAGTATTTTCCAGGCAATGTGAATCACTGCTACGGAGAGGACTTTTGCAGCAAAGTTCATCATCATGGGGAGGACCACCATAATGGGTTACAGCAAAAGATGAGATCTCTTGATCCTTGGTCTTCTGACCACACAGAGGGTTCTTGTGGCTGTCATCTGAAGATGAAACTTCAAGATTTACCGAATTGTCACGAAGCATGCCTTCATGAGAAAGTGTCTGTTGAAGACTTTTGGAATTAATGTTCCCATTATTGGGAACTGAGGGAGTAGAATATTGAATTCCAATAGATAAATGTCTGAGGGCTTCAAGAACTCCAGCATCGAGCAAGGCCTTGTTACAGATTGGCCTTTGATCTCCTGACTGTGCTGGGTGGATCTTTTTCTTAGATACCTTCTTACTCGCTTTGAAAACCACTAGTTGACGAAAGTGGTTACTCTGAGCAGGTGTATGTGCTTGATCAGAAAAGGCGGTCAGGTTAGGCTGATGATCTCCACTCAAATCAGGTGTATGTTCCTGACTTGGTTGTCTGTATGATATGGGGGAGTATGCCCCATAACCCTCTTGGACTGGAACAGATGTGTGTGTCTGTTCCGGAGTGAATCGTTGATGTGTCACTCCACTGCTAGGGATAGATTTATGTGTCTTTCCCTGAGATGATGTTGAAGCTGTTATGATATCCTGACAAGCATCCAGAATATGAGTAGGAATTTTCTTCTGCTCTTTCACCATTGACAAAATATGTTTGGTGACTTCAGCCGTCGGAACGGGGTTATACGTCCATTCCGGGCTTGGAGTAGGTGTATGTGCCTGCTCCTGTCCTCCTTTTCCTATCAGTGAATCCTGACAGTACTCAAGTGTGGAGGCAGAGAGTTGAGTCTGCCTCCTGTTTGTTGTCGGGGCTTTCCGACTGACTTCTCCGTGCGCTACCAAGCGAGACTGTTGGTAGGCTTGATTAGTAATAGCAGGTGTATATTCCTGCTGATTACACTTCGCCAAACGTGGTTGACGAGATCCATCATATGTAGTCAGACGAGCCTGCTGACTAACTGATGATGTATAAGCAGGTGTATGTTTCTGCCTATAGTACTCCACTAGAATTGCCTGGCGGGATATGCGTGATGCTGCCAGACGAGTCTACTGGATAGCGGAATTAAAACGGACAGGTGTGTGTTCCTGTTCGTTGTTTGCCACCAAGTTAGGTTGGTGGACTTCTCCGGGGATGGCAGGGATGAAAACCTGCCCATTGTTAACCGGATTCTTCCTATGGCAGTTCGTCTTGCCTGCTTGGGCTCGAAGAACCTGAGCCGAATGCCTGGAGTCGGTACCCTCATCATGTTGAGGGCGCACTACCGCACGAGTCTAGCGGCGATTGTTGATGGGAGCCCTCAGGAAGGACTCCTGTCTTTTTGAATTAAGGCCCTGAGGGACCTGCTCATTCACTTCCTCAGAGTAACGGAGTGAATGGAAATTGCGTTCCGGGGATAACGACCCGAAACGGTTGGAGACGGTAGTCAGCACCGCCTTCCTCTTAATCACTGGTCATCATTTTCCAGATGACCTGTGTGATTTGTTTACTTGGAGGGCCTGTCGGGCAGCCTCCAGAGTTGGGATGGTACCATGTTGACGGTACTCCTTAACCAGCGCATTTGATACCCATCGTTGAAGACGATGAGTAGGTGATGTCATCCTCAGATCGGATGTCAATCCAGTAGGAATAGCAGCAGTGGTATTTGCAGCATTAGTATTCACAGATGTGAATTTGAGAGCAGCCATTATGGAAATACAGAAGATCTTGGAAAAGAGTGCCTGTTTGATATAACATACGTAATCAAGATAAAATTCAGCCACTTCATCATTTGGATGAACACATATGTCAATGATTGTTTTTGTTAGCCCTCTTATTGAGTTTTAAATAGGGGATTTAACAAATAGGTAAAACATCACTTTAACTTGGTTAAGGATTCACGTCGGGTTCACCATTTTTGTTTCGCACGGAATTCGGGGATGAACTTGTTGATTTGAGATTCAAACGTTCCGATCGGTTTCTAGCAGGTTTGTTCGTAGAATCGGAAACATCCAATGATTCCACATCCGTTTGGACCTACTTTCCAAAGGTAGGCTCTCATTAGATTGTGGACTGATATGGCTTAGTAATTTTCATTGGTCGAGAGGATGGGAGGTCGGACTCATCACACCTTTTTGAGGGGAATTATTGTCTACTCCGGGACTCTCTTTATAGATTTATGTTATGTTCGTGAATCCTTATTACATTACCAAGTATAAAATGAGATTTCCTTTAGTTTTAACAATGAATGATTAAATATGTATGAGATTTAGAGAATCTTTTATATGTATTCGAGGTTCTTCATCAATAGAGAATCATCTGTATCTGTTTAGATATTCTTGGTCAATGGTATCCTTCAAAACATTTATATAAAAGTCTCTTGGTCATTATGATGACTAGGCTGGTTTTAAAGCCACTCTGTGGGGCACTTGAAGTTTATTGTCATTCAGAAGGACATGGACTATTTCAGAGTTGGGGTCGAACCCATAAATGGGCTACCTACGTATCCTTTGTTTTGGAAAAGGAATCATAACCCACGTAGTTCGAGTAAGGGAGTATGAAATTTATGATTGATGGCTCAAAGAAGGATGTCATAATTACTTTTACACTCTAAGCTCACATGAGTCATGCTCGGTGTGAGAAACAAGAGGTATTGGTAAAAATTAGACAATTGTGCCATGAAAGATGCAATCATGAGAAATGGTTTGGGGCTTATGTATGTATGACTGCCCAGATAGATGAAGGTTTAGGATTTACTTTTAGAGAGAAAATCCAGGAACATGGTCCATAAAGGTATATGTGCTTCATGGAGATTTGAATACTCTAACTTTGGACTTATTCTTGAAAAGGAAACCCAAATTAGAAGAGGATTGATAACTGGGTTTTACTCCTGAGAAGGAATCCCAGATCAAACGAAAATTAGGACTGGTTAAATAGAAATTAAGGGACTTGGGGATTACTCCTCAAAAGGATGCCCAAGATTATGACTGGGACTTATTCCTGAAAAGGAGGCCCAGGTTAGGGGACTTGGGGATTACTCCTGAAAAGGAAGCCCAAGATTATAACTAGGACTTATTCCTGAAAAGTAGACCCAGTTTATGAGATTAAGGTGTGGGGATTACTCCTGAAAAGGATACCCAGATTTGGGAATTTTAAGAATTTGGGGCTTACTCCTAAGGAGGATGCCCAAGTTTGGAGGACTTAGGACTGGGGATTATTCCTGAAAAGGAGACCCAGGTTAAGGATTCTCTCATCTTAAAGGATGAGGTTGAATGAATGAACTCTCAATCTTTGGTGACATAAAGCTGTATAAATCACTATGTTTTGAGAGATATTCCACAGAATTCCTTTCAAATAAGGAAGTCAAATCAATAAATCATGCCATAAATGGCTGTAAAGAGTATCTTGAAGACTGAATCATGAATAGGAAAGGTGAAATGGCTTAATAGGGGTAAAATGGGCAATAAGGGAACCCAAAAAAGGTAGGGGCACGCAAGTATTGAAAGGCGCGCAAGTCTTACATGGGCACGCAAGTATTGGTCGCGCAGGTATACCTGCGCGACATGTGGGGTACTTGCGCGATTTTCAACCAGCATTAGAATACTTGAGCGACTATTTATTAAACCCTTTAGAATCCTCTTGAGGTTCTTCCAGAAAAGGGATGCGCAAGTTCTATTGAAGGAATAAGGCGGCGCGCAAGTGTGGTCACTTCCCTTAAGGGCTGACCACTCAGGCGCACAAGTGTTGATGAGTTTCAACACTTAGGCCTTCCTCCTTCTCTTTAGATCTTCCGTTCTAGGTAAGAAATTACCTTAGAAGTGTTCCAGAAGAATTGATAAGAGACTTGGGCATCGGGAGCTTCAATCCAAGTTTCTGGAAAAAGATCCTCCCGAATGGGGGGCCCACAGGGTCTATTTATAGGCAGAAGAAGACCCCGAGCGGTTACCGGGCGGTTATCACTTAGGTCGCGCAAGTCACTTGTGCGACTATAAGGGCGTCGCGCAAGTGGACTTGCGCGACAGTGATATAACTTGCGCGGTGCAGTTTCTTTTGATCCTTTGTTCATGCCTTTGTCGATTTTTGATATTTCTTCAAAGGATGAATCACTTTGGACTAAGGTATTTCCCTTTTTTCAGTCGTTAGACTCTCTGACGGAAAGGAGCGTCAACAGTGTACCACTTAGGTCCATTGAACTTTATTCCTTTAATTCCTTTAAATTTATTTGATACTTTAAGATATCCAAAGTGATTGTTCATAATTGTTGTTCCTTTAATAAAAATGAAAAATCAATAGCCGTATAGAAATATTCTACATGGAACACATCCGAGTCCACATACCACCATGGTATGGGGATAGCTCCCCCATCGGTATAGTAATATTCTATGCAGAGGATACCACATCCTACAACATGAAATGGTACAAAAAATGGGGTACCTTTGAAAATTTTACCCTATGAATTCGACCATTCCCTTCTGTTTCAATCGCCTCATCCATATTCCCTCCATGAACTAGTCTAATTGTGTTAGGTCAAGACCAATTCCAAATCAAAAGGACTGGTATGATTAAACTATTGGGGGAATTAGTGCATCCTTTTGAGTTTATATACCCATGTTAAGTTAAGTCACATGGGTAATCCCTGTAATAGTGCAGACCCCTAGAATGTCCCTAAGTTTACATTACCATGGTAACTTAAGGTCCAAATGTGGGGTACTGACATAAACCTCACCATTTTAGGGATAAAGGGTAATAAATGGACTTTAACATTGATGATGTACATTGAAAAATACGGGAAATCTCAATTACTTTTACCTTTAATGATAGGAAATATTCCACCCCTTTACCAGAACCAATTTTAGGGAACTCCCAATGAATTAAGCCCCTAACCTTTCAGGTAGGAGGATGGATTTGTGCTCCACTATGCCTGTACCCAGGGCATACCCAGATATGTTAATATGACTATCCAAGGTAAGAAAAGGAAATAGGTGACATGTATACTCAAATCCCTTTATTTCTCCATTCGGGCTCCGATGCCATGTATCAACAGATAAAGTTGGATAAGCGATCATCAGATCCACTACCTCCTCTTGTTTCTCACACCGAGCATGAAACACATGGTCTTAGAGGTGGGTGGTGATCATATCATAAGCATAACCCCAATGTATGGTCCTCTAAGAAGGTTTACGACCCAATTTAATTAAGTTCCCCTTTAATGGGAATCCACCTATGTGTAAGCCCCAAATTAAATGAACTGTGAGAACTCTAATTCCTACCCCAACCATGATACATAGGACACCTGTTTAAGGCACAAGATCAAAGGGTATCCTTCTCAAAGGTCAACCCAACCATGACCCCCAATTCATCAAGGCTTCCTTTATGGTGCCAGTCCCAACTTCGAGTCCAAAAGGGCCTTCTCCACTAATGTAATCCCCAAATCGGGACTCTTTTATGGTAAATCCCATGAATAATCCCCATCTTGTCAAACCATAAGTGATTTGATCCCTAAAGAGCTGGGATACATAGTAATACTCCCTAAGGTCCAAACCTGACATAAAAAATTACCCTAATGTTTTTGAGCTTTATTCCCAGTAGGGTCACCTTTACCCTAAAGATTACATCACTTACAGGTATCTTGGGCCACCTCAGCATAATTCCAACACCAAATCATGACTCGGAACCTTGTTCCTAGACATCCTTCCACAAGATGTTAAACTATATGGATGGGTCCTCATCACATGAACATAAAAGGTGATGTGTCCAATTAAGTGGCATTAAACTACATGGGGTCTGATTTCTCTCACGAGGATACCTAGGAAGCCCATATTTTGGTTTTGAACCCAACATCAAAATAATTCATGTCCTATCTATATGATGATAAACACTAGAGAAACTAATTACATATCATAAACCCACATTGTCTTAGTAAATGATAAATGGATTCTTGGTCTATCCAAAAAATGGAAACATTGATGAACAACCTCAGATACATACATATATATTCATTAATGGAGAACCTTGGATACATGAATATGGATCTATACCCATGTGTATTCTTGATTGATCTTTCATCTTAGGGGTAATCTGTAAACACATGCTTGGAAAATAACTAATATTCACAAACATATGAACACTTCTTAAATCTATAAGAGAGTATCAGAATGTTGAATAATTCCCCCCAAAAGGGTTTGATGATCTTGAGTTCCCATCCTATTGACCAATGCGGTTTCTTATGTGTTTTGGCCAAATAATCATCCAACGAGTGCCTTCCATTGGAATTCTTGTCCATGAATCATGGATAACAAGCCCATGGGGTGTTCTTGGCTTTGCGAATAACCATGTTGGAGACCATATTATGACATCTTTCCCAACATGGAATGATTGAAAAAAATAGTTAATCCACTTCAATCACCCTTGTGAAAAAAATGACACCTTATGTCGAAATAGTGATCAAGGAATGAATCCATTTATAGATTTACCTACTTCGCAACCGAGCCTCTACAATAGAAGGATTTGGTAAGATGTATTGACAGATAATTAGTCATAATAATGTAAAATAATGATAGGACAATCCATAAGTTATTATCTCATAAGGAATATCATCCGTAGCTTCTATTGGAGGACTGATCTCTTCAACATAATTAGATCTACTAACATAATTACTATCATCAGGGAGGGATCGCTTCCTTGATTCCTTAACTAGTTATTCAATCAATTCCATCAATTCCACATATAAATGGGTCAGTGATGCCAAAGTCCTTTCCACATGACATACATGATTTCGAAACTCACCATTGGGATAAGGGTTTTCCCAAGCTTGGGAATAATATTGGGAAATAAAAGTTGAATCATCAGTAAGAATAAGTATGATATCAGCTCCAATATATTCTCATGACAATATCTTCCAAAATTGAAGAATGAATCTAGGATGTTGTTCCCCTATGAAATCCAATGAAATGGGAGAAACTATTTGAATACAACCAAAATGTCAAGTGAATAGATATGGTGTTTATGACACACAGATGATCAACACATCCACCTGGATTGTGAGAACCCCATCCCAAAGGGAGATCATGTAAGATATTTCATCAAGAGAATTATTTCCATAATCAATAATAAGACAACAAAGTACACGAAATGTAGTGAATTCAACACTTTCAGGTTGACATAGTGCACCTTTGACCTCAACAGGTCTTTTATACATAGTCCCAACCCAAGAAATGATCATAAATCTAGGACATGATGGGGTTTTTGGGATCGTATAAGCATTTTAGTACTCATAATAATGGAAGTGATCCCATATCTATCCAAACAGGAACCGGAGAGTACCACTTATCCTGTAAATAGTGTCACCTTATTAGATATGACCCGAAATTTGGTAGAGGATTGCAAGGAATGGTACTTCCATGTTAAGGTGCCACCCTTCCACAAGTCACACCTATATCACCAGTGTGCTAACACGGATTCCTAAGCATGCATCCCAAGCCAGGAAAATCCACCAGTTGAAGAACATATCTAGAAATACTTATAAACTATGGCCTAAAGAAAACTATTGGTTGAATTGATAGACCCATTAGGATCAGTCCACAGCTTCGAAAATGGACAAATATGATCCAGTACTATTGCAAACTTTTTGGGAAGGACACCGATGGGGTTGAATAATAGATGTTCTAGACCCACTACCGAAACAAGAAATACTAATCCAGTGTGTGAAAGAAATAATCGAGTGAATTAATAGATCTCTCTTCATTTTCCCTTCTTGATAACAAAAATCTCCCTTCAAAAATTTTATTTTGTAAAGGATAGTCCGAGAAATATGTAGCAAGAATAAATTCATCAAAGATCTCTATAAGAGGAGGAATACTACCAGTTGATGGATATCCCATAAACTGATACACACCACTCTGTGAGGAAGATGGAATGTTTTGGTCCCATGACACCAATTAATAGTCATTTCTCAGAGAAGGTTAAGATGTATGTAAATGATGAATTGAGAGATCCACATGACTACTTAAAGATGATCCTTGTACAGATCATCATCAAACTCCAATCATATTTTCCTCACCCAAAATGGCAATAACCATAAATACAAAAAGATTCTCGAGAGGATGGAGATCCCATTTAAAATACCACCTTCCACCGTATGTGTATAGATAAGAGGTGATTAGTCTCAAATAAACTTGATCAATGGGTTTTTGAGAGGTGTAATGACCATACAGAATCATTGGAGTGTTGTCCAACAGATAAGTCAGAAATTGGGGTTGAGCTATTACCAACCATCCTTCCTCAGTAATTATTGTTTGAATGCAGTCCGAAGAACCATACACCTAACGATATTGTAGATTAAAGTCTGGGGGAGGTATGGCAGTTTCATCTAGAGATCCAAACTTTTATAGAGGTAGTCGATGAGAGAATGTGTAGTCCCAAATATTAGGTGATAAGAATCCCTTTAGACTCTCATTAGTAGAATACACATGGTTGTGGGGATCAACATTATGATTTTGGGAAATCATGGACCTTTGATTGGCCACCAACAAGGGACCTCGATGAGATCTATAAGATATCTAAAAATAATTAAGTGGCACATGTTAGAAGAATACAATAAATATTTTCAAAACATGAAACAGATTGGTGGCATATGCGCATCTCATAACTCCACAAGTTATTTTTGTAATGAATAAGGTGTTCACGGATCACATATAAATTAGAGGACTTTTAGGGCGCATAATCCCTGCAAGGCATCACGTGAACTGCATGACCCCCTCAAAGACCTGTGATTAGGTGAACTGAACATGGTTCATGGAACAATCTTACAAATGTTGTACTCAACAAAGGAAAAGGAAACAGTGATCTAGAGAAGGAGTGGACACTGGAATGAATTTCTCTTCACACACAATATATTGGAAATTATTCCGAATACAAAATTTCATATAGTAGTCCAAAAATCAACTAAGATACTAGTTTGAGACACTTCCAAAAAATCTGTAGGGAATTTAGTTTTCCACAGAACTGAGTCCTTGTCCCCTTGGATGTCGCACCTATGGGGGGGATTCATGAAACCCACAAAATAAGCATCCTGAAAATAGAAAAGGAAGAAATAATTAAATGTTGGTATCACCTTCCCAATCAAGGAAAAGGAATTGAGACTTACATAGATCATGAACCTATAAAGGGATCGATATCCTGTGACTTTTTCAAGGTAATGAGAAGACTCCACACATAGAAAAAAACCTATAGAGAATCCCATAGAGCCCCATTAAAGAAACCTTCCTACTCATACAAAGTCCCCCTAAACAACCAATGGTTGCGTGGTGATAACTAAATGAGCTCACTGGGACTCATGGTTTGTCATTGGCATGTTCCTGAAAAACCATCCAAATTCCTTTGAAAATAAGAAGGAAAATATACAAAGGTGGAGAATCATAGAAGTCATGAAGACCAGGAAATGAATCAATGATATGAAGGATTAATTTACTTGATAACATCCAAGAAAACTCATGAGACCCCTGAAACTTTGTAGGAAAAAACAGCGACTATAAAATAGAGGAGGCAAGAGGTACTCATAGCCATTTAAAGACCCGAGACACAACTCTAGTTATCCACAAGATACCAAAAGACCTCAACGACATATACAAATCATCTCATTAAATCCCTTTGTATTTTCAACCTCACCACATGGGAGTCTTCAGGTATGTCCTAGAAACTGCACACTCCCCCTTCAACACTCTAAGGAATAATAGATATATTTTTCCACTATATGATTTCACACCCTCATATGGACCACACTGGTCGCAAGAGGAACCATTAGAAAATTGAGTAAATATCCTACAAATTACTCATAAAAACTCTCATAATCCCTTACCTTTGAAAAATAAAACAAATGGGAGAAAATGTGGGGGGGAGATGTGCTATCGATCACTGAAGGACATGCATCGTGCCCCTGGTGACCCGCAAGTCAATATGAGTCCCTGGTGATATGTCCACCTCATGTCGTGAAGTACATTTATTTTTTAAGACTTATTGCACTAAAAGCCTCAGGTATGTCCATGAAACATTTTGATTATTTTTTATCCTAAGGAAAAATGAATATATTTTTCCATAAATTATTTCTCAACTCCAAAGGACCTTTATTGGTAATGCGATGCATTACGAAAAAACAGAGTAATTTTTTTTGAAGTTTATCACGAAATATATCATGAATCCCATAAAACTAATGGAATAAAAGAGGGAGTAGGAAGGAGGTACTCACAGTCATAAAATAATTGAAACACACTTGGGATATCCATGGAGCGGTCCTATGAGACCGTTGAACAAACCATCCTCATCTCATAGAGAGCCGCATACAAGTCACCAAGCAACTTTTAGGAACCATTCAATAGGCACTTGGATCATGGGAAATCCCTTAGGCAAGTCAAAATGAAATCATGGAAGTCCTTTGACACATATAAATGATCTAATAAGTATTAATTAATTGAAAATAATATGATAAAGGAAGCATTGAAGGAAGAGACTCGCGGCCATTGAAAATATGGCGATCCAATTGGAATGGCACATGACATAGACTCGAGACCGCAAAAAATTAGGTGATGCACTTAGAGAGACCCAAAAAAACCATGCAAAGACATGTGGAACTAAATCCATTCACTGACTCCAGCTTGGACTCATGATGGATACGATGCCCAAAGAGCCAAACACCTAGGGTGGAATGCCCCCAGCAAGAAAAATTCATCGCTACCATGTATGTTGTATATTTTGGATCTCAATTTTCAGACTCTATATTATTCAACACTTGACAACTGTGGACTTCCCGGGCAACAAATTTCTCGACTGGAAATACTTTCTTCAGATAATATACCGTCGAATGGCCGAAACAATCATTCGCCACACATAATTTACTTCACATGATCATTCATAGATCATGTGAAGGGCTACTGGCAATATGTCTGGAAAACATACCAAATGTCTTCTAGATCACACAAGACTCAAATATTCAGATAATGAATAAACCTAATTCCTTTACAAACCAAGGGTTATAGCCATGATTAAAAGTGGATGTCTTCAGAAAAAGACATGATTACTCCCCTCATGAGCACTCTATAAGTCATCCAAAGACACATGGAAACACCATGAAATGTATCCTAGATTATGTGAAACTACTTCATTATGCTATCTAGGACATTTGAAGTCCTCCAAAAATGTCAGAGAAAGTCATACGATCCCCCAGGTCAAACCACTTTGATCTCATGAGACCCTATGGGTCTATCACCCGATCCTTGTGATGTCCTTCAGATACATTTCATGACTCATATAATGACATATTGTCATATAAATCAAGTCTCATTGCTAAATCTGGGCATGAAAACCATGCTCTCATGATGCCTTCTGGGCATGTCAGCTGAGACTTGTAACATCCCCTAGAAGTATTTAACATGTATCACAAAACCCTCAAGAAAAGTTAGATGAGACCCATGATTCCCTCAAAAAATGATGGCCAGGTCTTATAATGTATTCATTGGATGTTTTCCAAGATACAATAAATCCTTCAAGTGAGGTCATACTGACTCTTGCGACAACCTCCATATATGTGAAGCCAACTCTTGCGAATGACACCAAGGCATGACATATGGATCATGTGACACCCTATAACAATTTCATCTATGATATGCGATGGCCTATGGAGGAAACCATATGGATCTTGTGATGTTGCCCTGAAAAGTCAAATGTGTCATGCGACACCCTCTAGAAAAGAAGGTCAAGTAAATATGTCATTCTGAATGTGTAATTCCAAATATCTATCGAACTAGGTGACTCTAATTCCTACAATATTCAATATAGTAGGAAAACTATCATGAGGCTCGATCACTATATTTATCATCTATGGAAATCCTAGAATATATGTCCCTTATTCAATTTAAGGAAAATTTTCACTATCAATCCCTTAATTATCACAACGATCATGAGCCACATGGGCACATGGAATTGCAGAAATCATGCCATTTTCACGATAAACCATAGGGTTAAAAGCGAACCCTCAGTGTGTAAACCCCAATATAAACTGAATTATGATGACTCTGATTACTTCCATAATGAGGATACATAGGATTTATTCATACATCCAAAGCTAAAATAAACAACCCTTTCAGTGTAAGTCCATTTATGACTCCAAAATCTTAGCCATCAGGACCCAATTAGTCCCATGAGATGTTAAACTTAACTCATCTATTAGTGGACTTAGAAACAAAATTAACTATGTATTATCTGATTATTTTTATACATTGAATATATAGGATTCCCATTTTGGGATCTTTCATTAATAATTGGCATCACAGATCACCCATATGAGTCCTTTCCACATGACGTTAAACAACACGGGTCAAAAAAGTATGTTTGTTTTGATTCCTCAAATAACTAGGATATATAGGACTCCTCATAATGGCTCAATAACATCCTTAGAATAATAGCTACCTCCATACATGGGAACAAATTCTGAACTACTTGGTTATATGACTTTAGAATATAAGAAGCCAGTCGTTACTAGAAAAATATGGAAAACCTCAAATACATACAGATGGGTTCACTAAAGAGATCCCAGTGTTCTTCAAAAGAAATATAATTAACATATTGTCGTTTTTTAGGGTTTCCGGTTCCATATCTGGATTTGGATGATATTCAATAACACATCTTAAATCTATAAGGGAGTCCTGGATTAGGAAAAAATTCCCCCCAAAAGTGTGTGATGAGCCCGACCTACCAACCACTTAACTAATGGGTGTCCCCAAGAGTCACTGGGCATAAAAACCCAAATGACTTCCATCCTTTGGAAGGCGTGTTTTTACCTATCTATGGAAGATGGAACCATTGTGAGTTTGTAGGGGATAAGAACTTATGGAAAACTAAATGCATGCGATTTAGAAAGTCCCTAAAACCCCCCTTAACCAAAACTTTATGAAAACCCCATTTCACGCCTCGAATCCCCAAAAAAATATCATCGCTATGTATCCCATGTCGATGGAAATCAATCCATGATTTGTTCCTAAACACAATATGGTAGAAGGGCAAACTGGTAGGGAAAACCCTCTCCGTTGAGGGAACTGGGGCATCCCACGATTATCATGAAGTATACTAAAATTGTTCCGGGAATTGTTTTAGTTTAACATCATGCACTGAGGATGTAAAATATTAATTTAAGGTAATAAAACATGGACAATGGAGGGGGTATCTCATGTGGATATGTGAAATGTAGAATTATGTAAAATCCATCACGAATTAGGGAAAGGAGGCTTAATACCACATAAAACATTCTAGTAGAGACCTTCATATAGTAAAATTCATGATGCATGAACTATAGGATCTCAATTTAAGGTCATGGTGTATGGAACTAAGGTAAGAGAAAATTTCACACTGGGAACAAAAAACAAAGTGTTTGGGAATCAATACATATCTCATATGGATGATAATCAAGACACATGTAGTTCTTGAAATCACATCCAGTTTATCCTAATGTGAAAAGGATGTGGGTGACCCATTTTTAAAAAGGGTGAAAGTTGTGGCTAGACCTGGAATTGATGATTCATGAATCACAATTTATCACAAGAGAATGGGAATCAAGCCACACATAGTTCATGAAGGGGGATCTCACTATGTAGGTCTTGCCCATACACATGGAGAAAGTCATTTTTGGGTTTTCTTGGGTTTTTAGTGGTTGGGCCTCGATGGATAATCCAAGAGTCACAACATATCATATATAGACATGAATCAATCCATACATTGTTCCTAATATGAGTAATGGTATATTACTAGTACTGAAGGTGATTCCCTCCCAGGAAAGAACACCGAAATACGGTGGGGGATTTTTTGTCATGTGGCTAGGACAATGATGCTAATGTTTATGGGCATATGATAGGATTGGTCCATGTAGTTTAATGTCATGTGTCTTTGAATTTATGGGGAGGGGTAATTTGAGAGTAATATATACCACACAACTACTATAAATTGATGTGCATGATGTCCAAGAAGCCCCATTATTCCATATGCTCCGAAGGAAGACAAGACACCCAGTTTATCTACAGGTTCTTGGGATTTTGGGTATTTACCTTTTTTGCTCATGTAGAATGGCCCTTCGATGTTGTACAGTATAACGTCATGTGGCCCGGATGATGATTCTACAATTAAAGTCATGTGATATGACTAGTTCATGAAGTTTAACATCATACAGTAGGGAAAATAGTTGCTACACCATTTATCATTGTTTGAATTAGATAATGATTGTATCATAGTTTATCATCATGATACTAGGACATTGGGGGAGATAAGTGTTCCCAAGGGATGTTCATGGATTGGCTATTATAACTTGGCATTAATAAAGTCCAAGAAGGCACATACCACTATACATACTTCCAATGGAATCTTCAGCCAAGAGGCTGAAAGATTGAAATTATGTGTAGGCCCAAAGACTAAATATCTATAAATTCCTACATATCTTATAAGGATGGGAATCGAGCCACACATAGTTCAATAACACAACGTAGTAGATGACCAGTGCCTTAAGGTATGTCCTCTTTGGCAAGAACAACATATTGGGTCTATTCTATTTAATTTCATACATCTTGGAATATATGGTTCATAGTTTAAGGTCATAAAATTCAGTCCATTGGGTGTTCTTCTCAAACAAATATAAATAGCTATGAGAGGTGACAAAATCGATTTGAATAGGATTAAGATGACCCATCGCTACAAAAAATATTTTCGAGGATACATGAATATAGTTTAGAGTCGCGATGCTTGGACTTGAGCTCCTTGTTTAAAGTCATAGATTTTGGACCATTGAGCTCTTAGTTTTAGTTCTTAGAGTATGGAACTAGGGGGTATTATTATTTCATGAGAAGTACTCCTTTAGAAACATTTAATTGGTTATAGTAGTAATTCTTTCCCCATCCGTGGTGACCAAAGAGTATGCACCATTAAGATAGAATTTGAGAATTATGTACAGTCCCTCCCACTTAAGTTCCAACTTTGGTGGATTTTTCCAGGTATCATCAACTTTTAGAGAGCCAATAATGTATCACCTTAGAGGAAATAGTGGAGGACAATCTTCTTATTAAATTCCCTAGATATCCTGTTTTGGTTCTGTTCTATATTATGTAGGGATCAGAGCCTATTCTCATCAAGGGATTCCATTTCAGTTAGATGGACCTTACCTATTCTCTCTGATGTCTACTGATCATTGACAACAGTTCATAGTGATGGAAAATTGACCTTGTTATGTAGTACTACATGTATTTCTTAAGCTAGGAAATATGGATTCACCTAAGTGGAATTGTGAGACATCGTCTGATAAGCCCAAAGAGAATTGGAGAGATTTTTATTCTAACTCATTTTATTCTATCCCACAAACTTCTCTAAAATGTTGGAAATGGTTTTGTTGAAAACCTCAATTTGTCCATTTACCTACGCGAAATATCAAGATGTATGGTTGAACCAGATTATGTACTTGGCATACAAATTCGTCAGAAAAGTTTCTTGAAAGTTAGTTCCATTGTCAATAAGAATAGGGTGAGGGACTCTGAGTCTATGAATGATATTAGAGCTTATGAACACAAAAATTGAATGGGCCTTGACTTATTTGATAGGAAAAACCTTTTCCCACAAAGAGAATAAATCCGTTTCCATCATAATGAACCTGCACTGTTGAGCTATCATTGGAGGAAATAGTCCAACAATATTGAATCCCCAGACTACAAAGGGCCAACAATACTTAGTAGTATGGATAGGCTTTGGCGGTTGATGAAACAAATTGGCATGGATTTTATATGCATGGAACCCATCGGAGAACTCAATATAGTCATAAAACATAGTTGTCTAAAATTAGGCCATCCTATGAATCTAGTCAGAGAGACTCAACCCTACCTGATGAGCATCGAAAGAACAAACATTAAATTCTTTCATTGCATGGGGAATCTCACCTTCCTGAATTGAATGGAGGATAATTCAATTAAAACCAAATGTGAAGAGAATTTTTTCAAGGTTGGGTCCCCTTTAGAGGTTGAACTACGCTGAATTCCAACATATTCCCTCACATTCATCTCTGTCTGGAGGGGGAATACCTTGATGAAGATACTTGATGAAGGGATTCATCCAATCAGAGGTTCATTCAGTTGCATGGGGAACTAGAGGACCTAATTTTGAGGTACCAGTGTTGAAGTGGGTTTCCATCGGGCCATCATAATCATATGAAAGGATGGGAGTGATAACCCTTCAGTACACGACATATAAGAACATGTCAGCCTATTTAGTGTATACATGGGATGTAGCTAAAATGGCCAATGCATCAGCTCAACCATTTGTCAACCAGGTAACAAGAGTCACCTTTGGATGAGAAGGGAACTATGCCATCATTTGGAGAGTGCCTTATAGTAATGACATGAGTTCTAGATTCCTAATGATGTAGTGTCCATTGATCTTCTTCAAGACTAACTCAGAGTATCCCTTCACATGCATGTGGGTAAAATCAAACTCAAGAGCTAGTTTATGTTCTGTAATGAGAGCCCGATAATCTAGCTCATTTTTGGTTCCTCCTTCTAATAGAAGTAATGAGTGGGTAGGAAAGCCCGTTTTAGTGTGATAAAGACAATTCCTAGGCCTAACTTGTTGAGTCTAGGGTTTTGTATCCTTCTAATAGTTTGGATTCAAAAAGAACCATTGAAATGAATCTACTAGAATGGGATAGCTAGATCCATTTAGATAATTTCCTGGTGTTGGAAGTCAAGATCCAAGGATTGCAATATCGTGGTCCGGTGAGTGGATAGGAAGTCTACCAAATACCGACCCTTGAAATCCTTATGTAGGATGAACCTAATGTAAAACTACTGATGAATCACTTCCCAATTAGCTATAATTCCAATATAGGAGGCTTAAGGTTATACAATAGTTGATCCACTCAGGAAATAAAATTTTTCTCATGGTGCTGATGATATCTCCAAACGTTTTTCACTATGAGGACTAGCGTGAGGTAGCTAGTCTCAATAGAAGAGTACCTATTCTCTGTGTCGAGGAGCATGCGACTGGGATAGTAAAAACTATTCTTTACCCCCCCCATGTTCTTATGATTTTTCAAGGCACCAAAAGATCATTCCAGGATGGTCACATTAATAACCAATGGCTTCCATAAGATGAGTGGAACCTAAAACATAGGATATAGTAGATATCACTTGATTTCCCCAAATTTAGTCCATAATTATTCATTCCACTCATATATGGTACATTTCTTCGTGATCCCGGAGAAGGTCTTACACTTTCCATCCAAATTTGCGATGAATCAGCCTATGTAGGCTAAGTGAACTTTAGGTCTTGGAGCTCCTAGAGGTTTCTCAGAGGAGGCATCTGGCTTATGGCCTTAATATTCACTCAATTGATCCCTATGCATCTATATTTGTTGAAAAAACTGAGAAAATCCCAAAGTTAATGCCCAAATCACACATCAAGGTGTTCATCTTCAAATTCTTGGAATAAAGGAAGATGAAAATTTTATCAAGGTATTTGAGATTGTCCTGACCCTTTCATGATTGGACCACTCAATAATCAAAGTATAATTCCACAATCAACATGATGATTTAATTGATGAATAATTTCATTGAATGTAGAACAGTGATTCCTACATTCTTCAAACTGAAGGGAATTACCCGATAGAATAAGGTTTCTTATGGCACTATGAAGGAGGTAGACTCTTAATCCTATGGGTCCATTTATATTTGATTGTAAATAGAGTAAATATCCATGAATATGATATCTTACAACTTAGATATAGAACCAATCAACAACACTATCACATAAAGGGGAAATTCATCCTTCAAGACATAGAGGTTGAGGTCCCAAAAATTGATACTGACTCTGATCTATCTATTATTCTTTCATGGCAGGAATGATGTTGGCTAGAAACATTGGGTACTAAAATTCATTTATGATGTTATCATTGATGATATTATCAACTTTAGCCAGACAAATTTTACCATGAGAGGGTTTCATTTTTCTAGGTGCATGTTTAAACCTATGATGGCTTACTAGGATTCCAAGATGGCATAAAAAGATAAGGTTCTAGTCCTGGAATCTCATTGTTGGTCCAAGAAAATACATCACAAATTATCTTTTGGTAGTCCATGTAGTTTTTCTCTTCATCTACATGCATTGATGCGCTAATCTGTACTTTCCTTGGATCTACCACAATACTAAGATTCACCGATATAGGCTCATCGATAGTGGTGGAGATTCCCTCTCCAAATGTGAGATGAGAATTTTCCTTGTATCCTTTACCATCTTAGGCAGGGGAATCGGTGGGAGAAGATAATTTATTCAAGACAATTTATTCTGAGGGAAATTTGTGCCTACTTTGGTGAAAAATTTGGAACCCCCACTAGGAGATTACATCCCCTCTGAAATCTTGGTGACAAAGGCTATCATTACTATTCCATTAGGCCTTTGACCACATGTTCCATGCTTGATGTTAAGGAAATAGTGGTGGGTTGGTTTGTGTCGGTTCAACATGGCTTGGTGGAATAAAAAAATTCTGGTGAATAACTATAGCCATAAAGAAAATGGATCGATATTAGATTGGGTTAAGGGGTTTAGGTATTACTCTGGCCTAGCCTATATATGAGTTCACAATAATCTTTTGGCATCCCTTGTACCTGGGAATAGATATTCCATTCTTCTCAAAAATGATGAAATAATGTCCAAAGTCTGGTGTCGTTTCCTCGAGCCAGTGAAACGGGGGGATGAAGGCACCATCAATGTCTATACATGGGTTGTTGGCAACTATGGTGTACTCAAAATCATTAGTTTGAAATTTTTTTTCCTTTCTATTGTATCAACCATCATCCTTACATAGGGATTCACAATAGTCAAATGTAGATGCGTCACCCTATAGTATGCCAACTCCACCTTTGAGGGAGTACAAGAGGCATTGGTGATAGGATGAGGGAATTATTTCATGTAGATAGAGTTAGGGACAACACATCATTGGATTTTCGGCAGTGTCCTATAAGAAAAACATGAATTCAATGTTTTCTACTAACCAATTGAACTGGGTCTTCAAATATATTCTTCCACTCAAATTCTGCTTGGTTCTATCATAACCCCAAATCTTTAGTTATGAGGGGCTCAGATCTGCTTTAGTCAGTCATAGTCTGCAGAGCATCTGAGAAGGAATGAAATTGATCCCCAAACCTATGTCAACTAGATATCAATGAACATAAATTCAATTGAACTAGATAGTAAAGTACAACTTAGGGATATTCCCCAATATGGTAGAGCCTTCATCTTCTCAAGAGAATTTGGGGATTCATTGTCATTCTAATTTTTTGGATTCCTTATCATAGAAGGATTTTGTAGATACTACCTCTATATCTAATTGGAGGAGTTTCCTTAAATATTTTTCGAGCGATTCTCTCATTTCTCTTGACTGGAAAAGGGAATCATGAATTAATAGATTTCTTGTAATGATGTAGAGGCACTTAACCATGTCATACATACATGATAGGCATATAGTTCTACTTGAAGTATGATTTTTATTAATATAAGGTACGATGGTAGATTCTTCCTGAATCTGTGGATTTTGGATCGAGATGGAAAAATTATACTACTCGTTAGCTAAACCACACAAGATCATTATTGAATGACTTTGGATGATTAGGGACTCGATGTAGCTGGAACCGATTGATCGTGATTTAGTTGTGATTGTTCTTACTAGTCGAGTAACATGAATGGATTTGGAGAAAAATATGACAAAATGTGATGAGTTGATTGTGTCTATTGAGTCTTATGCAGAACCTACTGTCAGGTCTTGGTGGCATGCACAACATGGCTTGAGGCGCTAGCCTGAGCATTCCAGATATTCTCATATCCATGGACCCCTAAATGATGGAATAGACCTAGGACATTAGAATTGTCAGTGCGATAATCGTCATCATCGAGAATCATGCAGTAATCCACATCCATGATGGTATTCACTAAGGCATAACCCACATCTTAATTATTGTCCTTTTAGGTTGGGCGGACTCTTGGAGAGATAGCCTATTCTAGATTCATGAATTCACTGAGAGTGTGAGACAAATTTAGTGTTGGTGTGGAATTTTTTCCCATTCTCCTTCAGTACTTTCTCTTCTTAGATGGAGAAAGCTATGTTGTGGATGCAGAGTCATCATCCGAAGATGGCATGATAACTTTTGGAGGTTCAGGATGACATGAACAAGAACAGATTACTGAATGAGCATGATAAAATTCTATACAAGCCAACTAGTCAACATAATTATGGGATCTGTAATTGGAGACTTCCTACCACTCACCGGAACCTTCACTATCACTATTGATCCTAGCAGAGATGCATTCAACCTATAATGGAGAAGATCCCAGTCTAAAAACTCCATTATCCACTTATTCATAGATCCAATCCTAAACACATATAATATCTTGATGGTATATCCAAATATCTTATGGTAGGGGAATTAGTCAGGGAAAGTAGTGAGCTTGGCCTCTTGGGTTTTTCTGCCTTCTAGAAGCTTCATAATTCCTTGATCCAAGGATATATGGATATAATCATGAACATAGACATCAATAAAAGAGTAGGTATAGTTTCCCATGTCTGATATGGGAAATCTAGAAGCCTAACCCTAATTAGGGGTTAGATCATTCTGGGGGGTGGGAGCCTAATTATCTCTCCTAGAAGGTAGTGCTTGATGGGGGTGGTGCCTATCAATTCTATAGTGAGCACTATTGATTCTGAGACAAGGATCGAGGTTCTTCCCCTTAACGAGGCTGCAAGTGAGGCTTTGTTGGTAAACATTCTAGTGGAATGGGGCCTCTATCTACTCAAGGACAACAATCTATTCTTTTTTGGATCTTCTTGTATGTGATAGAGATGGAAATGGATGCACCTTCTTGTCTTACTCCAAGGAATCCTCTAGGCACTGATCCATACCAGTGAAATCATGAAACCCACCTGGGAAGTTATGGGTGATTATTTAGGGGGATAGTTCCATCTTAACATTTCCCACTCACATCATCAATAGATTCTCTTGATTTAGTGGCATGTTGAGTGAATAATTGAGGCCCTTCAGTGGGTGAAAAAGTACACGATGCCTACATATGGATGTTTCTTTCACTTGAAGAGGTTAGAAATACTATTATTTATGGTGGTGGAGTGAAACAGATTGACAAACTTCCTGTGAAGATCTTCCCAACTATCAATGGTTCCAACATATATCTGATTATACCAAAAAAATTGTTGGACATTCCAATGTCTACACAAAACATTAGATCTTGGAAGCTTCTTGATTCTCTAGAGTTCCCAACATGGGACCACACTGTGAGATGAAGCGGGGTAGATTCTATAACGGGTTTCCCATTACATTGATGGAGATTATGGTAGGATTATTGAAACCTTGGTGTTCTTTCATATTATACACCCATTCTAGATACAAGTTTCCATCAAGTGGGATCACCACATGTCATGTATATAGGGTTTAGAGGTGAGCAGTGGGACCATCTATCAAATTATCTTGGAAGAGATTCCTATCATGGAGATGATTCTAGAAAACCAATTCAATGAAAGGCACATCAACATGATAGGAAGGCCCACCTGGTCAAGAGGAAAATTATGGAGGCAGCTATAGAGATACTATTGGGGATGTGCGAGGATTGGATAAAACCAAAATTTATGGCAGGTTATCATGGTTTTTAGAGGATTTGGTGACACATACCACTTTAATTTTTCATAAACTTTAGTCTCACCCTATTCGAATGAACGAGATATTCCAAATCGATCGAGGGTATCTAGAAAAGAAGGAAGTATGGCCTACCCTTCATCCATTGTGGAGGAGGTATAAAATTATGTTGAGGATCACCATTTTCATGATGTCATTCTACTAGGAACTTTGCAAGTAGCTCGTCGATGATCCTCTTCTATTCTATGAATTTTTGGAGAGAATAGGCCACAACTGGATTGACATACATCTTTTGTGCATCATCAAATAGATCAAAGCTGTTAGTGGTCCCGATCTATCCATTGCTCATATTTGTTTTAACACTACTGGGAAATGATACAAAGGGATATTGAAGACTACATTTCTACCTTTACCAATGAGTGAGGACACCTATGGGTTCCACTGAATGTTGTGTTTCCCTAGGGGGAAAGTTTTCTTCTTCAGATCTTAAGTTAATGTCCATATTTTTGTGTATCTCAAGAACAAACATTTTCACTATAATGGTTCCTAGAGTTATATCTTCAATATCACCAACCATGTTAGGATTCCGTAGGATGGGGCTGAAGTGGAGAGCTACATACTTCTCCTAGACACTGATCTTCATGCGTAGAGAAGCCTCTTCAATAATTTTATGGACACTGTAATGATATGATGAAATCATTGTTGAATGGTTTGATTGTATCTAGTTGAATCTGGGTTCTTTGAAACTGGTAGTGCTACCAACATAACCCTACTGTACTTCTCATCGATATCATCAAAATTATCTTGGCTCTTAGGGTAGACCAACTGACGATTATAGAGGCAATAACGTTTCACCCATATAGTTTGGAAAAATTAGGTGACCTCATCTTGAGTGAGGGCATTGGGGATATAGAATTCGAGAATGGTAATCGACCAAAACATCGTAAAAACTGATTAGTGGCAAGACTGTCCTATAAGATTCCCTATTCAGAAGTGGGGTCCAACTCTTTGTTTCCCTAGGCTTCAATCGGTGATGGAGGAGAAACTAAGAGAAGCACCAATATAGATGAGTGTGGTGGTGTACTGAACCATGGAAGCTATTTTGTGGGATGTTTAATCACCGTATGTTTTGTTGTCTCTCAAAGGTGGTACCAGTTGTATCATCATGTCCTTGTAGGACTGGGTATTTACCAATGCCTCATGTATGAGCCTAGAGGCTCTTGATGGTGAGTCTGGTAGGTTCTCTCCATCTACCAAACCCCATAATGACCCTCTGTGATCTCAATTAGAGGTAGAGATTGAAGGTGGTGATGATAAATATAATTTCACTACATGACCCTAGAGGGGATAAAAATATTCATCCTCATACATATACCTGAGAAGGGACTTGGGAATCATGTGGATCTCCCCTTATGGGATAAAGAATCTCACTTTTTGTGTTCCGACCCTAGATCCAGATATAGAGGACTGTGATGAAGGAACCATCATGATATCACATTTGGATTCATTATCTAAGAAGATAATGGGATTGACGACCACTTTGTGTTTCCCAAGGTTTTTCCTTCAATGGAGATGGTTCCTCCTTCTGCTGTGGGAAAACTCTTTAGGGAAGGAAATTTTATTAACGTGTGGGGGAATTCATGCTGGTAGGTTATGAATTGAAGAGGAAATCCACTTGTTCTGAATGGGTTATGGGGAGGATATCTATATTAGGTGTTTTCAGAGTGGTGAGGACCCCATCTTGGACTACTATGAGAGTGGGGAGGGCCTCCACACTGGGTGCTGACATATTATGGAGGAACAACGCTTGAGTTGTGGGGGACATGGGGAGGGCCTCCATGCCTGGAGTGAGAGTAGTGAGGGACCCTTCTTTAGTGAGTGGTGTGGGGAGGGCCTACACATATGGGACACCTAGAGGATTTACGTGTTGGAAAACATGAGAACAGGGAGGACCTCTGTATGGGTTATTGGATGTGCAGGGAGGACCTCCACAGTAGTGAGTGCTGGAGTAGGGATGAAGTCTACTAAATCAGATGGTAACAAGAGGATTCCCTCCAGGTTGGATGATAAAGATGTGGGGAGGTCCTCCACTCTGTATGGTTTTGGACCGGGTATGACATCAGTGTTGGAAAATGATGATAACATGAGGAGGACCTCGCACTGATCATTTTTGAATTGGAGAGGACGTCTATTTTGATTGATGCTGGAGTATAGAGGAACTTCACTGAAATTGGGTAATGCTCATGGAAGACCATCACATTGATGCTCTATGACATAGGGAAGACCTCTATATAGGAAAATATAGGAATGGGGAGAACCTATTTGTTGTATATCGACAAGGTAGGGATGACCTCTACTTTTACTGATGCTGATATCATGAAAATGACCTCTATATTGAGGGTGAGAGTGGGGAGGACCTCTGCTCTAGCTAGAAATCATACAGGGATGGACTTTGTAATAGATCTTATCATCACATACTAACTTGTAATGGTTGTTGATTATACTATAGACAAAAAGTGTCAAACCATCATGCCTATGTGGTGGATGAGGTCTTGATTCCAATTGGGAACTAATGAGTCACTACTCTGCAGTTGTAGGGATCTGGTATAATTCACTGGTGGTGGCATGAGCCACTGAATCCATGGAATATGATTCCCCCTAACATACATCATTTTGATCATGTTCCCAATGTTGTAATTAGGTCATCCAGAATAGGGCTAGCAAAGTAGGGGTGTAAACCACATGTTCTTTGTCTTGAGAGAAAAGCCATTACTGGTGTTGATGAGGTAAGGTGGGAGCCCTACTTGGAGGATCCTAGCCAGTAGTCATTGCCAGGATGATTAGAGCACTCCCTAACTTCTCGGAATAAGGGAGGTTGTCATAGGAACTCACTAGATAGAGTCTCCCAAAGTGTTTTGTTCTTGTAGTGGAGATATGTCTATCTATTAACAATCCTTGGGGGTGGCGGTGTCAGCGAGGCATGGAAGCCTCTAGGTCCTAGTGGGCTATGTCCCTCATGGGAATCACCCAAACCATATTATATCTTCATACGAGGGTGTCAATCTCCATTCTATGGATGATTTAAGAGGGTGATATGGGGTGTGGGTTCCTTGTAGCTGATGACGTATCAGACGTTATGGTGAATGTGGGGTCATGTGAGATTGTCTCATCAATAGTTCTCTTACCCCTACGTCGGCGGGTAATAGGTGAGTGGTTTCCTACATCTTAGGTCCTCAAAGTAGGACGATTCATCATTCAATATGGATTTATGGAAAACAATTCCCAATGCCCCATATCGATCCAATAGTGCATGGATAGATAAAGAGAGAGAGAGATCCATGCTGTTGATGTCATATGCCAGAATTCCCAATGATTAACTACCCCAAATCCTTGTGAGTTCCAAAAAATTCCTACTATTTTCTTCGCAAGACATGGCACTGGACACCTAGATCTGGTGATATCTTCGTCTATGGTTTTCATGAATTCTATTCGTCCCCATGTTGAGTATAGCAATTTCATGTTAGGTTCACCATTGTTGTTTCTGATGGTTTTTCCAGGGTGCCCCACCTCATCTGTTATGATTTTCTAGCATGTGTTGTTTCCACACATTCCCTCTTTCCAATGGAGGGAAACATTCATCACTTTCTCAGAGTTGAATTATCCTTTAACAAAACTAGATGATGGGATATGGGTCCCTTTTTCAATAGATTCTTCCTTAGAATTCATTTCATAGTCAGAGTCTCTCTCGTAGATTAAGAAGTTTTCATGAAAATCATTCTAGATGTCATCAGTTTGGGGAAGCTAGTTAATTACATTTCATATTTCTATAAATTTCAAGGGGTATTGATAGGTAAGAAACCTTTGGTTTGGGTAGTAGTCATGTTGGGCATCGCTATCATGTATGGATGTTAGAACATTGGTCACATTTATTATTCCTCATAAGAGGGAATATCAGGTGAACAAAACTCGAGGCCTCCCACATAAATCATGAGGTATCTTATGAAATAGGAATGTATTATGATGGCTTCCTTAGGAAACCAATGTTTATCATGGGGTAGTAGTATAACAGGTAGTGAGTTTAACATATTGCAGAGTTGGAGTGAAGCTGATCAAAACACCCCATGGAGGTGAATCAGGAAGGTCCATCCCTAGGAGGGAACACCTTAAAAGGTTTTCTAGATGGATGGGTCAAAAAATCTATGGAGGTGGACCATGGATGGTGTGTCTCATAAATAGAAGGCTTCACACTGTAAGGGATGATCTAGAAACTACTAAGGGTGGATCAGAAAGGTATGTCCCTTGGAGGAAATACCCGGATGGTTTACCAGATGGATGGGTCAGAATGCCCTATGAGAGTATACCTAGAGTGGTGTGTCCCATAAAGGGAAGAGTTCACACCATGAAGGCTGACATAGACACCAATAAGGATGTATAAGAGGATTCACCCCTAATAGTGGGCACTAAAGCTTACATTTGGCCTGAATTTAACCTTATGGAGATTCTTACGTACACTATTTAAAATATAGGGATCAAAACCCCTGCCGTTCAAGGGATGGTGTGGGGATTACACATGGGAGATTCCATTCACAAGATGGTTTCCATTGGTTGGATTGAGTTGGATTTTTGGGGGCTTATGTATTGCAGCCTCCTTGGTATTACGAGGTGTAAATATTCTGTGGGAGTGTGATTACATATAGGATTGAACTAAAAGGATGGAATGATATAACCAAGATGTGGTGGCCTGGCTAAAGGAAATGATGGATATGGATGAAGTAGGTGAAATGAATGGAATTGATGTGTTGTATGACGTGTTTTAGGACTTGGGATTGAACATCCGGGAGGTTTACTACAAATCCCTATTAGTTAGGAATCAATTTCGATGTTGTTATGATGTACCATTTTTTTTAATGTCATGCAATAAGGATGAGTGTGAACCAATGAAAGGAAGGTTTAATGTTGAATATGGACCCCCAATATGTTAATCTGGGTCTCACTATGTATCTTACAAGGGTTTGAATCAAGCCACACATATTTTTCAAGAGTGCTAGGTCTTATGCATAGAATCATCCCATGAATATAGAGACTGTGTGTCTTTGTCATTACTAACCTCTAAGCCCACATAAGTTATGGATGGTGTGAGAAACAAGAGGAAATAAAATACATTACCATCGTGTCGTGAATGATGTGTTGATGAGGGATGGTATTGGGCTTACTTATACAAGCTTCCCAGTTTTAGATTCTCACTATATGTGAGTAGGATCTTATTACATGTGAAGAATATCTCACTCCCATGGAGATGAGTGGGATTGAAAAATACCTGAGGTGGGGGACCCCATGTGCATTGTATGGGGTGTGGAAATAGTTGAAATTCATTTTTTGAGGATGATGAAACTAGTTAGTTTTACGTCATGCACCATAGACATAGGGGACTCACTCAATACCCATTAGACTTACATGAATGTTGTCTATTAACCCATGGGGAAGGTAAGGCACTAGAAATTCCAGAATGTAGGGGTGTGTTGGAGTGTTCAATACCAAGGTCCACATTAGCATGAATATGCTAAAATGTGAAATCAATTAGCATTCCTATGACAAAAATAAATAGGTATAGAAATTCAATGAGGGAAAAATCATAAGGAACCAAAAAAACACTAAATGCTAACTAAGAGGGATGCACACAAGAGGCTTTCAAACATGGTGTTTTATTGTAAAGGCCACCCATGGAGCTTTAAAAAAGGTTGAATGCAAGATAATGGGTTTGCATGTAAAATTAGGGTGGGAGAACAAGATGGGGTTGAACCCAAGATCAGAAGTCATGTTCAAGAAGAGTCTTTTACGTTCACATTCCTTAGGCTGGAATGAAATGGATGAGGTTGAAGATAATGTGTGTCCACATGAAGGTGGACCCTAGGAGACTTTTTGTGACAAATATTATACCTTGAGGGGTTCATGTCTTCCATGCTATCACCAAAGAGGAGGATTACTTGCAGTAGAGTGGCATTTCAGCTTCTGAGTGATCAATCGTAACCAAGGGGTGCCCTTTAATATATAAGAAAAAATCATAGTGGTGGCATAGATGAATTTGGGCATGGAATTGGCATTCCATGCAACTGGACCTCTAGGGTGCATCAATTTCATGCTTAAACATACCGTTTTATTTCTAATTGGGTTTATAAGGTTCATGGGTATTCCTTGCATGCACCTTCCTTAGGTTTCTTAGAACATTCTATTGATGAAAAGTGAGTCTTCAATTTTTCAAAATACGGCTATTGTGGCTTTGTGTGGGACTTGTTGCCAAAAATCATTATTAGTCATTATTTTTTATTAATCTATTTAATACCTTCACGATGATGAATGTTATACCTCATTATTTATAATAAGAAATATTGTATCTGATTTTAATGAAAATACATATCAAACATTCTATTAAGATTATAAAATAAGTTTTTTATATTATTTTAACAACTATTTCACTAACAAGTTCTCTTTATTGACATATTCATTTTCATAGATGCTATAGGTTGTAAAAATATAAAAAAAGGATGTGTATCAAACATTAGAGAAGTATGGAATAAATTTCACCGAAAAAAAGCATATAAATAAACTAAAACACTATTAAAAAATATTCCCATGATCATTAGTGATGTTTTCCATTAATAGATACTTGAACTAAGATATAATGGAGAAATAGAGATAGTTTATGTCAACAACCTTATGAAACAAAATTGAAAGAGGAAAAAATAAGTGTTTTAATTAATAATTTAATTATTTTATTTAAGAAAAAAACTAATGATAAAATAAATTCCATCTATGTAGAACTAAATCAAATTTACAAAAATACTCCCCTCATATAAATGGTGATATATATTTCCTTCTAATATTATATATTGAATAGAAAATTATTATTTTCATCTAAGATGGCTTAAAATCCAAAAAAATATATAATTTATAAATATTTATTGATATTCTATTAAACAATTAAAGAGAAACATTTCATAAATGATTGAACCAACAAATCGGATGAATTTTAAATAGCTTCCCAATAATAAATAGAAGTTATTTTATTTTAAAAAAAAATAAAATAATACTACTTCCATTCCTAAGTAAAACATTTCATCACATAAATTAAAAATATATGTTACAATCAATAAGTTCTTCTCCCTCCCAGAAGAACTTTTAAAAACGACCAGGCCACTAATATACTCTTACTAGAGAAAAGATTCAGTAACATTAAAGATACTCTCGAAGATTCTAATTCTATATAATTTTCCCAGTTATAAGTTCATACTCTTCTAAATATAAATTATAAAAGCTTACATGTGAATATTATAATATAAATAATCCAATAGTTATAGTACATGACATACATTATGAACCATCTCAAACTGTAGAAGTTGATAAAAAAATACACAACATCTATAACTCATTCTAGTATATCATATTTTCTCACATGTCTTGGTGGAAACATAATGTAATTTTAAAATCTATATTACTCTCTCTAGTGATAACTTTTAAAAAACCAAATCACCCATCAAAAACAGTAATTCCCTCATATTGGATCATTATTTGACCTTTGGAGAATATATATTTTCATTATGTACAACTAAATATACACAACAAACTATATCAATATTTGAACCTGATTAGACCAAAAAAATACAAATTCAAAACTTCGTTATAACATAATACAGATATGAATGGACTCTTATAGAATGAATCAAATGGATTTATACTATATATAGAGTGATATTTTTTCTTATATGAAAATGATACTTTGGTTATTTTGTAAACATGAACCCCATAAATCAAAGATGTGTTCTATCATTGCGTCCTCTATATTCTCAATCACCCATCCTATAGATGCATACATTTAGGGGTGAAATATTTATATATAAGAAAGTATGAATAAATTAATATTATTAAAAACATATCTATAATATAAAATAAAAATTAGTATATCAAACTAAAATAATCAGCAAATGTACCCTATATATTTTGACAGCCATATATGGATATAATTTCATAAAATTATCTATTAATAATGAATTTTTAAGGAAATGATCCTCTATTGTCACATTTTTAATAATAACCCAAAAATCACCATGAACACGAATCATCTGTAATAAACCACTCATGTAATCTATAGAGACACCATTTCACTTATACCGTGGAATATTAAAAGGTGATACCAATCTATTTTTTTCTAATATTTAACCATATAACATTGATTAGTGAGTCATAGAACCAATTACCCAAAAATATATGATTTCATACCCATCCATGGATATTTCTATGTTTATTCGTATAATTTATTCACTACTATGGAATGAATTCCTATTTGAGGTTGATGAAACATCATTCCTTAGTTTTGTATGAACAGAAAAAATAAAATAAAATAAAACTGTATTCTCACCATCATATAACATAACCAATGATGATAAAATATTTATTAAAAAATGTAATTATGAAACTAAAACATGATGAATTCTATCAATGTATAAAAAATAAAACATAAAAAATCATAAGTCACAATCATCAGATATAAAAATATTAATTACTCTATCTTTAAAACTATATATATAATTCATGTAACTGCTCTAAAACTTAAAATTAATCTTAATCCACTCATGTTTTTACTATATTTAGTTTACTACTCAATGATTATAGTATTATATTACCCTTAATTATCATATACAATATAACCAAATAGTATTTCTATAAATACTCCATGAAAATTATTTTCATAGTTTCAGATATGTCTATGAAAATATATATCATGAGAAATTATGGTATATAAAAACCATAATTGACTCCCTAAGAATGAAATTTATTTCTGATATCAAAGTGAAAACTATAGGTTCTCTCACCATTTCATGGGTAGAATAATTCAATTCCATATACCTCAACATCTCATACCCAAATTTAAAAAATCCATTGTCCTATATAAATATAAAACTAAAGCCTGGATGAGATGTTTCAAAATATATACCTCTAGGTATAAATTTTTTTTTAAGAAATACTAGAATTTATTTAATATTAAATAAACAAATAAAAATACCAATTAAATTATAATAATGACCTTTTCAATATAATTATTTTCTCTCATGTGTCAATATAGATGAATAAGATTAAATTCTAGATATTTATGATTTAAAATTATAATAATATCTAAATAATTTAAATAAATTTCAAATAAAAATTGTTTTAGTAGGGATCACAATATACCACTACCCCAAAATTTTCTAAATTAATACTGAATCTTACCTTTGATATAAAATATATTGAACAATGTTAGCCGACAAAACATATCACTTGAGATGACATGTGTAACACCCCGAGATTTTATGAAAAATATTCTTTTTAATTTCATTAATGTCTTGTGATGTACGCTACACAAAAAGGAGCTTGCACAACACACATCTTTGACTTAACTTTCATTACACGCAATCGCGGCCTTCCTTGATAGCCTGTGTAGTATGCAATACCGAGTTTCACTAAACAACGATATGCTATTAAAATATTATTAAAACTAGCCGTTATGAATAGTAATAACCACTTTTTGAAATTTTATAAATTTTATTTTTCAAAATGGACTTCATTTTTGGATTCGGAATACCGAAATTAGCCTAGGGTGAAATTTTGGTATTTTTCTGAAAACTTTCAATTTTTTCATGAATAGTGAAACCACTAAGTGGTAGGTTAAAAACTGAATTTTGCATAAAACTTAATTTTATCGCTTCTGTGAATGGAATTTCGAAAATCTGGGAGACACGGTTAATATCAAGGACTAAAATGTGGTTCAATGAGATGAAAATAATTTTTGGTGAATAGTAACTTTTTACTTTTTTTTACCACGGTTAAAAGTAAATAGGGTAATTAAGGGTAAAGATGATATTATTATTACCCTAACACATGTCCTAATTCTATTGGATAAGTGAAATTCGACCAAAAAAAAACTTAGGAATAAAATATGACCATTTAGGCCCACTTGGATTAGATTTGGACATTTATTATTAATTTATTTAAAGAAGGGTTAAAATAGTTAAAATCAAAGTTTAATAAGTAAATAATTTTTAATATGGGGTTACACATAAGATAAATTCGACTATAAATATTCATTAGAAATCTAAAAATATTTCATACATAATGGTATTTTATTTGTAATTTGTAGACATTAAATAATTTAATTTATTTATGAAACAATGATGATGCAGTAATTATCTTATTAATGAAATATTGACATAATTGATGTTATAAACCCCAAAATAAATGTAATTTGAGACTTTTTATGAATTACACTAATTTTCTAGGTTACTATGATATATTAGTGTTGATTTAATCAACTTCGTTCGAACATATAATTCTGTTATGACTTTCACAAAAATCATATATCAAATAGTGTCAAAATTGACACAAAATAGTTTTAAATCAAATATTATATTATTAATTGTTAGTTTATTCCTAAAAGTCTAAGGTTCGGCCAAATGACTTAGATAAGGATATATATATTAATAATAAACAACTTAGGGTTCGTTTGGCATGTTATGGTAAGTGTATTAACCATATAGTGTAAGAAAACAAAAAGTCACGGTAAAAGTTAAATTATTTAACTTAGAGTTAAATCTAATTGATAAGGTTACAATAATAACCTAAACTTGTCTAAATCCTATTGGTTGATAGGATTTAGACCCATCCCCACTTTACCTTCGAAATAAGACCCTTTGGAACCATTATAAACCGATTTTGACTTTAATATAAAATAATATTTTGAGATATTCCTAAGGTGCCCCTCTCCTCCCTTAGAAAAGGACACCTCCTCCCCCTCCTCCTCACACCAATTTGAGCACTCAAGATCGGCCAAACCCTGCCAAAATACCTTCTCCACTTCCCTAGAATAATCCTAGAGGTCCTGGTCTTCTTCAAAGACCAATCTTAGTTCCTTAAGTGGAGGATTCAAAGAGGCGTTTCAAAGAAGAGGTAATATCCATTACCGATCTTTTCAATTTCTTTCTTCTTCAACTTCTTCTTATTTAGTAGTTTCATGATAAAGTAATAAAATCAGTATTACTTACATACTGATATGTTATTATAAATATGAAACAACCCTAATTCACCTTCTATCCATCCTACGGAAAAAGGAAATCACCGCGCGTGCGTACGTACAGAATACCGTCTCCACGCCGTGGTGTAATCTATTTTCCGCCACCACCTTAATTGGATGGGTATAATGATGTAATGAGTAACTATATATTATTATTATAAAGTGATATTGATACTGAAATAGTATACATACACTTCAACACAATTCCACGACCATGGGAACGATATCATCGCTCGTGCGGATGTACGGACTACTGTCTCCACGACGCGATGAGATTCATTCTCAATGATTAACCATTCATGAATTATTATAAAGTATATATAATAAGTACTAATGAAATATATGACATAATAATGATACTGGATTTATGTATATTTATATGTATGTCATCTACTTAATTCCATTCAATTCAATAAGGAAACGAAAACAGCGTTCATGTGTACGTACAGACTACCGTCTCCATGAACGGTGTATTTCATTCCATTTATCGATATATTATATATATATATATATATATTCTGAATATATATTACATATAAATCATGTTTTACATTCTAGATATAAGTAATCATGATCCAAGTAATCATATTAATAATTACAAGTTAAAAACACGAACGACAAATGAGACGATTTTACCCAAAACGCTACTTTAACATGAATTTACAAAAGAACAGGTAATATAAAGTCATAAGTGGACCATATATTATATAATAACAATGAATAGGATTCTGGAATAATTCAATAACATGATTTAAATCATTATACAGGAGTTTTGGACACATACGAAGCAAATCAGACCTAAGGTAAGGGAAATATCACAATCTCATTTTTATCTGAGATTGTTTATACTTTGGTATTTACTGGGGTGTATTTTATCATCCACATCCATGTTTCCTCAATATTTAATATTATTTCCATTCACCTACAATTTTTTTTAAATCCTATTTTACCCTTAGGTGAGTTTTTAGTAAAAGATATGAAAGGAATATTTTGTCATTTTTCGTACGAGGTACTTTTTTGACTTTTCCGACAAAAGTACGAGAAGAATGTTTTTTGTAACTTATATGGAATGAATGGATTTTTAAAAAATTATTTCCAAGAAGCTTCCTTTACAAGTTTTCAAGTTTATTTTTAATCAACTTCTTTTAGTTTATAATTTTACGACATGTTAAGAAAGGAAAAGTGTTTTTGAAGTAGAAAGGATATTTTCCTCAAGAATGAAGTTCAATTGTTATATCAAAATTATTTTCCATCTAAGATAATAAAGGGCTCTGTTCTTATCCCTATTATTACATTTATTTGATTATGTTGTGATGGAATTATTTTTATTATTTCCTTTATCGTATATGAATTGTTTTATGATGTCATGATGTTTAAGATTCCCATTTTTATTACATGGGTTATGCAATGATGTAAGGTAAATGATTTTGTGGCACACATAAGAATGGTATCATTATGAGATGGGTGGGACCTATATCTCCCTCCAATGCATTGGGTAAAGATTTTATATCTCATGAGATAGACATGGCTAGAACGGTAGGTTATACCGGTTCAGTGAAACAGGACTGAAACAAGGGTGACTCGGTTCAGAAAGGGACTTTGTCCACTAAGATAGTCTTGGAAATGAGTCTTGACTAACAAGAAATGATTCTCTATGATTATGTGTGTATTCCACAAAGTTTCATGTTTTAAGATATGATTATTGTGATTACATTTCACTGCCATGATTTATTCCATGTTATGAAATTATGATCTCTTTTGCAGGTTAAGATTTCCAAAATGTTATGTTCTTATGAATATGATGTGATTGATATTTCTTTTGTTTACCCTTAATGAGTATTTGAGCTCACCCTTTTATGTTTTATTTTCCCCAGGATATAAAGAAAGGTTTTAGGTAAAAAAAGAAGAAGATATTTATGGAAGATATTGAAGATCTTTCACCACGATTAGAAGATTATATTCCGAGTTTCCAAAGACACTAAACTATTACGGTCCTTGTGTGTGTGTTTTTGTTATGTACTAAGTATTCCGCAAAAGTAATGTAATGTCCATGTACGTCAGGATTCGGGTCTCTACAACATGCCACAAGGTATAGAACAACACAAATAAAAAAATTCCCATGAGTCACTAAAAATTGTTAAATAAACATAGTAAAACCTGGAATATATATTTAAATCTACGAGACATACAACAACATACCAAAATGTATAAACCTAAAAATAAAAAAGTATAAAATAAAAACCTTGTCATCATGTGAGTGTCTATCATAGACATCCAAAACTGTTATGAAAATGACACTAACCAAAAGAATATGGTGAGGCATATAACTAATTTACCATTTTCTATTTCCTATAAAACAAATCACCATTCGCTCAAAGGAATATGTAGGGTGTAAAAAAAATTTATAGTAGGATACCACAAAGAATAAATACAATTTCTATCACCACATAACTATTATCTATAGCTTTAAACCAATATAATTTTCTAAAGTTATTACCTTTGAAAAAACCCATGAATCTGTATTTGTTTGTCATTAATAGACTTCATATAAAAACATTTAAAAATATTAATATATACATGAGTGATAAATTGAGGCAATAATAAAAATAAATCATATCTCAGTTGATAAGCATGTGATAAACCAAACATTACATGATACCATCATATAATAGTCCATGCAGAAGTTAGGTAGTAGAAAATGGGAGTACATATTAGAACATGTAAAGGAACACTATTTTTGGAATACCATAAAACCCACTGATATTGAGATTTTCCAAGGTGTATAGATATGACAAGAATAACCCATATTGGTGAAAAGCTCACTATGTTTTGTATATTTCCATAACTGAACCCACCCAAGGTTCCAAATTTTTTATATTTTAAAAAAAAATTAAACAACCATAATCAGTAATTTAGAAAAAAAATTCAAATCAAACAATTACTACTCCCATGCTGAAAAACACAATCGAGTGTTAGAATCATCCTTGAGGTATTTCATTGAACACAAAAAGTACCTGAATATTTTTAAATTTAAAACCCCATTAAAAACCACCATTTTAAAGCTACCAAAGATAAATTTCATATAAAATTATTTTTTGATAATAAAAAAATAAATATCCTAAACCAATCCAAATTAATATACATTAAAATTAAGTAATTCATTGGTTAACAACATTGTATAGAGACACGTATGTTTCTAATGAACTAGTAACCTTTTAATTTGAATATTGAAAATGAGGATATAAAGTGATAAAAAAAAATTTATCCATAAGAAACATATTTAATTCCCCATAAGATATTCTAGATCAAAAAGCACAACACAATTTAGTAATTTGGTGATAAGGGGAAGAGTGTTTAAGAGAAGATCTAGGAGGAGGAGATGGGATAAGATAAAAACATTACATAACGTGAAGAGATCCACCAATAAAGATAATAAAATATCTAATGATCTAATGAGACAACTATTTAGATCATTTGGGATTGGTTATATCTATCCAAAGAGAATTTAAGAGAATATTAGACTAAAGAAGACCACGTTAATTAGGGTCAATTCCAATTTTAATTGGACTATATCTAGGAACATGTTTAGGAAAAACATTTTAACAAACATTGTCTTAGGCATATCATGGCCTCCATAATTTGATAATTGAGTAATAGGTTTCTGGGGAAGAGGTTCATGGTTTGAAAAATCATTCCCAAGATGTTTGAAAACCCATTGAAAAATCATAAACAAAAAATGGGTTATCAAAATAATTATGAATATTGAAAAACTATCCTCAAATTGTTCAAAATTCCTCTGAGACTAATAGTGTTGAACCATAAGTTACTATGTGGTTATTACTAAATGTTCACCTAAACTGTGGTCCTTCCCATTTTTTCTTGAAACTCTAAATTTTCAATCCTTGAATCCTGAAAACCTCTACCATATTATAAGAGGTTAAAATTGATCAAATTAAGTCATACCTATAACACAAAGATTGTAAAAATTATCCCACCCAAAACAATCATTCTTTCCCTAGAAATTACATAAGATTATAGACCCACAAAAAGATAAGGTCACTAATTCCTCATCAATGATTCCCACTCCAATGTCTCATGGCTATTCTATCCACACTACCACAATACATGGTCCAAAAGATTCGTTTTCAAACCTAGTACCTTATCTTGTTGATTCATAATCTAAACTAGTTGTTCATCAACTGAGGTATTGATCTCATGATTAATATATTCCAATTAAATTACTTGGAATGCATCTAGTTGATACCTCCTCTGTTGGGAAACATTTAACATGTCATGAATTGATATCAAATGTTATGTAAAGTACAAAATATGAGCTATAATTCCAATTAATTCGAAAACCATGAATATACCAACAAACTGTAGTGAAAATATACATATTTTACCCAATTGATAATGTCCCAAATGAGGTGAAAATTTAAGAAAAACACGATCACTGAACTCAACCTCCAAAAATTAATGATTTTAGTGCACATAAGATTTTCGATTAATCTATGTAGCAACTAACCTATTATGAATCAACTGTACCATTCTTGTCATTTTCTAAACAAATCTCAACCTATATATATATTATTCTCCCAATTCCTCTAATCATAAAGTAGGTTAATATAGATGTAAATAAAACACATCGAAAGGAGATACCTATATCATTTCTAGATAAATATTTTTGTAACAAAATTTTATAAATGGAGTATGATTTTCCTACAAACCAATACAATCAAGAACATACTCTGAAAAAATATCCTCAAGAATCTGAATGGGTTACATTGTCTTCCCAACCATTTGAGACAATACGCCATTCATAATTTCAACTCAGTACCCATAGCCTCATGCAAGACTTTCCAAAAATAGTATGTAAAATGTGGTCCCCTATCATAAATAAATGTAGAAGTCACACTATAGATCTTCAATATCTCTTATAAATATAAGTTCTAGAGCTCCACCAGCTTAGTTGTTTCCTTAAAATAAAAGAAATGAGAAGATTTATTAAGTCAATAAATGTTCATCATAATCATATTCATCCCACTAGGATTCTATAGTAAACTAATAATGATGTACATAGATATATCATCCAAATTCCAAATAGGAATGGGTAAAGGATAAAACAAACCATTGGGTCTCTGGTGGTCCACATTAATCATCTGGCATATAAGACATAGTGAAACATAATATACAATCGAACACCTCATCCACGGTTACCAATATTGAAATCTAATGTCTTGATACATCAAGGTAGTCCTGGGGTGTATGGACCAACACGATCGATTTCCACTATCCAAAAACTTATTCCTCAAATATAACAGATTGAACAACCTATCTCAGAAACAGAAAACATTAATGGGATAATGATACGAATCAAATATGGTCTCTCCACCATTATGGATTTTATTAAAGCACTCTCAATCAATGCATGTTACCTATTTAACCGTAAATCAATCATCATTTTCTGAATCAACCATCAAAAAATATGATTACACCTATCCACCTACGTATTCCACATCCAATATAATTTTAGAAAACAACCTCATCAAAGACTAATACTCCACTAATTCAATAAATGATTTTGTTAGTTCCTTCTAGCTCAACACATCGAGTGACTAAATTCCATTTTTAAAGTGTATACTCAATATCACAATTAAAATTATAAAGATACTCAACGAAGTGTCGCTGTCACAATTTTAGATCCCTATGAGTAAATATATACATTAATATCTTATAATTTTAATATACAAAAAATTATTCCCTATATAGATAGGGGTGAGATTTTTTGAGAGTGTGCATCATAGCTACCAACTAAAAGACATGGGATGGATAGTTCTTTTAATGAGGGAGTAATTAGAAATACCTATAAGCTACCACATTTTATTGTATCATGAAACACACCAATCCGACACTTGAGGCATTTAAAAAATCATCATAGTCAGAAAATAGTTCCAAAATAATCAGAACTGGATCTAATTTCAGCCTCCACTTTAGTTCCTTAAAAGATCCAAGGAATTTATTATTTCATTAAAAAATAAAATTATTATTTTTTAATTTTAAAATTATAGATAAAATAATAGAGAAATATTGAAGAAACCACATGAACTAACCAGCTAATCCAAAGAATATCCAAATATCAAATGAATTCATGTGTTTTTACCATGACATCGCAGACAAAATTTTTTTTAGATCCACTGACATTCCATTCCCATATATAGCATTATAACAACCATAATTTTATTAAAAACATTAACAAGAATTATTACATAAACATCACTTGATACAACATAGAATATTGAGAGGTATAGTGCATCTGGGGCTTAGGATCTTTACATAACAACTTAAAACATGAAATACAACATCTTTATTGAAAAAATCCTTTACATGACAACTACATTCCCTCGTAATTAGCATTGCATGGGATAACCTGAGGACATGCATAAGAAAAGGGTGAGCTACAAAGCCCATTAAGGTAATAAACATGGAATAACATGAGGAATAAAATACATGTTCGAAAATAGGCATATCAATGGATCACAAGAGAAACATGAATATAAAGGCTTGATAAAGCATGGTAATCATAACATAGAAAGGTGGCGGCAACACTTAACATGGAATTAGCATGATCCAAGTCTCATTGCACATGGATCATGATTAAAACCTCATTGCACAACAAGCATCAGTAAACCCTTTTTGCACATGAATTATCATGAGTCAACACTCATTGCACATAATTCATCATGATACTATACATTACCCAATGCATTAGAGCGTTATCAGGGCACACCATTCTTATAAATTTCATTTCATGCATAAGTGTGCCACATGGATCATACAACATGGAATAAATCATCATCATTTATTCCACAATAAAGTGATGTGGAATATATACATGATTATTTATAATCAATAAGTAATTGTGAATAAAGGTTAATACCCTTGATAGAGAAATGGGCATGGTATTCACTACACAATGACATTGGCTTGAAAAATCATAGTGCAATTTCGGAAGCATTAAACTAATTAAAACAACAAACTAGCTCATGGTTTTTTCCCATGGGTTTTTCCAAAAGAGAGTGGAAAACAATATTTTATAAGAACCATGTCCGAATGTTTTAAAATAACTGGGTTGTTATGTGGAGGTGAGTCACACTCTCATGGAAAACAATTTTAAAAGACAAAATGTTTTACAAGCATTAAAGGGTCCACTAAAGCTTTGTAAAATAAATCAAAGAAATCTAAAATCACTTTATATTAATTTTAAAACTCATATTGTCCAAAAATTATGTTTATAGTATTTATTTACATCACTATTGGGTCATTATTATGTCATAAATCACACTATATATTTAAACAGTATTTAATTTTTACCCAAAAAGTTGAATGTCTTAGAAAATTATAAAAATTTCACCATTGGATAAATTTGCGTCCTGATTTCAAAAATAATATTCTATTTATGTAAATAATTTTCTAAATATGTTAATTTTTAATTTTAAAATAAAAACCTACATTTATCGAAAATTCATGGGTTTTTGACAAAAACAGCTTTTAAACCTTAATAAAAATTATAATTGCATTCCTAAAATTATATGATCATTTACATTTAATTAAAATTAATTAAATAATAATAATATTTTATTAAATTATTATTTCATTGAAAAATCCATTAATTTATTAAAATAGATTTCTTAGTTGAATATTAACTAAATATACTATTTGTGATTTAAAAAAACTATTTACAAAGTAACAATAATAAATTCAATGCACATTATTTATAAAAAAATAATGTACATAGCCATAGTTCTAGGGTCTTGTTACATAACCCCTTATAAAACCCGCATAAGACCGAAGGGTAAGGTGTGTGATGGTGACAGACTCTTGGGGTGGCTCTGATAACATTGCTCGGGTGGTAATCTCTATTAAATTACACTTATCCCGTAGTCGGTTTATCTGAAGCTTAATGTGTTCAAGTTTGTCTTGAGCATATTCAAGAGAGAATCCCAATGACGCCACATCCTTTACATGCTCTAAAAAATGGGCTTCCTATGGGGAAAGTCTACTGGATGAGGCTATCATTTCCTTTGTCTGAGTAAATTGGATTTGTTAAAACCCTATATTTATACTAATCATGTGATCACTGTTCAATGGATTATTAGCAACAGTGACAATTCATAATGATATTTTAAAATCCATAAACATAAAACCAATGAACTTAAAATTTTATATAACCTTTAGAAGATATTTAATTAGATCAAGAGGAACATCCATTAATGAAAGTCTGGGTCGTTGAAATCTTCCCACCTTAAGAAATTTTCCCCCCAAAATTTCATTTTCCCTCTATAAAAAATGTGGGTAACTTAGATTCATCACTTCCTCTGATTCTCACATCGCTTCTTCAAACTTGTGGTTTATCCACAACACCTTGATGAAGGGAATTGTTTTATTTCATAGAAATTTTTCTCTACGATCTAAGATCTTCACTGGTTTCTTCTCATAAGAAAGATCATCCTATAGCTGTAATACCTCTAAAGAGAGTATATGTTAAGGGTCTGATATGAACTTATTTAAGAGAGATACCTTAAAGACATCATTTACTTTGTCCATGGTAGGTGGAAGTGCTAGTCGATAGGCCACATCCTCAACACGATCAAGAATCTCAAAGGGGTCGATGTTCCTAGGACATAAATTCATTTACCTTCCAAACCTCTTGACCTTATTCCATGAAGATATGCATAGAAATACCATGTATCCAACTTTAAACTCAAGGAATCATCAACAGTTATCTATAGAACTTTTCTGTTAACTCTGGGATGCCTTGATTTGTCACTAAATGGTTTTCAACTTCACCATTTCTTTGACCATTTTTGGTCCTAGTAGTTTACGCTCACCGACTTCATCCAAAAATGCTAGCGTTCTGCACCTTTTCCCATATAGGGCTTCATAAGGTTCCATTATAAGTCTCATGTGGAAACTGTTATTATAGGAGAATTCAACCAGAGAAATATGTTGATCCCACCCTACTTTGAGGTCCATATAACATGATCTTAAAATATCCTCCAGTGTCTAAATAGTTCTCTCAGATTGGCCATCCTTTTGTGGATGATAGGACGTACTAAAGGTCAGTTCATTATATAGAGCATGTTGAAGACTCTTCCCAAACATAGAGGTGAATCTTGGATCTCAATCAGATACAATAGATAGTGGCACTCCATGTAGCCTTACCACTTACCTAATGTATATCCATTCTTGATGATCCAATGATAAATCCTCCCAAATTACAATAAAGTGTGCCGACTTTGTAAGACGGTCCCAAACAACCCAGATTTCATTGTTGCCTTTGGATGTATTTAGAACTCCGGTGACAAATTCCGTGGTGATGGTCTCCAATTTCCATGCAGGTATGGGAAATGGTTGCATCATCCCCTTAGACTTCAGCCTCTCTGCCTTCACTTTCTGACACACTAGTCACTTTGATGTATACTCAATGACCTCCTTCTTCATATTATCCCACCAATAATTCTCTCAGATATCTTGATACATCTTTGTGATTCCTAGGTGAATAGAAAAATCTGAACTATGTGCGTCATCCAAAAGGTCCTTCTTCAACTATAAACTTGATGGAACACATTGTCTTTTCCCAAATCTCACAATTCCTTTTTTCCTTAACATTAAACTCCAAGTATTTCTCTCTTCTGATAGCTTCCACTTTCTTCTAAATTCCCACATCATCCTTTTTCTAATCCTTTATCCATTCCAAAAGAGATAGTTGATCAATAATTTGTGAAAGGATTGACGGTTTTCCCTTCTTTATGATTCCCATGTCCATCTTCATCAAATCATAGAAGATTGGATTCTTCTCAATTCTCATCAATGATATAATTGTTGCGTCATTTCTACTTAGAGCATCCACCACCTTTTCACTTTCCTAGTGTGGTAATGGATTGAGCAGTCATAGTCTTTGATCAGCTATAACCATCTTCATTGGCACATGTTCAACTCTTTCTGTGTGAATATATACTTGAGGCTTTTGTGGTCTGTATATGTTTCAAACTTCTCCCCAAAGAGATAATGCCACAAAATTTTTAAAGTGAAAATCACTACAGACAACTCCAAATCCTATGTTGGATAATTATACTCATGAACATTCAATTGTCTTGAAGCATAGGTAATGACTTTGTCATTTTTCATCAATACATAGCTGATGCCCTTCCTCGAAGCATCACTAAATACAACAAAAATTTATCCACTTGTGGTTAATGTGAGAACAGGCACAGTGATAAGACTCCTTTTCAACTCCTTGAAGAATTCTTCATATTCATCACTCCATGAAAACTTTACTCCATTCCTAGTTAGCTTGGTAAGAGGGTTGGAAAATCCTGAGAAATTTCTCATAAATCATCAATAATATCCAGTTAACACCAAGAAGCTATGGATATTCATTACTGATGTTGGAACTGGTCATCCCTCACTAGCATCAGTTTTGGAGGGATCCACAGATTTCCCATTGCTTGTGAGGATATGGCCCAAGAATGGGACCTCCTTCAACCAGAACTCACACTTGTTGTACTTTTCATAGAGATTCTCCTATCGAAAGGTCTCCAGTGCTATCCTTAGATGCTCCTCATGATCCTCCTTGGTTTTGAAGTATATCAGAATATCATCTATAAATAATACCAAAAATTTTGTCGAGGTAATCCCTAAAGACTCCATTCATCAATTCCATGAATATTTCTAAAGCATTAGTGAGTCCTAAAGGCATTACTATGAATTCATAGTGATTATATCTTGTAAGAAAAGAAGTCTTGGGGTTATCTTCTTTCTTCACCCTTACTTGATAATATGCCGACCACAAATCCACCATGGAAAAGTATTGTGCTCCACACAGCTGATTGAACAAGTCATTAATTTTTGGGAGAGGATACTTGTACTTTATCGTGATTTTGATAAGCTCGCAATAATTGATTCATAGGCACATTGACCTGTCCTTCTTTTTGATAAAGAGGACTGGTGCACCCCATGGTGAAGCACTTGGGCATATAAAACCCTTATCCAAATTCTTCTGTAGTTGTTTATTTAGATTCTCATGATCGACAACAACCATTCTATATGGAGTCTTGGATATTTTAAACTCCCCATGTATAAGATATATTTATAATTAAACTTCTCTTCTAGGAGGAATATCAGGAAATTCCTTAGGAAACACTTCAGAAAATTCTCTCACAATAGGCATGTCTTCAAGAATGGTTGATTCGTTGGACTCAATCATCTGATCTAGATACACATGATCATTGGGAAATAATATCTATACTTGAGTTGATTGAGCTAATGAATATTCATCTTCCTCCTTGCACTTGTATATAATCGGGGGTTGATTCTCCACACGGAGAGTGATTTCCCTCTCACGGAAACTTAAGTTGGCTCTATATAAGGAAAGCCAATCCATGCAAAGAATTGCATCAAATTACACCACAGGGAGTATGATGAGGTTCTCTAAGAAATTAAATCCACAGATTATGACATGGGAGGATTTATATTCATGGGATGCAATTACTGCCCCATTTTCCGTACTCACCGACATCTTTACTTCCATGATTTTTGGTGGTGTTGAGATTGTTCTACTAAACTTTAGGGATGTAAAAGAATGCATAGAACTAGAATAAAAAGTATGTTACCTAATCTTAAATGAATAACTACTATACCTAGCACCACTTAGTTTTCGGGGTTTAGTTCGACAGTATTGATGGAAAAATCTCTCCCTTGCTACCATGGAGGATGTTGGTTGCCTCAGAAAAACCTTGTCTTAGGGAACTGATTTTCAAGATTCCCTAGTTCTTTTTTCGTTGTAGAAATGAACAACACATTGAGGTACGAAAAGAGAGTTCCTCTCCACTATTGTAGTTTTGGGTTTTTCTTTCAATGGTTAACAGCTAGGTGCCCTTCTATTCCACACCTCAAGTATTTCCTCATCCCCTTCATGCAATTTTTCAGGTGCTTATTTCTGAACCTTTGGAAAGTGGGGTGATAGATCTTCTTAGAACCATTGGATTTATCTATCAGACTACCATAATTGAAGTCTACCTTATGCTTCTTATCCCCATGATACCCCTGAGATTCTCCGATCTCCATTTAGACATAGAGGGAACATTAGAAAATTTCCTCACAACTATTGAATTCATGGATCACCACTGCTTTCCGTAGGCTAGGTTTCAGACCACAATGGAAGTGGTGAACCATGCAATCGAGGGTAATGACCAAGATGGAGGAATATAGTGCAAGCCTTGTAATGTTTTCCTTGAATGCCTCGACACATTCATTGTTTGTTTTCTTGAGGAAAAGGAAGTCCCTTTCCATCTTAAGTCGGAGGGTTCATGGAAAATATTAATTGAAAAACATCTTCCAAAAATTCTTTCATTCCAACACCTTGATCTCCTTATTAGGCTTCTTATTTTAGATCAATGTCCACCCTTGATCAGATTCTGCCTCCATATGATAAGCTTATAGTATAACCTTCTCTTGTTCAGAACATTGAAGTATGGAGAAGATCTTTTCAATGGAGTTGATCCATTGTTCGATGATTGATGGATCAGATGATCCATTAAGAGTAACAAGCCTTTGTCTCATGAAGCTCTTGATAGCGACTTTTTCTTTCTAGGGGGGGGGGGGGGGTGAAAATTCCTCTTGACCTATGTTTCTATTCAAATCTTGAGTTAATTGAGATAGAATCATGAAAACGTCCACGATTCCTGCTCCCATCGAATTGGACTTCTCATTAGCATAGTCATCACATTGATCTTCACATCAGTTGTTAGCTTGAGTCCTCCTATTACCAGCCATTGGATGGAATAAAAACAATGTTAGGGGTAACACATAAAGGGTAATCCAAGGACAAAACTGATGACTTATAAATAGCTTTTATTTCGCTAACTTATGAATCCATAGGCTTCAATCTATACTATTCATGATCTAATTTCTAACATATATTCTTAGGGGGAATTTTTTAATTCCCTTTATAAGGGTTCATACTAAGCTTGTGAATTTACCAAAGCATATCCCCTGGGAGTTTCATAACCAAGAGTGCAACAAGACCCATTTTCGTGCACCAGTTCCCATTCAAGTCTAGCTCAATGCGGTGTTTTCAAGTTTTACCCCTAGGATACATCTGTGCCAAAGCCACATCTACCTGCTCATATCCAGACAGGGATGTAGTTATTTGATAAACCACTTACTCAATACTCACCAATATTTAGGGATGTTTTTATTATACTTATTCTTATATCTATTTATTTACTATATTTTTCTAATCCTAATCCCAAAAATAACTAAACCTATCCTCTGATACCAACTATAACAACCTTGCTTTTATTAAAAACATAAACATGATTTATTACATAAAAATCACTTGATAAAACATAAAATATCAAGAAGTCTAGTGTATTTGGGGTTAGGATCATTACATAACAACTTAAAACATAAAATACAACATCTTTATTGAAAAATTCCTTTACATGACCACTACAGTTCCTTGTACTTAGAATTTCATGGGATAACCAGAGGACATGCATAAGAAAAGGGTGAGCTATAATGCCCAGTAAGAGAATAAACGTGGAATAACACAAGGAATAAAATATATTTTAGACAATAGGAATATCAATGGATAATAATAAAAACATGAACATAAAGGCATGTGTTGACGCTCCTTTCATCACAAAATATAAAGACTGAAAAAGTGGATTATCTTAGCTCAAAGTGATTCAACCTTTGGACAAATATGAAAAATTGACAAAGGAAGGCATAAGAAGAATATTGCACAAGGGTCACGCAAGTTCCGAAATGGTCACGCAAGTACACTTGCGCGCCGCCATGGTCGCACAAGTACACTTGTGCACCCTAAGTGATAACCGCCCGGGGTCTTCCCCAGCCTATAAACAGACCCAGTGGCCCCCCCATTTTAGAGAGGATTTTTTCGAAAAACACAGATTTGAGATCCCTGCGCCCTGGTCTCTTCTCAATGCTTCCGAAACATTTCTAAGGTAATTTATTACCTAGAATAGAAGATCTAAAGAGGGGTAGGAAGGCTTAAGTGTTGAAACTCATCAACACTTATGCGCCTGAGTGGCCATCCCTTAAGGGAAATGGCCACACTTGCACGCCGCCTAGCCCCTTCAATAGAACTTTCATGCCACTCTTCTAGAAGAACCTCACGATGATTATAAATGCTTTAACCAAGTGTTGCTCAAGTATTACCCTGCTGGTTAACCATCGCACAAGTACCCATGTGTCGCGCAGGTATACCTGTGCGACCAGGACTTACGCGCCCACACAGTACCTACGTGCCTGCCAGGACTTGCGCGCTCCTGCCGTTTTGGGCGCCCTTATTTCCCATTTCACCCCTCTTATGCCATTCCACCTCTCTTATTCAAGATTCAGTCTTCAAGACACTCTTCAATTCCATTTATGGCATGATTTATTGATTTTATTTCCTTATCTGAAAGGAATTCTGTGGAATATCTCCTAAAACCCAGTGATTTACACATATTTATGTCACTAAATATTGAGATTTCATTCATTCAACCTCATCTTTTAAGATGAGAGATATCATTAACATGGGCCTCCTTTTCAGGAATAAGCCCCAGTCATAATTGTCAAACTTGGGCCTCCTTTTCAAGAATAAGCCCCAGTAATAATTCTTAACTTGGGCCTCCTTTTCAGGAATACGCACCAGTCATAATTCTCAAATATGGGCATCCTACTTAGGAGTAAGCCCCAAGTCCCTTAAATTTTCAAGTCCCTTAACTTGGGCCTCCTTCTCACGAGTAAGCCCTATTTTTAATTTCTGTTAACTAGTTCTAATTTCCTTTTGATTTGGGGCTTCTTTCTAAGGAGTAAAACCCAATCATAAGTCCACTCCTAACTTGGGCATCTTCCTTAGGAGTAAGCCCCAAGATTAGAGTATCCAAATCTCCATAAAGTACATATACCTTTATGAACCTTGTTCCTGGATTTTTTCCCTGAATTAAATCTTAATCCTCATATATTTTGGGCAGTCATACACACATAAGCCCCATATCATTGCATCTTTTGTGGCACAATTGTCTGGTTTCTCCAATACCACTTGTTTCTCACACCGAACATTACTCACGTGAGCTTAGAGTGTAAAAGTAATCATGAAATCCTTCTTTGAGCCATCAATCATGCATAAACATCATAGTCTCTTACTCGAACTACGTGGGATCTGATTCCTTTTCTAAACAAAGGATACGTAGGTAGCCCATCTGTGGGTTCGATACCAACTCTGAAATAATCCATGTCCTTATGAATGACAATAAACTTCAAGTGCTCCACTGAGTGGCTTTAAAACCGTCATGGTCATCATAATGACCAAGATACTTCTATATAAATGTGTCGAAGAATACCATTGACCAAGAATCTCTAATAAATACAGATGATTCTCTATCGATGAAGAACCTCGAATACATATAAAAGATTCTATAAATTTCCTATATATTTAATCATTGATTTTCAGATCTGAAGGAAAGCTCATTTTATACTTGGTAATGTAATAAGGATTCACGAACATAACTTAAATCTATATAGAGAGTCCTGGAGTAGACAATAATTCCCCTAAAAAAGGTGTGATGTGTCTGACCTCCCATCCTCTCAACCAATGCAAATTCCTAAGCCTCATCAGTCCTCAAACTAATGAGCACCTACCTTTAGAAAGTAGGTCCAAATGGATGTGGAATCATTGGATGTTTTCGGTTCTACGAACAAACCCATTAGAAACCGATTATAATGTTTGAACCTTCAATCAACGAGGTCATCCCTAAATTCTGAGGAAAAAAAAATAGTGAACCCAATGTGAATCCTTAAACAAGTTAAAATGATGTTTTACCTTTTTGTTAGGCCCCTATTTAAAACTCAATGAGAGGGATAACAAAAACAATCATTGACATATGTGCTCATCCAAAAGATGTAGTGGCTGAATTTATCTTGATTACGTATGTTATAAAAAATAGACACTCTTTTCCAAGATATTATGCATTTCCATAATGGCTACTCTCAAGTTCACACCTGTGAATACTACTGCTGTAAATGCCACTGCTTCTACTCCTACTGGATCTTCATTCGCTCTAAGGATGACATCACCTACTCAGAATCTTCAACGCTGGGTATCAAATGTGCTGGTTAAGGAGTACCGTCAACATGTTACCATCCCAACTCTGGAGGATGCTCGATAGTCCCTCCAAGTGAACAAGTCACATAGGTCATCCGAACAAAGATGACTAGTGATCAAGAAGCAGGCGGTGCTAACCACCATCTCCAACTGTTTTGGGTCGTTATCCCCGGAATGCAATCACCATTAAATCCCATATTCTGGGGAGGTGAATGAGCAGGTCCCTCAGGGCCTTAATTCAAAGAAGAAGGAGTCCTTCCTGAGGGATCCTACCAACAATCGTCGCCAGACTCATGTGGCAGTATGCCCTCAAGATGAGGAGGGTACCAAATCCTGGCGTTCGGCTCAGGTTCCTCAAACCCGAGAAAGCAAGACGAACTGCCAGAGGCGGAATCCGGTCAACAGTGAGCAGGTTCTCATCTCTGCCATCTCTGGAGAAGTCCACCAACCTAACTTGGTGGAAAGCAACGAGCGGGAACACAAACCTAACCGTTTTAATTCCGATGTCCAGCAGACTCGTCTAGCAGCATCATGACAATCCCTCCAGGCAATTCCGGTGGAGTATTATAGGCAGGATCATACACCTGCTTATACATCATCTGCTAGTCAGCATACTCGTTTGACTACATATGATGGAGCTCGTCAACCATGTTCGGCGAAGTGAAATCAGCAGGTACATACACCAGCTAGTATTAATCAAGCCAACCAACAGTCTCGCTTGGTAGCACACTGAGAAGTCAATCAGAAAGCTCTGGCGACAAACAGGAGGCAGACTCAACTCTCTGCCCCCACACTTGAGTACTGTCAGGATTCACTGACGTGAAAAGGAGGACATGAGAAGGCACATACACCTACTACAATCACGAAATGGACGTATATCCCCATTCTGGAAGATAAAGTCACCAAGAATATTCTATAGATGGTGAAAGAGCAGAAGAAAATCCATGCTCATATTCTGGATGGCTGCCAGGATATTATAACAGCTTCAGCAAAATCTCAGGGAAAGACACATAAATCTATCCCTACCAGTGGAGTGACACATCAACAGTTCACTCCGTAACAGACACACATATTTGTTCCAGTCCATGAGGGTTATGGGGTATACTCCCCTATATCATACGGACAACCAAGTCAGGCACATACACCTGATTTGAGTGGAGATCGTCAGCCTAACCTTGCCATCTTTCCTGATCAGGCACATACACCTGCTCAGAGCAGCCACTTTAATTAACAAGTGGTTTCCAAGGCATGTAAGAAGGCGTCTAAGAAAAAACCATCCCAGAACAGTCATGAGATCAAGAGCCAATCTGTAACAAGGCCTTGCTCGATACTGGAGTTCTTGAAGCCCTCAGACAGTTATTTGTTGGAATTCAAGATTCTACTCCCTCATTTCCCAATAGTGGGAACATTAATTCTGAAGGTCTTCAACATACACTTCCTCATGAAGGCTTGCTTCATGATAATTTGGTCAATCATGATGTTTCATCTTTATATGAGAGCTACAGGAACCCTCTGTGTGGTCAGAAGACCAAGGGGCAAGAGATCTCATATTTTGTTGTAACCCACCATAGTGGTCCTCCCCATGATGAAGAATTTCACTGCGAAAGTCCTCTCCACAGTAGTGATGCACATTTCCCAAAAAATGATCCAATGGACAATGTAGTGCCGAGAAATCCCTATTATCTTGATTCACTTTCAAATGCGAAACCAGTCATGTCTGATGCTTCATCGATAGAAGGTGAAATACTTTCTCAATCAGAAGATAGCCTAGGGTGTAGGTCATTCTCTGAACCACCCCTAAGACATGAATCTTCTAGTTTAATTAGTGATCTCTCTACCAATCTTGTTGAATCTGATGAAGTAACAAGGAATCACCAGCTCTGGTCAAATCAGGTAGAAGAATCTTCATTTAATGATAAAGAGGAAATGCTAAACATGAGAAAACAACTGAAAAAAGGTGATGTACCAGTCATGTTTTGGCCTCTAGCCGACTCTCAGTATGACATTCCAAATATGTTGATGGAAGATGGAATCCATGATATTCGTGTCAACATATGGAATACTCTTTGTTAGTTTAAGAAGAAAGTATTATCTTATGATGAATATGAAAATAATCTTAGGATAATAGAAGGGTTACAACGTCAGATTGATTTGGCATCTCTATCAGTCTCTCGATATTCGAAGGCTGAAAAGCAGTAGAGATCCCTTCAACGTTCATGCCTTAGCACACTAAGAAGATTGCGGTAGTTAATTTCCAATGCCCCATATGGTATTCATGTCAGAGTATGGGGTGTTCATGGAGCACGACATTTCACTATGCTCTACAGTCAGCAAAGCCTGTCGAAAATGGTCTCATGAAATGTTATTGCCCATAGCCGACCAAAGTCAATGGGATTTGTTTGTAATCAAAAGCTTGACTAATAAAAGGATTCAACTAGTTCCTCTCAAAATCAAGCATAAAGAGAACAAGTTGTTTAATTACTCCTGAATCAATCAAACAAGAATATTGAACAGGCCTCTCGTATAGAGTAAGCACATAATCAAGTGATAGAAGTGTCGGAAATCATCAAACGGTATTTTGAACCAGGTGATAAAAGTGGATATAGGTTAATGCATCCATCTAATTTCTGTACTATGGTTCGCAAGATCAGGAGAGATTTTAAGAAAGTCTTAGACAAAGCATGTCAAGAGCAACCCCAGCTTGCCAGACTGGGGACTCTTTTAAACCAACCCTCAGAATCAACAAATAGGATTCGAGGAGTTGAGCGGGAACAGCAGGAACAACCCCAGTCCACCGGACCGAGGACTGTTTCAAATCATCAATCCCATCCTCAGAGAAAATTGGTCTTTTCTTGATTAGGTAAGAAGCCTCAAGAGGAACGAAGAGCCAAATTATTGGGAGATTCCCTCCAAATTATAGTTCATCAAGAATTTCCTGAGGGATCAAATCAAAAAAAGGAAACGTCTCATCAAAGACATGGAAGAAGACAATATCACAGAAATGATGATAGAAGGGATGCGATGCGTTATGCATCAATCAATGTCATCAATTCCGTTGTTGCTGATCCACAAAATGAGGCTCACTCAGGGGACTCAGATGAAGAGGTTCCTTCTCAAGAAGATGTACGCACCAACAAAAATGAAGAAGGTTTGCGTACACAAAATCAAAGGATTACTCAGAACCTAGGTAATACTCTAAGTAACCCACTTCCCCCTCTCCGAAAAGGATCCAACAAAGGTAGGGGAAATAATCAGGTTACATATCCTTCCTCTGGAGAAGGCCAATCACTATCACTAGAGAAAAGGTTTACACAACAGGAGGAAGAAATGAAGGAATTAAAGAGGTTGAATGAAAAACTACTTCAAGGTAGTCTTCTTCTTAAGCGTGCTGGAGTCAGTCAACCAAGGGAATTTGTTTCAGCTACCGAGATGGATAAAAAATATCCTCCTCTATCAATACACTCTCACAGGTCTAATCTTATTGGTCAAGTGCCATAATAGTTGGCAATGCTACCATCAGTTGTAGCACCAGACCCCACATCTGTCCAAGCTCCAGTCATTGCACCTACCCAAGTCCAAGTTCAACCGTATGTTTCTCAAAAGTTAATAACTACCATTGAGTCATTAACATCTCGGTTAGAAACTATGGAAGGTAAACATGTGAAGGTTCAACAAGAAGAGAAAGTTTACCCTGAATGGGTAGATTCAATCTCTCCGCCATCCAGTTTTGGAAACCCTATATTCCCAATTTTCAATGGATTAGGTGACCCTGAATAGCATTTGACACATTACGTGTCTTATTGTGATCCTATGATGGGAACTCCGTAGTAGCAAGAAGCAGTAAAACTCAGATTCTTCGTACAGACCTTGCAAGGACCATCCTTTGTCTGGTATACACGCATTCAATCCTAGTCAATTACCAGATGGGAGGATCATCGCAAAAAATTCCTTCTTTATTTCAGCTCAACTTTTCCAAAGACAACAGTTTTCTATCTTACAAACTGTAAGAAAAGAGAGAATAAAGGGTATCATATTTCATCGCTCGCTGGAAGAGATTAACATATTCCCTAATCTTAGCACTACCTCAAGAGGAATTGTTGCCAATCTGTGTGGCAAATCTGCGTGATGAATTATGCATGCCGTTGATCCCTATGAAATACACAGGAGGGTTTCGAGACCTTACTTCAATCGCTCATCAGATTTAATATTCCCTTATACATGCTAAGGATAAATCTCATGTAATGCCATCAGCTCCAGGAAGGAGAATGGGTAAAGTAGAAACTGCTACAGTTATGCTTAAACAAGCACATGTACATGTTTCTACTTCAAAACCTTCATCTTCTCGAAGGGCTCCACCACCAAAGCTCCAACAACAAAGTCCATTTCATCCAGATGATCAAAGAGATCAAAGAAAAAAAACAATTTTAGGATCTGAAGTGAAAAAATACTCTTTCTGAAATTAAAAAGTTCCTGGTTACTTCATTTCGGCTCTGGAAAATAATCTGGTTCAATTGCCAAGGCCTAAGAGGTCAAACAAGGAAGGAGATGAAGACCGTCCCAATTATTTACCTTTTCATTAAATGTTGGGTCATCCCATCCAAGAGTTTTTTGTCTTCAAATACCTCCTGAAAAAGATGGTTGACTCAGGACAAGCCAAACTGAAAGGTTCTTCAGCCCAGGTAGCATGTGTTACTGCTATAGTTCCTGAGGAAAAGGCAAATGGAAAGAAGTCAAAAGAAAAAATGCACAAAAGTATGATGATTGGATGGTCAGAAATACAATCAACCAAACTCATTCTATTATTGTGAACACAATTAAATAAACCAATTGTGTCTTCTGCCATGAATGTTGCGGTAAAACCCTCTTCATCAGAGGGAAAGTCCTCAAAGAAACGACATGATTCAAAGAATGAAAAAGAATCAGAAGAAGATGAGTATGTGTCAAAGCCTAAGTTGTCTTTGACTCTGGCAGACTTCATGCCATTTACTTCAAAGCCACGGGCACCACCCCACCAAATGGAACAACCTAAACATGCTAATCTGGAAGAGTCTTCATTAGACGAAGAGTTAATCTTCAGTTCTATTAATATTATTCAATTAACATATCCATATGTTAGTCGCAATTTTGATTTCGATGAGGCTGAATTCCCTGTACCAAAAAGGGGAATCAAAGGAAGTTCCAGAGGCTCAGGATATAGCATAAGACGTGGATCTATCAAAAGACACTATTCCAATTCTACCACTACTAGAACTATGTGCGCAGCAGAAACTCATGGTAGAGCCCTCCAGTGAGCTCAGCAAGAACAAGAAAGTTCTTCTACCAATAAAAAATTCAGTCCTGGCACAGTTATTTTGGAAGACCGGTTGAAGGTTCCATATTCTTCCTCTAAGAAATTAAATGGATCTAATCGGTCTAATCTTCCAAAACCATGAATATTGCCAACTCCTATCCCAATACAATATGAATCAACTTCCAAAGCATCTACTTCCAAGGTACCTGCTAAACCACATATTCCTGTTGGGAAACGAAGACCTCTAGATCAAAATTATGATGTATTCAAACACTTGGACCAAGTACCAACCATGTTATCAATTCTGGATGCTTTGAATCTGTCAAAAGATCTTCGGGAAGCACTCATCGAGGCATTGTCGAGTCCTCAAAAGTTTGAAACTGAAATTGCTGCAGCTGAAGTCTATCACATAGAGAATAATCCTACAGAATTCCATGAAATAATATCTTTTACTAATGAGTATGAATATGATGTTCTGCATGGGAATATTAGACCTTTGTACTTATCTGGCATGGTCAATGGCTTAGACATCCGAAGAGCTTTCATTGACAATGGTTCAAGAGTCAACCTCATGCCCATTCGTACACTTCGTCAATTGGGCCTCACAGAATCTGATTTATCTCCTTCTACCATGATGTTACAAGGATATGATAAAAATGAACAAGAACCACTGGTCAAAGATACACTCAGAACTCAGTTTGGAGATCTTGTATCCAGTTTGGATTTCATGGTTGTTGATCAAGACTCAGCTTTCAACATCTTGCTTGGAAGACCCTGGCTACATCAACATGAGACTATCCCTTCATCATACCATCAATGTCTCAAATATTGTTTCGATGGTCAAGTTGGGACATTTTATGGTGATAAGGCCTCGTTTAAGACATGTGAGTCTCAATAAATTGAGGCGGAATTCTACCACATGAAGGGAAGGGAGAAATCCACAACAATAAAGATTAACAAAGTTAATGCTCCGTATGGTTTGGAGAAGATTCTAGAAAATCCATTTACCCATGTGAGTATAGATTATGTGTTTCTTATCAGTCAGATTGAAAATATAGTCCCAAATCAAAATACTCTTATGGAAAGATCCATAATGTCAGTTACAACAATCTAGCCAGACAACATGGGAGAAATTGGTAACCCACCAAGGAGTGATGAAAGCACAAATGGTGACGTCTTCATTTCATCTTTTGAAATCCAACAAGTCTATAATTCAACAATTAGGACAGAATAAGTTATAGCAACATTGTAGGTGAACAATGATGTCCATTCTCAATCCATCATCTCCTCTTTATTACCCAAAGAATACCCTTCATCATCAATCGGGTCAGAAATGGAAGCTTCTTCTTCAAGATGTGAAAATTTTGACATCTCTTCTGATCAAGAAAATTCTGCTTTATCATCTACTATGCAAGTAGAAACAGAAGAAATAACACATGATGAAGAAGAAGAGGAAGATCTCAGAGATTCTCCTCCAGCATTTGAAGCGGGTATCTCTACCACTGTAGATGAACTCAGAGAAATAAATCTGGGTATAAAAGAAGATCCACGCCCCACTTTAATCAGTGCGACCAAGACTCTTGAAGAGAAAGAGATTTACATTTCTTTTCTAAAGTGAAAAAGAGATATATTTTTTGGAACTATACAGAAATTCCCGGTATTGATCCTGATGTTGCAACTCATCATTTGGGTTTACCAAAAGAACATCGAGGATTTATGTAAGCCGTGAGAAGAATACACCCAACTTATGCTTCCAAAATTGAGGCTGAAGTGGATAAGCTTATCAAAGATAACTTCTTCAGAGAAGTTCAATATCCCAGGTGGTTGGATTATATTGTCCCTGTAAATAGGAAGAACAAACAAATTAGAGTTTTCATCAATTTCAGAGTTCTTAATCGGCATTGTCCTAAGGATGATTTCCCAGTTACGATTACAGAACTTTTAATTGATGCAACAGATGGATATGAAGCACTTTACTTCATGGATGGATATTACGGATATAATCAGATCCAAATGGCCCCAGAAGAAGAGGAATCCATAGCCTTCAGAGCCCCTCCGGGTGTGTTTTGCTACCGGGTAATTCCCTTTGGCTTAAAGAATGCAGGTGCAATATATTAGCGTGCCATGCATCATATCTTCAAACCCTTTTTATGGAAGTTTTTTGAATGAAATGTAGACGATTTGGTGGTTAAATACAAACAACATTCTAATCACTTGGCTGATTTGGAAGTCATATTCCGCAAGCATCGACAACATAATTTGAAGATGAACCCCTTAAAATGTGCTTTTGGGGTAACCTCAAGAAAATTTCTCGGCTTTGTTGTACGCCATCATGGTATTGAAGTCGATACTGAGAAGACCAAGTCAATCCTTGGTATGTCACCTCCTCGAAATTTGAATGAATTAAGAGGAATTTAAGGACACTTAGCCTATATTCGGCGTTTCATCACCAATTTGGCAGGAAAAAGTTTACCATTTACCAAATTGATGAAGAAGGGAGTCACTTACCAGTGGACTGAAGAATGTCAAGAAGCATTCATTATTCTCAAGAAATACCTCTTGAGTCCATTGGTACTCATGCCACTTATTTAAGGAAGACCACTTATCCTCTACTTGACAGCTCTAGAGCTATCATTGGGTGGCTTTCTTGCTCAAAAGAATGATGTTGGGAATGAAAACAGCCTTGACTATCTCAGTCAAACTATGATTGAAGCAGAAACCTGGTATTCAAGTATTGATAAGTACGACCTGACATTAATATTTGCAGTTCAGAAGTTGAGACACTACCTGCAACATCACGAGGTCCAATTGGTATCTCTCAATAACCCACTCAAATTCATCCTTAGTCATCCAATGCTTACAGGACGTCTGGAAAGGTGGGCAGTTATTTTGCAGCAATTCGACATTCAGTATGTGTCTCAAAAGGCAATAAAGGGCCAAGATCTGGCTGATTTCCTGGTTGAACACCCTTCAGTGGAAGACACATCTTCAGATATTGAACTCCCTGATGAGGAAGTCTTATCTATTCAAGAAAGTCCTTAGGCATGGGAAATGTATTTTGATGGTTCTTCCAGAAGTCCAACCGAGAGGAAAATGGAAAATCCTAAATTCAACAAAGTTGGTTTAGGAATTGTGCTCATTTCTCCAGAAAAGGCAGTGTTACCTTATTCCTTCTTATTATGGGAAGGTGGTACTAATAATGAAGAATAATACCAAGCTCTCATCGCAGGCTTGGAATTAGCGCTTCAAGCACAAGTGAATCACTTAAAGGTGAAAGGTGATTCAGAACTGGTAATCAAAAAAGTCAATGGGGATTATTCCGTCAGAAAAGAAGAACTAATACCTTTGTATGATTATGTTAGAGAGTTAATGGAGGAATTCCCTTCGGAACTGACATTTTCTTATGACCCAAGATCACAAAATGCTTAAGATGATGCACTGGATAATATAGCCACAGCTCTGGAAGATCCAAATCGGGACGAGACAACCATCAGTATTGCCCACCGTCGTGAAATTTCACCTTAACTTCGAATAAGAATTGGGGAAATTAATGAATTTAGTCCCATTCCTAAACCGTATAATCATACTACAGGATGGATGTCACCTATCAGGGAATACCTTCAGAACGGAACACTTCCACCAGATAGAGCTGAGAAAGAACAAATCTGGTGACGTGTGGTCAATTTTACTCTTTATGATTCCCAGATCACATAGAGAAAATTCTCTACAAACGTGGTTATTATGGATTTTTCTTCAAATGAATTGATGGTGAACATACAATGGCTGTCATGAAAGAAGTGCATGCATGAGTCTGTGGTGCCCACCAGTCTGGACATAGACTGTCTGATCAGATTCGAAGGCATGGATACTTTTGGCCTTCAATGATATAAGATTGTGTTGATTTCACAAAGAAGTGTCATTCATTCCATGTACATGCCAACTTCATTCATCAACCTCCAGAGTTTCTTCATACAGCTAAATACTCATGGCCATTTTCTACATGGGTAATGGATGTGGTGGGACCTTACCCTTCGGCTACAGCCAATCAGTTTAAGTACATTCTTACTGCTACTGACTTCTTTTCCAAATAGATAGAGGAAATAACTCTCAAGGAAGTCAGTTCTAAATGAATTGTTAGATTCATCAAGTCTAACATCATTACCAGATTTGGTGTCCCTCATACCATATTGACGGACAATGGCACCAACTTATGTTCATCCGAGGTGAAGAAGTTGTATCAAGAATACAATATCAAATCCAACCATTCATCTCGGTATCATGAAGCGGCCAATGGCCAGAGAGAAGCCTTCAACAAGAATCTTTAAAATATACTACGAAAGATGGTGGATAAAGATAAGAAGTCATGGCCTGATAAACTCTTTCATATTTTATGGGCTTATCAGACTACCACCTGCACTTCAACGCGGTCAACTCCATATTCATTGGTATATGGAACGGAAGTACTCTTTCCAATTGAAGTTCAACTACCCTCACTCAGAGTTTCCATTTGTGATCAATCATCTACAGATGAACAATCTCAAAAGAGATTGAATGAATTGGAATGGTTAGATGAGAAAAGATTGTGCACTTTGCACCACTTGGAAGTCTATCATAATCAAATAGCACGAGATTTTAACAAAAAATTTCATCTTCGTTCAATCACTCATGGAGAATTGGTATTAGTTCTCATAACTCCAATGATACCAGGAAAGAAACCTCCCAAGCTTGAGCCAAAATGGGAAGGACCTTACTCAATACATAGGGTCTACTCTAATGGAGCTTATTCTTTAATCTCAATGGATGGAGAACTCATCACTACTCTAACCAATGCCATATTTTTGTAGAAGTATTTTGTATAAACACAAAATATATAATCAATGGTCCGATATGACCTTAAACTGCACCACCGTCCATCAAGACGTTAAACTGCATCATCAACGGTCCATGCATATGACCCTAAACTATTTTCAAGTCCCTTACATCCAGCAAGACATTAAAATGCATCATCCACGGTCCATGCATATGACTTTAAACTATTCACGCTTTCATCCAACATGAAATTAAATTGTGAAAAAGTCCCTAATTTGTCCTCACTGCATGACATTAAACTGCACAGTCCCCCTTCCATCCAACAAGACGTTAAACTGCATCATCAGCGGTCCATTCATATGACCCTAAACTATTCATGCTTTCGTCCAACATGACGTTAAACTGTATAACCAATGGTCCATGCATATGACCTTAAACTATTCGCAATTATGTCCAACATGACGTTAAATGGTGTACCCTTTTGTCCTCACTACATGACATTAAACTGCACAGTCCTCTTTTTATCCAACATGACATTAAACTATATTTTCCCCACCGTCCTAACTACATGATGCTAAAATATACAGAAAATCCTTTAATACATCCTACATGACATTAAACTATACTTTTTCCCTGCTTCATGACATTAAACTATGCAGCACCAATAGTCCTAACTGCAAGACCTTAAAACTGCATAGTCTCATGATATGTCCTACATGACAATAAAATGTGCATTGTTAAGGTTGTTGTTACCACTTGTTTCTCACACCGAGTATGACTCACGTGAGCTTAGAGCAAACCTCAACTATAACACTCTCTCTGGGCTACTAACCATGTGTAAGTCCCAACAACATCATTTTTTAGGTCGCTGTCCCCAAGAACAACTTGATTATTAATTCATTATTTAATTGAACTACACGGACTTTGATCCTTGCCTTCCAGGCTAGGTACGTAGACAACCTCCCAAGGTTCAGGACCAAAACCAATCTCTTCACATCAGTTCACCTCCATCTCATATGATGTTGATTCGTGAAACTGCCCCTAGAATCCATATCTTTACATTGGTTCACTTTCTTCCTTGTTATATGACGTTAAACTATACAACACTTTTGTCCAATATGATAATAAACTACAATATTCTTTGATACCCTCACCTGAGAGGGAACCATTATTTACATTGATTTTTCAATCATGTTTTATTTCAAAGACTACGTGCATACATGGAAATTCCCAAACCTTTTATCTTGGCTTAAACCATCGTTGTACTAAAGTCCCCTTTCACCCTTCACATGTATGAACCAAATTCATATAGAGGGTATTTCTAGAACTATGTGGGCTTGATTCCCATCTTTATGGGATACGTAGGAATGTTCGAGTGTCCCTCGAATCCAGCCCCAAGTCTTTTGGGCCTAACCCCAAATTCCACTTCCAATCCCTTTGGCTGAAAATTCCCCATGAAAACACACACTATGTATTTTTTACAATGGTCCAAGTTCTATGACCATAAACTAAGATCTCTAATCCTTTTGTCCCACACGACGTTAAACTTTAATTTAATAACTACGTATGGCTTGATTCCCATCCTTATGGGATACATAGTGAAGTCCAACATTTTAATTCAGGGCCCAACCACAACATGATTATGGTTAGCATTGATCTGTGTATCTTTTTATACATTGGAAAATACCCATATTTATGTGTCATAATCCTAACCTTAAATATTTTCAGATCTTTATTGCCCTTTTCTTGACATCAAGTCAAAAAAATGTCAAATTTATGAGAGTTCTTTTACCTGACTATGCAGCACGTGCCCTTAGGCAGCCTTGCATAAACAGTCTACATAACAGACTTTTCAGCCAAAAGATACTATTAGTTGACTATTCATCCAATGCCCTTAGGTGGCCCTGCATAATTCAACCCCCTAACGGGTTTGTTAAATAATGGTAACTTCATTCTTGGGAAGAAAGCCTCTTTTGTCCTTATCGGTCTTAAATGACAGTATGTAGGGATCCGCAAAAAAAAATAGCCATCCTTAACATATTTTTCCCATATCCTTTTTCATGATATGAAAGTATTCAAGTTTATTGTTTATATTCTCCTTCCCCACGTTTGGGTCAGACATTCGTAGGAGTGATATCCATCCAGTTCTTCAATAATCTTGTTCGGAAATATCTTCTCCATATTCAAGTACCTATTTCCAAACAGAAAACTCTATACTTTAGAAAATTTGAATCTCCAGAATCGTTCACTAGATTTTAGCGGTAGAAAGGTAAATTTTTTAGAGTTCTTTTTCCTGACTATGCATCACATACCCTTAGGCGGCCTTGCATAAACGGTCCATATAACAGACTTGTCAGCCAAAAGATACTATTATTTTACTATGCAACCAATGCCATTAGGTGGCCCTGCATAATTCAACCCCCTAACGGGTTTGTTAAATAATGGTAACTTCATTCTTGGGAACTACTTATTGTAATGCCTTTTAGCTCTTTTTCATATCATTCCTCAGATTCAAATATTCTCAAGTCATTGTTTACATATTTTTTCCCTCATAATTGAGTATGGTAATATGTTTTCAGATAAATTGTCAAAGAATTGAGTCAGTTCTAATTCATTCGGTCAAAGACATTTCGACCTTAAACCTTAGCCTCCTTATGTCTAACGTGCATTACATTAAACTTCCCACAAAATACAAGGGAAATTTGAATAAAAGTCAATTTCCAGCCCACTAAACATACATTTTGTATGATTTAGGTAATATTGAGCAATTAAGAGTTTCAATGTTTGTAGGTTTATTTATATTAATCTTCGTGAAAATCAAACTATGCTTACTAGGCCCATTGGCTTAGGTAAAATTTAAAGCGGATAGCGAAAGAATACAAGCATAAATTATTGAAGACAAAAGTACTCTTCATTGATGCACAAGAATTAGAGGGACATCCACAGATTGGAGTCTCCTCTCCTTTTCAGGAAATTACAAAATGCTGTCAATATAAGTCTTCACTTGATGTACAACATCCCGAGCTTCATCAGCAGCTACTTGAAGCTCGTGCACTCAACCAGCTTCACTCTTCTCAGCTTGATGAAGTGACTTCTTGGCATCTGCAATGGCTTTCATACCATTAATTTGAGATCCCTGCAATGAATTATTGAGCTAATCAAGTTCCCCAATAACAACATCTAACTATTGCTAGAGCTGCACCTTCTGAACGGCTTTTTCATTGATTTTATGCTTCATCTCCTTCATCTTGGCAGCATAATCAGCCTCAGCTCGAGATACCGCAACCTCAAATTCGCCGATGTTAACTGACATTTTTACCCTGGTCAAATCTTCATGACACTTTTGCTTATGCTCCCTCTTGAAGATGACATGTTTCACCGCGGCATGGATCTTTTCATATCCAAAACTGCCAAGTCCTAGCATGACAAACTGGGATGACAATCGAGGGATCTTTGATGATAGCTCTTCTAAAGGCACCTCAGATATTATTTTCCATATGTTGTTCCATTCCTTGTGTCGTGAAAAGCGGAATGATTTAAGAACCTCTGGGTCTGATTCAACATCATCATCACAGGGGGCATGTAATCTGGGATTAATTCACTTAAAGAAGTGCCTTGTTTTGCTCCGCCCCCTTGACCTGTGCTTCTTTGCTTTCAATTCCCATTAGGGAAGAGGTTGAGGCCTCACCTCTAGATCTAGCCACTACAGTTGATGGCCCTTCATGATTAATTGAAATCTTTGGTTAGCTTCAAAGGATAACAAAATAATTGATTGTCTTTCAAATTAAGTACAATCACAAATATTGTTATCCCTTACCTGATGGTGGATCAGCAACCTGAGAAGACTCCTCCCCATCTTTCCCAATCTCAATAAAATATTCAAGATGGGTCTCATGAGGGTGTACTAGGTTTATCTCTACTTGAGCTAATGTTTTTGCAATGGTAGGGTTGACATCAATGTCCACACCCTCTTCAGGCATTGGTAGTTCAGCAACTTCTATGGATGGAACTGCATATTATTTTCAGTCATGATTAGAAGAGTAAATTATAAGAAAATTTACTGGGCAAAAGATAACACTCACGCCTAGGGTCTTCTTAAATCGCATGACAACTTAGGATGATCATAAAATTATTCTAAAGACATTCCATGATTCATCATTTTATCCAATGATATTTCTGAATCCTGGTTAGTCTCACCAGTGGGAGCGTTTGATGTGTCTTCTTGACGACTTATGTCCTACAACCCTTGACCCTGGACAACATCTTCAGATAAAATCACGACATCAGTTACAACAACCACTAGAAGCTCTAATGCATGAGTTGAACATGAAGTATCACAGAATGGAAGTCAGTCGGTGTTTCGTTCAACGTTTTTATGAATCATTGTTGACTTACCAGAAACATGTTCTTCTCTTCTTGCAACAGTAGCAGGAGGGATACTTGGAATAGATTCTAGCTCTTCTCCAGAAGCAGCCAAGTCATCTTGAATCTGTGATTGCTCCACATCACCCTCTATGGTCCTTGAAGGAGGATCAGTCCTTTCCCTCAGAGGGGAAATTGAGGAAGCCCCTACAATCCAAAGGACTGTGAGCAATCTTTTTCATGGTTTAAAATTCATGATTTTCCGAAGGACTTACCACTACAAATAAAGAAATTAGCGATGTAATTCCTCCTTTTTCGCCTTTGTCCTTTTGGTTTTTTGGGAGTGTCGGTAATCTCCCTTATTGGCACTTGAATTGGTGAGGGGAAAGCCAGGTGAAACTCCTCATCCATGGCCTGCTGGCCTGGAGATATCTCGCCCGGTTCACGAGGAGATTCAGCAGCAACCCCGATGGCAGTACCACCAGGGCTATACTGGGGCGAAGGAACCTCAGTAGTTTTGGAAAGCTGCAAGATGAAGAAAACAATTTCCTTGAATAATAATGTTTCGACTAAAATCAAATTGCAAAGCAAATATGGAAAGAAAACTTACGTCTTCAGGAGCCACATACTCATGCCACTCCTCATCAGTGGCGCCGTGATGCATCATTTCCTTCACCTGCTTAGTGATAGGGATAGAATCATCGGTGGGATATATATAACCCTTCAACTCTTTGACATAGGCTCTTAAATTATCAGGGTTATCCTTGAAATGAATATTTGCAGGAGCCTGAAGAGTCCTTATTTCAAGAAGACGTAACCCTTCACATAGCTCCATCCAGATAGTTTCAGTATCGCAGTATACATCCCGCCATGTCTGGATGGCCTCTGGTCATAGATATGCAGGAGTACTAGAAGGTTGTGAAGAGGGTCTTACAACCTTGGATTTTAATTTATGCCTAGCTCTTGCAACTATAAAAAGAGAACGGAAACTTGTTACTCTATAAAGTTACAGGAAATTAAATTACCTCAATAAAGTAACTCACCCAGAGTTGATGGAGTGGATCTCTTGATTCTGACAGGGGGATTATATAAGGGACGGGGCCGTTTTGACACATGTTGTATCTCCTAAGAATCTGATGAATCATCCTTGGTTGAAGAACTCGATGAACTAGCTTCAGGAGTAGAAGAATCACCTACCACCTGAATTGTTTCTTTCACAATGGTTCTCTTCTTCTTCCCAAACCGGTATATAGGTTTTTTCAATATGGCCTTAGGATATGACGCTATCGAGTTTTCAGCATACCATATGGTCAGATTGCTTACCGCTTCAATATTTGGTAAATCAAAGACTGCCCCAGTCCTTTCATTAGCCGTTAGCAACCATAGTTTCCGAGAAACTATTGAATGAAGCTCTAATCTGACATGCACCGGAGGAGATACAATAGTTGTTTGCAGACACTTGAATTGGCGTGAAAATTGATATGGAGCATAGGCCTCACATATAATTTCCCCATCAATTCTGGTGTCCAATACACCATCTCTCCAGGCCAGCATATAAGACCTCTGTTCCAAGCTGGCTGATCCATCGTCAACAAATCGCCCTGTTGGAGGATTTCCATAGGTAATGAAGTGGAATTCCATATGCATACCCATCCTTGGCCTAATATCATAAGCATTGAGGTACAAAGGACAAATTTGAGAGAAGGCCTGAACATATGGCCTGAAAGAACATCCAGGAATCTGTATTATGTTTTGAACAACATATGTCTGGAAGTGAGTGGAGATCCATACCCATAAAACATGGAATGGTCCAATTAATCTCAAAGGATACTTACCCATATTGACATGGAGTAAGTTCTTGTGAATCTTTTCCAAAACTGGGGTAGCCAACCCCACCAACTTCCTCTCAGCCAATATGGCTGCGATAACGAAGGTCCCTGGCCTGACACCTCCCTTTGAATATCTAATTGAAAAAAGATAGACACTAAGCCATAATTCTAAAAAGCCTGCCAGATAGGTCTTCTCCAGGATTTTATGATTCACTTCATAGCCCCATTTCTGAAACTCTCTTGCTTCCAGAGTCGGCCATAATGTTCTAGGAATACCACTCTTATCTGCTCTAGGGCAGCTAGTAGGACGAGTACAGGTGGGCCCCTTTTCCCTCTTCTACTTGAGAAACACATTCATCCATTCCTCTGGATGAATATCCCTTCTAGAATACGTCTTTGAAGTCTTTAAAAATTTGAGATTATGATAAATCTTCAATAACTCTCGAACTAAATCTGGAGTCTTCTCTGGATCATTCATGGTTTCCTTTGGAGGGATGAATTCGTCATACATATCACCCAGTATTAGAACCCCTGAGATCTTGAAGACATCCCACAAACTAATGCCTACTTCTCCATGGGTCAGATGGAAAGAATTAGTTTCCGGGCTCCAGCGGCTAAGTAATTCCAGTGGAAATTATCATTCCTATAAACATATGTCTGCCCAGCCCAGACGACTTCATAAATTGTAGCTCCCTTCAGATCCTCGATAATGTCTTCAAAAGTTTGTCACAACCAATAAGCCCACATCCATGTTGGCTTTACCCCTCCTCCAGAATGGAATTCCCATTTCTCCTTCCAGCCTTTGGATTGATCCATCTGAGAGTTTCAAAAGACTGAAGGATAACAATGTGGTTGCAGCTCAGGCTTGTGATGTTTCAGATCTAGATAACACGAGCTATGATGCATTATATAAGCTTTATTTATTGTTCCAGCATTTGAAAATGTTCTTGTGATTGAGACATTCATTGAAGAAAAGTTGGTATACAACTGAAACCAGGAAGGAAGGAGATAGTTCTTTGCATCTGGAATATTAACATCTTGCAAGTGACCATGACCATATAGAGGCAGATAGATGATGTGTGGGAAGTCACGATGATATTTCTTCATATGCTTTTCCAAGTCCGCAAGAGTGCTTTCACAGATGTAATAGTAATCATGGCCAACAATGTCCATCATCTCATCAATTCTTTTGCTCTCTAGTTCATCAGCCATTCCGATTCTCTTTGGAGCTATTTGATCTGTACAAAAGTTGAATAATTAACTCTTAATGTATGTTAATTTTTCATAAAATTTGTGAAGGATTTGAAGAAATTGGCTAATTCATTAAGGCACACAAGTCCCATAGTTGGCGCGCAAGTCTCCTTAGGTCTCACAAGTACTGGGCGTGCAGGTTTCACCGTGCTAGTCAAAATACCTTAAGAGAAGCGCGACACAAGAAAAAGAAGAGCGGACGAGAAAAAGCCGAGAGCCAAGCTGCGCGCTGAGAGCAAGAAGTCCATGAGAGATGAGTGCTTTGTGCGGAATGAAGCCCCCTATTTATAGACGCGACCATGACCCTGTGCGCCGTAACCTGCGCAATAAAAATCTATACCCCTGTGCGCCAGACCCTACGCGCCTGAAGTTCATTTGCGTGCCATACCCCGCACACCTCAATTTCCTTTTGATTCTCGATTTCCTCAGATTCAAATCCTCATTTCTTTTGGATCAAACTTTGAGGGGGGACTATTGTTGATGCTCCTTTCGTCACAAAATCTAAATATTATAAAAGGGGGTTATCTTAGATCAAAGTGATTCCACCTTTGGAAAAATATCAAAAATTTACAAAGGAAGGCATAAGAAGAATATTGCACAAGGGTCGCGGAAGTTCCGCAATGGTCGCGCAAGTACACATGCGTGCCTCCATGGTCGCGCAAGTACACTTGAGCTCCCTAAGTGATAACCGCCCGGGGTCTTCTCCAGCCTATAAATAAAACCTATGGGCCCCCCATTTTAGATAGTATTTTTTCTAGAAACTCAGATTTGAACTCCCAGCGCCCTAGTCTCTTCTCAAAGCTTCCGAAACATTTCTAGGGTAATTTCTTACCTAGAACGGAAGATCTAAAGAGGGGGAGGAAGGCATAAGTATTGATACTCATCAACACTTGCATGCCTGAGTGGCCATACCTTAAGGGAAATGGCCACACTTGCACGCTTCCTAACTCCTTCAATAGAACTTGCGCGCCACTCTTCTGGAAGAACCTCACTATGATTCTAAAGGCTTTAACCAAGAGTCGCTCAAGTATTACCCTGCTGGTTAACCGTCGTGCAAGTACCCATGTGTCGCGTAGGTATACCTGCATGAACAGGACTTGCGCACCCACACAGTACCTGCGTGCCTGCCGGGACTTGCTGGACCATGCCTTTTTGGGTGCCCTTCTTGCCCATTTCACCCCTCTTATGCCATTCCACCTCTCCTATTCAAGATTCAGTCTTCAAGACACTCTTCAAAGCCATTTATGGCATGATTTATTGATTTTAATTCCTTATCTAAAAAACATTCCGTGGAATATCTCTCAAAACCTTGTGATTTACACATCTTTATTTCACTAAAGATTGAGATTTCATTCATTTAACCTCATTATTTAAGATGAGAGAACTCATTAACATGGGCCTTCTTTTCAGGAATAAGCCCCAGTTATAATTCTCAAACCTAGACCTCCTTTTCAAGAATAATCCCCAGTCATAATTCTTATCCTGGGCCTCCTTTTCATGAATAAGCCCTAGTAATAATTCTCAAATATTGGCATCCTCCTTATGAGTAAGCCCCAAGTCCCTTAAATTTTCAAGTCCCTTAACCTGGGCCTCCTTCTCAAGAGTAAGCCCTAGTCTTAATTTCTCTTAACCAGTTCTAATTTACTTTTGATTTGGGGCTTCTTTCTCAGGATTAAAACCCAATCATATGTCCACTCCTAACTTGGGCATCTTCCTTAGGAGTAAGCCCCAAGATTAAAGTATCCAAATCTCCATAAAGTACATATACCTTTATGGACCATATTCCAGGATTTCTTCCCTGAAGTAAATCTTAATCCTCATCAATTTTGGGCAGTCATACACACATAAGCACCATATCATTGCATATTTCGTGGCATAATTGTCCGGTTTCACCAATACCTCTTGTTTCTCACACCGAGCATGACTCACATGAAATTAGAGTGTAAAAGTAATCATGAAATCTTTCTTTGATCCATCAATCATGCATAAACATAATACTCTCTTACTCGAACTATGTGGGTTCTGATTCCTTTTCTAAAAAAGGATACATAGGTAGCCCATCTGTGGGTTTGATCCCAACTCTGAAGTAATTCATGTCCTTCTGAATGAGAATAAACTTCAAGTGACCCATTGAGTGGCTTTAAAACCATCATGGTCATCCTAATGACTGAGAGACTTCTATATAAATGTATCAAAGAATACCATTGACCAATAATCTCTAATAAATACAGATGATTCTCTATCGATGAAGATCCTCGAATACATATAAAAGATTCTCTAAATTTCCTACATATTCAATCATTGATTGTCAGATCTGAAGGAAAGCTCATTTTATACTTGGTAATGTCATAAGGATTCACGAACATAAATTAAATCTATAAAGAGAGTACCAGAGTAGACAATAATTCCCCAAAAAAGGTGTGATGAGTCCGACCTCCCATCCTCTCAACCAATGAAAATTCCTTATCCTCATCAGTCCTCAAACTAATGAGCACCTACCTTTGGAAAGTAGGTCCAAATGGACGTGGAATCATTGGATGTTTCCGGTTCTATGAACAAACCCGTTAGAAACCGATTGGAATGTTTGAAACATCAATCAACGAGGTCATCCCCGAATTCCGAGGGAAATAGCATGATAAAGCATGATAATCATAACATGGAAATGTGGAAGAAACACATAACATGGAATTAGCATGAGCCAAGGCTCATTGCACAAGGAGCATGAGTAAACATTCATTGCACATGAAGCAATAGTAAACTCTAGTTTCCCTTGAATTATAATGATTAAACACTCATTTCACGTGATGTATCATGATAAAATACTTTACCCAATGCATTAGAGCGCTATTAGGGTGCACCCTTATTAAACATTTCATTTCATGCATAAGTATGCCACATGGATTACACAACATGGAATAAATGATCATAATTTACTGCATGATAAAGTGATGTGGAATACATACATGATTCTTTATAATCAACAAGTAAATGTCAATAAAGGTGAATACCCTTGATAGAGAAGTGGGCATTGTTTTCACTACACAATGACATTGGCTTGGAAAATCATAGTCCAATTTCAGCAACATAATGACATGAAATTAGAACACATAAAAAGAGGTCGATGAGAGAGAAAGGGGTTTCTCATCATATTTACATAAAATAGTAAGTAAGGGGGTCATATAGATACATGTCCCAATAAATGTAATTGAATTTAGATGCATAATACAAGAGAATTACATGGATGTAAAAGAGGAGAGAGAAATCCCTCAACGAATTACGACATGGTAACAAGTATATGGGAGGCATTAATGAGAGGGAAAGGGGTCTCCCATTATAGAAAAATAAATAGGGAAGTATGGGGGAGGTGAAAAATCACACCCTAACATTTGTAATTGAAAAAAAGGGCATAAAAACTTAAAGAAAATTGGACAATAATGAGAAAGGAAGATATCTTTTACTTGGATGTGTGATCCCAAAGGCTTGAGAGAGGCTTGAGAGAGGATTATTAAGTGATTGGGGCATCGTGGGAGGATTCTAGAGAAAGGAGGGATGCAGTTGGTAGAACTCCAAAGGCTTTGAGTGAAGAGGAAGTGGGAGCTTGGGTGGGTTTATATTGGAAAAGAGAGGGAATTATTTATTATTTAGGTTTGGGACACCTCACATTCAACTAATCAAAATCACAAACCAGACCATGGTTTTTGCCCATGGTGTTTTTCCAAAGGGTATTGGAAAATAATATTTTATAAGGCCAATGGACAAAATTCTTAAATTACTAGGGTTGCTTATGTGGAGGTGAGTCACACTCTCAAGGAAAACAATTTAAAATGACAAAATATTTATAAACCATGAAGGGTGCACTAAAGCTTGGTAAAATAAATCAAAAAAATATATAATCACAATATTTTAATGGTAAAACATATATTGGCAGAAATTAATGTTTATATTATTTTATTACATCACTATTGGGTCATTATGATGTCATAAAACACATTATATATTTAAACGGTATTTAATTTTTACGTGAAAATTCGACTATCTCAGAAAATTATTAAAAATTAACCTTTGGATTATTTCGAAATCTTGATTCCAAAAATAATATTCAGTTTCTGTATATAATATTATAAATATGTTAATTTTTAGTTTTAAAATAAAAACAGATATATATAAAAAATTCATGGGTTTTAACAAAAACATCTTTCAAACCTTAATAAAAATTACAATGGCATTCATAAAATTATATGATCATTGATATATTATAAAAAGTAATTTAAAATAATAATAATTTATTAAAATATTATTTGATTAAAAAATCCATTAATCCATCAATATATTTATTAGTTTAATATTAACTAAAAATTCAATTTGTGCTTTAAATGTTTTTTACAAAGTAACAATAATAAAATGAATGTGCATTATTTATACAAAAAATAATGTACATAGTCATAGTGCTTGGTTCTTATTACATAACCCCTTATAACATCCACATAAGACTGAAGGGAAAGGTTTGCGATGGTGATAGACTCTTGGGTTTCCTCTGATAACATCGCTCGTGTGGTAATCTTTATTAACTCCCACTTCTCCCGTAGTCGGTTCCGCTCAAGCTTAACGTGTTCAAACTCAGCTTGGGAATGGTCAAAAGAGAAGACTAATGATGCCACCTCCTTTATGAGATCTGATAAATGGGATTCATACGAGAAAAGTCTACTGGATGAGGCCATCACTTCCTTTTTCTGAGTAAATTTGATTTGTTAAATCCCTATATTTATACTAATCATGTGATCACTGTTCAACGAATATATTAGCAATGGTCACAATTGAAAACGATATTTTAAAATCCAGAAACATAAAACCAATGGATTTTACATTTTATATGACCATAATAATACATTTAATTATATTAAGATGAATTTCCATTAATGAGTGTTAGGGTCTTTACAAGCATGACCTAAAAAAGAAGTTCATTTATCCAAAATTAAAATTTATAGTTCTTCCCATATAGATAAAATTCATTCAAGACATTGAGGACACTGACAAAATGATCACTATGTTCTTCCATTGACTTTGATTACACCAAAATATCATCCCCACAAATTATAAAGAATGATTAAAACAACCAATGAATGATCTAGTTCATAATTTCCATATATTGCAGAGGTGTGTTTGTGAGAATTAATGGAATAAATAGATACTCAAAATTCCCATATAATATCATAAATGATATGTTAGGCGTATCTTTTTTTTAGACTCTCAACTAATGGTACTTTGACCATAGAACAATATTATCAATCCATCAATATCCACTTATTAGATCAAAGAGATATTCAATCATAGTTAAGGGGTATTTTCTCTTAAAAGTCAAATTATTATTCTTTTGGTAATTAATGATAATACCATGGTTTCATATTCCATATTTTCAAAGATAACCGATGAATCCCAAGGTGACATATTAATTTGAAAAAATCACATGGGATCATGATAATTAATATAAACATTAATCTCATTTAACTCAGAAGGTTATATGAGACATGATAGAATTAAAATAGAAATCGACCCAAGAAGAAGGTCAACATTGAATATACATCTATTCAATGTGGTAACCTAGAAATATCATCATAAAATTACTTGGGGTAGGGAATCACCAAAACTATAATTTGACATCTAAATTTTTGATAAAAAATTTTAGGAATCATATATGATAATAGGGATGGGTTTATTCTATAATAAGGAATGAAATAGTGCACTCTCACTGATCTAAGATCCCACTCACCCTAAAAGATATGTGGGACCTATTAAAGAGTATTAATCTGAGATAAAAAATGATAATAGTCAATGTTATATATGATGTTGATCATTTAATCCATAAAAATTATATGGTATAAGATATAAAGATCAATTTCTATGATGTCCCATTCAATATCAAAGATAGTAATCATCACACAACATGTGGGAAATTATAAACCTTGTTCCATCCTCTCACATAGGGGCATGGAATGTTCCACCATGAATGGAATGATATTTGAACATAAGACCAATGTAAAAATAAACATTAAAGATATATAAAAATTGATATGCTCAGGTATTAATCAAATAGAGAACCATATAAGACGAAATAAAAATCTAACATATACTTTTTTCTAGAACTCCTTCAGGTTATTATATTAGATATATTACTACATAGAGATAACTGTTATCAACTCCTCCCCATGATTTAATCATTATGACTGTAAACCCCATTGAATGAGAATGACTTCAACTACCCTGTGATACATTGGAATGAAATATAGATACTTTTTTAGGAGTAGATATTACTTTTACACCCATGTATATTGTTCTGAAAAAACATATAAGATGACCATCTTTTTTAAAATGATGACTTTACATGGGATATTTCAGATAGTTTGGAATTATATTACTGGACTTCCCATAATGATAAAAAACCACCCAATGTTTTCTCTAGGAATCCCAAAAAAAATCATTAGTATTGAAACCGAGCACCCTTATACATCATTTTCTATCCAAATGATACACCTTGGATACCTCATGCTGCAAAGATCCACCTAAACCCATTTTCCTAGTTATAACTACCTCATCCATAAAAATTTATTCTCCTCCTCAATAAATATTAGTAGGAATAAGAGATTCATCATTGGATGAATATCATCCCTCAAACCCATATCAATCATCCAAGCCTTAAGGTAGTCATTAGAAGAAAGTTCATGTGATAGGTGGAGAAAATCTGTGATCATTGGCATACTATAAAATTTAATTCCCTTTTTCTCCAAGGTTATAAATTCCTAAGAAAAAGGGGAGAAAATATTTAAATAAAAAATTTTGGAATGATAATTTTCCATTAGTCATATTTTCTTTTGTTCGTTTATGGAGAAATAAACGATGATATGAAAATAAAGGTTCAATAATTAATATTATTAAACTATAAAGTAGTGATAGTCCAAAAATTAATTTTATAAAAAAATATTCTATGTTCATCATGGATAAATATAGAATGAATATTAGTGAAACAAATCTTACCTCGACATCATATCAATAACCAATAAACAATGATAAATTATCATTTTCATTGGTGTGATACAATAACTGTGTTGGTGAATAAGTTCTTTCAAGATATACTTTGAATAGTTGTTTGTGTTTTTCATCATATCTTCAAATCTTTCCAATCACACACAATTATTATCCAGGTGGTAATACTCTCGAAAACCACAGTGTTATGTGTCTAACCTGAGAGTTTACCATAATTGGGTTATAAATAGTTTTTTTCTTTGTTAATCATTTCATAAGACAATAAATAAATAAATAAATAAATAAATAAATAAATTTATTCATTCATTTTTCTTAATTCTATCTTGCAACCGTAGTGTAAATGACTGAAACCCGCACTCATAGATTTCATGCTAAAACTATGAAGTTTAAATTTCTATATTTTATATCAATGAATGTTACCAAATTTTTTAAAATCAAAACATACCACTTAAAAAGAAAATATTGGATGACTTATGTAACAAATTACCTTTTTGGAATAGAGTTTTAGAGAATTAGAAGAAACTCTTAAAAACACGGGTTTATAATCAATTTTTTCATAAATTTCTTCTCTATATCCCAACAAAACTAGATTTTCATATTACATTTCTATAATAAAAGTCATCACATATGTAACATTTTAAAACAATAATCAGTTAAACTTATTCTTCACAACCAGGAAAAAACATAAAAAATATTGAGGTCATATTATCAGTAAGAGTAATCACGGTAGATATCAATCGATGAACATATGACAGAATAATATAATAATAATAATGTTATAATATCATGACTATAGCATAAAAATTATAAAACCAATCTGAAAAATATCATAAAAATGAGTTATGAATTAAAACATTAACTTATCAGAAGTTAAGAATCAAAATAATTAGAATTAATCATAACTAAATCACAAAACATAATTTCATGTCTTAAATGTTTGTGGAATAGTAATATATATAGATACCATTTAATATGATATGGTTAACTACCATGATAATTATATTGGGTACTAAAACTTTTTTCTCCTAATAGATCAATCACATTGACTTGTTTCCCATAAAAGATAAATCAATTGGAAATATTTCCAATGACTATCACATGAGATATAATTCATTACCTAATGAATTATATGGATATTTAGGTCCAAACAATCATACAATAAAAAGGATACATATTTTTTCAACATGATCACAAAATATTCATCATATCAGAACCCATAAAAATCTAAGGATTTTATAAACATTTCATTATAGCATAACTAATAGAAAAGAAACGGGTTTCATAAAAAGTACAACTTTATAGCATAAAAATAAACGATTAAGAGAATAAATAATGATGGTATCCATAGTTAGTATACATATTAAATTTTATGTAGTATAAAATGATGTAATCATTGATGGATAATTATTTCGAATGTTCACTTAGAAAAATTCATGAGAAATATAACCTTTATATTTTGGAATCATTTTTTTAAATACATTCACTTATAATGGAAATCAATTTCATTGAAAATAAAAATGTAAAATTATAGTAACATTCAATAAATTTAAGAATCATGATTGAGGTAAGTTATATTTATTTTTTATATGTTAAAAACATTCCTTCCACATTTATGTTAGAGAATTAACAAGCAACCTCATTCAGAAAATGAAAAACGAATCCTTCCAAAATGTTGTGTAAAAAGTAAAACCAGGTTAGAATTTTTTTTAGAAAAATTAATATAATTGAACACCTTTGAAATTTATTTATAAAATAAGAACATGGAAGAGAAATATTCTCCATTTTAGACATAAACATAAATAATCCCGAATAATTTAAAGATTTTGAAATAAACAATTACCCCTTTGGTAACATCAAAACCATAATCCCCATGAAAAAAATATATTTATATGAATATGTAAATACCATAATTTTCATTATAATATCCCCAAATAAATTCAGGGGTATTATATATAAAAAATGGTATGTAGGATATATGACCCACTAAAATAAAAGTGTTAAGAAAACCCCTCACCTTGAGGCCAAATAATCACATACATCATTTATCTTCCAAAATAATAAACATAGATCAATTATTTATATTTTTAAGTACATTTTTATGTTTATTATTAATTTTATCGCTATTTTTTTACCATTTTATAACAATTATTTTATCATTTATGTTCATGTGATACGTTTTATTGATATTTAGATCATAAGTAAAAAAATGACTTTGGTTGGTTAAAAATGGTCAAAGAGGACATTATAACATAATATTTAGAATAATAATTATAGAATTATAATTTTATATGACCCAATTACACTATTCAATCCCTCCATTAATTATAGTTAAGAAAAATGAACTATGTTAAAATCACAGAGACAATAGATCGTACATATGCATGAGTAACGTTTCTATTTATGATTGTTCATTTCTGTAAGTATCACTATTATCATTCCATAATGGTAATAATATCATATATATAATAATAGTTCTAGAAATTAAATTATATATATATATATATATATTATCCATTGGACGTGGTAATGAAAAGGGTTTCACATCACTTATTCGATGTGGTACCCACATGTATGGACGAACAACATTATCATTTTTCAATGAATGGAATGGAATGAAGAAAAATTATATATGATATTTTTAGAATGATAAATATTTCAAGAATATAATATATAAATATTAATTCCATCATTACAATCAGTGTTGAATGATAGTTCTGGAAAACAAATTACATCAGTTTTAGAGACTGTAGTCTGCTATACAAAAGATTGATGAATTATTCTCCCATTTGATGGATGTTAGAGATTAATATATGTTATGATTTTAACAAAATAATAACTCAATAAATTGAGTATACTTATTTCATTATTTTATAACTACTGAATATTTCTTGAAGTAGGTGGAAGGAGAAAAGAACTAAAACAAATAGATAAAAATTATACATATTCTTAAAAAATTCTTCTTTTATTAACCCCTCAATCCTTTAAAGGATGCTGTTCTAACTACAATAAGGCCTCTATAATGAGATTATGGAATATGTGAAGGGGTTTTGGTATGGAATAGAAGAACCAAATGGGGATTAATTTTTGATGTAATTGTAAGGATGCATGTCCTTTTATAAGAGTGGGGAGGGGTACTCTGGGAATTTCCCAAAATTATAAAATTTATATAAAATACATTTCAATTTAAAATGGATGTGAATTGAGTTATTTCAAATATAATATTAGTAAAAGAAAAAATAATATCCTCAAATAACAATTTGACACATCTTGACTGTATTTATACCCATATCTTTTGGTTATAACACCTGTTTATCCCCTTTAATGCTTACAATAACAACCTGAATTTTTAGTCTTTGAGGGTCTATATAGTTACTATAAAATGGAAAAATGCCCCTAAATTTACCATGGACGAAAGTTTTATCCATAAAATAATTAATTGGTCAAATATTATATTTTTTTTTGAATTTTATATCATTTAATAAAATAATATTTTTTTATAAAATATCAAGAATGTCAATTTTTAGAACTATTCATTACATAGACTTTAATAATATCAAGAAATACATAGAATTAAAATGAAAAGTTTTATTACATAACTATAATCTGAATATCATATTTATAATTACTTTATCCCATTATTTATCTCAAATTATATTACTTTTAATATTTTTAATATCATGTATTTAATGGTTCCATTAATTAAATAATTATTTCATTAGCATTGTGCAATAATTTAAGGTAATTATATCATCACAAAATGAATATAAATAAATTACTATGAATAAGATTAATATTTAATATTTAAAAATACAATTAATAGTTTAATATATCCTTTAGGAAATCCATATTAAAATATTATTGTGAGTAAAAACTATAATGTGACATGTTTGACTTTTCAGGAAATAAAATACTACAAACTCCAAAATCTTTTTAAAATACAAAAAAAATAATATTACAAAATATTTGATGTGTATGGATGAAATTTAATTATCCTATAATGTTGAGGAATTTTTTTGGTATTATTTAACTGTCATTTTCATTTTATATTTAATCAGAAATACCCTATTTACATTTACCACGGTAACAAAAATTACTAAGGTTACAAGTCATATTGACCAAAAATAAAAGGGCCCAGTTTACAAAATTTTTACAGCCTGATAAAATTAATGGAATTTATTTTTTAAAATTCAAAACATATAATATATAGAAATTAATTTAAAATTAAACCTAAAAATTCAACAAAATACATTTTTTATCAATATTTTTTAAAATATAAAATATATTTATGATAATATCAAGTATAAAACACCTTTCCAAAACCATAATTTAAACAAAAATAAATTAATAAATATTTATAACTATATCAAAACATAATTTTATAATGTAAATTATTGAAAATAAAATATAGTTTTCAATTAAAAATATTATTTTCCCCATTCGTTGAAAATAAATATTTTGATAAAATTACCTAAAATTCATCTTATAATTAGTAAAATTATGTTCATTCTATTAATAATTTTTCTATAATATAAATTAAATTATTATATTATTTTGTCAAAAAATTAATAAAAAATAATTTTGAAATAAAATGCCTATTTTTTTAAAAATAAAAAGAATTTACTTACAATTGAGTACTTATTTACAAAGAATTAATTAATAAATTATAAAAGAGTATGGCCATTATATTTTTGATAAAGAATTTATTTATTTTAATAAATTAAAATTTAATAAAGAGGTTATAACAATCACATTTAAATAATAATATTTCATTATTCATTTATGACATGTGTTGTCAATATTATACGCTATTGAGAATACTATTTCGTTTTAAAATAAAGGGATATAAAATTACCCATTTTAATAAATTTAATATCCAAAATTTGAAAACTTTCTTGTTATCTATGGGTTTGAATTTTCAAAATTCATTTTTTGAAATCCACATCATAAAAATAGATAATAAAACATCCATTTTAAAAGAGTGACAATGATGTATAATGGTCATACAAAATAACACATAATAGTTTTCCATTTTGGAAAACATTGGTTGGAGGTGAATGCATATATAAGAAAGAGAAAACTAACTCTTATGGACTAATAGAGATTGATATAGAATATGTTCATGATAAAGTTAACCATCACTAATCCATAATTCTAAGATGGATTAAAAGAACCTTGATTTCCTGATAAAAATTGTAAACAGATAACATTTTTTTTCAAAATCCATTTAAAAAGGTTACGGAACTGCATGCCTCTTACGATAAGAACATCGGTAAATATACTTACTTTAAAAGTATTACTCAATCATATAGTTAATTTGAACCATAGTCTCATCTTTGTCCCCAAAAAATGAGTAGTAAAGATTTTATTCATTAAGCACTAGATTCATCTTATAATTGATCCCATAATTCACAAAGGGTTGAAAATATATTATTCTTACCTGTAGAAATTATCCAAAATACAAATGGTTAGAAAAATATAAAAGTATACCCAAAATGAATAAACATTCATATTAATAAAATATATATTAATTTCTTAAGTTCAATTTTAATTCCAAATTTTTAATCTAGATCATTCAATAAATAAAAATCCTTAATATTCTTCAAAATAATCCATACTAATATTGAAACCCAAAAATCAAAATGATTGAATCACATATTCTTCTAGGATAATTTCTGTATTTACATCCCAAAATGTACATACCGTAAACATATAATCCTCAAAAGACACCATTTACATAAATTTCCAAAATCACCATAAATCCAAAATAAAATCCTATATACCTTCAATATACAATAATATTACCCAATATTTTGTTTAAATAAATCACACAAGGTTACCAAATTAATGAACATATTCCAAAATAATAATAATAACATAACACAAAAATAATTTCCAATCCTGTGGTTATCTTTACGATAAAACATATGTTCCCAAAATGAACTGAAATATTATCAATATAATGTTTTAAATATTGAAAAATAGTATCATATTAACAATGAAATATCATTGGCTAGTGGTAGGTGATGCACCACTTTTCCCCTTTTGTTGTGGGTTCAATATTCACAGCCTTCCAACAAATGTAATCTAATTATTTATTAAATAATCAATCAAGTTAAACCTAAGGGTTATATATACTTTCCACTAAATATCATTAGACTCCTTAAAATTCCATAACCTAAAACCACAAAAATGATATCTAAGACTCTGAACTTATTTTCAACCTAAAACTTATATGCCCATTATGGTATCCCAAACATGTAAAATATATTCTCATGAAAACATACTAATGTAATTTTTTAAACCTTACTGTGATACCAACTGTAATATCATGATACCCTAACTCCTGGATCTGATGCTAAATAAATAAACATTACATTTCTATTTTGGATACCCATAAATGTGACCCAATAATTTTTCAATCAATGATATAAAATGTCAAAAGAAAATATTGGATCACTTATATAATCATGTTACTTTTAGGATTAGAGTTTTAGGAATTATGTTTAAATCTTAACTATATAGGATCATAAAAAAGGGTTCATAATGATCAATATAATTTCTCTCTAAACTCAACTTCTCATAATCCATGTTAATTATTCAATATATATCATATAGTTACTAATATATAAAACCATTCTTAACATAAACCATTTACAATAATTCTTCAAAACTTGGGAAAATTAAGCATAAGAAAGGGTGATCTTAGAAGCTCATAAAGGGTAATTATAAGTGATATCAATCAATGATCATATGAAATCATAAGATAATAGTAACGGTATAATATCATGAACATAACAAAAAATTCCATACCCATTCTAAAAAATATCATAAACACTAGTTATGGCATAAAACATTAGCATTTCAAAAGAAATTAATCAAAAGAATGAGAATTCATCATAACTATATCATGAAATATATATCCTTTTCATAAATCGTTTTCAAATAATCATATGTATTGAAATTTTTTTATATTTCATGGTTAACAATAATTTCTATTGAATTATAAATCAAAAGTTATTTCCCATAACAGATCATGCACATTGACTTATTTTCCATAATAGAACAAGCACTTTGAATTGATTCCCATAACTATATAATGATACATAATACATTACCCAATTAGATAGTGGCGGATATATGTATCACCCATCACATAGTGAAAACTATAAAAATTTGTTCCCAAATATCATAGAAAATTTAATATATGAGGCCATGAAAAGAAATAGGCTTCGTAAACATTTAACCATTTCACAATCCATGGAAGAGAAATGAGTTTCATAAAACATATATCTTTTAATCATAGACAAAACCATATAGAAAAAGGGTAAGTATATTAATATTATTTTATATCCACATTAAATAAATATCAAAGAATTCTATCTTATATGTAAACTAATTTTGAATGTTTAGTTAGACTATTTTTTGAGAAAAATAGTCTTTTCATTTTAAAATAAGTTTTTTAAAAAGCCACCTACTTATATTGGATTTTTTTTAAAGTAAACATGTAATCATATAATGGGTTCTTCAATTAATTGATGTTTTATAATGATAAAAAATTCTATTTGTGTGGTATAAGTTAAAGAAGCATTTGTTCTGTATTGTTTTTAGAAAACTCACAAAGTACCTTATTTGTAAAATGAAAAACTATTCATTCGAAAACATTTTTATAAAATTAAAAGATGGGTAAATATTATTTTACAAAATGTTAGGATAATTTAAAACCATTCATTAATTTTTTAGAAATCATGAATATAGAAGATAAATATTTTCCGATAGAGACAAAAACATAAACAATCCTGAATAATGATTAGATTTTCAATTAAAATCTAACCACTTTGGTGAAATTTGAATCATAATCCCATAAAATAAATAATCTTATATTAATATTTATATCTTATAATTTTTATTAAATGATTCATTAAATGAATTCATAAGTATTATAAATAGACTACAAAAAATAATCAACTGGTATATAGGACATATGTCCTATAGAAATAAAATTGGGATGAAAACCAATTACCTTGAGTCTGAATGATCACATACATCCATATAATTATGAATAATAAACATTGGTTAATTATTTAACTACATATGAACCTTTTCATGTTTTAATTCATTTTATCTCACTTATTAAAATGTTATAGAAATTACATAATAATTTTTTTAGGTCATGCGTTCTTGTGATTTTTGGATAATAAGACAAAAATGTATTTAATAGGTTAAAAATGGACAATGAGGTCATTATTGAATAATCATAAGACTAATAATAATAAATTAATTATAATTTTTTATACATCAATTATTTTTTTAAAAACAACAATTCAATATGGTTATGAGAAATGAACTACATTTCAATCATGGAGACAATAAGGCATACATTCATATGTGTAATGTTTCTATTTTTCAATGATAATTAAGGTAAGTATTATTTTTATATTTAAAAAATTATAATAATATCATATATATCATATATATTATTTAAATATACTTATATATATTATCCATGTGATGTGATGTGATGATGAAAAATGAATCATGTCGCTTCGTGGAGGTGGTTGTCCACACACATGCCTGGATAACATTTTCATTTCTCATTGAATTTAATTTTATGTATGTAAATGATAAATTATCTTTTAATAATGATAAATATTTAATGAATATCATATATAAATTTTAATAACATCATTACAACTTTTCTTGAGAGATGGTGATGGAAACTGAATTATATCATTTCGTGGGGCAGTAGTTAGCAGTACACATGAAAGACGAATTATTCACCCATTTGATAGATGTGGGATATGGATACAAGTTATTATTTTTACCTAATAAAATAATTTTATATAGAGTATTCTTGTGTTATTATTTTAGTGTGGTTGCAGATGATTTTAAAGAGGTGGATGAGGAAAACAAATTAAGCGGTTATAAATTATACCCATTGTTTAGAAAGCCTTATTTGATTAACTCCATAAGAATTATAAGGTTGGTTCCATGAATAAAATAAGTCATCTAGAATGATGTTTTGGGTTATGGTAAGGGATTTGGGAATGTATGGCCTAAACCAAACTGTTTTTATATGGGGAGTTATGAGAAGAAGACGTTCCCTTTTATAAGAGAGGGGAGGGTAACTATTGCCATTTCTCAAAATATAAATTAAAATAAATAGTCTTTTAATTAAAAATGTATTGAATGTGATTTAATTCAAATATAATATGATTGTGGATCTAAATCAAATAATAAAAATAAATTTGACATGTATTGACTATATTTATACCCTTATCTTTTTGTTTGTAACCCCTATTTAACCACATTAACTCTTACCATGACAACATAGTTACTACAATATGATAAAACCCCCATAAATGTTCCATGGTTGATATATTAAATCTTATCCAAATAACATAGTGAAATTTATATTTTTTATGAATTTTATATAATTTACGTAAATAATATTTATTATAAAATACCAATAATTTATATTTTTAGAAGTATTCATTACTTTGACTAGAAATATAATGATGACATAAAAATTAAAATAATATATTTTATTATATCCCTAACAATTCAAGATGATATAGATAAGTAATGGATTACATTATTTAATTTATATTATATTACTTTTAATATTTTTAATATTATTTATTTAAATTTTGATTAATTAAATAATTAGTGAAATCTACATTCTGAAATAATTTAATGTAAATATTTGATCACTAAAAAATATAAATAAAAAAATATGTGGGATATAACTCATTTATATTTAAAAATAATATTTATTCTCATTCATTTCCTCTAGAAATCCTCATATTAAAATATTAGTTTTATTAAAAAATATAATTTTATATGTTTGACTTTCTTGAACTAAAATATTATAAATGTTATAATCTCATCCAAATGACCATAAAAGTCCACATAACCAAATATTGGACGAGTATGGATAACATTAACTCATGAAATAACATTTATTCAAGTGTTTTGAATTTTTAATGGTCCTTAGAATTTTACTTTTAACCTAAATTATCAGATTTACATTTAGCATGACAATAAAAGTTATTAAGGATACTATTCATATTGAAAAAATGAGAGGGTACTATTTATTAAATTTGGACCACCTAATTAAAAAATATATTACATTTTTGAAACTTTAAACTACGTATGTTTCATAAAATAATTTAAAATTAAACAAAATATGCAATGAAAACTATTTTTTCCGAAAAACGATTTTTAAATATAAAATGTATTTATGATAATTTAATGAAAAAATACAATTAAAAACCATAATATAGAATAAATAATCTATTTTAAATTTAACACCAATCTAAATAATAGTTTTCATTTTTTAAAAAATAAAATAAAATATAATTTTCAATGTAAATTAGTATTTTTAACTATTCATTTTAAAAAAGAATTCTGAAAACTACAAAAAATTCATCCTTAAGGCCTTCGGGTCTCCCGAGCCTTTGGGTCTGTAAGGATTTATGGCCACCTTTAGGGAATTTTGTACACCTCAAGGCCTTTGGGCCACACAATCAATGTAGTTTATCCAAACAGACTCTTCAAAGAAGAAGCATCCCTAGAGGAGGATTCAGAGCAAGTGCACTCACTAGAGCAGAACCAAATGGATTTTGAAGAATGTGAGGGTATGAATACGCCATCAGGACCATCCTATGCTTGCACATAAATCCTATATAGACATCCATGCGAAGTTGCAGAGCTATCATCATGATGTAGATGCTGGGGAGGGGCAGTTTCTTGTAGTTATTGTCTGGTTGAATTCCCTATGACATTCGGGTCATGTAATCTTTTAAGCCTACGGTCCATGTAATCTCTAAGCCTATGGTCCTTTTATGGGTTCCCCTAATCCCTTGAAATGGGGGTGATCAAAAATCAATAAAAATGAAGGCCTTAGGGTCATTTGCGTAATAATATTTTATTGTCTTTTTAAGCTTGGTGTTGGGTATATTGTATGGTATCATACATAGTATTTATTTTTAAAATATAAATATATTATATACACTCTACAAAAAAAACTATTTAACATAAAAATTATTACATACCTAGTGTATAACCCACATTTTTAATTTAATGGTTGTTTGGTTTCCCCATCAGATACACAGTTTGGGAGATATTCTATTATTTTATAAAAAAATTACACGTGTGATATAATAAATTTAATATTCCTAATATATCAAGACCAAAGTTCCATGAGACACATAATACAAGGGAGACTCTACACCTAACTCTTAAAATAATATTTATTATATTAATGACTGTTTCATGGATAAAATGGTTCCGTTATATTCCCCTTAACTCTATGATTTTCCTTTCTTAAAGAAAAAAATACTAAATGAGTTGGGGGGTATTTAGCTCGCATAATGGTTTCTTGTGCCTAGGTTCTCTCATGAATATTTATATATAACCAATGAACACCCAGAAAATGAATCACACTCCGAAGTATGATCTTTTCTTACTGATCCTCGATGGGCACCGGGTACTCTAAGAAGGTGAGGTTATTCCCAAAATCATGCATACCAAAGTCGACAACATGTGACTAGTACTTCTCATATCCCTTCAGCTATGAAACATGGAATACATAATGCATAATATCTAATTGTGATTTTAGAGGTAAGTAGTACAATCCCTCTCCAACCCTATCTAGTATTTAGAAATGGCTATTTAATATCAAAGAAAGGTTTCAACTTCAACCAAATATAAAAAATCCTTTCTGAGGTGGTTTCATTAGGAACATATTGTCTCCATCCTCAAATACAATTACCTCTATCGTCAATCCATATATGAATTTTAATGGATCTGGTAATTCACCATCCACTTCTATAAGATATGAATATTCTATGTCCACACTCTCACAAACTCAAGGCTCATAAGTGTTATCTACCCAAGGTTTGCCTATCACAGTGGTTACCTATTGGCTCAATCATACAAGGGAATGAATATTTCCATATTGATTATTGAGTGGAAGGTACTGCTTTAGGAAAACTACACTATGGGTAGATGATTCTATCATATACATCCAAAATCCAACATGATTTCTTGAAAAATGTCCTATAGAACATGAATGGTAAACTATGTCTTGTCTTTTTCTCAGGGTGGGAGTTTTATTATCAATAAAAAATGAGTATAAAAGGACTTTGTTAATCCTCTGTATAATTGTTATGTGATGTGAGAATCATGACCCTAAATTATACTTGATGTAACTCCATGAATCATAAATACTTTCTTTATATACATGAATCCTAATAACTCCATTGAATTCGAAACCTAGATGGATAATAAGTGGTCCAACTTAGTCAGTCGATAAATGGTCACCTAGATAACATCATAAACCCCTATAGTTATTGGATTTCTAATGGAGAAATTAATGGTAATACCATCCCACTTCTACTTTGGAAGCTCAATGTGTTTGTCCTATCCCACTTAATCCTGGTTCTCTTCCTTTACCTTCTAGAAAATGAGGCATTGATAGATAAATGAAACAAAAAGTCTATTCATCCCTTACCAAAAAAACTGAGAAAGAAGATCTTGGTACATATTTTTCTCTCAAAGATGTTCTACTAAGTAGAATGTGTGAAACTCCCTCATCAAATCCTCTCGGTGAATGAGATATTTCATAAGACTTTATCTGAAATGGATGATGTACACACCTCCTTTAAAATATTGACCCCAAACACATCAAGTGGATATATGGTCATGTAATACCTCTCAATCGATATCTCCAAGTCGTTCCTCATTAACATGTTGAAGAAGAGTATGGGTAACAACCGTTAACTATATTTATATTACACTATCATAATCTACTAAGGACAAATGTAATAAAGAAAACTCCTCTAAAACCTCAACTAAAAACTATAAAAAAGATATCTTATTGAGAGAACCTACCTCAATATTCAAAGTAGTGGGATTATAGAATATCTTAAAGACATAATCAAATCAGAACTATAATCGTCACTTCTTCCCTATGTCAATATCCATCTTTGAATAGATAGGAATAATACACGTATTGGAAAAATAGATGATTAATATGTCTCCTAAATGATAGTTTCACAAATACTTTATAGAGAACAACACTTGATTATCTACGACAAAACACCATCATGTACAACTCCACATGAATTATAGAACACCACATACTAAACACACTCCTTTAGAAATATCAAGATGATCTCAATCGTCATCCAATTTCATAACTCTTAGAAGGCCTACTGAAACCATTACGTCCACTCAAGGAATATCCTCACTTTTTTCTTTCTCTTGTGGTGATTCTTGGAAGGAAACACCTCAATCTTGGAAAGTTCCACTGCTACATCCTCATTTTATATTATTTTTCCTTGGATGTCAGACTCTCAAATTCAAAAATAAAAATTCCATAGACTCTCTTAAATACAATTCTCTCAAATTATATATAAAACCATTCAAAAATTTCTCACATGATCCTCATATACCTTTGATTTCATATGGATCTCATTAAAGAATACTATAATGAATAAGTTGATTAAGGGATGAAATATCTGGTTCATAAGTTCCATGAACACTGTTGGGGTGTTTTTCATGCTGAAAAGAATAACCAAATCCTCATAATGATAGGAGTGGAATTAGATTGACGTTCTCAGTATATCCTCCTATAGAACATGATTTTGTGATATCTTGACATATGATTAATCATAGAGAACCACATCACCCCATTCATCTGTTTGAATAGGTTATCAACCAAAAAATGTGGAAACATATTATTAATTTTCTTATAATTTAGGTGATGTTTTTTCACAAATAACCTCAATATATCAACCTGTTTCATAGAGAATAACACTGGGGATGGCCAAAAGGAAACAATGGTTCAAAAAAAGAGCTTTCTTAACCTCCAATTGCAACATCAACTCTCAAAGATCTATGGGGACCATTTGATATATTGTGTAATAAATAGAGGTAGTACCGAGGTGAAGGTTTATAAAGAATTTGATCTCTCATTAGGGATGAAATCATATTGTATCATCAACATATAATTCCTAATACAACTAAAAACCCATATGATATTTAAATATCATAAACTTTACTACACCTAGGGCCATATTGTCAAACTGCTTATTTAAAATCTACATCCACCTGAATTAGAGCCCATCTGGATATACATGTAATTTATTCTCCGCATGGAAGGAAAATCAAAAACTATAAACTCATATATATCACACCATCCTCCTAAAATGGGAAATCTACATATGAAATGTAGTGAAGTAATATATAACTAGAATGAAATCAGAACGACTCATCAGGGATATTGAGAGAAACCTTATGAATCCATCTCCTTCAAGAGTTAGTCTACACTGAAAGAATATCTATTTTATAATTGAATCTTCCTCGATGGGAGTCTCTAAGTGAAAAGGTTGATCCGAAGGCTCCACTGTAATCTTCTGATCTCATACAAGGGATGATGTAATGAAATAGTGGACCACCCCTACATCAATAAAAATAGTAGATAATTTATAGGATACATATATTGTAACTCATATCATACTTAGAGCCTCTTGGTCATAATCCTCTATTTCCTAAAACAATATATAATCCTAAAAACTAGGTCCTTGAGTCTAGCATGGACCATATGGAGGTAGTAGTAGGGGTATCAAATCATAACATAGGAAAAAAATCCACTACTCTCCCAAATTCCCTTATAGGTCATCCACCCTATGGTTTTTCATACTCATGCTTCTACCTCTACCTATGTGGTGCATAAACCATCTACCATTCTACTTCAATGTCGGTTTGTATATCTCAAATGATAAGACATCTACCATAACATATAAAACACCGCCTCTCCATCAGGTGACCGAAACTTCACTGAGAACCTTGTATATATATGATCCTATAGCATAATATGTTGTCTAATGCCACCTAATACTACCAAACCCCTGATTATGTTGGAAACTAAAAAATATTGATGTCTCAACTCCACAGTTCCCACATCTAGATCCATATATTGATAATTGGTCACTAAGAAAGATCTCCACGAACATGGATAATTATAGCACTATAACATAATATGGGAAAAAGAGTTATGCCACACCTTATTAGATATCTTGTAGATCTCCATACTCAATTTCCCATTTGATAAAGTATCCATAATGAACATTATCTATTCTATACCATAAAAGTTTAGTGATACTCGACACATACTCTATGACAAACATGAAAAAAATATGGAGCTCTAGAACCTATTGTATGCATACTAATCATTGTATTGTTAGTGATGAATATTTTACTAGGGGGATTGAAAAGACATATTAAAAAATTTATAGAAAAAATAGTAAAACTTTATAAAATAAAATATCTATAGTGAGTGCAGTGTTATTGAAAATATTCTTCATAGAAATAGAATGAAAACCAAAAGGATTATTGTGGTTATCCAATCTTAAAACTCCTCTAATCCTCAAGAATATTGGTACTTGCTAATAAGAATAGTTTGAAATGTGTGATGACATTATTATAGACACCACCTTTTACAAGAACCCAGATTCAAAACCCATCCTCTTACTAGAGGAGAACATTGTATATTTACCATAATTTTGATTATCATTCCCAAAACATACTTCCTTTTTGGTTTTTTAATAACTAGAAAATGAAAGACCTAAATTTTATTGATAAAATCATAATCCAGACATGAACATATTTACAAATAGATGATGAAAGAAAATAAAACAAATATAACTAGAATATAACTAATCTCGGTTGAATGATAAAATAACATTGATGATGATGAATCTAGATGATAATTGATCACAGTAGTAGAAGATGATTGAAGAATTAATTTCATCTATGACCAAATTTTAGGAACAGAAGTCAAAGAAGTTTCATTGACTGAAATTAGAGTAGCAAGAATACTCAAAGTTATATCACAAGTAATCTATCGAATAAACTGCACTGGGATTATTTTATTCTTGATGATATACCCTATATCATTAAAAAAAGATCCTCTAAGAGTGTTTCTATACCTAATATCTGTATGACAATTTTTATTGTATAATAATAATATAATATGACTATTCCATTTTTTGTTAAATTTGTGAAAATCAATTGAGTACAATATTTCTTTATATATCATTATGAAATATAAATATATATTATTAAAACAATAAGTATATAAAATATATAAAATTTTTTATATAAAAGTGAAGTAAAATAATAATCTTCAACACTACTAAGATAGTAAAACCTGTATTAAAACATAACATCAGATGAATTTTAATATATTTGAATATGCATACATAATATAGTGATATAATTATTTTTTTCAGACTCTTTCAATTATATTTCAATATAAATATAACATAAAATATAACAAAAAATTTATTTTAATAACATTAGTTAAAATAATATAGTAAAAATCATAGAAACGATATTTTAACTAATGGTGGATTAAAAATTATTTGGTGGTAGATTGATCTTGCTAACATAGAGTCTTATTCACCATTAAAAATAGTGATATGTGGTAGTCTGATGGTGGAGAAATATATAACACAAACCACTTCATTTAGAAGCATAACTAAAGAAAATAAAGTTAATGTTATGCCACTGTGAAACCAAAGGAATTTAGGGAATAAAAAAAGAATGATATCATTGGATATCCAATGATGGGAGATGATGAACCATTGGATGTATAATGGTGGAATAATATCAACTATTGGATGAATTCAAATGGTGGAAAAATAAATAAGAACATCCAATGTGTAAGATGCTGTTAGTGAGAATAGCTTAATAAAAAAATAAAATCTATGAAACTATGAAGAAGGATACTGCAAAAGACCTTATAAATCATCTTGTAGGTTATACCATCACATGTCTAAGGGTAGGGAAACATATAAGATTATGCTTCATGAAATATGATACTATTGGATTCCACGAATATAAAAAGATTGAATTGTAGCTTCTTCTTCTAATGTAAAAAATAATCCACCATTGAGAAATAGTGCTACTGTTAGGGTATAATGATCAACAGTTGAGGGATGATAGTTACACCATTGTAAGAAAAACCATTCACTATTACAAAAAACACATCAATTGAACAATAAAATATAGATAAAAATGGAATAACCAAAAAATAGTGAGAAATAGGAAGTGTGAATAAGAATAACTTCTGGTATTGTTTTCACTAGAGGAGGATTCAATCCTATATTTCATGTTGAATCAAATCAAGATGTGTGAGTGAAAGATGCATGAGAGCTGGGTCATGTGAAATAGAATGATGAATAATTCAAGTTATATAATGTATAAGATGACTGAATTTTTAAACTGGTGAAGCGCATGAGTTCAAAATAAATATGCAGTAGATTAATAAGAGATCAGATGGTTTGAATTGAACTAATTTGATAACTGAGCGTTAACCATGTTTTTAACTTGGATGAATAGTAAAGATAGTTTACTATCCCACATCTATTATGATATGTACAAAAACTATGGAATAAAAAACAAGTTGTGGGATGCCTCTTTAGAGCTATCAGTAGGGTTCCACACTCATACCTGTATACTCACACACACATGGTTTTTACACGGCCCTAGTAAGCTTACCAAGCCCAAACCATGCACCTTTAATGTATGCTATCTGAGAATTATGCACAGGACCAATTGTTGGCTTACCTATTCCCTTAAGTGGTCTTCCAAAGGTAGGCCTTCCCACAAGGTTGAAGCATTGGTACCCCATATTGTGGTTGAGGGCCTGCCTTAGTGGCTCTCAAAAGATTACCAATTTTTTAAAAAGGAAACAAAAAATTAACTAACAATAAGTAAATTAAAAATATTATATTCAATAAAACATTAACATTATTTTAGAAAAATTACATAAAAATTATTAAGAAATGTAAAAAAATATTATTAATTATATAAAACAATTTTTAAATTTATAAAATGCGATGAGAGAGTAATTTTTCAAAATAAGGAATCCTATTTAATGTATTAGAACCACTTTCAAATTCTAACAAAATCCATATTTTTTTAAATTAAAAAACAGATAACTTATTAAATTTTGAAAAAAATATCACCCTTTATGAAATTTATCAAAATGTATATTACAATTTATTATATGAAAGATAATTTATTAAACAAAATCAACTACTTTGAAAGTAACAGAGTAATATATTAACAATTCATTTTGAAAAATAATTTTTTATTATCATTTAATTAGAGTAGAAAATAATATTCAATTAATAAACATATGTTAAAAATATTTAATATATGTGATTACACTAACAATTATTTTAATATTCTAACATAAACAATTTATATTTCATCTTCTCTAATTTAAAAGAACCTAAGGATTTTGTAAAGATGTCCACTAGATATTTCATAGTTGAACAGATTCTAAACATATATCATCTTTATTTAAATGATCCCTAATAAAATTAAGTCTAACATGTATATATTTAGTTCTATAGTGTTAAATATGGTATTTATAAATTCGAATATATATTTTTTTTCAAAGTAGATATGAATTTTATCAATACATTAATTAAAATCTAAAAAATATTTTTAAAAAAAAATTACACTATGAATATACACTAGCATAAGTAACATATTCAGTCCCAGGTGTGAAAATTACATCAATTGTTTTCAATATAACAACATGAAAATAATCATTTTCCTAAAAATTGAAACATAACTTTTAGGATTTTACAGTCTAGTTTTCAACCTCTAAAGTCATAATTAGAGTTAGAGAGTAAATCAAAATAATTATCATTATAATAGAAACGTAAAATACAAAAACTGACATGGATAATTCTTATAATTATATTATCTATATTATAGTTACATTGTTTGTGGTTTTATTGAAACCTAGAACACAAGAAATTGATAATATGAAATTTTTTATAGAATCAGTGAGATGCAATAGGTTTGTTACCGTGCCTCTATACAGTTTAATATCTATTGACTTACCAGACTCTTGTACGTCCAATTTTGTATTTGTGTTCATTTGTGTTTTCATATACATAATTGTATCAGGTCAAAACCATTTTAAAAAATCTATAGCATACATTTCCTGATTTAATAAAATTACATATTTTACTTGATTAGTTTGAAGGTTGAGGAAATTTTTTTGTTCTCTAATTAAGCTCATGAAAATTGATTTTCTCATTAATTAAGAAGAATCATTACAAAGAGAATAACTTTTCAATCCAAATATTTTGTCATCAACTTATTTATGTATAATCAGTATATCCCAAGGAATACTATTTATAAATAAGGTTGGATCTACCTTCCCTTTAATAATATAATTTTTTAATAAAAACTATTTTAATATCTAATACCATGCTCTTGGAGATTTCTTAAGACCATATTAGGCTTTATCAATTTTAAAATCTTCATTAAGAGACTTCTCATTTTTAAATCCATGGGGTTGTCTAATATATATTTCCTATTAAAAAATTTCATTTAAAAATGAACAATTTTAAATCCATTTGAAATAATTTGAAAATTTCAAAACATGGAAAGGATAATGGAATTTTAATTTCATTAATCCTAAGAACAATAAAAAAATGATCTTCTAGAAAAATTTCATCTACCTAGGCCTAACCTTGAGCTACTAGTATTGATTTATTATTAACTATGTCTCATCCTTCATCACATTTGTTATGAAAAATCAATTTAAGTACTATAATAGGTTCATCTTTTAGAAAATCAATAAAACACCTCATGTTATTCATTTTAAATTAATTTAATTAATCATGAAAATAATGAACCTAATTTTAATGAAGTAAGTCATTTTATCAATTGATAATAAAAAAGTAATTTCTAAAAGTTGATATGACATAGTAAAGTAAAAAAATATTTTATAGTTTGAGTTTGAGATTATACATTATTTATTACTGTTGGCCTAACCTGTTTTGATAATCTCAATTATGTTTCCATATGCTTTGATAATCCCAAATGATGTTTATTATTTAATAATTTCATTATTTTTAGTTAATGTTTAAGTACATTAAACCTCAAAATATAAATACTTTCAAATATGTCCTAATGGTGAATCTATTGAGATATATTTAAGTCATTCGATTAATTAAATGTGTATATGCTTCACAATATTCTAAAATAACTCATTATATGAATATAATGAATAAACAAACACTTATTCACTAGTACAGAATAGAGGTACCGGTATGTAAGTCAACCAATATATATGAGTTTACTGGTATGTAAGTCTACCGGTACACATAAAGGTTACCATTAGAGTTAGTCTACCGGTATGTATATGTCTACCAGTATGCAAGTCTACCGTTATAGAAAGGTCACTTGTACACAGAGAGCTACCGTTACAATAGAGCTACCGTTAGAGTAAGTCTACTGGTATGAAATAATGCTATCAATACAGAGTGAAAGCTATAGCTATATAATTCTACCATTATGAAGTCCACCAGTATAAGGAAGTCACCGATACTCAAGTCTATCGGTACAAGGAGCTACCGGTACAAGAACAAAGAGATACCAATAGGTGCTCATCGGTACATAGAGATCTAATGCTACATAAAGCGACCAGTACAAGGAGCTACCATTATAGAGACAAACAACTACAGATTCAAGTCAACTGTTAAAATCATTCTACTGCTTGAAATTTTAAGCTTCATTTAAATTAAACTAATGGTCATATTTGGTTAATTTAATGCAACTTCAATTAATTAACGATGATTGTTGGGATGTCAGGGAATTGTACCTCGTACCTGCCATAATGTAATCATTCCCTTTTCTAGATCTGAAGGAATATAAGGAAGATCAAGCTGCAGTGAGAAAGACATACACAATAGAGAGGAAACATCCATACCCCTACTTACGTGAAGAACACTAGACATACACGAGGCCATTCATACAAGAAGAGAACACAAGCTGAACCTTAGTCAAGGAGTGAAGAGCTACAATGATCTCTTCATGCACTCAAGCTGATCAAACTGAACCTAAAAAACAAGGAATCAGACAACACTCTATTTTCAATACAAAAAACCATAGAAGGACTCAGAATCATTTATGATTAATCAAAATGAGTCTAGAGATACACTTCAAATCACTATAGCATACTAAACTCATATCTACTCTCTCTCAGTGATTCTTTTACTAACTTTTTGAGTAGTGTGTGTACTCTGTATATTCCATACACACACTGACTCATCTGCTAAACTGGATAATTTCTACATCCTCGCAAAAAACATCTATAACTCTCTTGTATCCCACTGTGGATAGTGGTAGAGGTCAAGTAGGACCTGAACAGCCTGTGTGCTGTTGTTTTTTTTGTTTTCCAACGAATAACTATGGTAGAGGTCAGAGGACCTGGAAAATCTGAGCACTGTTGTAAAACCCTGATCCAAGGTGTGGATCAGAGTTTATATAAATTTATTGAGAGGACTAAGTCTAGGATTGAGACTGAATGTCTTGGTTAAAACTGTTGTGCTTATTTATTTTTTTAAACTATAACGAATATTCTGCTACTAAGTACTTTAAATATAAATCTATTTTAAAGTAACTCTGAAAGTTAAACTAGAAAGTGTTTATAACTTTTGTTATCTAGTAAGTTAGTTTCAAAAGATAATTAATCTTCATATTGAGTTAACTGAGAAATAATCAATCTCTTGAGAAACTAATTGAAAACTTAAAATATTTATAAATGTAGTACAATTTAGCTTGTTATTAAATTTGGGGGATTTTAATAGAAATATTTTTAATAGAAATTTTAATTAGAACTCAATTCACCCACCTCTATAGTATCCCTTCCGACCAACATTTGGTATCAAAGGTTCGTTTGTTAATAAAGGATTTCCAAATACTCTGATTTTCAACTGTGATTTTAGTTGTATCTTAATGATCTTAAATTTCTATTAGTTCTATGCTTTATCTCTTTAAATATAATTGATAAAATATAATTATGGATAATATATTAGAAGGTGTTGCTAAAAACATGCCACCTTTCTTAAATGGTTTAAATTATGAACAATGGAAACTGAAAATGAAAATTCATTTATAAAGTATTGGATTCGACATCTAGACTGCTATAGAGACTCACTATAAGATTCCAGAAACTGAAAAAACTATTTGGGATGAAACTACTAAAACATATTAAATAATAATAATTATAAATAAATGAATGCTCTATATTGTGCTTTAGGATATGAAGAATTTAATCTAATTTCTTCTTGTAAAACTGCTTATGAAATATGGGTTACTTTGGCTATTTCCCATGAGGGAACAACTAATGATAAAGAAATGTGATTAAATACATAAACTATTAAGTATGATAATTTTAAAATGAAGCCTGATGAACCTATTTCTAACATGTTTCTCAGGTTCAATGAGATAGTTAATACAATGAGATCACTGGGAAAGGTTGTTACAGAAAAAGATCAAATCATGAGGATACTAAGATGTCTGCTAGAGAGATGGAGCGACACATCAGTTTCAATAAGATAATCATGTGATATAAATTCACTACCTTTTAAAGTGCTGATTGGTAAGTTAATGATGTATGAAGAAGAACTTAATGTGAATAAGGAAGAAGATGACGAACTAAGGAAAAATCCAGTAGCCTTCAAGACATATTCTTCAAAGAGTAAGGAAAAAGAGAAAATTCAAACTACAAGTGATAGTTCGAGCTGTGATGAGAGTGCATCTGACAGTGATGTAGAGATGGCTCAAATATCCAGGCGATTCAAGAAATTCTACAGGAAGAAGAAATTATTCAGAAAATCAAACTAAAAAGGAAAATAAGACAACAAAGGTCATTGGATGAAGGATTGGAAAATGTATGATAGGAGTGATGAAATTGTCTTCTATGAATGCAAAAGGAAAGGACATGTAAAAGAAGATTGTACAAAGTTAAAATTCAAAAAGAAATATTACAACATGGACAATAAGTACAAGAAATCTATGAAAGAATCATGGAGTTCTTCAGAAGACAGTTCAAGTGATCTTGATTATACTAAGGATGAAAAATCTCAAAAATCTAATATGTGTTTCATGACAAACACATCTGAGGTAACATTGGATACTCCTCCTTTAAATTCATATTATTCTGGATTTGATTCAGATTCTGAATATGAAAATATGTCTAGTGATGAATTATTTGAATATTTTAATATGCGAGAAGAAACCTATAATGAATTGAAAGACAAGTATAATACCTTGAAGAAACAGCATGCTTTGACCAGCTCTGTTAAATCTGCACTAGATATAAAAAAGGGAAAGAATGCTCAATTACGTAAGGAAAATACTGAAATGAAATAGTATAATGATAAATTAAAGAAGGACTTATAGAAATTCACAAATGGAAAAGATACACTTACACAAATACTAGGAAAACTAGTGGCACCAAAATATACCACTGGAATAGGCAATCATCCAGGACAAAGATAGATTACTAAAAATAGATTTATTCTTAAATATGGATAGAATGCTGTTAGTTCTAGTTATGGAAATTCATATGCTTTAACTAGTTATTGACATGGTTATAGATCAAAAAAAGTTTCTATTTCAAAATATTTTGAATATATTGATTGTATGAGATCCATTAGACAAATATGGGTACCAAATATTTTTCTAGATAACCTGTGTGGACCCAAGAAAATCTGGGTACCAAAATCATTTTCTGTTTAAACTTGTCTTATAGGAGACTTGCTTGAAGAGTTCCCATAAGAAGATATGGTACTTGGACAGTGGATGTTCAAGGAATATGACTGGAAATAACTCATGTTTTAAGAGTTTAATCAAGGTTGATGGAGGACATGTCACTTTTAGTGATAATTCAAAAGGAAATATCATAGGCTTAGGCCAGATTGGTAACACTGATTCAGTTTTAATTTCTAATGTTCTACTTATTGATGGATTAAAATACATCCTGTTAAGTATTTCTCAGTTGTGTGATGATGGTTTCAATGATAAATTTTAAAATTATTTATGTAATGTTTATAAATATAAAAACATTTTAGTATTTTCTTCTTTGAGAAATTAAAATATTTATGTAGTTGATTTGAATTCTTTATCTAAATAAAACATTACTTGCTTAAATGATTTCCAGAAAGAGTCTTAGTTGTGGCATAGAAGATTAAGACATTTCAAAATTCATTCACTTAGAAAACTAACTAGGAATAATTTAGTTAGAGACTTACCTCAACTAAAATTTCCATTAGAAAATGTTTGTAATTCCTTTCAAAAGGGAAAGCAACATAATGTTTCTTTTAAATCAAAGAAAGAAGCTTCACCTTCTCAACCTCTCGAGTTGGTTAACATGGACTTGTTTGGACATTCTTGAGTTTCTAGTTAAAATGGGAAGAATTATGTCTATGTCCAAGTAGATGACTTTTCTTGATATAATTGGGTATACTTTCTTGCTCACAAAAGTGAAGATTGATACAATTTTATTATGTACTCCATGTATGTAGAGAACTTTAGTGGACTTAAGATTAAGACTCTGAGAAGTGATCATGGCTGTGAGTTTAAAAATAATGTGTTTGAATCTTACTTCTCACTCAATGTCTATAGTCAAAACTTTTCCTCCCCTAGGACACCTCAATAGAATGGTGTAGTTGAAAGAAGGAATAGAACCCTTTAGGAAATTTCAAGAACTATGCTTAATGAGTATGACCTAATTTTTTATTTTTGGGCTGAAGCTGTGAATACAGCTTGTTATATTATAAATAGAGTCTTGATTATACCTGTTCTTAGTAAGACCCCTTATGAACTGTAGAATAATAGGAATCCTAGAGTTAGTTACTTCAGAGTTTTCAGTTGCAAAGTCTTCATTCTCAATACGAAGGATAATCTTGACAAGTTTTCTTCTAAAAGTGATGAGGGAATCTTTCTAGGTTACTATATAACCAGTAAATCTTATAGAGTCTTTAGTAAAAGAACCAAATCTGTGGAAGAATCTGTTCACATAAAATTTGATGAAACTTATCTGCATGAACCTAAGTCTTCTCATGAAAGTCTTGAATAATATCTGTCTGTTCTGGACTTTAATGATAAAATCAATGAACCTATTGTAAAGACAACCGATTTTTGAAATATTCCAGAATCTGCTCCTAATGAACCCGAACCTAGAGAAGAACCTGAAATTTCTAGTCCTACCTTTACTAGATCAACTAGGATTTTAAAGAATCATCCTTTAGATTCTGTTGTTGGTAATCTTGATAGAGGGACACAGACTAGAGCTTCTCTAAAAAACCAGGTTAAACATAAATCCTTTATTTCACAGTTATAACCTAAAAATATCAATGATGAAATCAATGATGAATTTTGGGAAATGGAGATGCAAGAAGAATTAAATCAATTTGAAAGAAACAAAGTTTGAGAATTAGTTGACAGACCTAAGGACACTTTGACCATAGGCACCAAATGGGTTTTTAGAAACAAAGTTGATGAATCAGGAAATATCATTAGAAACAAAGAAAGGCTAGTTTCACAAGGGTATAGTCAGGATGAATGAATATATTATGAAGAAACCTTTACACCTTTAACTAGAGTAGAAGCTATTAGGATTATACTTGCCTATGCTGCTCATCTGAATTTCAAGTTATATCAAATGGATGTTAAAAGTGATTTTTTAAATGGTTTTATAATTGAAGTTGTTTTTGTTGAACAACCACCTGGGTTTACTAATCCTTATTTTCCAAATCTTGTTTTTAATCATTCTATAGCTTTATATGGTTTAAAACAAGCTCTATGATCTTGGTATGATAGACTTAGTAGTTTTATTATTTCAAAAGGTTTTTCTAAAGGAATTGCTGATCCAACTATCTTTATTAAAATAATTTCCAAATATGTTTTGATAGTGCAAATCTATGTTGATGATATTATTTTTGGATCTTTTAAAAAAACATTGTGTATCAATTTTTCAAAGAGTATGAAAAATTAATTTGAAATGAGTTTTATAGGAGAACTCAAATATTTTCTTGGTTTTCAAAATTTTTAAAATAAATATTGTATTATGTTAAATCAATGTAAATATACAAAAAATATTATAAAACGTTTTGGTTTAGATATTATTAAGGAATGTGATACACCTATGAGTACTATTTGTAAGTTGGATGCAGATGAAACTAGAAAACCAGTGGATCAAACCAACTATAGAGGTATGATAGGGAGTCTGCTTTAGCTTACTGCTAGTCGACCAGACATTATGTTTAGTGTATGTATGTGTGCAAGATTTCAAGATAATCCTAAAAAATCCCATTTTCTTGGTGTAAAATGAATTTTCAAATATCTTAATCATACTGCAAATTTATGTTTATTTTATCCAAAAGGAAAATCTTTTGAGTTAATAAGTTATTTAGACACTGATTTTGATGGTTGTAATTTGGATAGAAAAAGCAAATCTTGAAAATGTCATTTATTGGGAAAATCCTTAGTATCTTGGTGTAGTATGAAACAAAATTTAGTTGCATTATCTACTACTGAAGCAAAGTATAATGCTTCTTGTAGTTGTTGTGCACAAATTATTTAGATTAAACACTCTTTTTTGGACTGTGGATATGATTTTCAACATGTTTCAATAAATTGTGATAACACTCGTGAAATTAAAATATCAAAGAAACCTGTATGTCACTCTAGAACTAAACAGATTGATGTTAGGCACCATTTTCTAAGAGATCATTATCAAAAGGGCGATTTAACTCTTGAGTTTATAAGAACTGAATATAAACTAGAAGATATTTTCACAAATACTTTAAATTAAGAGTGGTTAAGTTACATTAGACATGAGATAGGAATGTTAAACCGTTAGGAAGACCTCACCATCAGAAAACATTACCGTTAGGAATAACTCACTGTTAATAATACTCTACCATTAGACATCCTCACCATTAAGAAAACCTCATCGTTAGAAAACCTCACCATTAGTAATACCTTACCATTAGAAAAACTCACCATTAGGAATACATCACCGTTAGAAAACCTCACCGTTAGGAATACATCACCGTTAGACAACCTCGAAGTTAGGAATACCTCACCGTTAGACAACCTCACTGTTAGGAATACCTCACTGTTAGGCAAACTCACCATTAGGAATACCTCACCATTAGACAACCTCACCATTAGGAATACCTCACCGTTATACAACCTCAACATTAGGAATACCTAACTGTTAGACAGCCTCACCATTAGGAATACCTCACCGTTAGACAACCTCACTATTAGTAATACCTCACCGTTAGACACCCTCACCTTTAGGTTTACCTCACCGCTAGACAACCTCATCTTTAGGAATACCTTACCATTAGAAAACCTCACCATTAGGAATACCGAACCATTACCATTCTCACCAGTAGGGATTACCATTAAAATTCTCACCGATATAACATATCATGTTGTTTTATTTTTTTATTTTTTTGTCTTAAAGATGATTAGTTTTAGTGTTTTGTTTTTTTTATTCCTAAATGATATAAAATCAAGTCTAAAACTTACTAAATCCACCACGAACTCTACCCATTCGGATTCTCACCATCTTGTAAAACCCAAACCTTCATACTTCTCATGAACCTTAAGTCTCTAGTTGTGGAAATGGCTCGTGTGAAGAGACCGATATTCAGTGATGGAGATTCTCCATGTGGTAAGAGGAAAAAAGTTGATTCATGAACCAGTGGCAGTGGCACTGTTGAGGAATGAAGATAGACCGTGAACCCACATCTGAACAAGAGGGAGATTGTGATTGAAAAAGAACTCTGCACTGAAGGGTTGTTATCTAGAAAATCGTTAATCTTGAAGATATTGGAGAAGCAGGGCTGGCTCGAGTGTTTTTCGAATAACAATGGACAGTACATCCCAGTTTTGGTGAAATAATTTTATCACATGTTAATTATGATATTTCAGAAGAGGATAATAGGATGATTTCTTTTATGAATGGTAAAGTATTATCTTTCTCATATAGTGAATGGGCTGAAAACCTTGGAGTACCTCATGAAAGAGATTATGGATTTTCTTCTAAGTCCATTCTTGCAGTCAGTGATTATTTTGGATATGAAGCTAAACTTCTTGAGCTAGCTAGAGATGGAACTCCAAGGAATGTTATTGCTGTAGATATTGAAGGTGTGAACCAATTGTTGTCCAAGTTTATCCAACATGTGATTAATCCCAGGAGAGGAGATTTTACCACCCTAAATTTTCAAGACATATACCTGCTGTATTTTTTGAGGCATGGAGTGAAGGTCAACCTTTACAGACTGTTGATGATTCAAATAGAGGACATGAACAGACCAAAATCCAAGACCAATGCTTTGTTTTTGCAATGATGATATCTGTCATGATAATGGCAAAGAAAGTGGCTGAGTCTCAGGATGAGACAATGGTGGTGAAGGATAATTTTTTCATTACTCGAACAGTATGCATGTTTATAAAAGTGAAGTGGAATCCATGAACAAAGAAGTGGGTGAATTATGTAGGAAAGGTAGATAAAAAATACAGTCATGTGGACCATCCTTATAGGCCAAAGGATAATAGGGATCTAGGTCTATGACCTGATGAGGCCATCCCATCCTATAGAAATTCTGAAGAAGATGAAACCTCTGTTGAAGAAGGAGGAGATCCTGATCATCCTCCGAGCCCTACACATCATTGTATTTCTTATGGGAAAGCTAGTTCTCCATCTCCTTTGCCCAGAAGGGAACCTGTTTTGGCTGAGGATGATATTGAAGAGGTAGAAATACCTGTTGATGAAAGATCCGTATCCGAGAGCACAAATGAGATATATTCTCTTAGTTTGATTCCGGAGATTGGATTTCCTATTATGCCTATAGAGGATGATCTAGTTGAACCAGTAGATCCTATACCTGAACCTAGTGAGAATACTATTGCCAAGATAGATATGGTTATTGATGATTCTAATGAGGAGACCAGCTGGATAATGCTATTTAGGAGGAATCTCGAGTTGAGGGGGAGTATCCCTCCAGGCTTTGTTCAGTTTCAATAGCTCATGGGATTACAGAGTGGATAGAAGACCCATGTTTTGTAGTTCTTGGATTAGATTACCCTGACTCTGAGGATGATACACCTATCAGAAGACCATATGTAGATTATAATATCCTCTCTGAGACCTTACCTTAAGATCTTGTGAGAAAAGATGACTTAGAGGATTTAAATTCTGAGCTTAAAATTAGTTTTTTTGGAAGAGATAAGAAGAATGGAAACCTTGTTGATATCATCCATTCAATCTATTATGAATGAATCTGGGGCTAGTCTTGTATCTGAAAAATCACCTGTAGTTGTGCCTCAAAATTTGGTTACTAATGATGATCTTGCATCTTTAAGGGATGAGTTAAAGGAGACATGGGGAACATTTGTTATTGACTTAAAGGTCAATTTTATTGAAAATCAAAGAAAAATGTAAAGATATTTTGAACTCTCTCCTGGATGTGTGGTGTCCACCACTGGGGAAGAGTTGCTAAATGAATACAAGAACTGCCTAAATCAAATTTCATGCTTGGCAGAGAATGTTGAATCTCTAAAGAAGTCACTTGTCTCTATAGAGTATTATATGAGCTCTAAATCTCAACCAGACAAAGACATGGCCATTATAAAGAGTGTACTTGGCCGGATTTTTTCAGTTTTTGAGGAATCTAAGACTTCAATGGAACAGTATGTCACCACCCAGGACTCTCTTGTGATAAATATAATCTGTGGACAAACTTAATGTTTCAAAGGAAACTGTGGATTTTTCTCTAGGTTCTATTGCTTCCATACCTTCAGTAGAATTGGATCAAATTAGAGCTTTGATGAAAGAGTAGCTTGGTTCAGCATCAACAAGTGGCTCTTTGGACTCATCTTCCCTAACTCGGGTGGTGACTACCACTAGGGATATAGGAAAAATTGTTCATAATTTTATGAGAGAGGCTACTTCTTCTCAAAAGAGGTAAAGGATAAAGTTGATTTTTATTTTCAGAAAGTATATACCAAGCACCGGTTGACCACCATTTCAAACTTCTTTTGGAAAATATTAAATTACCTCCTCTAAATAAAGCCTTCATAGAACAAGTAAGCAAGGTTCGGGAGATGACTCCAGCTTTGGATAAGTTTTTAGAAAACAACGATGAGTTTTTGTCTACTATGGACAGGGGAGGAGGAATTATCATGGAATTCAGGAATTTAATTTTTCCTTTCTAACATGTTGATGCTCAGCCTATAATTGTTCCTCTTGCTATACCTGTATATTCTTCTAGATCTTTAGCTTCTTCTTCTGCTTCCAAATGAATCAAGATCATTCTATTCGAAGGTTAACACCTATGATTCCTCAGAGACAAATTCCTTACCGATCTAATTGGGTATCTATTTCAACTCCACCTGTATTCCTGACAGGAGTTCCATAGTCTTCTTATCAACCTTCTGAGCCTAATTCAACCTCAGATCCTAAAATAAAATCCAATGTGGACATTCAAAAAGTGGAATGAGTGGGACTAGCTGTGTTTTATAGGAATATTATGTATTTCTTGTACTAGTTTTGTATCTTGTACTCTTGATTCATTACTATATATCACTTTTTTGAATCGCTTCTCTGCGTTTTACTTTTCCTGTATACATCTTTCTTTTTGTTTTTACTGTTCCACATTTTCTCTGATACATTCTTTTCACCCTTCTTTTTTCTAATCACAAAGGGGGAGAAATCCTAGACTCACAGAGAAAACAGAAATTACTGAATTGTGAGATATCTTAAATAAGGAGGAAAAATAATTGAATTAATTTTATCTTTGATATATTTGACTACCTCGAATACATTTGTTTTATAAATATAGCACATTGTTTTTATTATTAGATCTGATACAATTTCATTTAATACTGTTTATCCTATGATACATTTAAAATCTCACATTTGAAAATGTCATTACTCACACTGAGAAATAAACTCCATTGTATTTTACTCTGATACATTACTTCTTATTTTGGAATTATGATATCATAAGTTGTGATTATCAAAAAGGGGGATATTGTTGACCTCACCTATTTTGATAATCTCAATTATGTTTCCATATTATTTGATAATCCCAAATGTTGTTTATTATTTTAACATTGCATTATTTTTAGTTAACCTTTAAGTACATTAAACCTCAAAATATAAATACTTTAAAATATTTCCTAATGGTAAATATCTTGTGATATATTTAATTAATTCGGTTAATTAAATGTGTATATACTTCACGATATTCTAATATAACTCATTATATGAATAGAATGAATAAACTGACACTTAGTCACTGGTACAGAACAGAACTACCGGTATGTAAGTCTACTAGTATGTATAAGTCTATCGGTATGTAAGTCTATCGGTACACCAAAAGGATACTGTTAGAGTAAGTCAACCGGTATGTATAAGTCTACCGATATGCAAGTCTACCAATACAAAAAGGTCACCAGTACACAGAGAGCTACCGTTACACTAGAGCTACCGTTAGAGTAAGTCTATTGATAAGAACGAATGCTATCAATACAGAGTGACAACTACAACTATATAAGTCTACCATTATGAAGTCCACCGGTATAAGTAATTCACCACTACTCAAGTCTACCGATACAAGGAGCTACCGGTACAAGAACAAAGATCTATCGATAGGCGCTCACCGCTACATAGAGAACTACCGCTACATAAAGTGACCAGTACAAAGAGCTACCATTACAAAAACAAATAGCTACCAATACAAGTCGACTGTTACAATCATTCTGCTTCTTGAACATTTAAGTTTTATTTAAATTATATTAATGGTCATATTTGGTTAATTTAATGCAACTTATATTAATTAATGATGGTTTTTGGGCTATTAGGGAACCATACCTCGCACCTGCCATAAAGTAATCATTCCCTTTGCAAGATCTGAAGGAATATAAGGATGATTGAGCTGTAGTGAGAAATACATACACACTAGAGAGGAAACATCCATACCCCTGCTCACTTGAAGAAAATTTGACATACACGAGTCCATTCATACAGGAAGAGAACACAAGCAGAACCTTAGTCAATGCGTGAAGAACTACAACGATCTCTTCATGCACTCATGCTGATCAAACTGAACCTGAAAATCAAGGAAGCAGACGACACTCTATTTTCAAGACAAATAACTAGAGAAGGAATCAGATGCATTTCTGATTAATGAAAAAGTGTTTAGAGATTCACTTCAAATCACTAGTGCATTCTAAAATCATATCTACTATCTCTCAATGATTCTTTTACTTACTTTTTGAGCAGTGTCTGTGCTCTGTATATTCCATAGACACCATAACTCATGTGCTAAACTAGAGGATTTCTAAATACTCAAACAAAACTTCATTAACTATCTTGTATCCCACTGTGGATAGTGGTAGAGGTAAAGTTGGACCTAGACAGCCTATGTTCTATTGTTTTTTGTTTTCCCATGAAGAACTGTGTTAGAGGTCAAAGGACCTAGACAGTCTGAGCACTGTTGTAAAACCCTGATCCAGGGTGCGGATCAAAGTTTATATAATTTTTTTGAGAGGACTAAGTCTCGATATGATACTGAACCTCTTGGTTAAAATTGTTGTGCTTATTTATTTTTTTAAACTATATTGAATATTACACTGCTAAGTACTTTAAATATAAATCTATATTAGAGTAATTCTGATAGTTAAAATAGCAAGTGTTTATAACTTTTTTTAGCCAGTAAGTTAGTTTTAAATGTTAATTATTCTTCTGATTGAGTTAACTAAGAAATAATCAATCTCTTGAGAAAATAATTGAAAACTTACTATCTTTATAAATTCACTACAATTTAGCTTGTTATTCAATTTGGGGGATTTTAATAGAAATATTTTTAATATAAATTTTAATTAGAACTCAATTCACCCCCTCTTGAGTATCCACTCCGACCGACAATTACGTTTTCAATAGGAAAATCATTATGATTTTTGAATTCCTTTATATCAGTTTGAAAAGATATATGATCCCCATAAACTTATGAATTATAATTATCACAGTCATTATCTTCAAAAAAATTAAACTCTCTAAAATCATTATTTTCTTTGATATATTCAGAATCTTTCTTGTTATAATTGTATTCTTTAGACATAACATGCATAGATTATTCCAAAATAAATGTTATATTATTAAGAACTATATAATCATTTATAGAATATAATATCATAAAAATATCTCATCATATGATTTTGAGTCGAATTTATCTATAGATTGTAGTAATGATAAGCACATTACAACCGAAGACCATAAAATATCTAAAATTTGGTTAAAAACTCTTTTCAATGTTCATATGGGGTTTTATTTTTGAAATTTCATATATAAAATGTATTTAAAACATATAATCCTTTATTTAATTATTCTACTAAGATGTCTTAATCTACACTAAAATCCATTATCATTGACCCAACAATTTCTTAAATAGTTCTGTTCTTTCTTTCTACGACATAATTCTATTATGGAGTGCAAGATACTGAGAAATAATTTTTATATTGATTTGGAAAAAAAATTATATTATAAATGAAAAAGATCACTACCCTTATCACTTCTGGTAGACATGATTTTGTAATTTCTAAAATTTTGAATAATATAAAGAAAGAACAATATTTGAATAATTTTTAATTTTTAATGGATAAAAAAGCCATTAAAATCTAATATAATCACCAACAATTAAAAATATATATTTTTTACCACCAAATCTAGTAGGTTGTATAGGTCCAAAAATTTAATATGTAATAATTTGAAAAATATATCTCTACTAATATAATTTATTGATTTAAATATTAATTTTTATTTCATACCTTACAAACAAGAATAACACATGAGTACTAAATTGAATATAACTTGTGATGTTGTATAACCTTTTTCACAATTTGACAATTTGTGATAGTGTTTGAAATTTTCATACCTAGACATCGTATGCCCAAAAATTTCATCTGCTTCTAAAAAATTCTAACACATAACCATTTGTTTGGAAAGGTTAGATAAATCAATGGTATATACATACTCTATTCTATTTAATGAATATAAAAATATATTATTTTTTAGAACAACACATTTATAATTATCAATTATTACATTTAATCTGTCATCACTCAACTATAATATAATAATAATATTATATTTTAAAACATGTTAGTATAATTCATTTCTAATTTTTACTATTTTTAAAGAACTACCTTCACTAATACATTTAATAAGACCATTATATTTCCCTCCAACTATGATACGTAAAATTTAAAATGATATAAATGATATAAATTTTGAAATATCACATATCTTCTTCCTAGATTTTCCACATTATATGTACCATAATTTATTGATATTTCTAAGGATTATTTCATGAAATTAAATAAACATAGAGACTATTTTGTAACCCATATTAAATTGGGTTTAACTTGATTTTTAGTTGAAAACATTGGAACCCAAATTGATCTAGAACATTAATTTGGGGGGCTATTTAGAATGTAAATCACTAGAAATTAATGTTATAGTCTTGAAAAATGGTTATATAAATTTCATTCAACACCAATTTTCATAATTCTCTTTCATTTTGTATTTAAAATATGCTACACTTGGAATGATTCTATTTGAGCTTTTAACAAAGTTATTTTTATTTAAACATGGTGATATACCATAATATCCAAAACCAATGTTATTGGTGTTTAGTTTAATTAAAGTTATCATCTTATATTATTGTTATTATTTATTTTAAAAAGTAGATAGATCATTTTAATATTAATAACTAAATTTTTTAAATCTATATTATCTTTTGGAATAGTTTCAGAATTTGTATAAAAAATACATTTTATTGAGTTGTTTTATTTTTAATAATTTATTTTGCAACTTTATTTTCTTACATTGATTTTCTACATTAGGTAGATAATACACATGTAAATTGAATATTTTATATTGATCAGTACTATTTATTAAAAGAAAGTATTCAACCCTTTTACTTTCATTTATTAGTTTTATAAATTTAGAATTATGATTCTCATTATATTTATCACTTTACGAAATAACATGATTTCAAGATTATTAAATTCTATTTTCAATTTATCATTTTCTTTTGAAAATTTATTTTTCTTAATTTTTATGTATGTATAAATTTTAATTATCCTGAATCCATCAATATTTAATTTTTTATTTTTATTAAAAATTTTGTTAACTTTTGTGTATACAGAATCAGAATCCGAACATGAATCAGAAATATTTTAGTTTCTTTTCTAGATAAATAAATATGATCAAAATTTGTAGGTTTTATTAACTAAGTAAAGATTGAATCTTTTATCTGACACTAAATACATATCAAGGAATGTTTAATTGTCTCATATTCACTTCCATAATCACCAATTGAGTCATAACTTTCTGAGGAGTCCCAACCTCCAAAAAAATCACGTTTTTCTCTTCATATTTTTCCTTTATCTTTCTTTTGATATTTGAGTTTAGAGATTCCAATAATTATATGATCTATATTCCTTAAATAAAAAAATTTATTTTGAGCAACCTAATTTTTTTATTATTACATTTCATATAGACCTTTCTAGACTTCCTCTTAAACTGCCTCTTTCCACCTTTTTTTCTGGAAGATGAAAAAATTATCAATAAATACAGTTGTATCCTTGTTACTTTTCTAGAACACAAATTTAGATGAATTTTAGGAATAAATAATATTATATTTAAATGAAATTACATTATTTTAGTAAAATAATCATCAGAAATATTTTCAGATCTAACTTGTATTGGAGTAAAGAGAATATTAGTTTATCTGATGTATACTTCTTAAAATTATTTGTGACATTAATGGGCACCTTATTTGAATGTCATATTTTTGAAAGTTATCTAATTAATAATTCCACTTAAGTTTTTTTGTCAAAAACTTCTACAAGAGAAATAATAACATTAGTAATAAAATAAAAACAAATGAAAATCTAGTTTATAAAATCTTTATCATCCATATTTATGTCCTTTTATTATACATAGATCATTCCTAGATTGTTTATATTAAGCTTTTTAGTCCCATATTGAATCACTTGATGTATCCTCCAGATATCATAGGGTATATTACATACTGAAACATGCATATTAATAATTCTAAAAATAGAATAGTTAATTTTTTTACCTTTATATTTCAAAACATATTTTACCATTTTATTACATATGAGTGTATCTAGATCAACTTTGGTTAGCTCATATGGTTTATCTATGATGGCCCAGTGATCACAACTTAACTACTTCAGATAAGATCCCATTTTTTTCTTACTATAACCATACTCACTTCCATTAAATATTGGGGGGAGGGGAGGGGGTTTGGAATCCATTATTTATTTGCATTTATAACTTCCATCAAAAAAAGAAATATTTTTTTCTATTCCTTAGACTGTTAAATCTTAGATAACAGGTTATAACAAAGCTAAAAATAGACCAATGGAAGAAAAAACTATCGGAGAAAAAACTAAGATTCTAATTTTTGGATCTTTAGTGATGAAAATTATGACTATAGTGGGGGTGAATAGTTGTTTTTAAAATTTAATGATAAAATAGTTAGAGTATATAAAATAAAAAATTGTAGTGAGTACAGTGTTCTTGAAAAGTGTTTCAATATAAATAAATTGAATGAACACAAATATTTATAGTGGTTTAGATAAAAATATCTTTTTATAGTCATTAAACCCATTTCGTCCTCAAAGAGTTTGGTACCAAATAAGAATCTCACTTTTAATGGTGTTTAAACCTTGTTACAAACACCGACTTTTAGGGGAACTCGAAGCCACAACCCTGTTTGTTAAAGAATACCTAACCAATATGATTACCTGAATTATTATTTGTATTCACAAACCAAACTTTATTTTTTTGGATGGTATAAAAAAATAATTAATTACATTATTTCAACAGGTAAAATTTAAAACAAGAAATAAAAAAATTTAAAAACATGTAATGAAAGAAAGTAAAACCTAGAAAATAAGAGTAAAATTAACTCTATTATAATGATAAAATAATGTAAAATATGATAAATATAATTGATTTTCTATCACTTAAATTGAAGAAGGAATAAAATTTAAGTTCTTCTTTGATCATAGTCAAGGAGTAGAAGTTGATAAATTTTATTAAACAAAAATGAGAGAAGAATGAATTGTTAGAGTTGTATCATAAGTAATCTATCAAATAATATAAACATGGATAGTTTTATTAATTCAATATATCATGGATAATAAATAATATATCCCCTTAGAGTGTGTTCATACCCAATATCTACTAGGAACATGTCAGTGTAGAAAAATAAAATAATATAATAGTTACCTTCATTAGTAAAAGACGTGCTAATAAAATATGAGTACAATCGTGCTTTTATATTTATTCATGAAATATTAAAATAATAACATTAAAATAATAAGATTAAAAAATTTATAAAATTTATCTATATATATATATGTATAATAGTTGAAATAAAATAATAATCATCATAATTTTTAAGATAGTAAAAAACAATAGTAACATAGTGCATCGTATGAATTTCAATGAATATTAATTAGTGTAAATAAAAAAATGAAGGAATTATTTGGGCACAATCTTACAATTATATTTCAATAGAAATGTATTTATGAATTAAACATATAATTTATTTTGATAACATTAGTTAAAAAAATTGTTTTAACTAAAGGTGGATTAAACATTATGTGCCGATTTATTGATCATACTACTATTGGTCCATATCCACCATAAAAAATAGAGAGTGGTTGTAGTAAAATGGTGAAAAAATATAGAATCTTTTCTGTTGCACCTAGAATCATAAAATAATAATTTCTAATGAAAATTGAGCTACTTCCTTGATTGTGTACAACTGAATTATTCTAGTGAATCAACAAAAACAAGATACTGTTGGGTGTTCAATGGTGGTAAATTATCTACCATTGGATATCCAATGGTGTAAAAAGAAATTCTACAAAATTTTTTCTAATTGTGGTAGAAGGAACCATAATATCCGGTGTGTAATCTTATGTTGGAACGAACAATTGAAGAATAAGAAAAATAAAATCTAACCGAATCGATGAAGAATGATTCTGTAAAAACCATCCTGATACATATTGAAGGTCCTATAATAAAAATTCCAAGGTTAGAAAAATATAAAATATATTGAAGGATGAAATATGATACTATTGGATTCTAAAAAAAAGAAAAATATATAATAGTGTATATTACTACCAGTTGAAAAAATAATATAACGTTGAGTAATGGTGCTACCATCAGGGTCCAAAGGTTAACCATTGGGGGATGATGGTTCCACCATTTTAATAAAAACTATTCAATGTGATTAATGGTAACTATAGTAGTGAATGTAATACACAAAAACATGGATTAACTAGAATAACACTAACATTTTTTATGGAAAAAAGAAGAAGAACTGTTTTCCTTGGTTTCAATAGTGCATGATTCAAACTAGAATTGTTTTTCGAGTTGAATTAGACATTGATAGTGAGTGATGAATGTAATATGGGTCATAAGAAATAGAGAGATGAATAATGAAATTGAAAGAAGGTAGAAGTTTTTTTAAATTTTTGAATAGGGGAAGTGCATATGTTTAAAAACAAGACAAGAGAGATCATATGGAGATTGGACGATTTGAATTGAATTGCTCTGATGGTTGAGTGATATCTGATTTTTTTAACTCGAAGGAATAGTTAAGACAGACCACATTCCCACATTGATTGTGTGTTGTTTGTAAGACATGGTAAAAAATAAATAAGTGGGATTCCACTTCCAAGTTGTTGGTGGGGTTAAACAACCTTACGCCTCTACTCTCACAAACATCCCTTATACACAGGCCCAACCATCATAGTATTCATAGTCCATGTACCTTGTCAACATGCTTTGTGGGCCTTATACAAAATCTAGGTCACAAGATTAGCATTTTATCATTGTGGGATTACAATGGAATCCCTTCCCATAGTGTTGACCCATTAGGTCCTCTTAGTGTGTTCGAGGGACATGCTTAGTATCTCATAAATGATGGACCATTTTTTTAAATGGAAACAAAAAAATCAACAATTACTAATAAATAAAAAATATAACCATCATTGAAATAATAAAATAATTTTTAAACATTTACATAAAAAATATTCAAAATATTAAAAAATTATTATTATTTATTTAAAATAATTTATTATTTCATAAAACCTAAAGAGTGTGTAATTCATAAAAAAATGAACACTATTTAACGTATTAGAACCACTTTAAAATAGAAGATTTACCCTTAATGTCACTTGGAAAAAAACATCTCCCTGATTAGGAAATCATTCTCAATTTAAGTGAGGGTATCCTTATCATGAATCTGCATCACCGAGCTCCACCATCACCTTTTTGGGCTATTGAAAAAGAATGATGCTAAGGAGACAATATGATCAAGAGTTTTCTTTACAAGGTAGAAAACTCACCCAACTATCTCAAGATAATCATATATATTTTTGGGGTCAGGTTTGATATGAGACATGAGTAGTCTCTTCCTCTAGAACCCACTAAGTGTTCATATACTATTCCAGTTATCAATTTTTATTTATTTAACAATTGGAAAATGAATAGGTTGAGGTAGTATGAACAAACCACTATCAAGAACATCCGCATGCATGATCACTAGTCTAAATCCTTTTCTCTATATAGAGATTCATCAGGATTCTGCTATGGAATCCTTTCTAGAAGTCATTGAGGTGGTATCGAAGAATAGTCAAGATGATCCATATTCAAATAAAATGTATGAGAGAGTAAGCACCCCAAACCTGCACTTTCGGATTCAGAAATTATACTTGTTGTGTATTTGTTTTATAAAAAGGAAAAGAAAAAATAAACAATGATTTATACAATTGAGTTCCTTTTCCGGTATTGGTTTTGGATAATTAGACAAAAAATTATAATTTATCAAATTTTTTCAAAAATAAATATAATAATATCTATCTCACTTTTGATATGCTAAATCTAGATGTAGAGACTTCCACAAAACAATTTCAAAAATACATGAGAAAAATATTTTATAAACATGGGATGAACACTCATTTTCATAGTACGAGATTTTATAACTAGTGAATTTTTTTAATAAAATCCTCTAAAAAATATTCTAAAATACATTATATCAAATCTAAATATTATATATATAATCCTTTCAAAAATAATTATTTTGAAAATTAATTTCAAAAAGAATTCTTTGAAAAAGTTAGATTTATTAGTGAAATAATTTTGAAAATAATACTTTCATTATAGATTATTTTTATATATATAATATCCGATGAAAATAATATGGCCGTAATAAAAATCAATAGTAAGACAACGTCCCATGAGGCCATTGTTTCACTCCCCATTCATCATTATCCTTCTGGACAGCCAAGTGACGAATCAAATTTTAAAGAAAGCATTCTGAAGTCCCATATTTCTCAATCACAACCCCTAAAAATCCTTTCAAAACCAATTGAGTTATTTTCACAGAATAAAATAATTATACATTCACCAAAGATAATTTTTCAAAAATTCCACAACAATTTTCGAGACATCCAAATTTCAAAAGAAATCACAATACTCTGAGAATTTCCTTAATGACACATTCTTTATGTACTTTTCTAAATAAAATATTCGTTTTAGAAAATATTTTCAAAGTATATAAACATTAAACACTAACTCATGAAATTAAACTAAATCATTCCTAAAAAGTCTATATGATATATATAATGGCCAAACATAATATAATATATTACACACATGAATGTTTAAGAACATCAAACACATAAAAGGATGTCATGTATTATTCAAAACATACTATAAAAAAATACACATTAATTGATAAATTTCATTTATTCTAAGGGAATCAAATAGAATAAAAGACGTTTTGATCAAATAAATTACCCTTTTGAATTAATGTTTTAAAAAAATAACAAGAAAATACTTGAAATTATATTATATCATAGATAAAAAATAAAATGTTTTTGGATAGAAATTGAAAATATATTTTGTTATATAAGATTTGTAGGATAATTTTTGTTATTAAAAAATTATAATTTTAAATTTAGAATATAACATCCTTACATAAAATCTTAATTGATTTTTTAAAATTTAATCCCATTAATTTTTAATGTATAACATTTAAAATAACGACCTTCCTTTTTTCGTAATATTAAATCTCAAAAACTAAAACCCATAAAATGGTTTCATTGAAATTATGTATAGAATATATAATATGTATGAATTTTTTATTTTATATTTCTAGAACATAAGGCCTTATAATAGAATAATAAAATTACTTAACTAAATAATTTACAATGATGGAAACAGGGTTTAAGGGTCTACGGATTCACCGAACATGAGAGGTGGTATGAAGCGAGCATCTTCATAATATAACATGTGAGTGGCTTGCGATTATATATTAGATTGATGTGTATCTGAATTAATCATTGGATTAATCTTATAAAAACAAACACACACACACAAATATATATATATATATATATATATATATATATAATTTTATCCCTCGCTTCACCTTTTATTTTGAAGGAACCAGAAATCAAAACATCCCACCAGAAGATATGTGTTTTGAGATACTGAATTAATGGAGATCCACAAAATCTACTGATGAAGACACACACACACACAGAAAGATATATATATATATATATAAAGTAAATTTGTTGTTGCATGTATGAGTATAAAAAATAATTGAATCTCACTAAATAAATCGTCTTCAATTTTTTTTTTCATACCTTGATTGAATATCATGATCCATTTATTGTGAAGTATTTATTTGGCTAGGACATGGGTCTCCATGGTTGAGTAAAATAGTGGATGAGAAGGTAGATTAATGATTATTAGGTTTTACGTTTTTCTAAAAGTGATGAATATGAAAAATGGATAGGTCGAATTAATGGAAAAGGTGTTGATGGCATAGATGATACCAATCTTGAACGGAAGACCGAGATTGAATCATGTAGTTTTAGAAATCATACCACATCAAAAAAGTGAGAGTTTTTGAGTCACATTAAAATATTATATGAAGCTGATTCAATTCTAAATCATGAACATGAAGTACATTGACCATACACATGGGTCCCTCCTGTGCTCTTCCTAACCCATACTCGAACACTGCAAGCGATCTTCAAATACCAACCACTCCTTGTGAGATTTATGCTCATATAGAATGAGTGGTCTTAATGGCATATTGTACACATACACCAAGGTCTGGGATAGTGAACATCTAGGAAATGGCTCAAATACATTCCATTCATGGTTTAGTAATTTTTTTATCAAAATCAAAATTAAAAATATGTCATTTCTTTTTATGTAAATTTTTTCAATTAGGTTTCCTATTTAATATCATGATTCTAATTTACCACTATCAACTAAAAATTATTTTAAGCTTATTATTTTATTTTATCTTAAGTTACCTAAACATATCTACGACTACTTAATAATGGTTAAAAATGAAAATTTTATAAATACCTATCCAAAAGTGATATTTGTATAAAATAAATTCCTCAATGTCACTTCTCTCTCTATCATAATGATTATTTTATTTCCATTTTTTATTTATATTATATCTATTTTTCTCATCATTTATTCTCTAATTATGATTTATCATTAATTTTTTTATTCCCATGTTCATTGGTATATTTAATTTTTTTAATACTTTCAATATGGTCATGGATTAGTTGGAGTAGATTTCTAGGATGTATATTTTTTTTCTGAATATTATTTTTATTTCAAAATAATGTTCAATAGATAACATATTACTAAATAATTTTTTGTTGAAAAAATACTAATATTGAAAAATAACCAAGGCTTCACAAATATAAAATAATATTTTAACAAATGTCTATTTTTAATTTATTTTCATATATTCATTTATAAATGATTCTAATATTTTCACTATACCCATTCAAATAAAATAAAAAATGGTTATGTTTTTGTGATTGTTAATTTTTTTTCAATAAATACACATACCATAGGTGTAATAAAAAGTGGACAGAATCCCACAAATATTTCTTCTTAAATTCTACCAACATGGTTCCCAATTTTCCAGTCAGTCTTTCCATTTTTTCATCTTCCTTACAAGGTATTTTCTTACCATACTGTATCTGAGAGATGTCAATATACTTTTGGTCTTATTTTGTTAATTATAGGTGATATAATTGTGTTATAGTCATTGATATTGAGTTTGTTGAATTAGATATTGTTTGGTAATGATATTTTAGAGACAAAGTATAAAAAAATTAAAAAATTTATTTAATATTTGAATTTATTTAAAAGAACAAATACATAAAATATTTGGGTCTTACATTCTACACCAATAAATGAATAGTTCCATCACAATTCATGTGTGCATACACCCTTAAAACTCTTGTCATGAGTTCCTAAAAAACAAAAATATTATTACGATATTTTTAATGCAACAAATTTTCTTTACAATCATTCTTACCTTTACCAAGGTCACTAAGGTCTCTAATGTTGATTTTCACAGAATGGAGGATTTATTACAAGGTGAGTGATGATATTGGTGTATTCAAATTCTTCTTCTTATTTTTCCCATATATAACTTTTTCCTGTTGTTTTTTATTTATGTAAATACAATAAATTAGTTCTCATAATTATAGATTGAGTATAAAACCTCAAAATATGAGTTTAAATTTATTTCTATAAGATAGTATGACATGATCATGTTTAAAAATTTCAAAGTTGTCTTTAATTCTTCCAATAATTATTCAATATAAATAAATAATGATAAAACATATATGCTACAAAGAGGGTTTCCTATACCAGAGCTTCATAAAATTTTTTGAGTGATTCAAATTATTTTGAAAGATTAATTTATTTAAAAATAACTTCATGATACTTTTCTCAGTGTCTATAGTAATAAAGTTATGTTTGCGTGAGTGAATGTTTTTGGATCATTATAAGAATGAAAATAAGATTAGAGGGTGAATATTAGTTTTAAATATTTAATCACATTTACAAGAAATTATCAGAGTTTATAAAATCCAACCTTATAGGTGAAACATTATTGTATATAAATGGATCCAACGAAATAATAAAGAACATAGACACAAATATGTTTAATAGTGGTTCAGATCTAAAGATATTAGTACACTCATAAATATCCTCTACTCCTTAAGGAGACAGGTACCCACTAACCCTCACTTTTAATGATGTGATAAACTGTTAAAGACTCTTCCGTTTATAGCACCCGAAGGAATAACCAAGTTTTTACTAAATGAGACTACCCATGTCTGATTCCCAGATTTTTGTTCGAGTTTCAAAACCCAAGATTTAATTTTGGGGGGTAGAATTACCAAAGAATGAGAAAACATACTTTTTAATGGAAAAATTATAAACATTAAATAGAATACTTAGAATCAGAAGATTACATAATTACATGATCTAAGAAAAACAATAAAAAGTATTAGATGATTTGATTTTTGTTGATGTTTGTAGCATACGATATTGGGTTACATGATGGAACAAATGTTTAAGATGTAATCATTTTTGTAATCATAATAGTTGGAGGAAGTCACAGATGATTTCCAAACAATCATGAGAGCATCATGGATTTTTAAAGTATCACACAGTTCTTATTATATGGGTTTCTCCCTTCCATTCAAATGAGCTGCACATCCCATTTTATAGGAGTACATTTGAATATTTCTCTAGGAATGTTTAATAAGAATTGACAAATCATGAATATATATTCACTCACTACACGAAACTTGATAAAAAATAAAAGAAATAATTGTGTTACAATAAGGGGATACAAAAAAACGATGAATTCAAAAATCAAACAATTAGGCTATTAAATAATATGAAATATTAATAAAAATAATAAATATAATTAGTAAATAACTTTTAATAAAATTATTATTGAAAAACAATTGAATTATTTAATTCAAAATAACTATATCAAACATGCAGTAAATATGGATAAAAATAGAGCATCATATGAGATATTAATCTACTTGTATAAAGTCTTATAAATTTTTTTAATACATCTAAATAATTATTTAAATCATTAAATGATTATAAAAATAATCTAACATCAAATAATAAATATTATAAAAAATAAACTTTGAAGAAGAAAATTTCACTATGAAAAGTTTCTTAATAGTAGATGACCGATACTGACTCAGTTGACATACTGTTTCATAAAGGCAATAGTGACTCAAATGACACACCATTACATGAAATTAATAGTGAATCAAATGAAATACCATTGCATGAAGCAAACAATGACTCATTTGACATATCATTTTGAGTTTAAGAAAAAAAATTGAGTTTTACCACAATAATTACATCATGATTATCTTTGAAAGATGTTAAAAATATAAAAAAAATTACTCACCCTTGAAATTAGAATGGTGACTTACGAACCTACCATTGGGTGAATTACTGACCTACCATTTTTTGAATCTAATAGTGGATTGCAATGGTGAATCGTTCCAATGGTGACTCGTTTCAATGGTGAATCATTTCAACAGTGACTAGTTTCAACAGTGACTAGTTTCAACAGTGAGTTGTTTCAATGGTTACTCATTTCAATGATGAATCCATTCATCATTAACTCATTTAAATGGTGGCCTGTTTCAAAAGTGACTCAATTCAATGGTGAATCATTTAAATGATGAATCATTTTAAAGGTGACTCATTTCAATGTTGACTTGTTTTAAAATATACTCATTTAAACGATGACTTGTTTCAATGGTGACTTGTGTCAGGATTTCCAAAATAAATTTGATAATTTAATGAACAAAAATTTAAAATAATTTAACAAAACATAAAATGAGTGAAAATTAATCTAACACTTTTCTTTTAAATCCTAATGAACTCCCCCTTTTTATAAATTACAAAATAGAAAAATATTAAATTTTCAACATAAATATCCCCTTTTTGAAATTTATCAAAAAGTAAACTGAATTTTAAGCACATGATTGGAACCTAAAATACAGGAATACTAAAAAAATGATATCTTTCCTAGAAGTAGTGAGATATAAATGACTACCAGTCATTTCTCTATATTGATTAATGTTGACAAACTGACCATATTCATCTAAGTTTAATTTAAAATTAGTCCTCATGGGTGTTTTCATAGCTTTACTATAATATAAATTAAATATTTTCCCATGATCTTTTTCATATTTAAATTTATTTATGAAAATACCATCTTTCCTTTTATTAATTTGTAATCCAATTAAAAACATTTGTTCACCCATCAAGCTCATTTCAAATTCACTAGCAATAAGTTTTGAAAAATTATTACTCAAATAATAATTTTTTGTATTGAAGATTATGTCATTTATATAAATCAGAATAGGAGGTAATTAATTTGAAAATATTTTGATAAATAAGTTTCGATCATCCTTAACGTTTAAAGAATAATTTTTACATAGAAACTGTGTAAGTCTCTCTTACCTGGCTCTTGGAGCTTGTTTGAGACCATTCAAGGCCTTATTAAATTTTAAACATGATCTGGAAACCCATATTTTTCAAAACTAGGAGGTTATCTAATGTAGACTTCCTAAAAAATATGTCCATTTTAAAAATCAGATTTTACATCCATTTGAAAAAATCTTATATTTTTGAAACTATCAAAGGCTAGTTAGATTATAATTTATTCAATCCTTGCAATATGAGAAAATTTATCTTAAAATTCAATTCCTTCTTTTTGGGAATAACCTTGAGCTACTGGTCTGGCTTTATTTTTGGAAATATTTCCAACCTCATCATGTTTATTTCAAAAAATAAACTTGGTTCTTCTAAAAATATTACCTTTATGTCAAAAAACAAGTCCCACACATTATTTCATTCAAATTGAAATAATTAATCATGCATGGAATTAATCTAATTTGAATCAGTTCAAGCATTTTCAATATTAGTTGAAACACAATCAGATACAAAAGTAGAATTAAAACAATAAATAAATAATTTTTTTTGGTTTGAATACCAAATTCAACATGTCCAATTACATTATCAATTGGGTGACCTTTATGAGTTTTCCGTTCCATTAGATCAGTTTAAAAAGAGGCATGCTCCCCCTCAACTGATAAATTATAATTGTCCTGATCAATATCTTCACCAAAATTTAAATTTTTAAATTCATCAATTTTAATTAATGAACTAAAATCCATATTATTAGAGAAATTTTAATCAAACTTTACAGGAATATATTATTCTATAAATATAAATGCATTATTGAAAACTCTATAAGCATTACTAGCATATGACTATCCTTTGAAAATTCCTCCATCTTATTTGGATTCAAATTTATGAATGTTGCCTTTCGTATTTATGTTAAAAACATTATACCCAAGGACCCTAAAATAACCTACTATAGATTTATAACCTTTAAATAGTTCATAAAGTATGTTATATAAAAAATTTATAATAGATACTCTATTTTACACATAAAAATCTATATATATAGATTCTGACCAAAAATAGTTTGGAACAGTATATTCCATTTGTATGGATCTGGCTATTTCTTGAATGGACTTATTTCTTATTTCAAAAACACCATTCTTTTTTGAGGTCCTAGGGCCTGAGAAAAAATTCTTTTAGACATTGGATTCACAAAACTTATGAAATTCTATGTTCATAAACTCACCACCAATATATCACTTCTAATAGAGATGATTGACTTATTTTTGAAATTATGAATAAGATTATAGAAAAAAAATAATTTTCATAATGATTCATTTTTATGAGACAAGAAATAAATCTATAAAAATATACCATAATCATCTATAATAAAAAATAAATATATTTTATCACCATAACTAGCAGGTTTAATTTATCCAAAAAAGTAAATATGAAACAATTCTAATAATCTTATAGAACTAAAACCATTAATATATTTAAACCTTTCTTTCTGTAGTCTACATTTCAAATAGGAATCACACAGATGGGACTTACATGTTTGAACCTTTGGCAATTGAAAAAGTTGTACATGATTTTATTGTTTATGAAATAATCTGAAATTTTCATGCCCAAGCCTCCTATTCCAAATAAATCATTTTTTTCAATAACATATTGACACTTTACCTTTTGTTTAGTTAATTTAGAAAAATTAATACAGTAAAAATTTTCTTTTCTACTTATAGAAAATAGTACTACTTTATTTTTCAAAATTGTATAATTATCTGTTTCAAAGAATAATCATTTTAACCATAATCACACATTTTTTATATCCATGAATGAATATTTTTCAAACCATCCACATATAGTACATTTAAATTTTTTATAGTTTTAGAAAAACCTACCTTACCTATACCTTTAATTTTTCCCATAGAGTAGTCTCCAAAAGTAGCAAGGACACCATCCCATGTATTATATGATATAAATTTACTGATATCACCTATCATGTTCCTAGAGTAGCTACTATTAATATACCACGTGTCTATGATAATTTCAAGACAGGTTTTCTACTAGTAATCAATCAACTGATTTTTTTGGTACCCAGAAAAACTTGGGACAAATAAGGTTAGTAGTAGAAAATTTTGGAACCTATAATGATTTAAATGATTTATTAGAGGGTTTATTCAATAGTGAATCATTTTAAATATAGGTTTAGGTCTACCAAAAATATTTTTTGAATCTTAGTGAAAAATCATTGGCATAATGTCCATGCATTATTTATTTAAAACATGGTACAATTGAAATACTACATTTGGATATTTTAACAAATGTAGTTTTATTTAAACAATGAGTAAAACTATTGTAACCAAACCCAGTCATATTGTTATTTATTCTTATTAAAGACATTGTCATATCATACTATGGTTTAAAATTTACAATGGTATACAATTCCTCTTTTAGATTTTCGACTTCATCTTTTAAATCCACTTTTTTTCTTTGGAACATTTTATAAATATGAAAAGACCTTTTCATGCATACTAGAGGAATTATCTCTCAGTTTATTAGTTTATTGATTGTGTTTGTTACAGTCATTTTCCAATTTACTTAAATCACCAAAAATCAAGTTAAATATTTTATCTTGAACTTTATCATTATCATCCATAAAAAATTAATTCTATCATTTTCATCCTTTAGTAATGTAGTTCAAGATTTTGATATTATCCCAACTTATTATTCTAGTAATTTCCTTTCTATAGATTTTCAAATTTTATTTTAAAAGAAATAATTTCTTTCTTGAACTTATTTTTCCTTGATTTTAACTCAATACACTCTTTAATTAATCTTTCTCTATCATTCATTAATTATTTTATTTATTTGAGAATTTTATTTGATATATTATTTTCAGAATTAGAATAATATAATGAATCAGAAAACTTTTTTTATTTATTTTCATATAAATAATGTTCAGCACTAAAAATGGAGATATTAAAAGAGTGAATAGTGATTTATTTAAATCATGTTGAATACCCATCAGGGATATGTTCTGTGTTTCCTACCCACATTCAGAATCATTATTGCTATTAGTGGTATCTGAGTAGTCCCAACCTCCAAATAGAGCAAGTTTATATTTATTTGTTTTCTCTTTATCATTATTGGGAAGTATGGGTTTAAGGTAGTCAGTTATTATATGAACTTTCTTCCTACACTCACAAAATCTTAATTTTGAAACAATATAATTATTGGTTGAATTATCTTTTCTATTATACTTACTAAATTTCTTCTCAAACACACTCATACCACCTTTGTTTTTCAAGTCCCTAAAAACTTTCTTAATGGTGTGGGTCATCTCATTATCACTATCTGGACACTCATATTTATATGAATCATAGGTATCAAAAAATTTATATTTAAATGAAATACCTTTTTTTGGCAGACTCTTCTTTAACATTTTTTTAGCTCAAGCTCATATTGTAGTAGGGAGAAAATCAGTTCGTCCAGAGTGTATTCTTTTATGTTCATACTCTCATCAATGGTCACCTTCTATCCATATTGTATCTTTGGAAGAGATCTTAGTACTATTTAAATTTGAGAAGTGTTTTCCCCTGGTTCACCAAGACCACTCATCCCATTAGTGATACTGGTAAACCTATGGGACATGTTGTTCACAGATTCTTCATCACCCATCATGAAATCTTGATATTCTGCTCAGAGAATTCCCAACATAGTTCTCTTGAGATTGTCAGTTCATTAATGGGTCACTTGTAGAATCCACCATATTTCATTGGAAGTGTTACAAGATGATACATGGTAGTATAAACTCTTACGAATAGTACAATACAAAATATTTTTTACCTTTTAATTTATGACTTGTCTTACCATTTCATTACCAGTAAGAGTCTCTAGATCGACTTCAACTAACTTGTATTATTTCTCTATTATCATCCAGTGTTCAAAAATTAGTTACTTCAGGTAAGATTCAATTTTTTCCATGAAGTGACTGTAGTCACTCCCATCAAAGCAAGGGTTTTTTGTGTGGTTTCCATCCATTATTGGTATTGATACCTTCCCTTTAAAAATAATTCATCTTCTTTTGATTCATAGACTACTAATTATAAAGTTGTGGGTTAGTGTAGTGATATAAAATAACCTGTAAAATAATTTTGTTAAAAAAATAATTATAGTTTCAACGTCTAAACTAACCTCTGATACAAATTTATGGATCATTATAAGTTTGGAAAAAATACTAGGGTGGGGGGGGGGTGAATAGTTATTTTAAAATTTTAATCAAATTTACTTGAAATTATTAGAGATTATAAAATAAAACATCATAAGGTTCATATTATTGTAAATAAATAGATGCAGCGGAATAATAAAGAACATGAACATAGAGAATTCATATAGTGGTCCAGATCTAAAAATATTTGTCCACTCATTAATCTCATATACATTTTGAGGAGACTAGTACCCACTAAACCTCACTTTTAAAGGTGTGATAACTGATTACAAACTCTACCTTTTAAAACACCAAGAGGCACAACCCAATATTTACTACAAGATACTTCATGTGTCTATTTCTGTGACAATTATTTGGGAGCCAAACCCAATACTTTTTTATGGGTGGTAGAATAACCAGATAATGAGAAAACCTAATTTTAAAGGGAAAGGGCATAAAATAGACACAAAAGACTGAAAAAATATTACAGAATTACATGATTTGAAAAAATGAAATTCAGCAGAGAATCTTATTGTTGTTGATGTATGTATCACAAGTTAATGGGTCACTTGAAGGAACATATGTATAATATTTAATCCTTGTGATCATAGTTGATGGAGAAAGTCACAAATGATTAAAAAAAATTTGAGCGCAACTAGTATTTTTGAAGTATCACATAGTTCATATTGCATGGGTTTCTCTCTTTCATTTAAATTATCTGCACATCCCATTTTATAGGAGTCCCTTTGAATAGTTATCTGGGAATATTTTAATAGAATCCACAAAGTGTGTATCTATATTCACTCAAGTCATGACACTTTTCAAAAACCAACAGAAATACTTCTGCTACAAGTAGGTCATAAAAAAACACGACGAGTTAAAAAATAATACAATGGGGATATTAAATAACATGAAATATTAATCAAAAAAATTAATATTACTGGGGACACACTTTTAATTAAATTTGAATTAAAAAAATTGAAATTAATTAAATGAAAATATTTGTTTCAATTAAGGACTAAATATGCATTAAAATAGAGCATATTATGAAATATTAATCTTATTGTTTAAAGTCTTATAAAATTTTTTTATCACATTAAAATTTTTATTTCAATCATGAAATAATAAAAACATTATAATAACATCCAAATAATAAAATTTTTGAAAAATATATTTTGAAAAATAAAATTTTACTATGAAAATTTACTTGTCGATGGATGAACAACAGTGACTCATTTGACATACTATTACATGAATCCAATGGTGACTAAAATGACATACCGTTTCATGATACCAATGGTGACTCAAATGACATATTGTTTCACGAATACAATGGGGAATTATTTGACATACCATTGTGAGTTTAAGATAAAACAAATAGATTTTCACAAAAATAATTACATCATTATTATCTGGGAACAAAAATAATTATTTTAAGCAATAAAACAATTACTCACCATTGGAAGTCCAATAGTGACTTAATAGATTTCCATTGAGTGACTTACAAACCTACCATTGTATGAAGCCAATGGTGGTTGGAAACAACGACTCATTCCAATGGTGACTCATTTAAATGGTGCCTTGTAACAATGGTGACCCGTTTCAATGTTGACTTGTTTCAACGATGAATCATTTCAATGGTGACTCCTTTCAATGGTGACTTGTTTCAATAGAGACTCATTTCAATGATGGATCATTTAAAAAATGAATCATTTCAATGGTTTCTCATTTCAATGGTGACTTGTTTAAATGGTGACTCCTTTCTCTAGTGACTCATTTCAGTAGTGACACATATCAATGATGACTCATTTAAATGGTGACTCGTTTCAATGTTCAATAATTTAAACAGTGTCTCATTTCAACGGTGACTAGTTTCAATGGTGGCTCGTTTCAATGGTGACTCATTTCAATGATGAATTGTTTCAATGGTGATGCGTTTCAAGATTTAGAAAATAAAATATTTCAAAATTTAATGAACAAAAATTTAATGTAATTTATGAAAACATAAAAAGATAGAAAATTAATCTAACATTTTTGTTTTTAATCCTTAAAAATAATAGACCTATATCGATCCTTGATAGAATCAAAATATTTCAGTTGTGTAGTATTTTTTATAAAGACATTTATAGGTAAGTCTAATGGATTTATAAGGCTAAAACCCAACATAGCATGAATTTACAATAAACATAACAAACAACTCATCTTGAAGGGATAAGAGATTTTTTCTAGTTGTTTTTCCTTCCATATGAATATTATATTGTAAAGAATGTTTTACTAAGAAAGGTTACATAACCCACTGAAGTGTTCTAATTTTCCAAAAACATCTAAATAGTTTCTCTGATACAAAAATTAAGGACCCAAAATCTGCACTTCCTAGTTCAAAACAAAAACATGATGTGTACTTTGTTTTTTTATAAAAATAAAAATTAACAATACACAATTATTTATACAATTGATTAAATTCTATTATATAGGTTTGAAATAATTAGACAACACCTTATAATTTATTAGTTTTTTTCAAAAATATAAATACAATAACTATTTTTCTTCATGTGTGCTAACTCCAAAAGCAAATACACACACTTAAAAAATCTATGATACCTATTAAAAACATATTAAAAACATAGGATTAGAAATCTATTGACCATTAATGGGTTTCAAAACTAGTGGAAAAAGATTTTTTAAAAACACTATTAAAAATATTATAAAATAATTTATATGAAATATAAATAATATATATATATAAACATTTAAAAATACACATAATGAGAAATGATTTCAGAAATACTTCATTTAAAAACAAAAGGATTTTCCATTGAAATAATTTTAAAAAATTCTTTTATGGATTATTTAGTTTATATATAAAATTCTATGAAAAACATATTTCTATAAAAAATATCACCAGTAGGACAACTTCCTTTGAGGTTGTGGGTTCAATCCCAATTCCTCATTCTCCCACTAGATAACGAAGTACTGAACAAAATTCTAAATAAAGAATTCCTAAGATCTACATTTCTCAATCACAACCCATAAATTCACTTCAATATTATTTGAATAATTTTAAAATTATTAAATAAGTATTCTTTAACAAATGGGACTTTTTAAATAAATCCACTAGTTTTTTGAAGATATCATTTTTTTGAAAAAAAATTTAATACTTTGAAAATTCCCTTAATGACATATTCATTAAATACATTTCTAAATAAGAAATTACTTTCATAAAATATGATCTATAAAAATAAATAGTAAAGAGACACTCATAAAATTAAAATATTTCATATCTCAAATTTCATGAAATTATTGATAATTTCTATATCATATATAATGTATTATATCCCTAAATGTATAAATGCTTCACATATATAGAATAGCATCCTTTATTACTCAAAATATACTATAAATAGAAACAACACATAAAATTATAACTATCATTTATTATAATGGAATTGAATATAATCAAAGGGGTTTTATAATATCAATTACCCATTACAATTAAAAGATAAAACAATTATAAATAAATCATTGTTATAATATTATTGCATAGATGACAAATAGAAATGTTTGGGATAGAATTTGAAATTATAGTTTATTATATAAAATTATTAGGATACTTATTAATCTTAAACAATAATAAATATAAATTTTCAAGATACCATCCTTACATAAACTCTTAATTGATTTTGGAAAATGTGATCCTTTTAATTTTTAAATCATTACATTCAAAATAACGACCTTCTATTTTCTCTAATATTACATTTCAAAAACTGAAACCCCTACAAGGGTTTCATTGAAATTATTTATTGAATATATAATAAGTATGAATTATTTTAAATCTGTAGTATATAAGGACTTATAATAGAACAATAAAATTAAATTACTACAAATAATTAACAAAGGAAATTTGTTCTCCAGGTAGTTGGTTTCATCAAATAAGAGAGGCTGTATAAATCAAGACTTTTAGTGTATAACATGTGATTTAATTATTTTTTTATAGAATATTGTTATGTATTTGTATAAATTTTCTGTTTAATTTGTTATCAAACACAGACATATATAAATAATATTATCCATCACAACGTCTATTATTTTAATGAAACCAAAAATAAAAAAATCTGACCAAAAGAGTTGTGTTTTCAGATACTGAATAAATAGAGATCTAAAAATCTGGGGATAAAATTGTAAATATATATACAATGACTTTTTTGTTTCATGTATAAGTATAAAAAATAATCACATATTGTTAAATGATTCAGCTACAAATTACTTTTTAATACCCTGATTGAAAATCACAATCTCCTTTTGGTTAAGTATATATTTCACTAGGCCATGTGTTGATATGGGGGAGGAAAATAGTAGAGGATAAGGGATATTTATACATTGATGGTTTCACCTGTTTTGAAAATTGAGGGATATGAATAGTGGAGAGGCTGAATGGAGGGAAAATTAGTAGATAAGTCAGATTATCCCAATCTTGAACGACGGCTAAGATCACAACTCACAGTTTTAGAAATCATACCACACAGACATGGTTAGAGTTCAGGAGAATCTCTATAATTAATGATGTAACTGATTCAAATCAAAATATTATACACAAACTATACATACATTAAAAATGGGTCTCATAAGTGCTCTGCAAAAGCCATACCCAACCACCGTTGGTGCTATGCCCATCCCAAGCATGCCTAGAGAGAGCTATTCCCAATTGAAATGAGCGGGGTTACACTTCTTATTGTAAACATCCACCAAGGGCCTAGATAGCACCCAACTAAATAGTGGTTCACTTGGATTCCTTTGGTGGTTATGTTAATATATATCAAAAATAAAATTACAAATATTTTCTTTCCTTAATATCTCAAATATATCAATTATGCTTCTTATTTAACAATTTTATTATAATTTACCACTATCAACTAAAAATTCTTTTAAACATATCATTATATTTTATCTTGAATTACCTAAACATGTCATTAACTACATAGTAATTGTAAAAAATGACCAAAATTTAAATATCTATCCCAATGTGATATTTGTAGAAACTAAATTCCTTTAATTGTATTTCTCTCTCTAGAATAATGATTCTTTTCTTAGATTATTCTCTCTATATTCCATCTATTTTTCTTATCATTGATTTTATAATGTTAACTAATTATTAATTTGGTACTCTTGTGTCTGTTGATGTATTTCATTTTGTATTACTTATAAGATGTTTCAGGTATTAGTTGTAGTAGTTTATTAAGAGTTAGGTTTTTTTAGAATGTTATTTCAATTTTAAAATAATTTTTAGTAAATAAAATATTACTATTATAGTTTCCCAGAAAAAATAAAAATATTAAAAAATCACTAATGATTCTCAAATAGAAAATTATATTTTAACTAATGTATATAATAAATATCTTTTCTTGTACTCTTTTTACAAATGGTTCATAGATTGTCTCAATCACTTATAAAATTAAATTCTAATGGTTACAGTTTTATAATGGTAATAAAAAATTTCACAAATATCTATACTTTAGTGGTAATAAAAGTTGTAAAAATCGCTAGAAGTTTTCATATTTCTTTCTCCTAATGTGGTTCTCCATTTTTCTCTCAGTCTTTTCATTTTTTCTATCTTCCTCATTGGATCTTTTCTAACCATGGTGGATTTGAGAGATATTGATTAAAATTTTGTTCTTATTTGGTTAATTGGAGGTCATACAGTTTTGTAACTATCCGTAATAGTGTTTTTATAATTATATCCTGTATAATAATTATTTATTAGAGTCAATGTTTCAATAAAATCCAAATCATATTTAATTATTTTATTTATTTATAAGCTAAAATACATAAAATTTTAGGGGTGTTACATTCTCCCCTCATAACTAAATTGATCCTTTATAATTAATTTATACATACACCCTTGAAACATCAATCTTGAGTCCTTACAAAAAAAATGTATTACAAATTTTTTTTAATTCAGATTTTTTTTCTTCATATATTTATTACATATACCATGTTCTTTAAGGTCTCCAAATTTTTTTTACAAAAAAAAGGATTTTGTCTATGGAGAGTGATGCTCAATGAGGCTTCAAGTTCATCGTTTTGTTTTTCTAATATGAAACATGGGAATGTGCGGTTATAGTGATGTAAACATTAAAAATCAGTTATTACTGAAGCATATTCAGTATAATAATACAAATGGCCAGTTTGAAATTAATTTCTATACGATATTCTAATTAATCCAACTTCAAATATTTCTAGGTTATCATTGATTCTTCCTATAATTATTTTATATAAAATACCAAAAAATTTGAATATATATATTGTTTAGAGGTTTTCCCCTTTCTATAGCATTATAAATATTTATGAGGGATTCATATTTATTGTATATATTATATAATTTAAAATATCCTTGATGATAATTTTCTCGGTGTGTACGGTAAGAATTTTTTATCTATAAGAGTGAACAATAGACAAATCATAATCCTCAACAGAATCGAAGTATTTCAAATGTCTTGGATATCTTGAAAATACATTTATAGGTACTTATAATGGATTCATAAGGTTGAAACTCAACTGAGTATGACTATACAATAATATAAACAATTAACTCATTTGTAAGGGATAAAAGATATGTTCATGTTCTCGTTCCTTCCAACTGGAAATAAAATAATAATGTATTATTTACTAAGAAATGATACTTAACATAATGAATTTTTATAATTTTATAAAATTACCAACATTGTTTCTCTATTACCAAATATAAGGGGAACAAAATTTCACTTTTAGATTCAACACTAAAACATATTGGGTATTTTTTTACTATGACAAATAAAAAATACACAATGAATTATATAGTTGAGAACCACTTCTAGTATAGGTTCTGGAGAATTAGGCAAAACCTTACATTTTATATATGTTGTTTAAAAATAAGAATATAGTAACTATTTCTCTTTATCTACATTAACTCCACATGTGAATACATACACATAAAAATTTCTAAGATACCCATGAAAAATATTTTACAAACATTGGATGAGCATTCAATCCATCAATACAGGGTTTTAAAAGTAGTAAAAATTATTTTATAAAAACACCATCAATTTGTCTAAATAATTTATATAAAATCCAAAAATCATATATATATATATAACATTCATAAATATTAATTTTAAAATTTCATGTAAAAATTATTCATGTAAAACACTTGGATTTATCATTTGAAATGATTTTTAAAATAATACTTTCTTTATGGATTATTTAGAGACTTAGAAGATCCTATAAAAACCATATGGAAAAAAGAAATATCACCAATATGGAAATGTCTTGTATGGTTGTGGGTTCACACCCCATTCCTCATTCTCTAGCCTGATACCCAAGTATTGAATAAAATTTTAATGATTTTTTTAATGTTCACCTTTTTCAATCATGAACCATCAAAACCCTTTAAAAAACTTGAATTATTGAAAAATAATTAAATATTTATTCTTCCACATAATCTAATTTTCATAAAATTCCATCATTGTTTTGGATAATTCTTTATTTTAAAATTAATTGTATTCCCCTGAAAATTTCTTTAATGGAACATTATTTATATAATTTCCCTAATAATAATTTCTTTAAACACACAATTTTGAATCATAAAAACATTAAATAGAAAATCATAAAAATAAACTAGTGAATGCATGAAATTTCAAGAAGTTATAGATAATTTCCATATCTTATATAACATATGAAATTCATGAATATACAAGAGATTCACACACATAAAATGATAGCCAATATTTCTCAAAACATACAACAAAATGAAAATAGACATAAAATGATAACATTAATATATTTTAAGGGCATAACATATAATAAAAGTGGTTATTTATCAAATAAATTACCAATTAGAATTAAAATTTAAAAACAATAATAATAAACACATTGTTATTATATTATAGCATAGATAAAAAATATAAATATTTGGGATAGACATTGATAATATATTTTCTTATATAAAAGTCATCGGATAATTATTTTCTTAAAAATTTTTAAATATGAATTATGAAAATAATAACCTTAAATAAAGTATTAATTTATTATATAAAATTTAATACCTTCAATTTATAAATAATTACATTAAAAATAATGACCTCCCTTTTCTCATAATATAAAATTTCAAAAAACTAAATCCTACAGAAGAGGCTTCTTCAAAATTAAGTATAGAATATAAAATAAAAATATTTTTAAAAAATTTAGAATATAAATCCTTATATTATAACGATAAAATTCAGATATCTTAAATAATTAACAAAGAAGGAAATATGATCTTTAGGTTGTTGGTTTCAGTGAAAGTGAGAGGTCGTATGAACCAAGCCTTTTAAGTGTATAACATGTGAGTTACTTCCATATTTATTTTAAATTTATTTTAATCTAAATAAATATGTTCTTTAATGTGATACAGAGAATATATTTATACATATAATATTATCCATCACTACCCCCTTTATTTCAATGAAACCAAAAAAATTGAAACATCTAACTAGAAGATCGATGTTTTGAGTGACTAAATTAAAAAAAATCCTCAATAGCTGCTGATGAATATATATATATATATCCAAGGTTGTTTTTTTGCATTTATAACTTTAAAAAATAGTCAAATCTCGTTAAATTAATCAACTATGAATAACATTTTTAATACCATGATCAGAGATCACGATCTGTTTTTTGGTTAAGTATTTATTTCGCTAGGCCATGGGACAATGTGGGGGATTAAAATAGTGGTGAATAAGTGAGATGGTTTCCTTGAGGGTTTTACCTAGTTTGAAAATGGAGGAAGATGAATAGTGGAGAGGTCGAACAGAGGGAAAAGGAGCAGATGGCTTAGATGAGCCTGATCTTTAATGGATAACCAAGATCACATCCTGTGATTTTAGCACTCGTCCCACATTGAAATAGGGAGAGTTCATGAGACACATTATAATATAATACGTAGCTTCTTCATCTAGAAGTCATTAAAATAGACTACATGGATATTACACATGGGTCCCACACATGCTCTGCTTAAACTACACTCGACCACTATATGCACCCTGTCCAATTGAAGCATGCCTAACAATAGACATTCCCATTCGAAATGAGTGGGTAAACATCTTGTTTTTAAACATCCACTAAGGGCCTAGATATTTCCCATTTATATAGTGGTTCACATAGCTACCATTAGTGGTTATGTAAATGTTTATCAAAACTCAATGTAAATATTTTATTTTTCTTATTATTTAAAATATTTCAAAGAGGTTTGTTATATAAAAAATATATTATAATATCCCACAGTAAACTAGAAATTAGATTAAACTTATTATTTTATTTTATATTAAGTTACCTAAACATTTCAACAACAATGTAGTAATAGTAAAAATGAATTTTCTAAAAATATCTAAACCAAATTGATATTTTTATAGACTAAAATCCTCAAATTAATTTTTATAATTATCATAATGAATCTTTTAATTAATTTTTCTCAGGTAATTTCTTTTTTAATTATGACTGATCCTTACATGTGTATTCTTATGTGAATTGGTGTGTTTACTTTATTGTTACTTTTAATATGTTTCATGGATTATTTGAATTAGTTTTCCAATATGTATGTTTATTTGTTGGAATATAATTTTATTTGAAAATAAATTTCAGCAGATAAAATATTAAAAATATATTTTTTCTAGAAAAAATAATTGTACCGAAAAATCACTAGGGACTCTCAAATTAAAAAAATGTCTTTTAACTTATATCTATTTAAAATTCATTTCATGTACTCTTTTACAAACAGTTTATAAATTTTCTTTATCAAATATAAATAAAATTATAATTGTTATATTTTTATTATGGTCAAATAATATTTCTATAAATACCAATACCATAGGGGTATTCAAAGTGTCTAAAATCTATTGAAGTCTTATTATTTAATTCTTCCAACATGGTTATATATTTCACTCTCACTATTTGAAATATTTTTATCTTCATCACATCAAATTTTTTAACCGTTTTGGATTTGATAGATGTTTGTTATACATTGGGTCTTTTTTTCTAATCATAGGTCCTTACGTTGAGTTACTATTGCTAATAGTGAGTTTTTTGAGTAAGAGTTTTTATGATAATGATGTATTACTATGATTATATTAATAAATTCACAATCATATTTAATTATTATACTTATTTAAATTTAAAAATACTTAAAAAGTCATGGGTGTTACATGGATCCATCTCAAAAAGGATATGAAAAACATAACCCATTCTTATATGATGCATAAACTATTTTTCTCTATAACTAGTCTATATATGTTTTGAGTTGATATGAAGGTTATCCAAGTCATGTTGAATTTATATATAAACCTCTAATCCATTATAGGATTATCTGGACTGGTAATCAAGAATGAAACACTTTAAAAATACCTCTTATGATCTGAAACCAATCCTCAAAACTATACTTTCCCAAAAATATAGTCCTTTGACACAGTTTTTTCTAATAAAACTCTTTGAAGACCCAAACCACCATAAAAGTCCTGGATGGTGATAATTTGAGTGTTAAACCCTCAAACTACCACTAATATTCTAGGGGTTAGAGAAAGCACCAAGTAAGAATATCTATTATGTGGGACTTCATTGCCTAAAGTACATGAACACAAACACATCACCCTAAAAAATTATAATATAGAAAGGATAAATAACAGATACCAAAGATACATGAATAAAACTTATCCAAAAGTACAGTATTATAGAGAGTATATTGGGGGAAAATACCAAATAAAATCCTATTATAATAGTATAAATTTTCAACCAGTTCATAATAGGAGACTTCTATATAGATGAAACTTCTATAAAAATCTCTAGTTAGTATATTGAAACTAATTTCCACCTTCTCATGGCCATCATCGGAGAGTGTATAATATATTTTTATCTACATAAGATAAAACATTTTTTTAGAGGCTCTTATAGGGTTGATTATAAACCTACCCAGTATGAAACCTTAAAATCCTAAATCCTAATGAATCTTGAGAGGGTAATTTAAATAAAAATGGTGATTTATTCCGAAGAAAAGGATATTACAACCCATATTTCTTATAGATAGACACCAAGTCTCAAAGTATGGTCACAAACTCACATACATCCTCAGATTATGACTGTGGATCAAAAGTAATTATCATCGAAGGGGACACTACATAATTCAAACTATATCTAATGGAACTCATCTTAGATGTAATACACATAAAGTCTTTTTTTTAATAAGTTCATACTTGAACATAAATTATATTTATACATACATTAGGGATCAAACCCATTTCCTATAGGGGATACAAAACCAAATCATGGAGAACCCAGTATAAAGGGAATCATATGACCTTGATGTTGGAAATAGGATACATGAACCAACCATATGAAGAATGATAGAGGATCAGACACCAAAAAACACATAAAGATACCCAAATCAATCCCAAACTAAATCATAGAGAGGATCAGTCATCCTATATTTTGATGATATGATTCATTGTACCCCTTTTGGGATGTACAACGGGAAGATAGCTGAACTAATATAGAAACTTGTATAAGGTGATTAATGGATCTATCATATCTATGCAAGGGTATACCATTTGTTTAAGGGACACACTACGTGTACCACTATGTCTAGTTCATATTTTTTCTAGGCTGGTGTACTCTTTCCCATGACCATGTACACTAGGTGTGCCCATGTACATAGGTCAAGTCTATGACCATTTAGTAATGGGTATACACTGGGTCACCAGATCAAGGGTCACATAGATGGTCAACATGTCACATGATGTATGAATAAGTCACATGTCCTGTGATATTTATCATTTTACATAAATCCTACATGTTATAGAGGGGGGTAGATCCAAGCATCACGTGTTCATAATAATTATATGTCGTGTATAACAAAATTTTCCATAAATATAGTTTCCTAATTTATTTTTTCTCATGTCAGTGGTTCCTATTTTTCCACTCATACTACCTAGACAAATCACACCCTAGCTGGCCAAGTCTGATGCATCATTAGGGACCAGATTTCATTGAACTATTGAATTGAACTCACCTGACGACACACTGGGTCATCCAAACCCCAAAAATCATGAAAAAATATAAGTTGATCAAACATAAATCTTCTATCGAGGACAAAAATCCACTATTGTGCCTTTAATCTTTAATCTAAGCCCATGGTAGTGATCTAATGCACTTTTTTTTCACAATTATATTATCTTAGATATAGTAAAACCATTTTTAAAATGAAATATCATTGAATACTATTTGAAAAAACAGTAGGATAAAATCTTGAAACATAAGTTTAAGGAATGATTTTTTTATATTCTTCTTGTTATTATTAATTTTTAAATGAATAAATTTATGAATAAAAATAAAACAATGTTTCCACAATTAATTATGATTGACAGTAGAGTAGTGATGATGCATGATTTATTTTTTTTTAAAAATAATTTCCATTTCATGGGGAGAAATAATAATGAGGATTAGTCCAAAAAAACGAATATCATACCTCTCTATTAGATCAATCACCAAAAAAGAATTGTTTTTCACTATTTTCATTAGTGAGATCCAAGAACTCTATTGGTGAAGTTGTTCTCACTTGAGAGAAAAATGAGGACTTCATTGATTTCATTTCCTTCTCCACTGATATCTTTGATCACATCCAATGATTCTCCATGTGGAAGCCCTCCCCCAATATTTTAGGGTTAAGTTGGTAATACTATAGTTTTCTATAATATGGTAATAAATAAAGTTATTATCTTGGTTAAATATTTTCTTTGACAATAAATAAATAAAACTCATTTTTTTAAAATTCCTGTAATCAAATTAACTTTATTAAAACCTGATATATGTATAAAATTAAGGTCACAATTTGGTTAACAACTATGTTATTGAATCAATGGTTGTCTCAATTTTCTCATCTTAGACACCAATTCTATGATATTTGATAATTTCAGAAAAACTATATGCACATGGAATAATATAGTTAATAATTATAATATATCTACACTAAGGCTCCATGGGTCCTAGAATCCCTGGAAGACTTCATGAAAATCTCCAAAAATATTATTTGAATTTTTGAAAAAAGTTCCATAGTAGAAAACCATGTCACGACACTTATCCTTCCTTTAATGTCTCTAGTAAGAGGTATTTAATGGGTAGAATTCTATTTTATCTTAATTTTATATTCATTAAAGGCCTCTTTTCCTCTATTATGGATATACAGTTCATACCAGATACTAATTAAAATTGAAATTTCATGTTCTCTCTAATTATATTTGATATTTTATAAATAAAACTATTCCTATATATTCCATTTTACAAATATATCACATTATTACTTTATGTCGTATTTATTTTTTCCTTTAATTTTCTAGGATATGAGGTGCATTTAAACAACTCGATATATTTCTAATTATGTTAAATCCTACAATGTATAGAAGAGTATTTTTAAAAAAATTTAACTTCACCTATAAGTTTCTTATACAACCAGTTGATTTATTTTCAATAATCTTTTATTGTGAAATTTTATTGATAATAAACAATTTTAAATCTCTTTGTACCCCCTATTAAGAGGATTTATAAATGTGATATCATTCAACATTTTTTTATAACATCAATAATAATTTTAAAAATTATTTATCATGATTTATATTCAAGTTTTACTTTATATTATATTTAGAAATCATTTTCAATGATATTGTATGATTGATTTTTTCACAATTATTCATTCATAATGGATTTTGTTCTTATATTTGGGTCATCAATTATAATGACACATTCTATTATTATTTCAGTTTTACATAACACTAATTTTTTAAAAGACTATTCAATTTACATTAATCCTCTATTGTACTTTCATATATAAAATAATATTTTGTATTCAAATAATTGATAATTTTTTATATATTATTTCTTTGAAATTTTAGTCCACAAATGTATATTATATAAAATAAAAAATTAGTTTATTTATCCTTATTTCAATATATTTGTGGTGTGGTGGAAATAAAACCTATATGAGAGGAGTGATCTGTCACATCATTTTTGTTCATACATTTAGCTATGTAAATCTATAGAGAAGGTTATTTATAAATCATTTCCTTTATGAATTTCCTCTAATTAATTCTTTTCATTTAATGTTATTCACTAAATTATACGTATAGATAAATTACTAATGAAATTATTTTCTTTACCATAAATATATTGTTATATACAGTGTAAATACCGTATAATTCATTATCCAATTTTAATGGTATTTAAAATGATTATTACATTATTATAATATATTACCATTTTAATTTCATCTGATTATCATGCATTGAATATTATGACTTGATTTCATATTCATGTGTTATAATTATATATGAATATATTATTATGAAATTGGATTTAACCAAAGTCATATATCCCTATAATATATTGGGTAATGTATTATATATCATGGGATAACTACGTGTAGACCTTGTTTTTCTATCCTTCCAAAATTATTATTTCTAGGAAAAGTGTGGATATCATCTTCCTTAAATAATTTTTTGGTACATGTATAATAAATACCATCCATAATTTAATGTGTATGACTGTTATAGTAAGTATCGTTCTTAAATTCATGCATGGTATGGGTCTGGTAAGCTACATCCCAAATGATATGATGTCTTGAAAGGGAGGCTTGACCTATCTTAATGATGTGTTAAATTATATTTATTCAATATTCATGTCTTAATAATTATTATAAGGATTAAAAAACTTATTTTCTCTTAATCATGGTTACTATGACTGGTTCCATGTTATTATTAATGAATCTCATAATATCACACCCAATGTTTTTAAAATTATTTGTAATGATATTATGCCTCATTTTACGATCGTTTTATTTCATGATCTTATTCATTCAATCATTTCTTTCATCTCATGATCAAGAATCTAAATATTTTGTGATCTCTTCCTCAATGATAATGTTTTACCCCTTGTTGAATGTTTGATCCCAATTAGGATTATTATTTCACAATTTCACTCAAAATAATAGAATGGAAAAAAATGTAAAAGTTTCATGTGTATGAATGTTTTTTGAGGAAAAAAATATTATTAAGATTCCAGACAGATATATACCCAGTTGAAAAATAAAATAATAATTTGATCTTGGGAGTCAGTTTTAGTTCATGTGATATAGAAAAATCATTTATGTTAAGTAGTAGATCTAGATGAGATGGTTTGGGGAATCTAATTTGGTATCACTGAAGAGTATGGATATTTTTGGGAATTTAGATTATCTAAAATTTTACTATCATTCCTAGGTTTAATAATAATTATACCTAGAGTCGTATGAAATTTATTAACAGTTTAACCATATATGTATAAATGTTGTTATACATTTATTTTGACTCACTTTTTCAAATTTCCATACCTAATCATTAAATTACTATTATAGAATGATATGTTTTAGAAAAAAAGGTGAAATTATTAATAAAATATTATCAAAATGTAAATTGTTAAGATGCAATAAATTTTATAGGGGTGGAATGTAACATCCAGGATTTTCAATAGATATTTTTATAAATTTACTTTATGTTATTTGAAAATATATATATGCCATTTCAATTTAAATGTCGTAATGATATGAGCATAAAATTTATATTTATATCTAAATATTGGTATTTCATAAATATTTAATTCTTATATAATTTTTTTATTAATATAAATTATTTACTATTTTTTAGATTAAAATCACTTTAACTGATTTCATTATTATTTTACTAATATAAATTATTAGATAACCTCATTACAATTATTAATAATTTTTTTCCTGTGATCATTTAGATAAAAATTAATTCATCACGATCTAAATATTAACAATGTATTACAAAATTTTATTTTTTTGAAAAATATAACATGTTAAAATTGAATGTCATATTATATGTTATTTTATGTGAAAATTGTCATAATATAATTGGTTGAATATCATTTTACCATATTATGATAAATTATCATGAAGTTTTATTTCAAATTATAATTCAATTTATTTATACATTATTATTACCATATTTTTTATACTTGCTTTATATCTCTATATTTTTTTATGAGCATGTTAATATGCACATTTTAATATAAAATTAAAATATATATTATTATATAATAGTTTTTAAAATTTAATTACACATATATATAGTTAATCATTGTTACAAAATTGTTACAAAATTATGATAATGTAGTATTTAAAAAAGAAATTCTTCAATTGAAATAACATCGAAATAATAGGTTATATGTTTCATTTTACAAGAACTATGTACTAAAATTTGTATCTAGATGCTAAATTCCTCAAATTTAGAAGAATAAAATCATATAATTTACATGTTTTAAATGTATAAATTATTATTTATCAATAATAAAATAACTGACATATAATATCATAAAAAAGTGTTACCACACATAATAAATTTTATTGTATTTATTTTATATAATTTTTTAACCAGTTTTATATAAATATATATAAATGAAAAATTTCAAAATATTATAACTTCTATTTTATAAAAGTGACTTCATTTTTGGTATAAATATGTAAAATCTACTATAAGGTGAATTTTTTATATTTTTTAAACTAGTAATGTTTTTTGTAAAGAGTAAATAATAGAGTTTTTAAGAAACCAAATAATATTAAGACATCATATATATCTGATTAGAGAGATTTCATTCCACTATATAACATTAATTTAAGAATATCATCATAGCATAACTCGTTTCTCATAATGGTAAGGAATTAATATGACTATTCTATGTAGGAAATAAATTAAAACATTATAAAATTTAAGTTAGAAAAATAGTACCAATCACATTATTATAACATCATAGCCCTAGAAGATTCTCATAATATTGGGGAATTAATATCACTATTCTATATAGAAAATAATTTTAAAATTTATCAAATTCATGTTACAAATAATAGGACCCATTAGGTGATTAGACATTTTTTAATATTCAAGGTCCTGAATATAATGGTAATTTAATGTTCAAAGTAAGTGGGTCTAAGGAAGAATCTGTAAAAAAATCCAACCTGTACTAGATCCATATGCTCAAGACATTGACTAAAAAATCCCTCATATGATATTCATACTTATTATGACTTAAGATTTTATTCAATAAGTCCACCATATTCACCTATATAAAAACTATACATATTGTGACCGAGACACAATGAGAAAAATATCACTAAATTTAATACATATAAGGTTCATTATTAATCTATTTGTTGGACACATACTTATTAAAACATCCCCCACAATAGTTTTATAAAAATAGAAATACTATAGGTAAATTACTAGTTGGCCCAACATAATACTACATGATAAAGATTCAAATACAAACTACTTATTGAGCTGCATTAGATTATGTAATATAATTAAGCTTTGTGGCATATTCAACGACTACTGAATTAATATTGATATTCCATATCATAGATTCTCTATTGTGGGAGAATGAATAACTTAAATATGATTTAATATCATGATGTTCAATATAATAATAAGTATATCTTTATTATATTATGATTAAATATTCATATTCTCTATAAATTAGTCTTGTATCCTCAGTACATTATAAAAACATTTAAAAAATATTTTCTTCCACCCATTGGTAGTAATTTTGATAATAATGATATCATACTACCATACCAATGAATAGAAATATCAATACTAGTATATTTCATGAAATACATAACATATCCAATAGCTGATGCATTAGGAATCCAATCCATCCTCTTCCACTCCTCTAATATATGAGGGAAAATTGTTTCATAGAAATGATGAAATGTGATACTAGAAATAATACCCTCATTGACATTTCTATACTGAATCTCTTATATATATTGTTATCCTTTCTCTCTAGTCCACTTAATGCATTAATTTAGATCCATAAAAAATAAATAGGATTTTTGGAATGTAGGACACTTTATATAGATGCATTATAAAAGAGAACATAATCAACCTTATTTTCACTAACTGTAATATTAATATCTAGATTTAAATTTATAATATCTGATAAATATATACTACTATAAAAATGAATTTTCGCAGACTAAATATTTTCTTGGAAAATGGCTCACAATAATTCTTTATAAAAAAAGATTCCCTAATAGATTTATTATAGATAATGTTCTTTAACATAGATGCTTTCTTCAACGAATAATTGGATCTCTATTTATCTTATACCATATTTTCATCAACTATATGCACAAAATAATCCTTACCTAACTCATATATATATTCAATAATTATTACACTAAGTAAAGTTATTTTTACATCCATATTCAAAATCTCATAATCAAAGAAGTTGTTTTGGGTAGAAAAATTCCAATTGATTTCGGTATAAAAATTCATAAAACGGATTAATCATTTTCTATTATCATATTATTCTTAAAAACTTTTCCAAATTATTTTAATTTATTAATACAGGTATTAAATTCCTTGTATATATTATTCTTATATTCCCATTTACACCCAATAGTTATTATATCTACTGGATGATGAATTTGAACATTGATATGGTTATGATACATATAATCTATCTCAAAATTCATTGTTTATTTCCATCTATAAGATTTATTTTTTTAAATTTATCTCTATAAGAAAAAGGTTCAATATTATCAACTAATATTAATCACTATCCTTGGTGAAAAGTAAATCATATCTCTTTTATTCTTAAACCATTATGGTGACCTTATGCAGTATTGGTGTCTCTCAAATAGATGCTTATTTGTGATATTTTCTAATGTGTTCAGATGATGACACCTATATATCATGATTATCAAATTCATTCATGGAAATAGATATCATTATATATCATTTGTAAATGATCTCCCTATCAATGAATTTTGTATGTCTTTCCCCTATTACATTCTTTTTTTGATGGGCCCTATAGTTAATATCTCTTTGTTTCCTTAGGATATCTTACATAGATACATATTTTTTTTAAAGAGGATATTTTTTCAAAAGATATCTAAAAAAATCACTCTGCAACGTTATATATATAAATTTCACAAAACATAAATCCTACTATATATTAACTAATATGGAATTATACTTTTTACTTTACATGGAACATGTTTTAGTGTGTATTCATTATTTTTTAATTTATATTCACTAAATGATAAAGTAAGATCAACATGTATCTCCATATACAAAAAAATTCCACGAAATTTATGGTTCCCTCTTTCCATCAAAAAATTACTCAATAGTTAATAAGGATGTATGGGTTAAAATGGAATACCAAACATCATGAGATATTAAATTAATTTATAGTTTGGATATTCTCTACCCAGAGTTGATCATTGATTCATTTTCTTTTTACCAAATTGATTCCCTACATTATTCCTGAAATCTTTAAATTTATAAATTTATCCATACCTATACCTCATTATGTAAACATATCAATATCAAATTAAGTATCATATAATTTTTTGAAGCATGATAACTTACAGATTAATGTAGAGAAATTCCACACCCATTTTAATGAACCAATTCAAAAATGTTTGAATCTTATTAACCCTCTCACTGAATGGGTTTTTGTTATCCTTTCTTTTAAACTACTATTACATATTCCATGAGGGTTTAGTAAAAAATAATCTAAATACCCATCATGATATTTATTTTTCAATCACTTTTCCTTTATATAAAAACGTCATTGATGCCATAACTCGGAGTGAGATAGGTCTTAAGAACATGATTTACTATCAAGTTACAGCTATTTATTTTCATTTTCAAATATATAAATGTTTTTTTAAGGTTTCCCATACCATATTCAATGTTGTATTTTTTAAATGAAATAATTTAATTCATAAAATTGATTAAAAATATATCCATGTCTAAAATTGACATGAATATAATTATTTTTTTGAAATAATATGAATTTTATAATAGTTCATCATAAAAAAAATAAATCATATCGATAATGTAATGTTGTAGTGTCCTATATACATCCAATATAATCTTTCCACTACTTTAGCACAAAGATACACCTCAACACTTACAACCTTCTTGAATCTAATTTGTTCTTGTATTTGGAAAAAAATTTGAGAATAACATGCTATATATACTAACAAACTTAAAGATATGAATAGGTAATATTTAATAAAAAGTGAACATGAAGAACCGACGTAATTCCCCAATGTGGTGTATTTTATGTAATAGTGGTCAATATTTCCACCTGAAAAAATATACTATATTATGTTCTTTAACATTACTTTGGATCATTCTCCACCTAGTCCGGTGGTGTGAAGAATATTTACAGATGAAACTAGTCTAATGTACTTTTTCCCCAGACCTTAATATTATTTAGCATATCTAATCTATATTTTTCATCCCCCATGACCCTAATAGTATAAAAAATTAGTCTATGAAAAATCTAGGAGTGAATTATAAATATCATTGTTATTATAACTCAATATAAAATTTTAGAGGCTCTATATGCCTAAAATAAGTAAGTGATAAGTACACAATACATTGAGGAACGTGAAAACCAAAATGTCTAAATGGTCGATATAGATAATCACCATATCTACATGACTTATATTGGGAAAATATTTACCATGAATCCATTGGAAAAAATCCATAGTGTTATTATAGAATTTCAATTTGGAATTCTACAATTAAAGTAGAGGGATATGAGACTATAAGGATCCATCCTTAAAAAATTACTTAATATTGAGGTTTATACAAGAAAATACATTCTTACACATTGAGGGTATTTTTAGCTTTAGTGTTTTTGGTAATTAAGAAATAAAACATACATAACATCTCATAATCATACTTGTGGATATTATTAAAACAATATCCATTATTTTCAATGAAATAAACATTTCAAATAAAAAATAATTTAATTGAAAAATCATTATAAAATTCATCATGAATCCCTTATTTATATTACCCATCCTTATATCCTATGAATTTTTTTTAAAACAATCATGTGATGAGTACAAAACTCAGTAAGGTATATAAATAAAAAAAACACAATTCAAGTGATAACAGAAAAACAAAAAAAACCATAATATAAATACTCATATGAATAGAAATATCAAGTAGTTTCCTTGGGACATATTTACCATATCACTCTTATATTCACCCTTACATGTGGAATAACCATTTTTTTAACTTCTATATCTATAGTACCCAATGCATTGGAGAGCTATAATGGGGAACATCCGTCATATATTGAGCTATAATGGGCATAACTCAAAAATGTTGAGCTATAATGGGGCTCACCAATCATATATTGGGATATAATGGGACCAACTCAAAAAAGATATTTTATAAGGAATTTATCATTAATAAATTACTTCATGACTCATTTATAACCTTTATCAAAACGCATTCACATTTCCAAATCCCCTTTTTCTTAAAAAAACACCATTAGAAAATAAACACTGCAGACAACAAATAATGAAAGCCTATTATTCCAAAATAACTATAAAACATATAATGGAGGAACTATAGTATTAAATCATCATGAAATAATAAGATAACACTCATGACATAAAAAAGGAACAACCTCTTTGGATTTTATAAAAGAGATATATAAAAGGATTTTAAGAGGAAAGTTCTTTACAAATACCATATCATTTATGAGAGAATTGATTAAGTGAATGGAATATGTATATATATTGTAAATTCACATAATAAAACATAATATAATAAAATTACATTTAATAAATTCTATTATGATGATAAAACCATTGAATTTGACAGGTAACCCAAATAATGGAAATTGGGTTCAGAATTCGGTTATGATATTTTGGCATGGTAACAGGTGAACAAGGGAAGGATTAATAGGAGAGAGAGTGGTATATCATTATTTATATATCATAAGGGCGGTATGGGGGAGGTGTAAAAACATAATCCATCATTAATAATTAAAAATAACTTAATGTAGATGAGATTCTTGAATTAAAGCGAGAAAGAGGGGATCCCTTACCTCATGTTCAGTATCCATAAAAACATCTTTAAACATTCTCTATAAAGGTTAAAAGAGTGTTATTATAATTTATAGGAACATATTCATGTTTATAACACCATTTATGATCACATTATAAAATCATTACACCCGTTCATTATTAATATTTTGTTATTTCCCTCGTTTTGGGTGCATGCTTTTCATGGTTTCCATGAGTGGTTCGTAAAGGATTTTATTATCGAATGCAATTGAAACTACTGAAGTGGAATGATATGGTATTTAAATACTTACATAAAATTAAATTATACCATTTAACTTTTTTAATCCTTATATGAGGATGATTCATTAGTTAAAACATTAATGATGTTCGTTTAGATCATTTTGGTGGCTCTTTGATAATAATGAACTCATTTTGTTTTTTAAATTAATATCATATTTAAAAAAATTACAAAAAAACACATAATATATAATATATAATTTATAATTTAGTTCAACCATAATTTTTTTTCATGAATAGTCTTGATAGAAGTAAAAGAAATTGAAATCACACCATCCATGATATCAGTAAATCGACACATCACAGACAGAGTTTTATTTTTTAGAATAAATGGGAGAGGAGATGAAGTATAATGGATAATTTTCCAAAAAACTGATGACACAGAGAATAAGTAAGATATTGGATCATTCATTCCTAATTGATAAGGGGAGGTTAAGAAAGAATAAGAATAGAAAAGAAAATGAAAATAAATGAAAACAAAAGAGGATGTTTACCTCTTTATCTATTCTCTTTGAGATCCTTATTAAGGCCCTTGGTTTTGGCCTTTTGGTGAGGCCAAGAGGTATTGGAAGTGGGGATGGGGTTTGACTAGATTATTTGGAATAAATTAGGAAAGGATCATGGATTTAGAGGTTTGCGAGGAGGAGGGGGGAAATGGGTGGTATTTATAGTTGAGAAGAGGAGTATTTTTACATTATTTTAGTCATTAGTTTAGTATTATTTCTCAAGAATATGAATATTCTAAATTCAGGTGAAAAAATAGTAATGATAGAATGTGAGTTCGAACTAATTTCACTTACATCACCCATGATGTAATAAATAGTGTATTTTACTGATAATTTATATTCACGGTATTTTACCAGATTTCACTATTTATAAAAAATTCAAGTATTTCAGAAAAAACCCCAAATATTAACCCTAACCATATTTCGACAAGTGGAATTCAACAAATTACTCCATTTTATGAAAATAATTTTCTAATTATGATTAATTTAATTTTTAAATAAAATAATATTTTATTCCAAAAACAAAAATTTTAAAACATTTATTTACATATTCAAATATATGGGTATATCATAAAATCAAATAAAAATTATATGTATACTATCATAGGTGAGGCTACTATTCATAAATGCATGTTACTATTCATAAGAGTAACATTTATATTCATAGGGGTATGTTTCTGTTCCCCAAAAATTAATATTGTCTTATTAGACGCCAAATAACTTACTTATCGCAACTGTGTATGCCAATTTTCAAAATTCAAATAATGGAAGGGGTAAAATTATATATAAAGGCTAGTTATAAATATCTTCTTAAAAAATTGTTTATGAATTTAAATTTAATTTTAAATCATTGGGGGGTCACATTTTCCCCACCTTCTAGAAATAGTATCCTCAAAATTTTATTTACTAATTAAACAAGTCAGGGTACCTTTCCATTATAGCATTTTTAGATTTCCATGTTGCTTCTTCAACCATGTGGTTCCTCTACAAAACCATTACCTGATAGATTACCATATTCCTCAATATGTTTTCACTACTATGAAGAATCTAAAGAAGATAATTTTCATAATAAAGGTTCTCATTCAGCTAAACTAGTTATGGGATCAAAAAATGAGATCAATCTGGCACATACATTCTCAACATCGAAACATGAAAAATATTTTGTACCCGAGAAGTACTTGGAGGCAATACTACTCGGTAAGAAACACGTCCAACTTTCTCTAGGATTTCAAAAGGACCAATGAACGACATACATAGCTTTCATTTCTTACCAAAACACTTAACATTATTCAATGAGATATTTTAAGGAAAACATGGTCTCGAACCCTGAAAGGGAAGTATTTCTTTATGTTATCTACATAACATTTCAACAGACTATGAGCTATCCTCATGTGATACTATATCATCTTCACTTTCTTATCCAATTACTATACTAATTCTAGCCCCATAAACTTAATTTTATCAACTTCATCCCAAAACACTGATGTCTGACACTTCTTTCCATACAATTCCTTAGAAGGTTACATTTTTATACTAGAATGAAAATTGTTAATATATTAAAACTCATCAAAAGAAAGATGTTGATCCCAACTTCCTTGTTAATCCATTAAACATAGTCTATGAATATCCTCTAAGGTCTGAATCGTTCAATTGGAATGTCCATAATATTGGGGATGAATGGAAGTGGTAGAACTCAATTCTGTCCCAAAGACATTAGAAGGCCTTTACAAAACTTATATTTGAACCTGGGATCACAGTCAGACAAAATACAGATAGAATCTCCATGCATCCTGGAAATCTCTTTGTGGTACAATAAAGAATGATGATACAAATATATAGTATCTCGAATATGAATGAAATGTGCAGATTCAGTTAGTTGATCAACAATAACTCTGATTGCATTGTTACCATGAAAAGTCTATGGTACTCCTACAATGAAGTCTATGGATATAATTTCCCATTTCCACTCTGGAACAAGAAAAGTCTGAACAATCCCCTTTGGTAACTGCCTCTCTACATTAATGTATTGAAAAGTAAAACATTTAATAGTTAAAACAGGAATACCACTTTTAATTTCATCCCACCAATATTACTCTTGAAGGACACTATACATCTTTGTAATACCTAGATGAACTGAAAACGGTGAACTGTGAGCCTCACAAAACAATTCATTCTTCAGATGAGAATTATAAGTTACACATAATCTCTTCCCAAATCTCAAGACACAATCACTATCAACATTAAATTCAGGAAATTTACCTTTCATTACTAGTTTTACCTTTTTATGTAACTCACTTTCTTCCTTCTGCACTTTTTTGATTTTGTCTGCGAGAGATGAATTCACGGACAACTAAAACAAAAAATAGAAATTTTCTACATCAACAACTTCCAATCCAAACTTCATCTAACATTAATCAAGGGGTCATGTTAGAAATGTAACAATGTTAATGATGTATGATGTTTTACAATAAAAGAGTCTACCACTTTGTTTTCCTTTACTAGATGGTAATTGATCGTGAAATATTAATCATTTATCAATTAAAGACATCTTCTCTACCTAATGTTTAATTCCTTATTAGTGAATATATACTTCAAAAATTGATGGTTACTATATATTTCACATTTGGATCCATATAAATGATGCCTCCAAATTTTTTATTTCAAAAAAAACAGCACATAATTCAAAATCATGTGTAGAGTAATTTAATTCACGAGGTTTCAAATGTCTTGAAACATAAGCAATTACCTGATCATTCTACATCAGAACACAACCATGTCCCTTAAAAGAAGAATCACTATAAATAAAAATTTTACCATTTCTAAAAGGTAGAGTCAAAATTATGTTATTCACTAATATTATTTTCAATTTATGAAAACAATCATCAAATTATTTTGTCCATATTATCTTAACACCATTTCGAGTAAACTTAGTCATTGGGATAGATAACTGTTCATTATTTTCCACAAACCATCAGTAATATCCCCCCAGACTGAGGAAGATATGAATATCAGTTATATTTGTGGTTATTTTTTATTTATCAACAACTTTTGTTTTAGCCTTATCAACTGTTATTCCATCTTTTGAAACAATGTGACAAAGGAAAGAAACTTGTCACAATAAGAATTACCATTTTCTGAATTTTTCATAGAGTTTATTTTAATTTAAGGTTTTAAAAAAAACCCTTAAATGTTTTTCATGCCCCATTTACTTTTATAAAATACAAAAATTTCATCAATAAACACAACCAAAAAAATTTCCAAGTATTTCTGAAAAATTCTATTCAAAATATCCATGAATACTGTAGGTGAATTTTTCCAACCAAAGGTCATAATAAAAAACTCATAACAACCATATATAATATGGAATACTATTTTTGGAATTTCATCCTCCTTCACCATCAGTTGATGGTACCCAGATCCAAGTCAATCTTGGAAAAAAACAATACTCCTTGTAGATGATCAAACTAGTCATCAATATAAGGCAATTTATACCTATTTTTAATAGTAATGCTATTCAAATATCTATAATCAATGAAAAATCTTATTGATCTATCTTTATTTTTATCAAACAAGACAAGAGAACCCCATGGTGAAGTGCTATGATGAATGAATCCATTATCCAGAAAATCCAACTATTTCTTTTTCAATTCATGAATTTCTATTTGTGCCATTTGATAAGGTGTTTTGAAATTGGCTTAGGATTTAGGAACAAGTCAATTGTGAATTCGACATCCCGATCAGGTATGACACTAGGTAACTCATTAGAAAAAACATCAATATATTCATTTAGCATTGGAATATAATTAATTTTCATAGTTCCCTTATTTTTTATGATATGTGCAAGATAACATTCATCTCCATCTATCAATAGTTTCTCATCTTCTTGATATGTTATATATTTTATGGGTTTGTTTTTGTACACTAACTGAAACACAATGTAAAAAACTTCTTTAGCTCTATAATCAATATTTTCATGATAAATAGAAAGTCAATGTATACATAATATTACATAAAACTATACCAAGGGAAGAACAATAAGGTTTTCAGGTAATGGATTTCTACATATAACAACAAAAATATTCTCCTAATTCCATTTTCCCTTAATATTCCCCCTGTTGTGTTTACCATAAGTTCTGAATTCATTTCTTGAGGTTCAATTTTAAATTTGGAAAACAATTTCTCAAAAATGAATGAATGTGTAGACCCCGTATTGAACAAGACATTAGAAAAATCTATGTAAAAAAAATAATTTACCAGATACCACTTCATTTTATATCTCAACATTTAATGAAGTAGTTGCAAAGTATTTTTACACACCCTTCTTCTTCCGATCTTGATGATTTCCTCCCTAAGTGACAATATCTGGACAAACATTATCATAATGACCTAATTCCTTATAGATAAAGCATGTCACCATCAAATTCTAATTATATTTTGGGTCATTATCCTTGAATTCAGGAGACATGTGTCCAAACATTCAACATGAGTTTCACTTCCCAGAATTTAAAAGACATTCTATAGGATTATTTTTACTACACTTTCCAGAAGAAGAAGACTTTATTTTCATATCTCTAAACTTCTATGATGAGTTCTTCTACGTTGAATGCCAACTTTACCACTTCTTATTCATTTTATTATGAAGAACATATGTGTCAGCAAACTCCATCTCAAATTTTTCATCACACCAAACAAGTTTCTCATAGATTTTAAACTCGCATGAATCCAAATATCTTCGTAGAAATAGTTTCAAACAAGGGTAAAATATATTAATTTTTCTGTCAAAGTATGAAGTAAAATATGTTATGTACCTGAAATGTCTTGTAGAATTGGCTTCATACACATCAACGTATTCATTATCATTCTACCTCATTTTCAATTTTTTTTTAATTCTATGTCAAACTGTTTTAGGAATGATATTTTTAGAAAAAATCTTAAAATCATCCAATTCCAGACTATCAAGATCATATTTTTCTCTCGTATTCCTAAATATAGACCACCATTAATTGGATTCACATTCAAAACAATAAATGGTTAGTAGTAAATTTTGGCATTCTAAACATCGCATGATATCAAATATATTTTCTAGAGAATTGACCACCCATTAGCTATCACTGGATCTACGATTCCACTCAATGATGGAGGATGTTGCCTTATAAAATGATCCACAAAAGACATGTTTACTCATGGTAAATCAAGTTACTCTCTAGTATGAATACAACCACCATTTATCTCCTATTTTTACTACTCCATTGCTGTCACAAACTCCTCGATTCTGATTCCCACCATTCAAGGCTGCAAATTCGAATAGGTATCAGCCTCTCGGTGCCTTCTTACATCAGCTTTCCTGTTTCTTATACGGAAAACCATTAGGAATTTACATATATTATTTGAATAAACATGGTAATATTCAAATTCTATATCATTTTAAATTTAACATAATGAAAAAAAATCATTTATGGTATTCAATTTACATCATTCTAACCCCTAAAGTTATCTAAACCATCCTTTGATACCAAATATAAGTACCAGCCATAAAACCTTACATACTCTTGAGTTTTATACAATAAAATACATTCCTACACATTGAGTATATTTTTAGGTTTATATTTTTAGGTAATTAGGACATAAAACAAACATAACATCTCATAATCATACCTGTTGATATTATTAAAAAAATATCCATTTTTTCAGAATATAAAACTTTTGAAATAAAACATAATTTCATTAAAAAATATTTATAACATTCATCATGACTTTTTTATTACTCTTACCCATCCTTATATCCTATGAAAAACATTTAAAAAACTATTTGGAAGAGTTCAATGCTTAGAAAGGGATATAAAGAAAGAAAACGTTAGTCATTTGATAACATAAACAAAACAAAACTCATAACATAAAAACTCATAAGAATATAAAAATAATTTATTTGCATTGTGAAATATTTATCTTATCACTCTTACATTCACCATTACACATGGAATAAAAATTTAGTCAACTTCCTCCCTAGAGTACCCAATTCATTGGAGAGCTATAATGGGGCACACTCATCATATCTCGAGCTATAATGGGCTCTACCCAACATATCTTGATCTATAATGGGGATCACCCATAATATCATTATTTACAATGGTGTCAAACCTAAATAAATAATTTTTAAGGAACATACCATGAATAAATCACTTCATGGATCATTTACACCCCTAATCAATACACATTCACATTTCAAAATCACCTTTTTCTTAAAAATCACTCTTAGAACATAAACACTACACACACAAAATGAAGAAAAAATATTATTCCAAAATAACTATAAAACATATAATGCATACACTATAGTATTAAAACATCATATAATTATAATATAACATTAATGATATAAAAAAAGGAACGATCTCTTTGGATTTCATAAAGGAGGCATCTAAAAGGATTGTAAGAGAAAAGTCCTTTAAAAATACTACAACATTTAAGATAGAATTTATTAAATGAAAGGAATATGGGTATATACTATAAATAAACATAATGAAACCTAATATAATTAAATTATATATCATAAATATTCTTATCATGATAAAACCATTGAAGTTGAAGGATAACCCAAAGAATGGAAATTGGGTTTGGAATTCACATAAAAAATTCTATTATGGTAGCTTGTCTATATGGGAGGGATTAATGAGAGATAAAGGGGTATATCATCATTTATATATCATAAGGGAATTATGGTGGAGGTAAAAAAACATACTCCATCCCTTCGAATTAAAAATATCTCAATATAGATGAGTTTCTTGAATAAAAGAGAGAAAGAGGGGATCCCTTACCTCAGGTTCGACTTCTTTAAAATGTTTTTAAACCTCCTATATGAAGGATACTATAGTTTTATTAAAATTATATAGGAATATATTCATGTTTAAAAAACCTTATATGATATCTTTATAACATCATTCCACCCATTCATTATTAATAATGTGTTATTTCCCATGTTTTGTGTGCGTGCATTTCAAAGTTTCCATGACCGGTTCGTAATGGATTGTTTTCTAAATGGAAGTAATACTCCAGATGTGGTATGAAATGGTTTTTAAATGTTTCTATAAAATAAAATTATATCATTTATCATTTTGAATCATGATATGAGGATGATTCATTAGTTATAAAATTAATGATGTTCATTTAGATCATTTTGGCTATTCTTTGATAATAATGAACTCATTTTGTTTTGTTAATTAATATCATGTGTAAAAATGATTATAGAACCTAAATAAGATATAATACATAAATTATAATAATTTTCATTCATAAAAATGGTTTCATGACCAGTATTGAAGTTTGTAAATGAAATTGATATCACATCATCCATGATGTAAATAAATAGACACATCATGGATGTTGTTTTAATTTATAGAATAAGTAGCAGAGGAGAAGAACTATAATAGTGAATCTCAAATAAACAAGATGAAATACAGAGTATGTAAGATACAGGATCATTCATGCCTCTTGGATAAGGGTAGGTGAAGAAAAAATAAGAATATAAAAGGAAATGAAAAGAAGATAAAGAAAACAAAAGAGGATGGTTACCTCTTGATCTCTTATCCTTATGATCATTCTTAAGGCCCGTGGTTTTGGGTTTTTGGTGATATGATTTTGTCTTGGAAGTAGGTAAGGGGCTTGAAAATGGTATTTGGTATAACTTAGGCAATGCTTATGGCTTGAGAGTTTTGTGAGGAAGAGGGGGGAAATGGGTGGTATTGATAGTGGAGGAGAGGTGAAGTTTTACATTATTTTAGTCATTAGTTTAATATTTATTGATCAAGGATTTGAATAGTCTTAATTATATGGAAACATTATTAAAGAGTGAATGTGATTTATAAACAAGTTTTCTTATATCATCCATGATGTCAACAATAGTGTATTGAACTTATAATTTATACATAAGGTATTTTATCATATTTCACTATTCATGAAAGATTCAAGTATTTTTGAAAAATCCTAGAAAATTCAACATAAACATTTTTCCATTCATATAATTCAAAAATGAACTCCATTTTTAATTTATTTTTTGTAAATATGATTAATTTAACTTTTATATAAAATAATATTTTTTTCAAAAAACAAAAATTTTGGAACATTTATTTAATTATTCCAAGATATTGGTATATCATAACTTCAATTAAATATTATATGTATAATATCATAGGTGATATTTCTATTCATAAGGGTATGTTACTATTCATAATGTTAACATTACTATTTATAAGGGTATTTTACTATTTACCACATATTAATTTGGTCTTATCAGCCTCTAAATAACTTAATTATTGCAACTGTGTATGTCCGTTATTAGAAATTAAAATCATTGAAGATGTAAAATTATGATTACATGATAGTTATATCTATCAACCTAAAACAATGTCTCATGCATTTCAATTTACTTTTAAATCCATGGGGGTGTTACCGAGAAAATATAAAATTTCAATCCATATTATTGTTTAGTATTTTTAGCTCACGTTTGATGGATAAAAACATCATAAATTGGACATATATAAAATTATACATGCCTCTCAGGTATATAGATAGATCTTACTTACTCTCCTCCTCATATTTCACATATTGAACAATGGACACCCACACATATCACTTGTATTATTGGTGTAGTATAATTCATAAGATCTTGTACAACTCCAAGATATTATTAACATTATAGTGATTTTATTTCGCAAATTTGGATCATAATGATACATTTTTGTTCAAGTTAAATACAAATTTCTATAAAAAAAATTAATTCTCATAATAGTACACTATTATGATGGAAAAATGTGAGATAAAAAAGTTTATTTGTTAGTATCACAAGATTTTATAAAATATTATTAGTCACCTCTATATGATTTGAAATATCTAATAACATGGATATTATAGAGGAAGGGGTCTCTATTTCCCTTCTCACTGCCCCATAGGGTCTCAATAAGCTATTTGAGTGTATTTTGGGAGGTGGTATTTCCAACAAGATTAACTCACGATTCACTAATCCATTCAGTGGATTATTCAATGCATAATCCTTTGACTGGTATCACCTCACCACTTACCTCTTATTTAAATAATATTCTATTGAGGAAATAAACAATTTATTAGATATATGTTATAAAAAATAAAAACATATATAAAAACTCATTATTAATAGAAATAAAAATGATTTATTCCAAACAAGTACTTTGTATTATTTTTTCACTTTATCTCTAAGTAATTATAGGATATTACAATTTTTATATTTTCATTGAAGTATTTTTAATCTTTATGCATGAATAATCCTTATTTTATCATTTTAAATAATTATAAATATTTTATGGATTTTATAGTAACGATTAACTATGTCTCATACAAAAATTATCACATAAACTATATTCTTTATTACATCATGAATTCTTATTAATTCATTTATATTTTGTGATCCCCAATAACATGACAGTCATCTTAAAATAATTAAAAATTAATTAGATATAAATAAATTAATATTTACATCATGATAATTTGGCATTATATGTATTCATGTTTTAGATGATGATAGAATAAGTCTTTGACATATTGGAATATGTCCTTGAATAAATCCCCATTCAAGTTATGGAATTCAATATGTTCACCTATTTATCTACTGGTTCTTCCCACCTTCTCTCTAAATTGGGAAGTCTATAATATACTGGGAGCTCTGTCATATATATATATTCTTTAGTCACCCTTAAGTGAGAGGAATAATGGGTGTTGGGAGATATAAATGAAATCATGGTCATAGATGCAGTACAAAATAATAAGGTATGGTTGATTACAATATTACCATTTTAACTAAATAATAATTATAAACAAAATCCATGAAATAATTAAATTAAATCCAAAATATATGATGTTTGGTCAATTTAATGATCACCCATGCATGTAATCATTTCACATTAGAAATAATCTATATTGATATATATATATATATATTAGTTAAATCTTGGTAATTAAATAATTATTTATCTTATTAATTAATTTATTTTCATTTCCTGTTACTATATCATAACTGTTTAATAGATCCCAAAATTTTATTTTATAATATTTATAATAAATTTATTTATTTTCAAATTAACATGTATATTTTTTGTACTGACAAGTGAAATGGTGAATACCCATTTGGTTATTTTAAAACATCATCTGAAATTTTACATAACATGTACCAGATAGGACATAAGCTGTATCCATCGACACAGTATTTACTTCCACTCACATAGTGTACCCCCGAACACTATATAGTCATTTTTATGTACTATATATAAACACAACATATAGAATACATGTTGTTACATGATATCATAAATCATATAATTCCACAAGTAAAAATTAATAGTAAGAACAAGGTTTTAAAATACAAGTCATGCCATTAATATATGTGGCTTATACTACATGAAATTATAATGAAGAACATGACATGTACAGAGATGATACATGAAGTGTATTTATAAAATAATGTGGATATTAACTAACTTAGAATTTAAAATATTGAAAAACTAAATTACATGGAATGTTCATAAGCTACACAAAAATTATTTTTTTAATGATACAATTATTTTCCATTTCATGTAATATAATTAAAACTATTTTATCCAAGAATAGATTTTATATTTTATGAATGTTTATGATTTAAATAGTGGGTATACTAAAATATGTTTTGTTTCCCATTCTTCTAGACATCTATAAAAAAACATAAGGACTCATCATGTACATTGTTTGAAAATTAATACAATACATGAATTGTACACATGACATACACTATATTATCAAAAAATACCATAATACTCTATTATTATTATTTACTTGGTGGTGAAATTTATAAATGCCTTCTAAATTTACCATAGAGAAACCATGATTATTTTAGAGTCAAAGAATGTGAAGTTACATGGATAGTACATCACTAAGGATCATGTAACACTATAATATTTCATTATATCTGGTTGAATCACGATATAAGATATGCAATTTTAATTTACACGTCATTTATTTATGTCAACTAACTTTAAGTTTCGACTTCTCTTTATATCATGTTTCAGTTTTTTTATGTTTTCTTGAAAAGTTCATGTTCATAAAAAAATGAATGATCATGTAATATAACATTTTGGATTAGAGAATGAATAAACTTGAAATGAAAAAATAAAAAAATATTCATAATTTCATCATTAGATAAAATATAATTATAATTTAATAAGTGATTTATTTAATAATACGTAATAATATTTGGGAATATAAGAATCCTTTTAGGAATGTTCCCAGTGATGGGTTTAATGATGATATATTATAAATTCCTCTAAACATTATTATGGAAAGCCTAAAAGATCATAGAAGTGTATATTATCACATATAAAATATTATAAATTTATGTAAATAAGATTTATATTTTATTAGAATTAATTATTTATTATTGAATAGATTGAAAACTCTCGTATTGTCATCTTTTAAATGAAGTATCCAACTATAAATTTACAATAGTGGAAATCCAAATGTGATCTACAAACCTGATAACATCATCATATAATCCCCATGTGCTATCAAAAATGAATCTCACCACTAAAATCATTCATTGTTGATCAGAACAATTATCATGTCAGGTTTTGAAGGATTACCCTAGTTTACTCAAGTACCTGAGAGGTAGTAGTATGATCAACACTATTTATTCTTGAAGGTGTTCTATAAAAATATTTCTTCATTTTTTAGTGATCCCTATAATGAAATGTTATTTATGAAAACTCACATAACCATATAAATCATATAATTTGGTTTAATTTCATAATATTTATATTAATATATTGTGTAGAGTCACATAATAATTTTTTAAATTCTATGTTAATAACCTATCAAATAATAATAATATTTTTTATTATATCCTTGAATGCACATAATACATTGTTAATATTATTATCATTTCATAAATTAAATAAATAATATTTATTTAAATGAAGATAAATAAATTATTTACACTAAACCATAATTTTAGTTCATAAATCCTCATCATCATTTATCAAACCTTTAATACTCATTATATACATAAATAAATCAAAATCATTGAATTATTAATTTAAAAAATAAATAAATATTATATTTAATCATTAACACATAAATATTTAATTAATATTTAACTCACACATATATTATCTAGATGAAATGGTGAATGATTATATAATAAAATAATAACATTAATAATTATTATACATAAAAACATGAGAATACAATATAATATAAAATTAAACAAAAAAGAATTAATTGTGATTCTAGACACACTTAGTGAGTCCCCCTCTTGGGATCTTTATCAGTACTATTATAGAAACTCACCAAATGATTAGGATCAATGTCTAGTAAAACACCATATAACTTATAGGGAATTATTTTAATCTCATAATTACAAAACCAGCTATTTAATACCATTGTGTAATAAAATCCATTTTTTCTAAATATCTCATAAATAATATGGTATTACATGTACCATAATCCTATATGCTTGATATTTTATTATTTTACATTCTTGAAATGATATTTCTTATAAAAATATAAGGTTCCTGAACATAATAGGGTTGTTCTATTAAAATAAAAGGGCTATATATATCTAATTAAATTAACATAAAAGGAACATAATCATTCTTTATTAATTCCTTACTTCTATTTCACTCATGACACACCTAATTCATCCCAATTATTCCTTAGTATATTTTATAATTATTTTCATCCAAACATATAAGTAAATAACTGTTGGAATACATTAAAAATAATCAAAATCAAAAAGAAAAATACAAATTTATGACGACAAATATATCTAATTAAAGAAATAACTAGTTAAATTCCTATAATTGTGTCTTATTTCATAACCTATGCTCAAGAGTTTACCACATGGAAAAATATTGAGAAAAACTCACAATGTCCACTATGCGTCCCACTCCAGATATCATGAATATAAATTGTCTTATTAGATACATTTAATCTACCAATAGAGCACATATTTAGGAATACTATTAGGACACATGAAGATTCTCATCATTATGGGGAACTTTTTTTACATTTTGATGTGAATAATATTATAAAAAGATTAATAAAATAATTATATATAGAATAAAACATGTCATATAATAATCTATATATTAATATTTAATAACATGTATATACAAGTAATTGAAATATAAAGAATTTGGTTTTATTTCACTCTCATTAAAAATAAATTTCCAAAATTATTATGCAGTGTTGACATAATGTTTATTCATGAATAAGAAATGAAAAATACGGCGGTGATAAAATATTTAATGATATTTGTTTTGACTAAATTGTGATTTTTAGTGATTCAATAGGATATTAAATATTTTTAAAGAGTTATTTAATTTTATTAATAAATAATTTCACTATTACCAATAAATATTTGATGTGAAATTATAAGAACAAAAAATTACTTTAATTTGTATTTATTGTTTAAATTGATTAAAAAATTAATAATTCCCAAAAAACATTAACATATATAAGACAAGGTTGGTTTATGGTTGAGAATATAATATATTTCCTATTTTCGAGATGCTGTACAATTTTATATTACAGTCATAATGCATATGGATTGAATAATTTATAGTGTTTTTTGGAATTTTCACAATAAAATGGAACTCATTATAACCATTTCAGAAATAATATGAAGATAAATTTTTTTTACAATAATATCCCTAATTTCTTCACAAGACATCTATTTCAACATTCAAAAGGATCTACTATATCCATTAGTCCCTTCTACAGAGGTAGTAGACTCAATCCCAAGGAGGTGACCCGAAGAACAAGGTATATGTCTCCATGTCTATTTCTAATTTATCATTTGTAATTATATTCAATAAAAATGTTTTAAAAACAAGATATTTTGATTCCCTAATACTATTACCATGGGATGTAATAATATTAATCTTTCCAAGATGAGATATCATCCATTACATCTCACTGATTTTTTTAAAAGGGGAAATTTCCACCTAGAATATATGTTATTATATTTTGAGGATATTTATTATTTATAGTTTTATAGAATTTGGTTTAATTATCACAAAATCCCATATTTTATAATTTTGACACTTTTACTTAGAATTAATTTTTCCCACAATATAAAATTCTTTATAAGAACATGATACTTTAGTTTAAGGTAATATCCACATCTTGAAATCTGAAATTATTTTGGTTTTTATTCATCTTTAATAAATATGGAAAAAATAAAAAAACATGGAATGATCAAAAAAAGATCATTAGGGGTCATAAAAATAAGAAATAAACCCTTTACTCAAATTTATAAACATAATATCATAAAATTAATTTTCCTTCAATATAATAAGAGTTGAACCCAAAATAATCATTTAATTACACATGATATCCTATTTACAATAAAAGGTTATTTATAAAACAAAATATAAGAAAACATATAGGTAAAATTATAATCATGATGTATTATTTGAAAACATGAAAACCCATGGTTTTTTTAAAAGTATATATTTTTACCCAAAATGGGTATAATCCCCACTTTAATAAGATTATTATGTTACGATTAAAATCAAAATAAATCAATAAAAATCATTATAAATCATATGAAATTAATTTATTTTCCTTAGTAAATAATATTCATAGAAACCGTATATGAACCGTTATAATGGTAATAAATATTGGATCTAATTCTCATATAATTTCCAAAAAACTTTATCATTAAATAATGCATTGAATATATGTATTTCCATCAACCACAATTATGAGATATATCAGACTCACCCATCATATTAAAAAATTTCCAAAGATCCAAACTTTCTTGAAATACATAATGTATTTAATTTCTAACATTAAATGAAAACAAAATTATTACTTTCACCCTTATGAAATCATTTATGGATATTGATATATCCCTTTCTTAAAAACCCATTTTTCTGAAAATAAAATTCCTAGAAAAAATGGAAGGAGATTTATTTATTATAGAAAACATAGAAGATTATAAAGTAATACAAACATGAAATATTCAATATGGAAGTGTGAAATACAATTTTCATAATATATGATAAAATAGAATATCCATTTTTGTCTTTTGTAAAGAAAGAAAAAACATTCACTATAAATATGTTAAAGTACTACTTCGGAAAAACATTGAATTAAAGTAAAATGAGATATAAGAAGACATTTATAATTACTTATTTACATATGAATTTATATGAATGGGTTTTATAATAATATGGACATGGAGTAAATGTATTTAGAAAATCAATCACTAACACATTAAAAATGATGTATTTAAAGTAAAGAATCTATAATGTAAAGTCTGAATCTGCACATATATTATTTATTTTGAAAAAAATACACATATATTAATTATTAATTTTTTGGGAACCTTTTTCATGTTAATTATTCCTATAATTTTAGGAAATAATAAGTTATAAACTGTTACTTAATTAATAATGATCACATTGTACGTTTTGAAGATACTCAGTTCTTAAATCCAAAATGGATTTTGTATGATGAAAATGGTTGTAGATTTTATTATTTAATAATCTTAAAACTATTAATAATTATAAAATTATTATTTTTATGCTTAAATTATAAAATAAAAAACCATGAAATATGGTTTTTATCAATAAATTGCATTACAATCAGAGACATAGTTGGATGTTTGTATACATGAGTAGTGTTTTCATTTTTCAATGATAGTTTTGGGAACAAATCATGTATTATATTAACTTAACAGAATCAAAATTATTTCATAAATAGCATATAAATTATTTCAATATACCTATATTTATCATCCATGTGATGTGGTGATGAAAAATGAATCACGTCACTTCGTGGTGGTGGTAGCCAACACGTACACACAAACGACGTTATCATTTTTAAATAAATTGGATGAAAAGAAAATGTAAGATATATCAATTAAAAAATTATAATTATTCCATTAATTTCATATATATATATATATATATATATCTATTCTATCATTATAACTAGTGGTGAGAAGCATTGATTGAAAAAAATTACATCAGTTTGTAAGGTGGTAGTCCTCTGTACACATGAATAATGGTTTAATTTCCAATTTCATGGAAGTAGAGAAAAATATAGGTTATGAAATGAAAAAAATAACATTAATTTATATTTAATAGAATTATTTTAATATATAATAATGTCTATAGAATATTTTAATGAGGTATAATAAGAGTTAAAATAAAAATTCATGGTAAAAAATCATACCACTTATTTAGGAAATCACTTTTGTTTTATTCCTAAATCCTTCATAAGATGAATTTATGATCAAACCACAATCTCTAAGATGTAATTATTGATATATTTAATCAATTTTTCCTTGTATGTTTTTTACCCAAATGGATCTTGAGGGGTAAAGAAAAGAGGATAGGATAAGTGGGGTGAGGAGAACTCATCGAATCACCTAAAATATTAAATTAATATAAATTATTATTTAGATCACAATGGATACAAATTTATAAAATTATAATATAAGATGTTTATGAGTCTAAACCCTCTCATGTTTTTTTTAAATTTTAGGTTAAAATTTCTACTTTATTAAATTTTTTTATCACGTGTTAACACTTTTTAATGATTATCATGATTGTAGTGTTTTCTAAACATTAGGGGTCATGATAGTTACTATAAAGAGAAATTGGATCATAAATGGTAAATGTTTGATATTTGACACCATATACTAGTATATTGTTAGAATATAAGTTTATAACAATTTTGACCTGTTTTCTAAAATATTATGTACTCTAACTTTTGATTTATTTCTTTTTTTAGAATGAAATTAAATATTATATTATAATATGAATCTAACTCAATAAATATTGTTCAAAAATTATATGTATTAGAATATTAGGTAGATAAGGTTATAATATAATCATCCAATCAAAATTTGATAGGTATTGATGTCATTTTAATCTCTATCTTTTGGATTAACACCTTAGTTATCCAATTGTAATGCCAATCATCAAATTGAAATTTGTAACTTTAAAGGGATATAATTTTAATTATAAGGAGAAATTTGGATGATAAATTTCTGATGGATGAAATTTTATACAATTTATTATCTTAATTTTATTTTTTCCAAAATATTTATTACTTTAATTTGTTTATTTAAATATTATTTAACATAAAATATCGTTAATTTCAATTGTGACTATTCATTTTATATGACATTGAACACAACATAAAAACGAATGAATTAAAATATAATCTTTCCAAACATCTATTATATGTTATATTTATATAAAAAATAATAGAAAATAACAATTATTTAAAATAATATTAATTTTATTTTTTAAAAATTAATTTCCATTATTTTTCTATTAATTCAATAAATACCATATCAAATTTGCGTAATTATTAAAGGTGATTTTTTTGTAACTAAAAATAAGAAAAAAATACATTATGGAAAATGATTTATATTTTAAATATCTATTTATAACAAAACATATCTTATTTTTATCCCAACAATAAACATTTAACTATAATTAAACAAAGAGAATGTCATTTTTGATATCTCTTTATATGAAATATTATAAAGGAAAAAATCATGAAAAATGGAAAAAGGTCATATATTAGAAGTTACAATTATTATGAAAGAAATATAATCATTCAATAAAGTTAAATCAATTTTATGGTTTATTTTTACTCCATATCAAAATTTTTTAACAATAATTACAAATTTTTACTATTACCACAGTAATATAATTTACTATGATTATTCTCCATAATAACTAAAAAATGGAAATATATACTAATTATGGACCTCATGATTCTGTATATTGAATCTATATTTCACGATTCAATTCAGATAATTGGTATAATTTAATTTAAAATTAAATCCTCAAAAAATGATGGAATTTTTTTTCAAATAAATTCCTTTTATGTATAAATATATTTTATACCAAATTAAACTATAAAATTCATTAAAAATACTATAATTATATTCTGTTTAATAAAATGGTATTAGAGACATTTTAAATGTATTCTAAAATATAATATATCATTTTAAATATGTTAAATGAAAAAATAATTTTTATCAAAAAATAGTATTTTTCACTACCCCTTTAAAAGTCATACTTTTTAAAAACATTATGATAAAATCATCATAAGATAATTTTGACACGAATATTTACAAATTAATTTATTTGATAATTTTTTTGTTTTATACTTATAATTTATTATATTTTCTCATTAAAAGGCAATAAAAATCATTTTTGAAGAAAATATATTTTTAAAACACAAAATGACTTTAGTAAAAGTTTTGGGAATATTTACTAAGAATTTTAAAATACATTAGTGTTAAGTAGTATATTTATATATATTTCATAATATTTATGAGCCTATTCAAAGCCACCAAATTATTGGCCAGGTTACAATGAACATATTTAAATAAAAATAACTAATTGTTTATTTAAGTATGATGTTGCATATCTAGTACACTATTAAACATGGTATTTATTTTAATATCATGATATATTATATTTTACCCCCATAAATAATTTTCATCCTTACAATTTAAAAAACATATTAGTAAGCAATGGTTTGAAATTTCAAATTACCATGGTTAAAATCACACTTATAATAGGGGTTAATAAAAAATCCACGTGAAAATATTGAAAAGGGATGTAGAGAGGTCATATGGAATAAAAGATAACTATTTTTCTAAAAAAAGAACTTTTGTGGGAAGTTAATTTATGTACTTGGAGGAAAACAATAATGTATATATAATTATGGGGAGAGATAGGGATCATTATTCATATAAAAGTTAATGATAATGTTAATGTTAATAACAAAAAAATCATAAAACAAATTATTGTCCCCCTTTATTTCTCTACACAATTAGTATTGAAGATTTAATTTTTATTCCTGTATAACTAAATTCAACATCTAAAGGATCATACAATTCAAAAAATGATAACAAGATATTACTCATGGATTTAGAAATTAACTAAAACCATAATGGTTATCCTATGATAAGATAATTCCAAAATAAAATAATGTTTTGTTTTAATAAATAATACATTTTTTTTAAAATTCAACAATATCACTAAAGGTTCACCGTAGATAATTATACAAATAAATATCATTAAAAATCATGAATATATTATCAACTAATATTTAAACACAAATACTAGAATGATTGATTACATATTCTTTTATGATAAATTTAACAACGATATCCAAATATAATTATTCACACTTAATGTCTCATACCAAAAATGTATATGTAATAGTTATATAATCTCAAAGATATGACAATTATTTACAAAAATATCCTAAATGGATGTAATGACAAATTAAAATCATAATGATTTCAAAAGATAATTAAAGCATTATTCTTTAAAAAATATTATCTTATAAAAAATAGTTTTATTTAATAAATCACATGTTTTTACCGAAATAGTGATCTTTTTATGAAATAACCTAAATCAATTAATCACATTACAATCCAATGGTTATCTATATGATAAGAATATCTTACGAACATCGACATAATATTTATTTTTCATGTTTTTTTACATAATGGAATACTAATTAGGACATCACTTAGGCTAGTGGAAGGTATTACTCCAACACAATTCATTAATTGTGGGTTCAATCCCCATGGAATCTATAGATGTGACATGATTTCCTTAAAAAAATATTAATATAATTACAGTAGCTTTCCTAAAAATATATTTAATATCCAAAAAATATCAATAATCAAAAAATAAAATTTTAACGTTTATGGATTTCTATAGGAGTCATTTTTTTCACAAAAAACCAATGATATTAATTTATTATCATTTCCTTAACATCAATAACACAATACTCCAAATGTTTACTTATCCAATTATCATATGTCCTTAAGTGAGTGTCTCCAAAAACTATCACCCATTCCCTACACCAAATTTTAATGTCATTTATATATTTTAAAATATGGAAATAGAATCAAATATATAGTAATCCATAGGTGTTTCATAATTCTCATAATATTTACAATATATCACAATATCATTGGTAATGATATCATTCATTCAAATTTCTTCCTAAACCTTTAAACGTAATTTTTCAACTTATTTCTTTATATTATATTCCTATAAATCAATGGTATGTAAATTATAATTATGATTCTTTAATATCAATAAAATAACGTTTCATACAAAGAACATAAAAATATAATTCATTCCTCAAATATAGACATTAGTTCATTTTATGCTTTCAATGTCACTTTTACCTTCCACCATGATGTCCATATCATTATAACAGGAATAGTCATGTCCATAGTGGTATTTCTATTTCCTAATGTAATGGACGAGTTGTGAATTTGAAATGAAATAAAATAAATACCATAATCCATATAAATTTGAGAGATAAAAATGTGTGGGACAGATAAAATAGTTTATTTTTGGTGATTTGTATGTTCAAAAAATTTCAAAGTACTTTAAACAAGATCTTTACTTGATAGTTATAAAATTATACAAATCCTTATTGGATTGGGACAAGGCGAATGTGATACTAGCCTTAGGTGACATCCCCAATACACCAAAGGCTGACAAATATATTACAAGGGCCTCAAGAAAAATTGGGTGAAAATTTTTTATTTAAAGAAACAATAACAATAAACACCCAATCAATTTTTTTTTCATGAGAAATAAATGCAACTCTGAACATATCAATAACATTAACCAATATTAGAGTATAATTGTAAAAAATAGACAATAACAATAATAGTTAAACAAGACTCAAATATTCATGACCCCTAGAAGACATAATCCCACGAAAATTACTACGATATTAAAAAGAATCTCTTATAAATTGAGATAGATTTCATTTAATCTGTCTTAATTAATGATATCTGAAAACATATATATGATCCCATGTCTATGGAGATTATAAATTAAGTATAAATTCTCCAATGAATTAAAAATTCATTCCACTAGGAAATAATATTTTCCAAATTTATATAAAATAGTTTTATGACGTAAAAATAGTTTATATGAAACCCAAAAAAAATTTCCATGGAATGAAATAAAATAGATCACTCAAAGAATTTGTACTTTTTTTTGGAATACCCACAACCTTGTCTCTACATTAAAAATATGCATGCCCAGGTTATAGTTACAAACCCATAATTTGTAACTAATCGATCCACCAAATCATCACTTGTTTACTAGTACCAGGTTACCCAATAGAACAAACCCTTTCCACATGGTAATATCTATAAATTCACTCATAGCAAATATGTATGTCTAAAGACACAAAAAACAAACAATTTCACATAAACCGTACCATTATTTAGATCATTTTTAAAAACAATTTCATGGAACATATCCAAAAAAACAATTTCAAATTCCTCATTTTAAAATTAAAAAATGATGGTAGTTTTCCTGAAATCCATCCATTTAATCAAACATTAAAATCCATAATCAATACAGGTTGACATCAAGAATCATAAAAGAATTTACAATAATTCTAAAAAATTCATTTATTTTAAAGTAAGTATCCATATTATATTTCTATTAGAGAAAATATATAATCCCCCTACATATCAACATTCAGAGAAAATGATAAACATCTCTATAATTATCCTGATTCGGGCTTATATTGTCTTCCCTTCAATAAGAAAATCATAATCCATATAGATTACCATCAATAAATGTGGATTCATACATTACAGAACTGATATATGATTTAAATTGAGATAAGAAGACTATATCAATGAATAAAAATGATGAACTATGACTTACGAACAAATCTTTATCTCAAATGAACTTTGATTAACATGATAATCTCTTTTAGATATAATGGGATCATCTCTCAATGATAAGTAGAAAAAATAATTCGTGTTATTGAAGTATTTGGTTATTAATGACTATATTGGGAGTAAATTCTTAGTAAATTCAACATTGTTATAAAGATATCTATATTCCATAAGGTTAGACTTCAATTTTTGTAAAATTATGCAGCAACCATGTGGCAGTTTAGTATCAAAGATACACCTCGCATGGTAATCTCACATGGTTAGACAACACGTTCACTAACCACATGTTTTATATTATTTCATGATTTATAGTTTCTCATTATAAGTCACATGGTTTGGATATACCATGTTCCAACCATTTACTAGCCCAATTCCCACTGTCATCACTTTCAGAGTTTCCTAGATGTTTTGGGTAGTTTATACAAATCATTACCCACAATGAAGCTATAAAAAATGATCCAAAATATTCCAAAACCCCTCAGGTACTCTCGAAACATAATCGAAAAAAATATATATTCAAAATACATGAATAATGTCTCATGTACCAGAAAATGTGGGTGATAAAATCTCCCCATTATTTCCCTTTTATTCTTAGAATATATAAAACCCCAATTTTTCTTGTAGAGTTTGTCCCACAACACTATTATTTCCTTTTCAAGATCCCAATATTCATCCAAAATTTGTCCATGATTCCATAAAACATGTACTAGATAGATGATTTTCCAACTCAAAATATTATATTTCCTTTTGATAATCTATACTGTAAAATTAATTAACGTATAATATAGTTCTAAATCAATGTGATTATTTTGTTACTTGTTTATGATTAGGTTGGTATATCTTCCACTGAGATATATTAAACACAATATTCACTGAACTGAAAGTTGGTGGTAAAAACAACCAATATTATTCATCACCAACCCATTAAAGTATGTAAAAAGGTCTTATGAATCAAGAAAACGACATTCCATTATCACAAAAAAGACTATTCCCAGTCTTTAGTGAAATTCATAAAAACACATGATCACTCACATCAGATTACATTAGTAATTAATTCTGATATTCGTTTGATTTGTGATAAATTTGTGCTATCTCCATCCTAATTTTGATCAGATGAATATTATCTATTATCTCACATACAAGTCTTGGTTCAATTATTGATGTCTAACCATTTTCCTCAAAAAAATGGTTAATGAAAAGGAATCCCACACAATTATTCAAAAGGAGCCAGATGTATCAAATTTTGTTAACTATTGTTGTTTGAAAACTCCACTGAATATATTTGGTCCTCCAAAGAGACACCAAAATACATCACACAATCACTAAGCTTGTACTCTAATGATTAGACGGTCCATTCATATTTTTCATCCTTTTGACAATAATAATCCATACTAATAGTCCACTGGTATCCAAGGGATTTATGTAAAGAATTCTAAAAACAAGAAGTGAACATAGGGTCTTTGTTAGATACATTCGAGATAGAAATAATATTTATATTTACAATATAATAAATATAGAGATTTTAATGGTTATCCACCTTAATAATTTCATTAATAAGGATGAATTTATAAATATTTTTAGTCAATCTACATTCACCCATAGGAAAAAAAATTTCTTAACTGTCATTGGTAGACCATTTATAACATTCCAGGATATGTACTCCCATTTAATCATATGAATCATTAAGGATGTAAAATTACCTATTTTTCATTGATGATCTTTCATAACATATTAATAGTTGAGGCATATCAAGAAGATCTCCATTATAACACTTTTTATTCCAAGCCACAAAATTTTTTCTATCAATACATTATTAATATTTTATATTACTAGATGAATAACCCTTATCGAATTATACTAGACACTTGGTGCAGTAACCCTGACCCTAGTAGCCTGGAGGTAGTGCCTTGTACCATTTCATTGGAATAAGATATATATAAATTTCATCCCAAAGGACCAAACATTTCTTGCAGTCTTGGTAAAGTGGATTCATACACAAGACTTGTATTAAAAATGAATACATAAATTATAGAATAATTCTTTTTTAGAGGATAGTAAAATTATTCCATCAATTGTATCCTTACAAATAATTCTTTTTAGACTTCCTAGAATCCTAGAGAAAATTAAAATAATAACGGTGTGATCAAATGATCAATAATTGTATGTAATGAGGAGGCAATAAATAATAATTTGGAATAATCAATATGTCATGATAATATCTGAAGACACATTCCATGTAATAAATAAATAGATAAGGAAGCATCTAAACAATAAGAAAAGGTATATAACATAAGACACATGTCATTTAATTAACTGTATAAGGAATAATAAATATTGATGATAAAATTAACTGAAGCACATGCCATTTAATCAATGAAATTAGAATGCAATTATTCCATAGATCTTTTCATAGTGAAAATATAATGGATTATAAATACTGAATCAAAATGAAGGTAATTATTAATTATCAGATGCCATGTCTCATGAAATTGAAAACCTCTTTTAGAAATATATATCCTCCAGATAGTTTAAACCCCCTGCTAGAAACCTATTTAATTTTTTCAAATGATTTGTCTCTTGAGAACCTGTCGATTTATCTTGGGGCTATATAAACTCCAGGCCCCACCTGTCAATACATGTCCAAATCATTCATCATATTGAGTAATTGATTTAATTAACAAACAATATTTGTTATCAAATATAAGTATTGAATAAAGAATAATGTTTTTTCAATATTTCCCTAGATAATCCAATAACTATCAAAGTAAAATATATATGTAAAAATCGTATATGGTTTAAGTAATAATTATTTCAAAGATAAATAATATGGATAATTAGATGAAATTAAATGTTCAATGATAATTAGAAATGGAATATTTCAAGAGGAATACAAAGAAATCAAGGATGTGAATTTCAATTCGATCATTGACCAACTAAATTAGAAACCATAAAGTGGAAGAATAAAGAAGTAATCAATACTAAATATCCAATGTATAGTAAAAATAGAGGGTTTTCTCATTTATAAATATATGTACTATAAAAATATATTTAAAAAAAGTATTGAAAAGAATATAGTTTTTATTTAGAAAATTCTTTTTAAAATATTTTCTTTGAAAATAACTTATGAATAAATTCTCTTTAAAAATTTACCTTTTAAACTTTAGGAGGAAGCTTCAAATAAATGTCGAAGAATAATTATATATATTTTATACAAGGTAAAGAGAATATTATTTTCGAAAGGTAAAAGGTTATAGAAGTTCCTACTTTGGATAGAGACAAGAAAATCAATTATAATTTTTTAAAAAAGAAAAATGGTTTAAAATTACTTTAATAAATCATTTTCGGATGGTTAAAAACATTTTTATAGAACTAGTTTTTTTAAAATAAAATAGTCTCTCTGGCTAATGAGATAAATTATGTCCGGTTCTCATTAAATTATTTTATAACACATTTCAAGAACCAATGAGTGAAAAAATAGTACCATTACATGGAAAAGGTAATGAATAAACATATTAGATTAATATTAAAGGATTTATTATACAATGATAGAAGAATTTCATCTGAAGTAAATTCAAGTAGGAATAATCCTGAAAAAATGAGGTTGTAAAGTAAACCGTTAAAAAGACAATATCTTTATTATGTGAAATAAGAAATAAATATATTATATATATCAAATGTAAATACACATAAAAAAAATTTAAATATAATAATATATATGTAAAAATTATTACAACCATAATCTTATACTATTAACTTCAATGAGGATGTATTATAACCAATGAAAAGGAATTGAGTAACGAAATTTTTTAGCACTTGGTAACTTTTAAATAAAATCCCAATAAATGAAATAATTCATATTGAAATATAAAATAACCTTAATATATAAAATTAAATGATATAATATATCAAAAGGGGACGTAGTCAGAACACACAAATGAAATAACTATTTATTATGATTTATTCCTCATGAAAGTAAAAGTGAGACAATAATCCTTTACCTTTAATTGTTTTTAGAGTGAACATCATTTCAACTCTTGTATAAGGGTTTCAATAATTTTAATAACTTATAAAAAAACCATAATGATATTCATAATATCATATATTAACTACTTATAAAATATTGTTACCCATCTGATAATAGTATTTTATTATATTCACTATTTTGGGTGTTAATTGCATAGTGTTTTTAGTATGATTTGACTTGTTACAAGATGCTCCTATTAATTATGTCATGCTTTAAAAGATCTATAATTTAAAACATGATGTAAATATAATATTCATTTATTATATATGTATTAATTATAATCAATAAATTTTGGATATAAGAAATGGAATGTACCATTTCAGGTGATGTTTGGTCGTACGTACGCGTGAATGATACTTGCATATTCTTGTCATATTTAAAATAATGAAAAGTAAATGATATATATATATATATATTATAATTAACGTAACATATTTGTTTTATATTTTTCACATATTTTTATTAAGACCATTATCAATACATTACATGTATAGTGTGAATGAATCATATTGCTTTGAGGAGAAGGTAGTCCACACATCCACATACAATACCATTATATCCCCATAAAATGGAATAAATAAAGTTATATTTTATATAAAAATAATAAAAGTTAAAAAATTTTATAAATATCATATATAACATATAAAATAGTATTCAAATCATAATTCCCAAAATAAGTGGTGGTAAATAATGAATGAACAATCATTATTTCGTGAGGCAATAGTCCATCGCACACACAAATTATATGTTTGTTTACCCATTAGATGGAGGTGTCTGTATGTGTAGGTAGAAAAATAATATAAAAAATATCAGTATATATCAGTTACTATGGTTAATATATAATCATTTAATAACAAGTTATGGGGGGGGGGGGGGGTTAAGGGAATAAAATTAAAGTGATCACTGAAGAATGTTACCTTGTTTCGGGTAACTCCTTTTGGATTATTAAAAACGAATTAATCAGTTAGATCTATTCCCAATAAAAAGATTATAGTCTTAGGGGAGGTATTTTTGGAGCTTATTGGAGTATATTATGGGATAGAAAAAGGTATTTATAGGTTTGAATATGTGGGAGGGTGAGTGCCTTTTTCTATGGGAGGAGGATTGACATTCCTGCAAATTTTTTAAAACGGAATTCCACTAATGTTTTCCCTTGAAAAGTGGATAAAATAATAAAAACAATTATTTAATATGGATTATATGGTTGAAATATGTACATACAATTACTTTTGTACAGGTTTATAGGTCATTGTTTCAATTATGATTAATGTTTATTCCCCTGTTAAACTAATTTTTATCTTAATCACATTAATTAAATTTAATTACATTCCCAAATGTTTTCGGTAAAAAAATGAGTCAAAAATAATAAAAATTATAAATTACTATGATCCAAAATATGGAATCCAATTTCCAAATTCCAATCACATAAGTGTAAGAAATTAATTTAAATCAAACATTGTATATGGGACGACAATGTGGGTTTTTAAAGAAAAAATGTTCAAAAGTTTACTATAAATTTATATCCAATTTCAAATTTAATTTTATTATAATGACATTAATTGTATTAATTGATGTAATATTTATCTAAATAAATATTTTAACAAATTAAAAATATAATCTTTACTTTATAAATAAATTAAAAAAATAATTTGGAATTAAAATTTAGTATATTCCATTACTCATCAAAAAATTAAACTTCTACGAAAAATACTGAAAATTTATTCCAACATAATATTTATGAATCTATTCCAAAACGTATTTTTATTTTGACATATAAAACTTTTTAATGTTCAAATATTTACATTTAAAATACTAATTATATTAAAAAGAGGTAAAATTTCCATTAGAAAAATATAAGTTATTATGCACAAAATTGGGTTTTCTCTTATCTTATGTTTATGAAATATATAGGATGAATGCCAAAACAATTGATTATATTTAAAATATATATTATCCTAAGTTATTTAATACTATTCATACCACCAATATAATAACTAGGTTATATCTTATTATATTAAATAAAAATATTTTAACAAAATATTTTTGTATAGTAAAAATCATTCCAACCTATTGTAAAAGCTATATAAGAAAGTATTTGTTTCATTTGATGTAGGATAACTAATTATTTATTTTATTGAATGATATTAAACATATTAAATGTATTCAAATATACCATAATGTCTCTATAGGTTACACTCTATCCAATAAAAGTTACTCTTTTAGAATTTATGGGGTGTTACTTTCTCACCACCTTAAATAAATTTTGTCCCTGTAATTTAAAATAAATCATGGTAAATTTGTTTTACAATTTTTAAGTCCCACAATACAAGAAGGGTTTATAAAAAATCCAGTAGAATATAGAGAATGGGAAGTACTAATTACACTTGTGCTGAGATATATCTAGGTCTCTAAGTATGAGAATATTAATGAAAAGTAAAAAAATATGGACTTAGAGGAGAAGTTTAAATATTTATACAGAGTGATTGAGGTCATTAATTTCAAACAAGTGAATGATCATTGGGTTTTTTGATCCCAATACCCATAAATCATTGATTATTTTAAATAACATCACTTCATAAAAATTAAGGTAATTGGATAACATTTTATAAAGATACATTTTTATAATGTTAATGAATTTTTTTACTAAACAAGAATTTTCTTACCTGATACATTCGGATTTCGAATGAAAAATTTCATATTTTGGTTCTTAATCAATAAACTTTTATTTAATCCCTTTATTTATGAATTTGATATCCTATAATGACACCTTTTTCTATTTATGAAGCAATAATATTTACTTTTTACAGATTGTAAGATCTATAAAATGAGTCTTTATGTTTTCCTCTAACTATTTTCTAAAACTAATATTGTTAATACATTAATCCCTACATATCAAAATTAGTACTACTAGTTATTAATATATATTTATTCACCAAATTTTTTAACAAAAAAATTACAAATTAAACCGTACATCAAATAGTCCAATAGTAGTCATGAAACCCTTATTGCCCTTCAGACATTTTTTCAATCCCCACTGCCATGCCAGATTTGATGGATTTTCACGAAGCACGTGGGTTTTAATTTCTCTAAATAATAATAATATAAATTAAAAAATTAATATGTTTTAAATATTTAATGTAAGGTTAATCACTTAGTAGCCTTTTGAAAATGTGTTTCCATGAAACTTTAATACATAAAAACTTCATCCATTTATTTCAACATAAGTCCTTACTTTTTCTACAATTTATCCTATAAATGATGGAATTTTTTTCAGTTAAGGACCAGGTTCCCAACATTTAAATAAATAAATAATAAATATAACCTTATCATGAGTTTTATTTCCTTCCCTAATAATCTTAAATTTTCATGGAAATTATTTTCTTTATGTCCTTCATTACAACACATAAAACATTTCTCCATTCTGTTGAGACGCTTTACTAGGTGTCTCCTCCCACATTACAGACTTGATGGAAATTAAGCATTATTTTATTCACTGTCTCTAAAAATGAAGATCTTGTCAAAATAAAAACTTCTCTTATTTGAATAGTTCATATGTTTGTTAAGGCACATGTTATTAACCATATTTTGGGAAAATTGACTAGGCATCAACACAATATTTTAAAACATATAAATATCCCATTTGGTCACTTATTTTCAAAACCATGTCCTTCATGTTAAAAGTTAATAGACTCCTTCATTTTTAATCAATTGAATATAACTAGAAATCATAATGTGAGTAATAATAATTATATTGAGAAAAACTTATAATAATTTTATGGATATCTAAATCATGACACCTAATTTTCAATCTAACACAAATTACGATTAATCTAGGTCATTAATTTTAATAATCTATTCGAATTATATATAATGGATTTTAAAGAAAATGTGAATTATTCCAAGAATATATACCAAGAGTTTTAAACCAGGTCCACAGTAATGCATGTACCGGGTTACGCTTCAGTCAGACATAACACCCCTTTTTGGAGTTATTTCCCCTAGGTACATATGTTCTAGATTCACATCAACATGTAGTATTTAGACAATGATTTACTTCTAGGAAAACAAAATAATCCCTATCCAATAAAAACATTAGAATGTTATTCTATACTTATCATCAAATTCTATCTTATGGTTTATTCCATAATCTATGTTTTTATAGATCAATTTCCCAAAGTTTCTACTAAAAATTATTTGATACCAACTATAGTGATCAAGACACAAAAAATCCCAGAGCTCATTCCTACTACCATTAAACTAGAATAATATGCAACTAAATCACACCCCAACATACTGAACAATTAAGTAGTATTCATAAATAATGTACATACATTAGTATTATATTAAAAATTAATATATAACTTATAACATAACATTTTTATTTTGTGAAAAATAATATTATTCCATCTAGTGTATCATTACATATCTTTCTTATCACACTTCATGGAATCCAATAGAAATGAAACATAATAAGGGTTTCTAATATTATCAATAATGGTAAGTACAATATAATAAATATGAATTTGTTAGTATAGTCAATATGGAAAGGTAATAGTTGAATACACATTACACGTAATCAATAAAATGAGTAGGAAGTGTGTAAACATTATGAGAAGATAATTAATTAAAGACACATTCAATTTAAATAAATTCATAAGGATTAATCAATAAGAAATGGAAAATAACTACAAAAATGACATTAAATCAATGAAATGAGAATGAAATGCATCATTATATTTTTTCATAGTGAAAATAACAAGGATAATAAATAGTTAATCAAAATAAAAGCTTTTATTAATTATTGGAATTCATGTATTGAGAATATGAAAACTTATACTATCAAGATTTGTCTTACACCAAGTTTAAAACAACAAGTAGAACCCTATTTAATTTGTTAAAATGATTTTCCTCATGAAAAACATTCCATACATTGATGAGATATATAACGTTAAGGCCCCACCCATCACTATATTTTCAAATCATTCTTTATATTAATTAATCAATTTAATTAATAAGAAATATTCCCTATAAAATATCTGTGTTGAATAAAGAATATGGATTTTCCAATATTTCCCTAGATAATAAAATAATTTTTAAAATAAATATTTTATGTAAAATATTATATGTTATAGGAAAAAATAATATCCATGATAAATGATATGGATAATTATGTAAAATTAAGTGTTCAATGATCATAGAAAATTGAATATTTCAAAGTGTCTATAATTGAATATAGTAAGTGAATGAAAATATAATCATTATACAAATAAATCAAAAACCATAAAGTGTAATATAATATATGGAATCCAGACAACATATATCATGTGGAATAAATATAAAGGGACCAAGTCATGGATGAATATAAATATAATGAAAAATCTTTTAAAAACATTCTTGATGAAAATATACTATTTATATTGAAAAATATTTTGAAAATACATCATTGAAAATAAATTTTTTAAAAAATTTACTTAAAATGTAACCTTTTAAACATTCAAATTAATTATTAATTAAATGATGGAGGGTAATTTAGTAGAAGTCTTACAAGGAAAAAAGAACATCACTTTTGTAAGGTAAAAAAGATATAAAAGTTCATTGTTCAGAAAGAGACAATAAGATTCCTTTGATAACATTTATTAAATAAAGAAGGTTAAAAATAACATTAATAAACCATTTTTTAAATTTTGAAAACAATTTTTTATATATTTTTATAAAATAGGTTTTTTTTGAAGAAAACATGCTCTCCGACTAAGGGGGGAAATGAAGTCAGGTTTCCTTAATAACATTTTCTAAAACCGTACGAGTAAAAAAGAGTGTAAAATATGTTCTATTTCATGTAAAATTTCATTAATAACCATATTATGATAAAATGAAAGGAATTATTAAAAAATTATCCAATAATATCCTCTAATGTAAATTCAAGTGAAAACAATCCCTAATAGAATGATATTGTGAAGTAAACCATTTAAAAGGCCCAAATATTGATGTGAGAATACAATAATGAATAGATTATGTGGGTCAAATGTAAATCCGCATAATAAAAGTGTAAGTACAATAATATATTGTAAAAAATTATTACACACATAATCCTAGAATATTAATGACAATGATAACATATTATAGGAAAATAAATAGTAACTCGGCTATAAATTTCCTTACAACTTAGTAACAGTTAATTAAAATCCCCTTAAATTAAATAAAAAAATTGAAACATTAAATACCCTGAGTATTAAATATTTCATGATATAATATATCAAAATTGGAATTGAAAACAGAACACAAATGGAATAATTTGCGATCATGATGTATGCCTCACGAATGAAAAAGTGAGAAAAAATCCATTTCATTGTGTTTCCTCTAGGGTTAATATACTTTAAACTCATATATAAAGGGTTTAAACAAGTTAATAACTTATAACATAACCATAATAAGTTTCATAATATCACATATTCACTTAATATAATATCCTATTACTTGTTTGTTAATAATCTATAATTATTTTCACTATTTTCGGTGTCAATGGCCTTTTTTTACTATGTTTTGACATGTTACTTATTGTTCCTATTAATTAGTTCATGACTTCATCATCTCATAATGTAAAACTTTATATAAATACAATATATGTTTAGTATATATTTATTTATAATAATCCTTAATGTTTTGAGATAGGAAATGAAATGCATCGTTCATAGAAATGATAGGTCGTATATACGTATGAGCGATACATCCATTTCCTTATCATATTTAATAGAATGTTAATTAAATGATATATATATATATATATATATATAAATTATAATTAAATTATCATATTTATTTCATATATTTAACATATCTTTATTAAGACCATTCTTAATACATTTCATGTATCGCGAGAATGGATCATATTGCTTCGAGAAGGCGGTAGTCCACACATCCACAAACGATGTTATCGTATCCCCCAAAAATGGATGGATTAAAGTAATGTGTTTTATAAGAATTAAAGAAATATAAATTTCAATATAAATATCATATACAACATATAAAAATATTATTTCCATCATAATTCCAAATATGAGATGTGGAAAGGGAAAAACGAACAAGAATTTTTTCGTGGGGCGGTAGTCCACCGTACACATGAATGATAAGTTCGTAACACATTAGAGGGAGGTGTGTGTAAGTTTAGGTTGAAACCATATAATAAAAAAATAATTTTATATTTATTATATAGAGGTTATTCTATAATCATGTACTAATAATAATTTATGGGGTGGAGAATGAAATAAATGAAAGTGATAGTTGAAGAATGTTGCCTCATTTTTAGGTAACTCCTTTTGGTTTATTCAAAAAGAAATCATTGGTTGAATTTATTCACAATTTTAGGCTCCTATTTCTTGGGTGTTTATTTTGGGATCTTATTTTAAAAGAGTATTTCTAAGTAAAACAGTTTAATAGTTGTTAATAAGTGGGAGGGGTGAGTGACTTTTTATAGTGCAAGAGTGGAATTAGGGTAATTTTTTAAAAGAGAATTCCACCCATGTTTTCACATGTAATGTCCATCCCATAAATAAAAAATGTTGATCCATGGGGGGATAGGGTCAACATATTTCCATCCAATGGCTTTTGGAAAAGTGGCTATGTCATTTTGGCACTTATGTTTAAGGTCTAGTCCCGTGTTAAACAAAAGATTCTCTTAATCTCTACAATTATTTTTAATTATTTTCAATATTATTTTCGGTAAAAAACTATGTATACCTTATTAGAACTTATAAATTATTATGATTAAAAACTTTTAGCCCATTTTTCCATATTCCATTAACATAAGTGGTAGAAATTTAAATAAATTTAATACCGTAGATAGGAAGACAAAGTGAGTTTTTAATGTAAAAATATTCAAATATTTTATAAGTATTTATATACAAGATAAAAGTGAAATTGATTCCAATGAACTAAATTGGATTAATTGATGTAAAATTTATCTAATTTAACTTAATAAAATAAAAATCCTTAGCCTGATAAATAAATTAGACAAAAATACTATTTTAAATTACAATTCTGTGTTTTTCATTATTCATCAAAAAATGATTCTTCTTAGACAAATAACAAAAAATTAACCCTAAAGTAATTTTCACATGTATATATATAAATAAATAAATATAGGTTTGTGTAAAAATTTATAAAATTTCCAAAATTTTAATTTAAAATAGGTTCTCCAAAAGTGGTGGTAATATTGCCTTTAGAAAAATATAGGTTTTTATGTTTAATATTGGGTCTGTAGTTATATAAAGACTATAAAATATATTGGATTAATGTAAAAAAAATTTATTGAATATATAATATATACTATAACAATTTAGTTAACACTACTCATAACCACCAAATTAACAACTATGTATTATATTATTATATTAAATAATATTATTTTAATAATATATTATTGATCGATAAAACATTATCTTGCGTCCAAAAAAAGATATCAAAGAATATATTTGTAGTGTGAAATTCACGATAACATTGTATTTCATTTATTAAAAGATATAACATATATTAAATTTATTTAAATGTTCCATAATTTCATGAGAAGTTGTATGTTAATAAATAAAATATTCTCTTTTAGTATTTATTTTTTGTTACACTAAGAAGAAATTCCTGATAATTGGAAGGTACGACCATATGATTATAAACTACAACAATGAAATAACATCAAAATTAAAACCATAATTGGTCTCCCCACTATTTATTTTTTACATCATAATTACAAAATCAGGATCAAATGACATAGAAAATATAACCTACTCATCCAAATGAAGAACAAACCAAAATAGAAATAAAACAATAACATCACCTTTGTCTCAGAAATCTAGATCAATATCCTCTATGAATGACACTAGTTTCCACTAGTACAAAAAATCTTTAGTCAACTGAGCATATTCTTTCACACTCAAAAATTTTACAATTATGTTTTCTTTAAAAAATTTATATATTGATTTATTCTAAACATCTACTGATACTTCATCCATAAAAGCTGATTGAAATTAAAATGTACTTGAGAGATAATATGTTTCTAACTCTTATAATATGTAACAAATGTGAATTTATAAAAAGAGTGATATTGATTCTATGTCTTCAAATAAGGTACCACATATGATAATCCCAAATCAGTTGTTGGGAAGTTCTTCTCATGGAAAGTAACTTATGTGAGCCATAATAAACAACATGATCTCCCTATATGAGAATATAAGAAAACCCAAAAGTTAATGTTCCATAATTTACTAAATATCCATATCAAGACTATGCAAAAAAATGGTAGGAGATTATGTATAGTTGAGTTTATGTTAAGTAAATTATTTATGGAATTCCTAGTTCTATTTGAAAAAAAAACACCATCACTCATAAAATATATCATTGGTTATTCAGAAACATGAAAAATCACATTAAAAATTCTATAATATCCACTAAAGCTAAGTAAAATATGTATATAAAAGTCATTATTTTAGTGTTTTATAAGAGACAAAATATTCTATCATTTTTGGTATCCATAGGAACACATTTTCCACTAATTATATATACAAGGAAACATACCACTTGTATCAAGAAATCACACATTCATAACATGGTATAAAGATGATTATTCGGTTAGATACACCAATATATCATCAAAAAAACCACCATAAAAGAATATATATACCTTTAAAATAATTTATTAATCAATTACTTAAATGTTACTATTTCTCTCAAAAGACCAAATGTAAAAAAGAATTTTTTTTAAAAAGTAATATATTTTTGAAAAAATATATCTTTGGAATATCCTCAATTCGAACATGTATTTCGTGATATCCCGGAAATAATTTAATCTTGGAGAATAATTTGAATCCTCTAAATTGAATTAAAAGATCATATATTATTATTATAGGATACCAATTCATTTTCAAAACATAGTTAATCCTATGATAATAAAAAAAGGATAATTTCATCTTGTTTATCTAAAAAGATAATTGTTGTTACCCACTGAGGCATGATTGGTTAAATGAACATTTTTCTTTCCAATTATTCTAATATATTTTTAATTATCTAAATTCTATTGGATCCATAATATAATAATAAGTGATATTAATCAGGTTTTTAGTAATATATAAATCTTTAAACCCACCTCTTTATTTAGTGGAAGACCAAAGAATGTGTTAGAAAAATGATTGGGAAATTGGTCAATAATAATTAGAAAATCTATATTTCAAATCTCATTCTGAGATATTAATGTCGGCACTACCAACTGATATAAGATATTTCTAACTACTAATTCAAAATTTTCTTCTTCATTGGAATTTACATCCCAATCATCTCTAAAGGGATGATTGAATCCATCAATATATTCGAAACAAATATTTATCTTTTTTGCCATATCTTTATAATATGTTATAAAAAGAATGAGAATATTTGAGAGAATATTTTTTGGAAACCCTAACTAAAAAATATTTTCAATAAAGGTTGCAGTTGTAGAATCATCTAAGGAAAAGTGATCTAAATTCATAAATTTAGTCACATACTTTATCACCATGTGGTTATCTTGTTTCAAAATGATGAAGTATGTCTTTTTAACTGTCAGAACTGTGTGAGAATAAAATTGATTATTAAAAACACATTAAAATATTAAAATGGACTGCCTTGGTTGAATATTTACTCAACTATTAATTCCTAATATTTGGGTGTAAACTCCTATAGTATATATGTTTCCAACATTACTTTTAGTTCTATTGGTTTCCAAAGGAAATAGAAGATTCGATTCATCCAATTGAACTGTAATTTTACTTTTTATGTCACATAATCATGCAATGATATGGGTGGATTATTCTTCTCTAACTAATCCAAATGGCCTAATTTTTTAGGATTATTTTCTAATTACTCTATTCCATGTCTAGAAAATATTGGGCAATGATTTTCACCTATTTCTGGTTCACATGTGGTTTTGGTGAAACATCATTTTCACTAGCCCCATCAGATTGAATTATACTATGACTTCCTGGTTAAGTTCACTAAAAAAATGAAAATATATATATTTATTCTCACACATTATAAATATAAGGCTTAACAAGTCAAATTTACCACATCAACAAATATCACAAAATAGTTTTCCACAATTCTTCAATCTCCAGCATTTTAACTGTTTTTAAAAATACTACAACCATGATTTCAAAAAAACCAATTTCACTATATAAAAAATTCATCACATTTTATCCATTTGATTAACTATATAAGTAATAATAAAAAATAAATTATCAATGCGAAGTATTACTATCAATTAATGGTATATAATATTGATCACCTGAACTAACAACGATGAGGTGATAGTACCTATAACTGTCCGCAACCACTTGTATACCCAAATAACTTTGTAACTTTGACTTCAATATAAATTTTTTTGATACAAATATTTATACTATAAACGTCATTTTTTGATGATTTTATATCATTGATACCAACTAAAATGAAATGATGAAGAAAAATAACACCATTTATCCCAAAAAATATAGACAAACTGATCCAGAATGATACCATTTCTAACTAAAGGACCGAACAAGATAATTAAATTTATAACATCCTTATCTTTTTTACTTCCTTAAGAAAAGATGGAGGTTCTACTAGTCTTAGTTGAAATCCCCAAAAAACCAAAGGCTGTAAACAAATTCATATGGAATCAAGAACATTTGGGGGAGATCGTCAATTTATAGATAAAACCACTAAACTAACAAAATGATAAACATCCAATCAATAGTATATTGAATAATTATAATATAAAAGTAAAATAATAACCAATTTGTTTTAAAAAATTATAGTAAAAGTGGAAATAAATGGACAATAACCATAATGGTGATAAAATAATCCATGATATAAGATATGAATAAGACATAAACCCAAGAAACACCTAACCATGCTCCAAACTCCAACTCCGCAATCTATGCCTATAGTATCAAGAAGAGTCATTAAATGATTGAGATATATTACATATACCTATGTAAATACATGATGATACCTACAAACCCAGATAAGTCCCAAATTAGTGGGAGAGTATAATCTTATTATGATTTCCATAATGACTTCCTAACTCAAACTAGTAAGACAAAATATGTTATCAATATATATAAAATAGTTCTAAGATTTTTTTTATCAGTGATATAAATAATTTTCCATAGAATTTAATAAAATGATGCCTTTAAAAAATTTATCAAATTATATGGCATACCAAATATCATTTATCTACACACACACACACCATGCAAGCCCTCATATCAGTTATATACTCGTGATTGGTCACTCATCAATCCACCAAGTCATCATAAGGTGACCAATACCTGGTGCCCTAGTATTAGATTATCCTTATATAAGGTCACATATATTAATGCACTACCACAATCAATGTATCGTAAAAACCATACTGAAATTGTTTCACATAAAACCTTTTTTTCATTAAATAATTTTTAAAAAACATTCCATGTATCGAAACACAAACAATAATTTCAAAATCATTATTTTAAAATTATAACCAAAGGGGCTCTATCGAAATCCATCTATTTTCTCAAATTTCCAAATCCATATTTTAAATTGGTTTCCACGAAGAATCACATAAGGATTTCAAAACCATTTGAACAAATTCACTTAATAAAAAAATAATCCTTTAAGATAAAAGTTCTGTGAAGATAAGTGATATACCATCTACCTCTCAAAGGTTGGTGAAAAAAATGAATAGATATACAATTCAATAGAAATGAACACAATTATTAATCTTATCATTAGAAAAAAATCATAATCAATCATGATTCTATCATAGAAAATAGATTCATCAACCACAGATTATATCTATAATTCTAAGAGAGATAATTTGACTAGATATAAGAATAATGATAAGAAACGATGTCTTAATGATTAATAAGAATATCTAATGACTATAGATTCAAATACGAATCACATTTGAATTGAAGGAGTCATATTTAAATAATAGGTAGAAACATTAATTATGGTGATTGAGGTATTAATGAATTATTATGTTCATAGTGATTAAATGTGGATTAAATCACAAATTATCTGAGGTCTGTCTATGCGTCAGATGGTTATGCTACATGGTTTGGAAATAAGTTCAATAACTATGTTGTGATAATATCTTAAGGATGGAAAACACATGGTTGGACCACATAGTTAGAAAAAATAGGTTCTAAAAATATTTTCTCCATGATTTCAAGTTTCACAATTTCCCCTACATAGTCACACGATTTTTCCAAACTGTGCACTAACCATGCGCCTTCCCATTTCCCATTGTCTTACCTTTCATAGTTTCATGTAGGTGGTTCATTGTTTCTAATAACCATGTACAAACCATGAATATATATAAAATAATCTAAAACAATCCAAACCCCATCAAAACCTCATAAATCAAAACCCAAATATATATATAGACTCAAAAAACTTAAATAATGAGTCATGTGCCTGAAACCACAAGTGATACAATAATCATAATTATATTATCTGGAAGGGGTTAGATTGTTAAGTGAGGTACATTTTCATTCATCTAGATATTTGATCTTGTATCTATATAAAATAATATCAATAAAAAATGAAATGGAGTATTTGATTTTAAAATGAAAATAGGCCTTTTAAAGATAATACCCATATAAATTATATAATACTTTAACCTCAAAATCCTCAAAAATAAATTTAATGACTTCAACATTAATGAATATTTTATCCTTAAAGGTTATCTCTTATATTTCAAATTACAACCCAAAAAATGAAATATAATTATTCTAATATATTCCACCATGTTAAACCTGAGGAGAACTTATGCTTAAACTTAATAACAAATCTCTAAAAATATCATTAATCGTGTTAAAATTACATCACATAAAATGTAAAAAAGGTGTCTATGTATGTCAACTTATGATAAACCATATAATAATTTACCAATGATTATATCCATTACTCATAATTTAAACTCATAAAAAATCTTTTTACTCTCAAATAAAATCTAAACCTTTCCTTTTTCACGTACTGTGAGGACCCAACCATAAAATTTTCATAAAATTGATTTTTTTGTCATGAATTCACAATCCTTATTTTGATGATGTTTACGGTTGATATTTTTAACTTTTATACTCATCCATAAGACATGTGAAATTAATTTTAAAAAAAATTGAATGATCCCAAAACCTCATCAATATACATAAAAAAATAAGGAACCCCTTTTTTAAATTTCAAAACATTTAATAAGAAAATATTTTTTTACAATTATAAAAATTAAGATTATAATAATCATGTACATAAAAATGAAATAAAAATCAATTCCCAATGTTTTTACAAAATATTTTTATGAAAAAATAATGGAAAATTATAATAATTATGTTTTCTTATAAAACATGAGAAAAATGTCAATTGGATGATATATCGATATTTTGAAGAATTACAACAATTTAAACAGAAAAACGATCAATAATACGAAAATCAATGTTTATATCTCCAAACAAATCCCATCAAGATAAAGCAATAACATTCATGAGAAGCTAGGAAACCAAAGGTGTCATCTTCTAATGGTTGATTTTGGACCTCCCATCACAAATAGAAGAATAAAAAGGGTGATGTTTGATGGAATTATCAATAAGATCAAAGGTTGTATATATAAATCAAAGAACATGTTCTTGTTATTTAGAGGAAGGATAACACTAATTAATTGTGTCTTGACATATATTATAATGCATATTCTATCTATAATCAGGACATTGAAAGGGAAAATCAAAATGAAGGAAAATGGTTTCAATGTGTTCTTATGGGATTCTAATTATACAGGTCGATGTCATTGGTTTTTGTGGAAATGACTTTAAAACCAATGGAAGAGTGAGGTACAAACTGCTTTGTGTGTCAGAGTCAATGAAAGTTATGCATGGAAGGTTAACTTGGTAAGTAATTTAGGGAACATCTTTATGGGCCACTTTTATGAATGGAAGATATAGTTGTGATGGGAGGGGCTGGCCAGATTAAAATTGGAGGCTCACAAACTTGTCACACTATTCTCTTGAACACATACAGTTGCATGATGATAAGACCGGATGGATTAGGGAATTCCGAGATGTGAATTTTTGTGAAAATAATCGTGTAGACAATACTATGTTTTTTAGGGTTTCCAGTGCAAAATATAATGTTAATGGAGGTGATCATGTTTCTAGAATTCATCAGAACCATTTAAGATAATGACCATATGAATATTTTTGACAATATTGTGATTAACATAGATCATGTAGATGTTTGTTTATAAAATTAACCTCAGGTAATTTCAATATCATGCAGTATAGTAAATTGTTATATACAATATGAGAGGTGGAAAACTGGGCTACCAATTTGTGGTGTAAATAAATTGAAGTAAAGCTAATTTTTTTGGTAGGGACAATAATAAATAATTCATTACCAACAGATGGTCATGTTAAAAAGGGGTACACCAAGCATCCAAATGTCAATACTGCAATCAGTAAAAGTAAGAATCAATATGGAACATTTTCTCTCAAGATGAGTGGTGAAAATCAGTTTATACTTCCATGAGGTAGGGAATGATCATACATGGACTAGAATCATTGGTTTTGGGGTTTCTAGATAATTTTCATAACAAAAGAAAACATTGAGGAAAATAGAATAGTGTCCATGTAGTGGATTTGGTAGTGGAATGGTCGATTCAGTGGGAATACCATAACATGGAGAGATATGTGAGAAAAAATCATTGATGTTTTATAGGTACAATATAAGATTATTCTAATCAATATGGGGTCCTTGATCAAGGGTGGTGAACATACAAAATTTCTCAATAGATTAATCCAAGAGTCTATAATTGTTTGGGTGAGGAAGTGCCCACCAGACATGGGATATAAGTTGAATGTGAAAAGATCTATTATGGATTGAGTGATGAACAGATGTAGGATAGTCAGAGATAGCATGGGATTAGTTCTTTTGGGCATTAGATTCTATTATGATCTAGGTAATTCTTTTCGGGTGGTGGCCCGAGCTTTAGACATAAGACCCATATTATGTGACACTCATCATATCCAAATTACTGAAGTTGAATCAGGCTCTATAGTGATGGTTGACATCTTTAAAAACAATGACATTGTTCTAATGGTTATTTCCAATATTAGTCAAAGATCTATGAATTTCATTAACCAAGGAATTCATTTTAGGCACACCTGGAGGGAAGGGAACAATATAGCGGACACTCTCTCCAATAAAGATAGGCCGGATCAGAGAACAACTTTATTCACCACCTTGGTAGAATTACCAGATGATTATAAGATTTTTGTATGCAAAGATATTCTAGGCCTCTATCACTTCTATCTACTATGAGGTGGGGATGGTACATCTATTATATGTCTATTATCATTAAAAATCAATTTAAAATGATTCAAATGATTTTCCTCAAAACTCATTTGTAATCAAAAAAACATTATACAGGTTCCATGGTACATTATTTTTATAGAACCCTTACATGAACCCCTAAAAGAAAACATAAAATAAAAAATATAATTGGAATAACCATATGGTTGATTTAATAACCCTAGTTTTTTTGAGGTATGGATCCCTTCGTTATTTAGGAATGATTAAATATGGCCTTATGTGAGTGCCCAACTTGATCATAGGTGATTCAGAGGTGTTTGTGTGTTTTTTGGATCCCAGAATTAGGTTTTGGGCAGAAAATGGCCTGGCACAGGGTTAGTGAAAACTGCATGGAGTAGGATGTATGGTTTCACTAAATCATGAGATTCTGGACTGAGAGGATGTACATGCCACACAGTTTTAGGAAACAATGTGGGAAGACGCGCACAGATGTGCGACCTATTCAACTATTTTTTGTGGATATTGAAAGTGGATGTTTCACATGGTTTCTTCCTGGTTTGTAAAATGTGCGAGTAAATAGTGCAGGTACCCCATGACCTATGTAAAACTATTCATGGTTTCTTCACGGGTTGACAAACTATGCGGGTAAACCATGCAACCCCTTTATTTTGGGTTTTTATTAATTTTTAATTAAGTTGATTTTTATTTTTATTACCTCATTTAGGTTTTATTTCAATGGACATAAAAGGGGTCATTTGAAAAACCTCTCCCTTGACTAATCTTGGATTTGAGTTTTATTCTCCATCTGACCTTTAATTTGAGTTTGGTTTGTCTCATTGGATATGCAACGGTAACATCTAAATTCTGTTTTAACTATTCTAAATTATTATGTCTATTGATTGCACAATTTGGATTTTGTCTCATATGCCATAATTTACCATTCATCTTCTGTTCTTTAGATTTATCCTAATATGAGATGAATCAGGACTTGATATAGGATGAGCGCTACACTACGGAGCTGAGGTAGGTGGTATATTCTTTTTTTGGGTTTTTGGTTCATTTTAGAGCTATCGACCATTAATACAACCGCTAGACTATCTGGTGTGGCCCTAGTTTTGAATAGGTTCATTATAATAGATACAATTAGACCTATTAGGGACTCCTATAGGATCAATTGAGATGCCTTGGTATATGTGGTCTGAATGAACATCACTCGCGGGGAGAGCCTTATAAAAATTCCTTTTTTTATTCCATGTTAAACCACTTTAAGAGTGTGTTTTGGTCTTTCATTTTCATAGGATGCCAATTGTAAATGGAATTGATTAAACTGGTGGCTATACTCATTGGCATGGTTTTTATTTTCATGAGGGGATAAAGTATAAATTGTGTAAAAAGGGTGGGTATACCTATTTAATTTGTTTAAAATTAAATAGTGATTAATTGGTTTGTATACCCATGTGATTTCATAAATTCATAATTGTGATAAATGGGGGGATATACCAATGTGACTTGATTTAATTAGAATTGAATGAATGAGTGGGTAATATCATGAAATAAAATTTAATGTATTTGATGATATGAGAGGGTGTACTCACTGAATGGAATTAAATGAAATCCATTGTATGAGTTGGTACAGTACTACGAATTTTATTTTATAAAAGGAATAATATGAATGAATGTTTGTTATATTCCATGGAATGATCTCTAGGGATCTAGAACTTTTTAGTGGATTCCTTGGATAGAGTATTCTTTTGGGGTCATGATTCTGTGGGATACCTTTGGATTTTATAATCCCTGGATCCAGATTTTTTGGACTCACATAAGACATATTGGTACACATACTCCTTGGATGCCACCCATTTCCTTCACCATGTTTCCATCGAGATGATCTTGGGACTCAATGATGATTCTTTAGTCTCTGAAACCATGACTCTGACCCTTCATAGTCTTCACTTATTCATATAGAAAAGCTATGGGATTTTGATATGACTTTATTATAAAACATTTTTGTCTTGAAAAGATATGTATGGATATATGAGGATGTCGTGTTACATGTTTATATTTCATGTAGCTACCTTTTTAAGAGATGATACATTTTTTAGGGAGCCTTGAGAGGCTACTTGGTATTACTTGTTTTTTTGGGTTATATGCCATTGGCATTCAAATATATATTAGTCCTTGCTTAAACATGATTAGAATATTTCTTTGTGATGAATAGAACTATATAGAGGTATAGGTGGTTTCCTACTAGAATGATACCTCACACCTTTTTGGGTCTCTATTAGGGAACTCAAATAGATTTTTTGGTTGCATGTTCAAAAGGGGGAATGCACCGAGACACAGGTTTATTATTTGATTCTTAGGAGTATGATAGAATGAGACTGAGTAGAGGCGCGTGATGCTCTATGGATATAGTAATTTTATACTTTTTTTTCTTTTGAATACATGTATTGTAATAATATGTTTTGTACATATTTTGGATACTTTCTAGATAAATTCTTCATATAAATCATTATTTATTTGAGACACTTCTTTTTTTTTTTAATATTTGTCTTTTTCACATTATAGTTTTTTTCTTGTTAATTTTCTTCTGCTATAGAATTTTATTGACATCTATAGTAATATACTCAGGAAATGGGGGAATAGTGTCCCTAATGACTCACCTATACCTCCTTTTCTAGTCAAGATCCTCTTTCATTTGGGGAGATGTCCTTGAGGCCTTTTGACCAATTGGGGTCAGGGGATTGTTGAGTGGAATCCTAGATTGGGATGTCACAAAGTGGTATAATTGACGCTTTTCTAGTTTTCCTTTCTATTTAGAAAAAATATATTGGGATATGAAGTAGATGGAATTTGGTAATGATTTGTGCTCGGGTGTTGCTGACCCCTCTACAGGGAAAAGCCAAATTGCCTTGAACAGATTGTTATTTATATGGATTTTGATGAGATCATTTGATTTGATTACTTTATTTGGTGATGAACATGTGGTGTGACGTTAATACTGATATGATTATAGTTCTATTTATATTGCAACCTGATTAGATGAGGGTATGCCATTTAATGCATCATATATGAGAATTTTTATAAATCCCTTGCCATGCTATTTAAGAAGCACTACCTGATGCATCGTGTTTTGATAGGTTCTTCGATAGTTATATCTATTGTTGTGATAGCCTTTTTTATGTGTAAAGATAAGCGACGTCATATTTAAATTCATTTGGTGCATAGGCCCATATGGACTATGAAATGAGGCACCCTTTGACTTTTTTTGGTTTACTGTGAACTGAATGAGATATGGTATGAATTATATGGGAATAAAATTTTGGTTCATGAGGTGTTTTGAGCCCTCAATGATCAGAACATGGTGAACCATCAGTTAAATAATTTGAAAAAATAAATATCAATTAAAAATTAAATGGAATAGAAAATAGATACTTAACCTAGACCTGACTTTGAATTGGTAATAGAAAGAGTTTCTAGTTGTTTCTGGTGGTTTTTTTACACAATCCTAGATTTAAGAGTAGGATATGGGTTATGGATTGGTTTTAGTAGGGTTTTGACCTTTCCTATGTTTTTGACAAATGAAATTTGATATCATTCTTTTCTAATGAATGTGTTTGGAATTGTAGATACATGCCACCATGATGACCTCCATGGTTACACAATTAGGGAGGTGATGACCATACTCTAGATGTGGTGGGACATGGGATACTGGTTGATCCTTATTTAGTGATAGCTGTGACAATAGAGGTTGTTCCGGACAATGTTGTTGAGGCATAGTTCCTTGAGTGTTCCTTTCGGTATATACAAACTTTTCAAGGAGCACCACAACCTGCCTTGTCTATAGCTGGGCTAATGTTGGTGTTTCTATAGAATCATCCTCCAACATTATTGAGGGATAATGGTTCCCATGATACAGATATGTGTCTTGATATGATGTTAGATATTTTTTATCATCTTAATAATCCTCCTATGAAAAGGGTCAATATCGCCACATATATGCAACATGGAGAAGAAAAGTGCTAGTGGGATGTTTTGAACTCGGTTGGTAGGCTGCACGGTATAGGTTGGAATGATATCTAGACTCACCTCTATAACTATGTTTTCCTAGAGACTGTACTGGATGGGTGGTATAGTGAGTACATGCATCTAGAGTAGTGCACGATGATAATTATTTATTACTTAGAAAGCATTATAGGGTTATAGTGTTTTTTTCTAACATATCTTATTGATGAAATGTCGAGATTGAGATTCTTTGAAGATGGTCTTATACATAATATCAAATTGTAGGTCAATGTGTTCATATTGACATATATAACAGAGGTTGTCAATTACGCATCTAATATAGAGCAGAACCAGAGGGAATCTGGGGGCATAGAGAAGGGTAGTGTTGCATCTAAACCCAGTGGTGCTACGTATTCAAATAAGATGCACCATTTTGATTCTCCCAGTTAGGTGACTTCCATTCATGATGTGAGTGTTGGAAGCTCTGTGTTTTTTCATTAGTGTGGTAGGTGAGGCCACATGAAGAATCAGTGCAAATATGACCCAATCAAGTGCTGCGATTGTAGCATGATCGTCCATATGAAACATTTGGGCTGGAGATTCCCTCCAACTATGTGTGGTATGGGGTCAGCTCCAACATCAAGATCAGGATAATATTTCTCAGCTTCATGTCAGACATGGACCATGAGCAGTGCTAGCAAACCTGGACAGGGTAGTGGTGGTTGTGGTAGTGGTAGATAGACACCAGTTACACCAAAACAACAGTGTGGGCCTACTCTAGATAGTAAGGTTGTATCACATGGTTTTGTTGTATGTCAGTTCTATTATGTACAACCTAGCCCTGATGAAAAGGGTATCATACCATCTACAGTGAGAGGTACAATATTAGTAGACTCTATTATTTTTTTATATTTTTGATAAAAATGCTTCAGGGAGTTTTATATCAACAACGATGGTGAAAATCTTTGGGATTATTGTGTTGTATTCTGGGGGGGTTATGATGCTATACACACTTTTAGGATTTATAAGATAGGATGCGCACCATTTTAGAGAATTCCCCCTTATGGTAGGTGGCTTCCAGTTTTATGGGATCATTATTTCCATCAGATGATAGGGTTAGATATATTTATTGAGATGGAATTTATATTTTCTTATCGATACTATATTGAAAAATATCAATGGAAGGTGAATTTAACATAATAATAGGGTTCGGTTTATACAGAAAAGGGTGGATCGGATATATAAGAATGATGAGCTACATCAAAGAATCATGGGTTGGGTGGAATCATAGCCCAGATAGTTAGTTTGTTTTTCGATGATCAGCTAGGTATTCTAGCAGATTTTCCTCCAGCGGTTTAGCACTTCATGAATGTCATTAAAAATTAATTTTCTTGGTTAAATTTTTAGAGAGGTGGATTTATCCTTCACGATTGTTCCAAGATATGCACAAGTATCCATTCCACCTTACAGGATGGCTGTGACATAGTTTCTTGAGCTCAAGAGGTAGCTAGAGGATTTGTAAGCGAAGGGTTTTATTTGGATAAATACTTCTCAATGGGGTTCACTGGTCCTTTTGTGAAATAGGATGATAGAACACTTAGTCTATATGAAAATTTTCATAAGCTGAACTATTTAGTGGTTAAAACGTGATATCCATTACCCCATATTGATGACATGTTTGAATAGATTCTAGGATCCTGAGTGTTCTCGAAGATTGAGTTGAGGTTAGGATATCACAAGGTGCTTGTTTGACCTGAATACATCCCTTATACTAACATTCATAGTAGATATGATCTATATGAGTATCTGGTTATTCCATTCAGTCTCAAAAAACGAACCAATAGTTTTCATTGATTTGATGAACTAAGTGTTCCATCCTTACCAAGATTCTTTTATGGTGGTTTTCATGGACGATATTCTGGTTTATTATGAAAATATATATGACCATAAAACACTTATTTAGATCATTTTGAATATTCTGAAATAGAATAAGTTATATGATAATATTACAATGTGAAACTTATGGATGGATTAGATTCACATCCTGGATAACATCATCTTAGAGAGAGGCGTATCAGTGGACCCAGAGATGGTGATAACTGTAGTTTCCTAGGAAGATATTAATAATGTTCTGACATAATAATTGTCTAGGGGATATCTAGTCACTATAGGTGTTTAATATAGGACCTATTACACATAGCATCGCCATTGACAGTCTTGGATAAGAAGGGTGTGAATTTTGTATGGTTAGATTTTTGTAAGATAGCATTTCAAAATTAGAAATGAAGGTTGAGATCAGAACCAACATTGATACTACTAGAGTAGGGCAGGAGTTATATTTTGTATCGTGATGCATTAGTTATTGTGCCATGAGTAGTGATTATGTAGGGATATAAGGTTGTGTCTTACAAGTCTTGGAAGCTAAGGACTCATAGGATGAATTACCCGATGCACGCTCACGATCTAGCTGTAGTTGTATACATGCTGCGCTGTTGGAGACACTATTTTCTGGAAGATCATTTTGTGGTGTACAAAAAACACCAAAGACTCAAGTATATTTTTACACTACATGATCTGAATATGTGGCATAAAATATGGGTTGAGTACCTTCTGTATTTTGATTTTGATCTTTCATAAATGTATGTTAAAGGAAATGTATTGCCTAATGCACTAATTATGAGGAATCAGATATAAGCGGTGCAGTAGGCCCGTAGTGAGTGGAATCATATGGAGTTGTTCTCTAAGATGCATCTGGAGGTGCACAAAAAATAGATAAATACATAATTATCATCTTTTGATGTGAAATCTACCATACTATAAAATTGTTTGTATGAGGCAGATATCAGATTATGAGGTCATAGTCCTGCAAGAGAGTGCATTGGGTGAGGACCCACCTCCCGATTGGAAAGTAGGTAAGGATATGATCCTATATAACTATGATCATGTTTGGGTTTTTGTGGATATACAAGAAGAGCTAATTCACGAGTTTCATGATTCTGCTTGGGAAGATTATCCCAAAGTCACCATGATGTACAATGACTTGTACTGATAGTACTGATGGTCGGGTATGAAAATAGAGCTATTTAGTTTCATTATTAGGTGTTCCACATGTCTGAAGGTAGAGATAGAACATTAAGAACCAACAAAGATTCTACTGTAGTTACCTATTCCAAAGTTGAAATGGGATGATTTCATTATTCATTTCAGGACTAGTTTACCAACGACTCATTGAGGTAACAATGTTTTTTGGTTTTTGTTGATAGGAACACGAAGGATGCTCATTCATTACGATTAAAGAGACCTTCAGTTTTCATGATCTTGAAAGGTTGTACATTTGTGAGATAATATAGCTTAACGGGATCCCTCTCACTATTATTTCAAATAATGATTCATATATTATGTATCATTTCTAAAAGAGTTTATAGAGGTAGAAGGGAAAACATGTGATTCTAAGAACATCATACCACCATCAGACTGATGTCCAGTCATAGCATATGATATAGGTGTTCCAACCATAAAAAATGAAACTTTCTAAAACAAAAACCAAACTACACACCAGCCACATGGCTTACCAAAACATACACATGCCATGAACCACGTTTCATATATAAATTCACATGAGGAAATGTAGCGAGCATGCTTCATATATTTTGGGAGCTATTGGAATTGGAATATACGGCTGGTTGAGATCACCTAAAGAAATACTTATCCAGAAATTATCTAAATGTAACCTTTTTAGCCCTGGTATGGTATGTCATGGCGATCAACCATGTGCTAGTTAGAAGTAGGTGAGGCAGATTTATTGGGACCATGTCTCATGTAAGACACTTCTGAGAAGTTCCTATTGAATCAGAAGCCGATGGGTACAACACAATATTGTTATTAATCTTATATCGATCGCCACAGAGGACGACTAGAGTTCATGTCTAGGGATCGTGTTTTATTGCATGTTTCACTGGGGATGTGATAAGAGAATCTGGAGACATGGCCAGATTTCATTGCAATATGTTGTGACATTTAAGATTCTGGAGATTCGGGTCGGTATCCTATAGGTTGTAGTTACCTTAGATATACCAATGCATGCATGAATTCTTCTACGTATCCTAGCTATGAAAATTTCATTTAGAACAGTCTCACATTTTCATCCAAAGGAGGTTGAATTTTAGGTAGAATCATCATTTTTTGAGCATCTAATTCATATAATTTTTATGAACACCAATGTTCTCTGAGGATGGTTCATTCCTCTAGTATGGGTGATGTGGAAGAACAACCATTTACTGGATGAGACTTGGGAGTGGGAGGCTGACGTACATGCCCATTGGGCAGAGTTTTTCTTGGCCAAATATGGATCATCCTTCACATAGAAAACCAGAGATGCATTACTATAAGGGAAGATTGTAAGAAACTAGGTTTTATTATGAGGTACAAATCCCTTATTTTCTTTTATTAATTCTTAAATATGGAATTATGCGATTCCCAACTTGATCACTGGTGTTTGGGAGGTGTATCAGGCTTGTTCATAGCTCTGAACAATGTTTTGGGATAAAATGATACAATGTTATTGGAAATTGAATACGGATGGAAACACAGTTTGACTGAACTGTGAGAGGATGGATAGATGGGGTGTATAAGATGCATGGTTTGAGGAAACCATGTAGTAAGAGGTTCACACCCATGCGACCTAGATTGCAATTTTCGTTGATTTTGATAGTGGATTTTCTCATGATTTTCGCATGGTTTACAAACCATGGAAGTAAACCATGAGGGTTACACCTTGGACTACAATAAACTTGTGCATGGTTCTAAATTGTTTGACAAACCATTCGAGTAAACCCTACAACTTTTATATTTTGTTATATTTTTATAAATTTCTACTTGAATCAATTTTTCTTTTTATAACATGACTATTGATTTATTTCAATGGACATCAATGGTGTATTTTGAGAACTCTCTCCCCTGACTAAGATAATATGTAAATATTCTTCTCCATCTAACCTAGGATTAGAGTATGGTTTGTCTCATCAAATCTACAACGGTATGGTCTAAATTCTATTTTAAACATTCTCAATTATTTTGTCTACCGAACATGCTATTTAGATTTAGGATAATATTACCCAATTTCTCAATATCCATATGGTTTTTATATTTCACCTTACCCGAGAAGAATCAAGACTCTATACTGGATGAGAACTCCACTGTTTATCCGATGTAGGTGGCTATACATTTCAATAATATTTTTTGTATTTTAGATCTATCGGTCGTTACGACGCTTGCTAGGTATTCCACCAAGGCCCCAATTTTGAACAGGTTACATTTAACAGTTATAATCAGACCTATCAGGGATACCCATAATATGTTTTGTGAAGTGTTGGGACACGTTTTCTATATCAAGGTCACTCATGGGGTTCACATTATAAAAAGGCCATGTCTAAGCCATGTTAAACCACCCAAGGGGTGTTTTTTGGCTAGCTTTGTTATAAGTATCTAATTATAAATGGAATTGATTAAAATGGTTGGGTATACCCATTGGTTTTTTTTGAATTTCTTAAAGGGAATTTGAATAAATTTTGTTAAAAGGGATGGTATAACCATGTAAATTGTTTAATAATGAATTGTGATTAATGGGTGTGTATACCAATGTAATGTGGTAAATAAATAATGGTGATAAATGGGTGGGTATACCCATGTGACTTAATTTAATGTGAATTTAATGTATGAGTGGGTATACTAATGAAATGGAATTTAATATATCCGATTTTATGTGTGGGTATACTCATAGAATGGAATAAATTGATATGGATTATATGAGTGGGTAGACTCATATGTATTTGTTTTTATAAAAGGTTTGAAATGAATGAATATTTTTTTAAATGAAAAAGATGAATCTACATCGATCTGGAACACATTATTGGATGCCTTGGATTTGTACTCTCCATGGGTATTGATTCGGTGGGATGACTTGGGCTTCGATAACCACTAGATTTGTCTTGCTTGGACTCATGTATGACATGTTGGTACACATGATCATAGGAATCCAAGTAGTTCATCTACTGAATTTCTGTCGACATGATTGTGGGACTCAAAAATGATGTTTTTTTCTTTGACACCATGGATCCGGCCCACCGTGGTTTATACTTCCTTATATGATAAAGGAATGTGATTTTGATATGGAATTATTATATGAAAAGGTGGTGTAGACATGATATGTATGGACATATAGAGAGGTTGTATTACATGTTTATATTCATGTATCATCCTTGTTAGGAGCTAAACCTTGTTTCAAGGATCCTTGAGAGGTTATTTGGTATTAGTTATTTTCAATGGTTATATGACCTGGGAATTCACACTTATGTTACTACTTACTTCTAATTGTTTTCAATATTACTTTGTGATACTTCGAACTGTGTAGACTTTAGGGGTTTTGAGGAATGGGATGTTATCTCACACCCTAATTGAGACTCCCTTGGGGAACCTGAAAAGATTATATGGTTATGGTTTCAGAATGGGAAATTTCCATAACGTAGGTTTTTGATTCATACATAAGAGTATGGGAGTATAAGAATGAGCTGAGGCTCGTGATGTTGTTTGGAGATAGTATTTATGTACTTTTTGGAAATTTGATACATGTATTTTAATACTATTTTATGTATTTTTTTCTATTTTCTAGACACTTGTATCGTATGCATCATTATATGAATGATCCACTTCAATTTTTTGTAAATATTTTCTTATTTACTTTCCAGTGGTATGCTTATTTATTTTCTTATACTATTGAATGTGATTGAATTATTTTTTAATATACCATAGTAAGGAGGGCATAGTCTCCCCAATGAATCACCTAGTTCCTCATTTCCAGTCATAAACCTCTGGAATTTGGGGAGATTCCCTTGAGGTGTTATGGCCAACTGAGCACAAGGCACTGTTTTGCGGCATCTAAGTCCAAGACATTACATTTGACTTCTAATATGATTCTTCGGAGAATATAATCATAAAAAATTTAATTTGAGATATATATTGGTCTCACCCATCATCTTAAGATATATCAGGACCACCCATCATATTAAACAATTTCTAAGGATTATAAAATTATTGAAATACATAAAATCATGAATTTTCATTAGAAAACAAACAAAAAAATATTCCTTAAAATCATAAGAAAACATTTATGGATATTGAAATATCCATTTCAATTATAACTTAATTTTATTTAAAAATAATATTCCCTTACCGAAGGGAATGTATTTTTTTATTTGAATTAAACAGAGAAGATTATTCATGAATCAAAAAATAAAATAACATTTACAATTGAAGGAAATTTCATTGTCATGCTATATGTTGAAGTATAATATTCCTTTTTTCTATTATAAAGAATGTATAAATATTCCATATAAAATATGTAAAAATATAATTTTTGAAAAACATTCAAAGAATAAGAAAAGAAAAATAAAATTTCGATTATAATAATTTTATTTTCTATATAAATTCATAGAAATATTATTTTTAGGAATATGGAAATGGAAGAAACATATTTAGAAAATAAATCTTTCTATTCATTTAAAACAATGTTTTTAAACTAATGATTCCATTTACTTAAGTCTGAATCATCACATACATTCAATATTTTCGAGAATAGTAACCTTTTGTTAATTATTCACATGATTAATAAAAATTTTCATTTTTATTTTCACTTTCATTTAATTAAATACCATGTTAAATATAATTACATAACTAATTAAGTGAACCTCAGATGTATTGATGATATTCCTTTCATAGGTTCAGAATACATTCATTAGGTTGAAAATGGTCAAATTAGTCCTTATTTTATCATCTCTATAATAATAATCATGAGATTTTTAACATTTTATATATCATTTAATATTTTAAAACCAACTATGACTGATGTTTATGAAAATTTAATTATGTTAAAATCATTGAGACATTGTGCCCTTTGTACTCATGTGTAACATTCCCATTTTTAATGATCATTATAAAAATTGGTTAAGTATTATTTTTACTTTATAGAATAAAATTTAAATGATAAATACTATATTTTTTTATTTTAATTAACTTATATAGTTATTATAGGAGATGCAGTGATGATAAAAAATCATGTCGCTTCGTGGAGTTAGTTGTCCACACATACGCAAGATGTAGATTATCATTTTTTAATGAATGGAATTGTAGGTAAATAAAGGATATATTAATTTTCAATAATGTAATTTATTTCATAAATAATATATATATATATATATATTCATTTCATCATTATAAAAATTCACAAGAGGTGGTGATGGAAATCAAATTAAATCAGTTTGTGAGGTAGTAATCTAACACACACCCAAAAAATGGATCATTTCAAATTTTATGGAAGTGGAGAATGATATAAGTTATACAATCAACATAATAACATAAAATTATATGTAATATATTTATTTTATTGTATCACAGTGGTTGAAAAATATTTAAAGGTGGTATAATAAGAAAACAAATGAAAATTCCTAGTTACAAATCATAACAATTCTTTAGATAACCTCTTTAGGATTATACCTAAATCCATCATAGGATGACTTTTTTTATTAAAACAAGGAATGTAGGATGTGATTCCATATTCATTTCCATGTATTTGGGTATTTATTGGTCAAATACAATTTCATTTTAAGGGTGAATAATAGAGGAGTATGTTCCTTTTAACTTGTGAGGGATGGGGCACGCTAGGGATTTACTAAAATATTAAATTAATATTACTTAATTTCTTGGATAAAAATGTTTCAAATTGATATTATTCAAAATAATATGATTATTATTCTACAACATTTAATTAAATAAAAACATGACATGTTTAGGTGATGTATTCACCCATATCTTTTTTTAACTTGTGCAAACCCTTTCTAACGATTATCATGAGAACATTATTTTTTGGAATTTAGGGATCATGATAGATACATTAAAAGTACAATTGGAAAATAAATTTAACAATGTTTATATTTCCAAACATATCCCTATAACATGGATTATTATTGGATTTTTATTAATTTTAAATCATTACATAAAATATTATATTTTATAAACTATCATTTATGTCGTTTAAAAATTATATGTATTTTTCTAATATAATATCTGTCTAAATTATGTCAAATGGTTCCAAAATGACATGAATATAAAAATAATAATTATAATGTTTTAATATAACAACCCAATGTAAATTTTATAGGTATTGATATCATTTTAATCCTTATCATTTCATATAACCCCGTGGTTATACAATTTATCCTTAACCATGGTAATGATTTTTTCAATATTAATGGGTTATAATTTAACATATAAGGTAAAAACAATTCATAAATTCCCAATGGATGAAATTTTATACCATTGGAAATATAATATTTTTTATATTTTTATTAATTTTAAATAATTTAATAAAATATTATTTAACATAAAATATCATTATTTTCATTTTGACACTATTCATTTAATTTGACTTCATAAAATATCTTGATAAGGAATGAATTGAAATTTAATCAATTAGAACCCCCTAATATGTCATTTTTGTCCACAAAAATAATAAAAAATAATTATTATTTTTAACTTATTTTAATATTAATAGTTTGAATATCATTTATTTTATTTTTTTATTAATTGAATAAATACACTGTCAGAGTTCCATAAACATTTAATTTATATTTTAATTCACTAAAAATTATATTTTCATTACCCTGAAAAACAAATTATCATGAAAATAACCATTTATGAACAAGTATACCATTTTTTCAACCCATTTAAAAAACATAAAGATAATAAAACAAATAGAATGATATTTTATACATATCGTTACATAAAATACTATAAAGGAAAAATTCGTGACAAAATGGAAACAAAAGTCATATATTAAAATTTTGGATGATTATGGAAGAAATATTCTCCTCACATAGAATTACAGAAAGTGTTAGGTTTACTTTTTAGTCCTTATCAAATTATTTTTATCCTTAATTAGCCAATTTTAAATTTACCATGGTAACAAAAGTAACTATGATTTCTATTTGTATTGAATAAAAATAAAATGAACCTATTTAAAAATCTAAAAATATTGATTCAAAATATATAATCCATTTTTGTATATTAAATTGAAATATGTTTCAAAATTTAATTTAAAATCAAAATTTTTAAATTCTAGGAAAAACAACTGTTCAGACAGATGCCTTTTTATGTATAAAATTGTATTTATATGAGATTCAAGAATAAAATTCATTATAAAGAATATAATTGGATTATGTTAAAAAAATGGACATATTAAATTTTAAGAATAAACCAAAATATAATTATATTTTCTAAATACGTTAAATTAAAATTATGAATTAATAAAAATTTGTAATTCTCACTATTCATTGAAAAATCAAACTTTTCAGAAACGTTTTAACAAAAAATCCTACGATAATTTTAAAATGTTGATTTTAAGTATATATATATATATATATATATTACTAAATTAATTATCTAAAATCCCCAATAATTCTTATAATATTCTCTCAGAAAAAAGTTAAGGAAAATCATTTTTGAAGAAAACATATTTCTGAATCATAAAATGGATTTAGTAAAAATAGATTGATTTTTTACTAAATATTTTTATATAAAATTGTATTTAGTATGATATATATGTATATATATTAAAATGAATATAATCCTACTAATACATTCCAAATTAAAAGCTAAGTGATAACTGTATATTTTAAAAAAATGTTTCATTTAAGCTCGGTGTTGTGTATCTTTTACACAATTAAACATATAAATTTATTTAAAATATTAGGATATTATAGTCATGGTAATATTATGATTCTATTTTTTATGTTGATTTATACTTATACTTTGTAATTTCATTGATATTATTCAAAATAAATTTCATGATGGAAAATACAACTAACATTCAAGTAATTTTAATATTATTATTCATGAATTGAAAAATATTAATGATAAACGTGAGATAAAATGTAATTAATATTTTTTAAGTTTAACTATGTAAAAAAATATTATCGATTATTTTTCCATTAATTATAAGCATCTATATAACTGTTTAGTTCCATCACATTTTTTGATGATATAATCTATGTATATACCAAGGCACTTCTTGAGCATATAGTTTTATTGAAAAATGAAATTTTACAATTACGACTACATCAAAGAGATTTGGATCAATAAACTGAATGACATCAAAATGAAATATAGAAGAAATATAAATGTAATAAATTATTAAAATATTAAAATAGAAACAAGTAAAAATAATTATAATACTAATATTAATAAAAAAATTTAAATAAAAACATAATTAATTTAACATGATTATATAAGATGTTAACCGATATTTGAATTATATTTGGACTCACGATTTGGGATACCTTAAAAATAATCATTCATTTAATGTATTTTAATTTTATTTCATACACTTGTTTTCAGTTATTTTGAACATGGTTTCTAAAGGTAGGCTATTACTGGGACTTTTCTAGTGACATCATAAATAAATGTTCAATGACAGGATGGGAGGATGGGATCACCAAAACCTATTGATGGGAATTATTTCCTAATCAAAGAATATATTGTATATTTAAGAAATATCTGTGAATTCTTCCCAAATAAAAACATTGTAGTGCTTATCCGAGTTCCAATGATATATTCCAGAAAATATGTATGAGAAAAAACATTGTATGCTTTATAAATTAAAATTATTTCTAATATTAATTCAATATTCCTTGGTTTAAAGGTGAATTTTTGGGATCTTGGTATTTTATTTCCATTTAATAAGTAATTTATTGGTTTCGAGTTGGAATTTATCCGTAAAGAGGCATCCGAGGTATCCTATGAAAACATAAACCAGAACCCAGATAGTTCGAAAGAATGGGTAAAGTGGTAATGAAATTTTTTTCCGAACTAAAGAATTTAACTAAATATCTTAATATGAATCGGAACCATATCCCACATAGTTTTGTTAAATGGCAAGGGGCATACACCTCATTATAATTATAAAAATGGAAGCACCTTAACCATGATAGTGGGACAATCATCATATATCTCTATGCCCTTGTAAGACAAGATCAATGTCAAAGTCAGATTTAATAGATGATACCCCACATTGCATGAGATCATAAAATTATATTTTAAAGGAGGAATTATTCATGAGATTCCATAAGATACTAGATATAATAATTTTGTTATATGAGGGTGTGATTTGGGGATTAAAACTAGGGGGATTAATATGTTTCTGCAACCATGAGGAGTATCTTGACTCATGGATAATTAAAGGTTTGGTTGGGGACTATAGTTAAAAGGATGCCCATTTTTCTAAAACCATGATGTGTATCTAAACTCCTGGATAATTTATGGATGGTTGGGGCTTACACTAATAATTATTCCCATTTTTCTAGAACCATGTAGAGTATATTTACTCCTTAGTAATTAATTGTTTTGTTAGGGCTTATACCTAGGAGGATTCCAGTGTTTCTTATACTCTAAGGATTATCTCGAATCATGGATAATAAATGGGTTGGTTGGGTTTTATAATTAGGTGGATTCCCATATTCATTTAACCCTCAATAGTATCTTGAATAAAGGGTAATTGAAGGTTGGGTTGGTATTTTACATAGGATGATTCCCATGTTTTTGTAACCATGAAAAGTATCTTGAGTGAGGGATAATTGATGGTTTTTTTGGGGATTAAACCTAAGAGGATGACCATGTTTCTAGGGCCCTGAAGAGTATCCCAACTCATTGTTTTTAAAATTTTAGTTGGGTAATACATCAAGGGGGATTACCAATTTTCTTTATCCATGAGGAGTCTCTCATATAATTGGTAATCGAAGGTTTGGTTATTGCATACCCCTTGGAACATTCCCAGGTTTTTGTGCCTTCCCATCAATTGGTAATATGATAAGGAAAGAGGATGATTAGTTTTGAGGAATATAGTTATTAGGTGGCCTAAACATAGTGGAATATTTCAAAACAAATTGTATATCGAATGATTCTAATTTATGTTATGATACTTGGAATAATTGGAGCGTATCCATACTAAGAGGGACAATGAATATGTTTAACCATTATGGGGGATAGTAAGGTAACATAACCCTAATGAGCTGGTTATAGGGTATTCCTATCTCTAATGAGGAACATAAATATGATTTTAATTACATTTGAAGTTCTATTGGGTGAATGTATTCCTATGTGTAGTCACTAGGGAAATGTGACCCCCAAGCAGTTTGTCTTGGGTGAAGGTTTATCCAAGAGGGGGTGACTTGGTTGAAGGGTCACCCAAGTGGAGTGAATTGGTTTCACTCAGAAAAATTTATTCTTTGTTAAATTTATGGAACTTTTATTCATTCTTAAATAACATGGTGGTGTTGGGATATTTCTCACCAGTGAGTGGAATATAAGAATTATGAGGATCTCATATTAGAGATTTTGAATGTCACTAAGCGAAGAATATTAAATAATTGAAATTTGGGTTACTACAATGACAACATTAATTAAGGACATTTAGTTTCCAAATGGAGTACTCTCTACTCGAGTTACATATATCGTAATTGAGGATTCGTCCACATTATAGGATAAAAAAATGGAGTTTAATGAATATTAATTTGTGAAGGGATCTAAAATATGATATATAGATGTCATTAACAAATCCCATAATAACTATAATTAAGCCACATAAATTTTATATAAAGGGGATTTATGTTTTTCAAACTATTATATTGAGGGATAAATTTTTTAATATAGTATCATTGATAAATAACTCCATGATAAAACATCCTACATATATCTATCTCTTTTATAGGAGATGGGATATCACAAATTTTCCTATGGATTCATTGGTATAGACCCATGATTTAATTGGGTTGTTGATGGATATTAATCTGATGCCAAAATTCCAGGCCACATGGGGTAGGACACTCTATGATATTTAAGTCAATGAAACATACACCTTCTATAATCCAGTTTTTAGTCATAAAATTGACGAATTATTATCTGCATACATGTATTGATTAGAAATCATGTGCATTAATTTTTTCTTAGGCCGGTTTAACTAGAGAGCAAAAATTGTTTATTACTAGGGTACTGCGTTGGTCCCAAAATGAATTGTATCATATTATTTTCCTCCCAAAATTTCATTAGAATATTAAGGATGATTCAATGAGGGAAACCACTTGGATTTTACTCAGGCAACCATTTTTCTGTTTTTAAACAAATAAGTTTTGTGCATTTTCATTTTCATTCCAAATGCACAAATATTTCCTAATATTTATATAGTTCACTAATAAAGATAGAGGAATGTAATTTTTTTATAGGATCCATTTTTTGATTTTTCTAAATGGTGAGTGTTATGAAACTTTCTATTTGCAGTTTAAGGTCTTACATGAGAGATCATTATAGTTGGTGTTTATAGTCGAAATTATTTTTCCAAAACTAAGGAGGTTTGTATAGTCAAATAGAAATAATAAACCCGAATTGATGTGAATGTCAAATTTCATTATTACAGGAATATTTGAGTAGAGGTACATATATTTAAATTTATAATTCTTGTACTATAAATATATGATATTTTATGTTGAATATAATTTTCCATATATTTTTCTAGTTTAAAGTTTCAAAGATTTTAACAAATGATGGGGTAGGTATTCTATATAGAAAGGTGTAGGAAAAACTTTATGTGAATAAATAACTATGTTCTAGTATAAATGATTCCATGGGTATGTAAACTTAGTTTAATTTCATAATTACCAGACCAGAGGAGGAATTCAATTTTTATTTATGAATATTGGACCCACTATCTACAATGATTTTCAAAATAAGGAATCTCAATGTGAGGCTTTTGGGTCTCTATAGGATAGGTATTACCAAATAGTAATGGGAAAATAATTTATGGTCTTATAATTCATTTGAAAGTGAGAAAATTTGATAACTTTGTAACTTTGAGGGTACCTAAATCTTATTGAATAGTTGAGTTATAGATTGTCCAAATAATAACCCTTTATGATCTGAGTCAATTTGAAATGGGGACCAGAGGGAGTATAATAATCATTAGTAATTGAAGAAAACTTAGTAGAAGTTTAGTCGATGGATATCACACGGGGTTCATGTAGATAATTCTTAAAGGAACAATATTTTACCTTGGGTTTACTTTATAATATATGTTCCAAATTGTTTTATTCATATAAAAATAAAAATTATTCCTTTCAGGTCAATAAATCCCTACCAAAAAATTCTTTATAGGGGAGAAAAATAAGAGGATTAATCAACTAATGGTTCATTGATTCCATTATGAGAGTCTAGGTCAAGAATTTATTTGGTGTTATATATGATATTATAGATATGTAGTTAGTTCATGGAGAATATAAATATTCAAGAAGGTTTCGAGCACCTTAAAGATTAATCACTCGTATAATGCATAAATTTTTAGGGAAAATTATCAAATCCTTTTATTAAAGGTTTCACAATCACATAATTTGGTGGTATACTCTCAAATAAGAGTTAATATTATCAATAATTACAAGGTACATATGGAATATATTATGTTCTCTTATGAAGGGAATGGAAAATATTACAAAAAAAATTCCTAGATCTTGGTCTAAGCGATCATAGTCATGATTATTATAGGTTCATGTAGTAAAACCTAAGATATTTGTGACTTATTATTCTCTTTTTTATGACCTAAATATTTACTAAACCATTCAAGGTAATTTCATCCCATAAGAAGACCTAAAATCTTATCAGGATTTCATTTATAGGTTTCCAACCTAATAAGACATTATGTGTTTTTTGATTAATTTTTTCAAGTGATACAATTTGAACCATGAATGGAAAATTATTTTGGTCGAACATCTTCAAAAATACATTACTAGAGTTTAAGGTCCAAGAACATGGACCAAAAGGGTAGTACATCTTATATAGAAAGGTAATGGGGGACCTACTATGAATAGTGATCCCAGTGCTATTATATATTATCATATGGGGTGAAACGCATAGTATTACATCATATTTCATGGAAAAAATGATCTTAGCTAATTCTATTTGTGTTATCAAGGGTTCTATATAGGACCAATCTCTCATGTTAGGAAGAAATAGGCCACACGGAATGGGCCACATTGAATAGTTTAAATTTATGATGGATGGGCTTATAACTCACAGTTTAATGTAATGTGGTAATGATGGTGGCCATGTGGTTTAACATTATATAGTAAAGACAAGGGTTCTATACAGTTTATATTCAAAACACTAGGACTAGAATAAGGTATTTTAATGCCAGGAAGACTTGAATATGTCACCTATAAATGAATAAATGGAATATCAATGTTTTTAGAAACAATTACTATCCATTTCCCTGAAGATCACATGCATAATGATCAGTCTGAGAAACAAGATAAAACCTTGAAAATAATAAGAATCACATGAGTGTTCATGGTAGTGAACATGTGGGGGAATTTTCATTTCATGTCAATAATGAATCATTATATTATTTTGGATATCATGGAGGTATATGGATTAAATGTTATGAAAACCCATGAATAATGGGGAAATTATGGTTATAGTTTGAGCCAACCATGAAATTTCTATTGACTGGTATAAACATAACTGTCAAATCCATTGGAAATGAAAAGGGATCCCTTTATAGATTGATCTATTACATAAAAGAGGGGAATTTGTATATTTATCCCGGTATGGGATTGATATATATTGAATCTATATATCTAGTACCCAATATAGAAGACCCAATATTCCTTATAAATGGTGTGTTCTATCATACTGTTGTTTTACAGATAGGGATCATATAATAGGTACCTTTACAAGGATATCTCTCTCATGTAGGTAATGGGTCACATAGAATTAACCATGTTTCATGCATTTTAATGTCATAATATAAGGACTAATATATTATAAAATTTAAGTTCTTGTTCGGAGGATTTTTTTGGCATTTTAATTTCATTTAGTTAGAATAAATATCATATAGATCAATCTCATGTTACTGGGACATATAATGGATTCATTTTGTGGTCACATTGATTTGACCAATGGTATTTCCTTTTATGGTCATGAATCTTGGACAATTACAAGAACTATATGTTTTGTGTCACACAACATATACCAATAGGTGTTACAATTTATCGTCATATAGTTTGTAGCATAGGGATTTGGTACTATTCCCCACGTAAAAAAAACCTGACATGACTGGAGGAACCTAGGTGTATCTAATTTCATCATAAGAAGCCTCACCCATGTGGGATATATTCATGACTAAACCCAATATAGGAGGCCTAAGAGTCACTATGTATTATGTGAAAGGAAATTAATTCACTACTAATTGTAATATATGACTCACTAGAATACTAAAATGTTTGTAAAGGTTGACACGATCATTATTCTGGAATTAATTTAAGTATTTTCTACTAATTTTAGATGATTAACAAACACTTTTTCCAAGAATTTATGTATTTATTTGAAATAAATGGAATATAATATGAAAAAGTGATTTTTGTTAAAATTAATATAAATTTTTAATTGGTAAACATTAATTTAATTTAGTTTATTTATGACATGTTTATTATGTGTGTTCAATTATATGTTGTTAAAACATTTTTCAAGACATGATCTAGACCTAAACTAAAATCCCACCATCCATATAGCCATCCCCTATAAGGGGTTAGCTGACTAATAAGGGTATGAAGAGAGCATGCTCTTGGTGATAGATCATATCATGTATAGTCTAAGGCTACATGGGGGAATCATGCCCATGCAGCATGTGGGCCATTGGTGTACCACTTGCAGTGGATGAGTATAGGCTTGCCAGGCTACAAAATCCACATGTTCCATGTTCATGTGTGCAAGTGAATCTGATTATACACCAGAGTTTAAGGTTATAAGCCAAGTACCAAACATGATTTCTCATTAACACTCTAAGTCTCCAATATATACTTTGATGTGGGATAAGTGTTCCATGTTACTGCTCATTTTTATTCAATTCATTTTGTCCAACAAATTTATCTTAAACCCCTCCCCATACTCATGCTTCAACAACCCTCCATCATCTCTACTGCCCAACATTGACCTTTTTCTTCCTTTACTCACCAGGAGAAACTATTTTATTGGCTAAGAGAGATAAATATCAATTCTGTTGGCCACTACGATGGGTAGCCACCACACATGGTCACATATGGAGGCGAGGATTATCACCATGAGATCCCATTAAAGGATCAAAATACATGAAATCCAAATATATTTACCGTTGGAAACTATGAAGTCCAATTAGTTGAGGCAATTATATTTCCTCAATCGATCCAAATGCAACAATCCCTATCCCTTTTACACCATGAAAAAAGGTACATAACTTTTTTCCATATGTGAAAGGACATGATATTGGGGAACCAAATACAAGGAAGATCTACCATTTTTAGTTGTATATGTTACTTACCTTTGGGAAAATTGTAGATGTGATAAAACTTTGGTGAAATGGTAAATTTGTTCTATCATCATTGAAACAGTGGATCTGAAGGTCACTACTACTGCCTGCTGCCACTCAAAACTATCAGCCACACACTGTTATCACCAGAATCTCTTTGTTTGACAAACTAGAAACCTTAATCTCATTCTATATATTCATGCTGAAACTAAGGATCACCACTGATAATATCTAGAAATATATAAGATCACCATGATTTTCCTTTCAAAGATAACCATCATGCCTTCTTGCTACTAGGGGTCCCTTAGGCCACTATGAAGGTTGTGGGAGATTTATGAAGGCTAATGCTCCACTTTCCCCATGCCTCACCACTAAAGAACAATCTATAAAGATTGAATTATACACTTCCATGATCATGCACCACTTCTATATTAAACAAAGCACAAATCCATGTATGAAGGATTGATAAATATATGGGGTGACGTTGCCATAGTTGATCTTTCCAAGTATTCTCCATGATGGTTGTGTGTTGACGATACCATACATGACCCTTGCTCAATAATGGAACCCACACAAATAACATAAATATGATTCCAGGAAACACCATGAATGGATAAATCACTAGATGATCATTGGATATTCCATGTAGGAGAAAATTTACATAGATAACTCCACTATTTATATATATTAAAGAGAAAAACGATGGTGGGATGACAAAATAAATGTTTGATGTTGGTTGCTTCCAATAATATATGGGATCTACCATTCAGTCAGTGTTAGACATTATCTACTATATTTCTAGTGGTAGATGTGGTATACCATTGAATAAAACGTAGATATGGAGGGATCACATCATCAAATGAACCAATGTAGAGAAGACTAAGGCAATCACCTATTTGCAACATGGAAAATTGAAGCAATAGTACATTTCCAATGGTAGATGATGTTACCACCATAGTGGAATTACATATTAGTGCTGGAATTTGGAAAAAACAAAGAATTTAATAGATTCGACAAATAATATATTAAAAAAGATATATTCAATTCTTTTATATGATTTAAAAATTTATTAATGAGGGAGATAGAGTGGTTTCCCTCTATAAATACATGGATTTTGTGCCATTAGAGAATGATCAATGGATTGATATGGGTCTACTTATAGATATTCTATTTGTCTACTTTTTATTTTCTTTTTCAAATTTTGTTTATTTTATTTAAATCATTATGTTTCTCTTAATTAAAGTGTTTCATCCTTATATTTCATCCAATATTTAATTCTCTCAATTTTAATTATTTATTTCTATTATTCTATTCTTTTCATTTCAACCATCACAACCTCTTGCACTGAATAATTACAGAATAAACCGATGTTCTTCCTCAGGGGTGGATTGGGTGTTCCTGAATTCATTTATTCAATTCATATAATTTTGTTTCATTTTTTTGGTAAGAAATATTAATGGGTATAAGTTTAGTTATTTTCCACGAAAACATGAATCTCAAAATAAATTCTATTTATTATTTTACATCATTTCACTTCCATCCTTTCAATATAATATCTTCACATGATAGTGTTCATACATTTAAGGGATGATATAGAATACGAATGATCGGAGTCCTATAATTTTTCACACTCTTGATTGAGGTGTTCTAAAAAACCTTGATTTTAGGAGGAGGTGGAATATAGTTAATAAGGTATTCAAAGTTTCACAATAAAAAAATAAAGGAATAGTAATACACTAATGATATTTCATAATTAGGTTAATAAACTAAATTTAATAAATAAACATGAATAATGTAAGGATCTAAAATCAAAACACTAAATTTCCTTCCACATTCTTCATTCCTTATTGGAATGCGTGTTAATCGGGATTGGAATAATTTTATACATTATAAATAACACATAGATCTCATAAAATAATATAAACAATAAAAAATTAGTTCTTAAGTGAATTTGAATAGATGGGTAGATAATTGTGATGCTCCTCTAGTGAGACAACCCTTTTCACCCTCTATACTGCACTTGGATACATTTAGAAATTCTATTTTTCCACACCTGATGATATGTGTGTGTCAAAACTAGAACTATTTTTTGGGGTGATATTCGTTAGTATTCTTGATCATTTCTTTTTCATAGATAATATTGTTCTTATTTATTTTATTATAAAATAGATAAAGAAATTTCATTCTCAATGATGTTTTCAAATGACTATTTTACAATTCATGGAATAATTACTCAAGGGTGAATGACTATGTGAATTTTCACCACAATTTTATGAATTCCCTACATACAAATCTCAATGAACTTAATAACATGGTGAAGAATATATTGAATTATAATGAAATATGAATTTCATTTCTAGATATTATAGAGATTCTCAATCATATTAAGGATGAAATTTAGTGAATAAAGGTTGTGGATGAAGTACCAATAAGGATTACCAATTTTTTATAAGTTATGCATGATTCTGAGGTAAAACATGAGGAATATAAAAAACATAAATTTTTGGGTATCGAGATCCAAGATGACCATGATAATCTCTAGCGCATGTATGAAATCAAAGAATTTCCTACTCAGATACATGTGTGAGATCTACCTGATCTAGAAATTTTTAGGAATGAATATGAGGTATATCATGATCTCCATATTCTTTTCAATGTATAAGAAACAAAACCACTCAACATGTATCTATTTAAAAAAAATGAGAAGGAAAATCAAGTGGTAGAATTTGAAGAATGTACAGGGTAACCCTACTACCTACCTCTATCTAGTGAGACTCACGTTCAGGTGGTTCTTACCAATGATAAAGTGATTAAACTAGAACAAACTCTTGGTGTTGATACTTTCTTGAACTCTTTCTTTCATGATTTTATTGAATCACATTTTATTATTACTCTTATATTACCTTAATTTTTATATTTCTTCAATCATTATTCTTCCTTAGAGGAAAATGAAGAAACATCACATGTCATATTGAGGACACATGGATCTCCCTAATTTGTATGAACTTTTATTTGAGAATCCCATGAAGAAGTCCATGTAGCTGAGCTTAATGAAATTAGGATAAGGTTTTCTCATTATTAAATTAACAATATTTCTATTTATTCAAATTTTATTTTTTTCAAGTGAAATTACATGCTTAATTTCTTATGTATAACTCAATCCCTACAACCCAAATTGAGTAAACATTGGACTACAAAGATATAATTTCACAAGTAGAAACCAAGGAAGAAGATGATCCATACTTCATCCTAACCCTTATGGGAAAGATATACATAATTATAATGGGGGTGGATTTGCTTTACATTATACATGGATCATTCCTCACAAATAAGGAAGAAGTGAAAGCTGGGAAAATATGAATGAGGTGGTTTGAATCTATAAATATCTACCCACTGTCAGATTATGGATAACTACTGGTACCTCAATTATATAGGTAGTAAAAATATAGTTCCCACTTGGTAGTAATACTATGATTTATATTTTTACATGGTTTTAGGGATTTAAATTTATTTATTTAGATTAGTTTATCATGCATCCCTGACTCCATCTATCATTTAAATAGTTAAATACATGATCATTCTACTTAATTGAATAGTTTTCATTATTAGGTCCATGTAGGAACAAGTAATTTTCAAAATGACTTGGATGAAAAAGTAAAAGGCTTCATAGGATATTTGGATCATTCCTCCATTAACTATTTTGATGCTCTCTATATTTTTTCTGAAACATGTTTTGAGGGTTAAAATGAAAATTTCATGCCCACATTTAAAGGTATACTTTACTTGAATTGTCATGGATACAATAGTTTCTTTGGAAACCAATGATTCAATGTTTTATATTTCATTTTCAATGATATTTAATGTATAAAATGGATAATTTAATTATTATAGTGAATCATTGATATTATTATGAGAGCTAATGAATTGAGGGAATAATTTGACTCATTTAAATGAAATTTCAAAATAGTTTTTTATTATTTCAATTTCTAATATTCAGGTGAATTTATTTTTATTATTATTAATTCCAAGTGAGATTCTCTAAAAATATATTTTCCATTCCTTAGAGTATTTATATAGGAAATAATTCCTATGTTATCTTAAGAATATTTCTTAAGTGATCTAGTTACATGTCACATAATACAACTCGAATATGAACGTTTCCAAGATTTGACTATGAAAAAATCACATTTAAAAAGAGTGAGGAATATTTTGAGATTTACTTATCTACCCTTTATAAAAATACATGTTTAATCCATAGAGATCATGAATTACCTTGTTAATAATAATCCGTGTTTCAATCCATTTATACCCATTCCTACCCTACTCTTAGTATTTTCATGATATTTTGAAGTTGAATTATGGGTCTTAGGTAAGTCAAGTAAATATGTTGAAATGAATTGAAAGGAAAACGTTTTTTGGTTTTATTATAGGAATTTGGAAATGATTATTAATTCATTCATTATGATGTATTATTTTCCCTTATTGTGTGTAAATGAAAAAATATGAATGATTTTTTACTTGGAGGAATAAAAAATTACCATTACTCGACTAATCATTATTATAATATCTAGTTAGGTGGTGGATTTTAGGTTTATTCTAATCATGAGTTTCAAAATATTAAAATTAACATTAAATTTAAAATTAAAATTAAAATTAACATCTAAAATGAAAAAAATATTGTATAAAAATAGTAAAAAATAAGTAGGTTTTACATCATTTGTTAGGATTTTATTTTTCATGACCTTACATAGAGCTTGGGAAATGGGACTTGAATCAATTTTAAGCGGAGTAAATCCACGATATTTTACCATATATATTATTCATTATAGTTTTTATATTATCCTCATCCTTGAGACATAATTTTTAAAACATTAATCCGAACAAACCTTAAGCCTCGTAATCATTAGAACCATGATATAAATTTCACTCGTGATTTTATGTGACTTTTATCTTTACAATGTATATAATGTAGTAACTTTATGGGCCTATAGAAAATTATCATGTTCTCATTATATGAGCATAAATCTACATTAATTTTATCATGAGGAAAGAGATAACATACCCAAATGTGAGGTAAACCCTAATCTGGAATTTTTAATAATAATGAATCGAGGGACACAGATGAATGAAATAAGTAGTTCCATTAATTTAAAAATGTAAAAAATATAATTCATGGATTAAATATTTCTTTGAATATTGATAAATTAAATTGATATTTAATTTGGATTTATGAATGCTTTATTTAACGTTGATAATTGTTTTATTTATTTCTAGGAAATTTTAATATTAGTATCAATGTTACCTTATGAATTCATTGTTTAATGATTTAATGATTGTTCACAAGAAAGGTTTATGTATGTAAATATTTGACACACTCATTTTTCATGCATTATTTTATGTTCTTTATAATGATTATAGATAATAAATAGTCGTATTTCGAAAGTAATTAATTATTTATTATAAATAAAAAAATTAAATTGTAAATGTGATTTGCGTTAAAATGAATATAAATTTTAGAATTCAAATACATTAATTTAATTGAATATTTTTGTGAGAAGTTGATTATGTGTGTTCAATATTATATGGGTAAAAAAGTATGCCATCAATGGGCTAGACCTCAGCCAATAGCCCACAAACTAGTTATCCATATCCTTTAATTGGAAATACAGCTTATCAGGCTGAGGGAGAGCCTACTCATGGTGGTATAACATATAAGTAGGGTGTGAGGATACATGGGGAAATCATGCATGTTCAGCATGTGAGCCCATGTAATACCTCATACATAGGTTATTCCTAAGACTTCTCAAGCTGTACAGTACACGAAACCCATGTATGTGTGTGAATGTGAATTTCAGATCCCACCCTGATGCAATATTCTGAGCTATGTACCCAATTGGATTCCTTACAACAATTCAAAGACTTCACACTCACATTTTAAGTGTGATTTTTCCAATTACTATTTTTTTTCAAATGGAATTGTATAACCTATTTTTCACATGTCCCACCTTGTACATGAGCCTCCATGACCAACCAATTTATCTTCCACCCAATTGTATCCCACCGCAACCTATAATCCCCGAAAAACACTATTTATGAAGATAAAAAAGATTTAAATCAATGTTGTTGGCCACTATGAAGGCCTAAAACCAATAGTGATCATGTTTGGAGATGATGACGACCACAATGACCTATTTTTTAGGATATTATTCTAGGGAATCCAAAGAGAGATCCTTATATCCACTGGGAATGGTTGATGGTTTAAGGATGTTCTATTTTACCAATCGATACAAATGTAAATTCCAACATCACATTTACACCATGCATAAAGGAACATAAATTTCATCCATTGTAGAAAGGACATGATACTGAAGGGCCAATGGTAGATGTTATCTAACATTAGGCTATCTATATATGTGATATACCATTGGTGCAATGGTGGATATTATATAACATCATTAAAACAATATATTTGGAGATCAACATTGGAACCTTCTACTTCTGGACACTATCAGATGCCCTCATTTATCGACAAAACCTCCATGGTCGACTACTTGGAAACCTTAAGATCATTTCATCTCTTCATATCGAATCCTAAGAGAAGTAATGATAATCAATATAAATCCACATGATAACCAAAAATATTATTTTTAAGATAAATTATGCCCTATATTACTACTGTAGGTGCCTTTGCTTACTGTGTAGGCTGATGGTATTGATGAAGGCTAATGCACCTATGACACCATGACTCACCACTGTATCCCCATCTGTGAAGCCTGTAATAAAAAATTCCATGATCAATATCTTATTTCAAATTTAACTAAGCCCAAATCCTTATATATGGGATGTATGAAAGAATATTTACACAATTTATACTATATCTCTTTCCATGGTGTCACTACCATTGTTATGTCTTCACAATGACCTTAACGAACCATGATCTATCATGGAATTCACCAAAATCCGTGCTTAATGGTTACATAAAACAATATTCATGGAAGAATCCTTGACTGAATGTTTGATCATCCAAGGATGTGGCCGAGTATCTAGATACCCAAAGCTTGACGTATATGGACATTACATTACTTTTGCGGAATACTTAGTACATTACAAAAACACACACACAAGGACCGTAATAGTTTAGTGTCTTTGGAAACTCGGAATACAATCTTATAATCGTGGTGAAAGATCTTCAACATCTCCCATAAAGATCTTCCCTTTTTGTTTCTTACCTAAAACCTTTCTTTATATCCTGGGGAAAAGAAAACATATAAGGGTGAGCTCAAATGATCAGTAAGGGTAAACAAAAGAAATATCAATCACATCATATTCATAAGAACATAACATTTTGGAAATCTTAACCTGCAAAACAGATCATAATATCATAACATGGGATAAATCATAGTAGTGAAAGGTAATCCCAATAATCATAACATAAAACATGAAACTTTTTGGCATACACACATAATCATAGTGAATCATTTCTTATTAGTCAAGACTCATTTCCAAGACTATCTCAGTGGATAAAGTCCATTTCTGAACCGAGTTCACTCCTCTTTTCAATCCTATTTTACTGAACTGGTTTAACCTGTCGTTCCAGCCATGTCTATCTCATGAGATATAAAATCTTTACCCAATGCATTGGAGGGAGATATAGGTCCCACTCATCTCATAATGATACCATTCTTATGTGTGCCACAAAATCATAAACCATACATCATAGCATAACCCATGTAATAAAAATGGGAATCTTAAACATCGTGACATCATAAAACAATTCCTATAAGGTAAAGGAATTAATCAAAATATTTCCATCACAACATAATCAAATCCATGTAATAATAGAGATAGAAACATAACCCTTTATTATCTTAGATGGAAAATAATTTTGATAAAACACCTGAACTCCAATCTTGAGGAAAATATCCTTTCTACTTTAAAAACCTTTTTCCTTTCTTAACATGTCGTGCAATTTTAAACTAAAAGAAGTTTATTAAAAAAAACTTGAAAACTTGTAAAGGAAGCTTCTTGGAAATAATGTTTTAAAAATAAATTCATGCCGTATAAGTTAAAAAAACATTCTTCTCGTAGTTTTGTCGGAAAAGTCAAAAAGTACCTCGTATGAAAAATGAGAAAAGATTCCTTTCATATCTTTTACTAAAAAATCACCAAAGGGTAAATTTGGATTTAAACAATTTTAGGTGGATGGAAATAATATCACATATTGAGGAAACATGGATGCGGATGATAAAATACACCCCAGTAAATACCAAAGTATAAACAATCTCAGATAAAAATGAGATTGTGATATTTTCCCTTACCTTAGGTCCGATTTGCTTCGTAAGTGTCCAAAACTCCTGTATAATGATTTAAATAATGTTATCGACTTATTCCAGAATCATACTCATTGTTATGATATCATATATGGTTCACTTATGACTTTATATTACCTGTTCTTTTGTAAATTCCATGTTAAAGAGAGTTTTGGGTAAAATCGTTTTATTTGTCGTTCGTGTGTTGACTTGTAATTATACATATGATTACATAGATCATTATTACTTAATTCCAGAATATAAAACATGATTTATATATATATTCAGAATATACATATATATAATAGATCAGTAAATGGAATGAAATACACCGTTCATGGAGACGGTAGGCCGTACGTATGCATGAACGATGTTTTCTTTTCCTTATTGAGTTGAATGGAAATAAGTAGATGACATACATAAATATACACATAAATCCAGTATCATTATTATGTCATATATTTCATGATTACTTATTATATATACTTTATAATCATTCATTAATGGTTAACGTGGAGAATGAATCTCATCGCGTCGTGGAGACAGTAGTCCGTACGTACACACGAGTGATGATATCATTCTCATGATCTTGGAATTGTATTGGAGTGTATGAATAATATTTAAGAATTAATACCACTTTATAATAATCATTTATAGTTTTTTATTTTCACCATTATACCCATCCATGTAAGGTGGTGGTGGAAAATAGATTACACCACGGCGTGGAGATGGTATTCCGTACGTACGCATGCGCGGTGATTTTGTTTTCTGTAGGACGGATAGATGATGAATTAGGGTTGTTTAATACTTATAATAACATATCATTATATTAGTGATACTGATGTTATTACTTCAAAATGAAACAACCTAAGAAGAATAAGTGGAAGAAGAAATAAAGTTGAAAGAATCGGTAACGGATATTATCTCATCTTTGAAGCGCCTCTTTGAGATATCCTTTTAGGGCACTAAAATTGGTCTTTGAGGAAGACCAAAACCTCTAGGATGTAGATATGGAAGTGTAGAAGGAAATTTGGCATGAGTTGGCCGAGCTTGAAGGCTCAAAGTGGTGTGAGGAAGAGAGGGAGGAGGTGCCCTTTTATAAGGGAGGAGAGGGACACCTTTGGAATAACTAAAATTATTATTTTATTTTAAAGTCAAATTCGGTTTTTAATAGTTTAAAATTGATATATTTCGAAGCTAAGGTGGAGAATGGGTCGAAATACTCTCATCCAATAGAATTTAGACAAGTTTAGGTTCCTATTTTAACCTTATCATTTAGATTTAACATTAACTTAAATAATTTTACTTTTACCGTGTCTTCTTGTGTTCTTATACTATAAGGTTAATAAACTTACTATAATCAGGAAAACGAACCCCAAGATGTTTATTATTAACATATATAACCTTATATACGTCCTTTTGATGAACCTTATATTTTTATGAATAAAATAACAATTAATAATATAATATTTTTTTTAAAAACTATTTTATGTAAATTTTGACACTATTTAGTAATTGATTTTTGTGAAAATCATAACAGAATTATTAGTTCGAAAAACATTAATTAAATCAATACTAACATGTAATATTAACCTATAAAATTATTTTAATTCATAAAAAGTCTGAAATTATATTTATTTGGGTATTTATAACATCAATTATGTCAATATTTTATTAATAATATAATTACTGCATCATCTTTGTGTCATAAATAAATTAACTTATTTAAAGTCTAAAAATTACAAATAAAATATCATTATTTAGGAAATCGTTTTATATTTCTAATGAATATTTATAGTCAAATTTATCTTATGTATAACCCTATATTGAAAATGATATACTTATTATACTTTGATTTTAACTATTTTAACCCTTCTTCAAATAAATTAATAATAAATGTCCTAATCTACTCCAAGTGGGCCTAAATGGTCATATTTTATTCCTAAGTTTGTTTTTGGTTGAATTAAACTTATCCAATAGAATTACGACATGTGTTAGGGTAATAATAATATCATTTTGACCCGTAATTACCCAATTTACTTTTAACCGTGATAAAAAAAGTAAAAAGTTATTATTCACCAAAAATTATTTTAATCTCATTGAATAACATTTTACTTACTGAAATCAACCGTGTCTCTTGGATTTTTGAAATTCCACTCACAGAAGCGGTAAAATTATGTTTTATGAAAAATTCATTTTTCTTAACTACAACTTAGTGGTTTCACTATTCATCAAAAAATCAAAGTTTCCAGAAAAATACAAAAAATTTGGCCTTAGTTATATTTGATATTATGAACTCAAAAATTATATCTATTTTACCAAATTCAAAACATATCAGTTGCATTAATAAATTTGAAAATTAATTCTCGTCGTCAAAACAATTAGCGTGTTCTTAAGAGATAATATCTGTCAAAAGATTGACACTTGTTTATGTCTAGTTTAAATGTGAAATTACATCCAATGAACAACATTGAATTAAATTATAAAAATATATTCTAAATATACTTTAAAACCACTCAAATTAATAATTTATCACTATTAATTATTTCGATTAAAAAGGTTGTTTTTAATTAAAATTTAGTAATTTTCACTATTCATCAGAAAATGAAAGTTATCCGAAAAGTACCAAAATTTCACCCTAAGCTAATTTCAATATTCCAAATCCAAAAATGAAGTCCATTTTGAAAAATAAAAATTTAAAAAATTTTAAAAAGTGGTTATTAATATTCATAACAGTTAGTTTTAATAATATTTTAACAGCATATCGTTGTTTAGTGAAACTCGGTATTGCGTACTACACACGCTATCGAGGAAGGTCGCGATTGCGTGTAATGCAAGGCAAGTCAATGATGTGTGTTGTTCAAGATCCTTTTGTTGTAGCGTACAGCACAAGACATTAATGAAATTAAAAGGAATATTTTTCATAAAATCTCGGGGTGTTACATTCTACCCCCATTAAAATGAATTTCGCCATCGAAATTTGTCGAGGTTATAAATGGTTTACTACTCGAAAGTTTATTTAATAGAAACCCATATCGTAAAAAGGAATACCAAAACCAATCATTAAAAACAATAGTATGAAATGTAACGGTTACCCAAATAAACTAATCAATGGGTTTCCACATAGGTGAAGATATGGATATGGAAGAGAAATCTAACCATCATGTTCTGATGGAGAGTGGTAGAGAATATGGCTATTGAAAATCCAGCAATCACCAAGCCATAAATTTGTGAAGATCTAAGGTACCATCTGATTCATCCGATATAAGAGCACTAGGACAACATTTTTGGTTTTCAAGATCATTTCCCTAAAGTTGATGAATTTGAATTAGAATAAATACTTACTTTATTCAGGTACAATCTCACTGTTTTTCGTGCCTTGAACAATTTCCACTTCATCTCTTAAAGAAATGAAGTTGAATTTGTTATTCGTGAAGTGTTAGCAGATCATGTGATAGAATGACGATTCATTCCATCTGTCTCAAACAAATGGTTAGCAAAAGTTATTAAATATACATAAGTCGATCTATAGTGAGATTAATCATATATGGCTCCTAAAATGGACTTATACTTCATATATCATACTGATTAATATAATAAAACTAGTTTCTACTAAACAGGGACTTCCTGTAGGCTAGTGGTAGGCGATAAATGTCAGTCGCACTTCGGTTGTGGGTTCGATTCCCACAGCCTTGTCCGACGCGATGGGCTATCGCCCATCCTGCAGGTTGTCCTTTTTCTAAATCTAAATTACTACAACATCCCATAAATAATATTGAAAAAAGTTCTATCCTAACTTATGTCCAACATAATCCATTCCAATCTTTAGGCTTATCTAAAATACTTCAGTCCAAGCTCATAGTATAAAGAAAATGATTACTTGAAATGTCACATAACAATCACGTGAATGCCATCATTTATCCCCCATATATCATAAGATATATCTTGTTTGTAAAATTACAAACATGTGAATACCTTAATCATGTATACCCATGAATGTAGTTAAAAGTTAACACTTTCCACAAAATAAAATCCTCAAAATTATTTATACTAAAACCATGATATCACTTAGTCCTTATATCAATCATGAACTCATGAATAAAATGAAACATCTCATTATCTTCTTATCCCTTCATTATGCGCATATCATCTGGTTACCAAAAATATCTCAATCACTTTCCATGGTTACCGGTACCATAAAATTATTGAAAACCACAATAGACCAATACATAAATATTCCAATATTCCACGATACTATATACAACATTATTTTGGAATCCCATTACATAAACACATAACCATTCCACCACATCGTTGTCATATTCAACATCACCAATAGTGATCGCATGGGACTTCCCTTTGTCCTTTTCCTTAAGTGGTTTCTCATGTCTATCATCATTAACCCTTGGATTAGGGCATTGATTAGAATAATGCCCCATTTCATTTCACTTGAAGTATTGAAGTGTTGTTGGTGCGTTCTCTGAAGTCTTTTCTTTATTCACACCATTAGCAACCCTTTTTCCATTACTTCAACACTCAGCTGCTCGATGACCTTCTTTTCTACACTTAAAACATTTTCTAGTCCCTTTAAGACAATCTCCACCATGCTTCTTTCAACACTTTGAGCATAAGGAGACATTCATATTCTTTTCACCATTATTCTGAGATTTCTCCTTGAACTCCATCTTTCGTTTCTTGTCAAAACCTTGAGATGAATATGTAACACCAACTTCCATTTCTACCTTAATAGCACATCATACAATTTCTTCATAGCTACTGAAGTCTCTTATAGCAAATTCCCTTAGAAGGTTTGGTTTTAAGCCACTGAAGAATCGATCAACTTTACTTTCAGGTTAGATGATAATGCCAGATGCATACCTTGCAAGCCTTGTAAAATTCTCTTCGTATACACCAATAGATTCATCATTCTTTTGCTTTAGTTCAAGAAATTACTTCTCCATCAATGTTTGAAGAATACGAGGGAAGTACTTATTGAAAAAAAGTTCTTGAACTCATCCCATTCCATTGACTCAATTTCATCTCTTGGACTAGTATTCTTGATAAGTTTCCACCATTGATCAGCCTCACCTTCCAAACGATATACTGCTAAGATGACTTTATCATGTTTAGAACATTGAAGAACTGAAAATATCTTTTCAGTGGTACTGATCCATTGTTCAGCAACAAGTGGATCATAAGACCCACTGAAATAAGGTGGACGTTGCCTCATGAAGGTCTCAATAAAATATTGTTCCCTTCTCTGCTCATTTGGAAGTCCAGAATGATTCATAGCTTGTGTAAGTATAGCAATAAGATTTTTCAGTCCATCTCCCATAACATTTGTTTATTGAGGAGGAAAATCATTGCATTTTCCATTGCATTGATCAACACTGTTCCTTCGGGTTCCATCCATCATCTAAAACCCAAAAAGAATAGTGTGAGAGGCAAATATTATGATAGGGAAAACAACATAATAAAGGGGGAGTACCTTCAATATCTAACATCTTAGGTTACCGTAATTCTAGTACTATAACCTATACTTATACTTAACCTTAGGGATATCCCTAGACATAACTTAGAAATATCTCTAGGGATCTCACTAAAGTTCTCGCATCCTAGTTTCCAAAGTTTGACTAAACCTTTCCTCTGATACCAACTGTAGAGACCCAAAGCTTGACGTCCATGGACATTACATTACTTTTTCAGAATACTTATTACATTAAAAAAACACACACACAAGGACCGTAATAGTTTAGTGTCTTTGGAAACTCGGAATATAATCTTCTAATCGTGGGGAAAGATATTTAACATCTCCCATAAAGATCTTCACTTTTTTTTCTTACCTAAAACATTTCTTTATATCCTTGGGAAAAGAAAACATAAAAGGGTGATCTCAAATGCTCAGTAATGGTAAACAAAAGAAATATCAATCACATCATATTCATAAGAACATAACATTTTGGAAATCTTAACCTGCAAAACAGATCATAATATCATAACATGGGATAAATCATAGTAGTGAAATTTAATCACAATAATCATAAAATAAAACATGAAACTTTGTGGAATACACACATAATCATATAGAATCATTTCTTATTAGTCAAGACTCATTTCCAAGACTATCTTAGTGGAAAAAGTCCATTTCTGAACCGAGTTCACTCCTCATTTCAGTCCTGTTTCACTAAACCGGTTTAACCTGCCATTCCAGCCATGTCTATCTCATGAGATATAAAATCTTTACCCAATGAATTGGAGGGAGATATAGGTCCCACCCATCTCATAATGATACCATTCTTATGTGTTCCACAAAATCATAAACCATACATCATAGCATAACCCATGTAATAAAAATGGGAATCTTAAACATCGTGACATCATAAAAAAATTCATATAAGGTAAAGGAATTCATAAAAATATTTCCATCACAACATAATCAAATACATGTAATAATAGAGATAGAAACAGAACCCTTTATTATCTTAGATGGAAAATAATTTTGATAAAACACTTGAACTCCATTCTTGAGGAAAATATCCTTTCTACTTTAAAAACCTTTTTCCTTTCATAACATGTCATGCAATTTTAAACTAAAAGAAGTTTATTAAAAAAAAACTTGACAACTTGTAAAGGAAGATTATTGTAAATAATGTTTAAAAAATCCATTCATTCCATATAAGTTAAAAAAACATTATTCTCGTACTTTTGTCAGAAAAGTCAAAAAGTACGTTGTACGAAAAACGACAACAGATTCCTTTCATATCATTTACTAAAAACTCACCAAAGGGTAAAATTGGATTTAAACAATTGTAGGTGGATGGAAATAATATTACATATTGAGGAAACATGGATGTGGATGATAAAATACACCCCAGTAAATACCAAAGTATAAACAATCTCGGATAAAAATGAGATTGTGATATTTTCCCTTACCTTAGGTCTGATTTGCTTCATAAGTGTCTGAACCTCCTGTATAACGATTTAAATAATGTTATTGACTTATTCCAGAATCATACTAATTGTTATGATATCATATATGGTTCACTTATGACTTTATATTACCCGTTCTTTTGTAAATTCCATGTTAAAGAACGTTTTGGGTAAAATCGTTTCATTTTTCGTCCGTGTTTTGACATGTAATTATTCATATGATTACATAGATCATGATTACTTAATTCCAGAATATAAAACATGATATATATATATATATATATATATATATATATATATTCAGAATATACATATATATAATAGATCAGTAAACGGAATGAAATAAACCGTTCATGGAGACGTAGACCGTACGTACGCATGAAAGCTGTTTTAGTTTCCTTATTGATTTGAATGGAATTAAGTAGATGACATACATATATATACACATAAATCCAGTATCATTATTATGTCATATATTCCACTATTACTTATTATATATACTTTATAATCATTCATGAATGGTTAACGTGGAGAATGAATCTCATCACGTCGTGGAGACGGTAGTCTGTACGTACGCACGAGCGATGATATCGTTATCATGATTGTGGAATTGTATTGGAGTGTATGAATTCTATTTCAGAATTAATAACACTTTACAATAATCATATATAGTTGTTTATTTGCACCATTATACCCATCCATGTAAGGTGGTTGTGTAAAATAGATTACACCACGGCGTGAAGACGATATTCCATACGTACGCATGCGCGGTGATTTCGTTTTCGGTAGGATGGATAGATGGTAAAATAGGGTTGTTTCATACTTATAATAACATATAATTATATTAGTGATACTGATGTTATTACTTTAAAATGAAACAACCTAAGAAGAAGAAGTGGAAGAAGAAATAAAGTTGAAAGAATCGGTAACAGACATTACCTCTTCTTTGAAGCGCCTCTTTGAGATCTCCTTTTAGGGCACTAAAATTGGTCTTTGAGGAAGACCAGAACCTCTTGGATGTAGATATGGATGTTTATAAGATAATTTGGCAGGGGTTGGCCGAGCTTGAAGGCTCAAAGTGGTGTGAGGAATAGAGGGAGGAGGTGCCCTTTTATAAGGGAGGAGAGGGGCACCTTTGGAATAACTGAAAATATTATTTTATTATAAAGTCAAATTCGGTTTTTAATAGTTAAAAATTAATATATTTCGAATATAAGGTGGGGATGAGTCGAAATCCTCTCATCCAATAGAATTTAGTCATGTTTATGTTCATATTTTAACCTTATCATTTAGATTTATCATTAAGTTAAATAATTTTACTTTTACCGTGTCTTCTTGTGTTCTTATACTATAAGGTTTATAAACTTACTATAATCAGACAAACGAACCCCAAGTTGTTTATTATTAATATATATAACTGTATCTAAGTCATTTGATCGAACCTTATATTTTTAGGAATAAAATAACAATTAATAATATAATATTTGTTTTAAAAACTATTTTATGTCAATTTGACACTATTTAGTAATTGATTTTTTTGAAACTCATAACAGAATGATTAGTTTGAAAAAAGTTAATTACATCAATACTAACATGTCATATTAACCTAGAAAATTACTGTAATGCATAAAAAGTCTGAAATTATATTTATTTGGGTATTTATAACATCAATTATTTCAATATTTTATTAATAAGATAATTACTGCATCATCTTTGTGTCATAAATAAATTAACTTATTTAAAGTCTAAAAATTAAAAATAAAATATAATTATGTAGGAAATCGTTTTAGCTTTCTAATTAATATTTATAGTCGAATTTATCTTATGTATAACCCTATATCAAAAATGATATTCTTATTAAACTTTGATATTAACTATTTTAAGCCTTCTTTAAATAAATTAATAATAAATGTCCTAATCTAATCCAAGTGGGCCTAAATGGTCATATTTTATTTCTAAGGTTGTTTTTGGTCGAATTAAACTTATCCAATAGAATTAGGACATGTGTTAGGGTAATAATAATATCATGTTTACCCGTAATTACCCTATTTATTTTTAACCGTGGTAAAAAAAGTAAAAAGTTACTATTCACCAAAAATTATTTTAATCTCATTGAATCACATTTTACTTACTGACATCAACTGTGTGTCTCGGATTTTTGAAATTCCACTCACAGAAGCAGTAAAATTATGTTTTATGGAAAATTCATTTTTCTTAACTACCACTTAGTGGTTTCACTATTCATCAAAAAATGAAAGTTTCTAGAAAAATACCAAAAAATAGGCCTAAGCTATATTTGATATTATGAACTCAAAAATGATGTATATTTTACCAAATTCAAAACATATCAGTTTAATTAATTAATTTAAAAATTAATTCCCATCGTCAAAACAAATAGCGTGTTCTTAAGAGATAATAACTATCAAAAGATTGACACTTGTTTATATCTGGTTTAAATGTGAAATTACATCCAATGAACAACATTGTATTAAATTGTAAAAATATATTATAAATATACTTTAAAACCACTCAAATTAATAATTTATCACTATTAATTATTTCGATTAAAAAGGTTGTTTTTAATTAAAATTTAGTAATTTTAACTATTCATCAGAAAATGAAAGTTATCCGAAAAGTACAAAAATTTCACCCTAAGCTAATTTAGATATTCCGAATCCAAAAATGAAGTCCATTTTGGAAAATATAATTTAAAAATTTTCAAAAAGTGGTTATTACTATTCATAACAGCTATTTTTAATAATATTTTAATAGCATATCGTTTTTTAGTGAAACTCGGTATTGCGTACTACACACGCTATCGAGGAAGGTCACAATTGCGTGTAATGCATGGCAAGTCAAGGATGCGTGTTGTGCAAGCTCCTTTAGGTGTAGCGTACAACATAAGACATTAATGAAATTAAAAAGAATATTTTTCATAAAATCTCGGGGTGTTACAGAGTACGTGGATGATTCCTCTGATTGGACTAGATAATGGATAATGAATATTCAAGGATAAATAAATAATAGTTAAATAATGGTTTATACTAATGGTATATGTGATATAACATTGGGTCAGTGAGAGATGTGATATTATGTTGAACCATCGATATATGTGATCTGTCGCTAAAGAAATGGTATATTAAAAGTAATTACCCAATGAAAAACCCACATTCCTATGAAAGAACATCGAGAAGATAGAGGTAGAGAACAATTGTCACCATGGAAAATTCTTTCAATAGTAGGTGTGAAACTATAGATGTCCAATGATAGCTACTACTATAGCAACAATTCAATTAAATATCTGCACTAGAAATTTGAAACACTCAAGAATTTAGGATATTCAATTATTAATATCATAAAAATATATACTAAACTCTTTACCATGAATTAAAAAGATAGTACTGTGAAAATTAAAGTGTATTCCTCCTGATATAATTATATGTATGTTTTCCACTGGAGAAGGAATAGAGGATTTGGGGGGGGGATTCTGCTAAAATCTTTTTTTTTTAAATTTTATTTTCATACTACAATTTAGTTTATTTTATGTAACTCATTATTTTTATTTTAATCAATGTGTTACATCCTCCATATTTCTTAAACTATTTAATTCTCCCAATTTTCAGTCTTGATTTCTTTAATTCTTTTCTAATCATATCATTCACTAAGACCTCTTGAATTTGACAATTAGTGACTAACCTATGGATTTTCCCCAATGGAGGATTGGGTGTGAGTTTTTTTTATAAAATTAATATGTTACATATATTTGTTTTAGTGATAAATAGTGGTGTATGAGTGTGGTGATATCACACCAAAACATTAAACTAAAACCCACTTCTTTTAATTTATATAAATATTTTCCCCATAGTCCATTTAATACTATATTATCACAGGATGGAGTTTATATGTTTAAAGTATGAAAATTCATATAATTGGGATTGGCCATGGATGGTATCACACTCTTGATTGAGGTTTTATATCAAACTTAGTAATAGGAAGAGGTATAATCTAGTATCCTTGGAATTAATGGTTTCAAAATCTCTTTAAAATTTAAAGTAATCCTTGTGAGATATTTCATAACATGGTTATATAACTAAATTTATTAAATTAATAAGAATAATATAAGGAACCCAAATCCAAACACTAAAAGGACAAGAACATTATTCATTCTATTTTTTAAGAAATTTAATAAATATTTGAGTTCTTTTATCAATTATAAAAATTAAATAGTGTTCTTAAAACAATAAATATAATAAAAACAAATAGATCTTATTTTAAATTGAATTGGAAAGTAGAAAACTGTGAGGATTATCAAGTGAGACAACTCCAGTCAACCTCTATGCTACATAAGGAAACATTTTTAAATTATTCTTTTCTACACCCCATTTAAAGCATGTGTTAGAGGTCCCCTCAGGTTAAGGAATAGTAATACATAATTTTTTTACTTCATGCAATAAGGAAATTGACTATGCTGGTTAAATACATGAATTAAATACATTTTATGTACAGTTCGTCATCATAACATAATGGAAAATATTTGTATTGTTTGTTGTTATGTGACTAGAACGAGTTGAAATGACATTAAAAATCATCTTTAGAGATAAACTTAATTGGTTTCTATTGTCTTTATAAGGGGGAAATTATTCTCCTTTCATAATAATAAAGATAAATTAGTAAATTCTAAGTGATATTATTTATATCGGACTCATACATAAGGAATAATTTTCAAAGGGACTATTTTATTCTACGCAGTTTATGTTCATGCAGGGTGGAATAATGAATTACATAGTTTATACTTGCACAACATAGAGGATCCTTAATATCAGCTATATAGTGTGGTGTAATAGAATATAGAAAAGTTCTTGATCTCTTTGATCATAGAAAAATTGATATTTTAAATCATATCTTCACATGTTTAAATCAGATACTAGAGACATGAAGTAGTAGCATGTCAATTTGTAATTGAAGGAAACTAATACCAGGATTACTCATTATAGTTTGGTGGGATTTTTCATTCCATTACCATAGTCGGTCCAGATATAACGTATTGGGTTCTTGTGGAACTTTCTTCCGAAGCTAAAACATCCCATTGGGGTTACTTCATAGGCTTAGTGGATGAATATTATATTCACCATCATATCCTAATAGTGTCCCTTAAGATCAATCAATCCCTACGACAAATTTATTATTTTAATGATAGAACCAAGGGGATTAATAAAATCAATAAATTGGTTGATTTTTACATAAGATTTTAAAAAGTATTTTTACTGGAATAAAGGTTATTCAAATGGTTTAAAAACATTCCATGGATATATAATCTCATGAATGATAGGCTATTTGGGTACGATGAATGAAACTTGAGTTAAAGGAAGATTAATTTAATAATCACAATGAATAAAGATCCAACATAATATATAATAGAGATATCGTGTCAACTGATTAATATAATGTTTGAGCGACCTATTTGAAAATTTTTTGGTCTTAAAGTGTACACCATGCAACTCACAGTTTAACATTTAGGTGGCTTAGAAAAATATAATATCATTTAATATAATTCAATTAGGATAAATAGATTACAATAATGTTTAACAAATATTATAATGAAGTTGGACACATAATTTAATATCATACATTGAGGAATAATGGTTTTTTATTTTTAGGGTTATATAGCCTTGACAGATATTGTTTGTTTTATGATATTGTAACATGGAAGAATGGTGAGGGTAAGATGTCTTATCGAATCATTAATAACAAACCCAATAAGAATAGTGACATTGAGTTCATAATGCAAGTGATTATAGTTTCACATGTGGGGTAGTGTGTTTATTTTTCTCAAGATACATGATCTATGTGTTAATATGAATCCTGTGAAATTAGGAATCATTCTATATGTAGTAATGGAAATGGTCTCTGATAGAGATCATCTATAGTGGTCGATCCTCTCATGTGAGGTCCAAGACATCATTTAATATTACATCATGTGACAGGTACATTAAAATAGCATTTATTTTCATGCCAAAATTATGTTATAAATTTAATTTTACATTTATAATGAGGAAACAAAATCATAATGTTTAACGTATTGAGAACATGACATTTTCATATAGTTTAACATCAAATGACCATGGTGAGTGAGAGTAAGATTAATGACAATCATCTTATATTATAGTATCATGTAGTTTAGGGTCATTTCACTAGGACCTTATAATGGGTAATATGGCTTCCCCAACCATTAAAAAGATAAATTAATGTTAACTAAGTCCTTAGGTTCAGATGATAGTGATGAAAATATCTCATTTGGGGATGAGATTTTGGTTAAGCTTGAATGAAGGTTTTTAGAAATCACTACCTTTCCCAAGGAAGTAGAATCAAGTAATACGTAATTATAATACATTGTGTTATAGATGATCGATATAGTATGAGAAGGTCCTCTTTTATGATGGAAAATGTATGGAATGTATTTACATCAAATAGTTAGAATGTTTACTATATAGTTAAATATCAAGAAGTAATAATATTTTCTTATATTGTTTAGAGTCATGTTTTTAGGAATTTGGGATTTATATAGATTAGGGTTATATAACTAGGACTATGTGTGACATAACACATAAAATAAGGTGATCTTTTGTGAGGTGAGAATAAATGTTTTTCATGTGGAATGATTTTAAGGATTATCTAACTCTATCGAGACATAATTTAATTTATTTTGAATGTAATATTTTATAGTGAATCATTCTTCATTTATTTGTCCCCAAATTTTGTGGTAGTTACAATAAGTGCGATGGTCCTTCATCACTTCCTCTTTGTGTCACACGATCATCAGACTCTTGATATTTTCTTGTTTTAATAATCATTTAAAATAATTGGAAAGATGATATTTATTAAAGGAATGATCCTAATAATCTCTAACAATAAGGGATTGATGAACCTAATGCTTTGATTCACATTTTTATTTTTCAAAATATTTCCACATGGTTAAGCCAAAAACATGGGTGTCATTGGATACAACATCCCCTCTTCTATATGGTTCTAAATCTAATCCTTAAAGACAAGTAACATCATAATTATCTGTATTAAAAATCAATGATAGGTGCAGTTTGTTGTATCTACTGTCATATATCCTTCATCTTGTCTCTTAATCCTTGTGAGTTTGGTCAAATAATTTTCAATTCTATATGAAAACTTTCTAGGGACATACTATGATTTGAAGGATTACACTTTTCATTTTCTGTTTTCAAGAGATGTATAACCACACATTTTCAACATTCTATTACCTATTTCTTTATCATTATATTCATGTTGCTGAATATAGGATCTGGGAGCCAATTACTTGATGTCAATCAATTCAGTGGCAGAAGATGAATAATTGGAATCCATATATACTGATGATGTGTCCCTTAAACTAGGGAACTCTAAAAATCTCAAAAGTTATGTGGAACTACTGATGTCGAAAAACATACAAAATTCACATGATAAATAGGAAATTTTATTTGACATGTATCCATCCTAGTGGGATTAGAGATATTAATTAGGGTAAATTGTCCCATCCTTATGGGATGGTGTGGGCTGAAATGAAATCTATAATTCTCTTGATGGGGGGTGAAAATTTTGAAAATAACCCCAGCCAAGTGGGATGGTGTACTTCACTACAATGGGGACCTAGGTAAGAAGATTCTGATATTACATCATGGGTAAAAGATCCCTAAATCATCTTTATAATTACATCATAAAGATCCTCATACCATTTCCTTATCCAAGTGATCTATTCATCAATAAAGATGTCCATTTCATCCTCAAGTGGAAGAGAAGAAGAATTCCCAACAACCATTCCTTTTTTAATTGTATTATTGGTGGATAATTATGGGACTCTCCACATAGACCCTATAGATTGTTCCAACTATTGAAATTGGGAATATTATCCATCAACCTTGCACTCTTAAACCTGAACAAGGTTGATACTTCCTTCGGTGGAGGTTGGTTGGATATCACTTAGCCCTTCCTCCACAATGATTTAAGTAGAGGGTGATATAACCCACTGGGTTTCACATGATTGTCAGAATGTAAAATATTCTTTATAAAGAGGGTTCTCAATAGAACTTGGTGAAAATTCATTAGACCTATTTGATACAATGTTAATAGATATGTAGCGGAACAAATGATCCTCTTCAATTGAATATCTAGTTTGTAATGTGGGTTTTCATTTTCTCGATTAGCGGGATGACAAATATTATGCCGTCTGGATTGACGGTTCCCCATGGGCCATTAGTTGGGTCAGTGCTTTTTAGATTCAATGGTGAGACAATGCAAGTTGGGAAATTGTTTGGGAAGGATCCCATAACCATTCATTTACAAATTTGAGTATAATTATTAAAACATATTTCAAATGTACTGTGCAATTTCAAATTAGAATGTAACAAATATATATCATCTTTTTTTAGAAGATTATTAAATATGTGCAGTAATTTGGACCTTCATACTGCAATTTCACAAACGGATACTTGATTTTTAGAGTCATGCTTAGGTTGTACTTTTGAGAAATAGTGATGTACCAAACGAAATGATAATTATAAAAGGGGTAAATTTTATATGTTCTTCATTCACGGTCACATCACCTCTCACTTTTGAGATTAAGGGTAACAGTTTCTATTTCTCCTTTTCTGGGATTCTATATATGTACTGGTGTACCTTGATAACATCATTCTTTATTCCATTTATTAAAATTCTCTTAAAATTGTTCTATTTCAAGCTATCAAAACCACTTGGAAACTTTAAATGAATAAGCATTATTGAAAACGTATCTTGTAATTTTTCCACAAAGATATAAAGTAACTATTACTTAGGAAGATCTATCTACATAGAATATATCAAAGTCATAAATATTGACAATAAGTCCATGGATATCTCATTTCATACTTATTTTAGATACATATTTCAAGGACAGTATCTTCATGCATTGTAGAGATGAATTAGAAGTGGAATTTAATATAGAGATCTTCCCAGCCTGAGATTGAACAAGCTACAAGGTTATTATAACATGTAAATAGAAGGGGGATCCAAGGAATTTACAAAGAATATGATCTTAGAATACCATTTTTGTTCTAGGGTTACGAGAATTGGTCCACACAATGAAGAGAAATTGATGATATTCTATTCTAGATCAACAATTCCATCAAATGTAGTGAATATTGAGTTCCTGATGTTTGTTGGGGGAGTAGTTGAATCCAAAAAATCTAGATAAAACTTCCCCAACATTTTTAACATTTCACATCATCTTTCAATAGAATCTATCTAGGAACTATGTAAATATATTAATTCCATGAATATATTGATCTGAGATATCCTCAAAAGATATTTTAAAACTAGTATCTGACTGTTTTCTAGTATTGGGAGCATTTGGATATAAATTGGAACTATAGAAGAATGAGTTAATTGATGTGATCTCAAGTTGGTGGGGTTTATTCTTCAATTATTTGTTGATAAACCATCTTTTATTAATGGGGTATAGTGGGAGGATGCATTTCATCTTAATTCTAGTAACTATACACTAATTATTTTACTCCCCTAAGAAACTCAACATTGTTATACTACATCTATACTATTATTTCTTAAATTTAATAGATCTTCTCATCTACTGAGATGAATTTACTCTGGTTAGGTAATTATTTGGTAGAGGCTATCTCCATATCTATCTCTTTATCAATAGTATCAGGGTTTGTATCATCAGGTGGTCTAGTGGTGATTACATTCAGTAATGAGAAATATGTGGGAGGATATATATATTCCACTTGGAGAGGCATATCTATGATAAGGGTATCTTCTTACTCAATATATGATAATGGATATGACAACATATTCTAAAATGAAAAAAAACATCCATACCTATCTGATGAGTTTTTTCTTTGGGTTTTTCTACCAAGGCTACCTAGGGTGAAGTTCAATTCTTCTTCATAGTGTTGATGTAGTATTTGATCTGAGACACTTTACGGATGTGATCATGGTCAAAAAAGGTGTTGGAATTTTCTATGACATAGATATTTTTTGAAGTTTCATTGGCTCGCTTCCATCAATGGGAACTCATTTGGGGTTCTTAAATCTCGATGAATGGTACAAGAAGTGATTCCTTCACAAATTATTTTAGAATTGAGGCCCCACATCACTGATGATGACCATAGTGGATAAAGGACATTTTAGGAAACATCTAGGAGGTTTCCATGATGTGATTGATGTCATCATCATCCTCCATAAGGTAAGGAGTAAATGGGTTTTCTCACTACAGGTATAAGATCCCAAAATGATAGGATGTCATGATGGGGAACAAATTCTTCATTGCGACCAATTTTTTGATAAGATTGTCTATGGGGATTCACCATATGGGTACATTCATGATATTATTTTATTACTGGGGTAGATCCATTGTAATGATAAAACTACACCAAGGTGGTAATAATCTAGCACTAGAGGTGATAAATTGATGATAGTGTACATTGAGGCAACAAGGTTGTGGTATTCATGGAATTAGAGGTACCTTTTTGGAATCCCTACTGGTTCTGTTCTAGTATCCTACATCTACTAATATCTTTTTGGATGTGTTTGGAATTAATTGGTGGATTTCGAGTTGTCATCTGGATTTTTATATTGAATTATCTAAGAGGAAACACAAAAAATACATTCATCGGTGCAACATCGTATATAAAAGTTAATAGTTGAATGATTTCCTTCAAGATTAAAGGATATAATGTTTTTTATTTTTACTTCATAGAGGGTTGATACTAGTAATGGATTCATGATTGGTTCACTGTTTTTTCTTCTGAAAATATTATTTTATAGCATTCACACAAACACTTGTTTTGAGTTAATGCATACATTCTATCTAATGGAAAGATATCAATCATACATTTCCCGTGACATCTTAGAAAAAAATAAGTTGAGAGAATCAGAGGTCTATATAACCACACCCTTTTTGGGGAATTATTTCTTACTCTATGAATCACATATAGATTTATGATCTATTCATGAATCCTTCCCAAATCATAGTGTGGGACTGGTTACCATTGTTCTAATGATCTAATGGAGACCATATTTTTTATCAAAATTTATATATCTATGATAGTTTCACAATATTTATCTTATTAATTAATGATTATTTGGTGTAAAGAAGACAATATGGGATCTTTGTAGTTTATTTCCATCAGGTGAGAAGTTTTCTGTTTTGTATTTTTCATTGAATCTCAAATATGGTACTACATAGCTAATGAAAAAAGAATAAAAGCATAATTAATTTTATGGAATGAGTAAGGGAGAAATGAAATTGGTTTTTAGAAAAAGAGGCATCCCAGAGATCCTACTATGAAATATAATCAGATCCAATGTAGTTCGGTGAAATCAGTATGGGATTAATTACATTGGTTTCTGACTTCAATGTCGCATCCTATGTATCCTACAAACAATAGGAATCATAACCCATATAGTTTGGATTAATGGTTGGGGTTTACACTACAATAGTAAGTATTTTGTGGAGGCACATTCCCAATGATAGTGGGATAATCATTGTAGATTTCTAATCCCACAATATCTATGATCAGTGTGAGAATCAATAGAATGAAGAATGTAATAACATTGCATGAGATAATAACAATAGGTTTTAGAGGAGGTATTATTTACTAAGGTGACCCAGAGAAGATTCAAATATTATGAAATGGGTGAAAATATGAAATAAGGAAGGGCATACGAATGAGATGAAAAAAATGAACCTGACCTTTTATGTGGATTAGGTAAATGAATGTTTTGGGGAATACACTTGTTGAATTCTCATATATATGGAAGCAAGGGTATTATCCTGACTCATGGGTAATTTAGGTTTTTTTGGGTCTTACACCTAAGAGTATTCCCATGTTTTGTTTCCCCCCATCTATTGGAAATAATATAATGAAGGTATATTGTCAATTTTGTGACTCTTACCTATTTTTATCATCAAACAGAAGAGAATATTTCAAATTTAAGTTCATATGGATTGATTTAAATTCTAGGTACGATACCTAGGTGAATTGGTTCTTAGACGTATTGAGATGGAATGTGAAGATGCAAACCCCTAGTAGGGTATATAAAACTTTCATATCTCTATTTTGATAGATAAATATGATTACTATCACTAGTGAGGGATATAAATGTGATGTTTTTTCCATGTCACTCCACATGGGAGACCAATTTTCCATGTCACTCTACTTTGGCTACCTTTTAACCCAATAACTCCAAATGGATTAAATTTCTCCCAAGTTCCTCTATTCATGGGTGAAAAGTCTCAATTATATCCCAAACCAAGGATATGAATCCCACATATCACTCTCACTAGAGATATGATCCATTTCTATCCCCCTTTAGGTTTAAGAATATTTTTTCCCTCTCACTTGGGCTAAGAAAAAATTCACCTAGGTCACATTCATGGATGTTGAATCATTTTGTATGCACATAGAGTTGAAATATTAATCTATGTTTGGGCCTCTTGGTATGGTTAATCTAGAACATTTAAAAATTATACCTTCGTTATATTATTACCAATAAATTTGGTCAATGAAACATTGGAATCATCCTCAGTGTAATCCAAAAACAATCCTTCAATTACCCATGAGTCAATACACTCCTCATGCTTCTAGAAATATGGGAGTCATTCTAGTTTTAAGCCTCAAAATTTACCTTTACTTTAACAACCACAATGTTCATGTTTGTTAGGTTAGATCATCCTAATAATCACTTTATTTATTAATTTCTTCCCTTTGATAGCACCAAAATCTCCTCTGGGCAGCCTCAGTCCATAATCCATCCTACGAAATCTAATTTTATTGTATAATGAAATGTTTATAGCCTTATTACCTCTCTTGTTTCTCACACCAAGCGTGACTCATGTGGTATTAGTGATATTTGTTGATCATCAAATTAGTATGGTGTTTGTTACTCTATTATAGGTCTATTATTGAGTTTCAATTCCTAACCATTCCCTGGAAATACATGAGATCTAATTTCTATTTGAAGTAGAATATGTAGGATAGATCTTTGAGGTTTGGACCCATATATAACCAAACTATGTGTAATATTATTCTATTTTGGAAATTTAGGATGCCTCATTGAGTTTAGAACAATTTTTTTTCTCTATTACCAATTGAATCAAACTATATGGGTTTTCTTTATTATTTTCATATGATATCTAGGAGGCCACTTTAAGGTTCAATCCAAACTCTAAAACCAAAAACACCAACGTATAGAGAAATAAAATCCCTAGATCCCAACTAGTTCACTTTAATCTAAAGAATAAAAAATTAATAAGAAAAATATCTTTAAACTCTCATAAATTTAGAGGTTTATATCAAAAATGAAGTCTCGATCGGATCATTAGCACCAAGACAACAACCCCCACACTAGAATTTGGGAAAGATTAATGAATATGTCTTAAATGTATAAGAGAGATCCAGAGTAGGAAAGAATACCCCTTAAAAGGGTGTGGTAGGCATGACCTCATATCCTGTCAACCAATATGTTTTGTATAATGTCACTTGAAAAGTCCAAATAAACACCTTCCTTTTGAAATCTGGTCCGTATTAACTCAAAACGAGCACTATCTTGAAATCCATAAAACTTTTTATCATAACAAACAGTAAATATTACATCCCGATTATATAAATGACTTTTCACCTTTATATTAGTATTAATTAATTGTTTCCTTTTCTCACTAATAGATTTATAGTTCATAACATACTTTTTTCTTAAGGTATCATTCCAAGTCATTTTTCTCTGGATGATATGTATTCTATAAACATTTATTTACCCTTCCTCTACATTATAACTTCCTCATATTCCTCCATAGAATCATAAATAATAACTTCTCAGTATTTTTCATAGGTTATGAAAGAATTTATGCTTCTCTTTATATTGCTTCGTGGTGGGAAAACCAAGGATGTATATAAGAGAATATTTCCTATAGTTTATATTCTTCGAGAAGCGTCATATACATAAACTCAAAACTAAAATAGTACTGAATTATTGGTAAAATTTTAATCTAAAATAATTATTTAAAATTAATTTTATCGACTCTTAAAATAAGGCTAATTGATAATTATTTCTCTGTTTTATTAAATGATCAGCACATGATTTAAATACCCTTATAAATATTTCTCTTACATAATAGGCTATATAATTTTAATAAGTAATTTAAAATAATTTATTTAAATATAAATTTTTATAAATTATTTACTCTTGAAATATTATTTTCCAAAATTTTCCTCATTCCATCTAAATTACTCTTTCCTTGTTTATTTAGATGATATTTCAATGAAATGTAATTACTTTCATAAAACCATTTCTTTTTTCATATCTACCATTGAATAATATTTATCTATGTAAACAATAAATAATATTCATTAAATAGTATTACATATATTTTATTTCCTCAAATATTATTTCATATAATTGTTTTACTCATATTATATTTTTATTCTCAAATATAACCTTTGTAAAAATTAACCACAATTTAACATTCAATGTTTCTATGCATAAAGGGTGTTTTTGAAATGAAATAATTAAATGGGGAATGATCCATAACTTCCATTTTCATTCCTTATATTTAACAGTGAAAAAATGATAACATTTATTAGTGTGAACACCATATACATCCCTCTGTTGATTAAATAAGTTTCCACTATATTGACATATATTCGATTAACTGAGGAAAATATTTACTTGAAAATATAAAAATTGTTCTACACTGTGTAAATACCCTATAATCCATTATTGTGATTGAGGGTTATTTACCTATATGGATAAATTAAAATATTGGATGACCATTTTATATCCATAGTACAACAATTCCATGATTTTAATTATTTATTTATATATTCACGTGGATAATGTATATATGGATATTTGATTTTGGTTATTCTTTATTCCAAAGTTATATATCCCCCTAAATCATTAGGTAATGTTTTATATCTAATGATATTAATATGTACTAGCTGTATGTTGATAGACTAATCTATAATTTTGTTAATAAGATAGGTGTTTATTTCCTCATTTAAAATTTTATGCATGGCATAAGTACACAAAGTTTCTTCTATAGTGTTATATGCCAGATATGAACTGTAATCCTCATTAATTATTTCGTTTTTGTCCATATTTAGTTTTCCTCATCCAACATATTTTGATGAATTGAATGTAAATATTGACCTATATTTATGTTTAAATTATTTATGTTGGTGATACATTAATTTTTCCCATTACTACAATGATCAGGTGATATATTCCCATTTAGAATATGTATCTATTATTTATTAAATTTTATGATTATTTTTCCTCAGGATACCTCATCAAATTTTGAGGAAAAGTATTTTTTATTATGACACCATACAGAATTATCTCTTATTATTGTTTTATAGTTTGATTATATTTATAATAATATTTTTCTTATGATTAATTTGGTCATGTTCAACCTCCTCTTCCATGGAAGGACCAGAAGGAGTATATTAATATGGTGATGTCAAAAATTTTAATGTGATCCATGATTTCTTTCAAGAATCCCCTTGATTCAGCAGTCACTCATGTCTTTGTAAATTTGTGTGTTGATCTAAGTATAATTATGGACAATTATGTTGAAGTCACTATCACTGATTCTATGGTTTCACAAAATTGAAAAAGAGTTTCACTAAATGTGAATGATCTTGGAATTATCCACCATAATAAGCATATAGTCCCATCTAATCATTCTATTTAAAATATTCTTGATATTATTTATGAGAATGTTCATGTTAGAGATATTGTGGGTAGGAAAAAAGTGGGATCAAGAATGAAGAATTATTAGGATTGATCCCCTTCCCTAAAGTTATATCAGAGCTATAGGAAGGGATCTCAAGGAAGTGATACCATTTACTCTAAAAGTAGGAAATATGAATTATATGATTATAAAAAGGAAATTTCTAATGAATAATCTTATTAATAGGGGTTATAGAGGATATATGGTAAAATTCCATTTATTTTGGAGATTTTTATCTATCTCAAATAATAAAAAATAGTGAGGTGCATCCTACCATTATGAGGAAGAAAACTAGGATCCACAAATAAAAAATTTAACATCCAAAACATATGAATACTAGGTCTTTAAAGATGGAATCTGTTTTTAAGGATCATAGTAATTAGAGTTTGAAGGTACTGAGAAATAAATGTTCCACAATATGATCAAGGTATCATTATAAGGTTAAATATATTGGGAATTTAAATTACCCATTTTCTAAAAGAAATTAAAATCCACGTATAAAAGAATTGGAAAAGATAAATAAATGAAACATATTAAAGAAAAGATTTAGAGATTTGAGTCCTCCCTATAAAATAACGTCTAGGTGTTGGGGAAGAAAAAAACATAGGGAATAGAAAATAAATAATTATATGGTTGTCTAACCATTTATATGGTATTGTTATGAAACTGGTTGGTATTTAATTTGCATTTTTTGATCTGGTGATGCTTCTGAACATTACTATTATATCAATTAAAGTATTTCTCAGTATATATCCAAACAATAATGTTAAAGACTTGTCCTAGAAATACCATTATTTCCCAATTTTGATAACTACTGTCAGTAGGTGAGTTATATTTTGTTCATGTCTAACATAAAAGAAAACATTTTATTTCATGGTGACATTTGAATAGTTTATAGGATAAAGTTGTTTGTTATAATTATTATCTCTAAGATTCCCTATAGTCTTCAGAGAGTCTATTTGAATAGTTTCAAAGATTTTTCATTACCATTTTTTAGAATTTTTTTTCACTTTTTAAGGATATGTTGCATCAATATTCCCATTTCTGAGACTTTGAGATGTTCTTCATAAATATTTTATATTATTTTAGTGATCGTAAAGGCTATTTTTTGAGTTTTGATACCTAGTTCTTTTTAGTTTGATATTATAATGAATGGTTTGATATGGTTGACTAAATACAAGTTAATAGATAGATATACACAATATATAATAAGTAAATATGAATAAATGATATTATATAATGGTAAATGTGTGGATTTTTTGGGTTGAGTTGGTCACTATAATAGTCATGTGCATCTATAACTAGAATTAAAGTGGACTAGTAGAATAGCATGGATCTGGACTGCTGGGAATTTACCATTGTTTTATTTTAGTTCATCTTGGCCATTCTATGCAGTAACACAAGATTTTTATGGTAAGATATATAGTTTTTTAAGGAAATACTATTTTGGTTGTGTGTTTGTAAACCTATGTTGATTTCTTGTAAGTAGTATTGTTTCAGATGCTTTTTCGGGGTGCGCCTGCTATGTCGGCGACATGGTTGCGCACATTGGATGGTGTTGTTACATTGCATTTCCACTTTCCAATAGAGGGATCATTTTATCACATTAAATGGTGAAGTATTCCCCTTGATTGAAATGGTATGACAGGATGTTGATTTCTCCATCATTGGATTCGTCCCTAGAATTATTCTCGTAGTCCGGGTCTCCCTTGTAGATTTTTGTAGTTTCATGGGAATCATTCTTAGTCCCATATCTATTTGGATGATGGTTAATTATGTTTCATATGTCTCTAAATTTCAAGGGGTATTTCTAGGGAATAAATCTTAAGTTCTAAGAGTAGTCACATTGGGAATTAATGGGATTTCTGGATGCTAGAACATTGGTCACTAGTACTCTTTTACCTAAGAGGGATTCTCATGGGAATGAAACCTGAGGCATATTATGTCAATCATGAGTTATCTGATTCAAAAGGAATATTTTCCAAGGATTTCACCTCATTAATCACATGTTTATAAGGTGGTAGTTGTATGAGACGAGTGGTGGGTTTTACATCTTGTAGATATGCAAAAATATTGGCCAGAATCCCCTGTGGTGGAAAATCAGAAATGTACATTGCTAGGAGGCAGCACCTGGATGGTTGACTTGATGGATTTTTTAGAGAGCCTATGGAGGTAGAACAATGAGGTATGTCCCATAAAGGGAAGATGTCACTCCGTAAAGGTTGATATGGAAAAAACAATATTTAGATCAGGGAGGTACACCATTATGATGGGGTCACTAAGGTTTACCATTGGTTGGGATTGAACCTATGGGAGGAGTCCAAAATACACTATTTTTAGGACAGGGATAAAATCCCATATAGTTTGATAAATTTTTTGGATATTATACATAATTTATTCCCTTTATAATATGATTTATCTTTGTTGGATTGTGTTCGATTGTGTGGTAAATATGCTGGGGATCTACCCAAGTGTTCCCAGGGGAAGTGATGATACAGATGGGGCTTACGTGTATGAACAACCCAAATTGATAGTATGATCTCACCAGAATGTAGTAGACCATGTATAATTAGGATTAATAATGTTTGTATTGGGTGGAGTGGAGGGATTATATGGATTGTTGGGTTTGGACCTCAAAGAGGCTTCATACGTATCCCAAGTGATTGAGAGTCAATATCCACATAGTTTTAAAAGGGGTGTTGGGTAATAGATTAGGACACCATATAGAGGTGGATCTAGGGGATGTGTCCCAAAAAACAATGGGTTCACATCATGAGGGTAAATCATAGGAATGAGAACCTAGTTTTATGATTTTTTGGGATTTAACTTCAAAGAGGTGTCTTACAGACCTTTTTTAGAGGACATGAATCATAAACCATATAGTTTGGAACATGAGCATGTGGTTGGGACTTACTCCAAGAGGTATTCCCATCAGTATAGGTGGATATGTGTCATGGTCACTAGTAACCTCTATGACCATGTGAGTCACGGTCAGGGTGAAAAATATGAAGAAGAAATAGACCAAACTATCATGTCATGAATTATGAACCAATGATACATGATGTGGAGCTTAATCACAGCAGATTCCCAAGGAGGATCTCATTCTATTTGAGGATGATCTCATTCCATGTGAGTAGAGATTATATGTGGATTAATCCACATTTAAAATCCCTATAGAGAGAGAGAGATGAGATGGCTTTGGTGCCCATCCATTCTCTCACTTAGTGGCCAAGGGGGTTGAAGAAGAGAAAAGGGTTTTCATCATGTAAAAAATCTAGGAGATTATTAAAAGAGGGATTCCTATGAAGATTTCATTCCATATGGAGAAAATTTAATTCCATGTGAGGAGGTACTCATTATGTGGGAGGATATTTTGTATGAATAACATCTCATGTCACTCATACATTGAGTATCCAAGACATACTTCACATGGTTAGTCCATAGTTTAACAACATGTGCATAGGAAGATTGTAGTAGTGTGTTTTACATCATGTATCTCAGATATAGGGGACTCGCTCCATAAAACATAGGCTTATATAACCATCGCACATCAACCCTTGGGGTGGGGATGGATTTAGAAATGTTAGGGTGAAAAGTGTAGAGGAGTGGTTGATCTCTTTTTCCAAATAATCATATCGATGTTAATAAGAAAAAGTCAGTAGCATACCTATGTTGAAAACAAGAGGTATGGAAATACAACATGAGAAATCCCACAAGGGACCATGAAATCAGTACCCGCAATCTAGGGGCTGTATGCAAGATGGATCAAACATGGTGTTTTGACCAAGGAACAAGTTGTGGTGCATAAAAGAGGGGGTGTTTGAAATATTGGAGTGTTGCACACAGAATATTAGTTTGAGTACAATATGGGGATTCACTGAAGACCAAGGGTGCATGTAAGAGGTTTCTTTTGCATGCACATGAATTAGGATTAAACATGTTGGGAGATAATTAAAACATTGGGTCCCACTCAAGGGAGGACCCACATGGAACCTTCCATTAAAGATATATTTCTTAAGGATTCCATGGATTTCACGTGGTCACAAAAGAGGGAACTTAAACATAAAATATTGATGCTTCGACTTCTGGAGGATCACCCTTAATGGGGGATAGGTGCACTTCAATATATAGTAAGAGCCTTTAGTGGCAGTGTGCAAAATAATAGGCATGAAAGAGGTATTACACACAACTAGTCCATGATCTGTGGTAGGAGGTAATTAAAAGGGCTGATTTGTTGTCGTATTGGGTGTGCATGATCCTTGCATTCTTATTTCACAATTATGAACAAGTATTGAAACATGCGTGCACCTTCATTCATATTCTTAAAATGTTCTATTGAGTTAAATAGTCCCTTCGGTTTACCCAAAGATTTCCTATTGCATCTTCATAATGAATTCCGTTCCAATAAATGCCCCCTTGGAATATAAGATGAAATGGGACCAAAAGATGAGGTTCCAAGGGAATCACCAAAGAGAAGGGTTCATTCCTACTGGTGTGGGAAAGAATCTATCATGAGCATGTAAGAGACCCTGAGTGCAGGCAGAAGGTAGAGTCCGTGAATATAATTCATGGAAGGGGCCCTATGTATAGAACCATTACTATCTATGTAAATGAAAGATTATCTCGTGAATGTATTATCATTCCTCATATGTATGGAAAACTAATCATTGACTTCTTTTTCTCACATTTATTTCCTCTGCTGTGAAATTTCCCTTAACAAATTGCAAGTATTATGCACATCTATTTCATAATCTTACGCAAAACACTATGTCTTTAACTATTATCCAGAAATAGTGTGTTCCCCATCCATAGAGATTTCCAATTCAACCAAAAATGGCTAACACATAGGATGCTTCTCATATTGAGTTTGTTGTTGCTACTTGATGGGGTGAGATGGTTAAGAACCATATGATATTCCATTCCATGAGGTTCGTATCATACAACCATTTTCATAAGGAAATGGTATGTCATTTTGAGAGGGATTATCACTTGATAGACAACCTCTCGTGATGAATCATTGGGTGGCCTAATGAATTACCCATCTCAGGATTCAGAACTGATTCACTATGACCATGGATCACATGTGAAGACAACCTCTAGTGATACAACATTAATGTTCATGGACAGGCTACCAGAGATCATCGGGAAATGGCCATATATGTCTTGAATTTAAATAATATAGTGATCACAAGATATGAGTCGGAGGTGAAACAATAGCCTACCCACAATGATGGAACTATTAAAAGCATCATGAGGAATGAGTGTGTGGGATGGTAGAAGGATTAGGACTCGATGTCCAGGGGAAACGTCACAAGTGAATGGGGATAGATGTACTGGGTATGCTACACATGCAAGGAATTTGGTGTATATCTACACAACTTCAGTAAATCTGAGTAATTATGGATGTTGTACTTCAACATATATCTTTAACATGAAATAGAACTAGAGATAATTATCCGATAGTCTCCATGCAATAACAAGTTCCACCTCCATCATAGGGAAATCAGCATCATCTTGCATGATATTCACTGCATCAGAAGCACTCCTCATGAGGGATTCTAATAAATTGAGTTCCTACATTCGCATAATACTTTCATCAATATATAACATACCCAAATCCTAACATGGAGTCTATTGTATGAGGAAATGGAGTAGTTTAAGATCAAATAAAGTCAAAATGAAATATCTTTTCATTCATGGTTTGATATGTTCCTTAAGAAGGATCCAAAGTTAATAATTCTGGGTTACAGGAAGCAATGTCCAATCATGTAAAAATGGGGAAAGGCTGGATCATATTGGATTATCGTAGAGGAAGGAGAATATTAGACATTGGGTTTCATCGTGGTCGGAGACTGGGACCCACTGGTTTTCTATGCTGAAATTTTTTCAACACTCCTAAGTGGGTTGGCGTTTCTAATGAGGGACACAAATATGAGATTATCCCCAAGAAACATGGATGTGTTGGGAATCCTGGTAGATCATAATAGGGTTAACATAGAAGTGCTATTATTGGATACTCTCAATAGTATTTGGCAACACATCTCAAGGGAAACCATGCATAAGAGGATCTACGAGTCATTCCACAACCATCATGGCTAGATTACAGAAAATTTTGGCACGTATGAATTTGAAAAATACATTCACCATCCAAGCATTGATATATGGCCATCCTTACTGACCATTACTACGTTTTTACAGCTGACTCATTGTGATAAAAAAGTCATACTCCATATCATTAACCACATAAATTTAAAATTCCACTACTTCCACACTCTAGTCATCCTGATGGTGGATTACCATAATTGTTTTTGTTAGATAATAGAGTACATACAATGCATCAGGGGTGGTGTCTTGGTGGCCTAAATTTATGGAAAGTTATTTTCAAGCTGTACATGACATCCCATTTTACTAAGTTGTTTGGATGTAGTCAAAAGGTTTCAATTAAATTCTAAATAGAGGTTTGTGAATAGAGGAAGCTTAGTATCCTATTCCAATTGTGTTTCATGATGAAGACTATGGGCTTGGGTGAAACAATCATATTACTGGCTTCAGATGTCAATGATGACATATCAATGGAATATGCCAACAACTGGGCAACAACATATCCAAAGGAAATCAGTCACATTGGGATTATTGAAAAAGAAAGTGTTGACCCAACGAAATGGTAATTAAGATGGGAATCTACCTACGAAGAATGTTGAGAATAGGTGGTGACAAAATAGAGTATTGTAGTGGTGGAGACATCACATGGCATAACTAAAACTCTCCGTTCAAATGGGGGTGGTCTTGGAAGTGATCTCGGGGCCCATAAAAATAAACCCCAAGAACAAAGTTGAAATATCTATTGTTACCATATGTTGATTTTATATTTCTGCCACATTAGTCCTCTTGGATGAAATAGTGACAATTTCCAACAGTGGCGGAATTTTCATCAAAGATGAAGTAGGGTGGGATCGAGTTACTAAAATACATGTGAGTTTTGGTGGCTGACAGTGTCAACATCCATTAGAGATATGTGTAAGTGACTACTGTTAATATAAACGCATGCCATAGGAGAAAGTTTGAGGAACCTACCTCCTTCAAAAGTTAAAGCTGTCCATGAGTTATATTTAGAGAAGACACCACCTGGGAGTGAAAATGATGAATTAGAAGAGGAGGAGGAGGAGAAAAATATGGGGAACCCCTAGAGGACGTATTATTTTAAAGGGAGTCCTAAGGAGAGTAGTGAGGTTGTAAGAACAGAAGAATAATTCACTGAAAACCTATCAATAATCTTAAATACTCACATATTTCGTCAATATCTCATTTTCAACCCATAGATATGCAAACCAATACCCATCTGGAATTGGAGAAAATTGGTGTTGGGTGAGGGGCCCCATATAGGGGTGAAGTTGTTAAAATGGGTGTGGAGAATCATGATCCATATCCTACATGTAGGGACGAGGTAGGTGGTGAGCCTTTTGATGTTAATAAAGCCAGGGGTGGGCCGACTAAGGAGGTCAGGGTGGCAAGAGGTGTTCCGAACAGGGAGTACAATGTGGGAAGAGGTTGTTAAGTTGAGGATGAGATAGAAAGAGGTGGGTCGACTAAGGTGGTAGGGGTGGAAAGGGGTGGGCCGACCTAGGAGGATGATGTTTGAAGAGGTTGGCTAGATGAGACAGAGACATCTAGATGTGGGTTGGTCGAGGAGGGCAGAGTGGAAAGAAATAACCCCAAGTAATTACCATCATCAATGGGAGAACATGTCCCACCATCCCCATGGAGGGACCCACTACTAGCGAGGATGTAAGACCATGACATATTTTCACTAAAATCCCTCCTCCCCAAGTTAAGATAAAATTATATTTATATCCAATCATAATCGGGATTTCAATGAGCTTTGGCATCAACATGTTTTTATATTTTATGAATCTTACACTCAAATATCAAAAGGATAAATAGTTCCAATCATTGAAATACCTGGTTATGAAGGGTCTCTTGTGGTGTAATTACTTGTGGTGACTCAAGAGCTTGAACTAGTGGTGATCATCTCCTATAATTCCTCAATTTCACAAATTCATAACTACCATTAGATGGAAAAATCGATAGAGGTTTTTTATTTCATGCATTGCATGAAAGTCTATGAACCTAGTGAACGGATGGTGTCGATGCATACATGGGATCCACTATGATGGTCGCTCACATTCATGAGGATCCGTTCATCCATGTCGATATATACATGGTTGTTTTAGATGAACAGAAGGCTAAAGTCGCTAGTGATGCCACCAGTGGGGCAGAAATTGAGTCTTGAAGGGGTCAATCTACCCAAATATAATTAGAAAAGGATGAAAACCCCCCTGATATATATCCTAGTGTTGAAAAGAAGATACTATAGGAATACCCTCCTGTTGAACTTCTGGTGTCTATCTTTGAGTATGAGCTAGAAAATCATATAGAACTGGATTACTCCAATCATAACACAACTGAATAAAACCATATCATATGTACCAATGAATGGAGGTGAATCCAGTGCTTTATTGAGTCCAAAATTTTTAAATAATTATTCGAGTAGGATAAATTCAATATTTTCTCCTCAACTTGTGTGCTGGAGGGTTAGATGCTCAAGGACTTCATGTATTGATATGTGATTAACTTGTTGAAAATATTTGGTAAGGGTGCTGACACCTAGAAGCTTCCTATTGCTAGGATAAATCTGAAATCATGTGAAAACATAAATCATTCACCCAATAGATTCAAAACTTATAGGTGAAATCAATAAATCATACAATATTCCATGTAACATAGTGAGAAATCATCCAAAAGTTGAGGGCGCTGCTAGAGGATGCTAAAAAACAAATTATGAAGAAGACTGGTTAGATTTTCAAACATCATGCTGAGTGGATATAAGAACATAATAGAGTTTATTAGATTCATATAATGTAAAATGTAGAGGAATAAGTGCTTGGTAGGAGGAAAAAAATCTTAAAGGATACCCACCAGAGAGTGGAAGAGTTGATTCACTCAATCACTTGAGTAGAACAATATAAGAAATTCTGCAAGAACATATGAGTGGCTTCAGTATGTGGATTCCCTCTGATATGAATCAACTGAAATTCTCTCTTTGGAAACTTTCTATATTAGTGGACACATTCTTCTTACTACATTAATTACCTCATATAGATCATATTTTTGATATATTTAATGTCCAATCCCGAATCTCATATGGGTTATTCCTGATGTGTGAAACAAAGGATGACCACATAATTGTTCACATTATATGAGACTATAGGATAATCATCGAACACTTGAGGTTTTCTATTATGGAATTACCACCTAGAGTATTTAGGATGAGAGGAGTTGTGACTTGATAATAGGGTTTAGGAAGCAGTAAACATTATTTTTCAATATATGCTAGTGCACAAATAGGATAATGTCAGCGCCATCGAAAAAATGCAAACAACAGGAATGTGAATTGTGAATCACGATGCCCATAATATGGAACACAATGGGTGAGAAATCGTGTTATATGAAATATTTTGATTGTGTTCCAGTATCTATATCACTTCTATAAGAAATGGGGACAAAAAAACAAGGGTTGACCGCTGACCATGTTCTAAACATGGGACCTGTTTTCGAATTTCACGAACATTCTCCGATAAAGTTGGCCTAGTAGGGTGGGTGATCCAAAGTAGCATGAGAATGAAACGTTAGGGGGTCATTAAATCATGTAGGTGAATGAGGATCTAAACAAGAGTCATGAAAAGTATAGGAATGAAGTCATGGAATGTTTTAATATATCCAAATACTTATGGAACTACAACATTGTGGTTTAAACATATTGGTATAAGTGTATTTCTCTGAAAAAATATCATACCCATTTTCTAGGGGAGAAACATCTTAGATGTAGAGTGACAATTTAAGATATAAATAATTGCAATATATGACCAATACCAAGGAAGAGAACCTATAAGGTGAGGGAATGATATTCCTTGACATTTTATGTCATGCGACTGAGGATAAAGAACCCACAATTTATAGTCATATATTGAGGATGATGCATAGTAAAATTTAATTTCATGTGATTAGGACATGTCCTATAGTTTAACGTCATGTTATTAGGATGATGCACACAACATAACGTCATACTTCCTGGACCTAGACCATTGGTTTAAATTCATATTTCATGGACTATGAATAGGTTTATTCCCAATTAATATTTGTGGTAAATAGGAAAAAAATCAAACATGAATGACCCAAGGAGGCTTGAGTACCACACCAGAGTCAATAAACATATGTGTTTCAGTAAATATGAGGACCATGGGGCCTATGATGTACCAAAAAACCCTTGTGAGGCTCTTAGTTGATGGTCAGGATGTTTGGACCAAAGGGAGAATGACTTACCTTGATGGAGTGATAAACCTTAAGTGAATGAGGCTCTAAAGGGATAATGTCCACACCAAACATTATCAGTGGGTATCTTAGATTATAGTCATATATTTTGGATGAAATGGATCATGTTATTCTAAACCAAATCATTAAACATCCCACTAGAATTCCTAAGCTCATATGAGCCATGACCAGTGTGGGAAATACGGAATTGTAAAAGGAAGCTACCTGAAATGTGGAAGTATGTATTAGAGGAAATTCAAAGGGTGAAAATACACCAAGACACAGGACAATGGAGAAAAGATATGTCATGTCATTCAATATCTGGGTAAAATTGTGATTAGTGAGTAAGGATTGACTGACGAACATGTTCGAACCATAGGGTCTATTACCACACCGACCAAGAATTGGGCGAGCAAACATAGAATAAAATGTTGACCAAGTTCAGAAAAAATGATTTTCTGTTTTCTACTAGAGATCAATTAGAGAATTGGATTATCATGGGAGGTGAGACAAAATGGGATGATACCATCACCATCAGGGGGTCATTCTTGATTTGAAAGGTGATGGGAATCCATACTAAGAAAGTCTCCAAGTATGGAATGGGAATATCAAGGAGTGTGATTAAAAACATGGTATTACTAATAGTTTTATGTCATATTTTAGGGACTATAAGATATCAGTTTAAGGACAAAATTCTTGGACCATGCTTCCATATAGTTTTATATCGGGATTCTTGGACTATATAAGAAATTCTAATTCCATGGGTATACATGTTTTACACAGGAGATAAAATCTATTGGGAACGAGGGCCAATAGTTCACACATACTACATAGATACCTTGATATTAATTGAATGTATCCTAAAGTCAGAGTTCTTAGACCATAACTAAGCAAAAGGGGCTAAAATGAGGAAAACGTATAGTTAGACATGTAAAACAAATTGGGTATTTCTATGTATCCTCTACCGATGGTAATGAATCCATTCATATTTATATAACCCAGTGTGGTCTAAGACCCATGCTAGTATGATCAATCCTCTCCGGTGAGGGAAATTAGGCATCTCATGATTATCATGAGGCATCCTGAAATCATTTCAGTTAGAGTATTAATTTAACATCATTCATTGAGGACATTGATTCTTAGTTGGAGGTCATAGATTTTGGACCAAGAAAGAGTGTATCTCAAGTGGACATGTGTGATGTTGTGTTATGAAAAATCTGAAACGGATGAGGCCAAGAAGGCTCCAAACCACACGATACATCCATAAAATGAACTTCATACAGTTTAAAGTCATGGTTATTGGACTATAAGATCTTAGTTTAAGGTTATGGTGTTCGTACATAGGGTAGGAGACTCCCTGAAATGGGTATATGTGCTGTCGATGAGTAAAACATCCAACCTGAGCAAGGTTTTAGGAATCATGGTGATTAACAACATTTTTTCATGGTGACTTTTGAGATTGGTCCTAAAGACACCTATATAGAACATATTTAAGAAATAACCTACATGAATGATCCGAGATGGATCTCATGCCATAAGTGTTGCTTGAGGGAGAAAAAATGGGGAGGTGAATTTTAGGCTGGGCCTAAGAATAAAGTGTCTGGGAATCGCTATGTATCCCATAAGTATGGGAATCAAGGAACACATAGTAAAATGATGGAGGACTTCATGTATAGGTATGAACCACACACATGGATATTCTATATATATGTTTTTATGATATTTTTCTGTGACTGGACCATGATATAATATTCTGGAATCATTATATATCATGTATAGAACGTAATCAAGTAGTAAGTAGTTATTTAGATTTTCTTGGTAGTTGAACAATACCTGAAGAGACATCCTCTATCTTGAGAAAATCATGATGTTATGTTGTTTCTCATCGTGTGGCCAGGATTATAATTTTGGATTTTATGGTCATGTGATAAGACCAGTTTGTGCAGTAAGGATGCTGGTTTCCATGAAGTTTATTATCACAAAGTTAGGATATTGGGGAATGGGTACTTAAAGATGAGTGTATATTTCACAACTATATTAAATTGATTTGAATTAAGACCATGGAGTCCCATGCTTCACCATACACCTAAAAAGAAGATATGTACATAGTTTAATTGCATGATTATTTGACTTGTACTACTAGTTTAAGGTCGCAGAGCTTGGAATATACACCCAGTTTAACTTTGTGTTCATGGGACATTGATGCACTATAGAATTATGTGGAGGAACATATACTATAAGAGGTGGGGATTTGGAAAGGGGAACTGTGTATCATACTAAGAACAACTTGATGTGAATAAGGGATGAAGGAAGACCAAACCACATGAAAACATTCCAAGGAAAATATGCCCATAGTTTAAAGTAATTATGTTTAGAATCTAGTGCCCAGTTTAACATAGAATTCCAGGGACTCTGTTACATCTCTTTTATGGTTGTGAATAAAGTACCATTAATGATATGTAGTTTAACATTGTGTAGCTAGTTTTTAGTTTTTACATAGTTTAATGTCATTCAACTAGGATGGTAAGTTCGTAGTTTAACATCATGTTACAAGGAAGATAGCAGCTTGTGTTCAGTATTTCTAAAAAAATGGCATTAGTTGGAGGAGTGATGCGCATCCCATCCATGGTGACCAATGAGTATGCACCACTGGGATAGACCATGTGAAGTATTTACTATCCTTACATCTTGGGTTCCATATTTGGTGGATTTACTACATGGTATCTTCTGTTTTTGGAGAGCCAATACTTTTTCACCCTAGAGGAAGTAGCAGCGACAATACTTCCTGTTGAATTCCCTATATATGTTATTCTAATTCCTCTATAGATTATACAAGGCTCATAGCCTATTCCCATCTAGAGATTCCAGTTAAACTATACTAACTCTGACTATCTTATCTGAAGTATTCTAATCAAATTCAGTTATTTTGAGTGATGGAAACCAAATATTGATGGGCATGACTGGATTTGTTCCATGAAAAATAAAAATACGGAGTCATCTGGGTGGAATTTCTAGTCTTTGTTTGATAATATCATGGAGAATTGGGGAGCTTGCATGGAAAAAATTCCTTTTTTATTTTCCACCATCATCTAAATAATGTTAGAGAGTGTCTTTTAATGCCTCAATCTGTCCATTCACCCATGTCTGGTGTTAGGTAGTATTGTCAGACCAGATGTTGTACTTGGCATTCCACTTCTTTATATTAGTATCCTTAAAGTTAGTTCCATTTTCTGGGAGAATAGCATGAGAAAATCCAAATCAATAAATAATATGGGAGCTCACAAATTATACCACGGATTAGGCCTTGACTTCCTTAATAGTAATATATTCTTCATGCATGGAGATTAAATATATTGCAATCAGAATAAACATGAACAAGTGAGCTGTTGCTGGTGGATATTTCCTGCAACATCGAGTCCCCAAACAAAAAAGTCCCAAGAATACATTATGAAATGGAGAGGTTATGTAAGTGGATGTCCAATGTTGGCATCATTATTAAATGCATGCAACCTCTTAGAGATCTCTATGTATTCATATACTAATCATTATTAAATGCATGCAACCTCTTAGAGATCTCTATGTATTCATATACTATTGAGGGATAGATGCAACCCATCCTATGAATTGGGTGATAATGCTTCAACCTTACCTGATGAGCAGTGCGGGTTCCAGAATGAAAATATTTTATATCCTAGGGAATCTCATTTTCATGACTGAAATAGTGGAAAATACCATCAAAACAATGTCTTTAGAGAGTATTCTGGAGATTATGCCCTATATTTAGTGTGAAATGAGTGGTGCACTGACAGATTCACTCGAGTTTGGCATGATCCTAAAATATAATTCAATATTTGGGATACTCAATGAAGATATACATCCAATTTGAGGTACCTTTTGATGTAGGGGATTTGGAGGTTTGGATGTGGAGGAACTGATGGTCATCTGTTTTTCCTATGGGCTGTCCTTTTCATATGAGTGGATGGTAGCGATGTCCCTTTGATGAACAACATGAATGAAAAGGTCATCCTAGTTAGTCTATATGAGGGATGCGTCTAGACTAGCCAAGGAATCAACTTGACCATTCCATGACTAGGGAACAATAGTTACATCTAGATGAGAAGGAAAAAATTCGATTATGTAATGATTGAACTTTAAATGAGGCACAATCTCTAGATTATTGATGATGTACTCACCATTGATCTACTTGTTTACTAACATGGAGTCTCACTTCACATGAAAGTGAGGGAAATCATTCTCATAATCTAGATCGAGACTAGTAATTAGAGGTTGATACTCTAGCTAATTGTTGGTGAATTCTTCTAATTTTAAGAATGAATAGTGAAAAACAATATATGTCTAGGTGATAAAGACAATCTATATGTCTACCACATTGAGCCTGCGATCATTGAGCCTTCATCCAGCTGGCACCATCGAAATGAATCATCTATCTTAGAATAGCTTGATCCATTAAGAAGAAAAAATATTCTGGGAAGCCATGATCTGGGGACTGCTCTTCTCGAGATGGATGAGTGGCCAGGAAGTCTTCCAATTCATGAAACTTGATGACCTTTTATGGGATGAACTTGATGTCGAACTCTTGAAGAATCACCACCTAGTGTTCCAAACATCTAGTCAACATAGATTGATTTAGGATATACTAATTAAGATTCACATATCATACCAAATATATCTCATGATGTTTTAGATAGTTCCATATCTTTAGCACTGTGAAAACCAACAGGAGGTAGGTCATCTCGATGGTGGAATATCTGGATTCCAAGTTAAGAAGAATGTGATTGAGATAGTATAAATTGTTTTCTATCCCTTAATTGTTATTTTGGGTGAGAAGGGATCTAATGGACCATTCTAGGTTTGTCACCTAATGGTCCTAGGGCTTCCCTAAGATGAGTGGCTTCAGAACCAGAGGCTAAAGAAGGCACTGCTTAATCTCCTCAAATTTGTTTTGGAACTCTTCATCACATTGGTAGATGTAACCCTTATTCGTGATATTGGAGAAGGTCTTACACTTTTCAGAAAGAGTAAAGATGAATCAGCATACATAGCTTAAGTGTCCTTGAAGGCCTCAGAGCTCTCGAAGGTTGAACAAAGGAGGCATATTTTTTATGGATTTGATCTTCCCTATGTTGATTTCGATGCCACTATATCATACAATTAAAATTAGAAGGTTCCCAAAGTTTACTCCAATGTCATACCTTATGGGGTTCACCTATAAGTGCTAGGAATGAAGGAAGCTGAACACTTTATTAAAATTTATGAGATTGTCCTGATGATTGCAATGTTTTCCACAAATTATTCCATGTTTAATTCCACTAGTTTCCAAAGTATTGTCTTAAAGATGTAGTGCATGGAATGATGATATGTGGCTCCAACATTCCTCAGACCAAAGGTAAGTAAATAATAGAAAAAAATACCTTACAATTCTCTAAAGGTAATGGATTCCTCATATTTATGGGATATCTAGTTCTAAATGTATCCATATTCCCATCCATGAAAAAGATATCCTAGATCCCAGTCGTGGCATTGAATAATAACTCTGTCACTGGAAGGGGAAAGTCATCCTTTAGATAGTGAGGATTGAGGTACTGAATATTGATAAAGATTATTATTTATCTAGGCTGAGATGAATTTGTCTAGCCACATGGGGTACTTAACATCATTGAATAAGTTGTCTTTTATAATATTATCATTTTTGGACTCGATCATGGAAATATGTGTGTGCGTCATTTTCCCAGGTGGATTATTAAACCAATAAGGACATACCATGATCCACAAAAGGTTGAAAAAGAATTAAGGGTATAGTCCCAACATCTTTTCATAACTATAGGAAAATACATAATGATTTTGCTTCAATAAATCGATATACCATTGATTTTATTCTACATGAATGGATGCACTGATCAACATTGGCCTTGGATCTATCTCAGTGACGAGATTCACCTACACTAGCTCATCGATTATCATGGAGATGCACTATTCAAATGTGAGAGGATTGTAATCCAAATCCAAATTTTCATTTGTGACATGTAAATAAGTGACAAGATAGGCCTCATCCAAGATGACTAGTTTTAGGGGAACAATGGTGTCATATAGGGTGGTGCAGGAGGAATTCTGTCTAGGAGACTGGAACACTATAGATACCATGGCGGTGACATCTATCAAACCAATTCATTTAGGAATTCCACCATGGGGACCATGCTTGAGGAAACATTGGTGGTGGTGGGTCAGTTTCTAGTGAAATATCTCAGCCCTGTAGAACTGAGGATGGTTTCATAGAATAGTATCCATTGGGAAAAAATATCAATACTTTATAGGTGTAGGGGTTCTTGAAACACCCGATCCTATCATGTGTAATATTATGAAGTAATATTTTGAAATTATTTGTATCTAAGGACACATCTACCCTTTTTCTATGATAAAATTAAGCAATTTACCAAGTGTAGAATCATTTACCACAACTAGTGAATCAGGAGGCTGAAAGAATCATTCAAGTCCATCCATGGGTTGGATTCCATAATGGTATGCTTGGGCTCATTGGTCTGAATGAGATTTCATTTTCTTTGATAGTAGCTGAAATCAATGTAGGGGCTCCAGAGAAATTTAAAATAAATTCAAGACCTAGAAGAATTCATACTCAACCGTTAGAGATTATTTTAGGAATTGGTGATATGAAGAGGGAACTACTACATTAAGATGGATACATGGACTACACATCAGTGAATTGTAGGTTGTATCCAGTGAAAAAACCATGAATTTAGTGGTTAAATCCAATACACAGAACTGTGTCTTAAAATAATAATAAAACATGTCCTATGATCTATCTTTTCATAACCTTGAATCTTCATCTCAGATGGACCTAGAACTCCTTTAACCAGTCCCGCCGTGCAGAGCATCTAGGTCAGGATAAGATTCTTCCAAAAACCTATGTCAACTAGACAATAATGGACCTCCACACCATTGAACTGGCTGGTGATGTACATTTGGTGGATTTTCCACTTCACTATGGAGTCCTCATCCTATTTGGAGAATGGGATAATGGTTTTTCATTCTTTTCATTGGACCTCCTCAGAATAGAAGGTTAATGCGGCCGATACCTTTAATTCAAATTAGAGAGGGATTTTCAAGGCCTCTGTGATAGATTAATGGATCTTTTCTGACAATATAATGGGATTGAGGATTGATATAATCACATTAATTATGGGTAAGTGAATTATCACATAATAATTCCATGAATGTGGAACATTTCTACACACCGATGGGGTTTTTCTTTAATAAGAAGCATGAAAAGCACTACTGAATGAACCGATGGATTCTAACAAATTCTAGAAACATCCTAATTCTCACAATAAAATCCACCTAGAATAACCACAAGATGGTTTTATAATTATTGAGGCCTGACTAGAATTGGATGTAGATGATCATGTTGCAATCAGGACTCTTTTTACTGGTCAAGTAGAAAAATAAATTGTGGTGGTAAATCTGATAAAACAGGCTGAGAGGATTGATCTTTCTGAGTTCTGCACATAGCCTAACATATGGTTTTGGTAGCATGCATGACTTTCTTCAATGTTTCGGTTTGATAACTCTAACAAGTCACATATCCATTAGTCCTTCGATAGTTGTGTCGTCCAGAGAAATTGGAGGGGGAGGGGATTTAATGATACTCCTCATCATCATGAACAGTGAATTGATCCAACAAACTGATGGAATTCATCAAATAATACCCCCACTCATCATAAAAGGTGTATTACAATGTTGTATGGACACTATGCACGATTCTCATATTCTGAAGCATGAAATGAAAAAGTGTTCATGACGAATATAGTTTCAGCATTGGAATTTCCTTTTCCTTTCACACTCTGTACTAACTCTTCTGAGATGTGGAAGGCTGTAATGTGGATGGAGAATCATCAACTCGAGATGTTTTGGAAACTATAGGATTCTTGAGTTGGCCTAAGAGAGCACAAAAGATACCAAGGTCCATAGAACATTCTCTATGAGCTGACCAGTCATCGTACATATAAGTTACACTTTTAGGGACCGACTTCCATTCAATAGAACCTTCACCTTCACTATAGAGTTGAGAGGAGACACATGTCACATGTTTCAGGACTGGGACCAATCTGATTAAACCATTGTCCACTTTTTCCTAGGGCTAATCATTGAACACATAAAATAGATTGATGATATTTTTAATTATCATGTGTTAAAGGGAGTGGTCAGGGTGATTATTGAGCTTGGCCTCATGTATCGTTCTTCACTCAAGATGAATTATGACCCCATGTTCTATTGAATTGAGGAAATAAAAGGTGACATGTTCCTCAATGAAGGAATATGTCTGGTTTCTCTCTTTTGGTAAGGGAGATATGGGGGCATGGACTTCATGAGGGGATGGAGCCTAATGGGGGTTTAAAATCGCATTCTCTAAATAATGTCGTAGTATTTATTGGGGTAGTAAATTAAAATTTTGTGATGGGAAAATCTAGGTATGAGGCTGCTACACTCAAAGAGGTTTCACATGTTATGGTTGTGTGGGGTGTCGTTAGGACGGTAAAATATCTAGAGGATCTCGAACCCATTCCCTTATTGCCTTAGTAGCCTCTTCCTTGGTAGTTCATCTTGCTAGAGTTGGGATAGGCATTTGTTATTCCTTCTTAGCTTACTACAAGGATTCATCGAGGTGGTGGGCCTTTTTAGAAAAATAACAAAATCAACTTGGGAAATTATAAGATATGAAGAAGGTGAGTAGATCAATATAAATAACCACCATGAGCATAGTTAACTTATTATATTAAGGTAGTATCATATCAAGTGTGAACATGAGGACTTTCCATTGAGCAATAAAGTCTTCGACACACCCAACTGGTAGTTGCTTGTATTTGAAGAGGTCAGAAGTATTGGTCTTGCATGTGGTAGAACTGAATTAGAAGAGAAAAATAATATAGAGAAAATAAAAAATAGTGATATAACCAATGGGTATCTAGATTTACCACAGGAATGATTTCCCTTTTAATATATGTACAAAAAATTGGAGCATGGAAACCTCTTGCTGCTCTGGAGTTCGCAACATAGTTCCGCACCTTGAGATGAAGTGGGCCAGAAGCTACAGTGTAATAACTCAAAGTTTTATCAATGGAATTCCCTTATAATAATTTTTTCATTATAGTATAATCACGTTAGGAATCCCAATGTCATATCATGATACAAAATACTATGTGATCATTAAATTTAATTTTTCCACTTCTATGTTTTGAATTCTGAAAATCATACATACATGGTTGTGTTTAGGGTGATATTTATAGTCTAATAGAAAAAAAATTAATTTTGGGTGAATATTAACATACCCTTATGAATATAAATGAATAATGATATATCCTTATGAATAGTAACCTCACCTATTATAGTATATTTATAGAATTTACGTAAAAGTATGATGTGCCTATGTTTTAGAAATTAAAAACAAATGTTTTAAAAACTGTATTTTTAAAATGAATTATGATTTTAATAAAAAAGAAACTTATAAAATTTAGAAAATTATTTTTATAAAATGGACTACATTTTTTTATTCTACACTTTGGAAAATGATTAGGGTGAATTTTTCGGTTTTTTCCAAAATACTTGAATTTTTTACGAATAGTGAAATACCATAATTTATAAAATAATAAAAATACCCAAATTATAGAGTCATGTATGATGTTATGCTGATGTAATCACAATTTTTTCTATTCAAATGATAAAATTACTATTCATGGTCATGGAAGAATCACTATTCTTTGTCATGTAGGGAAATAATAAATTAGTGAATATAATATTGAGAAGTCACCTCTCCCCTCCACAATAAAAACCACCATTCACACCCTCATTTCCTCACACCTCTCAAGCTTCAAGCCTTGTCAAAACCCTACCCAATAATCTTACCTAGCCCCTCCCCCATGTAAAATATCTTTTGGTCTCATCCAAAGACCAGGCCTAGGTCCCTTAAAGAGGATCTCAAGAAGAGGATTCAAGAGGTAATTTCTCTCCCTCTTTTCCTTTAATTTTCTTTCAATTTCATGTTCTATTAATAATATCTCCCCACATATCTTCATTCACATGGTATGGTAACTCCAGTATCATAAATATAATGTAATTATATTATACTAAAGGGATATTATATCATCCAACCCCCTTCTCCTCTTCTTTTTATTTTTCGAAGGAAAACGTTGTTCGTGGGGTGTTAATTTATCAACCTCAAGAACAACATGTTTTAAATATTTTCCACCCTCAGATCTAGTCATAAAACCATTTCTATGCTTGTACCTGATTATATTATATTTATTATATCCTATTTTATGTTTATGAAATAACTTATTCAGATATTACTAAATGTTTAAACAAAACAACTTCATTGTGATCAAAAAATCACCCGAATTAACCAAAACGATCATTATTAAATTTTATCTAATGATTCATTCACATGGTATATATCATAATTCCTTATATGATCATTTAAAATCCTGTAATATCATTAATAACATGTAATATTAGTTTTGGATGTTTACCCATGTTCTACATGAATGTCAATTTATGAATATAAAACATTCTCAAACAATAGATAGAAAACTTATAACACATGAAAAGACCCATAAATAACCTAATGAAACCATAACGAACCATATTCATGTAAACCAGGTTCTATAATTGTTAATTAAAAAAATCTAATGTAGTTATACAAGACTTTAAAGTGATGAAATCATTTGGATAAAAGGTAAGGGGAAATTCTCAAACCCAACATTCTTTCTTCAGGTTCTCCCTCTTTCACTTCATTTTTGGTATGGTCACTCCTTAAAAATAATTTTTCCTCATTATCTTACCTTTTTTGGGATATACATGTCTTACACTAGAGTTTATGTCAAACAATGATTTTCCAAAATAACTCTTCTTTCAAAAACACACCTTTTACTTCTCACTCATGGTTAACTGTTATTGTATCAAGTATGTTAATCCAACATTCTATTGGAAACCCATACTTTATGAATGTGTTCTTATGATATGAAACCCATAACTTTTCATGGGTTAGTTATGTTAATTGTTGATATATTTTTTATTTGGAATGCATGATAATGATAATGTTATGATGTATTGGGTGCACCCTAAATTATATAGTGCAATATCAATGTCTGATTGGGACAGGTGCACCTGGAATTATACAGTGCTCCAATGCATTGGGTAATGTGATGAATCTAATTATTTAAATCGAAATGATTTGTGAACAAGATTATAGATTTTCTCACAAGTATGTGAGTTAGTCAACCACTAAGACATGATGTTAAATTTTATATGGATTTCCACATTTCAAGTATTTTATTAATGTTTCCTCCCAAGATTTTGATGATGATGTTATGATTATGCTCACCCAAAGATATATTTTTAATATCTATCCTCTTACCATGCTTCTAGATCACCCCTTTTTGAGGTATATCCTCAGGTGATTACATGTACTAAGTAGAGTTCAATTTCCAATATGAATCTAGAGAGGAAGGAATTAAATAAATGTTTATGTTTGATGTTGTAAATATTATGTATGGTCCTAGTTTTCCCAAGACACCAATCCTCTAGATCTTCATGGTGTAATACTATTAATTTGTTTATATTTATAATGATGTAATAGTAATGAAAGAAAATGCAGGGTCTCAATAGTTGTTATTAGAGGTAAGGTTTTGTAAATTTGGGAATTAGGATTAGTGAACCCTAGAGAAAACCTATAGTATGAGAGTAAGTATAAAAATGCACAGAAGAAGCTTTACAAAGTTATCCCATGTGTTTTGATTTTAGAGAAAATTGTAAAAATGAATAAGTTATTTATTCATTACTTGTAGACATATGTTTTGTTCTAAAATTTTCTATTTTAGAGAATGCTGGGAACCTAGAGAAACTAGGCCAACAACTCATATAAGGGCCAATGCAACAATTTCCCAAACGACATCCCAAATGATTTGGGAGGTGTATTTTAAAACATCATGGTGATGCTTACCTAACTATCTCAGATTATGAATAATAACTAGAATAATGGGTGATGTCCACCTTCTACAAAGAGGGAGAAACTGGCTATCAAGTGTTTTATACAGCAATGACCACCGATGTTTAGTGGATCTTTTGATTCCATAGTTACATAATAGTGGGTCAACTCCACGGGGAAGATATTTTCTATTCTCCATTGTTCTGATATGGAGAAGGTGAAATTGTACATTTATCGTCTAGATAGAAAGGTATATCAATGGAGGGATTTGATTTAGAACACAAAACCAAGGGAGTAAATTGAATAGATGGAATGTGAAGACATTAAGATCATGTTTCTTAATAAGTATTACCCAAAAACTCTTCGAAATAAGATGGTGATAAAATTAATAGAGCTCACAAAAAAAGAAAAGATAATCTATCACAACCAATGAAGTGAACTTCACAAGGCATGAAAGGTATTCTTCAGGTTTATTATAAAAAATGATAAAAAATTGATATATTCTTTAGTGGATTAAAAACAACCTTCGAAAGGCTCTTGAAATTTGAGTCTTTGAGAGTTATGATGAAGTTTTTAGATGTTCTCTCAAAGTGGATATGATGTTTAGAGAATGGTCTCATGTATATGGGGATAATAAACAAAATATGGAGTTTCAAGATGGAGGATCTAATGATAAAGGTGGGAAGAAGACTCAATGACCCACATGCAAAAAATGTTGGAAGTTTCATCATGGGAAATTCCTCAAAGGTATTGGTAAATTATTTATGTGTGGGAACGAAGGACACCATGCCCAAGAGTTTTGGAAAGAGATGATAAGGAACGAGATTGTGGTGGAAGAAAGGAGAAAAACACCCATGTTTCAATTCTATAACTGTGTGGAGCAAGGGAACTATGAAAGCCAGTGCACCGAACGTCGATTTCTCAAGGGTAATCAAAGTCATTATCCATCAATGCCAAAGGAACAAGGGAAGGAATATGCATGTCACTACTGCGGAAGTGAAGAAAGATAATTAATTTGTACAAGGTATACTTAATATTTACTCAATAATGTAACAAGTATTATTTTATTATAGTTCCACACATTCTATTATATCGTACTAGTTTGAAGGAACTAATGAATAGAAGCCTCGAAACCCTAAAGTAGAGATTTCTATAAATACACCAAGTGGTGAAATCAATGAAACCCAAGTTTTTTACTCTTCTCATGTTGGAATATGTGGGAATATTCTTTCATAGAATATCGTAATACTTACCTTGGTGGAATTCGATGCTATAATTGGAATGGATGAGATCTCGTTATATATATCATATATCAACTATCAGGAAAAGGAAATATCTTTTTCATATTCTAAACCATCCCATGATCCTCTAGAAATGGAAGAAAGATAATGAATCACTTTTTAAAAATCCTTCAACGGTGTTGGTGTTGATATCCTATAAAGAATCATAACTCACCCAAATGGTTGAGTCAATGGAAAGTGCCAACCATGTGAAAATGACCATCATGAGGGAATACAATGATTTATTTCATGAAGAGTTACCCAGACATCCCCTCGATCATGTGGTAGTGTTCTCAATAGAACTCATACCTGAAGCTACTCCTATCTCAATGTGTCCCTAGAGGATTTCTCTTATCAAAATGGAAGAGTTAAAGATGCAGTTTCAAGAGCATTTGGACAAAGGGTTCATATTCCCTTGTGCATCACCTTAGGGTGAACCAGTGCTCTTTGTGAAGAAGAAGGATGGAACACAGAGGCTGTGTATTGATTATCAGTAACTCAATAAGATCACCCTAAAGAACAAGTATCCTCTCCCAAGGATTGATGACCTATTCGATTAGTTAAGAGGTTCTCAATACTTTTCAAATGCGGATCTGCATTCTGGATATCATCAGATAAAGATGAAGAAGGAAGATATTCATAAGACTTCCTTCCGTACAAGGTATGGGAACTATGAGATTTTGTTGATTCCCTTTAGACTTACTAATTCCCCTACAATCTTCATATATTTGATTAATAGAGTCTTTATACATTACCTTGACAAATATTTGGTAGTGTTTATTGATGATATTCTCATGTACTCCAATAGCAAGGAGGAACATGAAGAACATCTAAGACCTGTGTTAGCGACATTGAGAAAGGAGAATTTGTAATACATGTTCAAAAAGTCTGACTTTTGGGTGAAGAAAGACACGTTCTAGGTACATGTGATCACATGTGAGGGAATCTTTGTTGACCTTTAAATAAAGTCCATTTATGAATAGACTAGGTCCTCTAGTGTCACAAAAATTAATAGTATTCATGGATTAGCTGGTTACTAAAGACAAATTTTGAGAAACTTCTCATGATTGTCAAGCCTAATAAATATGTAAACAAGGAAACATGTAATGTATGTCTGGATAGAAGAGTGTGAAGGAATCTTCAAGGAGCTAAAGAGAAGGAAGATCATTGCACCTGTACTCACACTACCAAAAAGTGGAGAATTTTTTGTGATATTCAATTATTCTTAAAAAAATTATTGGGTTGTGTACTCATGAAAAATGATAATGTGATAGCCTACCCTTCACGACAGTTGTAGATCCATGAGAAGAACTACCCGACGCATGATCTAGTGGTGAAATCCGTGATTTTTTTCTTGAAAATTTGGTGGCACAAGCTTTATGGTGGGAAGTGTGACATATACACTAACCACAAGAACCTAAAGTCTATATTCACACAAAATTTGCTCAACATGAATCAAAGGAGACAGTTAGAGATAATAAAAAATTATGATTTCTCTATTGACTATCATCTAGGAAAGGCGAATAAGGTAGATGGTGTTCTAAGAAGAAAATAATCTGCTACTTTAGCCATGGTGCTGATTGAGAAAGACCCCATCTTCTGGGATATTAAAATGATGGATTTAGAAATCATAAGCACATGGTATACATCCAACCATTCCCAAATGATTGCCCAACCATCAATCCAAGAGATGACTAAGGAGGCACAAAGATATTATGTGGAGTTATATAAGAAAGTGAATGTAGTAAATGAAGGGAAGATGCAAGAGTTCCATATCAACAATAAAGGTGTGATTTAGTTTGGAATGCAGCATTGTTGCCTTAATCACCTGGGATAAAGAAGGAGATATTAGGTAATGCACATATCTCAATGTTCTCTATCCATCCTGGTATCACCCAGATGTATTAAGATATCTGTGAACACTTTTGGTGGGATAACATGAAAAAGAAGATCACATAATATATCTCAAGTTTCGTCATATATCAGCAAGTAAAATCCAAGTGGAAAAATTCCATAGGGTTGATGCAGCCATTTCCTATACCCATGTGGAAATGGGAGAATGTTACTAAGTTCATTGTAATGGGTCTCCAAAAGATGTTGAAGGGAAATAATTCAATATGGGATTTGGTTAACCGATTGACCAAGAATTCCCATTTTATCACTATTTAAGATGATATCTCACTTGAACAAATTGCAATGATATATGTGAAGGAAGTGGTGAGACTGCATGGTGTTCCACTCTCGATTGTATATGACTATAATCCAATGTTCATATCTAAATTTTTGAGGATCCTTCATAATTATTTGAGTACTTAATTAAATTTCACCACAACCTATCACCCACAAATGGATGGCCAATATGAAAGGAAAATTCATATGCTTGAAGATATGCTAAGATCATTCTCTCTATAATTCAAAGGTGAATGGGATAAGAATATCCTATTGGTTGAGTTATCATAGAACAGTAGCTTCAACTCGAGTGTTTAGATGGCTACATATGAAGCTTTGTATGGAAAGAAATGTTGAACACCAACCTGTTGTGATGAAGTTAGGGAAAGAAAGCTACTTGGACCCAAACATGTGCAAGTGATGATAGAGAAGGTTAATGTCATCAAGAAACACATCAAATCTACTTAGAGTCAGCAAAACATGTATGTTGACAACCGTCAAAGGGACATGGAGTTCGACATTGAAGATAAAGTCTCCCTTTGAATATCACCATGTAAGAGAGTCATGCAATTTGGAAATAATGGGAAGCTATGCCCAACGTACATTTTCCCCTTTAAGATCCTTAACCACATATGAGTGGTGGCCGATCAACTTGATCCTTCACTGAATATGGATCAATTTAATGACCTGTTTCAGGTATCACTCTTGATGAAGTACATACCTGATCCCTCACATTTACTGAACTCAAAGGTGGTACAGATGGAAGATGATCTCTCTTATGAGGAGCATCCAATAGAGATTCTGGAGTGGAAAGATAATTTTATATGCATCAAGACAACCCACACTGTCAAAGTGTGGTGGAGGAATCATATGTTTGAATAAGATACTTTGGAACCAGAGGATACGATGAAGGATAAGTACCCTCACCTATTTATGTAAAACAAAATTTTGAAGGAGAAATTTCATAAGGGAGGAAGAATATAACAACCCATCATTTTATTAATGGAATTACCTTATTATAATTATACCCTATAGTATAATCACATTAGTAATCCCAATTACATATCATGATAAAAAATACTATGTGATAATTAAATATAATTTTTCCACTTCTATATTTTGAATTTCGAAAAGCTGACATACACTGTTGGTATTAGGATGATTTTTAGAGTCTAATAGAACAAACATAATATTTGGTGAATAGTAACATAACCTTATGAATGGTAATGAATAGTGATATACACTTATTAATATAACCCTCACATATAATAGAATATTTATATGATTTATGTAAAAACATGATGTGCCCATGTTATGGAATAAGTAAACAAATGTTTTAAAAACTGTGTTTTTCAAAAACAAATTATGATTTTAATTAAAAATTAAATAATTAATATTTATAAAATAATATTTTAACAATGGACTTCATGTTTTGATTCTACACATTTAGAAATGGTTAGCGTAAATTTTTTTGGGCTTTTTCTAAAATACTTGAATTTTCGATGAACAGTGAAATACAATAATTTAAAAAATAAGAAAAATAAACAAATTATAGAATCATGTATTATTTTATACTTATATAAAAACAATTGGATCAGATTCACATTATTAAATCACTATTATTGGACATGGGAGACCCACTATTCCTTTTCTTGTGGGTAAATAATAAATTAATGAATATAATATTGAGAAATACCCTCTCCCCTCCACTATAAATACCACCCTTCACACTCTCATTTCCTCACACCTCTCAAGCCTCAAATCGTGTCTAAAATCTACTCAAGAATCATCCCTAGATCATACGCCACGTCCAAGAGCTTATGGACTCAAAAAATACAAATCCTGGGTCCCTTAATAATGATATCAAGAGGAGGAATGAATATGTAATTTCTCTCCCTCTTTTCATTTAATTTTCATTAAATTTCAAGTTTTATTCTTAATCGCTCCACACCTATCCTCATCCATATTCTATGGTAACTCCAGTTTCATAAATATACTGAAATTTTATAGTACTAATAGGATATTATATCATCCAACCCCTTCTCCTCTTCTTCTTTATTTTTGAAAGGAAAATGTTGTTCTTATGGGATTACTTTATCACCTTCAAGAATGACATGATTTCAATTTTCTTTTCAGCCTTTATATCTGGTCATGAAACCATTTTTATGATTGAAACATATTATATTATATGTATTATATCATATTTCATGTTTTGGAACTAACTTATGCACATATTACTAAATGATTAAATAAAAAAAGTCTGTTGTAGTTGAAAAATCGCCCGAATTAACCAAAACGATCATTATTAAATTTTAACTAATGATTCATCTGCATGGTATGTAAAATAATTCATTATAAGATATTTTAAACTCATGTAATATCATTAATAAAATTAAATATCATTTCTGGATGTTTACCAATGTTCTACACGAACATCCATTAATGAATAGAACAGAACCGTTCAAGAAAACCATAAAAACTAACATCCCCAAATAATGGATTTCAACCTTATAACTCATCCAAAGACCCATAAATAACCAATTAAAAACATAATAAACCATATTAATTTACAAAAGGTTATAGAAATTTTAGTTAATGAATATAATGAGTTTATATAGGACTTTAAGTGGACAAAGCATTCATATTCATGGTAAGGGGGAATTCCCTAACCAAACTTTCTTTCTTCAGGTTCTCCCTACTTCATTCCATTTTTGGTATGTTCACTCCTTTAAAATTATTTTTTCACCATTATATTACTTTTTCTGGGTTATAAATGTTTTCCACTGGAGTTTATGTCAAATAGATGTATTCCAAAACAACTCTTCTTTCAAAAAACAGACCTTTACTTCTCACTCAATGTAAATGGTTATTGTATCAAGTATGTTATTCCCACCTTATTTTGGGAACACAATGTTTATGAATTTGTTATGTGATGAAACCCATTCCTTTCCAGGAGTATTTATGTTTATTTTTTATATATGTTCTATGTGGTATGCATAATAATGATAATGTTTTGATGTTATGGGTGCGTCTGGAATTATATAGCGCAATATGATTGTTTGAATGTGACAGGTGTGCCTGAAATTATACAGAACTCCAATGCATTGGGTAAAGTGATGAATATCATGAGTTAAATTGAAATAATGTGTGAACACAATTATATATTTTATCACAAGTATGTGTGACTGTTAATCACTAATACATGTGGTTTCATTTTTTATGCATTTCCACATTTCAGGTCTTTTATTAATGTTTCCTCACATGATTTGGATGATGATGTTATGATTATGCTTACCCGATGCTATATTTTAATTATCTATCCTCATATTTGTCTTTTAGCTCACCCATTTTTGATGTATATTCTTAGGTGACTACATGTACTAAGGAGAGGTCAATGGCCAATAAGAAGATAGAGAAGAAGGAATTAAATAAATGTTTGTGTTTGATGTTGTAAATGTTTTTTGTGGTCCTAGTTTTTCAAGACACTAGAACTATGGATCCCCATGGGGTAATACTATGTTGTTTTTTATCCTTATAATGATGTAATATTAATTTATTAAAAGGCAAGTTTACTATATGTTGTGGGTCACCCATCCCATTGAAGGCGACAGATGTAGGATTACCAAAATCTGGGTTGCTCGTATATCACCTACCCATGATGGAAATGGTTTACCATCATGTGATATTTCCACCAGTCGTGTATCATTGGATTTTACGTGAGTGGTGACATCGAATATCCAACCATATTGGTGGAAATACCTATTTTGACGAGGATTCATAACCACCAATGATTTGATAGACTCATCAATATTTTAAGAAGGCTTAGCACCCCGTGGGATGGATTGTGGAGTGACCGATAGAGATCTTTCTAGAGGAAGCTCGATTCAAATTCATATGGGGTGGTTTATCATGTTGCTCTGGTGGATTTGGTGACACATACCATGGTATTTTTCTATAAACCCTTATTTCCAACCAGTTGGGAGGTGTAAGATTTTGAAGATCAATTTGGTTTAGCTAGCTGAGATGGACTTGTGGCTTCTCTACTACCCCAACGAAAGAGTAGCATAATCTTTTTGAGGATTATCATAGTTTGGGAAGCCTTATACAAGGAGCTCATTAAAGATCTCATCCATGAGTCTCCTCTGATTAGTGATCTATTAGTGTAAAGTCACCATAGCTGGATCGACCAGCATATTCTATGAAGCATCTGTTGGATCATAGGGAATATTGGTCCCAATTTCATATTTACCCTATTTGGTTTCACATTTTATGGGAAATTATTCTAAGGGTTATATAATCCCATGTGCCTACCTCTACTAGTGTGTAAGGGCACTTGTATGAGTGTCAAACTGATACTACACTGCCCTGGGGGGGGGGGGGGTTCTCTCCATCAGATCCCATGCCATGATCCCCATCTCTATTTATCTTGAGAAAATTGATGTTCAACATGGTGGTTCAATAAGGAATATTCTCCATGTCTCTAGGTATGTCTAGTTATCATATGTTAAATGTTATGTGGATAGTAGCGTACTCCCCCCCATCCCTAGATATGCATATGCAAGGGTGCCTCGAAAATAATTATGTGGATCACCATGAAACTCTAAACTTATCATTGTTGTAGGGTCAGGTGGTATCCAGGTGACATAGGATACTGGGAGACTAAGAGTGATGCTAACTCCATCATAAATTACTTCTGGTAGATATCATAAAAATTCTCTTATCTCTTTGGGTAGACCAACTGATGGTCATGGAGGTGAAAACGCATTTCCCAAATGGTTAGGAAAAAGTACGTAACCTCATCTTGGGTGAGGGCCTATGGAATTTCAATGTTGGGAACCAAATTTGGACAAAGCACTTCTGATAACTGATTAGTGGCATGAGTGTCAAACAAGATTCCCTATTTAGAAGAGAGGTTTGAATCTTCATTGGCCCAGGCTACGATTAGTGATGGATGAGGAAATGGTGGTGGAATATTCGGTGGGGAATATACTATGTGAGATAAATGATCTCCAAATTATGGGTTATCTATCAGAGGTGGTTCTAACATAGTCATCACAACCCTATCAGACTGGGTATTTACCACTGCCTTGTGTGAGAGAGTAACAACCATTGGGGGTGAGTCTGGTGGGTGTTCTTTATCTACTAAACTCCAAAACAAATATAGAACCCCCGGTCTCTGGTATGTAACCTTTTATTTACTATTTTAATTACATAAGGTATTCGGGTGTTGTTTGGGAGAGTTTGGGTAAATTATATATAGTTTTGGGGAATTTTATATAGGTGCACTGGTGGTTCCCAGTTTTTAAAAACTATTCAACACTTTAAAGGAAGAATGCATAGTGATACAATGGATAAAGGAGAGACACATGGTCTACCCACGATTTTTCAAAACCATAAAAAATACTATTAGAAACAATATGGTTTGGAGAAATGATGGACATATATATTTGGAATGGTCAGTGCATGGTTTGTAAGATTTGTGAGACAACCAAGAAAGTTAATTCTTAAGACAACATCATGAGAATGATTAGGGAACAATTTATATAGCTGTGTGACTAAACTGTGTGTGGGTCAAAACAACATCCATAAAAAGTGGATCTCAAATGGTTTTACCTTTACACCACTTTTTTTTCCTTCTATGTTTCCCTATATTAGTATTTTGACTCGCAAAGGTTTTAAAAACACTCCCAAGAAAATTGGAATTGATCTGGAGACGTTCCTTGGTACATTGAATCTTGATTCTTGTGGTAAGTCTTGGTTATTCTTTCTTCTTTGTGTTTTTATTACATCTACAACACCCACTCTCTTGGTTTCTTATATCTACACCCACTTTTGGTATATCTATGGATTTGCATCCCAAATATGTTTATTTTTGGACTTTTTATTGATAGGGGAAGAGATCTATGGAGGGATCATTGACATTCAAAGCGGTTTCAGGAACATTCATTGTGTCGTTCTTGGTTTTCACCAAAAACCTCATGGTAAGTGGCTTCACTCTTGAATAATCTATTTTAAAATTTTAAGGATTAGATTCAAAATGGATTCATTGATTGAAATTAATTATTTATCCACTAGGAAATTATTTTCAAAACCCTATTGAGTGATGGTTTGTTGAAATTGGGAACTATGTTGTCTTATTGAATAGTGTTTCTGATAACCTGATTTTAAAATGATGATCATAAAACGGTGGTTGGTTTTTCTATACAGAAATATGGGTTTAAAAAAATAATGATGTTTAATTAAATTGTCTTGAAAATACATAGATTTGTTATGGGATGTAATAGTTTTGTGGTGTGTGTTAAGAAGAATTGGGATAGATAAGGGCATGGGGTACCCCCATCAAATAGGTTGGGAAAGATAAAGGTGTGAAGTACCCCAATGAAGTGATTCACTATTTGATGGCATAGTGGAAGTATGACTCACCACCCATGGGTATAGGGAGATACATATATTTTACGCACGTTTGGATGTGTGTGTGTGTGGAAAGGATGGGGTTATGCCAAAATAAAATATTAATTGATTAAAGTATGGTTTAAGTGCATTTGTTGAGAAACTATTTTAAGTATTTATGTATATATTTGGGTATAAACTATTTTGAAATTTTTTTTATGTAAATTATTTAAATATGTTTTTGTAACATGTACTATTAAACTGTCATGAGTAGAGAAGTCATTGGGGAAAAGCTACCGAGTTTTATTACTCACCCCTTCCTTTACAAATTTGTTCCTTTTAAAATTTCATCCACTAAGAAAATAGAAAATTTAATATATCACACGTCTGTAGGACTACTTCGTGATACTTGGATAGTTTTTTCAAGTTTGAGCATGGAAATAATGGAGCTTGGAGTATTTTTTTTCTTGGAGTTTTGTTAGTTTTCCTTCCGCTGTTTATTTTCATATTGTAGTCTTCCACTGTGGTACTTGATTTTACTATGTTGTTGATTAATAAAAGTTTTAGTTTACTTTAATTGTTATCATGCATCATATATTGGGTTTTTGGTTATTGATTTTTTGTTAGTTTCTTTATTCTTAAAGGGAAATATTTTACCCCCATGTCTTGATTCCCTTTGAGATTTAGTTTTTGATTTTAACACCTTGGGGATGTCCCTTAAATCCTAGTAACATATCACCACCCTATCAAGCCAATGAGATAGGGTAGGAAGTTACAAATAGTATCATGTTTTCATCTTAAAGTCTGTTTGAGAGAAATGGTGATGTCCATCTTGGATTTGAATTCATAATTATTTATTCCTTGGGTTGGAATCATATAAAGGAGTAGGATTGTTAAGAAGTAGAATGTAGAGTATAGAAAGATATTTCAAACCTTTTTGTGTCGAACTTCATGATACCATGGAGTTTGGTATATAAGTGTTTCCGAGATACTTCTAGGATTTCGAATCTCATTTTCATGGGTTTATCCAATGAGACGAGCTTGACTTGCACTAGAGGAATGAATTCCCACTATCGGTGAATATCTTATTTCGAGTAATGATATTTTATTTGGTGCAATATTAAATTTTTTGAAAAATTTTAAATCTCTTTTCAAATGAAAGATTTTAAAAAAGGTCGTGATTGTGGTATTTTGAAAATTGATTGATTTTAAAAATAATTTAAATAATTTAAAAAAATGATTGAATGTAGAAAAGGATGATAGTGGAATGAAATTTTGTGATAGTTGATTTGGTATAATTTAAAATTTATAACTCTTCACTAAATAGAGAGTGACACTTACGGATTTTTTTTATTTAAAAAAGAAAACCCGGTAAGCGTCATAGAAACCAGCTAAAAGAAGATGCAGAGATTGTGGTTGCACATGAGAAGTAAGTAAAAAAACCACTGGATCTAAGTATTGTCCCAAAATTTTAGGTTGTGGAAACATGGAATCAAAGGGATCATCCCTGACAAGTGGATCATTCTATCCAGTTCCAAAAATATAATCCAGGCATCATCTTGGGTGATTCCAAACCAAAAAATGAAAAGATGTGGTTGAACATGATGAATTGTATCTTCAATTTCATTGTTACTCAATCATATCTTAAATTTAATATGGCGACATACATGTCATAGGATATTTCATTCCCATGTTTTTAACACCGCAAGCTTCCATAGTACACTTCTCATTGAATAATACAGTAGTGTGTGTTATACACAACTTTGAGTTCTAACACACACCACAACAAATCAAACTAACCGTTATGAATAGTAATACCCACTTTTTGAAATTTTATAAATTTTATCCTTCAAAATGGACTTCATTTTTGGATATGGAATATCAAAATTACCTTAGGATGAATTTTTGGTACATTTCAGATAAGTTTAATATTTTGATGAATTGTGAAAATTACCAAATTTTAATTAAAAATATCTTTTTTAATCGAAAATATTAATAGTGATAAATTATGATTTTTTTGATTTTAAAGTATATTTAAAATATATTTTTATTATTTAATACAATTTTGGTCATTGGACATAATTTCTCATTTAAACCGGACATAAACAAGTGCTAATCTTTTGATAGTAATTATTTCTTAAAAACACAGTTTTTGTTTAGACAGCGGGAATTAATTTTAAATTAATTTCTGCCACTTATGTGTTTTTAATTTAGAATAATGGATTCCATATTTCAAATCAGGATGTCCAAATTGTGTAAATAAGTAAATTTTCTTTTTAGATATTTTGAATAATTACTTCGGTAAATATTTTATTTACCATGGATAAAGGGTAAATCATGTAAATAAGGGTAACAAATAATATTATAATAATAATAAATTGCCCTAAAACGTCTCTTAACCCTATTGGTTTATACATGTCCGACCATGGGCATCTTTGGGTCGATTTTGGGACCCCATGGATCCCCTTATAAGTGATAATGACACTTAATATTAATTAAGTTAATGTAAATAAAAAATGACATAATCATATATATTTTAGAAAAACAATATTTAAATAAGGTTATATATGTTATATTTTCGATTATAAATATTCATTAGAAATATAAAAATATTTCCTACATAATGGTATTTTATTTATAATTTTCAGACATTGAACAATTATATATATTTATGACACAATAATGATGCAATATTTTCCTTATGAATAAAAGAATAAAATAATTGGTATTATAAATGTTACAATAAATATACTTTGAAAGTTTTGATGACATACACAAATTTTATTTGTTAATATGACATGTTAGGATTTCTTAAATTAATTTTTTTCGAATTAATAAAGATGATATGACTTTAAAAAAAATCAATTATTAAATAGTATCAAAATTGGTATAAATGAGTTTTTAAAACAAATATTATTTTATTAATTGATATTATATTCCTTAAAAATAAATGGTTCAGCCAAAGGATTTATATAATGATATGTGTATCATTAATGGACCACTTGGGGATCGCTTGGATATATATAGTATGTTTATTAACAATATAATATAAAAATACAAAGTGACATGGTAAATGTCAAACTATTTAACTAAGAGTTAAAACTAAAAGATAAGGTTAATATATTGACCCAAACCTATATAAAATATATTTGGTGAGTAGTTTTAGACCTATCCCCACCTTAACCTTTAAATAATCCACATTGGAGCCATTAGAAACTGAATATGAATTTATTATGAAATAATATTTCGAGCGTTTCCTAAGGTGTCCCACACCCCTCTTATAAAAGGGAACTTCCCCTTCCCTCTAATTCACACCTTCAAAGCATTTTGGATTGGCCAAAACTGGCCCCAATATTCTCTCAAATTCCGTCAATTCAACCTAGATCCATTAGTTCGATGCGAAATCCAACCTAAGGAGCCCTTTTGATCAAATCAAAAGGAAGAACCCGAAGAAGATGCAATGTTTTCACAACCCTCTTTCTAGTTCCTTTCATATTCAACATCTTCTTTATTTGTTATTTACATTATAAAATAACAACTCTAGTATCTTCTATATTTTTTGATGTTATTATAAATATGGTATATCCATATTCATTATTCTATCCATCCTTTGAATGAAATGTCACCATACGTGAGTATGTACAACTTACCATCTCCACGTCGTGGTGTAATTGTTATTGAAAACATTATTGTTAGGATGGATATGATACTGACATGTGATTGATGTGAATAATAAATATAACATGATAATTATTCTTTATATGACATACCATCCAATTATATGTTATTTTAATATCAAAATAATGACATTGTCGATCGTGCGTACGTACGGACTACCGTCTCCACGAACGCAATGAGATTCATTTCCCATCGAATCCATTCAACTATAATTCTAATTTGATGATTAAAAATTATGTTTAAGGACTTTCTATCATTCTGTATATTAATAAGATTCAACCTATCCATAAAAAATATGAATTATGTAACAAAACATATAAATGAAAATGAGTAAGTCAACACCCGAAGTGACAATAATACTAAGATATTATTAATAATGAAATGTTAAAAGATCATATATGATATCATATTAATGTATCTGATTCTTGTATAATTTTATAACAATTATTTCACCATTATATAGGAGGTTAACCTACCCTAAACAAAGTTAAAAGACAAGGTAAAGGTTTATTTTACAATCTCTTCATTATCTGAGGTTGTTTATACGTAATTATCTACTAGGACCTCTTTATCATCAACACCCTTGTTTCTTAAAAATGTATTCCAATTTTTTTTAACATTTACTAGACTATGGGTTAAATTCATTTATACCCATGTTTGTCTTTTTATAAAATGTTTTGAAAGGAATATTTATCTCATGTTCCGAACAAGGACCTTTTTAACCTTTTCGACAAAATTAAGGTAAGAATGTCTTTTTTTAACTTATATGGAGGGCACAACTATTTTCAGGCATTATTAAATCGTCGTATATTCCCTTACAAGTTTATAAGAATATTTTCAAAGTAAATGTTTTATTTTATGATTATATTACTTTTTAATGATTAAAAAAAAGAGATATTTCTCTCAAATAGTTTTGATTTCATCTATGTCAGCATCCTTTGATGTATTTTAAGCTTATGTGAAGTTAATTTATTATGATACAAAACATACATATTGTATTGAATGTTTTGTGATGTTTTTGACTATGTATGTGTTATTTTTATACCATTCATGGTTTATGGAGAAAGTATTGACATATCGTATTCTAGTTTTTATAAGAATGTTTATTTTATGTTTAAAACTATTAATATGAGGAATGCATTGGACTTAATAAGTGATGGGTGGAGCCCACTATATCTCCTCGATGCATCAGTAGGTCTCATGAGACAAACTACTGTCTTTGAAAAAGGCCTTGAAAAAATATTATTTGTAGTCTTGTCACAAGGCCTTGACTATGTTGTTATGATAGTCTGACATTATGCATTCCATCATTATAAAAGTGGTTTTTGATATTGCTTGTGATTATTTTACTAGTATAATATCCATGTGAATAAGTAAATGGAATTATTTCATTTTATTTCTGCCATATTATGCTAATGTTCAAGTATAAAAGGGTTTTGTTTTAGTTATACATTGCCTTAAATGTTTATGCTTATTTATGAAAATTTCTGCTATATTTTTATCCTTACCGGGCATTTGAGCTCACCCCTTTCTATGTTTTATTTATCCCAGTATGCGAAGAAGTATTTTATGAATGACCTGCAGGGATTGTATATGGGGATATGAGTGTAGAGACAAGATTTTGTTGTAGTTTTAATTTTATTATGTAAATTAAAACTTATGATTGTATCTAGTGATTCCAAGGATACTAAACTAATCTGTCTTTCGAGACTTGATCTTTTGTGATCATGCCAATGTTATGTAATAATGCACCGACTTTGGGTAACTGGGGTTGGGGAGTTACTGTTGGTATCCAAAGAAGTTTAGTACAAACCTTGGAAGCTAGATTTAGATAAAATCTAATTAGAGCACATATACCTAAGATGGACATTGAGTATTAGTATATAAGAACTTCCTAGAATTTTGGTATTAGAGAGATTTTGTGAGTTTTATGAGAAATACATCCTTGTTTGGATATTAGAAGGTATAGGCGGCTCTAGCACAGATGTACCTAGGGGTAAAACATGAAAACACCGCTCTGAGCTAGACTCGAACTGGAACTGGTGCACGACAATGAGCCTTGTTGCACTATTGGTTACGACACTCCTGAGGGATATGCTTAGGATAATTTTCATTTTCTTTACAAACCATTATGAAGGGTTTATGAGTATATACTTCCTCAAAGAAAACATTTTTATTATTATGGATTATATCCATAAACTGTTCAATTTATTTTAAGTTTTTTACAAGATTGGATTTATTTTTTGCGATTCATAAACTAATCTAGTGTATTTCATTGTTAAAAAATAGCGCCTAGTGGAAGGAATGGAAACTGTATCAATGCACACATCTATGTAGGGATTTACCTTTGGCTCAAGATAATTATAGTGGAGCTAGTGATGCAACTGTTGTTGATCACCTAATCACCATACTGGGACAACTCACTTTGGTTATGAATAATAACCTTACCCGTATAGAGCACTCTGATCCACAGCATGGAGGATCAATGTTAGATTACTTCATGAGGTAAAAACCACCGACATTCAATGGGAGTAAAAATCCCTTAGTATATGAGAAATGGATATATTCCTTAGAGAAAATATTACATGCCTTGGGGAGTAGGTAAAGGGAAAAAGTTATCATGACAGTTTACCGCCTCACTGGAGATGCTGATAATGGAGATCATTGATTGAAAACATGAAGGAAGATGATGAAGTATCAAATATGGAATGGAGGGAGTTCAATGATCTTTTCTTAGAAAACTATTTTCCTCGTGACCATCGAGCAGATATAGAAAGGCAATTTATGAGTCTGAGAAAAAAGGGGGATGAGAATGTCACAAAGTTTGAGGCTAACTTTACATGGTTAGCAAGGTATGCTGCAGATTATATACGTAACCCAAGAAGTAATATTGATCATTTTTTTGATGGGTTAAAACCATTTCTCCATCAAGCATTGGTTTCAAAATCCTTCTCATCATACAAAGATATTGTCTCATGTTCTATCAAGATGGAAATGGAATTCTATATGTACTACGACTTTAAATAAAAATAAGAGAATAAGAGATCTAGTGATCAATATGGCAATATAAATAGGGGAAGAAGGAAATAGTTGAATATCCATCCTACAGTAAATGTGGGAAGAAACACCCTGGTACTTTCTTGAATGGAATGGGAGTCTATTACAAGTGTGGTAAAAAATGCCACCAAACTCGTGATTGCTAGGGGAAGAAAGAATATATTGATGATCAATACTACAATTTTAGGATTATGGTATATTATACAAATTAATGTCCTAGGAGTTAGGGTAACTTACTTTAGAAAAGGCCAAGGGATCAAGGACAAGCTTATGTTATCACTACTGCGGAGGTAGAAGCTCCGAAAGACGTGGTGGAAGGTAATTTAATGGTTTCATCAAGTTTAGAAAATGCATTATTTGATTCTAGATCATCACATTGTTTCATATATTCCCAGTTTTCTAAGAAAATTATTTATTTCCAATTTGATATAACAAGGGAGTTGTCAGATAAAAATCCTAAGGGAAGTATCATTGCTACAAAGTTCTGTGGATCCGTCCCCATTAGGGAATATAAATGTTCTTTATCTATTGATCCCATCGTCATACCTATGATGTAATTTGATATAATCTTCGGTACAGATTGGATTTTGGACCATGATGCAAAAATTTATTGTAAAAAGAATGAGGTTATTATTTTTGATGATGATGACAAAAAACACAATATCTTTAGAGTAGAATCGCCACCACCTGATTCTTATATAGATCCACCCTCAGTAGCTCAACTAAATTCAATTATTGGGGAGGAAGAGAATGAAATAACTTTGGGTAAGGAAAGGAATGTTCAAATAGAGTATGTACCTATTTTGAAAGAATATGTTGATGTGTTTCCAAAATATTTACAGGGACATCCTTCAGAATGAGAAATTGAGTTTTCCATTGATTTAATTCCGGGTTCAAGCCCCATATTAATGACCCATTAATGAATGGCCACTGTGGAATTAGTTGAACTAAAGAAACAACTAGAGGAATTGAGTAATAAGGGATTTATTCACCCTAGTTTTTCTCCATGGGGAGGCCATGTTCTTTTTGATAAGAAGAAATATGGATCTTTGAGGTTATGTATCGACTACATGGAAATCAATGCTATAACAATAATGAACAAGTATACCCTACCTCACATTGATGATTTATATGACCAACTGTATGGAGATCAATACATTTCAAATATTGACCTTCAATCTGGATACCATATGTTTTGTGTGAAGAAGGAAGACATTCAGAAAACAACATTTTGAACTAGGTACGTGCATTACGAATTTAGAGTAATTCCTTCTAGGCTGACTGATGAACCCTCTGTTTTCATGGATCTAATTAACAGAGTTTTCAAGGAATATGTTGATTATTTTATAGTGGTATTTATTGATGATATCTTGGTATATTCCAAAAGCTATGAAGATCATGAAAATCACTTGCACATTATCCTGAAGAATCTTAGAAGACATGAATTTTATGGGAAGTTTAAAAAGTGTGAATTCTAGCTTCAGAAGATCTCTTTTCTTGGCCATATTGTCTCCAAAGATGGAATCTCCATTGATCCTTCTAAGACCAAATAAATCCAAGAATGTCTAGCACCGACGAGTATAACTGAGGTACACAGTTTTATTGGTTTAGCAGGTTATTATCGACGTTTCATCCAGAATCTTGCCCGACTAGCTAACCCATTAACGAAGCTCACACATAAAGGGGTTAAATTTGTTTGGACAAAAGAGTTTGAAGAATGTTTTGATGAACTGAAGGTAAGATTATTCAATGCCCCTATATTGAATCTACCATCGGGGAATGATGGGATCATTATTTATAGTGATTCATCGAATAAAGGACTTGGTTGTGTCCTTATGAAGAATGCTAGGGTTATTTCATATGCATCACGATAGCTGAAAATTCATGAGAAAAACTATCCTACTCATGATCTTGAGATATCAGCTATAATATTCACTTTGATGATTTGGAGGCACTGCCTCTATGGTGAAAAATGTGAGATTTATACTGATCATAAGAGTTTTAAGTATATTTTATCATATAAAGAACTCAACATGAGGAAAATGAGATGGCTTGAACTACTCAAGGATTATGATTGCACGATACAATACCACCTGGGGAAGGAAAATAAGGTGGAAGATGATTTGATTAGAAAGGATCATGGAATTTTGAACAAGATGAGAGTTGAAAGGGATCCTATTTTCATGGATTTAGTAAATATGGATATTGGAATCACCATAGAAGGTGAACCATCAATACATTTTCAAGTGGTTTCCAAACCATCATTACTAGAAAGGATAAAGAGTTCTCAGGCTGATGATAAAGAGTTTAAAAAGAATATTAAAGCTGTGAATGATGGGAGATTGAGTGACTTTTTGTATGAAGATGGAAATTTGAAATTTGGGAGGAGACTTTGTGTTCCCAATATTCCTGATCTAAAAAGGGAATTGTTGGACGATGCTCATATTTCCAATTTCTCTATACACCCTGGGAGAACCAAAATGTATAGAGATTTGAAGGAACATTTTTGGTGGGACAACATGAAGAGGGAGATTGTTGATTTTGTGTCAGGATTTATGGTTTGTCAATAAGTGAAATCTGGAAGGAAACAACCTGGTGGAGTATTGCAACCTCTTCTATTACCTGAGTGGAAATAGGATAATATCACGATGGACTTTGTCATGGGACTACCAAAGACTCCTAGAAGGAATGATGTAATATGGGTCATTGTTGATAGTATTACCAAGTCAGCACATTTTCTTGATATAAGGGAAGATTTACCACTTGAACATCTAGAAATACTATATATTAATGAAGTTGTTAGACTTCATGGAGTACCCCTATCGATTGTTTCTAATCATGGTCCACGTATTACCTCAAGATTCTAGAAAATTATTCAGAAATCCCTGGATACTGAACTTCATTTGAGAATTTCCTACCACCCCCAAACTGATGAACAATCAGAACGAACTATTCAAACCTTAGAAGACATGTTGAGATCCTGCTCACTTGACTTTCAGGGTATGTGGGATCAATATTTACCTCTGGGGGAATTTTCCAATAACAATAGATTCCATTTGAGTATTCAGATGGCACCATATGAAGCATTATATGGTAAGAGATGTCGCACACCAACCTGTTGGGATGATGTTGGTGAAAGAAAACTCGTAGGCCCAGAACTGGTGGAGGAAATGATGGAAAAGGTGAAGGTAATACAAAACCACATTAAAGAATCTCAAAGTAGGCAGAAGAGCTATGCTAACAACCTAAGGAAGGATTTGGAATTTCATGTAGTAGATCATGATTTCTTGAAGGTATCCCCATGGAAGGGTGTTATAAACTTCGGTAAGAAAGGAAAATTTAGTCCCAAGTACATCGGACCATTCGTAATTCTAGAACGAACTGGGGGTACAGCTTACCGTTTGGAAATGCCGCCAAGTCTCTCCAAAGTTCATGATGTGTTACATGTATCACTGTTGAGAAAATACAAGTCTGACCCAACGCATGTACTCACCTATGAGGAATTAGAACTAGAACCTAAACTGTCTTATTGCGAAGAGCTTTTCATGATTCTTGATATGAGAGAAAAAGTTCTATGAAACTGGATAACTCATCTGGTAAATGTTCTATGGACAAACCATAAGATGGAAGAGGCAACGTGGGAACCCGAGGAACTTATGATGAAGAACCACCAAAGTCTTTTCATGCAGTAGTATTCTATAAATTTTGAGGAAGAAATTATTTGAAGGAGTGGAGAATTTAACACCCCAATCTTCCATGGTACCCTTCTCTTTGAATAATACAGTAGCGTGTGTTGTGCGCAACTTCGAGTTCTAACACACACCACAACAAATCAACTAGCCCTTATGAATCGTAATACCCACTTTTTGAAATTTTATAAATTTTATCTCTCAAATTAGACTTTATTGTTCGATCGGAATATCGAAATTATCTTACGGTGAATTATTTTTACATTTCTTATAACATTCATATTTTTATGAATAGTGAAAATTACTAAATTATAATTAAAAACAACTTTTTTAATCGAAATAATTTATATTAATAAATTATAAATTTTAGTGGTTTTAAAGTATATTTAGAATATATTTTTACCATTTAATATAATTTTTTCATTGGACATAATTTCACATTTAATCCGGATATAAACAAGTGTCAATATTTTGAATGTTATTATTTCTTAAAAACACGCTTTTTGTTTAGACCGTGAGAAATAATTTTAAATTAATTTCTGCCTCTTCTGTGTTTTGAATTTAGAAAAATGTATTCCATATTTAGAATTAGGAGGTCCAAATTCTGTAAATAGGTAAGTTTTATTTTTATAAATTTTGAATAATTACTTCGGTAAATAATTTATTTACCATTGGTAAAGGGTAAATCTGGTAAATAAGGGTAAACAAATAATATTATAATAATAATAAATTACCCTAAAACGTTTCCTAACCCTATTTGTTGATATATGTCCGACCATGGGAATTTTTGGGTTTATTTTGGGACCCCATGGATCCACTTGTAAGTGATAATTACACTTTATATTAATTAAAATAAAGTCAATACAAAAATGACAGAAGCACATGTCTTTTAGAAATATTTTTTTTACATAGGGTTATATATGTTACATTTTCGAATATAAATATTCATTAGAAATCAAAAATGATTTCCTACATAATGTTATTTTATTTATAATTTTTATAAATTGAATAATTAAATATATTTATGACACAATAATGACGTAGTATTTTCCTTATTAATGAAAGAATCAAATAATTTGTATTATAAATGTTAAAAATATATAATTTGAACGTTTTAAAGACATACACAAATTTTATTGGTTAATATGACTTGTTAGGATTTCATAAATGAATTTTGTTCAAATTAATAAAGATGTTAAGACTTTAAAAAAACAATTATTTAATATTTTCAAAATTGACACAAAAGAGTTTTTAAAAAACATATTATATTATTAATTGATATTCTATTCTTAAAAATCTATGGTTTGTCTAAAGAACATATATCATGATAGGTGTATCATTAATGGACCACTTGGGTGTCGTTTGGATGTATATAGTATGTTTACTAACTATATAATAAAAAATACAAAGAGACATGGTAAATGTCAAACTATTTAACTAAGAGTTCAAACTAAAAGATAAGGTAATATAGTGACCCAAACCTGTCTAAAATATATTGGTTGAGTGGTTTTCGACCTATCCCCACATTAAACATTATACAATACACTTTTTATCCATTATAAACCGAATATAAATTTATTATAAAAAAATATTTCTTGCTTTTCCTATGGTGCCCCTCACCCCTCTTATAAAAGAGCGATTCCCCTTCCCTCTAATTCACACCTTCAATGCATTTTGAATCGGCCAAAACCTACCCAAATATTCTCTAAACGTCCCTCACTTTAATATATAGGCCTTAGTTTTATCATAAATCCATCCTAAAGAGACCTTTTGATCAAATCAAAATGAAGAATCCGAAGAAGAGGTAATGTTTTGACCACCCTCTTTCAAGTTCCTTTCTTCTATAACTTCTTATTTCAGGGTTATTTACATTATAAAATAATAACTCTAGTAACTTATATATACTATGATGTTATTATAAATATGGTACAACCATATTCAGTATTCTATCCATCCTTTGAATGACATGTCATCATACGTGCGTACGTACGGCTTACCATCTCCACGTCATGGTGTAATTGTTATTCAAAACATTATTATTTTTATGGGTATGATAATGATGTGTAATTTATCTAAATAATAAATATTACATGATAATGATTCTGTATATATTATATAACATCCAATTATTTGTTATTTTAATATCAAAAGAATGATATTTTTGCTCGTGCGTACGTACGGACTAACGTCCCCACGAACGCGATGAGATTCATTTCACATCGTATCCATTCAAGTATAATTCTCATTTGAGGATTACAAATTATGTTTAAGGACTTGATATAATTATATATATGAATAAGATACAAACTATCCATAACAAACACGACTTATGTAACAGAACATATAACATAAAACGAGTAAGTTAACACCCAAAACGACGATAATACTAAGATATTATTAATGTATATGATTCTTGTATAATTTAATAATAATTATTTCACCATTATACTGGAGGTTAACCTACCCTCAACCAAGGAAAAGTACAAGGTAAGGGTTTATTTCACTATCTCTTCATTATCCGAGGTTGTTTATACATAATTATCTACTCGGACCTCTTTATCATCCACATCCATGTTTCTTAAAAATGTATTCCAATTTTTTTTACTATTTACTAGACTATGAGTTAAATTAATTTATAAACTTGTTTGACTTTTTATAAAATGGTTTGAGAGGAATATTTTTCTCATTTTCCAAACAAAGGTCCTTTTTAACCTTTTCGACAAAATTAAGGTAAGAATGTTTTTTTAACTTATACGGCGGGTGTAGCTATTTTCCGCTGTTATAGAATCTACGTAGCTTCCATTACAAGTTTATATGATTTCTTTTAAATTAAATGTTTTCTTTTACAATTATGTGACTTTCAAATGATTTATGAAAAGTGATATTTCTCTCAAATAGTTTTGATTTCCTCTATGTCAACATCCTTTGATAGATTTTAAGCTTATTTGAAGTTGAATTATTATGATACAAAACTTCCATATTATATTGAAGGTTTTTATATGTTTGACTGTGGATGTGTTATTTTTATACCATTCATGTTTTATGGAGAAAGTATTGACATTTTTATGCTAGTTTTAATATGAATGTTTATTTTGTGTTTAAACCTATTCATATGAGGAATGCATTGGACTTAAGAAGTGATGGGTGGAGACCGCTATAGCTCCTCGATGCATCGATAGGTCTCACGAGACAAACTAGTGTCTTGGCACAAGGCCTTGAAAAAATCTTATTTGTAGTCATGGCACAAGGCCTTGACTATGTGGTTATGATAGTCTAGCATTATGAATTCCATCATTATGAAAGTGGTTTTTGATATTGGGAGTGATTATTCGACTAGTAGAATATCCATGTGAATATGTAAATGGAATTATTTCATTTTATTTTCGCCATATTATAATGAAGTTCAAGTTTAAAAGACTTTTGTTTTAGTTATACATTTCCTTAAATGTTTATGCTTATTTATGACAGTTTTTGCTATATTTTTATCCTTACTGGGCATTTGATCTCACCCCTTTCTATGTTTTATTTTGACTAGGATGTGAAGAAGTATTTCATGAATGACCTGAAGGGATAGTATAAGGGGATATGAGTGTGGAGACAAGATGTTGTTGTAGTTTTCATTTTATGATGTAATGTAAGACTTTTGAATGTATCTAGTGATTCCAAGGCTACTAAACTAATCGGTCTTTCAAGACTTGATCTTTTGTGATCATGCCACTGTTATGTAATAACGTACTGACTCTGGGTAACTGGGGTCGGGGAGTTACAATGGTGGCATCAAGTGGTGAATGCTGAAGTGAATCTAAGTCTTGGTTGGGAGTATTTTTAGGAATTATTAAAGAAAACATTATATCCTCACATGTTCAAGATTCAATGAATGAAGGGCGTATTCATCCTAAAGAACGAAAATCTATCTATCACCAATTATGGGCTAAATTATTTAATTTAGTTTTCTTTGAGCCTTAGGTTTCTGCTAGTGCATCCTTGAAGGCAAATGTCATTGAGTCGAGGTTGAGACATGATATTTACTCGAAGGCAGTTGTTCTCTATATTATGGACTATATAGAGATGGGAAATAGAGTGATGGTAGCTAAAAGATTCATATTAGGAGCTATGGGATGAGGAATTATGATGATACCCATATGAACTGGAGGTAACTATAATGTTGGGAGCAAGCAGAAGAGGGACACTTACATCCAAGGGGGAAGCATGGATCCGAATTATAAGGGTGGATCAGTGAACCTTCATTTAAAAACAAAGAGACAACCAAGATGTTTTTATTGTGGTTCTCTTGACCACATAATGTGATAATTTATAACAAAACCTAGAGTATTCTATAATTACATCAAGATATGGAATCTCCAATGTTATCATTTCAATTCTCTAATGTTAGGTGCCCGAGACACTTCTCCGTTTTCTCAGGCATCATATCCTTCGAGGGGGAGAGGATAAAAGAGTTAGTATCATTAGAAGAATAGATCTAGTTGTTGTGTTTCTACAAATACCTTTTCTCCACATGTAGTGATGTATTAACCTGGAAACAAATAGAAGAGTGTAGAGGAAAAGAAATTATATAGAGCTAAGTAGGTGATTAAGGATGATCATGATGGACCGTCTCTGGGGAGTGGTATGATTATATTGAATTCAACCCTTATGAAAGTGCTTTTTGATATTGGTGTATTAAATTTCATTCATTTATTCTTATGTTGTTGATTTGATAAGTTTAAAACATGAGATGATGTCTTAGGGGATAAAAATTAAAACACCTCTAGGTCAAAGAAAATGTGGAGCCTTTATGCGTAGAACATATTCCATAACTGTTGGTGGATATACACCGAAATGGGACTTATTAGTGTGGGATATAGATGTCTATGATGTAATCCTGTTTTTGGGTTAGTTGAAAATGAGCAAGGCTCACATCAACTATTTTAGAAGAACTATTAATTTAATGATTGAGGATGGGTTTGAGCATATCATTAGAATAGAATGGGATGTATAAATATGTGAAACTAGGTTGTTATCTCTAGAAGTGGGAAGAATATCATACTATTTGGTGGTGTTAACTTTTGAATCAATTGAAGAGATCGAGAATATTTGCTTCCCAATTGTAGTGGATCAGTTTTCATATGTGTTTCCCCAAAACATTTCAGGGATACCATATGAAAGGTAAGTTGAGTTTATGATTCATCTCCTTCCATGGACCAATCCAATCTCACTTACCTCTTATAAAATGGAACTGATAGAATTAAGGGAGTTGAAATTGATGTTGGAAGAGCTATAAAGATGAGGTTTCATTCTTACAAGCACATATTTGTGGGAAACACCATTCTTTTTCATGATGAAAGTATATGTAACTCTAAGGATGTGTGAGGATTATCATAATATTAACCAAGTTAAGATAAAGAATATGTATTCACTACCACGAACTGATGATATGTTCGATCAATTTAGGGATAATGAATGGTTCTCCAAAATTGAATTATGATTAGGATATCACTAATTATTGGTTTGGAACGAAGATATTCCCAAAAAATCTTTCAGAAGTAGATATTGTCATTATGAATTTGAGTTAATTATTTTACGTCTTATTAATTCTCCAATAGTATTTATGGAGTTGATGAATCATATATTTCTACAATATTTGGATTATTTTGTAGTGGTGTTTATAGATGACATACTGGTGTATTCAAGGGAAGGGGTAGATCATGAGAAACACTGGGTGATAGTGTTTAGAATCATGATAGACCATCATTTTTATTCCAAATTAACAAGTTGTGATTTTTGGATACAATAGGTACACTTTCGTGGACATGTAATTTCTATAAATGGTGTTTTGGTTGATTCGAAGAAGAATAAAGTTGTTATATCTTATCAATCACCTGATAATGACTTTGAGATACATAGTTTTCTTAGTATAGATTGTTATTAACAATGCTTTGTACATGAATTTTCATTACTAGCCTCTCTAACTACAGATATGACGAAGAATAATGTTCTATTTCTGTGGACTCAGGAAAGCCATAATTCATTCCAAGAGAAAAAATTTCACCTTACATAGGCACTGATCTTGATTTTCCCTCAATCAGGACAAGGGTATACGGTGTATTGTGTTTCTTAGTGATATGGGTTGTGTTGTGTTATCATGAAATGATTCTATGTTGTTTATAATGGATCATGGTAAGTGAGAGTGCATGAAAAAAACTACCAAACATCGGATTTGGAGTTTTTTCAGTTTTTCTTGCTTTAAATAATTGGTGTCATTATCTTTTAGATGATAAATTTTCTATGTTAATAGATCATAAGAGATTGAAAAATGTTTTCTGAAAAAATGATTTGAATTTTAGGCACAGAAGATGGACGGAGTGTCTCCATTTGTTTAACGTTGACTTGATGTATGCACCATGTAAACACACTAGGGTGAATGATTCCTTAAGTAGAAAGTAGTTTGCTGAGTTGCCAAAGATGCTTTAGATGAGTGGTAGCTGATGTTTGTATTATCCGACATGTATGGGGAAGGTGAAGATCAAGGTGATGTTGCATTTTTCATTCCATTTTTTCATATTCTTGATTTTTTAAATATGGTAAAAGAGGAACAGACATATGATGTAGAATGTGTTTCAATGAGTTCCAAACCCAATGGTGGGGAGACCATTGATAAATGTAGGACATATTGGTGCTCAATATTGTGGTTCATAAATCCGATGGCCATACCTATGTCTTGTTAGGAACAACAACTTCATGATTACCTCTATTCGAGGTGGGATATTCCTCCAAGAACATAGAAGATGTATAAGGCATTGAAAGTTTATTTTTTGTGGCTCGACATGAAAACGAATGTGGATGAGTTTGTTTCATGATGATAACATTATCAACACGTTATGGAAGAACATTAGCGACTAGTAAGTATGTTGTAGTCTTTAGATATTACATTATGAAAATGGGAGTAGATAAATAAGGATTTTGTTATAGGTCACCCATGAAATATTAAGAAACATGATTCAATATGGGTGATAGTGGATTGTCTCACAATGTCAGCCCATTTTATTCATATTCATGAGACTCATATGATGGATGATATATCCAAAATAAATACCCAAAAGTGGTAAAGGGACATGGAATACTAGTTTCAATTATATCTAACAAAGTTCTAAGATTTACATCTTCTTTTTTGAAATAATTGTAGAAGTCCCTTAGGAAGATGTTGAATATGAGTACTAAGTATCATCCTCAGACTGATGAGCAATCTGTAAGGATGATAAAAACAATGGAATACTTGTTTGAATCTTGTGTAATAGAATTTTTCTGGTTCAAGGGTAGATCACATACCCTTAGTGGAGTTGTCATATAAAAACATCTATCATGCCTCAATACATATCGCTTGTTTTAAAGCCCGGTATTGGAGTCCCTACCATTCTCCACTTTTTTAGGTAGAAACAGGTGAGACATCACTAATTGGTCCATGCCTTGTCTATGAAACAATGAATGATATTTATTAGATTAGAAAGTGGATGGAGATGGATCAGAGTCATCAGAAATCATAGAGGATCATCATCGATGTCCATTATTCTTCATTGTGAGTGATCATGTGTTTTTAAAAATTTCTCCAAGTCTTGGAAATCGATGTTTTGGGATGCAGGTACAGTTATCTCCACCTTAAATAGGCCCTTTTTTAGATACTATAATGTGTTTGAAAAGTGGCATATTAGTTAGTATTATGACCACAGTTCATCTTGGTTCACAGTGTCTTACATATTTCACAGTTGAAAAAGTATTATCCTAATCCTCACCGTGTGAGAATATGGTATCGTGTTGACTCAGTGATGGATTCATCTTTTGTAAATATCTCAGTGAAGATCGTTCATAGGTAAGAAAAATTCTTCTTTGGAAAAAGCATCGGTCTAGTATAGGTTTTGTGGAAACATGGTTAGATTACAAAAGATACCTAGGAATGTGAGATGAAAATAAAAGAGAAACGGACAGAACTCTTTCAGTATAATGGTGGGTTTCTACCTTTTGGAGACAGAAAGTCCAATGGTGGAGAGAATATGGCACCCCCCCATTTTCTAGTATGTAACATTTTATTTATTATTCTGAAGAAAATATTGTATAAGGTTGATGTTTGGGTGAGTTTGTGGAACATTTAAAGAGTTCAGAGTGATTTTTTATAGGTTCATGGATGATGCATGGTTTATAGAAACTTTTCAACACTTATAGGGAACCGTATAAAGCAATACATGGGATAAAAGAGAGGCACATGAGTTGTGAAATGTTTGTGAACACCATGTAAATTCCTAGAATAAACCAAAGAGTGTGGAGAAAATTTTGGACCGAGGCCTTTGGCATGGTCGACAAAAAGTTTCTAAGCCTTGTGAGATAACCCTGTTAGGTATTTCATAAGACAACAGTAGGAGAACATCCATCACACAGTTTTTTTAACCGTGCAACTAAACCATAGATGGGTCAAAACCAACTCCTTAAAAATTGGATCTCACTAAATTTTCCCATTAGACCACTTTTTTTCCTACTATGGAGCCCTAACTTAGAATTTTGGTTTCTTAATGGTTTTATAACCTCTCCCATGCAATTTGGAATTGATCTGGAGTCATTTCATGGTACATCGAAGCTTTTATTTGGCAGTAATGCTTTGTTCTACCTCATTATTTGTGTTTTTCTTAGATATAATAGGAACTCTATCTCAGTTTATTAGATCTATGACTTATGTGAGTTGATATAATGTTTTTATTCTAAATATTTTTCAATTTTGTCTTTTGGATGATTGTGGAAGAGATCTAAGGCATTTCCATGGAGATTCAACCCGATTTCACGAACATTCTTTGTGTTGTTCTTCATTTTCACCATAAAACTCAAGGTATGTGGTATCACTCCCAACTAATCTATTTTATATCTTGAAGGATTAGATTAAAATTGGTTTGATAGATTAAAATTAAATTTTTATCCATGGTGAAATGATTTTGAAAACCATCTTGATTGAAAGTTTGTGAAGATTGGGACCTTCGGTGAGTTATTGGATAGTGTTCATGAAAATAAAATTTTAAAATAATGACCTTAAAACCAGTTTTTGTTTTACTACATGGAAAAATTGTTTTACATGAAAATAATTATTTTTTGAAGGTTTTGAACACACTTGGACTTCGTATGGGTTGGCATGGTTTTGTGGGGTGTGTTAATATGCAATGGGATGGATAAGGGTGTGGAGTACCCCCATCCAAATGGTTGGGATGGATAAGGGTGTGAATTACCCCCATCAAGTGGTTCACTAAGTTATGGATTAGTGCTAGCATAACTCACCACTCACGAGTATAGTGAGGCCATGGATTTCATGCATGGTTGGATGAGTGGGTGTGTGGGAATGAAGGGTTTAGGCCAAAATAGACTGTTAATTTATTAAATAATTGTTTATGTGCATTACATGATAAATCTCATTACATGGTTATGTTTATATTTGGATATAAATGATTCAAAAAAATTTAATATAAATATTTTACATAAATTCTTATAACATGTTCCATATTTGTTGTGTTAGTATGGAAATCATTGGTAGAAAACCTACCAAGTTTTACTACTCATCCATGCTTTCGCACATTTGTGCTTTCGAAGAAGTGATCTATTGGGACACGGTAAAAGGTAAAGTATAACATGTCATTAGCACTAACAATTGAAACGTGGACAGTTTTTGGATGTTGGATCATAGAGCTTGCGGATCTCAGAGTCTTGTAGTTGTCTTGTAATTTCATTAGTTTTTCTTCTATTTTTTATTTTGATATTGTAGTATTATGCTGTGGTAATTTATTTTAGTATGATTTTGATAAAATAAATTTTTAGTTATTTTTCATTGTTATTGTGAATCATATAGTGTGTTATTCGTTATAGTTTTTTATTAGTTGTTTTATTTTTAATGGTAAAAATGTCCACCATATGTCTTGAATCCCGCCAACGTTGATTTCCAACCTTTGGTATAATGGGGATGTATCTTAAGGCCTAGTACCATCTCACCACCCTCTCAATCCAATAAAAAGGGTGGTAGATTACAAAAAATATCTATGATATCTAGTGGAGGTAGAAAATGAGTTTGGTGATGATAAGGATGACTACACCATGAGACCCTAGATGTTATCCAAATATTCCTCCTCCTAGATATACCTATGAAGGGATTTAAAAATATTTTTGATCCCACCTTCTAGGATGAACAATCTCACCTTCCATTCCACTAACCTAGACTTTGATGAAGATGAATGGGGTGAAGGCTCTATCATGGTATCACATTCATCATTGTAATCAAATAAGTGAAGGAGTTTGACAATGAATTGGAACTTTCCAGAGTTTTTTACACGGCGGCATCAATTCTACCATCTCCCCAAAGATGGTTTTATGGATGATATGTGTTTTGGAATGAAGATGAAATTTGTGATTTTTCATGATGGAGTGGGGAGGGCCTCTGCTCTTGGTGATGAAATATATGCTATGAACTCTTTATTAGTCACTTTGGACATGGTGAGCTCCTCCATGTCGAGTTATGGAAACCGTATAGGAAGGTCCTCCATACTGATGGTTTAATGTGTTAGGAGGACCTTCTCACTGATTAGGTTAAAGACATGGAGGTCCTCGATGTTGAGAAACATGACTAAGGAGAGGACCTTCATACATGTTTCTGGATGCATGGGGAGGACATCTTCTGTAGTGAGTAATAGAGTGGGGAGGACCTCTGTATGAGTTGATGGAAACATGGGTAGGACCTCCATGTCGTATATTGAAGGAGTGGGGAATACCTCCACTCTATACGGTTTCTATATAGGGGGGACTTCAGTATTGTCCATCAGTGATTGCATGCGCAGGACCTTTGTACTTTTCACTAATAAAGAGTAGAGGGCCTTCTTTTTTGTTTGGTGCTGGAGTAGTGAAAAACATCATTGATCTGTGGATCGAATGTAGAGGTACTTTATGTTTATGGTCTATGATTCGAGGAGGGAATCCATATCAGGAACCCTAAGCATGGAGAGGACCTTTGTACTAGATGTTGAAAAGGTGGGGGAACCCCATCTTGGAATAATGCTATAAATATGGGAAGGACCTCTATTTTGAGAGTGATATCGATGAGCAACTCCACTCTGGTTGGAGATCATATGGGGAAGGCCTCCGTACTAGATATCATCATCATGGGTCGGCCCATGAAAGTTGTGGTTTGTGTTCGTGGTTGAAAGAGTCAACGTAGCCTGCCTGTGGAGCAGATAAGGTCTCGATTTTAATCAAGCAATGACAAGTCCCTATTATATAGTGAAAGAGAACTTTTTGAGTGAACTAAGGATGGAAGGGTACACTTGAGCTATGGAGGATGATGCCACATGGTGACCATTCTCATGATCTTGCACCCAAAATCAGAATCCAGTCATCCAGACCAGGGTCGATGGAGTAGAGATGTAGTCTATATATTCCTCGGCCTGAGAGATAGATCATTTGAAGCTTTGACATGAACTTATAGGATCCCCCCTTGTATGCTCCCAAGTAGCAGTTGTAGTTGGGATTACATGGGCATCCTCCAACTCATCGGTGTAGCAGAGCAAGTAATATGAATTCTCCAAGGAGAGGATCCTGAAGTAGTTTTTTACTGGAGTGGGTATCATTGGATCCCTATGCATCCCTTAGGGGAAGTGCTTTCGATAAGGAATATAATACTCTATGTCTTGGAGAGTCATATCCCTTTTCGAAATGACTCTCTTCTACTTGTGATGTCATATAAGGGTGTCAATCACCCTTCTATGAGTGATCTATGAGGATAAAACTAGGTGTGGATGCCTTCTAACCATAATAACAACTAATGTTGCAGATGGGATAATGTCGTTTGGGGTTTCCACAATGACATTTCTCCTTCCACAACATCTATGGTCGAGGGGAAATTAGTTTCTAGTAGTATGGGTATAGTAAAGAATTATGATTCATTAGTCTATATGGATAGAAAGAAATAAATTACAAATTCCCCATCATCATCCAATCATCCATGGTTTTAGTGAAATATCCACATTGATTTTGTCACTGACCAGAATGCTCAACTATTAACTGCCCTAACATCTAATGAGTTCCATGTGGGGACCACTATTTTCATAGTAGGTACTGGTGTTAGATAGGTGGATCTGGTGATATTTTTATGTACCCATGTGTTAAATTATATTTGTCCCCATATTGAGGAGAAAAGTATTACATTGGCTTCCCCATTTCAATTACCAATGCTTTCATCAGGTTGCAACCACTGCATCAACAACATGGTTGTGCACGCAGGCTGCTATTGTTAACCTGTATTCCCGATTCCAAAGGAAGTAGAAATTCACCAATTTCAGTGGTGATGTATTTTCTTAATTGACATCGTATGATGGGATGTCGATTTCACTATAAATGGATTATTTCATAGAACTCATCGCGTAGTTTAGGCATCCGTCATATATTTGAGTATGTTCAGGGAACTCATTCCTGGTTCCATCTGTTTATGGATTCCAATTTATTATGCAACTTATGTATGGATATTTCTAGTGGACTTGATAGGGAATAAACCTTTAGTCTATAGAGTAGTCACATTTGGTATCACTAGCATTTTGGGATGCTAGAACATTGGTCACATGTATTTTTCTTCATAAGAAGGTTTCTCATGGGAGTTTATCTCGAAGGTTCATGCGTCGATCCTAAGGTGTCTGTTGCTAATGTAATCTCATCCAAGTCTTGCACCTTAGGCATCTCATGTTTAACATTAATTAAAAGTATACTATAGGTAATGGTTTTGACATATTTCTTAGAAAATATGATATTGGGCATAAAACCCTATTGATGTGAATCATAGAGGTACATCCCTAGGAGGGAGCACCTGGAGGTTTATTAGATGGATGGGTTAGAGTTCATGTGGAGGAAAACCTAAAAGATTTGTCACATAAAGAGAAATTGTCACACCATGGAGGTTGATTTGGACACTACTTGATGTGTATTATGGACGTACACCCTTAAGATGGTGAAACCATGGTTTAATTTTGGTTGGGATTGAACCTCAGGTAGGTGTCCTACATACCCAGTTTAAAATAAATTCATAAAAACCCACATAATTCAATTAATTGTGTGGATATTACACATGAATTCTTTCCTTCACAAGAGGATTCCTCTTGTTTGGATTGGGTTGTATTTTGTGGGACTTATGCGAGGAAGCTTCCAAGGTGCTGATAGGATCACAAATGATGTTGATGGGGCTTATGATTATGAATGACCCAAATGTATGGTATGACCTCACCAAGATATGGCGACCATGGTTGAATTGGGATGGACTATTTATGGATTGGGTGGAGATGATAGATTAGGTGTATTTTTGGGTTTGGACCTCAAAGATGCTTCCTACATATACCAAGTGATTTGGAATCAATTCTGACATAGTTCATGAAGGGGTGTTGGGTGATGGATCATGACATCCTATGGAGGTTGATATAAGGGCTGTATCTGAAATGAGGAAAGTGTCACATCATGAGGGTATGTCTCTAGGAGGGAGACCATGGGTTTACCATTGGTTGGGATTGAACCTCAAATAGGCATCCTATGTACCATGTTTAGAGTATAGTGATCAAACCCTACATAGTTTGGAAGACAAGAATATGGTTTTGGATTAATCCTCTATGGATGCCCAATAGTGGAGGTGGATAGGTGCTAGGGTCTCTACTAACCACTAATCCCACATGATTCATTCTTAGTGTGAGAAACAATAGGAAGTAGAAAATCTGACCATCGTTTTGTGAAAGATGGGACAATGATAGAAGATGAAGGGATTACACATAAAAGACTTCAGAGGAGGATCTAATTCCATATGAGAAGGATATAATTACTTGTTTGTGTGTATTACATGTAGAAGAGGCCTATAGAGACAAATCACCAAGGGAGAAAGAAAAGGGAGGGCTCTGGTTCCCATCCCTTCTTAAACCCAGTGGCCATGGGGAGCGAACAAGAGAGAAGGTGATTCCCCCTCATGAAAGGTTGTGATATTACTCATGAAGGGATGCCTAAGTGGATATAATTTCCAATGGAGAGGTTGTTTTTTCATGTGATAAGGATCTCATTCCATGTTATGATAGGTGGTATGAAGGCCATCCTAAGTCACACATACATGGAGTATCCCGGACCAACTCCATAAGATGATTGCACAGTTTAACATCATGTGTCAAGGATGGTGATACTAGATAGTTTTACGTCATTCATGTCGGATGTATGTGACTCCCTACATCCCCCTTGGGATTACATAACTGGTGCAAGTAATCCCTTGGAAGGGGGATGGCTTCAACAATGCTTGGGTGCAATGATTTGGATGAGTGTTCGATTTTGATTTCCACATTAGCGTACCAATTATTAAAAAAAATGCATTAGGGTACCTATGCTTAAAATCAGGAGGTAGGGAAACTCAGTAGGGGACACCTCATTAGGGACAAGGAAATCACTCAACACAATATGAGAGGGATGCATGCAAGATGGTATCAAACATGGTGTTCATGACAAATGAACAATACATGGAGCATAAAATAGTGGTCTCCATAACATTAGAGTCTTCCAAACAAGAGATAGTGTTGAGTGAAAGATGGGGCTACGCTCAAGACTACTGAATAATGAATGAGGGTTTTTTCATGAACTTGATTTAGAGTTAATGAGGTTGGGTGAAGATTTCAAAACTGGGGGCCCACTCAAGGGAGAAAACATAGGGAACTTGACATCAAAAATATATACTTTGAGTATTAAATGGATTTCATGGGATCATGGATGATGGGTGCTTCACACAACAGAGCGACACTTCAGGTTTAAGAGGATCACCCTAAATAAAAGAGGGTTCACTTCAATATATAGAGAACTCATTTAGAGGTGGTACACATTATTCTTATAGTGGAAGAGGTCTTATTCACCATTGGTCACCTAGACAATGTGAGAAAGCACACAAAGGGCCTATTTGATGTCATATTAGGAGTACAAGAGCCCTATGTGTGGATTTAACTCTTACAAAAAAGTGTCAAAACATGATATTTTATTCCTTTACATTCTCAAAATGTTCCATTAAGTCTAAGGGCGTCATCAGTTTACTCAAATATGACCTATTATGGATTATTGTGGAATTCGGTGCCAACAAGTATGTTTGGTTCCCAATATAGCAAAAAGTGGATTTATTCAAAATAATAATAATGGTTTACCCGTTACTATGTTATGGATACATTTTATTTCATATGATTACCTAGCTCTATAAGAATATTAATAAAGTTACTTTGTATAAATGTGTTTCATTTATCGGGAATTATTGTAAAAATGATATAATTTTTTAATATTGAAGATGGATATATACATAGTTTGAAAAGTTATTGAAATTTTATCTTTAAGAGTCAGTTGTTGTTCATGTGATTCAAGAATGTCATATGTGACATGCACAAAACCCGGATTCTCGAGACAAGTACATCTGATTTCACACCCTAATTTACCACTATCGTGTAGTTACTGGGTTCTAATAGATGTACCAAATATACCACACAATCTATTTCCCAATAATAAGATTCTTCTAATTTATATTAAATTTTATCCATGTTTCAAAACATATTGTATTAACAATATAGGATCTAATAGCTATAAAAAAATAATATTCTAAACATTTTTTGTGAAATAATTTTGAACAAACATATTTTCTATATTTATAGTTTACAAGTTCTATACCATGTATTATTTTTGTTGAAATTGACATACAATAATTAATTTTAATCTTTTAAACATATCTTTATCATATTTAGATTGATGGATACATTTATAATAATTATTTTGATATAACATCAATAATGGAATAGATAAATTTATTTAATCAATGTTTTTTTAAAATCCAATGTCATTATAATTTTTATTTCCAATATAGATTCCATTATATATTCAAAAAATAAAAATAAAAATAGTAAATGGCTTATTATCCTTTAAATAATTTCACATATTTGATTGACCATCATGACATCTATTGAACTTTAATTTCATCAAGTACAAATCTAATGAATTATAATAATCCAATGGTAAATAGTTTAATCAATATAAGTCATTATTTAAATTTAGAAACTACCATTCATCATCACTAAGTTAAAATATCTTTATTATATCAATGTTCATTTCCTATTACACACTATTACCTAATGTGATATAGACATCTATGTAATATATATTTAATCCCATTTTAATAACAATCATGGAATATAAATGAATTGATTCATGTACTACCAATGGATAAAATTCACCCTCAAAATTACTTCACCTAATAGGTGTATTGACATTATATTCCTGCCATTCCTTGTATGAAATTTAATTCAAATTCTCAACAAACATTTTTTTAAAAAATATTTTTAGGTAATTATTTAAATACCAAGTAACATAAAAATCTCGATGTTTTGAATTTGTTAATATTTGTTTTATGTTTTCCTCCATTTTTTACAAACAATTCAAAATTTATCACATCATTAAAATGATATAGTTTCAATTATTATAAATAAATACTTTTATCGATAGTTATCATTTACTATGATTTCGTTTGATAAACATTTTTATCAATGATATTTGATAGATTGATTTCATAACTTCTTTTAAAAAATTTAGTTAGTGAGTGATTCACCTAAAATCCATATTTTACATTGGATTCCATCATAAAATCCACTTCATACTATTTATTTTTATTTTCTTCTAAAATTGATCTATTTTAATCCTCTTCAACATATATTACCCAATATTTATATTTACCTTTTTTCATCCAGAATTTTCATTATTATCTTTAACATTACAATAATAAATAACAATTTTAGGTTCTTTTTAAAAATCATAAGGATGTTATTCATTATTGAGTAATCATATAATATTATTCAATCCACTAAACCATGATATAGACCTTTCCATCATTCATTAGTTTCAATGAAACACATAAATTTATATAAGATGAAATTATTTACATTAACTTTTTTACACTGGAATATCTCTTATATATACAACCACTTTATAGTAAATATATAAAATTTATTAAATTATATACTAATAATTCAATTTCATCCGTAAAATAATTCTTTAAAAAACCATCCACATAGACTGGTTTATAATATTATCCTCCACAATCATTAATATGAAATCCATTTTATTTTTAAGAAGTTCCCATAGATGATGAATTTTATTACCATCTATGTATCTGACGGTAATTCACAACATCAATATATTATTTTTCCTTTCCATTTTCTAATCATACTGTTTTGATCAATATTCTTGTTTTATTTTTTAGGCAACAATGAATATCATTTGAAATATTCATTCACCATTTTAATTATTTTCTTAAATATATTTTAAAATACCCTTATATTTTCCTCCAGATACAAGATATAGTTTCATTGTTCTCTTGTTCTTGTACATCTCATGAGTCTAAATACATCAATGTGTATCAAATAAAGAAAATTTAAAGGTCTAATCCACATTGGATTATAAATACTTTAAATAACCTTCCCACTGTTTGTTTAAACACATATATTTTCCCAAACTATTTATAAATTATTAATATCCAAAAATACATTAAGCATTGAATGGTTTTCAATTCATTGATGATGTATAAGCCTAATTGGTTAATACCACAAGTGATTCTACACATATTTAATGATGGAGTATGGGATTTTTTATCCTCACAATGTTTATTTCTATTAGTCAAACTTCAATAAATCATGGAAACATCCTCATTTTCATTAAATAGTAATTCCATTGAATTTAACATAACGTCATGCCCGAAACATCAAAGATGAATCATTCTAATGATATTATTACAATGGAATTCCATATGGAGAATAGTTATATTTTCTATCTTATGTATTAAAAACCTTTCCTTATCATGATCATTGATATTTTAATGACCATTATAAATAAAATATTTTTATTTTTGAAAAGATTTATACAGATTTATTAGAACACTGAGTGGGGGTGAATAATTAGTAATCTTTTTTTAATATTCTAAAACAACCATGTCCTCTTGTTAAAGAGAAATTATATTTCTACACATAATAAGAATGAAAAAACATATAAACACATGAATTTAAAATGTTAACTATTAAATGAGTGTACATAGTCCCCAAAATGATTTTGGAATAATCCAATATCAGATATTACACATGAAATCATTCTGTTGATGTTTACATCATGTAGGTTTTATCAATCAATTGGGATTCACTATATTCAATTGATAGTGTATGTGATTCCTTCACATATATTATGATAAAATATATTTTTAAACTATAAAATTAACCTCAAATAATGGGTTTTAACATGTTTTCACTTTTCTAATATAATTCTTCAAAATTTCACTTCTATAAGTCAGATATTATTCGTATCATATATCATAAATATTTGTGATCAGGAACCTGTAACAAATTTTATTTCTCTCTTTATATATCATTCATCATAGGTAACATATTCTCATTCATACTACCTCAATTATTTATGAAATTATACAAATATTTTTGATTTCAAATTAGTTTAATTCTTATATATGGTCTTCAAAATAACTAAAAAAACCCTCTTCCCTAATAGATTGAAACTACATGTAATCATGTATAAATACCACATACTCTTCATTATCTATTAAACCTATATTTCATCATCATTATATTAATGTGTATATACCAATACATTTATTATAAAATGGTAGGATCATGCCAAAATCAATCATGTAATTGTTTCAAATAAATAACATCGAATTTGTACCTCAATAAATCCATGACAGCTAAATAATTTACCCATGCAATTAACATTTTTAAGGATTTATTTCTGATGTTTCATTCATGATGTCAGATTTTTGAATATCATAAATGATTATTGGAGATGATATCAACTTTTAAATTATAATAATTGAATGATCATTTTCATGTTGTATAAGACGGAAATAATGTAATCAATGAAATTTTTTACAAATAAAATTAACTAAGATGTGTTTCGGAACCAAAAGAATATAAACTAATTTATAATTTATAATAAGTTTAAATCTATTGTATTAAATAAAATATTATACTAGACATATTTCATTGATGATGTTTTTTTTATCATTTTAATGTTTTCAGTCAACCATTATTGCACTTATTGTATTCAGGTGTAGAATCCTTCTAGTGGTGATCAATACACAGTAATTTTATCTTCAAACAATAATGATGAATTTTCTAGTGCTTGAACGATAGATCGATCTTCTTGTGGTTTTCTCTTGGATTAGTGTGATAATTATTTCAGGCTTTATGAATCATTCATGCAATCTCATTATTGAGATGATAGAGTATTAGAGAGAATATTTGGGGAATTATTCCATATTGAAGAAATCTATAGACATCATTGTGTAAAAAATTCAAAAGTTTGATCAAATTATAAAAAAATACATGTTGTTATTTATTTCCTTGAGATGGGGTTAGGTTTAGGAATTCATTAATTTCATTATGATGCTTAAATAAAATATTAAAACTTATATGAACCCATTCCATACAATAATAAAAATATTTTAATTTTCTAATGGCATGAGATAATTGGAGTAATTAAACATATTATTTTACAGGCAATTAAAATAATATTTTCTTCATACACAATATCATTCCTCTAGTCCTAGATGGTATTTATCAAATAACCGAATAAATAATTATCCATTGAATATATAAATAATATACAAATATAAATTATATGATTAATGTTTTACTAAGGAATAATTTAATTTATTTGATATATAAATCCTAAATAAAATTATTTTTCAAACTTGAGAATAATATTTATTCTATTAATTAAATTAAAATATAATTTAACTGAGATCAATTAAAATGCGCAATGTGTGACCTTGTAGGCTTGTTTCTCCTTTTAATTAGTTGGGTTGCCTAAAGTCTATGATTAGTATATAGTAACTAGTCAAGGTGTCCAATATATATAGGTTAATATCACAACCTAGAAAACCAAGAATAAGAGTTCACTATGAAATATATCCCAATTTTCATAATATCTCATTAAGAATGTTTCAATTAATACTTCATGTATTTGACAATCTGAAATAAAAATGAAGTTACAACGTGAATGGGGAATTTTGTTGTGATAGTTCAATATCAATTAAAGGGCTATAATATCAAATTCCATAAACACTGAAGGGGTAAATATTTCCTCAACATATTCATTAATATAATTTCATTCATAGAAAACCAAATATACCCAACTTCTACAATAACTGCTTTATTATAGTCTGTGACAATACATCTTAGTGTGTGAGTCCGAACGTTTATTAAGCATAATATTAATGTCAAATAACCATTAAACACACTCCAAAATTGGAATATTGAATGACTCGTAAACATGAGGAATTCCTATTATTGTGTTTATTTTCAAAATCTTCAATCTTGTATACGACCAAGTGAAAACTTTGTGAGATAATGTCTCATCTACTTATGAATACTTTCAACTGATGGTCAATATATAATATGCCTTAACATATAATGATATATGTAAATAAGAAATGGATTAAGAATATTTTTATATAACTTTATGGTTCTCATCATAATGACGAACTGTTATGTCCTTTAAAATGTGAAAAATACATTTGTATATTATTACCTCAATTCCTTATAGAACTATGAAAAAATATGTAATAAGAAACTTTGTAATGAACTACACTCCATTAGACCATATTAGGTGGATACACTATTAAAATAAAATTAGACAATAGTGATCACATCTCAATGCAAAAAATAGTCTATTATTATGAAGTAACTAGAGGTAAGAAGCCTCTAATTTTAGTTTTTTAATAAAATATAAAAACATTTTGAAGAAAAAAATTCATCCTTGATATAATTCAAAGATTTTAAACTTATATCCTTTAAAAATTAATCAAAATAATAGTAAGATCATGTTACCGTTAAGGGTAATGTATACAATTATCATTCTTGTGTAATTACGATATAATAAATATGGAAATATAAATTACTAAAAACACATTCCAATATAACTTGACCACAAATTATAATATGGTTACAATAAATGATGATCAAATAAATCCATATAAATATCACATAAGCTTGAAATTTATACATTTATGTAATACCTATTCAAATAATCATATGGACATAAATAATATATTTCATATGGATGGTATTCATAATACCTAACATCAAAATATTACCGTCAAGGTCGTGCTCCATCTTAACACAAATTAATAGGTAAAGTATACACAAAATACCCAAAAAATTTGTCTCATAAGACCTAACGATGCATTGAGTGGCTACAGGGGCCCCTATTTTCACTAACTAAGACTAATTCATTCATAATATGAATAAAATATAAAACAAAATCATTGTTCCTTAAAAATTAATATCTTTCCATTTTCTAAGAACTATCATACAAAATGTAAATACATTCTAAAGTCAAACAAATTATAAATCATCTTGTGAAAGAATAATTATGGTATCATCACAACATATCCCTGGTGGATAATAAATAAAATAATTGGATATTTTCATTATTGAATAGAAATAATTTAAAATTATCCTAAAAAAATATATTGAGGGAATAAAATATAACATTTAAAATAAAAAAATTCCATAATTTTAGGGAAAAATTATTATGGAAAAGAATCATGGAACCATTTAATGGGTGATTCAGATCATTGAGTAGTCATATTTTCTAAAAATTATAAAATTGTAAAAAAAAATATTATTACTATAAATTTAGTGAATGTATATTTTTTAGAAATTGAAAACAATATTATTTTTAATAAATTTTATATAATTTTAAATATTAGTGAAAAATATTTAATAAATAATTATACCCCATTAAAAAAACTTTTTATATCATTTTGAAGAAGATATGGAAATATAATAATATGATTCTTGGCTAAAGAAAAATACGGTATATTTTCCTGATAAACTGTATTTCAATATTTTGAGTTTTTAAGTGAGGAAAATGATAGGAAAACCAATAATTTAATAAAATATTCATTGTAGTGAAAAATATATTTTTTCCTAAGATTTAATAGTGAAATAATTTACCACATGAATTCTTAACCATAAAGAGTCCATAATAATGATGAGATTCTGAAAAAAAAACTATAACATCGTGTGTGTGTTAAATCATAAGTAATTTTAACATCCTCTTTAATAAGTTTAAATTAATTATAATTTTATACCATAATCATTTTTATTTATATAATATCATTTATGACTCGCTTATAATATTTTAATACCAATTTATTAATAATTATTTGTTAAAATCATGATTTTTAAAGTGAATTATCTCATTTTCCATGTATGTTTCCATTTGGTAGTTTCTATCCATTCTTATTTAACATGATTCTATAATATCTATAATATTAATCATGGTAGAAAAATCATATTTTATATATATTTATTTATAATCATTCATTAATGATAAATATAGAGGAATGAAATTCACCACTCATAGAGACGGTAGGTCGAACGTATGCCTGAACACAATTTTCACTTTTTTATGGATTGATAAAAATAAAAGTAAATAATAATTCACATTGGTAAAATAATTTTTGAATAACGTGTAACAATTATATTAATTAAATCTATCAATATTATCATACATGTAAACTGAAAATGAAAAAATGAATCACATAATTTCGGGGAGGTGGTAGTCCACATGTTGTCATGAGTGATGTTATCATATTCTAATAGATTAGAATTTAAGAATTTAGATATGATATTATCTTTATAGAATAATAAATATTTCTTAAATATCATATATACTCATTAGATCTATTTTTATTATAATCCAACTAATGTGGTGATGAAAAATGAATTTGACTACTACATGCAGATGATAAGCTGTATGGATGTATGAGCAATGTGTTAATCATCAATATGATGAAAAGAGGTGGAAAATTATTTTACAATAATAATAACATCTTATAATATTTATGAAACTTTATTTATTATTTTTGTAATTTTATGGTAGATTGTTAGGATGTAGGTGAAGAATGAAACATGATAGTGTCACTACGGACAATTACCTCTTCTTCGGTAGAATTCATTAAGATCCCATCTTAAAGACCGTTAGGTTTGAGTGTTGTGTAAATTCCCAACCATTATTCCACTAATATCTTTCTTTGATATGGTTCAACATAATACCTCAATCACACCTCCCTATACACCAAACACTGGTGACTAGAAGTGTGGCCCTAGTGTGTGTTAGTGGGGAGACTATGGCCTCATATCAGAGTAAGAAAAAATTGGAAGTAACTATGTATCATTCAATGAAGAAAATAAATAAATAATAAAATAAGTATATAAAATAAAATAAAACATTATATAATAATAAATTAAATGATATAAAATCCCAAATATTTATTCCATACATACAAAAATTTTCACCCACTAGGATGACTATATATACAGAATTACAACGATTCTAAAAAACAATAATAGGGATCTACTATTAACTCTACGACATGGCATGTACCTGGACTCTAGACACTATCGAAATTCACCTACCTTAATTGAATAACCCATAAAATTATCTCTAATCAACCACACAACATGGGGCCTTAACCCTATCCACAATGTTCAAATGATCATGTTAATAAATAGACATATGGTTTGTATGCACACCGAGGTTAATATATAGGGGAGAGAATATAATCTCAGTAGTCCACAAAAATGATGAACCTACAAAATTATATTAAAAGTGAATCATCATAAAATGTTATCTTCAAAATTAAGACACAACTAAAATATAACTAAAACAAGTAATGTGAAACCTCAGGTGATCCCTAGGTCCATAATTTGAGTCAACTTGGAATGTGTTTTAATTGATATACAACTTCATATGCATGTATATGTATAGTCCCATACTTATAAATATATTAACAAATATTATTATAGATGAGTATGGTTTATGAAATAACATAAAAGTCATCTATAGTCAACCGTTAGGTCTGTAATCCTCATCAATTGGACATCCCGTGAAAGTATATTGAGCTTGATGTTGAGAAACGCAAGCCGTGTATCATTAATTCGACCCCTGGGTCCATAATCCCAATCGATAAATACCTTCTTTATCCAACACCAATAATTTATCTGAGAAATATATGTCACCAAAAGGGGATATTTAATCTAACCATGGGTTCACCAATACATTCCTCTAATCATAATAAAATAGGATTCCAAGGAAGTATATTTAGACATCATATAAATGTATAAGAGTTGAATTCCATGTCACTTGTGGAATGTTAATCCAATCCAATGTCTAATCCCTAGGTACCAGTCTATAGGTGGTCACGACATTAAGACTCAGATGACCCCTAAGGGTCAGACCATTAAGCGATCTCTAAGGAGATATCCCTGTAAAGACGACATGCCCACCCCTCCAGATCCATATGTGGACATATTACCCAATATCAATCATAGGTGTGAGATTCTATGCTCAACCACCCGTATAAAGTAAAGTCTCATAAACTTGATACCTAAGAACATGTTTATAGATCCTTTCCATATGAAACAAAAAGGAGAGCATAGTCACCCTCCATGATTCATAAGCCAAGGAGAGCACAATTATCAGCTATAGAACCCAATTTGAGTAGAGTGTAATCATCCACTGACAACCCCAGAATGAGGAGAGTGTGACTATCCTATTAAACCCATTATAAAAAGAGATATTAATCACCCTCATCACTTGGGAGTGTATAATCATCAAGGAGTATCATTTCTAGGGACACCATGATCATATTTCATAATCATATGCTCAATAGCTAGATCCTATGAAATAGCTATGCAAATCCCAATATTATAATAAAAAAATAGAAATATACAGGCACAAAATCAAAATCCCAGCAGGTAGCTCTGGGTATAAAAGTAAATATGAATGTTACATGTTTGAGAAGAAAGATCCCATGAAAATAAAATTGGGAATCCCAATGTGAAATAAAATACCCCATGTTAGGCTCATCATCCAAAAACCAGGAATCACCTCAGGTAATCTTCTTTGCATCCACAATAAACATGTGAATATATGAACAAAAGATTAAGGGTTCTTAAGCTCCAAACCCACCACTACGTACCCAGAATTAACATCCCTTCAAGTTAGGAAAGGGCTCTAAGCTGAAACCAGCAACTATCTATACCCAAACCCGACCTACTAGCTCTATGTTAGTCAAACATCAGGGAACCAGTGGGTCCGACATGTCAAAACACTTGAGAGGAATCCTACATGGGATCTTCAAATGTAAAGGTATAGGGTGAATCCACAATAGGATCCTCGTAATGTATATAGGGAATGGTGACCTGCATGGGACCCTTAAAAGAAACGTAAGAAGTAGAGGCATCCTATATTGGATCCTCAAAATGACATACATGTATAGGGCTCCCCAAATAGATTCCCTAGGTCATATGGTAAATAATGGAATCCTACAAGGGGTCTATCGTAACAACTAGAATATAGAGGCATCCAAAAGGTAAAATCTATGATGGAATTAGTATTGACATATAGCTCATGAATAATATTAGTCCAAGGTTCTCACTATGAGGAATCAAATTTATTCAATTATTAAGGGAAACACCTATCCATTTAGAAAATTCCTAGAATCCCACATAAGAGTTATTAAAACACCTAAATGATTTCACCATAATGATATATGAAAATAGATAATTATAATGGACTACTCATGGGTGAAATTATGAATTTAGGGTAAAAATAAGTGATATTTTTTCAATGGGTTTCATTAGAGGAGTAGACATCATGTGTACCTTGGTACACGATGTGTACCCTCAAGGCCACTCAAAGTTGTGAACTCTATCAAGACATGTTATGTAAAATTCCATGTACACAGTGTGTGGGTCTTTTACATGGTGTGTATAATAAAAGAGGTACCTACCTATGTACCTCACTTGTCATATCCATGTATAAGGTCTAGCTATGTTCATGTAAATAGTGTATTACCCACGTGGGTTCTGGCTGTGTACTCTACATGGTATGTGCCCTTTACAGGGGAAGTCATACCGGGTACACAGATACCAAACTGAGTCTCAATATCTAACATCTAACTCCCATACATTTTGTAAACCTTGTAAAAGTGATGTTCCCCGAGCATGAAGAACACACGATGTGTTTTCCCTAAACCACACACCCTATAGATGGGTTTATCCAAACATACAACCACAAAATAGTATCGAAACCCCCATTTTCACAGAAATATACATAAATGGGCCCAATATAGGTCATAATGAAGCATAATAGGTGATGAAAACATGAAAAAAATTAATCTAAATGGTTCTACAAAAATAATAATGGCTTACCTTTGGGTGGAATCCATCAAAACATCCCCCATTTCTACCATCCATGGTTACCTCACGATGGTCTGTTCCATCCTGAGATCCAAGATGGTACCTTATTCCATTCTCATTACACCAATCTCACCTACCTATTCAATCTTGATCATGGTGAAGGAGATCCTACATGGATGTGCATGATAATCAGAAGGATAATGTAATAGAATAAAAATTAAAAGAATGTAAAGGATGAAAAATAAAATTAATGTAAACAAAATGGGTATCCTTGCATCCTTATTGATAAAATTGAGTTTATTCCCCAACTAGGAAAAGATCCCCATTCAGGACTCAATAATGGAGATATAATCTCAATCTAATTCTCTATTCAAATAATATGTCCAAACTAACATACATGAATAAATTAATATTTCATTTATTGAATATTTAATAATTACTATTATTCTAAAATTTGAGCAGCTCAGATTTCCACCATACCCCTTTAAAAGGTTAAATACCATATTCTAGGACCAATCGAGTGATCATAAATATTATCCAAGAACATATGATAGAGGAAAATACCATTTACCCCTTTTAATCAAAAGAAATTAAAAATTCAAATTTTTGCTCAAAATTATAGTCTAAAATAACAATGGTAATCACAATCTCCCCACCAAAATCCTTCCCTTAATTATGAATATTGGGTGGAAAAACCAATAGTCAGGTTCTTATATCGATCATCTGTACAATAGTTCCATCTAAATTATTTGAAAACCAATATCATTGGGTCAATAACTATTTCCTACACGAGATATGTTCAATTATGACCAATATGGTACTCCCAACTATAAGAATACTCTTATCGTATTCTAAAAAAACTCTGAGCTCAATGGATCACATAAAAATAAAAATTTCAATATAAAATACGGATCACAACCCTCAAATTTTTAATGCTGCACTCCACACCATATGGATTACCTTATGCCACTCTCAGAGTGCATCCTCAATAAGATCCTATATCATGCTAGGGAATACATTTAAAAAACTAATCCTCGTGTCTCTCTAAGAGTAATCTGGATGGTATATTGAAAGTGCATGATCCTCTATTACTAATAGTGTAATATTATTCCCAAAAAATTTTTGTACCACTCTTTCGAGCCATGCTCACAATAGAATAGGATACAGTTTCCTTTAACCAACACATAAAATCATGTCTCTTGACAATGCATGTCATGGTTCAAAGTCAGGAAAAGCATCTTTTGGTTCCTTAGTATTCTAATGTACCTTCTACCATTGATAGGAATTAGTCCTTTAAACACAAATCCCGGGAAACCTGCCAAACAAAAGTCATTGACACCCTCTGTCCTCATCCCACACACAACAACTCAATGATTTTCAACTAAATGGTACCACTCATAAAATAAATGTAACTTAATAATATAATCATACTCTAGTGTGTTAACCTACTCAAGGATAACCTGAAAGTTCTACATAGAGCATCAATCTCATAGAGACAAAATCTCCCTCAGAACTCAACTTCAAAATCAGTCAAATCACAAGTTCCATTATTTATTCTGAAACCACGTTTCGCCAAGCATTATTTCTTTTATGAGAACTTAAATGTGATATAACCACATTTTCAAAAGAAAAAAAATGTATTTGAATAGGACAGGTGGATGAACGGGTCTAAAGGTCAAATATAGTATTGATACCAAAGCACACAAGTTTATTTTCAATTGTTGAAGGCATCCACATTCCACTATCACAAATCTCGACCACCTAGAATTCCTTAATATCCATTGGGAATATATCCTATATAACTCCCTAAAAATGAATTAGTAAACATGGTCCAACCACTCACACACTCTTCCATCGAACAAAAAAAACATCAACATACAAGGGTTTGAGTTGAAACAATGTTCCACTTGGTCTTCCTCCTTGACCTACCGATCAAGACTAACAACTGGGTCACAAGGTGTATCCACCTAGCCCAATATATCAAACATATCTAAATAAGGTAAAGATCACATTGAATTATGAGGGTAAAAACTAAATACAAAACCTAAATGTTCATGATACTCATCGAGAATCCTCATATGGAACTTATCTATGGAGGCCATTATACCAATGTAGAAAAGATTATAATCTAACACTCATATGGAATATATATATGGTAATACCATCTAGAGGCTCAGATCATGAGTATCAAAAAGAACCATATGAGCATTGTACTCAGTGACCTAATTATATAACACCAATAGGGTCAGTTATGTATAATTTCATTTTAATATATGAAGGAAAACATTTTATAGATTGTTAAAGATAGTTTATATAACCGATATTGAGAAAAAAATAATTGGGCATCACATGCCCTATCGACTTAGAAGGAAACTACACCACCTGTTCACATGGACTGATTCATCATCATCACCCCCAAATTCTTGTATATATATCCATAGTACTTACCATCAGAAGGAAAAATATATAAATGTGAGATCAATTGAGAAGAATGACAACAAAAATCTTTAAGGAAAACAACCATTTAGGTTTTTTGACACATTAAAAAATTATATGAATGATGTTAGTAATAAGAACACACTAGAAGGCTAATATGATGTAAATACTACATGCTAAATATGATGGACGAGACACCACTTTCCTTTTCTGACCAAGAGTGAAAATCCATCCTTGGCCTCTCGACAAAGGGCCAAGAGCCAAAAATCTAAAATATATTATAAAATCTACACAACATGTGGTTCACTCAATGAAAAAATCATATACAACTGCAACATCAAATATCTTAATTTCAATCCATTACACATGGAAACCATGAAATCCTATATGAAAAATTGTTCTCAAAACAATATTGCGATATCCATCAATGGTTATGAAACATACCTAATAATCTGATATATTATATCCCAAATTATATATATATGTAAAGGAACAACTCTTATACCACGTTGTAACATCATGACCTAGATTCCACTAATCCAGTGCTCTGAGCCGATTCTCCGTAAGGCCTCAAGCACACCTTTCCATTTTGTAGAGGTTGTCAACTAGTAGTGAGGGCATAGGGTGAGATAGTGTGGTGACTATTTACTCATATCAGTGTATGAAAATAGTGAAATTAACATTATATCATACATAATAGTAAATAAACATATCGATAATGAATTAAATAAACTAAAATAGATCATGATGTAAAAATCATTTAAATTATACACCTTCCCTATACACCATTTTATACAAACAACATTATTCACCCACTAGGCCAACCATATATACAAATGTACAAAGAAAATAAAAAAATTAAATGGTTTTACAACTAACCCCAACCTATAACATGTTCATGGTCTCTAGACACTGTCAAACTACACCATCTCCAATAGATGAACCCAACTGAGTAGCTCGACTCAATCATGAAACATTAGGCCTTATCCCTATCTACCATGTATATGTGCTCATCCTAAAGAGAAAAAAAATGATTTGTATGAACAACGAGGTGAACATATTGGGGTCAAAATATAATCATAGTAGGTCTCATAAAAGATAAACCAATAAAATGCTTCTATAAGTTAATGCTCGTGAAATATTCTCAAACTAGCTGAGATACAATTAATAGTTATGTAAAATGAAAACATGAAACCATAGTCTATCCCTAGTTCCATAATCCCAACCAACATGGAATATCCTATCCGGGAAATCCATATTAATACACATGTATATGTATATTATAATACACACACACAGACACACACACACACACACATATATTAATATATATAAGTAAGGTGTAGGAAATAACATAAATAGATAAAAAAATTTCCTTATGTTCATAAAACCAATCGATTCGACATCCTATGTGGGGGAATTGAGATGGATGTCCAGACAGTCATGTTATGTATTATTAAGTTGATCTATTTTTTTTTCAATCCCAATTAACAAATACATGCATCGTCCAAGGATGGAAATGTCTCTAACTAAGCTATGTTACCAAAGGTGGATACTCAAACAAACCCTCGGTTCACCAATAATAGCATTCAAAAACTATAAACTATAATTATAGGGAAGTAAATCTGGACATCCTGTGAAGGGCCATTAGTTGATTTCCATGATGCCCATGCCATGTAAATCCTATCCGATGTCAAATCCATAGGTCTCAGTCTGTAGGTGGTCTTGACATTGAGACTCGGATGAACCCTAAGGGTCTAACCCATAATCGATCTATAGGGAGAGATTACAAGTGATACGTCATACCCAACACTTGAGATCTATATGTTTACATCACTCCCTACATCAATAATATGTGTAAGACGCCAATCTCATTGACCCTGATAAACTAATGTCTCATAAGCTTGATCTTGGAGAGAATGCCTGTAGATCCAAATCATATGAAAAATAAAGTAGAGTGTATTCACCCTCAGTAATTCAATTTTCTAGGATATAGTAATCATCATCTAGAGACCACAAGTCTAGGAGAGCATAATCATCCATGAAAACCCAAGGTTGAGGTGAGAGTAATTATCATCATTTAACTGACAATCCAAGGAGAGAATAATCAAACTAATCACTAGGGAGAGCATAATCATCCTGGAGTATCATAACTAAGTAGTACATAATCATATGTCCTAATCATAGTTTCAGAAACTAAATCCTCGGAACCAACTCTGGAAATCCAAATAATACAATAGTGAAATATTAATATATATGATCATAATTAAAATATGAGGTAATACCATTAGGTATAATACAACTAAATATGAAAGTAACTTGTCTCACAATCCATATCATAGGAAAATACGATTGATCATCCCAAAGAGAAAGAAGGACATTTATTATCAGTCTCATCATCCAACAACTAGGTAGAACCTCTCTTATTCATCACTACATTAGTAATAAACATGTTAAAATATATTCAAAATATAGAGGGTGGAAAAATTACTAAACCCATCAAAATTGACACAACATTAACATGTGTACATGTTCATCAGAAGATCTATAGTGAAACCTACTACTATATGTACAATAACTCGACGTAGTAGCTAATGGGTGGTCAAACATCAGGGACCCACTAGGTCCCCCTAGTCTGAGTAATAGAAATACATCATACTTAGGATCCTAAAAAGTAAAGGTAAACAGAGAATCCTACATAGGATCCCTAGTATGAACATAGTAAATGGTGTCCTACTTGGACCCTCAAATGTAGTGTATGATTTATTGGAATCCTACATGGGATCCTCATAATTACATATAGGTATAGTAATCCTATAAGGGATTCCCTAGAAAATCTTGTAGGAAAATAAATCCTACAAGGTATCCTTGGTAATGGTAAGACGATAGAGGCATTGTATAAGGGAAAAACAAAAAGGCAAAATTCACGAGAGATATGTCATAGATCATATCCAATCAAGGGTCTCAAACTCATGAGACAATTGAATTAAATTATTTGAGTAAAACCCTCTAAATTTAGAAAATGCACCAAATTCAACCCAGGGGTCCTCAAAATATCTTAAAAGTTTCACCATCATGATGTAAATGAAATTATAATCTAAATAGAGTAACCAGGGGTACAATTATGACTTATGGGTGATAATAAATGAAAAAACCCACAAATAATTGTTATGGAGGAGTACACAACTAATGTACCCTAGTACAGGGTGTGTACCCTCATGACCCTACATAGGCATGTACTTTATCCTGACATGGTGTGTAAAATCCCATGTACATAACCTATTGTTCCTATAAATGGATAGTACCCAAAATAGGGTACCTTCCTATGAACCACACAACCAATTACATTGTATAATGAATGTACGTGTACATCTACCTATCATGACACCCACACAGGGTATGACCCTTTACTATACATGACATTATCCCTTAAAACAAGATTCCTGGATGGGTTCACGACTACATGGTCAATTCCCAATACACAGAATGTAATCCCATACATGTAATTTGCCTTGTAAAAATTATCTTCCAAAAATAATAAGGGCACATGGAATGTTTTCCATAGACTAAAATCCTTGTATATGGGTTTTCCTAAACATTGAAAAAACCAAATATACTAGAAAGTATCATTCTTATAGATATATCCATATATCAAAATATTAGGGGTCCCAGGAAAGTAAAATATGGGATTAAATACTGAAAAATATAAATATATAGCGATTTATTTAAAATATAAAATAGTCTAAAATTAGGTGGAATCCGTTGAATCTTCACCTGTTTCTACGCTCCACGGCTACCACATAACGATTCAGAGCATGTTGACCTCTTTGGTGGTACCCTTATTCCTATCCAACTCCTTATCTATTCATATAACTATTTATATAGGTCATAATTATGGAGATACAATTGTGGAATGCATGAGAATATATAGGTGAAATGATGAAAAGAAAAATAATATAAAGAAAATGTAGAAAAACAATAGAGAAGAAAAGAAAAAGAGGCATGGGCCGACCTGGTGTCCAAACTAAGTTTATTACCCACCTAGTAAGACTCCCTATTTTAGACTGAATATAGGAGAAGTATATCAATCCAATGATCCATTCAGAATATATGTCTGAGTGAACCTATGTGAATAAATAAATATTTAACTTATTAAATATTAAAAATTAATTTTTCTGATAAAATTTGAATGACTAGGATTTACATGAAAATATTTAACCATGGTAAAAACACTATTCCTTGACCAATTAAGTGGTTAGAAAAATTTCCTAATATAATATTCTAGGGGAAAAATATAAATTTAACAATTAAAAGCATCTAAAAAAATTCCAATTTCTTCCCAAAATTCTAGTCTAAAAACACTAGTAGTTACATTTTCACAAACCATGAAACACATGAATATGGATAGTGATGGTTGGGAGAGATATTGGTAGGGTGTGGTTAAGATAAATAAACCATGTGGTGTGAATAATTGATAAAACGAGGTGACCATTTATAATATAGGTGAGTGGAACACTTGTAAATTTTAAAGGTTTTAAAATATTAATATGTAACTTTCATGGAAAAATGGATTATAAATGACTCACAATAAAAGGATATGATGATATGGTAAAACCCCACCCTACCAATGTGGTTTAATGATTTTCTAGTCAATTCAAACCTATATCCTTTTATATTAACCATCAGGTAAACATGTTTCGACTTTAATTGTGTTCATTAATTTTTCAATAAAAATAGTTATTATTTTAACTACAACTAAAAGTAGGATCATAAATGTAAAATAGAGGACATTTTAGACCATTTATCATTACAGCTATAATATTTAAAAATTATTATGTCTTTTATATAATTTAATTTAATATTATGTTTTATATAATATCATTAACATACTTTTTAAAACTATTAATTTCATTTCAATTTAATGTCATCATGATTGAAATAGAATTCAAATATAAAAACTGTATACATCCCTAGTATGTTATATCAAAATATTGAACTCCCGAGAAACAATAACATGCCTAAAAGATGTAATTTTTTTTCAAAATCATTTGTATGAATTTTCTACTACTGCATGACCACTCTATAGGTGTCTTGTTAGCATTTAAGGTAATTAAATGGAAACTAAAAAGTAATAATAAATTACTATGATAAAAAATTAAATTTATATTTAATATAGATATTTATAACTGAACTAATCCTCTTTTTATTATTTTGGAAAAAATGTAGAGATATTAATGTCAAGAGAGTGAAATTTTGAAATTTTCATTACTTAAAATTATATAAATGTAATTATTAGAATAAAATGAAACCATAATGACTTATATTTGAATTTAGAATGAATATAGTTAAATTAATACAAAAAAATGTAATTGTGTAAATTTTTGACTTGATTTTGAGATATTATTTCATGGTTTTAACTATATTTTAATAATTTTACTTTTTATAACGTGACACATATTTACCACTATTGCTATTCCTAATGAATAAATATAAAAGAGAACTTTTAAAAAAAAATTGAAATGAAGTTTTCAAATACGATGTCCATTTTTTACAGATTCAATCTACATATCACTAATAATGAAATTTCAATATAAATTAATAAAAGTCAATGAATTTTTTAGAAAACAACATTATTAAGTGAAAGAATATTCTTATGTCAAAATCATGAATATTACTGATTAAAATACAATTAATTAGAAAAAATGGATCATATGTGAATTTAAGAAGCATCAAATATATAATTAATTTATTTTGAAAAGAATTTATTTAATTAAAATTAATGAATTTATTTTAATAGTCAAGAATTTAACACTATTCATTGAAAAATCTATCATTTCAAAAAAAATCCTAAAATTTAACCATAATTTCTTTATATGACGATCATTTAAAAAAATATTCTAATTTTCTAAATTAATATTTATTTAATTGGAATTGAATAATTATAATTTGAATGTACAAAATGTAATAAATGATTTTTTTGTAGAAAATTATTTTTCCGAAACATAAAAAAACTCACTAATGACGAGTTCTTATTTACTAATAACTTTATAATACATTTCTATTTAGTGGGGCCACTATAAATATATTTCATAATTCATATACTCATAATAGTTCCTTCAAAATTAACAACTTGGTTATAATGGTATCATTTAAATAATAATAGTTATTATAGTCTATCACAGTTTTTTAAAGCTTAGTGTTGTGTTCTAAGTAAAAAATAAATCTTATTATTATTTTATCTAAATTTTTGGAGTGTTACATTCTACCCCATGATATAAAGTTTTCTTTCACAATTTTCTCCCAATAATTTAAGGTATAATATTTGAAATAACCTTTGTTGAAAAAAATATCTTATTGATGGAAATAAAAAATTCATTTAAAAGGGGAAGTGGTAAACATTAAGGTAACCTAAAATTACATATAATAGGGTTCCAAGATACGGATAATATATGTATTAAATTAAAATATAAAAATGGATGAGAAAAATAGTATCCAAAGACTAATAATAATTTATACAAAAAATGGTCATTAGAATGTTAACATCCACAAATTATAAATCAGTGGGGGATGAAAAGACTTTCAAATCATCGAAAATAAAGCTAAAAAGATGTAATTTTTATTTCAATATATTTATCCTAAATTTTTAGGGATTAATTTATTTTTAATATATATAATATTAAAAAATTTACAATATTTCATTTTATTTCAAAAGTAAAATTTTATCCTTTGGTTGTGTTTTGATAAATTTTTTACTTCACCTCTTATTCCATGATTAAAATAATTAAGATAAAAAATCTCTTTATATAAGAACAAAAATTTAATTCTAATAGGTCATAGAATCTATAAATGTAATATAATTCATTACTTCTTTCTCTATATACATAATAAAACCAAAATGGTTAACACGTTTTATGAAATATGGATAAATACAATAAATGTTTATCAATAACCTTGACAACTATTTCATATAAAATTAACAATATGACTCCCTAGTAAATTCATCCAACTGAAATAAAAAAACATAATGATTTGATCATATATTATTTTATGATCAACGAAACTATTATCTCCAAATAATATCCGTCGTTCATAATTTTATATACTAAAATTGGATAGACCGTAATCATATACTCCAGAAAAATTGTAATCATTTCCATATATATCTATAATATCCAGAAAGAAACAATAAAATCATAAATTCTTATATAAATTAACACAATATAAATTTATATACTAAAATTGGATATACCATAATCATATAATCCATAAAAAGGGTAATCATTTCCATATATATCTTGAATCTCTATAAATCCACTTTAAAATCATATATTCTTATATAAATTAACTCAATATTCATTTAGAAAAAATATTTTCACCTTAGTTATATAATATTCCCAATATTTTACACTTCTTCTATAATAATAATAATAACAATCACTTATACTTTAAATCACCCATCCATCCCATGATTATCTCTACTGAAAAAGAATATAAAAAAATCAACAAACTATTCTTTTCCCAATAAACAATAATTACCTCTACATCAGTGATAAAATTTTTCCTTGAAAGTTATTAATAACCTTAAAATGTGTCTAAAATAATTAAATTAATTGTTTTTAAAATTAGATTATCATTAAATCATGTCAAACATATAATTGTTATATTCCCCTAAATGGTTATAAAAAATATCCTTAAGCATGTTAAAATAAAATATCATAAATCCTTAAAATTGATATATATAAATAAGATCAATCTTAGGCATATGAACTAATTATAGTATTGATTTATCCATAATCACTATGTAATATCATATGTTTTCATAGGTTATGTTCTCTCATTAATTATAATGGTTCATAGAGAAAATGTGAATAAAATAATGAATATCCCTCGAGAGTGTCATACTATGTGTGTAGTAAGCTAATACACACAGTTCCCCATAAATATGGCACATATATATTCATCTAACACTTTTCAGGGTTACTACACCCAAATGTGTATGTACCAAAACCATGTCAATGTGAAGTATCCAGACAAGGATTTATTTCTTGGAAGACAAACAAATATCTACTTTACCAAAACCTTAATGATATTCTCCTATAATAATATATGTAGATATATATATATATCGTAAAATTATTTCATATCATTATGATCCCTAATTTCTATTTTTCTTAATCTAGTTTATAAGGTTTCTACTAAACTATCTCTGTTACAAAATATAATTTCCCAAACTCCAGTATCCCAGAGTTGGTGGTAATTTTTATACAATGATACTACAAATAAGAAATTAAATCCAATAATACTAAATATTTTTGTAGTGTTAAACATCTTGATATAAATATGATTCACACATTTTTATGCAATGATGTGATCAGAACATTCACTAAACATGGGAGCAATTTTTCACATGAAAGATTCAATGACAACATTATCATTAATAAGAGATAGGTGGTCAATAAGATAAATGTTATTATTCATAACTTGATCCTATTGTGTAACTACTATCATGTTGTTTTGAGCACCCCTACCCCTCATATTTGGTATATCATTAGGAAAATCATCACATTTCCTATAACATTGATAGTCAGAATGAGTTATAATATTTACACCCATTAACATATAAAAATAAATTCAAATTATGGGTCTATATTACCGATATAATAACAATATAAAAAGATTACATTGAATATAGAAGAATAAAATAGTAAATGAAAAGTATTTCTTAACTCATGATACCCTAATCTACACTCTAGGTTATCCTTGGTGATAGAATTATCCCTAGGGTTTTTACTAAAATTCTCTAGTCATAATATCCAAAATTAACTAGAACTTTATATGATACCAATTATACCATCCCTAACCTCTTTCAAAAAATAATACACAATTTTAATCATATTTTTCATTCCACTTCAAAATAAGGATCGTAAGGTCTAGTGCCTTTGGAAAATTAGATTCATAATTAGAAATGATGAAAATAAAATAAAAAAATAATTTAGTGTACTTAATGAGATCATGACATTCATTAATCCCTTATATATTCACAGGATAACTTGTGGAATACATGAATAATGGAATGAGCTAAAAATCCCTCTAAGGGAATAAACATATTAATAAATCAAATAGCATGGGTTAGAAGGCATAACATGATTAAAAAAGGAATGAAATGAGAATTAAAATAAGGAATAATAACATGTATAACATTATATCATATAATCATGTAATCATAGAAATGTGGAAACAACATAAAACATAGCATAATTATGAGTAAATTCTCATTTCACATGGAGGTTCATGAGTCAAGTCTAACAACCATGACCGTTTCACATGGAGAATTAGTCCAAATTATCCAAAAAACCATTCCACATTATGAGACTAAAAAATTACCAATGCATTATATCACTATCTGGGATCACTGATCATAACATGTTCATGAATATTCAGGACACAAAAAGATTCATGTATAATGAATCAAACATAAATAGAAGGGTTGCCCATGGAATGAAATGGAAATCATAGTCATGTTGAAAGGCATAAAAAATGTAATATCATAATGGTGTCCATGAAAGAAAGTATTTAAACAATACAAGAAAATTTATAAGTTAAATTAGGCATAATTAATTATAATTGATATAAAACTAAAGTGAAAACATGTAAAAAGAGTGTTTAAAAAACTTTAGAAAGAAAATATTTTAGTGTGGTTTAAGAACAATATTAAAGATTATTTAAAATGGAAAAGGAATAATTATTTTTATATAACCAGAAATTAACCACGATATTTTTTCATGATAAAAGTGTTTAGTTTAGAAAAACAATGGTATATTAATTTATATTATGGAGATCACTTGAAAATGGGAAAGAAATTAGGATGTTCTCTAAAATCAAGATTTCTTATCAAGAAGAATTGAGAATAGAACCTTTTTAAAACATGTAATTAACCATCAAAGAAGGATGATATGATCTAGATTCATGATTTAAGAGAATATATATAGAAATTATATGAATTGAATATAAATTAAGAAGAATTACATTGGGCCAGAGAGAAAAAACGTAACTTGAAGGAAAAATGGAGGTTCAGAAAAGTCCCATACCTTATGTTTGAAATGATTCTTTATATGTAATTATTGTCATTTATAATCATATTAATTATGTTAGTTAAATAATTAAAATCATTTTATAAATGTATATTAATTATTATAATTCTATTAGGTTCATTTATGTCCTTTTTGATGAGTTATAAGAAACAATTTTATCGTTCAGGAGCATTCATTACCATGGTTTTCATGATTGGCATATTTGTATACATGCGTGGAAAATCATGTAAAATGAAGATCGTTTTCTAGAATTGAAACTATATTTCATTAATGAACATCAATTATATTAAATGGTAATATGTTTCATTATGTTATATAGTATATGTATGAATTATTAGATAAAACATTAGTAATAATCGTTTAGATTATTGGTAGTTTTATCATCATCACAAACTAGTATGTTTTATTAATTATTATAATATATTTTTAATGGATAAATAAAATTCAAATATATTAAATAAATATATTATAATTATGTTTAACCATAAAATGTTTTTGTTACTTTCCATGAAGGTGGTAAAGGGAATGGAAAACTTATCATTCTAGAATGAGATAAATTAACACATCATGGATGATCCTTTAATTTTTAGAACAAAAAAAGATGGGGAATGAAATGGTGATGGATGAATACATTAACATAATGAAATTATAGTATATGGTATATATTGGAGTTACAATACCACTAGTAATAGGGGAGGTGAGTAGAGAATCAAAAAATAAAAGAAATTGGAATTAAATTAAATTAAAAAGGACATAGGTTTTTACCTATTGGTTTCTTCTCCTTGAGAACCTCTTTTAGACACTTGAGTCTCGTATTTTGATGAGACCAATAGCTCCTAGATCTGGTTTAGGGGGTTGGTAACAATAATTTATAGAATTTTTACAAAGCAAAAATCTTAATTGGTGTCAAGAAAAGAGGTGGTGAGGGGTGGTATTTATAGCAGTGGAGAGGGGTGTTTTCTCATTATTTTATTCATTAGTTTTTTATTTTGGAACAAGACAAAGAATAATATGATAATTGTTACTAAATAAATTATCATAATTACGTATATTTCTATATTATGGGATTTAATCATCCATAAAACATCCATGAATCATTAAATATCATATTTTTCTTGTACTGTAAATTACTGTATTTCACATTTCAAAAAAATTCATCTATTTTATAAAAATCCCAAAAATTCATAGTAACTATTTTTCAAAGTGTAGCCTAAAAAATGAACTCAATTTTTAGAGAATAATTTTATAAATACTATAAATTTAATTCTTTAAAAAAATCATCATTTATTTCAAAAAATATGATTTTTAAAATTATAATTGATTTTAGAGCACATTGAAAAAACAATCAAGGTCTGATAAAATTATAATATAATCTTAATCCAATAAAATAATAATTTAGGAATAAATTTTAAGAAAACAAATTTTCATTTGAATGATTATATTAACTATAAAATTATAAATAAACAATTATTTTTTATAAAAATACCAACACTTAATTAATAATTTTTAAAATATTTATCTAGGTATACTATATTATAATTATATTATATTTTCATTTATAATATAGAAGAATTTTTTTATACTTTCATTTGTGAGGTTACTATTAAATTGTCCAGTTTATAATTCATAGAGGTCACATAACTATTCCATATTTCAAGTTACTTTTCTATTGGTATTGGTTCCTTAATTTATAGAAAAAACACATTTCATTAATTGTCCATTTAAAATGTTTATATTATGTTTTCTATGTGATTTTATGTGATTTATAGCATATTAAATACTTCTAAGAATAGAAATTATACCGATAAAAGTGTTGGGTCATTAGAAAATAATCTTGGAATAGTCATTAAATATTATAACCGATTTTACAATATAGTTCATTTATATTTCTTCTTAAGTATGCTTGGGATAGTTTTTTGGGAATAAAAGAACCTCTTAATTTGGATAATGATTTTTTGGTAGAAAATTTTCTTTGGTTTTATGAGTTAAATGGATCAAAATTTTTGAATAACAAAGGGGATGAGGATCCCTTTAATAATTGAGGTGAGTGTAACAATAGGAATTTTTCAATGTTCTAAAATATTGTTAAGTTACATCATTTGATAAATGAATCAATTGTAAGTAATTTGAACAGGTAATAAGGGTAAGGGTGAAATTCTTCAAGGATTTTTTTAAATCTTGGATTACCATTATGTATCCTTATGAAACATATATCTACCTTTATGCTAGTCGTCTCATACCCTTAAATAGTGTAAGAGGAACTGAGTGCTATCTTTACATAGAGGATATATACCCTTATAAAAACCACAATAAAATTGGATTACCATTATATCAAGATTGAAAATTAAATATTACCATTATAGAACAATATCAACCCACCACATATCTAAAAAAATTTTGTAGAAAAATATAATTACCTTTAGGCCACATAATGGAAGATCTAATTACCTACACAAGACCCCAGTAAAATACGACTTACCCTTACACAACATAAATTTAATATTTCTGGGTAAATAGTTGGTTAAAAATATAATATATTTAATAATAATGACATATAAATAATTATGAAAAATGATTACTACTACTTCCCAAATTCTAAATCACTTCCAAAAATTACTGAATAACTTTAAAACATGAAAATTAATTTCAAAATAAAATTTTAAGACAATGAAATTACTCCAAATATTTGAAATATTATTTTATAATTACATTATTAATTATAAAAGAAATAGAAAAGAAATTATAAATTTTCAGAAACCTCTCCCAAAAAACTGAAAATTCATGAATGACAAGGGAATATGTGGAAATATTTTATACCTTTATATCAGATACTACTCATATATTTATAATACATGGTAATGAAAATAATACCAAGAAGGAGGGAGAAGTATTGGAGATAGTATAACCTCACCATGAGATACCTCTCATTGATGCCTCTCAATTTAGAACATAACAAACTCTCAAAGGATTAACTATTGGGGAAGACAACTAATGGCCAGTACCAAACCATTACCAACTATCATTATTTTTCAACACATTAATTTCTTATGAATCATCCACTATTTAGAAACAATTACAACTTTAATTTAATTTTTTTTTAAAATTTTAACACATTTTCTAGTTCAACCCATTATCTACTCTATTTCATATTTACTCAACCAATTTGTTTATCTTTAAATTCTTTTAATCTAAAAGCAAGATATCGATTTCATAGTTCTTATTTAACCCTATAAATGTCCAACCATTTTCAAATTCCTTAATAATATGTCTATATTAAAATTAAACATTAATGTCTCATTTACCATTCATTATTTTAAGACTCAACAAAATATAATGACAACACAACATAATTATATCCATTTAATTTTATCATTATCATTAAATTCCATTACAACCAGGAAAATAGCACAACAAAATCACAACACATATAAACCCATCTTCCTCATAAAAAACTGCCACATTTGACTCATTTTACATCATAACCACTTCCTCATCAAAACAACCACATTAAAAAAACTAAAACTCCTCAAAATTACCACAGGAAACGGTGTAGCCAAAAATCTAGAGGGGAACGCTTGCTGAATTGGAATATTGTTACCTTTAGTTAGTACTAACTCACCAGCATGTTTTTAAAATGAATCATAAAAATCACATCCTGATGGGGGATGGTGTTTCCATTTTTGTGATTTATTCTATAAATCACATTACCAACCTAGTATCAATAACATAAATCCCAAATGATGGAAATATTAATTAATAACTTATTTAAAACAATTTATTTGTTGTATGAAAATTCAGATTGATCAAATTTTTGGATTCTCAAAACAACCATTCTATATCTGAAATTCAGTGATTAATAATTTATGGGAGGTAGGTGGTCTCATAAACACAACCATTAAAAAACACATAATCACAATAGGGGTATATTTTCAAAATTGGAAGAAACATTATCACCTAAAAAATCACATTGTTTTTAACATAAGAAATATAGAAACCCTATCCTTTTACAAATATGAATTTAGGAATAATTATCTATAAAATTCATACCATTGATCATAAATTATACATTCTTTGGAAGAGTAGGAATATAAAATTTAAAAAATAAAAATACAATAAAAAATAATTAAAAAAATCTTCCATAATGAGATACAAAATTACTTTGTGCCTATATATTTGAAGAAGATTACCTAGGGAATACAAAGACAATAGGGATGAGCTAAAAAGTCCAGTAAGGGAATAAACATGGAAAAGATGTACAACACATGATTCAAAGGCATAACATGATAACATAATTGGAATGAATAACTTATAAACAAGTAAAGAAATATCATATAGAATATTGATTCATGGGATCGTGGAGATATATGAATTTGGAAAAAAAATTAACATGACATAACATAAATAAGTGATGATTACTAGATCTATATCACATGGTTGAAAAAGTCCTATAATAGATTAGGTTCACCCCCTAATCACATCCATGATTTCTCATGAGAACAAACATTACCCAATGTAATGCGATACTATATAGGTTTACCCATCATAACATGTTCACGCATAAGTGTTCTACATAAAAACTAAATAATAAATAATTCACATAATGGTTACCCATGTAATGAAATGGGTATCATAAACATCTCATAAGGAATAAAAAAATGTTGCATTATAATGGTTTTCATGAAATAATGGATTCAATAATTATTGTATATTCATGAAGGACACATAATCATAGATTCTGATAAATTATGTCCAAATTAAATTCAATCATGAGAAATGATTGACTAAGTTACTTTATAAATGTTCCATATACGTGAAGTTTCATGGAAAAATAAAGATTCTTTAAAGGTGATAAAAAAACATTTTTTCTGATAAAACCAGAAATGACCTATGTTATTTATGATAAACTGCTATATTGTATAATGATTTTGCAGGCGTATAATATTTTATGGAGTGTACATTAAAACATGTAAGGAAAATAGAAGTTCCCCTTAATCAGACCAACTGATATGGAAGAATTGAGAAGTGAATCTTTTAAAACATGTATTTATCTATCAAAGAAATATAAATTGATAATTATAAACATTTTTATAAATATGAAAAAATATATGAAATGTATATAATAAATAATAATAATTCCATTTGGGTAATGAGAGTGAAAGCATATCCTCTAGTAAAAATGGATGTTTGGAGAGATTCTTTAGGTTATGGATGAATATGTTTTTCACATGAATATAATAACCATGAAAATAATACTTATTTTAAAAATTAATAAATTAAGAACCTATTATTAAAATATTTGATATATTATAATATTATTAATTTCATTTATGGTTTATTCATTGATTTAGAAGTTTCAATTTCATTTTTATGGGAGTGTTTGTTTTCATGGTTTCATGGTCGGTTTACTTTTGTATAATTAAAGAAGTTATTTTCAAAAGGGAAATAATATACCGAAATGAAATTATATAGTATTAACGAACATATAGAAAATTTCATAGTCCCATATATCAATTTTTTAGTATTAGGGTTATTCATTTGATAAAACATTAATGATTACTATTTAGTTTATTATGGTTGTTTTTATGAATATCAAGACCTAGTTTCATTTTATTTAATATTATATTTATATATTAGTTACATAATAAGAAAAAGGTTATAATATAAAAATTAAAACATTGCTTGACTATAATAATTGTTTTATGACCAGACTTTTAATTGTTAATGGAAAACGAAATGTTGAAATCCATGAAGGTGATGAACTGATATATCACAGACAATGATTTCAATTTTTTTGTAAAAGGTGAAGAGAAAATATTCAATGATTGATATTACTATAAAAAATATTATTCTCGTGTATATAAGATATTTGATTTATCATTATTATTTTGATAGGGGATGTTAGGATAAGGTAGAAGAAAGAAACATTTAAAAAGGGAATCATCGTGTATTTTACCTCTTGAATAACGTCTCTTTGTGAACCTCATTAAGGGACATTGGTTTTTCATTTTTTTGAGAGAATAAAATATTGGATGTCGGGAATTGGATTGGGATGTCAATTTGGATGAATTAAGGAATTTTACGTGCATAAATGTTTTGAGGAGTTGGGTTGGTGGTATTTATAATGGGAGGGATGTTTTTTATTATTGTATTCGTTAGTTTATTATTATTTCTCAAGACTAGAAATAGTTTATATTATTATGAATAAATTAAATAAATAGTTATTTAGTGTGTTTATTAATGGGTTATTATATAATCACTAAATCAATAATACATGTATTTGTTAAATCCATAAATTACCATATTTCACTATTCACAAAAATTGAACTTTTTTTTAAATCCCAAAAATTATCCCTAACCATTTTTTGACATCTAGATTTAAAAAATTGATTATATTTTACCCAAAAATTTTCTATATATTGGAAATTTTATTTTTTATTTAATATAATCATTTATTAAAAATTATTTATTTCAATATTATAATTGAATTTATGACAGATTGAAAAAATAATTAAATTATCATAAAATTATATTCTAATTATAGTATAGAAAAAATAATATTTGTGAATCAATTTATTGAAAATAAATTTTCTTCTAGATCATTATAAATTTTTATAAATAGAAAATAAACATTTACTTTTCAAAAAATATAAACAATTAATTTATTAGTCTTTAAGAATATATTTACTAATACCATGATTTAAATATATCATATTGTAATTTGTAGGCCACATAGATTTTATTTTTACTTTCATAAGTGAGGTTACTATTCTAAATACTAGATTACTCTTCATAATGGCCATGTTACTATTCTAATGGTCCAGTTAATATTCAATCAGTATAGATTCATTAGTTTCTATGAATAATTATTATTTAATTCTTTATTCATTCAATTATATTTTATATAATTGTTATATATAATTTTATTTTCAAAATGAATAAATTATTATTAATATTATGTTTTATTTCTGTAGAATTTCTCATGAGTGTAGTCATTCTAGTCGATCGAGCATATCAATATTTTCCCACTCATATTATTTTATTTTCTATTTGTTTTCCCGCTATAATATTTTTAATTTTTTTTGGTTAATTTTATAAATAATTTATCATATGAAATTTGTCTATTGATTTCTATATTTTTCGTATGTATTTGTATTACATAAGAAGGGAAATTCCATTTAAAAAATTCTAGTTCGTTACATTCTTCCACCCTTATGAAATTTCACCATTGAAATTTCATTCAATATATTATAGTGAATGTAGGTGATGGTATTATCCTTCATCGTTTCCTTTGGTTCCCCTGTCACCTATTTATATGTATAGATCCTCTATAGTACTTTAACCATGTGAGTAGTCTTGTTGCGTTTAACTTTATCTCTATAGCCCAAGATCATCACCGACTACTCCTCATAAGAGAGATCGTCTTCTATCTATACGACCTATAAGGTTATTACATATAAGGGATTTTGTATATAAATCATCAAGATGGATGCAAGGAATATATCATGTACCTATGACATGATTGATGGAAGTGATAATTGATAGTCCATAGCATTGACACAATCAAGAACCTCAAAGGGGCTGATATAATCGAGGCAAAACATTCCATTCTTTCCAAAGATTATGAACCTCTTCCATGATGATATATGAAGAATTTCCATCTATCAAACATAAAACACTAAGTCTCTTTGATGATTATCTTCACAAAAATTCAATCAACATTGTGATTCTTAGATACACAGTTGGATGGTCTTTAACTTTTTTATCATTTATTATACCATTTCAGGTTCTAGTATCTTATGTGCACAAACCTATTCCAATCATGTTGGTGTTCTTTGCCTTTACCAATAAATGGACTCATATGGTGCCATATGTATTCTTCAGTGGAAACTATTTTATTTAGATAACTACACCAATGGAAGATGTTGATCTCAAACTTCATTCAAGTCCTTTTATATTTCTCTCAACTTGTATTCTAGTATTTGAATTTTATACTCATATTGTTCAAAATTTTCAGGATCATAATCCTTACTGATGAAAAAATAAATAGTTATAGAATGTTGTATTCTTTTCTAAATCTTGGATGTGAATCTCAAATCATGATCAGATATAATCTATAATGGTACTCCTTACATGATCATCAATTCTCTAATGTATATCTATGGATTTTGGTCAAGTTATATGTCTTCTTGAATCATAGTAAAGTGAGATTTCATTATAATATGATCCAAAATTACTGATATATCATTATTTCATTTTCATGTCTTAATAAATCTAAATTATAAAGTCAATATTTATCTTTTCCCATTTCCATGTATGTATGGGTAATGGTTGCATCATCATCTTAGAATATTTCATTTCAGCACTCACTTGTTGACATACTAGGAAGATTGATGTATATTTAGTGATCTCATTTTTTATTTTCCCACCAACAGTTCTATTAGATATTTTGATACATATTTGTTCTCTGTAGGTGAATTGAAAAGGTTGATATTTATTCATCATTCATAAGATCTTTATTTACATCCAGATTGGAATTTATAGTTAATACTGACTCATATCTTACCAATCCTCCCACATAAATTATGATCTCTTTGTATTTCCAAATTCTGTTAGCTTTCTACATTTTAAAAATTTCCACATCTTTTATTTTAGCATCCTTTATTTTCTCAATAAGGGATGGTTGAGTAATAATTTGGGAAAGGAAGGAGTATGTAACTTCCTTTAGGACTCCCACTTCCATCCTTTGGATTTCTATAAATATAGGATCCTTCTCAGTTCTCACCATTGATGATGTTTTAGGATACTTTCTAATTAGATAATCTTCCACTTTATTTCCTTTACCAGGATGGTAGTGGATTGAGAAGTTATAAAACATAATGATCTCTAACCAAATTTGTTGACACATATTAATATACTTCTATGTGATATATATTTGAGACTATCATTATCTTATATATCTCCCACTTCTCCCTATATAGATAATGAATCCATATTTTCAATGAAAAAACATTATAGCCAACTCATGACGGTTAATGGCATAGTTTATTTCATTAACATTATTCTTCCCTAAGGTGTATTCTATTACTTTATAATTTTTCATCAGCACACAACATAATCCCTTCTCTGAAGAATAATTATATAACCCAAAGTGTTCCTCACTTTTCAGTAGAATATGTATAGTATAGTAATAAGACTGTTTTTTAATTATTTGATGCATTCCTCATATTAATAAATCTAGAAAAACATTACACCCTTTCGAGTTTACTTGGCTAGTGGGATTTAGAATCATGATATGTTCTTCAAAAATCATCAGTAATACTATGTTATACTGAGGAAATGATAGATCTCTATTATGAATACTTTTCTAGTCCACTTCTCATTTGCATTTGTTTTAGAAGGGTCCTAATATGTTCTTTTTAATGTGATAACATACCGCAATTTTGATACTTCCTCCATCTGAAACCCACATTAACTATAATTTTCACATAGTTTATTCCTCCACAAATCCTTTATGATGGGGATAAAATTATCCTCATGTTCCACATTGATCTTGGATAATATTAGAATATCATCTTGAAATAATATAATTTTTTTGAGGTAATCTCTAAAGACTCTATTCATTAATCTCGTGAATTGATTTGGAGTATTAGTGAGTATAAAGGGCATCACTATTTACTCAATGTTGATACCTTGTTCTAAATGAAGTATTTATAATATATTCCTTCCTCACAATTAATTGGTGATATCCCAACCAATGGTCCAGCTTAGGGAAACATTGGGAACCACATAGTTTATCAAATAAGTCATCTATATATGAAGGGGATTTTAAATATTTATCATGTTTTTAATGCTCATGATAATAAATGTAACGACTCATTGATCAATCATTATTCATGATAAGGAGGACTGGCATAGACCGCAATGAAGCACTTGAGTAGATAATATCCTTTCCATGATTCTCTTGTAACTACTTCTTGAGTTCTTACGACTCAATAGTGTCCATCATGTATGTATTTTTTTAATATTTGTAAATATACATGTATAATTTACATTGATAACTAGACCTATCAATAATGAAGAAGGCCAAGAAATTTTTAAAGTAACAAATTATTGTATTCCCTCACAATGGGCATGTCTTCGAGCATGATTCTCTTTTTTTGTCTCAATAATTAGAGAAATATATGCTTTATCATATTGAAATAATATCGACAATTGAATTGATGATTTTTAAAGAGATTCACTATTATCCTAACACTTGTATTGAATTTTTGAATGCCTTTAGATGGGAAGAGTGATCTCCTTTTCTCGATAGATGATGTAAAATTTATATAAAGATATCCAATCCCTACCCAATATAGCATCAAAATCCCCCAAAACAAGTAAGAAAATATATTTTGGAGGTTAATCATACAATAATTGATTAAAGAGGATTTATAAACATTATATGCAATAATTACTCTATTGGTTGTTCTCACAGATAACTTAACCTTCATATTTTTAGGTGGTTATTGAATAATTCTAATAATGTTTCAAGATACAATAGAATACGTACAACCAGAATCATATAGTACTTCAAATATTCTTGAATGAATAATTAGTGTACCTATCTCAACATCAATATCTAGAGCCACCTCAGAAGAAGTAATAAAATATTCCCTCCATTGATGTCCGAGATGTTTTTTGGTTGACTTTCTTTAAAAAACCTAGGCTAAGGGCATTTGATCACAAAATTACAATGTTCCTTGCAGATGAAACACTGCACAATAGGATGAGTATGAATATAAACATTACATTATTCATCAAAATTAGTGGGATTAGTCAAATTATTTTTTAAATAATTATCATGATCCCATCTCTTCCACATTTTAAAAATATCTTAGTTCTCTTTTGATAGTTCCTAGGATTCTTCTTTCCACATAGTTGATATGTGGGATGTTGGGTTTTCCTTCCATCATCGTATTTATCTAGTGATCCTTCCATATTATAATCTATTTTTCTTTTTTAATATATGAACCCCCAATACCATTTAGAGTTATAAATCTCCATACCAACATTTATGTCACATCATACTATCCCATAATATCTACCAAAGTCTAAAATTTCCATGTCAGTTTGTAGAATCTCCATTAATGAATTAATGAAGTGATCCACTATACTTTTGTTTTTTAAGAAAATTCCTGAGCCATATAATGAAAGACATGTAATGATTTTTTCATATGACCTAATATATTCATATTCATTTTTCGTTAGTCCGAGGTGCTCCCTCTATGTCATAAGATGATGCGTTCGGGGAAAATATTTTTCCAAAAATATTTTCTTGAATCATTCAAAGTCCATGGAATCAATTTACTCCATATACTTTTTGTTTTTGAACATTTCCCTCTACCAATAATTTTAAAAATAAAAATTATAGTCCTCCATTATGAATCTATTTTTTTATGATCATTGAATGGTATGTAATATATTATCGATTGAGTTAATCAGTTATTACATGATGAGGGGATAAGAGGATCCACTAATGAAGGGAAGTCATTATCGCATATAATATTTAATCAAAACATTCTATTTCCTAGTATAAGGTTGATGTTCTAAAATATTTAAGTTATTATTCATAATATGTTCAAGTTGTTCCAGTACATTAATGAATATTGTTTATCATGTTCCCATAATATTTGAAATCCGACTAAAGATATCATCACATTTCATATCACATTACTTTCTGGAACAGTTTCTCATATTTCCTACAATTAACTAATAAAATTAAATATAAAAAATTAGGGGTATTTAATAATTATCTAATTATAATATAAAAAAAACATAAATGTGGAATGAATATCTAATAAATTAAAAGTATATCCTAACTTGTGATTCCCTAAGTTTTAATATTGGTAATCAATGGTTATAGAATTTTCATTGGGGTTCTAACTATAGTTTTATAGTCTTAAGCTCAAAAAACTATTATATTGTTCACTGATACCAACTATAGAGACCCTATCCTTTTATAAATATTATTTTAGGCATAATATTTTATGAAATAAAAACCATGGATCATAAATTATAGCATCTTTTTAATAATAGGAAAATCAAATTGAAAAAATTGGAAATTGAATAATATATATATATATATTACTCCTTTATAATAACCCCTAGATTCCTCTGAGGTCGTGTATTTACATAGGATACCTTGGGGAATAAATAGACAAAAGGGATGAGCTAAAAATCCATGTAATTGAAAAATCATGGAAAAGAAGAATAAAACATGAGTTAAATGAATAAGATTATAACATAATGGAACATGTATAAATAAGTAGCATAATATCATACAGAATATGGAATCATATTTTATCAGATGTGTATAAATTATTAAGAAACATATAACATGTCATAAACATGAGTCAAGGATGACATCCAAGACTACATCACTAGATGGACAAGTCACATTATGGATTAGGTTTACTCTCTAATCCCATATATAAAATCTCATGAGACTAAACATTACACAATTAATTGGAGTAATTTATTGGCACACAAATCATAACATGTTCATGCATATTTGTTCCACATAAAGAATAAAACATAATGAAAACATATGAGGATAACCCATGGAATGAAATGAGTATCGTAATCATGTCATAAATCATAACTGAAGGGTGTATCATAATGGTTAAATGAAATAAGGGATTGAATCATTATTGGAAATTAATGAAGGAAAAATAGGAATTTATTATGATAAATTATGTCCAAATGAATTCTAATCAAGAAAATGGAGTGAGTAGGTTACCTTGGAAATGTTCCACATTAGCATAGTTTTAAGGAAAAATAATGATTCATTAAAGAGGATAATGGAATAATTGTTCGAATAAACCATAAATGAACTAAAATTGTTTTTCATGATAAATTTAATTTTTATTATAATGAATTTTGTGGATGAAAATAATATATGCAGTGTACATAAAAATGGGTAAGAAAAAGAGAAGTTCTCATTAACCAGACATGCATATTGGGATGATTTGAGAAGGTAACCTTTTAAAACATGTATATCCACACTAATGAAAAATTAAATGAGAAATATAATCATGTTTTGAAAATATAAACATATATTGGGAAACGTATATATGAAAAACACATAATTAAAATTCAGTAATTAGAGAGAAAGCATAACCCGAAGGGAAAATGTTGGTTCTAAGGGATCACATAACTTATGTATGAATGTGTTCTTCAGTTTCCCTTAGTGTCCGAGAAATTAACATTATATAAATTTATTATTTAATTAATAACATATTATATGTTTATTATATTTATAATAAATTTATTATGTTAATTAATGGGTTTTTCAGTGAGTTATAATGTTCAATTTCATTATTCTAAGACAGTTCCATTTCATAGTTTCATGGTCGGTATACTTGTTTATAATTGTGGAGATTCTTGTTAAATGGGAATAAATATCTAGAAGTAAAATTATATGGTCTTAATGAACTTATAGAAGTTGTCATGGTCCCTTATATCATTTATTATTCTTGTATGATAGTGATTCATTTAATAAATCATTAGTGATAATAGTTTAGTTTATTAAGGAAGTTTATACTATTATCATGAAGTAGTTTCATTTTATTTGATATCATGTCTCTATGTTAGTTCTATAACATAAAAAAATGTAATAATTTACCAATTATGTTTTTAACCATACTAATATTTTTTATGGATATCCTTGAAGGTGGTAATTAAAAACTCAAACACATTATCCACAAAGGTGATGAACTGACATATCAAGGACCATGTTTTTATTTTTAGAATAAAAAGTGAATTGAAAATATATTATGTTTCATATTACATTAATTCAGTAAAATTATAGTATATATATGATACTGGAGTTTTCATCCTAATTTTGATAAGGTAGGTGAGGATTATATAGATAAAAGGAATAATTGAAAAGAGGAAGAATGAGGATTTTACATCTTGAATATCATCTCATTTGGAACCTCATTAAAAAACATTGTGTTAAATATTTTTGGATACCATCATCTCTTGAACTTTGGGAAGATTTTTTTGAAGGTAACATGGTAGAATTTAGACAAACAACTAGGCTTATAAGGTGTGAGGAAAAATGGTGGTTGTATTTATTAAGGGAGAGGGGTGTTTGTATTAGTATATTCAATAATTTATTGTTTTGGTACAAGACTATAAATAGAGTTAATTGATATTACAAAATAAATTGGCTTTAGATTGTTTCAAACCGATGGGTTATTACATCATCTATACATAATCCATGAATAAAAAATTCATTTATTTGTGAAATACCATAAATTTCCTTATTTTACTATTCACAAAAAATAAACTATTCTAAAAAGATCCAAAAAATGTACCCTAAAAATATCATGATATTTATATTTAAGAAATGGATTATATTTTTGGAAAATAATTTCATAAATATTATAATTTTAGTTTTTAATTAAAATCATCATTTATTCAAAAAAATACCGATTTTAATTTTACATTATATTTTTTACACTATGAAAAATTAATAATAGTTTTATTAAATTATATTATAATTATAATAAAAAATCTTCATTCATGAATCTACTTTATGAAAATATTTTTTATTTTCAATAATTATATCAATTATAAAATTTGAAATAAACTTTTAAGTTACACTAAAATACTAATACAAAATTTATTATTTTTAAAACATTTATTTACTTATACAATGATATAAATATATAATATTTTCATTTCTAGGATACCAAAAATTTATTTCTACTTTTATATGTGAGTTTACTATTCTAAAGTCAAAATTACTAATCCTAATGGTTGTGTTACTATTCCAATGGTCGGGTTATTATTCCATTGGTATAGGTTCCTTAATTTCTATATACACAACTTATTTAATTCATTCATAATTCACTTCTATTTTCTCTCATGGTTATATATGAATTTGTCATCAAAATCAGTCTTATATTATTAAAATTATGTTTTATTTCTAGAACTTTGTTCATGAGTGTGATTATTCTAGTGATTCATGAAGTTCAAAAAATTCACATTATTATTATTTTATTTTCTGTTTATTTTCCACACAAAATATTTTGAATTATAATTGGATTATTTTATAACTAAATATTAATTAATTATAAAAATATTTCAATGGATTTTCCCTTTGATGTATTTGTTTTATAATATAGAAATGTAAATCACTTTGATAAAATTATGGGTCATTACAAGATAAATAACAGATTCTTGGTTCTTGATTCATATAGAGCATTCCCTTTTTAAAAGGCCTTTAAAATATCATTTTATAATTACACAAAATGTTTTATGTATTGAATATCAACACTTGAATGAAATGATGAATGAATAGGGTAATAAAAAATAACACCAATCATTTTCTAAGTCATTTTAGTTGAATAATCATTCCTTGTATTTAAGTAATTATTGAATGCATCCACGCCCAAGTGAATGATTTTAAATAATTTATACCATTACCCATTCTTGGAAACTTATGTTAAAATATTTACCTCAATGCTAGTATGATTTTAGGGAAAATAAAAAACTTTTGCATATTTTCATGCTTCATGTTATACATAATTACATTGAACTTATTCTATACATATTTTCATGTAAGGTAATATGATTTAGGATTCTATTCTTTTCAAAAAAACATAATTTTGGAATCCTAAAAGTAAAACATCATTCTCTGATCATACTATATATACTAGACATGTTATATAACTATGTATGATTCATTACATGCACAAAAATGTAATAAACATATTATTTTGCATAAAACATGATTTCACTCCAAATAATTAAAACACAATTATTCCACCATATTTAGACTCTACATAAGAAACACGTAACATTATTTCATATTCCAAATAAAATATAAAAAAACATATTTCATGTTCAAAAATATATTTTTGAAAATTATATAAATATCCCACAAATGTTTTCAACACTCATGAATGAATTCCATTGTATATTTCAAAACATGCTTCTCTATTTAAAAAAACATATCAATGACATGGTATTAGAGACCCAATATGAAAGTAATTATTATTTTAGTACAAAAAAATAATAAATTACATAATAACATGTTTAATAATGCATAATGTTTTCAAGCCTAAACATTTTACAAAATAACATTCTTATCAATTTCCCAATATTTTAAAACAAACCGGGAAAGAAAATAACACCTGGAATGACTTTCAAATTTTAGTGGTAAATGGAAAAAATAATCCATCATAAAAAATATTTTAACCACCCTTGAGAAAAGGAAAAAAATTTAATTTTTAAAACCTTAAAATTGTTAGTGGTTATCATTTATAATAATTATAAATGTTCTAAAATTATATAAATAAAAGACACATTTTTTTTCCTTGCTATAAATTTATATTATACCATGGATCATTTATTTTAGTTAACTCCTTACAATGATAATCATGAAAAAAGGAAGAGGTGAGTCATACATGGTATTTTCTCTATTTAAAACATATTATCAATAAACAATTTTTTCATTTCTAGGTATTCTATTATTTTAAGTAATAAGACCATGTTTCACAATCAATTCACATCACATACTCATAATACATTATGAAATTGAAAAAAACCTTGTTATTTTAACATGAAATGAATTTTTAATATTAGTTATCATGGTTTAAAAAACAACTTATTTTAGTATGCTAGAATTAAATTCACATAAGGCAACATGTTTTAAATGGGTTCTCAATATTTAGAAAGTATATACAATGAAATACATTAAGTATTCTCAGATAATAACTCTAATAATATATAATAACAATAAAACATGTTCATAACTTCGTCATTAAAAACTATTTCATGGAAAATAATATGACAAAAATATCGAAAAAACACTTTCAATATTGATATAGTTGTTCAATTAACCATTATATTCCGACTAATTTTCAATTCATCTTTTGACAATTTTTATTTCGATATAAATTTTGTAACAATGGAATTTTACAATAAATATGAATTAGAATCAAAATAAATATTCATACATATTATGTATAATTATAACATCAATTTAGTTAATGATCATGATTCATGTACAGAACGATAATTTACACACTGGAACTGTTTCACTTTCACCTAAACATATCATCAGTATTTCAAATACCATGTATTATATCATTGGGTGACTGAAAATAAATCTTTACTTATCGGTATCCTTGTTGTACCTCAAATGTTAGGTTTTAAATACACCAATTCCCAATTAAACCCGCACATCTGAACCTATGTCAAACTCCTATCTACTCCTTATAAATTATGAAAAAAAATTGATGGCACTTTACCACAACCCCATCCCTTAGAAGGTTCCACTCCTCATCCAATAGTGGGACCTTCTGAGAAAGAAGTGAGGAAAGTTTTATAATGACACCCCCGAGTCTCACCTATATTAGTCCATTTGTTAGAGATTTTCACCAAGGGTATATATATATAATGTCAGAAAATGAAGGAATTACCCTCAATAGATAAAATATGATCTCAAGAGGGAGAATAAACCACCATGACATTCCATATAATAATATAAATGAATGGAAAAAATCCCATCCCATAATGAATGTACAAAGTCAAAAATACAATAAAATAAACTACAATCTCCATACCAACCACCAACACTATCCAAGATTCTAAAACATCTAATTTTTACCTAATAATATAATCCAAAAACACATTAATACTTTAGTGGGGTGAGAACATTGTAGTACATTATATTATTATATCTCTAAGGATATCAACATCCATTTATGATAACTAAAAAGGAATAAATAAAGGTGAAGGAAAACAAGAAAACTATCAACACATAATCATCAACAACATGGAAATAAACCAAAGGACACCACATCAGAAATAAACAGTAACCATGAAACACAACAAATCCACCATTGTTTTCCATTCCTCTTCCACACCACAAGACACATGATAATTAACATCCATGATAAACCCAAAATCCATAATAATCACCAAAAAAATTCCAATTATGGGACAATATTATACTCATCTCAACTTCAACCTATCACCCTAGGGTTCTCCCTCAAAGTGGTGGAGATTTGGTAGGATTACCGTATCATAAGAACTAGGACGTGAGTTTGAATTAACTCTACAAAACCTTTATCATCCATCATTCCAGACATCTGAAACCACAACACCATATATCCACATATCCACATCCACAAACACATTTCTGTATTCCTTATAATTACATATTTATCCAACCATCCAATGATAGGGTGATGTATACATGAAGTACATCAACAACAAGACCTTCTCATTCCATTTAAATTTCCCAATAACTCTATTCCATTCCCAATAGTAGAGTATCATGAATATTTAGAGAATCTACATAAAAAAATTTGTCTACTTTGCATGACCCCCTACAAACCACCACAAGCACTAGTAAACCCAACCATAATTGCACTAAAATCAGAAATCCATCAAATCCCATGCATATAAACCAACTATTAGCCATTATTGTTCACATTATATGATGAAACATCTTGAAATAATAGAATTTTGAATATTTGTATCCACCATGGGACCTTATAGACAACCAAACATTCCACTGCATCTCCCCTTCTTCTATACCATGTCTTGAATTTCTTTCTAAAACACAATACACACATATCAAACAGCATAAGGCCTAAAAATGAAATAATAATAACATCACAAAAATTACTAAAAAACAAGTGGTCACACATATAATCTTTTTACATGACCAAATATTACCATTTCCTCCTAAGAATCACCAGTTCTCATCCACACTTATTTATCCAATAACCATTGATTTATTTCATTATCCAATCATTCACAACCCTCTTCAGTTTTTGGTTTCTAATTCAAAATACCTATCATTAATTGAAAAACTAATTTTATACAAATTCATGGAAGTCCTAGAAAACATAACCATCACCACACCCCCATTACATAAAGAAACCATCAAATATGACATTGTATGTAACCAATAATATTAGAAAACATTTATATTCCACATTCTATAATTATACCATCCTCTTTTCCTTTTAAAGTGATTATTCATGGGAGGGGGTTCTAATGTCTATTATAAATAACAAAAAATACATCATTACAGATTAATAAATTATTTTGGAAGTAATAAAAGCTTTAAGCATGAATCATAAGAGTTTAAAAAATGTATCGATATGAAAAACCAAATGCACACACAATAATACCATTTTTATATCCAATATATTTTTAACTGGTTCAACCTCTATTAATTCCTTAACACCATTATGGGGTTATTTAAATCATCCTCTTATTCCCCTTAAATAGTAAACACACATCAACCAACAACATAAAAATAGTATGTAAAACATTATGAGATGAACTATAATGATCATTTTCAAGAATAAATATTGGATAAGATATAATGACAAGTTATGAGATCCACTACCTAGGAAATGATAATATTTCACACTATCCCTAATGATCAAGGAGATATAGGATACTACATATAGGTTGGGGAGTAGAAAATACTTCAATCAACTTGAAAAAGACATCACAAAACTCAAACATAATGGTTGTGGGTCACAAGAACATGAGTGAAATTAAGGGACACTAATTCATGAGAAGAAAATAATTTTTATTATTATAGATTTTCGTACGAGTATACCTTATAAAATTACAAAAAATATATATATTATACTCCATTTTATTTTCTCAGTGGTTCCTTGTATAGAATTTAATCTTAAATCGAATAAAAATCATCTATAAAGATTTATGAATTATAAAAACGTCAAATAAATTAGGAAAATGGTGTTGGGATTTTAAAATTGTTGGAAAATGAATTTATAAGGGACACAAGTTAAAGGTGAAGAGAAAAAAGGTTTCTATATAGAAAAATGGTACCCTTACTCAGAATGATTGTGCTTCATAAGGGTAATGATATTTTAACCTTATGTAGTTAGTTACCCATATGTGAGGCACACACACTATGTAAGAGTAACATATATTTACTATTATGTATCTTTGTAACATTACCTTTGTATAAAATTACTCATATAACCCTTAAACAACTCACCATTATGTGACCTAACTATTATCCAATTCACCCTCATATAGGCTTACCTATATATAGTGTGAGGGATACCCTTACCTAGACATTTTAAATCCTGGATTACCCTTATGTAACCTTTAGAAGTATGCAATTAACATTATTCAAGTCAACCCTTAGCTTTATGCAGTAGATGGAGGGGGGTTCCATGAGAAACCTTTAGATTTCAGTGGTACACCCTAACATAGTTAGTAATATATCTAGCATACCATTACAAAGGGTTTGAATATCATGGTATTTTTTAAAGAAACTCTGTAACCCCCCCCCAACATAACCACAAATAACTGTGATAAAAAAGAACATTACCCTTTTACAACCCAACAGATGTGATATTATCCCTCACACAACCCCTATAAAATAATAAATACCCCAACACAACAAAAAGTTCATACATAAGGATAAATATTTTATTGAAAATATTATATTTTAAATAAATATTTTTTTAAATAAATTATAAAATGGATTATTATTACATCCAAAATTATAAAACACTTAAAAAAATTATATAATATTTTAAACCATTAAAATTAATTTCTTAATAATGTTTTAACACTTCAAAATTACACATATAATTTAAAATAAAATGTTTAATTACTTTAAAAAGGATGAAATCCATTTAAAACCCTTGTTCCATTTATGAAACAACTATGAATCCTTTGAAAATCCAGAAATTAAAATGTATGTCTCAAGAATATTCCATTCCCTTATAATTAGGGAATCAAAGATTAAAACCAATCCCCATTTGATCTTGTTTATTCCTTAAAAAAAACTCTTATCTCCCCTTCCCATTGAAATTTATGAGAAGAAATGAAAACATATATAATACACAACAATTTTACATGGTCCACCTACATTGGGATTTTCCCAATAAGCACACTATAATGTAGTATCAATGTCTGAAAATATCCTAATATTTACTAGTATTATTTATCTGATGTTTTTTCTATGATAAATCATTACCAAGATCACTTCCAATAAAAGATTTAGGGAATAGATAACTACAACCTAAGGTTCAGTACCATATTCCTCATCCATTACTCACTATACAAGGGAAGAAATTTACATTCTCACTATTCTCTCAATTTATGTGTGTTCAATGCCCATTCAAAAGACCATTTTGATGATCACTTGAATCAAGGTAGTTTATAACACATTTAGTGCATCAAGAATATGATAAAGGATCCTCTTAATCAACAACAAATTAAAATATAAAATTTAGGAATTTATTTGATGGTTTTAGAAATGTGAACACTCCTCCTAACTTGTGTGAAACATCCCCAAAATTCATGAAACTTTTCTGTTTTTTTTGGAATTCAAAATCTCTTGTAAGTTTTAAGTATTTCGTAGAAATATCAACATTCACAAAACTTTTAGAATTAATGATACCCAATTATTCATATATAAAGTACTCTATTTTAATTATAAAATTATGTTTTGAACAATTGCATTGAAAAACAAATACCTTTATGAAACTCTTAGATGATTCAAATATTAGAAATTATTTATGAGTTAGGCTACTAAAATGAGGGTGTATTAGATTATTTATATACATAGTCAATCCAACAAGAAACATAATTACATGAACCTACAAGGGATAAAACGTTATTTTCCCACTAAGCACCAATTTTTTATGTCGCCTTTAGTGGACAACTACGTCTCTTTCACAACATCATCATTTTTTTGAAACATATGTCTTAAAATTATTCGGAATAGGTAGGAACAAATATTTAGTAACATGCAGCATCATGAAAGTCCAAAAACTATTCTCATACCATTTTTAATTTCATGGTAATCATCAATTTTTTAAAATAAATTCTCTATTACTCTAAAATTTGGGCCCTAAAATATTGGAAAACACTACAAAACATAAACACCTAATTTAAAACAAATTACACTAAACCTTCCAGATCATATATACTTCTATGATGGATAATTTTAAATATTATTTTTTCAACAACCCTACTTAAAAAACTTACCTGACCTAGTTAAGCATATTTTTCCACAATCATAGCCAATAAAAAGAACACTATAATGTTATATTGAGGTATTTTCTCCCAAAAAACCCCCATGGGGTTTTTTGGAAAACATATTCCCTTTGAATCCACATTATTCATCAATTTCTAGATCAGTCATTTATCATAATTCATTTCGTCGTTATACCATAATTTAGATCCTATGACTCTAGATAATAGTCATGTATTCATTAAACACAATCTCTACGACCTCCATAGCCATGATGGGTGTGTGAGACTAGAGAAGCATGATATTTTAATTAATGAAAAATTGTGTTTATAAAACACTCCTTTTTATGTTAATAATGATAGTAAATATGACCAAATATTCAACCCCATTGGGAAACTAATTTCCTCACAATCTCAGTATGTAAACTATCATGATATATAAAAATTTAATGAAAATTCAAAGCATCTTCTGATTTAAAATTTATAACAGTATTTCTATTTTCCCCTTTCAGCTTATTCCCCTTCCATGAAAAAAATATACCCCTTTATCAATGAGACAAATGGTTAATTAATTTCATTCTAAAAAAAGATAAAAGAAGAATTGTAAAAAATTTGTAATAAAACACCATACCCCATGGAGTGGTGGTTACACGTGCACTATTATTTTTGTAGGGGGAATTGATTGAAAAACATGATCGAGTCGATGATTTTCACATGATTCTTTGGGTAAGGACTTCATAAGAATACCTGTAACATTTAGTGAAGTATGAACATACGATGAATTGATTGGTTTATTCTATCCCTTCTTCATGATAAATTGATACATGATTTTAATATAATTTTTCCATGAGTTATAAAATAAATTTTTTAGAAGATTTATAAACCATGAATATTGAATATGGATTCTGATCAGACAATTCAATTGAAATTCCTTATCCACAGGTGGCTACTGCATCTATAATAACCACATAAAAGTATGAGTAAAAACAATATATTTATCTTTTTCAATGATAAGATATATTTAATGTTATTACTTACATAATTAATATATACATAGTTTTCCAAGATATAATGGGACCCCAGAGGATGATTTTCTTGGATCTTCTAAATCATCACAATCTATATCTTTATAATACAATAACTATTGTTGACATTTTTCATTGTATAGAACATTGATATCCATCATTTCCTTGATATAAAAACATAATATTTTCACTATAATTAAGTTTATTTCTATGGGATTACATTCATACCATGCAATAAGGAATTTTTAAAAAACAATATAAGTTTAAATTACTCTAAGATACAATAAGATTCTAATGATATATCTGTATTATGTGATGATCATTTATTTTCCATCATTAAATCATGAATACATCAATTGGACTATAACCAGAGTTTTCATTTCCATAGAATTTTCTATTATAAATATTCATAGATTCTTTATGGAATATTTGTATAGAGAGAAAAATGATCATTCCTTCCTTGTATCACCTATAAAATAAGGTCAAATATCATCTCTATATCTATTGAAATTATATACACAATTTTCACGAATTTTGGGATCATTTTACATGATGATTTATTTGAAAATTCAGATATTATTTAAATAACATAAATCTACATCATTATCAGGCGATTAAAATCATCATTTATATAGGTATTGTAATATACTCCACCATATTGTAATATGAGATTCTTTAAATTCTAATCATTTCCTGAATACTAATATATTTGTTCCTATTATAATCTATATAATGACTTGTATAATTAATAAATATTTTCATCATATTCATGGAAAAGAAAACCATCATTCTATTTTATGTACACCATTTCCTCTAAAACCCCATTTAGAAAGGCATAGTTAAAATCCATTTTGAAACCATTGAATTTAATTTTCATTTCCATATGTAGAAATAATCTAACAATCTATATAAATTAAATTGGTGAAATTATCTAATCAATATTGATTCCTTCGATCTGGGAGTATCCCTTTCACACTAGCGATGATTTGTATTAATATACCATTCCATATTAATTCATTTTGTTCTCGAAGAACCGTTTTTTCATGATGACATTATTATTTTTCAGCCTCAAAACAATCTCCTATGTTTGGTATATTTTGATTTGGTCAAGATTTTTAGACAAATCATTAACCCAATTTTCATCTCTAGATGATTCTTCAAAACATTTCAAATAATCCATGAACATAATGAATGTATTCTGTAGAGACTACAATAAACTTATTTAAACTAGAATTCCCTGAACACTGATGATGTTATGGCTGTCAATTTCACATACACTCTTTAGATTCAATATAGATACAGGTATAAAGTCATTATAATCATCTTCATTACTATCTCTTGAATTAGAAGTATCTACTTATACTCTCTTTGAATCGCATTCCTCTTCATCAATATCATCTGTAAACAATTCACTTCATTTATGATGATTCTACTCATTTTAATTATATTGACATAATTTATTTCAATCACCTTTTAAGAAACTTTTTGAAGAATTTATATGTTTTCTAATTTCCTAGGAGTAGCTATAGAATATCCCCTCATATCTCCATGATTTTAAACATCATGTGATTCTCTATATTTAAATTAAATCACTTGCCTCTAAATTTTTGCAAGTAATTTAATATTTTATTCCTTCTATACCATAGATCATATGGACTATTTTCTTATTTCAAAAATAAAAATAATCAATTATAAATATACAATTATGTTAAGACTACTTCCATTAAAATGTTATCTAGTAGTTCCATTTAAATACGCATCATTCAAGATATATTGTTTAGGATTTGATTTCTCCTTTCAACCACTCCATTTTTATATGGAGTTTTTACAAATAAAACATGGAATATTATCCCATGTTTTATGAGATAATCCTATAAATTGATATTTGTGAATTATACTCCATTTTTAATTTATTACTTTTGATTATTCTATATAAGAAATCATTCATCTTCCCTCTGATATTGTGTCATACAACTACACTCCTCATACTTATGGTAAAGGAAAAATATCCATGAAATATTTCAAAAATCATCAATGAAAAAAACATAATACATATTCTCATTAAATAATTGTAGTAATATAGGTTTACACATATCTACATAAATAATTAAATTCACTATTTGACTTATTTTTATGGCTTTTTACAAAAATCCAATTATCATCCCCAGTATGAAGGCATCACATTTGTATGTATGACCACACAATAGATCAGAGAGATCTTTTCATACATCATATTTCACCATATCTCCCCATGATGATTAAAAAAAATGAGAATTCCATGTATTCCACAACCTTCTTATCATCCCTTTATATAGAAAGAATGTATCTTCTTTTCAACTAATAAGGTGTAAATTTACCATTATTTTCTATTAGAGAAATATAATTGCATCATATTCACCCTTAGTGATAAATAACATATTCATAAATATTATTCCATACCTTGAGTCATATAGCTTAATGAAACATAGTAAATTATGTCCAATACCTTTGACAACTAATATATCAGCTTTCCTCATATATCTACCCCTAAATGTGTCTTTTCTTGAGCCAATATTTTTCTATCCTCAATCATTTCTAAATAATACAACCCCATCCTTATCATACATAATTAATATAACCATATCATTATTTCACAACCCATGGGAGGCCTATTCACAATAAATGATCCATTATCAAATACTACCTAATTATTTGAAAGAAATATAAGTAACTACCCTATACTCAAAACTTTTAATTTTTTAACCATGTATTTGGATTTAGAATAATGTTGGATCAAATTATTGATCTTTCTTGGAGTTATTTGGAACAAATTTATCTTGTAAGGATATAGATTGATTTTTCATTTTCATCCCATTTTTTATTCCATGGGAAACATCTTTTAATTATGCTGTGTCTTCATTCAAACTTTCTTCTATGTTTTTTATGACCTATACCTTTTTAGGCATCCAAAAAACCTGGACTAGAAGCAGTGACCTTCAAAAGCATTCATGGAATATTGAACTCAATGTGGATATATTTTTTTTCTCTTTTCCATTTAGAGCCTAATCATTGTGAAATACAAATATTTAGAATGAACTATCATTCTATAACAAAAACACATAATTTGAGATGATTTCTTTTAACGTATCTCTACATGGATAGATGTTATTTCTATTCTCATAACCTTCTGATTCAATTTTATATCGAAATTATTTTTCATTCTTATAGCGGGTTCTTATTTTCTAACATAAATATTCATTTAATTATATTTTCAATCAATCCCCACATGAGATTTGTCACTTTGATTTATCATTTTATTATCTGGAATATCTCATGAAATTTTTTTGGCCCTCCAAAATATAAATACTCTTTCTTGTCTCCTTGGTGACAATATTCCCCAATTTTATTCATGGAATCAACTATATCTTTTGATATCCAAATATTTATAACATGTTGATAGTTTCTTCCTCTATTTCATTGATTTAATTGATAATATATTTCATTATCTATATAGAACCATTGATCATCCTTATCTTATTATCTATATAGATATTGTCTTAAATGTCCTTTTATAAATTATATGGAATTTAAAACATCAATTTCATTCATGAGATCGTAATTTTATTCCTCTAACTTCTACATATAGTGCTTTTCATTATAATACACTATATTGTCTTGAATCACTTTTTCTCTCAAAACTTCTATATTAATAATCCATGTAGTTTTTTGAGGTTAATTGTTTTTCAATTGCTGATGAAGTTGAAAATTCAATGAGTTCTTTAATTTGATTATTTGTGGTGTAGATTGTTGTTCTGGAAAACGTGTGTCATTTTTTATTCAAGGATATAACATTATTTAAAATTTTTTAAGATGATCCCACAAAAAATGATTTATTTTTTATGAGGAGGTTCTAAATTGGGTTATGATTTTATTTTGAGACTATTCACTATAAATTGTGTGGAAGTTTATTGAGATTTTATATTTAGATTATACTAAAAAAATTATAATGAATCACAACCACGAGGGACCTTCAGTAATGCTGAGGTGGTCAGGTAATATATCTCAACCAAGCCAGTAGACGGTGGCATAATGTACAAGGGTTTCCAATGAGAGGTTCATAATAGGTAGTGAGACACCACGCAGGATGACATAGCAGCAGAGGCGGATGCTGGCATAGAGTGGTTCTTGGGGAACATGGAGTATCCTTTAACTTATTTTCGAGCTGCTCAATCCATGCCTTGTATTATAAAGTAGATCATAATGTATGTTCATTTCAATGTGGGGTGCCGTAATGTAGCTCCAAATGTACCATAACTATCAGATCCATCAATATTTGGCATCCTAACTATTCGATCCACCTTTCCATGTTTTCTTCTCCAGAAAGACACAAAATGTGTTCTGTTCATTAGAGGATCTCCTTGAGCGATGTCAGAAGTCGATCAAACTCAAGTTTATAAGAACCTCATAAATGGTTAGATGATTCCAATGAGTCTGAAATCATTTTCATAATTGTTTGAATGTTAAAATGAATATAAAATATATGATATAAAATATATAGAGAATTTGTATTTATGAAGGTGGTTATTAATGGTTTTTATAAAAGTTAAAGATTGTCAGTGTGAATGTTTTTAAAGAACTTCCTATAAATAAAACTTGAAGAAGAGGTGGTTCTCACGAGTACTGGACCTATTTATAACACACTAATGGTTCATCATAAAGTGCATAATTTTGAGAATCCACTTGGGATATTGATATCCTTATTAGATATCATAGGTTTGTGTGATGAACCTTTAACCTATTCATGCCTACATTTATTGAAGGAGCTTCTAGTACATACATTATGAAATGTAATGTGGGGAGGGAGATTTACACACCCATGTGCATAGACCTTTATATATAAAACTATGTGTGGGTGTATACTATGCATACAATGTGAATTCTATGAACATTACCAATGGTACTTACTGGTGCGCACAAAGAATTATCACACACAAGGAAAAAGGGAAGTGAACATTCATATTTGCAAGAAGGATAATGTTAAAAAACACTTGGAGATAGTGTACTACACTATTGAGTAATGAATATTGAAATCATTCCTTGTTTGAGAAATTTCTGTTAGAAGAACCACATATATTTCATAAATAATTTTTTGAAATGAATTGTGTACATGACCATTTTTGTGTAAATAAGGAGAAATTGTTCAGTGAGTGTTCAATGTGGACAGTTTGTGGTTGAGAATCTGTGCAAATAATACTTTCAAGAAAGTATTCATTCTCCCATGCATGCATGAAAGAGGACGTATATTTAAATCTTATTGCATTATACAAAGAAGTATAAACATGAAAAAGTGAATGTATAAATTGAGTAGACCATGAATTGTTCATAAATGTTTGAGGTTTGGCATGTTCTCATGAAATATTGTCATTATAATCTACATAAAATGATTTGAAACTGAACTGGGAGTTTTATTTAATATGATTCTTGTATCTATGTTTTCAGGGAAAAGTGAGGATGGGTTTTTATAAGATTAATTAAAATATTCCTATGTAGTATTATACTAAGAAAACTAACCATTTATAGTTCATCAGAGTTTACTTGAGGAAGACCAAAATTTATGAAAAGGAACTTAAATTGTACTAGAGATGGTGTGATCAAACAAGCTAATGGACGAATATCAAGTTATTATCTTCTTAGTGGATCAAAAATGTAAACACCCAAACATTCATCAATGGAATTTATCCATTTTTATAGTAATGTTTTAATGTATAAATCATATTAAATCACTTATATACCATAATAAAAACTTATAAATTAATGATTAATTATATAAGAAGTATTTCTAGAAGTTAACGAACCAATACCAATGAACTAGTGACATGAACTTCAGAATACTAATATGAACCTTATGAATAGAAAACCGTCCAAATGAATATTAACCTTGTCAATGAATGTATACATATGATTTAGGAATCTATAAATGAATGTATCATATAATTATATCATAGTTTATGTAAATAGATATTTTTATAGTTATTTATTAAGTGTTGGATTTTTTTAAGTCTTAAATATTAAATTAAAAGTTTGAGAATAATTAAATAATTTAGAAGAAAATTTATATTTATAAAATATATTCATAAATTAATATTTTGACAACATATAAGTTTTAGATAGCTTAATTTATTTTTTAAAGTGTTATAAAATGAGCTATAATTTTAAAATCAATATATTTCAAGTAAATGAAAATTTTAATTTAAATATAAATTAATCATATTTAAAAAACTGTTTTACAAAAATGAAGTTCATTTTTTAATACTACACTGAAAAATTATTAGGGTGAATTTTTGGGTTTTTTGTAAAATACATAAATTGTTTCTAGATAGTAAAATACGAAAATTTAAAATAAAAGATAAATACATAAATTATGGAGTCATGGATGATGTAAGGCTGATCTAAGACGAAAATATCAAAATATAAATCATTATTTTAATATATTTAGACATATTTTTCAAACTATTAATATTCTTGAGAAAAAATAATAAACTAATGATTAAAATAATGAGAAAACACCTCTCTCCTGAACTGAAAATACCACCCCTCACACCCTCTTCTCCTCACACCTTTCATGCTTTGACCCATATCCAAATTATACCAAATACATTTTATTATACCCTCCATCACTTTTTGGGTCTCTTGGTCTCTCCAAAAGACCAAAACCATTCTCTAATGAGGTTCTCAAGGATGATAAATCTAAGTGGAATAATCCTCTTCACTTTTCATTTAATTTCCTTTCAATTTCATTTCTTTTCTCCACTTATCCTCAGCATATCTAATCCAAACTGAATGATAGCTCCATTATGTATGATATAACGGTAATATATCTTGTTAATGTAAGATAAATCATTAAAATCCTCCCCCTTTATCACTTTTATTCTAAAAATTAAATCGTCACCAGTGATGTGCCAATTTACAGACATCATGGGCGATGCATTTTAATATTCCATTAACACCTTCAAGTCTATTAATAAAACCATTGAATGGATAAACAAAGATTTTAAAGAGTATTTTATAACTCTTTTTATCTTCTATAACTAACTTATATACATAATTCAAAATTGTAAAATAGAATGAGTTCGTTGTGATTGAAAAACCGCCAAAATAAACCTAAATTGCTCATCATTAATATTTATCTAATGATTAATCCACACACCATATGAAAAAAGCATTATAAGACAACTTAAGTTATTTAAGATAATTTATAACATATAATAACAATTTTGGATATCCAAATTTTACAAGAACATCCATTCATGTATACAGGTGAACTGATCTTGAAAATTAATAAAATGACCACTCACAAATGATGAAAATAAACTATTAATTCATCCAAAATATCATATATGAAATTTATAAAACAATAACTAATTAAATTACTTTTTAAAAGGTTATGGATTGATTAATTAATGAATTTAATCTAATTATACAGGACATTAATGTGAAGAAAATATTCATACATATGGTAAGGGGAATTCTCAAACCAAACTCTCTTTCTATGGGTTTTCCCTATTTCATGCCATTTTCAGTATGGATATTACAATAATATAATTTCTTTATAAATAACACATATTTTATTGTATATTCAATTTTTATAATTTAGTTTATTAAAAACACAATGTTTTGTAGAAGACTCTTCTTTAAAATATTCAACTTTTACTTCTAGAGATTGTTTCTTCTTCACTCAAGGATGATGATTCTTATATCAAGTATGATATTTACAATTTAATTTGGGAATATAAATTTTATGAATTTATTATTTATGAAATTAAACTCATTCATTTACATGGGTTTTTTTCAATATTGACATATGTTCTATGTGGGATTCATGATAATGTAAATGATATGATATTACAGGTGCGCCCAGAATTATATATTTCAATGTAAATATTATGATGCAACTAGTGTGCCCATAAATATATAACACTCAATTTAATTTGTAAATTATATTAATGTCATAAAAATTGTGATGTATTCATGAGAAGGATCATATTTTTGTTCACACCTATGTGTGGTAGTTGACCACTAAGACATGAAGTTTCATTTTTATGCATTATCACATTCAATGCCATTACCTTATGCTTCCTCTCATGATTATGAAGTTGATGTTATTCTCACTACATGTAATATTGCATCTTGTTATTATCTATCATCATATTGGGATTTTATGATCACCCAATTCTTTGATTAATATCTTCAGGCGACTACTTGTATTAAAGTGAATTCAAGGGCCAATAAGAAGCTAGAGAAGAAGGAATTAAATAAATTTTATATGATTTATTTTGTAAATGTTTATAACTATCATAATTTTCCCCAAACCCTAAACCATACGATATTCATTTTGTAAGGATTTTATGTTTTTTATCCGCAAAATTATTAATAGAAATGTAAGAAAAAGGTAGGGTAACTTTAGTTGGTATCAGAGCACCGTTTAGTTAATTTATGAATTATGATTAGAGAAGCATTATGAAAACCCTTAGTATGAGTGTAAAAAAAATCAATCACCCAAGAATCATTGATTTATATAATTCTAATCATAGGTATCCAACAAGATATTCCCCTAGACTTAAATACATAAAAGAATAAATTATTTTTTCATGGCATGTTCCTTATGCTTTTTAAAACCTTTTAAACTATAGAAAATGGTGGGAACCAAGAGAATTAAAGAAAAAAACCATTTGAGGGACTATGAAGTTATTGGATGAATGAAACAAATAAGTCCTTGTGTGGTTGAGTTCAAAATTTCGTGGTGATTCTTACCCAGCTGTCTCAAGTTAAGAACAATGTCCCGAATAATGTGGAACATTTTCCTTCACAAAAGAGGGAGAAACTAGCTATCGTATCATTTATATGGAAATGAACACTGATATTTAATATATCTTTTGATTATTTAGTCATAGAACATTGATTCAACATAATGGAGAATATTTTTTTACTTCACTATTTAGAGATGGTGAATATGTCTCTAGCTTTTTTATCATTTAGATGGAGAAGCTGACCAATGGTGGGAGTTGAATACGATTTTCAAGATGAAGGATGTATTTGAATATATAGAATGAAATAATTTAATATAATGTTTCATAATATATATTTCCCTCAAAATACTCATCAAAATATGGAGAAATAATTTTTAGATCTTAAGAAATAGGAAGGTGAATCTATAGTGGACTACAAAGAAAATTTCACAAATCTAATAAGTTACTCTTCAAGTTTTGTTATCAACAATGATAAAAAAATTGATAAATTGTATAATGGTTTAAAATAAAACCATAAAATGATATTTCAATTTGATTTATTAGAAGAATTTGTTTGATGTGCTCCCAAAGTGGAGATAGAGTTTGGAGAATGGTCCCCTATCTATGGTGATAAGAAATGAAAATGTAATTTCAAGATGGAGCATTTAATGAGAATGGTAGAAAGAAAACTCAACCACTAATATGTCAAAAATATGGGAGGAAGAATCATGGGAAATACCTCAAATGGATGAGGAAATGATTCACATGTGGGAGAGAAGTCCACAAAGCTCATGAATATTGAAAATTCACAGGGAAGTAGGAAAATGTGGTTGAGGAAAGGTGAGAACCACCAATAGTCCATTGTTACAACTATTGGAAGCAAGGGAACTATTAAAACAAGTGTAATAAACCTCAACTCAAAGAGGTTAATAAACATCAACAACCACAAAATCCAAAGGATAGAGGTAAGGATTATTCCATCATAATTGATGAAGTGGATCAAGAAAATGAAGTTGTACAAGTTAAGAATCTTATTCACTAAAGAATTGAAAAAAGTATTATTTGATTCTAGTTCTACACATTCCATTATATCATTCATGTTTTCTATAACTACTGAATTGATTCTATGAAACCGTGAAGTATAGATATATTTAAAAAACAATTGGTGAAATCATTGAAACCTAATTTTCAGACACTTCTCTTAATTGGCATAGGTGGAAATATTCTTAATTAAAATATCATGATTTATCATAGTGGAATTTGGAACTATAATGGGAATGAATTGTATATAATTATATATAGAACATATAAAATACTGAGAAATATAAATATCATTTCATATTATGAAACATCCCATGATCCTCAAAGAATAAAAGGATGATCATGAATCACGTTCTGAAAATACTTTAACAGTGTTGGTGTTTATTCCCTATGAATAAGAATACCTCACTCAAATGGCTGAGTCTAAGGGAGGTATCAACCGAGGGGAAACTCCCATTTTGAGGGGATACAGTGATATATTTCTTAAAGAGTTATTAATACTAACCCTTATCACAAGGTAGAGTTATCAATAGAAATCCTACCCAGAGATACTCTTATATCAAAATGTCCATAGAGGATGTGTAAAATCCCATGTAAATGAAGAATAAGATATTTTCATACTTATTAATTAATTTTTGAATTAAATATTAATTTTACTTTAAAAGGGTTGCTATGTTCGATAGCATGCCCGATACGCAGTAACAGGTTTATTTGGAATATTACGTTTCACATTAATAATATAATATTATTATTTTAAACGGTAGCTAACTCCTAGTAGTTGTATTGGCCAGAATGAACAAAACTAACTACAATATGATTATATATGTTTGTTAAATGTATTTACATTTATCAAATAAAAATTTAGAGGCTTAAAATATGAATGAATCTAATTTTAAGCATAATTTACATTTAACGGCCGATTTACCACCTTTTAATGGAAAACCTTCTTTAAATATAGTTTTGGTCACATTAATACATTCTATATGACCAAATAAAATCCTTCTTTAGAATGGGGAAATCAAATTATCTTTGTGTATTGTTTTGGAATTTTTCCGATAAAGTTCATTTTTTAATGAATAGTAAAAAATATTGTAGTGTATTTCAAAAGTGCCTTTTAATATAATTTATTTATGTGGTTAGATTATATTTATAATTGGTTTTAAATTGAAACTAAAATATATTTTTATCATTTAATCCAATTTTGGTTATTTTAATTAATTTCACTTTGAAATTGGACATAAACAAGTATCAATCTTTTGATAGTTATTATTTCTTAAAAACAGGATATTTGTTTTTAAAAAGGAAAATAATTTTAAAATTAATTATTTCTACTTATATGTTTTGAATTTTTAAAAATATACATCAATTTTTAATTGGGAATATCGAATAATGCTTTGGCTGAATGTTTGGTATTTTTCTGAAAAACTTTAATTTCTGATGAATAGTGAAACCACTTAGTGGTAGTTAAAAAAACCAAAATTATCATTTAAATAAAATTTTACCACTTCTGTTGATTGAATTTCAAAAATCATACATACATGTTTGTTATCAAGAAGTAATATTTGGTTCATTATGATGAAAATAATTTTTGGTGAATAGTAACTTTTGACTTTTATTTACCGTGGTTAAAGGTAAATATGGTAATTCAAGGTAAAAATGAATATTATAATAATTCAAAATTACCTTAACACTTGTCCTAACCTTATTGGATGAGTAATGAACTACCATGGGCATCCTTGGGTCTATTTTGGGACCCCATGGAGCCACTTATTAAAGATAATCACACTTTAGATTAATTAACTTTAAGTAAAGGAAAAAATGAAAAAATCAAATATCATTTAGTAAATTAATTTTTACAAGGGGTTATATAAATTATCTTTTTCGACTATAAATATTCATTGGAAATCTAAAAATACTTCCTATATCATGGTATTTTTTTATAATTTTTAGACATCAAATAAATTAAATTATTTATGACACAATATTGATGTAGTATTTATCTCATTAATAAATCATTTAAATAAATAAGATTATAATGATTAAAATATTATCCAAAACATGTCCAATTATAATTGGATGATTTTATTTCGACCATGACTCATTGTATCCTCTACTATAATGATTTTTGGGCCATTAGAAACCGAATATCATTATATTATAAAATAATGTTTCCACACTTTCCTAATGAGCCCCTCCTCTCCCTTATAAAAGGAGACCACTTATATCCAATTACTCACACCTCTCAAGCCATTTGAATCGTCCAAAATCTGGCCGATTAATCTCCCAACATACCTCTCCTCACCCTAGAAGTCATACCTTAGGCAGAAAGCACTTCAAAGGTCTTTTTGGTTAAATTTATAGGATGTTACCTAAATTAAAGGCAAAGATTTCTCTTAAATTGTTTTCTTTTATTTTACTTCTCCAACCCCTAAAATATTTTTATTACATTATTTTGTAATAGAACCAGTATAATAAATATACTAGGATGTTTTTATGAGAAGTATTCTAACTACACATACACACACCTCCATCTAATGGATGAAGAACATAATGTTTCTATGGATGGAAAACTAAGGCATCACGAAACGATGATTGTTCAATTACATCTTATCACCTCTCATGGTGGCCATTACGATGGAACTATATTTATATATGATATATATTATGTTTATGATTTCCTTATGCTTCTGTACTTCCCATTTATAGCACGCCTTTATGGTTTCCATAGTGGGTAAATATGATAATCTCATTTGAGGAAGTGCGGACCACCGCCCCCTCAAAGTGATTGGATTCGTTAATGCCTTATGTGGGATGTATAAAGGATAGAGTTAATGATATTATATATGATATTATACTGGAATTATAATATACCTATGTATAATTATGTTTTATTTCCATTAAAATGAGAAATAGAAATGAAAGTAATGTTCTTGCGTTCGTACGTCTTATCGTCAACATGAACGATGCATTTAATTTCTTACCTCTAATGGTTATGTACTATTATAAAAACATTTATATGATGTATATATATGATATATATGATATCCAAATCATGAATATCATTCTGGATATAATAAAACGTTGACCACATGGACAACTTGTAAATATAAGTTGTTCATTTATTACTCAAGTACCAAATATCGTCAAAATGAACGTTATTAACATAAATGATTGCATAATGTTTATAAAATTGTAATAAGTGATATAAAAGGAAAAATAAACTTGAAAAAGGTTCTTAAGAAGGTATAAATTAACTTTAGTTCATTATTTAGGAGATTAAAGAAATATCGAGTCAAGTCGGACATGTGGTAAGGGACTTCGTCTCAATCTCCTTTCATTGAGGCATATTTTGTTTTATTACATGATTTTATTTAATAATCTGTATAAAATCCTTTGTGTTTTCATTTCATTCAATGGGAATATTTTTATATGAAACGTTTTACTAAACGAAAAAAGGAATGTTTTTTACGTAATTGGTGACAACGACCTTTCTACCGTCGTGAGTATTATTTGATCTTTGGCTTCCTTAACAAGCTAGAATGTTTTTAAAAGGAAAAATAAATACCATATACTCATTTTAAGTATCTTGGTATTGAAAATGATTTTGAGAATGGATTTATTATTTCAATATCTTGAAAAGATATTTTTATACTGCAATGTGGAAATGTTATCATTCCTTAATGCTTATGTTATGTGTTATGACCGTGTTATGGTTCTTGGGAATTATTTACATATACGGGTGGTTCTGTAATAAACCTAGGACGGGTGAGCCCGAGATAGCTCTCCAATTCATTGGGTAACATGGAGGAGGTAAACATGAATGTTACTACTAAGATATTTAGGGAATATACTGTGATGGGTATTCCAAAGTATCTCCCTATGTAGCTGTGATAGCTACAATGCAAGTATGATATGGATGGCACAAGTTACCTTTATGTTTTATGATTTCTATGTGTCTTTCATAAATCTTATGATTTCATGAGGTAATTAAAATATAAAATGTTTGGTATGTATTTATGAACAATTGTTTTCATTCTTTGTTTTATAACCCTTACTAAGATTTTTATGCTCATCCCATGTTTCGAAATGTTCTTACAGGACTTAAAGATGAATAGGGTCAACGATGGGATCAAGGAAAAGTCATGTTGTCTAAAACATGGAACTAGACATGACTCTTTTTTTCCAAAGTTTTTTTATGAAAAAATGGAAACTGTGTAGAAGTGTCTACCATGTAATATTTTTAGATGTAATAGTTATGTCTTAATTTTCTAAAACTCTAAAACTGAAAAGATCCTCAAAGTGAATTATTCATTTAATTCAATGTTATGTAATGTTTAAGGCCGGGTCCCTATAGTTGGTATCATAGGTCAGTTTAGATAACTTTATGAGTTAGGGTATTGTTAGATAAATGTCAATAATGTAATCTACGATAATATTGAAATCATATAACATTTACAGATTACCATGTTGCTTCACCTATGATATTTTTGTGTTAAGAATGGTTTTTTGTTGAGGAAACAAATAATCTTTTTTTTGGGAAGGCATATAGAGGGAAATGACCTTTCAAATCATTATCCTGAGATGGTCAGAATCAGAACTGAATAGTTTCTTGCAGTGATGGCTCAGTTGAATCAGGTTATTACTGGAGGAATTGAAGAGGAGATTGGTGAATGCTCCAGTTTTGGAATTGCTATCTAGAAATGGTGAGTTTTTTATCTATAGTGATGCTTCATTGAATGGATTGGGTTGTGTCCAAATGTAGAATGATCAGGTAATTGCTTATTCTTCACGTCAGTTGAAACCACATGAGTAAAATTACCCTACACATGATTTGGAATTAGCTGCTATTGTTTTTGATTTAAAAATTTGGAGGCATCATTTGTTTGGAGTGAAGTGTGAAATATATACTGATCACAAAAGTTTGAAGTATATATTCACTCAGAAATAATTGAACATTAGACAGAGGAGATGGTTGAAATTAATCATGTATTATGATTGCACGATCCTTTATCATCCAGGAAAAATAAATAATGTGGCTGATGCTTCGAGTAGAAAAATTAATACTTCATTTGCCATGTTACGTTTTGAACGAGATACTTTGGTTTTTGATTTGATAAACTTTGGCATAAAATATGTTGGTGCAAGAAATTATTATGTTTTATATCAGGTGTCAGTGAAATCATCTCTATTAGACCGAATAAAGAAAGCGTAGAAAGAAGATAGTGAGTTGCATAAAAAGGTAGAATTGGTTCAGATGGGAAAGTTTCCTGAATTTAACATTGATAATGATTGTGTTTTGAGGTTTAGAAAGAGATTATGTGGGCCTTGTGATTAGAGTTGTAGAATGAGTTGTTATATGAAGTTCATAGTTCTCTGTTTTCAGTTCATCCATGTAGTACTAAGATGTATATAGATCTTCGTGAGTATTACTGGTGGGATGGAATGAAAAAAGATATTTTTGATTTTTTTTGTTAAGTGTTTAACTAGTCAGCAGGTTAAAGTAGAGTGGTAGTTACCAAAAATAATACTTCAGCTTCTACCAGTTCCAGAGTGGAAATAGGAAAATATATCAATGGACATTATTGTGGGTTTACCGAATACATCTCGAGGTAATAATGAAATCTGGGTTATTGTTGATTGATTGACAAAATCTTCTCATTTCCTTCTTATTTGATATAATTTTTATCTAGATCAACTTGATTGGTTGTATGTTAAAGTGGTAGTCTGGTTTCATGGAGTTCCTCTCTCTATTGTATCTGATCGTGATCCCTAGTTTACTTTTAAATTTTGGAAAGGCATTCAGAAGTCGTTGGGCACTAAATTAAATTTAGTACAAAATTTCATCCTCAATCAGATGGGTAGTCAGAATGAACAATTCAGACATTGGAGGATATGCTATGTTCTTTCTCGATGAATTATTAGGGAATTTGGGACCAACAACTTTCTTTGGTTGAATTTTCATATAATAACTATTTTCATTCCATTATACGGATGGCTCCATTTGAGGCATTATATGGAAAGCGTTGTCAAGATACATATTGTTGGGATGAAGTATGTGAAAGGAAGCTTATGGGACCAGAATTGGTATAAGAGATGGAAGAGAAAGTTCAGTTGATATAGAAGCAAATGAGAACAGCTCAAAGCAGACAGAAAAATTATGTAGATAACTGGAGGAAGGATATTTCTTTTGAGGCAGGTGATCATGTCTTTCTCAAAGTTTCTCCATGGAAAAGTGTGATGTGTTTTGGTAAGGAGAGAAAGTTGAGTCCGTGGTTCATTGGAACTTATGAAATTCTATAAAAATTTTAACCAATTCCGTACAGAGTGGCTTTACTTCCATGTTTATCATAGGTACACAATGTTTTTCACGTTTCAATTTTGAGAAAGTATATACCAGATCGATCTCATGTTTTGAGCCCAGAGTTAGTTCAGTTGAATAGAATCTCTCTTATGTAGAATAACCAGTTCAGATTCTTGACCATAGAGAGCAAGTTTTGCAGAATAAGTTAATTCAATAGATAAAGTTTTTATGGAAAAACAATATGGTTGAAGAGGAAACATGGGAATCTAAATCTTCTATGAGGGATAAAGACCCCCACTTATTTTGATAGATGAATAAAAATTGTGAGGACGAAATTTCCAAAAGGGGGGAAGGATGTAACATCCCAAGTAAATAAAGAATAAGATATTGTCATACTTATTAATTAATTTTGGAATTAAATATTAATTTAACTTTAAAAAGATTGCAATGTTTGATAGCGTACCCGATACACAACAACATGTTTCTTTGGAATCTTACATTCCACACTAATAATATAATATTATTATTTTAAATGGTAGTTAACTCCTAGTCATTGTATTGGCGGGAATGAAAACCACTAACTACATTATGATTATAAAATTTTGTTAAATGTATTTACCTTTATCAAATAATGTTAGAGGCTTAAAATATGAATGAATCTAATTTTAATCATAATTTACATTAAAAGGCTGATTTACCGCCTTTTAATGGAGAAACCTATTTAAATATAGTTGTTTTCACTATAATATATTCTATATGACCAAAAAAAATTTCCTTAGAATGGGGACATCAAAATTTACTTTGTGTAAATATTTGTAATTTTTCCGATAAAGTTAATTTTTTAATGAATAGAGAAAAATATTGTATTTTATTTCAAAAGTTCATTTTATTCTAATTTATTTATATGATTATATTAGCTTCTTAATTGTTTTTAAAGTGAAATTAAAATAGTTGTTTACCATTTAATCCAGTTTTGGTCATTTGAATTAATTTCACTTTGAAATTGGACATAAACAAGTATCATTGTTTGGATAATTATTGTTTCATAAAAACACGCTATTTGTTTTAACAACGGGAAATGATTTTAAAATTAATTAATGCCATATCTATGTTTTTAATTTGTAAAAATTGACATCAATTTTGAATTTGGAATATCAAATAATGGTTAGGCTGAATTTTTGGTATTTTTCTGAAAAACTTACATTTTTGATAAATAGTGAAACCACTTAGTGGTAGCTAAAAAACTGAATTTTTAATTTAAATGAAATTTTACCACTTATATGGATTGAATTATAAAAATCCGACATACATGGTTGTTATAAAGAAGTAAAATTTGGTTCATTAAGATGAAAATAATTTTTGTTGAATAGTAACTTTTGACTTTTATTTACCACAGTTAAAGGTAAATAAGGAAATTCAAGGTAAAAAGAATATTATAATAATTCCAAATTACCTTAAAACTTGTCCTAACCTTATTTGATGACTAATGGACGACCATGGGCATCCTTGGGTTTATTTTGGGAGCCCATTGAACAACTTATGAAAGATATTAACACTTTAGATTAATTAACTTAAAGTAAAGGAAAAAATGACAAAAGAAAATATTGTTTAGTAAATTAATTTTTAGAATGGGTTATTAAAATTATATTTTTCGACTATAAATATTCTATGGAAATCTAAACATATTTCCTATATCATGGTATATTTTTTATAATTTTTAGACACCAAATTACTTAAATTATTTATGACACAATAATGATGCAGTATTTAACTCGTTAATAAATGATTTAAATAAATAAGATTATAATGATTAAAATATTTTCAAAAACATGTCCAATTATGATTGGATGATTTTATTTCGACCATTAATCATCATAGCTTCAACTATAATGATTTTTGGACCATTAGAAACCGAATACCATTATATTATAAAATAATATTTTCACACTTTCCAAAATAGACCCTCCTCTCCCTTATAAAAGGAGACCACTTATAAACAATTAATCACACCTCTCAAGACATTTTTCTCTTCCAATATCTACCCAATTAAGTTCCCAACATCCCTATACTCACCGTAGAAGACTTACCTTAGGATGAAGGCACTTAAAAAGTCCTTTTGGTTCAATCCAAAAAAAGTTACGTAAATTAAAGGTAATGATTTCTCTTAAATTGTTTTCTTTTATTTTACTCCTCCAAAAACAAAAATATTTTTGTTCCTTTCTTTTATAACAACACCAGTATCCTCAATATACTAGTATGTTTTTACGATAATTATTTGAACTAGACTTACACACACCTCCATCTAATGGATGAAGAACATAATGTTTTTGTGGATGGAAAACTAAGGCCTCACGAAATGATGATTGTTCAATTACATCTTACTGCTTATCATGGTGGCCATTATGATGGAACTATATTTATATATGGTATATATTATGTTTATTATATACTTATGATTCTGTACTTCCCATTTATAGAACACCTTTTTGGTTCCCATAGTGGGTAAATACGATAATCTCATTCGAGGAAGTGCGGACTACCGCCCCCTCAAAGTGATTTGATTCGTTAATTCCTTATGTGGGATGTATAAAGGATAGAGTTAATGATATTATATATGATATTATACTGGAATTATAATAATCCTATGTATCATTAAGTTTTATTTCCATTAAAATAAGAAATTGAAATGAAAGTAGCGTTCATGCGTACGTACGGCTTACCATCTCCAGGAACGATGCATTTCATTTCTTACCTCTAAATGTTATGTACTATTATAATAACATTTATATTCTGGAAATATATGATAAATATGATATCCAAATCGTGAATATTATTCTTGATATAATGAACCTTTGACCACATGGACAACTTGTAAATATAAGGTGTTCATTTTTTTACTCAAGTACCAAATATCGACAAAATGAACATTATTAACTTAAATGATTGAATAAGGTTTATAACATTGTAATATGTGATATAAAAGGAATAATAATCTTGGAAAAGGTTCATAAGAAAGTAGAAATTAACTTTAGTTTATTATTCATGAGATTTAAGAACGATCGAGTCAAGTTGGACATGATGTAAGGGACTTCATCTCAATCTCCTTTCATTGAGGAAAATTTTGTTTTAATACACGATTTTCTTTTATATGCTGTATAAACTCGTTTGACTTATCATTTCATTCAATGGGAATATTTTTATACAATGAGTTTTACTAAATGACAAAAAGGAATTTTTTTTACGTAAGCGGTGACAACGACCTTTCCACCGCCGCGAGTATTATTTGATATTTGGCTTCCTTAACAAGCCAGAATGTTTTTAAAAGGGAAAATAAATACCATATACTCATTTTAGGTATTTTGGTATTGAAAATGATTTTGAGAATGGATTTATTATTTCAATATCTTGAAATTATATTTTCCTATTGCAATGTGGAAATGTTATCTTTCATTTATGCTTATGTTATATGTTATGATCATGTTATGGTTCCTGGGCATTATTTACATATACGGGTGGTTCTGTGATAATCCTAGGGCATGTGAGCCCGAGATACCACACCAATGCATTTGGTAATGTGATGGAGGTAAACATGAATGTTTCTCCTAATAGATTTAGGGAATATACTATGATGGGTATTCCAAAGTAACTCCCTATGTAGATGTGATGGATACAATGTAAGTATGATATGGATGCCAAAAGTTACCTTTATGTTTTATGATTTCTACGTGTCTTTCATAAATCTTATTATTTCTTGAGGTAAGTAAAAGATATCATGTTTTGTGTGTATTTATGATCAAATGTTCATTCTTTTTTTTATAACCCTTACTGAGCTTTTTTTGATCATTTCATGTTTGGAAATGTTTTCACAAGACATAAAGATGAATAGGGTCATGGATGGGATCAAAGAATAGTCATGCTGTCTAAAACATGGAACCTGACATGGCACTTTTTTTCAAAAGTTTTTATTTTATGAAAAAATGGAAACTGTGCAGAAGTGTCTACGTTGTAATCTTTTGAGATGTAATAGTTATGTCCTAATTCTGTAAAACTCTAAACCTGAAAATATCCTCAAAGTGAATTATTCATTTAATTCAATATTATGTAATGTTTATGGCCGGGTCCATATCGGATCTCCCCTATCAAACTGGAGGATTTAAATAAGTAGATTCCAGAGAACATGGAAAAATGGTTCATATACCTTAGTTCATCAACTTTGGGTTCACTAGTGATCTTTGTTAAGAAGAAGGATGGATCAATGTGGTTGTTGATCGATTATTAGAAAATCAACAAGATCACTATAGAGAACAAGTATAATCTATCAAGGATTGATGACTTGTTCAATCAGATATGTAGCGATCGATATTTCTCAATGGTGGATTATTGTTCTAGATATAATCTGCTAATGGAGAATAAGGATGATATTCAGAATACTACATTCCTTATGTGGTAAGAGAACTATGAGATTCTAGTGAATCCCATCAGACTTACTAAATACCCTATAATATTCATGGATTTGATTAATAGTTTATTTAGAAATTACCATGATTTTTTTTGTAGTTTTTATAGATGACATTATCATCTACTGTAAGAGAAAAAAGGTGAATTAAAAAACATCTAAGGCTTGTGTTAGCGACATTATAAAAGGAGAAGTTGTACGCTAATTTCATCAAGTGTGTCTTTTGGATGTAATAATTCACATTCTTGGGACATGTGATCCCAAGTGAGGTAATTTCTGTGGACCATGAAAAAACAAAGGCAATTGAGGAATGGCCTAACACCTATAGTGTCACATTAATACATAGTTTTATTATCTTAGTAGGATACTATGGATGTTTCTTTAGAAATTTCTCACAATTATCTATCCTACTGAAAATGTTAACAAGAAAAGTGGTAATGTATGTCTTAATGGAAGATTTTTAGGACATCCACAGGGAGATAATGAGAATGATGATCATTGCACCTATACTCACATTACCAAAAAGTGGATAATGTTTTTTTGATATATAGGGATTATTCAAATAAATTCTTGGGTTCTGTACTCATGAAAAATTATAATATGATAGCATAAACATCATGACAGTTGAAGATCTATGAGATGAACCACCCAAAGCAAGATCTTGAGTTAGTTGCTATGATTGTTTCCTTGAAAATCTAGTGGTATTACATCTGTGTTAAGAAGTGGGACATATATAATGATCAAAAAATACTAATGTATATATTCACAAAAAGAAGCATAACATGTGTCAAATGAGATGGTTTTAGATAATCACATGATATGATTTCTCTATTAACTATCATCCAAGCAAGTAAAACATGGTAGATGATGCTCTTAGTAGAAAATTATCTATTACTCTATTCATGTTACAGATTGAGGATGACCCTAACTTCATGGATATCTGAAGGATGAGGTATGAAATCATAGTATAAGAGAATACATCTTAACTTTTTGAAATGATTTCCCATCCATCTATCCAATAGAATATTAAAGAGGCACAATGGGATGGTCTAGAGTTACAAAATAAGGGGAATGCAGTAAAAGAATGAAATTTCTAAGAGTTACATATCAATGATGGTGGTGTGATTTAATTTGGAATAAGTCTTTATGTGCCTTCATCACATGGGATAAAGAAAAATCTATTGGATAATGCACATATCCCAACATTCTATATCCATAATAGGATTACCAAGATCTATTGTGGTCTTAAAGGACACTTATGGTGGGATAACATGAAGAATGATATTGTAGAGTATATATCATGGTTCTTCATATGTCAACATGTTACATAAGAGTTACAAAAGTCCAAAGGTATGATGTAACAATTTTCTTTACCCATGTAGAAATGGTAGAATGTCACTATTGATATTATCATGTGACTCCCAAAGACATCCAAAAGAAATAATGAAATATTGTTTGTGGTTGAATGAGTCACCAATATTGACCACTTTATCACTATTCAGGAGGATCATTTTCTAGAATAACTTGCAATGATATTTGTCAAGGAAGTGGTGAGACTGCCTGGGGTTCCACCCTTGGTTTCTCTGATCACGATCCCAGGTTCACACCAAATTTTGGAGGATTATTCAACATTATTTTATTAATAAATTAAATTTTAGCATGGCCTATCACTACCAAACTGATGGTCAATTGAAAAGGACTATTCAGACTCTGGAATATATTCTGAGATACTACACATCATAATTCCAAGTTAGATGGGATTAAAGTCTCCCTTTTGTTGGGTTATCATAAAAAAGCTTCCACTAAAGTATTCAGATGGTTCCATATGTTGATCTGTATAGGAAGTGATGTAAAACGCTGACTTTTTGGGATGAATATGGTGAATGAATGATACTTGGAACTGATCTTGTAAAGGAGATGACATATAAGTTTTGATCCATCCAGTGGCATATCAAAGTTACTCATAGTTGGAAACAGATATTTTCTTATAACTGTTGAAGGGACTTGGAGTTTGTCATTGTAGGTAATTTCTTCCTTTGAATATCACTATGTAGGAGAGTCACACCATATGGAAATAATTGGAAGCTATGAAAAAGTACCATTTACCCATTGTTATCCTTAATCTCATAGGATTTCTTTCATATCAACATAAAATTCCACCAAATACGACTCAAGTTCATGATCTGTTTTTACATATAACCAAAGAGGAAGTAAATAAAAAGATTCCTCACATTTACTAAACTTAGAGGTCATACAACTAGAAGATGATCTCTCTTATGAGGAGCATCCAATAAGGATTCTAGACCCATGTGATACAGTTCTATGAAATAAGATAACCCACCTTTTCAATGTGTTGTGGAGGAACAATATGTATGAAGAATCAATGTGGGAACTAAAGGAGCTGATGAAGGAGAATTTCCCTCACCTTTTTATGTAATACAAAATTTCAAGGATGACATTTCATAAAGGGGGAAGAATTCAATGACCCAAACTTTTATCAATAGAATTAATTCCTTCTTTTAGAAATGTTATTTAGTAGAAATAACATAAAACCAATTGTGTAGCATAATAAAAATATTATAAACGAATAATTAATGGAATAATAAGTATTTTTAGAAGTGAATGAACCAATACATATAAATAGTAACTTGACCATATCAATAGTAATATGACCCTCATGAATAGTAAACCGGTCAACTGAATTGTAACATCACCCATTAAAGTATATTTTAAAATTGAGGCATCAAATAAATGAATGTATGGTATAATTATATCATATAAAATTTAAATAAATGTTTTAAAAATTATTAATTAAGTGTTTGATTTTTTGTAAGTCATAAATATTTAATTACAATTTTATGATTAATGATCAATGTGATGACTGTGCTAATGAGATGCCCAAACAAATGGGAGCAGGAATTATGAACTTTTTCCTGATTCTCTCTCAGTTAACTCAAGCTATGAATAGAAACCTGGGGGAAGATGAACATTCAACCCCCCCCCCCCCCCCCGAAAAAATAAGAACTCGCTATCGAGAGCTTAATGAGACAAAGGGATCATAATTCTAGTGGAATGTCAGATCCCTCAATCACCAAACAATGGATCAAATCAATTGAAAAGATCTTCTCCATCCTTAAATGTACTGAACAAAAGAAGGTTCTCTAGGATACTTATCATTTGGAGGGTGAAGCTGATCAATGGTGGATGGTGATAAAAAATATGAGTCCTGAGGAGGAGATCGAGGCGTTCGAATGGAAGGATTTTTGGAATATGTTTTTCCGTAAATATTTTCTGTGCACCCTCCGACATAATATGGAAAGGGACTTCCATTCACTCAAGAAAAAAGATGAAGAATCTATTAGAGCATACGAGGAGAACTTCACATGGATTGCACGATATGACTCCAGCTTTGTTGTTACCCCCAAATGCATGGTTCACCACTTCTTTGGATGGATGGAACCTATCCTACGAAAAGCGCTGGCGATCTGTGACTTCGATAGCTATGGAGAAATTGTATGATGTGCCTTCAATGATGAAATGGAGACCAGATAATCTCATGGGTATCATGGGGATAAGAATATTAAGGGGGAATTCAATGCTAGTGGTGTGATGGATAAATCCAACAATGCTATGAATATACAGCACCCCACTTTCCAAAGGTGTGGAAATAAGCACCTTGGAAATTGCCTGAAGGGGATAAGGAAATGCTTTAGGTGTGGAAGAGAATGGAATCTAGCTATTAAATGAAAAAAAACCCACAAACACAATAGAGGAGTGGAATGCTCGATTAGAACCTCAACTCGTTGTTCAATGCTATAACTGAAAAGAATCAGGGCATCTTGCAAATCAGTCTTCTAAGCCAGGGTTTTTTGAGGCAACCAACAACCTCCTAGGTAGAAAGGGAGAGCTTTTTCCATCACTATTTTCAATGTGTTCCCCAACAACGAAGTGGTGATAGGTACGCAAGTTATTAATTCAAGAATATCAAACCTAATTTTTGATTCGGGTTCTATAAATTCATTTATATACCAAAGGTCTAGTAGAACAATCCCAGAAACACCAAAAATAATGGAAGTAATGATGTCGATGAGTACGGAATATGGGGAAATCATTGAATCCCATGAATATAACTCATCCCATGTCATAATCCGTGGATTGAATTTCTCGGAGAACCTCATCATTCTCCCTCTGGTGGAATTTAAGGCAATTCATGGTATGGATTGGCTTTCTTTATATAGAGACAACATAAATTTATATGAGAGGGAAATCACACTCCATGTGGAGAATCGACCCATTATTCTATAAAAGTTCAAGGAGGAAGATGAATCTTATTTAGATCAATTATCTTAAGGGTGGATATTAATTCCCTATGAGAACATGTATCTGGCTCAGATGACTGAGTCTAAAGAGGAAACCATCCTTGAAGACATGCCTATTGTGAGTGAATTCGTTGAAGTGTTTCCCAAGGAATTTCCTGGTCTTCCTCCTAGAAGAGATATTGAATTATCAATTGATCTTCCACCTAGGGCATTGAAAATATACAAGACTCAGTATATAAGGGTTGTTGAGGAGCTTGATGAGATGAAAAAACAACTACAGGAGATTCTAGATAAAGGTTTTATACACCCAAGTGCTTCACCTTGGGGTGCACCAGTCCTCTTCATCCAAAAGAAAGATGGTTCAATGCGCAATTACATCGATTAACGTGAGCGTAAAAAATCACGATAAAGAACAAGTATCATCTCCCATGAATTGTAAACTTGTTCGATCAGTTTCTTGGAGCACAATACTTTTCCAAGGAATATTTGTGATCGGGATATTATCAAGTACGAGTGTAGATGGAAGATATTCCTAAGAGTGATTTTCTTACAAGATACATGCACTATGAATTCATAGTATAGCCTTTTGGACTCACTAATTCTTCAGCAATCATAAAAGTCTTGATTAATAGAGTCTTCAGATATTACCTCCACAAATTTGGGGTAGTCATTACAGATGATATTCTAATATACTACAAAACCATGGAGGATCATGAGGAGCATATAAGAACTGTACTGGAGAGATTAAGATAGGATAATCTCTATGAAAAGTTCATCAAGTGTGAGTTCTAGTTTAACGAGGTCTCATTCTTGGGCTATATCATCACAAACAGTGGGATATATGTGGATCCCTCCAAAACAGATGCAATTGAGGGATGGTCGAGGCCAACATCGGTAATGGATATCCGTAGCTTCTTGGGGTTAGTAGGATATTATCGATGATTTGTGAGAAATTTCTCACCATTATCCACCACTCTTACCAAGTTAACACATAAGGGATTAGTGTTTTCACGAAGTGATGAATGTGAAGAAAACTACAAGGAGTTAAAAATGAGGCTTATCACTGAGCCCGAGCTCACATTACCCACTAGTGGAGAACATTATTGTGGTATTCAGTGATGCTTTGAAGAAGGGCTTTGGCTATGTGTTGATGAAAAATGACAAATTCATTACCTATTATTCAAATAAATTGAATGTTCGTGAGTGGAATTATCCAACACATGTTTTGGAGTTGGTTGCGGTGAACTTCACTTTAAAAATTTGGCGGCATTATTTCTTTAGGGACAAGTGTGAAATATATATGTACCACAAAATACACATGTATATATTCACATAGAAAGAGTTTAACGTGCCCCAACAAAGATGGTTAGACCAGATCAAAACTATGACTGCTGAATCCATTACCACCCTAGGAAAGAAAACAAGGTGGTAGATGATCTAAGTAGAAAGGACCTAGTGATTCTATCATTGATGATAATTAAGAAAGATCCAATCATCATAGTCATGATGAAGATGGAAATGAGAATCCTAAAGAAGGGATCATCATCTATCCCTTCACAAATGATTTCTCTACCAACACTTTTGGAAAGGATAAAGGATTCTCAAAAGGATGATGTAGGAATTGATAAGAAAGTGGAAGCTATCAGAAAAGGGAAATCCTGAGATTTTAGAGTTAATGAATAAAGAATTTTGAGATTTTGGAAAAGACTATGTGTTCCATCAATTTTCTAGCTGAATAAGGAACTTTTGAATAAAACACATAGTTCAAATTTCTCTATTCACCCAGGAAATAAAAAGATGTATCGAGATCTCTAAGAGAATAATTGGTGGGATAATATGAAGAAGGAGATCGCAGAGTATACATAAATGTTTCTGGTGTGTGAGAAAGTGAAGGTAGAGAGGCAGAATTCTAATGGGATGATGCAACCATTTCCCATACCAGCATGGAAATGGGAGAAAATCAATGTCGGCTTTGACACAGGCAATTCAAAGATGACCAAAGGAAACAATACAATCTGGGTTATTGTGGATCGTCTTACAGAGTCTACACACTTCATTGCAACTTGAGGGGATTTATAATTGGATCAAATTTCACAGATATATATCAGGGAAGTTGTAAGGCAACATGGAGTACCATTTTCTATTGTATCAGATCGAGATCCAAGATTCAACTCTATGTTTTGGATGAGTCTTCAAATGCTCTAGATACTGAGATGAACATCAGTACGACTTATCATCATCAAAATTATGGCCAATCCGAGCATACTATCCAAACATACGAGGACATGTTGAGAGTGTTTCCAATGGACTTCAAAGGAGGATGAGATCAACATCTTCCTCTGGTTGAGTTCTCCAACAAAAACAGTTTCTACTAGAGCATCGTAAGGGTACCTTATGGAACCCTGTATGGGAAGAGGTTCATAAAGCCGACATGTTGGGATGAAGTTGGTGAGCATAAGTTGTTAGGACAAGAAATGGTCGAAGAAATAGAGAATAATTTGAAAACCATTCAATATCATATCAAGGAATCCCATAGTCAAATGAAGATTTATGCAGATAACAGCAGACAAGAACTTGAGTTTAAAGTTGGATACATGGTATTTATATGGATATCTCCTTTGGAATAAGGTCATGGGGTTTGGAAATAAAGGGATGTTTAGTCCAAGGTACGCCGGCCCCTTTGAGATTCATGATCATGTTGGGATTGTGGATTATTGATTAACACTTCCAAAAACTATTGCCAAAGTACATGATGTCTTTCATATACCCCTCTTATGAAAGTACATACCTGACCTTTCACATGTAATTTATCAGAGGTTGTACAATTAGAGTATGATCTTTCTTATGAGGAGCAACCAATGAAGATCTTATATTGTAGAGAAAATGTTCTAGGAAAAAAGACAATTCCCCCCATCAAGGTGTTGTAGTGAAACCAAATGTTTTACGAAGTGATGTGGGAATCAGTGGAAATGATGAAGGTGTGTTAACCACATCATTTTTAGTGTGGGAAAAGGAAATATTGGGGAAAAAATTACTTAAGGGGGGAAGATTGTAATGACCCAAACATTCATTAATAAAGATTCCTCTTGGTCTAATTAAATGTCTTATTATGGTTATATAAAATATAAACTCCATTGGTTTTGTGTTTTTAGATTTTAAAATACAATTATTATTTGTGACTATGGCTAATATAGCCATTGAATAGTGATCAAATTATTAGTATAAATATACGGCTTTAACAAATCCAATTTACTCAGACAAAGGAAGCGATGGCCTCATATCGTAGACTTTACCCATATGAAGCCCATTTGTTAGAGTGTAGAAAGGAGATGGAATCATTGGTATTCGCTCTTGTTGAAGACCAAGATGAGCATGAACACACTATGCTTGAGCGGAACTGGCTATGGGACAAGTGGAAGATAATAATGATTACCACCCGAGCGATGTTATCAGAGCCACCCCATGAGTCTATCACCATCACACAACTTACCTTTCGGTATTATATGGGTGTTATTGATGGTAATGTAACTAGACCCTATCACTATGACTATGTACATTATTTTTTTATAATGATTTTGCATTCATTTTGTTATTGGTACTTTGTAAATAGTTTTTAAAGAACAACTTGTATTTTTAGGTAATATTCCACTAAAAATCCATTTTGATAAATTAAGGGATTTTTGAATTAAATAATATTTTAATAAAATATTATTATTATTATTTGATTAATATTTATTAAATATAAATTATCATATAATTTTATGAATGCAATTGTAACTATTAATATGGTTTGAAAGCTGTTTTTGTCTAAAATCATGAATTTTCGATATATGTCTGTTGTTATTTTAAAATTAAAACATCATATATTTAGAAAATAATTTAGGTAATATGAATATTATATTTGGAATCAGGAAATCTCAATTATCCAACAGTAAATTTGTCACAGTTTTTTGAGACAATCGAATTTTTGGAAAAAAATTAAATACAGGTTAAATATATAATGTGTTTTATGACATAATTATAACCCAATAGTGATGTAATAAAATAATATGAATTTTTTTTCACCCAATATATGTTTTTGATTTAAAAAAATTTAGTTTTATATTTGTTTGATTTATTTAAAAAACTTCAGTGGACCCTCTAATACTTATAAAACATTTTGTCTTTTTAAATTATTTTCCATGAGAGTTTGACTCACCTCTAGAAAATAAACCCTATTATTTTAAAATGTTCAGCCACTGGAATCATTAAATATTTTTTTCCACTCACCTTTGGAAAAACCCAAGGGCAAAATCCATTGCATGGTTTTTGGTTTTGATTTTTTTAATGTGTGGTGTACCAAACCTAAATACTAAAAAATTTCATCTCCTTTCTTATATAAACCCACCCAAGTTACCACTTACTCTTCACTAAAATCCATTAGAGTTCAAAAAACCCCCGAAAGAATCTCTCAAAAATCCATCCATTGTACCCCAAGCTCCCATGAAGCATCTTTCAAGCCTCTCCCATGATTGTGGGATTGCAGTTCCATGTAAGGGATTTTTTCTTTCTCATTTTTGTCCAATTTTCTTTAAGATGTTATTCCCTTTTTTCAATTAAAAATGTTGGGGTATGATTTCAAACCTCCAACATACCTCCCTCTTTATGTCTGGATGATGGGATACCCCTTTCTCTATCATTAATGCCTCCCACATACACCTGTTACCATGCCGAAAATCCGTGAGGGTTTTTTTCTCTCCTCTTTTACATCCATGTAATTAGTTTGTATTATACAAAGAAATTCCATTATTCTTGTTGAGACGTGTATCTATATGTCCTCCTTGACTGTCCATTTCACATACATATGATGTGTCACCCATTTCTTTCTCATCAAACATTTTCATGAATCATTATTTCACGCCATTATGCTGCCGAAAAAACACCGTGTTTTTCCAAGCCATGATCCTTGTGTATTGAATACCATACCCATGTCTATATCAAGGGTATTCACCATTATACACATATACATATTTAATGGTACTTTCATGTATTTATTCTTCATTACTTAATCATCTAATAACTTATGATGTTGATTGATTCCATTTTTATGCATGAAATAAAATGTTTAAGAAGGGTGCAACCTGACAGTGCTCCAATGAATTTGGTAAAGTATAGTATCGTGATACATCATGTGAAATGAGTGTTGAGTCATGATAATTTAAGTACATCTAGGGTTTACTCATGATTCAAGTGAAATTATGTCTTACTCATGCTCTATGTGAAATGATCCGTGGCTCATGCTAATTCAATGTGAAGTGTTGTTGCCACATTTCCATGATATGATTGTCATTCTTTACTATGCCTTTCTGTTCATGTTTCTCTTATGCTCAATTGATATGCTTATTTTCTAACATATATTTTATTCCTCATTTTATTCCATGTTTATTCACTTACTAGGATTTATAGCTCACCCTTTTCATATGAATGTCTTTAGGTTATCCCATGCAACGATAAGTATGAGGGAATTTAGTGGTCATGTAAAGGAAGTTTTCAATAAATATGTTGTATTTCATGTTTTAAGATGTTATTTAATGATAATAATCCCCAAAGACGCTATACCTATCAATATTATATGTTTTATCAAGTGAATTTTATGTAATATATCATGTCTAAGTGTGAAATAAAGAGAAGGCTTTCCATATTACCTATATTTAATTGAAACATATTATAAATTCCAATGAAAAATCTAAAGGATTTAGACGCAGTGGAAGTATGGTGGTTGGGGGTCCCAAATATTCATTTTCCTTAATCAATGAAAAATTTAAGATCAATATGATGATAAATTCTAGTATCCACGGATATAGATCAAAAATCCATACAAAAGAAGATAAGGGAACCAGATCCTAGAGAGAGGATCTTGACCATCATATTTATAATTAATTTAAATAATATTTGTATAAATTAAATAACTAGATCTTCCATAATTTTTACATTGACGATTTTGATCATCCATAATGTCCCTTCTAGATTTTATCATTATGTTTTCAAGTATCCAAACCATAATTCCTCTAGTAGTGATCCACACGTGCTATGGTGGCCTCAGATCGACACCACTCACTCTCTGAGTGCTAGCACAGAGAAATATGTTTCTTGTGTTGACCATTTGTGAATGCTTTCTATTCAGTCTTGAATAACGTCTCTCATTATTGAGATGGAATTAGAGTAGATTAGAGAGAGAAATTGTTTTTGATAAAAAGTCTCTCACCACTGGAAATTTGGTTCACCAGGCGTAATGTCACAATAGACATACTAGTCTATATAATAACTTTGGGTTTCAATTACAATATTTAATTTTGTAACAATAACTAAATATATTCATAACCTTAGAGATAAAGCATGCTACATAATAATAATATTTGAACCATTTTTTGCTGCACCAACATGAGTAAAACAGAATCATAAATGAAATCTCTTGCCACATTAAGATAAGGAAATTATTATAATTTGTTCTTATTCCAAATAGTTAAATAAATATTTACAATTTTGAAAATAATTATTTTATTACCGGACCTAATTTGGTATACTCAAACTATACATCAATTTATTGAACACCTGAATAAATAACTAATTTATTCTCATAAATAAATATTTTATTTACAAACTAGTAAATAAATATATATTAAATGTTCAATAAAATAGATTTATTTTATTTTTTTTATTTGATCATTTTTTCATGAATAAAATTATTCTATAGTCATTCAAATAATATTTTTTCTATTAGTTAATTTCAAATAGAATTTAATTGAGACTACAATAAACACTTAGTGTGTGACCCCTTAGGATTATTCCTCATTAGCATTAGACATGCCTTCCCAATATCCAAGAGTATTGTCCATGAATGGGTTAAGGCACCCATGAGAAGGAACCAAATGTTTCAATGAAGACATCCACATACAAACTCTCACTTTGTAATATAACCCCTTTGTCTCAATATCTCATCAAACATGATTCATGATAGTGTCATAAACCTAAAATATTGAGACATCATTCTTCGACTACCTGGAATAAACTCATTGTTACACCATGTCCATTGAATTTAGTGTGAATGATCTATTTCAATCAAATGTTTGTGATATCAACTTCCATAAAAGTAAGGAACAAATCTTTTCTTGACTTATCCATTAATAACATTTCATTTGTGACGCAACCATCATACACTACATCCCACCAACATATGGCATGATAGATTTCATCAGAAAATATAAGGGCACAAGGCATGACACTTATTGATCATAATCTTGATGTCTATGAACTATTACACATGCTCGCATATTGAAATGTCCAATGACAGAAAAATATGCGGAATTCCTATTAGTGGGTCTGTTATCATAATATCCTATCTAGGAGATTACCAAGTGAGAACTTCATGAGAAGAAATTTAATCTACTTATGAGTACTCAAACCTGAAGGTCTGTATACTATGTTTCCCATTATAGTATTTCATCCAACCATATAACTCTATTTAGGTATATTTTCATATCACTTCAATGTTCTCATCATAGTGGGGAACTTCTATGTCCTTATGAATACGACAACTACTCTAAGAAATTATTACATTTTAGTCATGACGAATAATGAACAATATGTACAAAGATATTTAATATTTAAATACATTAAATATTAATGTAATCAATGTAAAAATAGTTGGTTCTAGGACTCTAAATCCAACAAATTCCCACATGGACAAGAGCCAACTGAATACGGCTTTCAGTTTTCTAGGCCTCATATTATGATAATGTTTCTACAGAGTCAAAGATTTAGTCAAGGGTTGCGCAACATTTTTTTTCCATTGAAATACTGTTCAATAAAACATAATCTCTTTATGAAAAATCCCTCATGATATGATACTTTTGTATAATGTTCTTCATCTTTTGATGATACATGGTCTCTTTTCTGAGATCCACCACTACATTATTTTGATAATAAAATGTGATTGGATCTTTACTTCTAGGTACCACATCTATCAATTGGATGAATCTCTACATCCAAATAGCTTCTTTAGCTGCCTCAGAAGCTATGATATACTCGGAATCTGCCATAAAATAAGTGACCACACCTTTCATTAATCTCATCCATCTTACAACACCTCCATTCTATGTGAATATGTTTCCCATTTCTGACTTCTTATCATCATGATTAGTCTAGAAACTATAATCTTCATATCCTTTGATGACTAGTTCCTTATATATTCTATAAACAAATAATATATCCTTATTATGCCTTAGATTCTTATGAATTGTCTTGATTTTCATCCAATGGTGATCACCTATATCAGCATGAAATCTTCCTACCAAAGTAAATGTATAAGAGACATCCATCCTAGTAAATAGTAGAACATACTTGACTGACCCAATCACTAATTCATATAGAATCATTACCATTCAATTTATTTCCTCGTGTGTCTAAGGAATCATTTTCATATAAAGATGATTGTCATGTGATGTTGTAAACAATCCCCTCTTCGATTTTTCCATACAAAATCTTTTCAGTTTTTTTAGATGTATGAACTTTGACTTAGGCCCAACAATATCTTGGATCTATCATGATGGATCCTGATCCAACGAATATATTCTACCTCACCCAAGTCCTACATGGTGAAGAAATTTCCAACCATTCCTTAAAATACGGTAACACTGGTATTTCGTTTCTAAAAAGTAATATGTCTTCAATATATACTATGAAGAAGATGACTGCCCACCCACTAAACCATTTTAAGACACAAGGATCAAATTCAATCTTTATAAAACAAAATTTCATTATGGCTACATCAAAACTAATGTTCCATGACATGGATGCTTGATTTAATCCATAAATGGATTTTTTTCACCTTGTGTATTCTATTGGCATTCTTTAGTGTCAAAAACCCATCAGGTTTTTTCTTATAGACATCTTCCTGCAGGTTCCCAATAACGAAGGATGTTTTGACATCAATTTTCCGTATCACATAATCATGTTAAGCAGTAATGGCCAACAGAATTCTGATGGATTTCAGTATTAAAACTGTTAAAAAAGTATCATCATAATCAATGCCTTGATGCAGTTAAACCCTTTTGCATCAAGTCGTGTGTTATAGGTATTAACTTGTACTTCATGTCTAGTTTCTTCTTGAATACCAATTTACAACCAAAAATATTTACATATAATGGAGGATCTACCAAAATCTATACTTGGTTTTCATGCATTGAATCCATTTACAAATTCATAGGTTTTTTCCAATAAGAGACATTTGTGCCACTAACATCTTCTTTTTAGATTAGAGTATAATTATTATCAACTAATAATGAGTCACCATCATCAAAAACAAGAAAACTATTCAATTATAGTTCTCTAGCCTCTCATATACTCAATTGTAGTACTTGTGTCTATGGAATAGATCTATCTTCCACAGGGCTTTGTGGAATCGTCTCCTGTACCAACTCTTGTGTACCTTGATCCTCGATTTCGTAGAATTATATCGTGCTCCCACTATCTCTTTTGGATATATTCTCCCTATCAATTAATGTGGCATGTCTTTGAATTATAACCTTTTTTACTAAGAGTACTTATTGGTAATATCCCTTTTTTTACCTGGGGTATCCTATATTGGAACACCCTGTGCCTCGAGTTGAAAGTTTGTTACCTAAAGAGGCCTTGACAAATGGTTCAATTACCCACACATGAAGATATGATAACATGGAATGTCTTCCACTATAAAGCACGTAAGGAATACCATTTATCGGCTCAGTTGGTACTTTGTTTAGCATGTGTTCTGTGCTTTGTAATTCATATCTCCAAAAGGATAAAGGAAGACTTGCATGACTCATCGTTGATTTCACCATGTCCAATAATGTGCAGTTCCTCCATTATCTTACACCTTTCCACTATGGTGTGTATGGAGGGGTGTGTTGGGATAGGATCCCAAAAATCTGTAAGTAACCAATAAAGTCTTGATTAAGATATTGTATACCTCAATATGAGTAGAGTTTCTTAATCTTCTTAGCATGATGGTTCCCAACTTCATTCATATAGATCTTAAACAAATCAAAATTACAAGACTTATACCTCATTACGTAGATATACCCATATATAAAAAAATATTCATTAAAAGTTTGGAATCATGAGTACCTACCCCTTAATTTAACTATAAATGGTCCAAACACATTGGTATGAACAAATTCATGATGCTCTTTAGCGCTATCACCTTTCCAACTAAATGGGGATTTGGTCATTTTTCCTTGTAAACATGTGTGACATACAAAACCTAGATATTGTTGGAAAGAATCTAAATATCCATCATGATGTATCTTTTTCAGGAATTTCTCATTTTCATGACGTAGCTGGTGATGCCAAAGATTGGTGTGGTACGAGTCATGTGAAATAGTTTCGTTATCGATTTCCATTACTTGGTTTGTGTAATCCAACATGTAATAACCATTACAAAAATGTGCCTTACCAAATAAAAATTATATTCATAAAAGAAGAAACGTTCATTTCCAAAATTGAGAATAAATTGATATATATCTAGTTTGGATATAGAAATAATATATTTGGTAATAGTACTCACATAACAACAACCATTTAATACCATGATCATCCCATTCGGCAATGTGAGGTGGTAGTCCCCAATAGCTACTACAGCATGTCTAGCTCCATTGAATGCTCATAGGTCTACCTCCCCTTGGTCAATTTTCTTGAATCTAATTTGTTCCTATATTTTCATACATATGTGATAACCATAGGTTGTATATAATTCCCAATTTTCATAAGAAAATAAATTTCACTTGATAACAAACACACCTGAAGCTTCCCCTTTCATCTTTAGTAGGGTGTATTGTTTCTTCCAGTGTCCCTTCTTTCCACAAGTGAAACAAATAGATTATTTTTCCCAGGCCTCCCCATTAGTCTCCATGTTCATTGAAGGACATGAAGAAGCTTTGGGATTCAATCTCTTTTCCTTCTCTTTCCTCTTATTCTGTGTAAGGAAAGAAGGATTGTCAAACTTAATAGAATTTTTCACTCTCTGAATGAGGATATGAAGATTATATATAGACCCCTATTTATTGTTCATATTGAAATTAACAAGAAAACTTGAGAAGATATGAGGTAGTGATTCTATAAACGGATCAGTACCCAGTTATTCGGGTTGCTTAAACCCTAGAACCTCCCAGAACTCAATGTATCCAATGATCATGACTACATGAGGCCAAGCTAGGACACCCTATATGAGCTTACTCTAAAAGAGTTCTTTGGAGATCTAAAACTGTTCATGCATTTCTCTCTCATGGAAAATACCAGTAAGGTTCTCAAGAATGCTATCATAATCTGCGTTTGGATGAGAATTTTTGAGTTCAATATAAACTGATGATAACATCAAACATTTAATTTTGAATGCATCGTTCATATGTTTTTCAAAGGCTCGAAACTCTTCATCACAAACCTCTTGGGTTAGTGCATCGGGTAATGCGGACTTCAGCATGTAAGATTTTTTATCATAGAGTAGAATGACCCGATGGCATCTAAACCATTCTTGGATGTTACTGGTGGTGAAATGTTTTCTTAATCTATTATTGATCATAGGGATAGTGAGGTTTACATGTTTGTCATTTTTATTATACAATTAATAGATTAGACAATTAGTACATTATTGGTTATATCTTATGATAGATAATAAATTAATTTTATTGAGTATCTCATTATTTTATCAAGTCCCAAGGACCCTAACCGTTGAAGTCATAATGTCTAGTTTCATGAACATTCTAGTGTCAAGGATCCATATTCCCCTTCTTAATAATCCCAATAATTGATGGAAAATCTATTTGAATGTGTTTAGGTAGGAAGGACATTACCAAGTGTGGGATTAAAGCTCCTTGACCAATTGAGTGGACTCCTCAATCCTAAAATATTGACATTGATTTCCTCAAAACATACCTCCAATATTTTTCCATGTCTAGAAAGGGATACTTTTATTTATATAATATAGTTATGTCACCCCGAAACATTCATAAGGTATTACTATATAAAAGTAAGTATCCCAACAAGGTTTGTTCAAACTAATTGTTTTATCGAGTCTTTTCCTTAATCATGTAAAGAAAGGCTTAGTATGACTTAATATTTTATGGAGGTATTTTTATTTGATATGATAAATTTCTTATTATTTTTTTGTCACTTTAATATTACTATTATGTGGAACATACTTATGTGATTAACCATATCTTTATATTATTTATGCATAAGACCTGGTTTATTTTAGTTCCATATTTCTTACTTGTTTACATCGTTAATTAGGTGATCACAACAATACATCCACAATGATAAAACATGAAAATGATAGAAATAAAATAAAGGGTATGATAATGAGAATTTCTAATGGTTATTTTATCTACCGGTTGATAAACTAACAATTAAATATAGGAGAAACACCTTGAACCTTTTGGGTTTGTGTTTACAGCTTTCCACTAGTGTACCTTTGTATCACTTGGGATTTGTTTCGTCTCGGTTCTATCTTGAACCACCTCCCCATGTTTGGGAGCTCCATCCATTACATATACTTTTCACTCACAAGTAGTTGAGGGGTAAAAAGTGGATTTATATAGAAAAAACAATGGGCACACATTCCCTATACACTAATGAAGAGATATGTCATGTGAACAAAAATTTAATTTGAAATAAATTAAATGGAATCCAACCACATGAAAAGGTCTAGTCTAGCTCATCATCATACACATACAAGCAATGAATTATGAATTAAAATAACTATAATTCAATTCTTTATTTTTTCATATTAACATAAATTTCACTTGAATCAATTAATTAGTATCTTTAATAAATATATCCTTTCATATTAATCAATTTTGTAATTTCCCTAAGATAATCATCCATAAACATAGATGAAACACAGTGAACACCCATTTTAGTCTACAAGATATGTATTTCTAAAAATTACACAAACATTACTATTTTAATTCTGTGTAATTTGGTAATGTAAGTGGCGTGTAGTTTTGACTACATGGAATGTATTTCCTTCACCCTCTTTTATGAAGTACACACCTAGGGACTCGGCTTGTGAGGAATACTTCAGAAATCATGGAGTAAACGGAATGTCTCGTGGGCCACACACCATTTTGTCTCTGGGTTACATGGTTACCAGTCAGATTAGCCATGTATGGGATACACTTTTATCCCTTGATCTGAAGGGGCTACATGTCATGTTCAATGGGCCACATATCATGTCATCTGGCTGACTGTGCACCAGTATGTCATTGTATACATGCGATGTATGAATTAACTTCACCAAGTGTCATTAATGCACATGACTTGAGTAATTTACAAATTACTCCTGATGTACTGAACACAAATACATAGTGTGTAATCTGGATTACAGGGCATGTATGTTGGACTACACGGTGTGTAAATATGAATTCATGGCATGTACTTTCGTGTCACCTAGATAGAATCATTGGCACCTATATATGAGATCCCCAATTATATTTTAATTAAAAAGTATTCATTTTTTTAGACCTGTGAGAAATTATAAGAAGAAGAATATATATATATATAAATTCAAATTAAAAGGATGATTAATAATGAATTTAAAAACTAAATTATTAAGGAATAAATCATCTACGAATTATATAAATAATTATAAATGATGATGTGACACATCTAACAACACTTGAAGGAACTAGATGAAGCATAAACATGTCGGTTGGGGGTTCCTATCATTTCCTTTTCCCTATTCGATGATGATTCTGAGATCAATATGATGATAAATTCTAGTATCCACAAATTAAGAACAAATATCTATTCAAAAGAAGAAAATGGAGATAGATACTAGAAAGTGGATCTTTCACATCAGGTTTATAAGTAATAAAATAATTTTTGTAGAAATTAAATGACTAGATCTTCGATGCATTCTTCATTGATGATGTTGATCATAATGAATGAAACTTTCGGATTGTCTCATTGTGCTAGTGAGGATCTAAACAAGAATGCCTCTATTGGGGATCCACACATGCTCTGATGACCTCTGATTGACGACATTCATTCTCTAGGTGCTAGAACAGTGAAGTGAGTGTCTTGCGTCAGTCGTTCTTGATATAATATTCTTCATTCATTAAGAACATACCTCATTCTAGAGATGGGGTATAAGATGACTCGAGAGTGAAATAGGATTAGATAAAAAAGAATTCTCTCACAACCAACAATTTGGTTCACCAGGTGTAATGGAAAAATAGAAGTACCTATCTATTTAATGACATGGGGTTTTAGATAAACTATTTAATTATGTAACTCAAATTAAATACAATCATAACCTTTGAGAAAAACCATAATAAATAATAACAATAGCAAAACCATTATTTGTGGTGTTCCAAATTTGTTTTAAATAGAATCATAAATGAAATCTTGTGCCATATAATGATACCAATGTTATTATTATTTTTCTTCAAGACAAATAGTTAAATAATTATTTACCTACTTGAAAATAATTATTTTACTACAAGAATTTCCTGGTTCCACATGAATTCCACATCCATGTATTGAACACCCGAATAAATAAAAAATGTTTTCTATTAAATAAATATTTTATTTAAATATAGTAAATAAATATTTATAAATTTCCAATAACATTAATATAGTTCATTTGATTTATGTGATCATTTCAACTTGAATAAAAGTATTCCTTAGTTTGTAGAATAATATTTATACTATTAATTTAATTCAAATAGAATTAAACCAAGACCACATGATATAGTTAGCATGTGACCCTCTAAGATTAATTCTCATTTAAATTAGGCGGGATTAGATAAAGTCCAAGAGTAATATCTAGAAATAATTCATGTCACTCAAGAGAGAGAAAATAATGTTGCAACGAAGACATCCACATATGAATGCTCACTATGTAATATAATCCATCTTTCTAAATATATCATCAAGAAGGTTTCATGATTGTTTCATCAAACTATATGCTTGATACGTCGTTATTTGACTACCTAAAATAAACTCATCGTTAAACCACATACCAGGAAGTTAGGGTGAATATTCTTTTTCCATCCCTGGTCCGAGATATCAACTTCAATAAATGGAAGGGAAAATTCCTTCCTCAACTCATCCATTAATAACTTGTCATTCTTGATGCACCAAAGGTACCCTACTTTCCCCCGACATATGGCATGACAGTTTTTGTCTACAGATCTAACTACACGAGTCATGACATATATTAATGATAATTATAATGTCAAAGTACCATTACAAAACCTCGCATATAGGAATATTTGATGACACAAAAACACGTAGAAATCCTATTGGCAGGTCTGTTCTCTTAATCTCTCGTCGTGGAGGTTACAAAGTGAGAACATCATGAAAAGTAGTCTCATCTGCTTATGAGTACTCACACCTAATGTTCTATATACTATGTGTCCCATAATAATATTTCATCCAACCACAAAACTATATTTAACAACATTGTAAAAGCACTTCAAGGTTCTTATCATAACGTGGAACTTCTATGATGTTATTAATGCGTCCCCTACTCACGGACATTATTACATTATAGTCATACATAACAAAAAAAATGTAATAAGATGTTTAATATTTAAATGAAATAAATAATCATGTAATAAATGTGAAAAGAATTACTTCAAGGACACCAAATCCAACAAAACTTGGGCTCCCTATTCAGTGATTATGAAATTGGTTAAATATAATAATAAAAAAACAATTTATATTTAAAATTCATCCTACTATTTTCCAACCATACATTGTTTTGGTAATTTATTCCATATATTTTCAAACATAATATAGATACTGATTTTTATATAGGTACTAAGATAAATATGTAAATTGACCCATGAAATATATTTCCCATACATCAAATACCTTACAAAGAAGGATGGTTATTGTATTGCTTTTAATTTGGAGATATCACCTTAAAAAAGATATATCTAATTTGATTTTTTTGAAATGAAAAGAATCACTAAATAATTGGTATGATACTGAAACCCAATTATAGAATATCTTATGTATCTATTTGTGATCCAAAGTGGGATACACCTATTAATGTGTGAAAATAATTTAGGGATGGCTGAAATTTAGAAATGGGAATGAATATACATCTCATTTGGATAGTTCCAATATGCCTAAATTGAGTATCTTGTTAAATATAATTAATAAAATCACTCAAAGTTATAGTGATTTTATACTTATAAAACCAATAAATGTTTTCCAATGTAGCCAAATGTTTCAATATCATAGTAAAACAAGGTCTCTAATTTGTAAAATTATATAATATTTTCTCAACAAAGGATTTAAGGAATGGTGTAGAAAATGAAAATATTTCATATAAAATAGTGGTTGTATTACATAAATGTTCCCTAATAAGATATGAAGTCTAATTCAGGTCCTTTAATTAAATATTGAATTATTTTAACCATAATATCCATCCACGAAGATTTGGTTTGGGATCAAAATTGTTCTATAAAATATTGATTTTCGAATAATATATGACAATAAGAACATTAAAACCTAATAATTGACATTGAATCTTATCCAAATAAAATAAAAAAACCCAAAATAAATTTCCCATTTTCTTTGTGATTATCTTGATCATGATCTACACTTATAGAATCATAATGAATTTACTGAGATTTAAATTAATTATTATGACTTAAAATATCCCCATTGGGAAAATTAGAAGCATTAATAAAGATTTAAAATCCAAAATTCTAGTTAGTTATTTAGAAAATTGGTGTGGTTTTCAAATTAATTTTTTAAACTATTCAAAATATTATTTACTCTTATCATCATTGAAAAAAGTATTTATTTTTCAAGTTAACTAGACTAGGGTAAAACAATTATTTTAATGTGTATTACGATTCTTCTACACAAACATGAATGTTTATGTAATGATCTAATAAAAATAGTATTATTTGTTGTTTGGAAGTGAATAAATAATATAATTTTCCTACTAGTAAACATTAAATCCAAAATTAGAGACAATATCTCCATGTCAAATTATTATTTTTCCAATGAAATAATTTCTCTCCATAATTTTGACAGTGTTTTTTATTGAATTCATGTTTCAATAATGTTAGAAAACTATTTAAAAATATGTAAAATGATTATAAATAAAAATTTAAATCATAGAAAAACAAAAGCATGAAATTATGTGGAAATACATAAAACATACATATCATTCATCTCTTAAACTTTATTCGTTCATAGTGAAAACAAAATTAAATTATCCTTTCAGATAATATATAATTAGTTTATGTTAATGTTTTTTCTCTTGATATTCTTGTTCCATACGAATTTGAATGTACCTATAAAATCTATCTAGAAAATAATAATGTGTCACCATAAAAAGTCACACATGAATAAAATATAGAAATATAAATTGGAAATGATACTTCTTTGTTATTAAAATGTGATTCATACATTCGAAACACACATCAATTTTTTCTTGAGGTATGATATGTACATGATCACAAAATTTATTATTGTATATTTTAATGACACTATTTTTAAGGGAAAATAAGAATTATCCCCACCCATTTTCTATAAAAAATAGTCAATATTATTCAAGAATAATGTAAATTGGTCACATATTTCTTATCAACTTCAATCATGGTTAAGTCATATATTTTTTCGGAATTTACCATAGGATTAGTATTTTTTAGAATATATCTTAGAATCCATGTTGATGAAATGATTCTAGTGAGATTGAAATAGTAAATAGTAATTATGTTGTGTGTAGTGAAGTGAATGATAGATGTTGGGTTTCTTATAATTTAATAGCTAAGTAGAAATAATGATAGAGTATCTTTTATTCTCACATGGAAAGTAATATTTGATTCTTTGTGGTAATGTTCATAATTATAATACATAAGAATAGTTTTCGTTGGTGAAAATAGGTTGTGTAACTTAGAAACAATGATTTTAGAACCTAGTATTCAAAAAAAACATAAGTAAAATTTTTATTGAATATGAGGAATATATGAAATCAAATATTCTATTTAAATAGTGAGCCTGCATAAAAAATTCCCAAAATAAATTGATTTAAAAGAATATAATTTCCAATATAAATATTATCTCTTTGAGTATTTTTAAACATGTCTAGAAATTTTAATTTTAAATTTATTTTGAAAGACGAAAAACAAATTCATAGATTCAATAAATATAATAGTAGGGATATCAATTTCATCCACTTAACATATGGATATTTTTAAAAGTTTATCAAATTAATCACTATTTTTATAAATAATTTAACTTTTCTCTAAAAATTAATCATGTTTATAAATATCACTTTTTCCAATAATTTCATAGACATCAAATGAAATATTTTTAATAGCACATAATTGGGAATAAAAAAATTTCTACGACACAAATAAATAACTCTTTGAAGTAGTGGATGGCTTATTCTATGAAAAATAATAAAACATCTCACAATAAATATCATCAATCATGTTGACATTAGATATTGAATGTTCCTATGTTTATTAATTTATTTTATTTAAAAATAATAAATAAGAATAATTATTGTCCAAATTATAATGAAATATTTTCTTTCTAGATATTGATAATGAATTTATTAGTATTAAAGGGGAATATTTAGGACATTAATATGTGGATGGGTGATAAACTGATAGTAATCCATATCTAAGACATAAAAAAACAGGGAAACCCATATTTCTTAAATAAACTAAACATCTTCAATAATTCCAGCATGATATGTTATACATCAATATGAATATTGAATGTATATTCCAAAATTCATTAATTTATCAAACCTATAAATATGAATAATGAGATGATGGAATTAAATTAATAGAATCTATTAATTCATCTATGAAATCCTTGATTTTTGGATTTATTATTATACTGGGAATGGTAGAGGATCTTAAATAATCACATGTGATAAGAAAATCATGATGAATCGTTATGTATATATTAATTCCTAAATTATATTTCTCCCCACTAGTGAATTTTATTATAAGGGAACATATTTATTTACAAAATTAAATATTACTTTATAATTTTTCACAGAATCTAAAAAGTTGTATTAACATGATTTTTATAAAAAATTATAGGAATTAGTTATCATGTGAATTTTCCACACTTGATTTCCCATGTGTTTATAATCTAGGATATTATGGTGATGGTTTTAATGATTTGTTATTTTTTAGAACATATGGATCGACCATCCATTCTCAATCATTCTTGACATTTATGAGAAAACATTCTAGTTGTGACAATGAATTTTATTTCAAAACTGATGAGGATATTTTTAGTAGTTTTATCTCTCTCATTGATATTTTTAGAAGTTTTTTATCACTATTATAGTTGTTAAAATAGGGTAATGTGTAATGGGAGTCTCTTTAATATGTTTTATGTTAGAATTAAATCCAAAACACTTTGTATAGGGTCATTCATATCACTTTTACTTATATATTCATTGGAACATATAGATTCAGTATATTTATCTTTCGAATTGACTTTTGGTTGTGATTTTAAACATCCGATGATTTTATTATTCATACTACCTGCATCTTTAACCTATTGAACCATTTAATTCATTAATGTATTTAGTAAGTTTCATTTCTTATAAAAACGTTTTTGGTATATCCTAATTTATTGTATTATAAATTCTTTATGTTACAATCAAGTCTCATTGAACCATATGAGAATTATTTAAAAACCGTCAATGTTGATCGCTATATTTCTCATTGATGTATCTAAATATAAAATTACATGATTATCCTTAGAATTATTCTTCATTATGTATGAATCTATCTTGAGATTAAGTATTTGAGTAATTGTTTTTATTTTGGTTGGGTTAAAATGATATATACTAGTTATAATGAAATATTTATCATAGAAAAAGCTTTTTTAAATTGTGAGTAATATATATCATTTAAGATCATTGGTACATAAAATCTTCACATGAAGGAAATATTCTACAATTAACATGATTATAAAAGGTCATTTCATGTTTTTTTGAGGTTGGGTGATATTATATAGTATAAAAAATCTAAATATTATATTAATACCATATAATGGGTTTATAATAATATTATTTTAAGAAAAGGGGTGGGGAATTGATGATTATTCATAACAAGTTATTGTCTTCTAGTTCAAAATGGTTGAAATTTTTCCCATGGTTAAAACTAATTTCCTAGTATTAGTTGTTTTTGTTTTATCTACTAATTAATTAAATGCATATTAGTTAGAAAACGTTCCTCATAAAATATTATATCAAATTTTTTTCTAGATATTTTGTAATGTGGGAAACTAAAAACAATTATCATGAATATTTTCTTTAATTAATGCAATATTTCTCATATGGTATTTTATATTCCTGCAAAAAAATTATAATAGATTCTTCTCTAGATGAGGATATATTTTTTAGTAATTTTGTTTTCAATTCATTCTAATCCCAGAGGAAATTATATTGTGAATGAGTGAACTATTATTTGGAGAATCATTCTAATGAAAATTTTAAATCACTCAATTTCATTTCATTTCCATTTATTAGTTATCTATTCAGGTGGAAACAAATATAACTAAATTATTAACAATGTTTGTGTAGATATTCAATTGAATCTGAAGTAAATTTAGATGGTTGGTCAAAAAAATCACATTTTATTTGAAATGTATCAGAGGAATTAGGGTATGATATAGGGTGTTTTTATATAAAAACATCTTTAAGAGAATTATTCTATATTTATATTAAGTGAAATTAGGATTTTGTTTTCATTAATGATTATTCTTATGGTTTTAGAGGTATTTTATTTACAAGTAACATTATAATTTTAATGAGTTATAACCCTTAAATTGTATGATCTCTAAGTGAATTTGATATAAATATGCTTCAAAATATCACATAGGTTTTCTATTTTGGTAGAGATATTCTAAAGTAATTGGTTATTTATTTTATGTAATGGAATTTAAATAAAAAACATTTAATTCAAAATTTAAATATTATAAAGTTAGTACTAAAAATAAATTTCAAAAGAAGAAGGAAAATTTTCTTTATGGCGGTTATGTGAAAATTGTGGGTAAATTAAACTCTACCTTCTACTATGAATAAATGATTATGTAGTTGATATTTCTCTATGTATACCAAATTAAAACTAGGTAAATAATAAATATGTATAGAAATTATAATAAGACCCTAATATAGGTATTTTTACCTTTATAAAAGTGTTTTAGAATATAAAATTTCTCCAAATTAATTGAACATACTGATATCAATATGATAAATTGAATGACCTTACAAAAAAATTAAATATTGAATACAATCACTAATTTTTTTTTAAATTAAACAAAAATATTTGAAATTTATATAATAGAATAATTCATAATAAAATATAAATTAAATTATTCAAAATCAATGATGCATAAAAATATAAAACATATATAATTGAAATCACTGACTAAAAATGTTGGCCCTTCAATAACCCAAATATAGTCAAGAAGTAGTTTATTCATAAATGGAAGGAGAAACACCCATCTTCCTAACTCTTCGAGAAAGAAAGATTATATTTTGATCAAACTAAAGAAAATATAGACACAATAATTTTCCCTTTTATTTTACATCATCATAATTTTATAGATCGATTCCTCTATGAAAAATAGAGAGAGAAATTATTGTAAATTTTCCCTCCTTCAATTGATACATGGGAATCTACAAATATTTACATATTCTCCCTTGATGGTCATTAATGTGACTATAATTGTATTCAATCTCTCATAAAGAATACATGTGTTAGACACATTAAATATTTATATTGGATACGCGCATTGATTTTCATTTTTTTCATTAATACTCCCTCATGCGTAAACTCTCCATCTATTATTTAAATACATCCTTATTAATTGATCACGATAATTGACATGAATCATTTTATGGTGCCCATATCATATCACACAACATAATTTATTAAGAATAAATATTTTTAATATTCAACATAGAATATTCCTCTTCATAATTCATTGAAGCATTAGGGTGATGTTAAAAGGTTTACATTCGATTATACAACGCCTTATGATCCCTATATTTCAATTATTAGAAATTTTAATAAGTCAAACAACGGAATAAACAACCATATAGTCATATACTAAAAGCAATATGACACAAAAAGAAGTATTACAATAAAAATTACATTCAAGACTTATCCAAATTTATAATTTCATGCTATTTACAATAAAATACAATTGTATGGATTGATAAATTTAATTAAGAAATGATTCAAAAAACATAAAATCTATGAATGTATAGATTTTAACTAAAATTCAAAAAAACATAAAACACTAAAATTTTGAAAATCGACAAAAAATGATATATTTGTGTCTTTTTTAAATAGAAATAAAAAAACAAAAATCATTGAATAAATTAGTTTTATCTCATTTTTATAAAACTGATTTCAAAATACACATTCAAAATCAATTTCTAAAAATAGGGGACATGAAGTATTTTAAAATGAACATCTAAAATAAGAATAAATTAATTATCCTTGTATAAATTGAAGGTAATTAATAATAACTATGGATTAGAAGAAACAACATATATATAATTAGAAAGAAATATTGTTTTGTGATCTATAAATAGTTCTAAGAAGGATTATATTGATAAAAAAATTTAAATATTATTTGGAATGGATAAAAAAATATTAAATATGTATTCAAATGAAAATAAAAATATATATCACTTAAAAATTTAGAGAATGAATACTAAAGAACATGGATCTAGTAGAAAATTACTAAATATAGAGGATGAATGTTTTCTATTATAATGAAAGATCATTATAAATAAAAAATAAATCAAAAAATAATTGTTGAAAAATAAATATATTCTCTACATATTGAGAATATAAGTATAAAATTATATTGCGATATATCCAAACATTTTCAACTTAAAATAAAATCAACAATTAATATAATGTAACTATCCATGAATGGATGATTGAGTGAACAAAAACATATCTTAGATTCACACATGGTTAGACATGAACTAACCTTCAGTATAAATAATATATATTTTTATTCATCTTTATCGAAACCAAAATTCTATTTATGTTAACAGATAATATTCAATAATAATTTCTTCATATCTATGTATAATTAGTCCAAGTTAAAATTAAAATTCATTAGTTAATTTTCACTTTTCATCAATGCTAACTTTGATATGGATGTTACGGTCCTTCCTCCTCTATCATTTTATCAACACTACCATAATTTTAATGGATTTTATGTTTGTTCACTTCAAATACATTTAAAATACGGTAATGATTTTATTGGTTTCATGGTGATGGTTTCAAAAGAGGGATTGAAATTTACTTTTATAAATATTTATTTATTGAGAAAAATAAAAATTTATTTATCACTTTAAATTTATGTATATATAATAATTCTACAATTATAAATATATAATTAATAATTATTTAAAAACATACCATTTTTTATGTTTTATTAATTTCTCATGATATAAAAATTATAGAATTATTCATCATTATTGTAGAACCAACCTAAACAATAATGTGTTATATTTGTTTATTAAGTAAGAAAACAAGAAAACATTGTTATAATATGAGTCTTATATAAGAATAATTATTTGAAAAATATATTTTCATAAATTATTCTTATGTACTAGAGAATTAAGAAGATTAAATAATATTAGTGAGATAATAACATGTAGGTTCACAACATGAAGCTTATCATTTAGAGCCTCTTGGAAATAAAGGATTTTAGACTCCTTCTAAGAACACAAGGTTCTAAAATATATGAGAAAAGGATATGTGAAGGAGTATGGGTCGGGATTCAAGAATAAACTTAAGAAAATAATAACTTTTATGATGGTAGTAGAAGGATCCTTCAATTTGTGATATTTAGTGGCATTTTTTCATATACTCATTCCATTGTATATACAGTAAGTAATATATCATGATATGTTTTTGATAGGTTGTAAAATAAAGGGTATAGGTTTTCAATCCTCTCATATAGAAAATGTAGTGTTAATGGTGGAGATATTTTAGGACAACTTAATTTAGTTTTACCCTTTTACAAAAAATTTCCTTTTATTTGTGGGCTTAAATTTGGGGTAATTTCACCCAATAATCCATCCTCATACCTGAGTTAAAATAAAATTGGAAGATATTTTCATTGTACTATTGTACTATCATAACATTATTACAGGTAGGGTACAATTGTTCATACCATAGAAGAATATTTTAATACATATAATATTCATCTCAAGTAGCCTTTCAAGCAATTATATATGGATTTTTGGGCTATGAGACATCTGGGATGAAAAATGGATGGCCTTTATTCCTTTTAAGGATAAATTATAACCAGTGAAATGAAAAATGTTGTGATAGTGGTATCCTTCAAAGAGGATTGATGAAGGATGGTCATCAGTGGAGATCGGTCCTACACAGTAGCTACCAGATATCATATCCCAAGTCGGAAGCCACCCTCAAATCTGTATGGGGAGGCGATGGGAGGCTGTAAATATGTCTTTAGAGAGTATACTAGATTGGGAGGATTATATGAAGGAAAAAGGTTATTTTAGTTTAGTCCATTATACCCATAGGCCATTGGGTTATGTATCTATGTATTTTGGTCCATGTAATAGTTCCATATGTACATTTTAAAAAATTGATAATATCATGAAAATGAAAAAAAACCTAATTAAATGTAGCACCTCAATTTAACCTTTAATTTATAACTTAATTGTTTTCATAGTTAATTATTTATTAGATAAATATGGAACTACTCTTTTGACCTAGTATGGAAATTTTTTTTTTCTGAAAAAGATTTATATTTTATTTTCATTTATTTTTAAATTTTATAATAAATAATTTTACTATTATAATGTGTAAAACATAAAAATAGTTTAAAAAAATGTATTTTAAAGCAAAAATATATTTTTATTTTGTCACATCTTCCAATTACTAATTTGTAGAAAAATAGTTTTTAAAATATATTTAATATAGATTTAATATAAACAATTATTTAGTAGTAATAAATTTAATTATTTTGAAAATGTATATTAAATATATAAAATATCATTAAAACTCAATTTGTAACTTAAAAAGATATTATTCCAATAATTTAGGTTTTATTACAAATGTTTATTTGAATTTAATGAATATAATTTAATTATATATATCCATTTTCATCTAATTAAATTATTTCTCATTAACTTAAATGATATAAATATACCGAATTTAAATAATATTAAATATTTTAAAAATATTATTTATTAAAATAAGAATTGAAATTTAATACTCAAAAAAAATATATTAATACACCCTTTAATACATCATCCTAATACAAATTCCAATGTTATGTAATGGTAGTGGTTTCAAGTGGTGTCTCATATATCAAGGATATTTCAGTGATTTCCCTAATCTTGAACTTCTCACATATGTGATTTCACTCAAAAAATATATATTGATGATTAATATGATTATATTCAAGGTAATACCTAAATAATGCAACCTTCGTTCATATATTGGAAAATAGATACTTAAAATGACGGATTCAAATATTTTTAATAGAATCACTTATATAAAATGATTTCATAATGTGGTAACATTAACTAATAGACTATAATTAAATGAATATGTTATGACGATGAAATTTTATGAAAAACAATACTCTTAATAAATTTATATTTCATCCCATTATTTATTTTTTATAGTGGTAGTAATAATAGACTTATAAACTCAATAAAAACACATGATCAATCTTTATGTAATTCTAATAAATATATAAACCTAATTACAGAATATATATACGGATCATATCATTGACTAAAAATTTAATTTTTTTTGGATATTAACATAAGACACATTATTATTATCAGGAAACCAAAATACGAATCATCAAAAAAATGAAAGACCATATGATAAATTTCATGAAAGGATAGCAGATACTCTTTAATATTTCCATTCAAAATTAATTTTTAAAATTTCCCTCTTTATCAATTCAAATAAATGTATATAGAAGGAAATGTTTCTTAAATGTAGTGTTTCTACTTGAATATGGTCTTATTAATCAAAATCCACCTTATCAAATAATGTGATTGAATAGAGGTAATACAAGTATTGTATTTTTCATTAGTTTATTCAATATTATGAAATTACTTTTATGATCTAGAAGAGTTTAATGATTGGTGTCATGAATTTATTAATGAGACACATGACCTATAGGTTCTATATGAGTAACCATTGGAACATGCTTTTATCCTGCCTTATCTGATTTATGAGCCACACGGTTTTTTCATTTCTATATAGTAGTTACATATTTATCAATAGGTTAATTTGATTCAACTATTATGGACTAGTAAACATGTATCACAAATTTTTTCATTTTAGGATATCCTATATAATAATTTACTCATAATACACTCCTTAATGATTTGTTGGAAATTTTCTTTGGAGGATAATAATAGTTTTACTATGGTTTCTAATTCATATAAAGTGAAACCAGAACATCTTGTTAATCAATGATTATATTATTGACTCTTCCCATATGCATTAAAATGTAATCCTCAACTTCACCAATATCAACATGATTTCATAAATCCGTGGTATACTCACCGTCCACCTTTTCAGATATTGTGGGACTCCCTAAGATCATAAACATCAACCAAATCGGGTATTCCTCTTATAAAGATGAACGTTTTGGTTCAATAATTATTCTATCCCAATATTTTCTAGAGTTCATAACTTAAAAAAATAGTTTTATGATTATGCCATATTCATGTTCTCCAACCATCATTCAATGAACACAATGTTCTACATTCAAAGAAAGACAAAACCTATAAATATAACTACAAATGATCTAAAAGGATGATATGGCCCTACCTAAACCTACCATGTAGCTATAGTGAGAAATATCAATCCCATAAATGATTATAATAATGCCTTATAGTCCATTCCAGATGATTCATAATGACCAAAATTGATGCTCAATACACTTATGGAGAAAAATAAATCAAGAAACACTCTACAAATAGATAGTTCACACAAGGTGATTGTTGTACATTCAGACTACAACCTTTATATGGTTAAATGTGATAATATTTAGTATAAATTGATTTATCAAACTAAACAATAGATCCCTAAAAGGGATTTTTATATGAAATTGTAGAAGAAATCATCTAATCATTATCTTAATAATGGGATACCTCAATCTCTTTATTGTATACAATAATTATAAAATACTCACTAACTTCTATTCCATTATGATCCCAACCAATATGATGGTCCAATGTGACATCCTATAAGATGAAATATCTATTAAAATACCCCCAAATAAGTAATCTACAGTGATGAATGAAATGTCCATGAAGACAGGAGTAAGTAAAATAAAAAATCTTTGAATAAACAGATACATCATGCTTAATTTATAATCATATTCAATTTCATTAAAAAAATCGAGTATACCTCTCAAAAGTTTAACCACATAAATGATATGATAAAAAAGGGGATGATAGAAATCATGAGTTCATTAGTCTACACAATGAATTTTCCTAATTACATTTCAAATAAATCGAAGGAAAATGATGTTTTGAAAGTGAAATGTAAATCCATCGTTACAAATCTATATGTCTAGTGATGGTGGGACATGAATCATGTGAAAATAAATTGAAAAACTAAATAATTAGTAATTCATAAAATAAAAGGATCTGAGAGCTTTGCAAAAATCCTGACAATATCTTCTACATCCTTGAAGATAATGGGGAGGTGGATGGTGTCGAGAAAGAATACTACACTAAATCTATATAAACCATTTCAACTTTTCTTAAATCCATCAAATGAACCAATTATAGGCTGATTTTGGAGAAAACATGAAACTAAGAAACCCATTGATAGATAGACCTTCAATAAATTCTAATGATGAAACTAGTTATGATAAGGGTCTATGGAGGAATACTATGACCTTATAAAAAAATGGGATTTATTCGAAGTATGAGTTATCCATGATCCAATGGAATCTTGGAATTTTGAGGATAATCCAGAGAATCATCACATTCCCTTTCCCTTACTGATGGGGGTAGGTTTAGAAATTTAGACTTTTCTTATTAGACCATTAAAGGTGGCTGAGATAAGGATTATCTATATGTTCCATCTTATAACGATCATACCACATTCCTATATATAGCCTCATAATATTTATTTAAATTAATCATATCATTATACCATTTATTTTATTTTAATGTTTTTTATATTTTTATTTTTTATTAATCTTCATAGATTATTCTATACAGTATAATTATCAAGGAATATCAAGACGAAAAATATTTTCATATTGGGTGTTTTTATTAATTTATCTATGTATTCATTATGTAATTTTATAATTTTTTTTGATAATTTATAATATAATTTATTTTAGTATTTATTAGAATATGTCAACATATTGGTATAATATATTTCTAATTTTTGTTTAATATTGTGTGTTAGATAAGAAATCAGACACACTGGTTTTATTTAAGTGGAAATTCATATTAAATAGTATGGGTGGTATAATATGTATTATGAAGATCATTGTATATTACCATGTACACTAGGTGATTAATAATTATATTATTTAGATATGAATTTATTCACTCTTTTTAAATATCTGCAGTTATTTCCAACTGAGTGTAGTGGCTATTATATTATACATAACCCTTTTTTCATTGAAAATGAAAAAAACACATGATCATTCTCTTACACATGTTAGTTTCTGGGATAATTATCTATATTAGAGTTATAATGGAATGTGAAATGTTATTTTATAATATTTGTTTACACTGATAGTTAATCCAAGAAATTTATTGATCTAGGATTTTCCCTAGGTAGAAAAAAGATCATTTTTTTGTTATGAATATTTCATCCATAAAAGTACTAAAATAGTAAATTTGATCTCGGAAAATATATCATGAATCTTTTTTGAATGTTATTATGTGTTGGAAATTCGATTCATATACTCATGATTAATGTTGGCCAGTTTAAATCTTATTGAATTTTCACAGATATTTATTATAATTAATATATACATCTATCATGAGCTTGAATGTTTTATCCTTATTATAAATGTTCAAATAAATTTCAAAATTTCCATTATATTCAAAAATTGGTGTTTAATATTGGTGAGGTAGAAGTTATGTGATTACATAGTGGGTGTAGGATTAGTATGTTTCTTGTAATTATATAAAAAGTGAGATCCCATGATTATTTTCAAAAGAATATTCTTTTCATAATATTTTTCTATGGTTATATTATACCATTCCATGAGACTGAGAATTATATGGTTAGTATTAATTAATGGGTATCTATATTTTTTTTTCACATCAGATCATTGAGATAGTGAAAAATTGATGACCCAACCTGATAAATACAGATCAATGTAAAATTATTAATGAAGAATCAATATTTCACCCTTAGATATGGAATTTATTATTTTCTATTCCCCTTCATCATCATGGAAATTCAATATTCAATATCAATCATAAAAAAATCCAATAATTTAAAATATTCATGTAGTCTTATTTATTATGGGATAAATAGTTTGTTATTATTCTAATTAATTATTTCTAATTATTGTTTCAGTAATTTTATTCGTCATGATTTATATTTAAGGGATAAAAAACAAATATGTGTTATTATTCAATAATTCAAAAATTAGATTTCACAAATTTAAACATACTTATTTATAATACCATTAATTGAATCCATTTTATATTCAGAATAAGGCCAACCACTATTTTTCTATACATGGTTTCTCATTAAAATGTCCCCCTATTATCTTTTTTAATGAAATATTAGACTTTGGAATTTATAATGTTCATCAGTTCATTTGAAGTTCTTTTATTGAGATCACTTTCAGGAAGATTAACCAATTAGGTGTTGATATAGTTAAATATATTCTGTGTGACAACATAGATATAGTAAAATATATATTTTATAGAAGGTGATAATTTGGGTTTTAATGAATCATCTTGATTGAATACGAGGATAAGAGGTGGAAATTAATTTTAATTATTGGGGAAATTCTAGAGAGTTGAATCTATGGTAAAAAAAGGTGTGTGTGTTAGGTTATTTGTAACATATATTCTATAGACTGGGGAGTAGATTCATATGATTTCACATTTGGTGTTTTCTTAAGAAAACCTTACGTAGTTTTATTGGTTACACACAATATATACCACTTATTATGAGAAATATAAGGCTTAAACCTGGATACAAATATTAAACGACATGAATCTTATAGGTAAATATATTTAATATTTAATAATGTATTGATAGTATTTCAATTTTTTTATAAATATCACACGGGGTGTGAATATGTGTCACAAACCATGTATATCACACCACATAACTTTTGTATGTACTCAAGTACATGATTTCCTAATCGGATGGAACCAAAAACTCAATGCCCCAAGGTAAACCTCATGAAAAATGGTATAGGGGATCTATAAATTCTAATAGTACATGATTGATTAGTTAGTGGGTCCCACAAAAAATGTACCATACTAGACATAATGTGAATAATAGCCCCCATAAACTATTTGGTTGAAGTATACATCCCATATATATTCATATTAGTGTTATTTTTTAATGAAATATGACTAGTGGCGTACTTGAAATGCAATACTAGAAAGAGAAAAATATCAACAAGTCATGTAAACTATTAGGCATTCCATGCATGTTTTCCCCACATTTACATTTTTTTGGTCGTACAAACTAGATATCTTCAAATACCCACATTCTTTGTATACATGAGTAAATTCAATTTAATTGGTGCTTTATGAAATGTTTAATATTTTGTTCCCTGAATATTATAAGTATATAATTTATGTGTAACACCCCTAATTTTTTTTTGAAATTTATTTTTAAATAATTTGATTTCATTGATAGCTTATGTTGTATACAACAACAATTTTAAATGAACCACGTAATATTATTTCAATATTATGTGATCATTATAACCTAGCCATTAAATAAGTTTAAATGAATAATATTATTGTATATATAAATTTTCATCCCATTGGTATTGCATTAATTATTTCTTGTTGAAGAAGCACTGGATTTTTACCAAAAGTAATTTTAATCTTAAAAAATATTTTTTCTTCAAAATATTTGTTTCATGTTCTTTAAGAGTGAATATTATAATTAATTTATAGGACTTTTAGAATTTTTATTTTTAAAAAAATTGTATAATTTTTTCAAATAATCATATTTATATTATTTTATGGTTAATGTTTTATATTTTTTTTTTAAATATTGATTTTATACTGAATAGTAAAAAATACATATTTTTATGAAATATTAATATTTATTATATTAAAATGTAATTTAAGGATTTAAATTTGATCTAAAAGTATATATATTTATATTTAGTTATATATAATAAAAATAATATCATTTCAAACAGCATTAATCATTATTTTCATATTTTTATATATTTAGTCATAAAGATACAATTTTCCAAAAAAACAATTTTGTTTAACTTTTCGAGAAAAATTTTAAATTTAATAAAAAAATATGTGATTTAAATTTGAAAAAATTGATGAAATATTTTGGTTCAAAAATTAAAAATTATTTAAATAATTCCCTTTTATTTTTGTAGCATGTGAAATGCAACCGTGGTAGTTTCTGTAACCAAGTTTAAATGAAAATTGTGTAATTTATGTTAAAAAATGATAAGGACTAAAAACGACACTAAGATATTGATTTTTTTTTGAATTAGGATAATTTTAACCTTAACACCTATTTATATAATTTATTTATTTAATTAACATGTTTCCATGAAAATGTCTTATATATTATCTAAATCAAAGAAAGTCACAAAAATCCACATTCTTTATCTTAAATATATATTATGTTTACACATGGGAACAAATGTTTGTTATTAATGAATATAAGTATCCATTTTTATTAATGATATAAATTTATTTATTAATTTCGGATACACCTGTATTAGATTATTATGTTTATAATATTTTATTTAATGAAAATTAAATGATGTCACATTCACATTGTAGAAAGAAATATCATTTTTAATATAGTTTTATCAAGAATATATCATTAAATATAAATATTATAATAAGATATAAAATACATATCTACATCATTGTATTTCATTATTAATTTTTTGTTAATAAGTAATTCTGTAAAAATAATTAGACAGAAATGATTAAGTGATAATTTAATTTATGAAATAATCAAATAAATGATGCTAAAAATATTAAAATATATATTCTTTATTTTTATAATTATTATCCAGTAATTTATGATATTACTATGACATAATAGGGGTGTATTAAATGATTTTTTTCAATGTTATTTGGTTGTATTTATTTTCCTATAGTCAATGTAATTAATAGTGTAAAAAAAGATAGCAATGATATTTTATGGAAATTATATTTTATTAAATTATTTAAAAAAATATTTTAAAATAAAAATATATTATTATATGGTATATAATGTAATAAATTGTTCAGTTATGGACTAATTCGTAAAACATGTTTAAAAATTACAACCTTTTAATATTGAAATGTTGTTATCATAGTAAAAATTACAATATGATAACTAAGGATTAATAAAAATGATAATGTTTAATATGATACTAAATCATGTATAAAATATATGTGTTTATGATATTAGAACTGTATGATGAATTATTTTTATATCCATATAAATTTGGTGGTTTTGAGATAGAAAATAAATTTCTTATAATTTAATCTTTTCAGAAATTCTAAAAGTGTATATCACCTCAATTATAAAAGGGAGCCTCCTCCCTCCCATACATACATCACATTATGAATTATAGATTTTCCATGACCTTAAAATAACACTTTTAAAAATACCAAGACACATTATATTAATTTCTTTCTTATAAAATGATTAACCCTAGATCCATTTAGAGGAGACCCAAATGAGACAACTCAAAGAACTGGTAACCGCACAAACTTATCAGATTCTTTTTTGTATTCATTCATACATACTATAAATGTTTGTGTTTTATAATAACATAATAACTTAAGTATAGTCAATATGAGAAAATTTTATTATTATTATGAAATAAATAATACACACACTCTTTCACATGAAACAAGATGGGAAATTATTAAACATGCGTACATACATATTGTCGCCTCCACAGAGCGATACATTTAAATTTATATCACCATATTATATGGACGAGTATTATGATGGGATTGGTGATTATATATGAAATTGAAAATATAATTATTCTTTTATAATTATAATATTATGTCCACTTTATCATGTTCCAATAGTTTGAGAAATGATAATATCGCTCGCACATATATATGGACTACCCTTTCCATGATGTAATGTGATTTTTTTTCACACATATTACAGATGTATGATGATAAAAATTATTTTTATGAAAATATTTAGAATATATTAGATTCTAATAATTATTTAACAGAATATTATTATTTACCATTCATTCATTCAATTATATGGAAAATGGGAACAATGTTCAATCTTACGTACGACCGAACTTTTCCATGAATGGTGTAATTAATTTTTATTGATCTAATTTTTATTAATGAATATTTATAGGATTATATTGAATATATATGATTTTTTAAACAATGATAAACATTATATAAATTTTTATACTATGATCAAGGTATAAGGAATGAAACTACCAAAGCAGGACAATTTAGAAAATATTGTACTTATCTCTGAGGACAGTGATTTTAATATCAAATTATAATTAAAATAATGATAATATGTAATAAAAAATAATACATGATATTATATATATATATAAATAAATTATTTATTAAATTTATAATAAATTCATATTTATTATACATGAGGATTCAATGTAAAAAATGAAATTCACGACTTTAGGTAAGGGATTTTTCTCTCACTTTTATTTGTGCGGGAAACAGGAATAATAAAAAACATGATTATTTTATGTTATGTATATATAAATTATTAATTTATTTATGAGTATTATCCTGATGATTTTGGTATTTTAATATCAATATTTTTTTCATTCATGGGTTATATGATTTTACTGATTAGAAAGTGATATGGTTTTATTCGAGAAACCTATTATTAATCAATATTTTTTATATTCATGTTTCTAATGGAGGATGTTTCCAATTCATGTTAATTTTTTCTATTTTTTTGCAATTTCTTTATATTATAAAATTTCTATTTAATGTTATTTGTACTATTTTTTGAACCTTTAGAAAAAAAATAACCTTCAATTCATTTTTGAAGAATTTATTTTATAATATTTATTACAATTTTATGAAAGGAATGTTTCTTGTTTGTATACAGAATAAATTTTTTTTCTAATTTCATGACACCTTAGTTCCTTGAACAATCCTTTATAATCATAAAATTTTATTTTATAATAAAATTTTCTATTTTACAATCGATTGACTCTTTAAAAATAAATTATTTTAAAATGAAAATTTTATTTTTTTCAAGAATTATTTCATGTGATATTTCAAAATAATTTTCCATCTATGGTAAAAATATAATATTTTAAATATGATATTTTTAAATTATATTATCCATATTATTTTTATTGTTGATTTATATTTATGATGGAATTTTGTTTATGAATCTCATTTCTTTTCCATGATTTATGTTATGATGAAATGTTTATAAAAATCAATTCTTTACAAGGGATATGTTATAATGAATGAATTGAGTTTGTGTGGAAAAAATATATAGTTTTCATTATGTGTGAGTTGGGAACTATATCTCCCTCTAATTCATTGGGTAAATATGGGTAAAAATGAGTATAAAATTAATGCGTGAACCTGATTACGTGTACAAAAATGTTATGTGATAACATGATTACATATACATTATGTCATTCATAGACTTATCATTCATGTACATGATATTATCCATGGACATTGTTTTATGTCAATATGTTTATTCAATGGCCAGATTTCATGTTTGTAACTAAATGATTGAGTATGGTTATATTTATAGTCACAAAGATACATGTTTAGGTGTATTCCACGATTCTATGTTTTACACCGAGAAAATTTTCTAGGGGATCATGTTACTTTTATGAATTATGTCTTATAACATACTAATAATGATTATGTTACTCATTATTATTATATATATTTTATAGGTAATTATTTAAAAATGTTATATTCATGTGTCTATATCCATATACTCATTTTTATCATTATATATCCCTCCGTAACCATATTAAGAATCTAATCTCACCCCCTAATTTTGCTTACTTACACAATGTTATGATGAAATATATTATTTAGGAGAACTAAAGTGGAAGATATTTTTTAGAAAAATTAATTATCATCCACCATAATAGAATATTGTGTTCTAATATTCTAATGGTACTAGACTATTATGGCCTTCAATCTAGTGTTTTTCTAATGTAATGAATATTTGTATAAAAAGATGTTCTAATAATATATGAAATGCATGAGTCATTATAGTCAGTATCAGAGATAAGGTTTAGTTATTTTTTGAAACTAACATGAGAAATACTTCTTGATATTTATAAGGATATTTCTATATATATGTCTACATATGTATCTATGGTTAAGTTAATGTAAGAGTAAAATTTAGGAAAATGTTGGGGAATTTTATTTAAGTATTGAGAGTGTGGTTTCAAAAACACTACATTATTTTCTAGATAATTAAAGTGGATGAAGCTCTAGAATATATATATAGGGGTATTAACCATGAAAAAAACATAATGTGATGGACTCGATCGATAACTGGTGCACAACAATGGGCCTTACTTCACACCTACTTTGACACTCTTAGGGGATATGCTTTGGAAATTAACAAAACTATTTACAAACCATCATAATGGTCTTAATTAAATGATATCGTTGAATAACGTAGTATTAAAAAGTATTCCATGAATTTAATGAGATTTTTTTTGATTTATAAATCCTATATGTAATTTTTCATGATTAGGTTGTTTTTAGCGATGATAGTTGTTTATCACACAATGATTTTTAGTATTAGTCAATGGAGGGTTCCAGAAGGAACTAGGTTAACATTATATGAGACATAGAAATATTTTATGACAAGTCAAATGGGATGATAACAAAAGTGATGCATATTTAGAGTATTCTTAATTAGTTTTCATGAGATAAGATTAACAATGCATACGATAAAAAATATTAATATCACTAAATAATAGAGTGAATTTTTTTTCTATGAGTTTGGTAGAGTAGACCATTGGGGAAAGATTATCCATTTTCTTATCTGTCAAGAATGTGGGATGAAACAGCCAATTGGATAACTTAGAGGAACAAAAAGGTGTATTTACTACGAAAAAAGGACAAAAACTGTTTAATTACAAAGTAAAAATGAATAATTATTTTAATGGAATAGATGTACATATTATCCTTCCATTTGTATTATACATAGATAAACTCTTTAATATTTTAATGTATTGGACCATTTAAAATCATAGTCCAAGGGGAATTTTTTGTGAATAAAATCAGAATTGTTTTATGAGAAATAGTTATATTCAAAATATAAATGACACGTTAAGGGAAATACTTTTTAAAGAATAAGATGAAAAAGAATTGTTAATCGTTTGATAAGGAAGTAGGATGAAGAAAATATTTATGTACTAGAATTAAAATATTATGTCATATTAATCATGAAATATTTCATTATTTTTAATATTAGGTTTATGATTATATATTTTAAAGGTTATGATAAATGATGTTGGTGGGCAGAAAAAGTTATTTAATGGTATGGAGAAATTTTTAGAGAAGACCTGATTAAGGGAAAGATAAAAATTAATATCTTAATTTTTAGAGTATAATATTGTGAAAACTATATGTTTCATTGTGTGATATTATTATTGAACATGGATCTGATTATTAATATGATAACAATGTGGTTTAAATATTGAGTTCATAGATTAACTGGATTTATGGTATGAGGGAAAAGTTAACATTGGAAAACATGCATGTTTTCATTTAGGTTTTATAGAAATTAATGTTATTACAATATTTGAAGAGAATACATGATAATGATATTAATGTTATTGTATTGTTATAATTAAGAGATACATCACGTTTTTAAGTGGATTAATGACATTTTTTTTTTGAAAATTTAGTGACCTTCTATTGAAAGACTTGGATTTTTATCTTTTGGAAGGTTCATAAGGGTAACTATTTATGAAATTATTTATGCTTAACATTTGATGATTTTTTTAGAAATTAATATATTAATTCTCCATATAATGATTTATTCCTGTTAGATAACGTGTAGAAACCATTTGTTGTGATGATAACTTCAGATAGAAGGAGTGACATTTCTTCCCATTATAGATCTTATGATCCAACAGTTCTCTAGGGATTACAATTTCATACTCATTTCTAGTAGTAAGGTATGAAGAAATAATTGAATAATGAATGAAAAAAATTAATATTGAAAATATAAAATATATCTAAGTATGTATCAATTCTCAAAAGGGTTTTTAGTATAATAATATCCTATAATCATAATTTTTGATGATATAAATTAACTTTTTCAGACATGTTTGGTATGTGGTATTGTTGTCACTAACATTATCATGACCATATTCTATATCACTCTATTAGTTCATGGATATTATCTTGAATTTCCAAATCCTTCTTTTAATTTTCCACTAGATTATTACCTTTGTGTAAACCTTGTTATGTGTTACATTTGGTAGTAGTTACATTTCAAAAAATCCCCTTTTAAGGTGGTTTTAAATTTTTTTTGATTTGGGTTTCTGTGAATGAATGGTCAAATGATAAATATTGGATTATTAGGATTGATTTTGTTTTGGAAGAAATAATTTTAATTTTGAAGAACTAAATACCACTATATTTTTATGAATTATATTTTTAAATAATTTGATTTCTTTGATAGCTTGCATTGCACGCAACCGCTAGTTTCGAAGAACAATGTTATATTATTTAAATATTAGTTAATATTTATAAAAATTCTATTAAATGAAATGGAATTAAGAATAAAATGTAATATATAATTTTCCATCCCATTGATAATTCATTAATTATTTTATTGGGAAGATGAACATAATATTTTGAAAAGTCATTTTATTCTTTAGAAGAATGTTTTCCTCAAAAACATTATTTTCTAATTCTATATGTGTGAATATTATAATAAATTTATAGAAACATTTATAAATTAATTTTAATTAAAAAAAACATGTTTTAAATCAACATATTATAATTACCTTATGGTGAATTTGTTTAGAATTTCCTAAAAAGATTTATTTTCATGTGAATAGTGAAAAATACAGATTTTATTAAAACTATCATTTTAATTATATTAATAAGTAATTTTATAATTTGAAATTGATATTAAAGTAAAATAAGTACTATTTTTGGATATAATATAATTCATTACTTTTTAATCATTTTTTATCATTATTTTGCTATTAGTACATTTTTAGTCTAAAAAATACATTTATCAATAAAACTATTTTCCATTTCATTTTCCAATATTAATTTTAAATAAAATTTTGAAACATATTAGTATGTAATTTTGAAAATGGATGAAATATTTTAATTAATTACAACCAAATTTATTAAATAGGTCCTTTTATTTTTGTCTAATTTGAATAATAACCTTATTAATTTTTTTTACCACAGTGAAAATTATATTGGTTAATTTATGTTAAAAATAAAATGATAAGGGTGATAAAATGACCATAACACTTGATGAAATTATAATTAATGAATTTAATACTATTCATATAACAAATTTATGTAAATATATTTCTTTAATGGATACATATCCCTAAAAATAACTTTATATTATTTAAATCAATGAAAGTCACAAAATTCCATTTTCTTTTTCATATTGATTGCTTAGGTGTCCACAAGGGGAAAATGGTCTGTTACGAATGAATATAACTTTCATTTTTTTCTTAATAAACATATTTCCATTGATCAAAATTACTTATGAATTTTGGGGCGAATTGGATGAGATTATGATGTTTATAATATTTTACAAAAAATGTCAATGACGTCTCAATCATGTTTTTAATAACTATATAATTATTAATTTTTTCTTATCCATAAGATACATTTTTATAAAATTATTATTTTTAAGTCTAAAATCATTATCAATTTCATGTTAAATTAGTTTTAAATTATAATGATGATATAATTATCTTAAATAACCACAAAACAATTACATAGTAATTATTCAATTAATGACAAAATAAAATAAATGATATAAACAATAATAAAATATATATATTATGAATTTATTATGATGATAACAAAATTAATTGATGATTATTAAATATTTAGGAGTTTATTAAATGTTTTTTTGATGATATATTTCATTTATTTATTTCATTAATGTATTTGTAATGAATAATGTCAAAATATACAGTAATTATATTTTATCAAAATAATTTTTTATAAAAAAATTTAAAATTCATTATCATTTATTTAAATTTATAAATTTATTATTATATTTTATAAATGGTTAATATTTATATATTTATTGTTTAATTTAAATCTTACAATAAAATTCAACATTTTATTGTAGAATAATTTGTTAGAGTATATAAAATTAAAATAAGTTAACTAAGGGTTAATCAAAATGATAAGGTTTATAATAATATCAACACATTTAAAAGAAATATTGGTTGATGAGATTATAAAATTATATTATAGAATCTTTCAATCCATATCCATTTGGATGTTTTTAGATATAAAATGAATTTATTATAATTTAAACTTATGAGAAATTCAAAAAGTGCCCCTCACCTCAATTATAAAACAAAAACTCCTCTCTAGAATATTTACATAACAGCAAGACATAATTTAAAATATAACCATATGATTTATCCTATAAACATCCCTATCCACCTTATAGTGATTTTTTTATTCTCAAAAAGGAAAACCCTATTTCTATTTAGTGGAGATCTAAATGTGACATTTTGAAGAAGACACAATCCCTCTAACCGATCACTTTGTTTTTATACTCCTATTTACCTGAACTAAACCTATGATATATTTAATAAAATAATTTATTTTGTACCATAAATATTCTGAATTATTTTTATGATTATGAAAAAACCCAATATATACCCTATTTCCCATCAAATAATAAATAAAATTTTTTCTAATGCGTACGTACGACTTACCATCTCCATGTATCGATACAATTATATTGACATCATAAAATTATATGGATGGGTATTATGATTAGAATAGTGATTATATATGATATTCATAAAATAATTACTTCTCTGGAATGATAATATCATGAATACATTATCATCATAAAATCTGTTTAGAAAATGATAATGTTGCTCGTGGGTGTGTATAGAGTACCATGTTAATGATGAAATATGATTAGTTATCAGTTTTAATACACATGTATGGTTTTAAGGATTATTTTGATAAACTTATATGATATATATATATAACACTATTTAATAATTTAATGGTTTATTATTATTTATCTTTTTACCATTCCATTAAATGAAAACTTAATAAAGTGTTCATGCATACGTGTGACCTACTCTATCCATGGATGGTGGAATTCATTTCCCAATATCTAAATTTTTTCATGGATTATAAATATGTGTTCAATTAATATAAATTATTATAAAAAAATGATTTAAATTCCAGAAATTATGGGACACTTATCAATGTATAAGGAATGTGACTACCAAATTAGTTATATCCTGGAACAGTGAGTTGAAAATCAAATTATAAATAAATGGATGATTTGATGATATAAAAAAACAGTCACGATATTAACGATATATGTTTATTTATTACATATACATTAAATTAATATTTATTATATTTTAGGATTCAAAATTATCAATGAAATTCAAGATATAAGGTAAGAGATTTTTGTCTCACATTTATTTATATGACACACATGCCTTATACACTACTTATTTCTTTTATGTGCTTTATATAGTTACCATTAATTTAATTATGATAATTATCATGAAAATTATGTTATTTAAATATCCATAAAATTTATTTTTATGGGGGTATATGATTTTAATTATTACACTATGGTAAGGGTTTATTATACAACCCTGTTATTATTCGATATTGTAAATGTTTGTGTATCTGTTGGGAAATATTTATATTCCATGTCCATGATTTCTAAATTTTTTAAAACATTTCTCTAATATTCCCTAATAATTGTTTAAATTATTGTTAAAACATTTATTTACATTTTAAAAAATTATTTAAAATGAATATTCTTATCATTTTCCAAAAAGATATTTTATTGTTTTTCATTAAAAAGTATGAATGTAATGTTTTTTTGACTTAAAAAATGAATGGAATATCACACCAGCATGACAAATTATGAATTTTATTCTTACTTTTTAAAATTAGAATGTTATTTTCTATTTGGATGTTTTGTTTTATAGTTTATCGAATCATTGAAAAAAATGGCATTAAAATGGAAATGTAATTTTTTCACGATTAATATAATGTGATCTTTTAAAATAATTTTACATCTGAAATAAAATTATTTGAATTTACCTTTGATATTATTTATACATAATATCTCAATTCTTTTTAAATTTATTTTATGTTTAATATGGAATGATTTTTAGGAAAACGATATATTTCTATGATTTATGTTTTGATGAAATGGTTAAGAAAGTCATGTCTTTACATGTGTTATGATATGATGAATGTATTATGTTCTTATGAAAGACATAAATATGGTTTTAATTATGTGATATTAGGGACCTATATCCCCATCTAATCCATTAGTTAAATGTATATAACACCTGAGTAAACATGTGATGTGTTAACTAGAATAACTATTAAAAACTTTTATATGTGAACCTAATCATATGATCAGTGTGTATTTCATTGACCTATATTTCATGTATAGAAGATTGGAAATGGAACTGGTTTAAGGTCCATATGTTTATATGAGGGCCCGATTTCATGTCCTTAACTTAATAGTTTACCTGTTTCTATTTATGTTAACAATATTACATGTTCATGTGTATTCCACAATTCCAAGTTTTATTCCAATGTTATTTTCTCATGGATCAAGTTACATTGCGATTCATGTCTTGTAAACTACCATAACTAATTCCATGAATCAATATTATGATATATGATATATAGTTAATGATTTTAAAAAGTTTTATTTATGATTTTTTATCCTTATTCTCAATTTTTCATAATATCTTTCTTGTTTACCCTTACTCACCATCTATTCTCACCCATTTCTTATGTTTCATTTCACGAGTTTATGATGAAATTTTTTCTATTGGGGTAAAAATGGTATGATAAATATGTATGAAATTGAATATCATTCTCCATAACTGACTGTTGGGGTCAATTTTTCGAAAGTAACTAATGTATTACAATACTTGAGTATGTGTTTTTGTAATTTAAGGAATAGTAATATAAAAATATATAATATATGTGTTTGAAAATCTTATTTCATTACATTTGGATTTTATTTTCAGATATTTTAAATGTAGATATATCTGGTATGTACCTCTAAGACATGATGTTGAATTTTTTAGGTTTGTTAGGTGGTTTTGAGATCCATTATTTTAGTGGATAAAACATGGTTTCAAAATTACATAGGAAGCTGACATTAAGTTTAGTTACTCTCTCTTGTGTTAATCAATAGTCATATGTATATGGTATTCATGTGCAGCCCATGGAAAAACCTCTTTATAGGATAAAATTAGACATTTTGTAGATAAAAAATGTATTCCCAACAATGTCATGGCATGGTTATTTTTCAATAGAGGCTGTACGCCCCCTATAATTAGAATCATTTATCAACAATGATCAAATAATCCCTCTATCACTATCCAAAAAAATCATGATATCCCTCCAGAGTTTCAAAGTGTTATTATGGGAATTTGATGGTATATATAGTTATAGTGAAGTGTGATTTCAATTTTCTTGGATAAACAACATGGTTTTGATATATAGTAGAATTTGAGATATCAATTTCAATTTGGTTATAAACCTCAAGCCTGGAAATTATTATACTATTATTTTAGACTCTATATTTTAGATATATTCAATCCTTTAGGTGTTTAATTGACTATGGTTGTGATTTATTTTATCCATGGTTCTTATAGCCTTAGATGATATCTAAAACCCATGGATTTATTCTTATTTCAAACAATCATGGGATATGATGACTAGTTTTTTAATCAGTACATTATATTTACCTGGTTCTAGGCAGAATATTTTACACTATCTAGTGCATGGTCCATGCACCCACATGTATTGTGTTTATACATACATTAAACATTTTGGATAACACTTTTGTAGGAACGAGTATGGGGAAGGTTTTAGTGCATGTGTGAAGTCTCATATAGTGGTTTATGGTAGAGATTATAGTTTTTGATGTTTGATAAAGGAATACATGTCGTTATGAGGTTTGAACCCATACCCAGATTTAGTTACACATTATGATATTGATTTTTTTATAATTATTTTCCATTTTTGATTTCCCTTATATCATCATTAGTGATGGTTGTCAAAAAAATTATCTATCAATTTTACACCTGGTTATATATGTTTATATTTATATTATGGTTTCTAGTTTTATCATGTATTTATTTTGTTCATCAATTTGTGATTATTTTGGATATGGATTCCCAAGTGGTGCTAATTTCCATCACAAGGCCTATTAGAATTTAGATTGAGGAGTTACACTAATAACTGCAGAATTCCATTTGTGCCATTAGTTGTTCACGTCATGTCAGAGTTATGGGAGTGTGGCTATGTCTGATGGATTGAGATTTGATATAGTGGTCTTGTGGATATATTTTTAGAATTTAATGGAATGATGTTAATCATTTTTCTAGTTCTATTATTAGACTACATTACCCAATTTTGATATAATGATACATTTATCCAAACCCCAAGATACAAATAATATGTCCATCATCTAAAAAAATAAGTAAACATGTTTTTGTTTAGTCTAAGATGTTATATATATCTACTAGTATTTATCTATTCATATTAATTTACATATTATGTCAACTCACCCAAATATGATCTTCTACCATTCATTTTACCCTATCAAAAAGAGGATGTCACATATAGGAAGCCATCTTAGATTCAGATGATTTATCGTGAAATGACCATTTATTTGTTTAATCCACAAATCACAAATGAGTAGAGTGATGAAGAAAACATACAGGGATACAAATGGATGGAATATTTATCAAGTTATTTTCGGGAATAACAATATCTTATTTGACTTAGATTAAACCATGTTGTGGAGTATATGGCTATTCCAATTGTGATAGATGGGAGTAAAAATAATCTTAATGATATTTACTAACTTTAGTTGTATGTTCCTCCCTGAGTTTGTGATGATAATGATCCTCAATAGATAAAGGAATTACTGGAGTAAAAAACTCCCATTTTTTATCTTGATGAGACACATTCCAAACAGATGACAGTACATTAATCAAGATCTATTAATATTAGATTAAGATATAGATTTATGTTCAATATATAAAAGCAACACTATGTTACCCTAACATGTTTATCATTAAAGATAATAATTATTTTTTTTTATTATATAATGTTTATGGAGTTTTGATTTTCGAGGGCTTTGGTCCATCTTCAGAGAAGCATTACCCTAACAAAGGGATTGTCGAAGTTTATGTATGAGGTTCTCCTTGATCATAATTAAAGAAGTATTGAAAATAATATCAAGATTTTGAGAGAATAATTTAGAATGATATTTGAGTTTTATGTTTTGAATTTTAGAATACATTGTTGTTAGAATGGTTAGTAGTGTAGGGATCCCTAGATTCAAGGAGTTATTAAACTGCCTACATTTTTAGCACTTCATAATTCTAATAAAGTATTGATTTATGTTAATTAGGATGAAAAGTAGGTTTTATTGGTGAATTAATTTTAGAAGGAGATACATAATAATTATAATGGTGAGATTGTTCTATTTATAGTAGAATTATTATTCATTGATGTTCACTTTGTAACACGTATATAATTTAAAATATATTTTCAATATTAAATTATACTATGGTTGATAGATTTATGCACATGTAACATTAAACTAAAAAGAGTCACAAAATATTATATGGTTTTCATTATTAAATTTTTTGACTTAATAAATCCTCTAGTAATTAAAAAATATATTACTAAATTCAAATTTCTTATATTTAGAGAATGATTATTTAATATCATTTTAGATTTAAGAGGGTTGTTCCATTAAGGGCAAATATTTTTTAAAGTACAATATATTTTATCCTAAAAAATTAAATTAATATCAGTATTATAATATTAGATGTAACATATAATAACATTATTTTAAATTCAATTCATAAGAAATAATATTAACAATATTAAATGTTTATGAATATCATTAATCATTAAATGAATTTATTAGTTATGTATACTATTTTAATTTAATAGATAAATTTAAAAACATTATAAGCATAGTTTGATAATAGTAAATTAATTTTTGGATTCATCATATCAAAGTTTAATGAGGCTCAACTTTTGGGATTATTCTTAAATAAATGATTATTCAGGGAAAAGTGAATAATTTTGTTTTTTAAAGAACAATAATTTTATGAACATTTATAATTATATATACAATACCAAGATGTTTATAAATTTTTTTAATTGTCCATATATGTATCTATGATGTAAAATAAGAAAATTCAAAATAAATATGTCGAATTTAGAAAAAAAATTGTTAATATTTTAATCTACTCTAATAATATAAACCAGTCAAAATTATTATTGTCCTTTTAGATTAATTAAATATTTTTTATTTTCAATTGTCTTTGTAGATTTTTTAGAATCCACATAACTATAACTTATTATAATAAAATAATTTCTATTTTGAAAAAGAAAAACATTGATAATTTTATCCTATAAAAATGATTATGTATAAATATACATTTTTATAAATAACAGTTTCTATGCATTTTCGGCACAAATATTAAAATTTATTTTCTCTATAATAGAAATATTATTTCATAAAAGTATTATAATTTTTGAAATCAACAACTTAAAATATTGTAAAAATATATATTTTAGAAATTTTCATTAAAATTAATTACAATTGTTAAAAATCATTTATTTATGTAACTATAAATATTTGTAATATTTTAAAATAAAAGAGAAAACCCTAAAATCAACAAAATGTTATCTCTCAAATGGATTTATGGGATGATTTTATAAATTAAAATAATATATTTCCCATTATTTTCAATTTCATTTTCATTTTACCTTAACAAGTGTAGTTATATTATTGTAATGAAATGTGTACTTAATAAGTTCCATTTTATTAATTATAAATGGATTCATAACTACGCTACTTTGTTTACAAACCCTGCCGCTTGGAATTCACTGAAACATACCTACATATATAAAATCCACACCATTAAACCTCCTAGAGGATATAGTTTTCTTCAAATACCCCTACTAATTGTCTTAATCCAATTTTCTAAGGAGCTTTTCAAATGTGTATGGAAACAAATTCAATTACTCATTTTCCATTTTTTTAATTACCTTTATATTATATCTCCTATAATTCTAATCCTGAAATTTTCCCATAAAAACATAAGTATGAAATGTTTTAAAAAAATGGTTTATGGGATAAAAATATTCTACCAATATCTCTACTGTATTGAAAATCAAAACACTACTTATGGTACATGTGCACTATGTCCTACATAAGCCACACTATCTATTTTTCGTAACCACTTTAAATGGATATTAAATTAAATTATTTAAATTATTATTATTATAGGTGAAATAAAATTAAAATTATAAAATTTTAAATAATATCCTATCATCGTCATGTTCTATGGAAATTAAAGTGTCCTTATGTACAAATGGGAACTGTGGTCTCTACATAAGAGACTTATTCATTTTCCATATAGTTTTTTTTTCATTATAAAAATAACAAAGAAACTATAATTAATTCCATTAAAATGATCTAAATAATATCTATATTATTCTATAATTGTGATATTATTCCAAAATAATAACTTTCCTAAACTTGCTCACCTATAGATTATAACTTATTCTTATTTGGGGTTGTTTAAACACCTCCTTAAAAATGATATAAATTTATATAATAATTGTATACAGAATCATAAATACACTTTTATTGTAATTTAATGTTAAATTAATTGTATCTTTATAGTTCTACCATTTTTTCTAATAATAATCATATTATAATACAATGTATTTTGTTCATTAAAAATTAACCAAACAAGCTTATCACCAACTTAATCACAATAAATTATAACTAAAATACTTATAAAATATAATTATTAATTTATAGATGAATAAAAAATAATCCAATACAAATTTTTATCTCAAAATGGTTGGATTTGAATTCTAAAACATGAATCGACAATTAAAATACAAAAATAGTACTAAAAATAGTCAAACAAAAATACATATTATGATTAAAATATAATATAATTAACTAATATATTTATAAATAATTATTATAAATGAATATTATAAGAGGTTATAGGTATTAATAATTTTCTCATATAAGATATTAATATCGTTATTTATGTTATATAGAAAGTTTATTGCACCTTAAGGAAAATAGGATTGAATTTAAGGGTCATTCATATCCATTTCCGTTCATTAAAGAATTTATTTAATACAACTAATAGAATATAAATACAATTAACTTCCTATTTGATATATAATATCATTTATTATCATTTAGCTATTATATTTAATGTTTAAATAAAATATATTCCTTGTAATTGGATTTAAATAAATATTTTTATGTAGTAAGTGGTTCTCTGAACTCAATTTATTTTCCTAAATCATATTTATTACTATTTGACCATGGTTTTAGAATATTCATTTAACCATTTATAATGAATGTAAAAATTCACGCTCTCCAAATCATGGGTTTTAAAATAGTATGATTTTCATGTGGAAATGTTTTTTCATTACTCAATGTTTTTTCTTGAGTTATATTTATTCCCCATTGTTATTCCTTTTCTAAGAAGGTTTTATTCTATTAAGTGATAATAGAACAACGTATTATCCACACGGGGAATGTGAAATTATTAATTCAAATAATTGTAATGTCTCGGCCCCGGAAGCCACTCAATAGTGCCCTGAGCGTTGTTGGCCTCATGGCCTCAAGCACATCTCCCCAAACTATAGGGGATACATACTTGTAGTGAGGGCCTAAATGTGTTGAAGTGAAGACTATTCCCTCATTACGATAGTGTAACGCAAAAAAAATGACATTCAAGAAGATGAATTAGTATGATATCTACTCAATTATATACAATATAAGAGTGATAGATAAATATTGAAATAATTCATCTCGTATAAAATTTGATGATTATTTACATATGTACCTAATAAAGTATTCATAATAGGCAAACATGGCAGAAGTACAATACATATAAATGAAGTAAAAATAGAAAAAAAGAATCCTAGAAAGTATCACCTGCCTCAGCTCAGCCCCATGCACACATGATCCTAAGTAGAAATCAAGTTCAAGTAGTAGGTATATATAACTTATCAACACTTACAATCATCGTCAGGTTTTGTACCCAATGGTGTCCCAAATAGGGTTTGAGATAAAATCACAATAGGAGACCACCCAAGGTCAGGTTCTAATAAAAAATTTAATATATATAACAAGTACATCATGTTTTAAAGTAGTAGGTAATTTATGTACTCCAAAGTGAACATCCTATAAGTTCTTGTCCTCATTTAATATCCAATTAATTTAATCAAATACAAGAATGCAATTCATTACTATTTAATTTTATAAGACTCGAGATCCAACATAATCCTAGAATCTTTTATATATTTATTAGAAGAAAACATTCCTGAGAAAGCCTTCTAAAAGTTATAAGTCAAGACCGAATCAAATATTGTTCTTTGTTTTGGGGGACGAATTAGAAAAAACCATTTCATTATAGATTCAATTTTTAACCTGAGTCCATCATTGAAATTCCGATGATTGGAATCAAGTATCAATCCAGGTGTAATATCAACCAAAACATTACATGTCCATCCAAGGTAAACCTCTCTGGAACATAGGTATCACTGTATGTGTGGTATAACGTCTCTCCAAATCGAGTATGTCCATGGTGGTCAACAAAGTGAGCCCGATAATTACCCTTATCATAAAATATCAAATTCTCATTGAGATTGTCCATGGAATTTTCATATTAATGTTGGTATCACTGGAAATATAACACAACATTTAATGATTTTATATGTGGAATTCTAATATGAATCCACATAGAAACCACCACAAATAACAATTTAATCAATTCAATACAATTTAATCATGTTCTATTAAGATACCATGGACAAACTAAGATCAATTCTATTCAATCTCACCTCAACGGGTGATAAAAGATAATGTCCAAGCTTACAATGATTTCAATCCAACTAATGGTATGAGAATTTAAATATATAGTGTATTACATGCATAATCATGGAATTACATGATATAGAATTAATTAACTCACAATGGAAAATATTTATAACAATTTTCTCAAGCATAAAAAAAATATTACATAGACTACTATTTATCGATCTCACATGGGAATAAAAATACAAGGGAACAATCATGCCTAAACAAGAATCCCAAGCATCATCATGTTTTCAAAAGATAAGGGCCACGGGTTTCAATCATCTATCGCTCCCCATTAATCAATTCTATATGCAAATCACGCTTTATATTTTAATTAAATTTACAATTCTACTAATAAACCATGTATCCAATTTCATTTAAAATTCATTAGACAAATCACATACCAAGGTAGGGGTTAAAGGGAACACCTTAGGGTGGCCATGGACCAAAGCCATCAGAATTCCATTTAACATTAAATGCTCAAAGTTATTATTCCAAATAAATCAAGGTTATAAAAATATAACTCCTATAAAAAGTACCTTTAATTTAATAGGGATGTCCTATAAATTCTTGATTGAATTTTAATTTATGGCGATGCTCAAAAATTTGTAGAATGAATTGAAGGCATATATAAACAGCTCACCTTTAAGAGAAAGGAAAAATATCATCTTATTAATGTTTGTGGTTGATATAACATCATGTATTAGTTCCATATTTTCCTTATATCCGAAGAAAACTGAATTAATTATGAGGAACCTATTAATATGTAAAGTCATATTTTACCCAAATAGAACAAAAGATAACCAAAATAATGAATAATGTCAACAATGAAATCAAGGCCTTATCATTACAGATCCAACGAGACAAACAACACTTGAATTAGGGATCAGATGGGGCTGACACCACGATTCCACAAATAGACTCAAATGAGAGAATTTAAAATGTCTCATTATGAAGTAGGTGATGAAAAACATAAATATGTTTTATAAAAGTATTTTTAATTGAACTAAAAAATTTAAAATTTTCAAAAAAAAATGGGAAACCTTTGCACCAAATATGAACATCTAAATATAGGCATGGGAAACCCTCACAATTTTCTCACATAGTTTTTCTAACAATGAAATAACCATGTAATAAATAGACAATCTGTTGTACCTCTCGAACCCCTCGTGGTTTAATTTTCATGATCACAATCACTCTCTTATTTTACTAATATTGTTTTCAAGTGTTTTTGTTAATAGGCATGATTTCAGGTGGCCAAGGAATTGGGCCAAGAAAGCAAGAAGCCAAAGTGGACTGTTTTCATGTCCACCGGCCAACCGGTGGCTTCACCACCGGCCAGCCGATGGACCCTGAACAGAAGGCTGAGCCACTGCCTCAGCACCGGCCTACCGGTGGCCTCAGCACCGGCCAGCCGGTGGCACCCAGACAGAAGAGGTTGCTACTGCCTCCTCACCGGCCAACCGGTGGCTTCACCACCGGCCAGTAGGTGGAGCCTGAACCCGAAGCCCTCTCCATTTTGCAAGCACCGGCCAACCGGTGGCTCTGCACCGGTCAGCCGGTGGAGCCAGTCAAACTAGCCGTTGGGCCTTTGACCAGACCTGTCCAGTTGCCTCCCAACGGCTCCGAAGACCTCTCCAACGGCTCCGAAGCACCCCAAAGGCCATTTGAGGGTTCCCCCTCTATAAATAAAGGACTAGGAACCCCCGGAAGCCTAAGGATTAATACCGGAACACTTGTGAAGCCAACAGACACATTTTCCATCATTTGGCGAACCTCCGGCGGATTCCTCCAAGGAACCTCAAATTGCTCCAACACCTTCCACATCCAAGGAGCACCACTAAAGAAGCTTGGGAGCGCTCTTCATCAACTCCTTCAATCCATTGGCGCCCAAGACTTCTCCACATTACGATTTTTTATTGCTTTATTTATTTTGAGCATCAAATTGGGTTTGTGCCTACAAACCCCCAACTCTTTCTCTCATCCTCTCTTTTGGGTTTTCACACCACCTTCAAGGTGTGAAGAGGTTTGACAAGCCTTCCCTTTAAAAGGCTTGTGTCATAGGTGAGCTAGCCTTCACCTGTATGAAGGCTAGTGGGTTCTTTCTCAACCATTGAAAGCAAGTGGGTTCTTGCATAACCATTTAAGAGCAAGCTGTAATAGGTTCTAGACTAACCTTAAAGTCTAGTGGATTTCTTGCTAAAACCATTGAAAAGAAAGCGGTAGTAAATCTCTCAACGGTTGAGTTGGGAGTGGAGACGTAGGCTTGGGTTTAAGCCGAACTCCGTTATCAAGTTGTGTGTTTTGCCTCTTTTATTTCCGCTGCATTCTTTACTTTGATTTTAAATAGTTTATTATTTTTTAAAAGGGAATTCACCCCCCCTCTTGCAATCACTTCCTTTCTTTCTCCGCCCAACAATTGGTATCAGAGGGAAAATTTGAGTAATTCCCTAACCGGTTTCAAATTCAAGATCTTTTTGTGATGGCCTCAACCTCTTTCGCCCCCGAAGGCTATTCTTTGGGTCGTGCTCCATTTTTTGATGGAACTGACTATACTTATTGGAAAACCCACATGACCACTTTTCTTAGAAGTATAGGCTATCCCATTTATAAAATTGTCATGCATGGTTATTCTCTCTCCTCTCCCGATAAATCCAAATGGACTCAAGCCGATATTAAAAATTTCGAGCTTTATGGCAAAGCCATGAACGCTCTACATTGCGGCCTTGATCGTAATGAGTTCGGTCGAGTTTCCACATGTACCTCCTCACATGAAATCTGGAAACTTTTGGAGGTTACCCATGAGGGGACCAACAAAGTTAAGGATACTCGATTGGACATGTACCGTCAAGATTTTGAATCTTTTTCCATGCATCCATCTGAATCTATTTCTGAAATGTTTACACGCTTTACTGATGTTTGCAATGGTAGAAAATCTCTTGGAGATGATGTGTCTGCAGAAACTATGGTCAAGAAGATCCTTTGGATCCTACCAAGCTCATGGGCACCAAAAGTCACGGCAATCTAAGAAGCCAAGGACATTAAGAACATGCCAGTCGAAGAGCTCATCGGATCCCTCATGACCTACGAAATCACCATGAGGAGGCAAGCTGAAAAGGAAGGCAAACCGATCAAAGTTCCAAAGAACATCGCCTTCAAAGTTCAACGAGAAGAAAGCTCCTCCTCCTCATCTTCTTCCTCTTCAAGCGGCGATTCCGAAATGGATAATCTTGCCCGCAAAATGCACAAATTCATGAAGAAGCACAAGAAGAAGAAATCCCGCAAGGCTCAACCCAACGAAAAATCCGAGCCCAAGGTAACATGTTACGGGTGCGGCGAGAAAGGCCATTACAAGCCCGATTGTCCACTCAACAAGAAAAAGGCCAAACAAAAGGAGAAGAAGAAGGAATTCAAAGCCACATGGAGTGATAGCTCCACATCCTCCTCCTCCTCGAGCGACAACGGTAAAAAATGCTTAATGGCATTTCATGAGGTAACATCTTCCGACTCCTCATCCTCTTGTTCTTCTAATTCTTTCAATCATCTTTCCTATGAGGATCTCCAACATGCAAGAGATCAATTGGAGGAAGGTTTTCACGAACTTTCTTCCAAATTTGTTGCTTTAAAAAAGAATTTCAAAAAACTCTCTTCCGAAAAAGAACAACTTCTCAAAGAGAAGGAAGAGCTTTCCCTCAAAATCCAAAATCTTCCCGATGTTGATTCCATGGAATCAACTATCAAAGATTTACGGGAATCTCTTGCCAAGTTCACCCAAGGTGAACAAAATTCGAACAATTTGCTTGGTTCCCAACGCATATCTAGAACCACCGAAGGGCTTGGCTATTCCAAGCAAGCTTCCTCTTCCCATGCACCTACTGTTTTTGTAAGGGGGAGCTCTCAATTTAAATTTTGCAATTATTGTAAAAAACCTGGGCACTTAATCTATGAGTGCAATTGCAAAAATGCCCGGTATGGTAGGCCCAAAACGTTTTTCTTAAATGATGAATTTTATAGGAGAAGACCCGCCACTAGACAAGTGTGGATTGAAAAATCCCTCTTAACGAGTCTCTCTGGGCCAAAATTTGTCTCGGTATCAAAAACCTCTCACCGGTGATTTGTTGTTTTTATTTAGGGAGAGTTAGGATTGTTTAAAGCCTTTTTGATTTCAATTCAAAATATTTCAATTAAAAATATTTCAATTCAAAATCTTTCAATTCAAAACTTTCAATTCAAAACATTCAATTCAAAAGTCTCAATTCAAAATTTTCAATTCAAAACATTCAATTCAAATTTCAAAAATTTCAATTGGTTTAAAAAATCTCTATCTTGTTTTTTCAACCTTTCCCTCAATCAAGTTTTATGCCCCGTGCTATTTTGATAATCAAAAAGGGGGAGAAATTCTTGGATGATTGGGGGAAAAATATTTTAAAGCATGCCTCTCATTTCAGTCGTTTTACATTACTTGTTTTGGTGATTGTGATCATCAAAATAGGGGGAGATGGTTGTACCTCTCGAACCCCTCGTGGTTTAATTTTCATGATCACAATCACTCTCTTATTTTACTAATCTTGTTTTCAAGTGTTTTTGTTAATAGGCATGATTTCAGGTGGCCAAGGAATTGGGCCAAGAAAGCAAGAAGCCAAAGTGGACTGTTTTCATGTCCACCGGCCAACCGGTGGCTTCACCACCGGCCAGCCGATGGACCCTGGACAGAAGGCTGAGCCACTGCCTCAGCACCGGCCAACCGGTGGCCTCACCACCGGCCAGCCGGTGGCACCCAGACAGAAGAGGTTGCTACTGCCTCCTCACCGGCCAACCGGTGGCTTCACCACCGGCCAGCCGGTGGAGCCTGAACCCGAAGCCCTCTCCATTTTGCAAGCACCGGCCAACCGGTGGCTCTGCACCGGTCAGCCGGTGGAGCCAGTCAAACTAGCCGTGGGGCCTTTGACCAGACCTGTCCACTTGCCTCCCAACGGCTCCGAAGACCTCTCCAACGGCTCCGAAGCACCCCAAAGGCCATTTGAGGGTTCCCCCCTCTATAAATAAAGGACTAGGAACCCCCGGAAGCCTAAGGATTAATACCGAAACACTTGTGAAGCCAACAGACACATTTTCCATCATTTGGCGAACCTCGGGCGGATTCCTCCAAGGAACCTCAAATTGCTCCAACACCTTCCGCATCCAAGGAGCACCACTAAAGAATCTTGGGAGTGCTCTTAATCAACTCCTTCAATCCATTGGCGCCCAAGACTTCTCCACATTACGATTTTTTATTGCTTTATTTATTTTGAGCATCAAATTGGGTTTGTGCCTACAAACCCCCAACTCTTTCTCTCATCCTCTCTTTTGGGTTTTCACACCACCTTCAAGGTGTGAAGAGGTTTGACAAGACTTCCCTTTAAAAGGATTGTGTCATAGGTGAGCTATCCTTCACCTGTAAGAAGGCTAGTGGGTTCTTGCTCAACCATTGAAAGCAAGTGGGTTCTTGCATAACCATTTAAAAGCAAGCTGTAATAGGTTCTAGACTAACCTTAAAGTCTAGTGGGTTTCTTGCTAAAATCATTGAAAAGAAAGCGGTAGTAAATCTCTCAACGGTTGAGTTGGGAGCGGAGACGTAGGCTTGGGTTTAAGCCGAACTCCGTTATCAAGTTGTGTGTTTTGCCTCTTTTGTTTCTACTGCATTCTTTACTTTGATTTTAAATTATTTATTATTTTTTAAAAGGAAATTCACCCCCCCTCTTGCCATCACTTCCTTTCTTTCTCCGCCCAACACAATCCAGAATGATAATCTATCTAATTGGACATGAGACTTGATTCAGCTAGTTTATCTAAATCCATGCAAACAATTTCTTCTCTCTTCCCAGGTCTTGCATGTTTTCTCAAACCGTGCGGCCTGCCCTACATGGTTTGCACAAACTATGTGTCAGCCTATTTTCTTCTTAAAAGGTGGGTTATGAGCTCCAAACTATCCTGTTACACCCATGATACATCTATGAACTCAACAGGTATTTACATTAGGCCATAACATTTAAACATAAAAGAGGATGAAATAAAATTATTTGTACCTCAAAGATGAACCATGTTCTAAGAAAATAATCCCTTAAAGAAATTCTTCCCTCAATTTCCTTATTAATGTTGATCAAGATTGTCTGAGAACAAATCCGACCACTATGATCCGACATCATACTCCCACTCATGTGTCTTATCCTCTAAATGGCTATGCTGTAGTAGCAGCCATACTAGATGAACTTTATAGCCTCATAGAACCTTTGTGATACGATCCACAATACTATTAAGATTCTGAAGAATGGACACATCTTCCATTAACCCAACCATTTAGTGATGAAATTCATGAGATGGGTTTCAATAGTAACATTATAGTTGAGATACATGGAAGACGTTGTGCGAGGTTCGATACCACTGAGGTATCTAGAAATGATAGGCTATCAGCCTGACTTAGTGAATTATATAAAATACCCTCATCCCTATCCTCGAACTCTAGAGTTCATCTGCCTTTATCAGTGTATGATTTCTGAATATATTGTGCAATATCTATCCACATCCAAAATAAATGCTCCTACATTGTGCTCTCATGTATAAATGTGGTTCCTGTGTAGCTTCCTCTCTTACCTCATACTAGAATAGGGGTGATCGGCATGTACTACTATCTAGTGAATCATTAGGAACCATCTGAATATAAAAAAGAAACTATTATTGTAGGAGAATTCAGGTGGGGGTATATGTTTCTTCCATGATCCCTTGAAATAGATTAATAATACTTGCAACATGTCCTCAAGCTCCTGAATTAAGAACTCTGACTAGGAATCTTTTTTCGAGTGGCACACCATGCTTATAAGCACATATGTACTCAAATCCCTTTTTATCCCTTTATAGAAAATTGATCTAAACTAGGAATCCCAATCTAAAATGATAGATTGTTGGAACCTTTGAAGTCATATTATCACATAGATATAAATCCCCACAAAATCATCATCAATAAATGTTTACTCAATTGGTATAAAATTTCTAACAATCTCGATCCATTCCAGAACAACCCATAAAATAATATTACATCGAAGTGACCTCAGAATACCTATCACAAAATTGTTCAAAACATTATTCCATTTTGCAAAATTGGATATTAAGCTACTATAGAAGTCTATTTGACTAAGGGTGTTTCTCCATAACCTCCTAACTAGTGGACCATATCATGAGAAACCCACTACATAACATTTCATACACATCCAATGGTATTGATGTTTTAATTCATAATACAACATGGTGATTCTAGGATTCACATCCAAATAAGTAGAATGGAAATCCTGCATCAGTTCCTCATTTGTGTCTGATGAATCCCAAACACGACCATGAACTTGGAGAATTTATTCTTTAGATATGGTCTTCCTAGGAAGAGGGGCCTCAAATTACACACACTCATGTTTGGAATAGGCTTTTAGAATCCAATAATATCCTCATAATTACTCTATCCATAATGGTTATGGTAAAAACAAAGGACGATAAAAAATTCTTCCGCTGACTATCATTTACCTCAAATTTCATGTTAGAGAACTATTCTATAAGGTTCCAATCACTATAGAAATTTTTAATTACCTATATTTGAGTTCCCCTTATTAGAGCATTCACTACTGCAAATATATCCATTATCAATTCTTGAAAAGTGCACTAATAGTGCTAGAAAAGTGCTATTAATCAAGGAGAAGATAAATATGTGGTCCCTTTTATCAGCACAGATAAAAGTGAAAAAAATTAAAAAAAAGTTCAAAAGAAAATAAAATTGTCGGGGATCTTTTAACAGCCCCTGACCACACCTTTTATCAGTGCTATGTGGACCCCCCCTCACTCACCCCGCACACTGAACTTGTCGCGCATCCACATCCCATTTGCACGTGGGCACGCCCCTACATCATCTTGAACTCGAACCCGAGACCTACCCCTTTCATGCCTAAACCTTTACCACTAAGCTATTTTTTCTCCATTTAATGATATAACTATTTATTTTTATATATATGTGGTTATATTTATTCCTATATTAATATAGATTTATATTAATATAAATATATTTAGTTATACTAATGCATATATATTTATTTATATATATATATAAATATATATTCGTATATTAATAAATGTTTAAATATAAATATAGTTATATTTATCTGTATATTAATATAGATTCAGATTAAAATAAATATATTTAGTTATATTAATACATATATATTTATTCATATATTAATATATATATATATTTATTCGTGTATTAATATTAATTTAATCTATTATATATATATATATATTGAATCATATACTAATATAGATTCAAATTAATATAAATATATTTAGTGTTATTAATACATATATTTTTATTGATATATTATTATTCATATTTATTCTAATATTAATATATATATATATATATATAGTCTTAATTTTTTATCCGTATAATTATTTTTATATTAATATATGTTTATAAGAGTTGTTTAAAATACATTTATAAAATATGTTTTTTTTATGTGTGTTTATAAATAAATAAATACATAAATACATACATATATACAATACACACTCACACACAGACACACACACACGTATATATATTTACGAATAAATACATATATATATATATATATATCTGAAAATCCATAGAATTATTAAACGACCATAACATCTAATCCAAATGTCCGTTTCAACTCCACAACTTGTCAAAACAAAGAAACTAAAAAAATCATCGATATGATATGTGTTACGGGCCTAACGAACATCAGTATGAGAAGTTAAAGTTGTTTGAATGTTAAAGAATCGGGGTACTCGACTAAAAACTAAGTTTTTTCTGCCTTAGAGGCTATTCTAGGCCTTTCAAAATGCGATTGAAGGTTCTCTTCAGTAACCAACATGTATAGACCGTCGCAAGCTTTGATTTGATATGCTGTAGAGCCCAAATGGACACCCAGATCAAAAGTTTTGGTTGTTTAAAGTTTGACTTACATATTCAACTAATTATAGATCTTTTATTAATTTTTGTTATTTTTGTGCCTTTAAATTGTTTTTAATTGATTATTAATTGATTATAATTGGATAATTATTAATTAAAAAAAATAAAATATTTTAAATCAATTTTCATTAAGTTTCTTACATATTAAATTTAATAGTTTATTTATACTTATGTAAAACATATTTAAAAAATATATAATATATTTATATTAATATAAATATACTTATATAATAATATATTATTTTTCATGAATTTATTTCATTATGTATACACTCTATCAACGGTAGGAAAATATCCCAGATAAATCCACCCTTTATCGGTGCTACTAAAAAAGCGCTAATAAAGGGGTCCCATTTAACAATGCTAAAAAAGAGCTGATAAAGAGGGGGCCTTTATTAGCACTAAAGAGAAGCACTGATAAAGGGTCACTTTTAATAGTTCTTTTTTAGCGTAGTTAAAAGTGCCCATTATCAATGCTTTTTGTTAGCACTGATAAATCCCCCTCTATCAGCACTTTCTTTAGTGCTGTAAAATGGTGGCACTATGGAAACCCAATTTTGTGGTAGTAATTTCCCACTTGATTTCCTTTACAAAGAACATAGGCAAGAACAAGGTAAAATGACTAATGGTATTCAACCCATCTTCACTACCTTAGATTCAGATCACACCATGTAAACATGTACTTTAGAATTTTGTGGTCTGTCTACACCAAAAATTGTCTCCTAGTATGTGATGTATCAAACAACACTATTCATGAATAACAACACCTTACTTATGATCATGTATCAGGTAATTCCTCTCATGTGGCCTCAACTTCCGAGACCCCAATGCAATGACTCTATAGCCTTGCAATAGAATCACTCCTAACCCAATACTTGATGCATTGTAATACACAATTTAAATCTTTTTTGGATCTAGAAAAGAAAGTATCTACATTGAATTCAATCTATATTTTTAGCTCCTTAATTGTCGTCTTGTGGGAATTTATCCACACATACATCAGACCCTTATTAGACAAGCCCTTCAATGATAATGTTAAGCGTGAGCTGTCCTTTATGAAACAACTATAATAACCAGCCATCCCCATGATACTACATACCTCAAAGATGTTAATGTGATGATCATAAGAAACTACAACTCTCACCTTCTCTAGGTATATTGTTACTCAGGTCCCTAAGATGATATGAACTAGGAAGTGAATTTGATCCATTCACAAGTGGATCTTTTATATCTTAAAATAAAAGTAATTATATCTTACTGAATTCAACTTGATCTCATGTTTTTTTCATAAACATGTTTATTTTGATATGAAACTTGGATATCATCCAAAAAAACACCACAAAAGAATCAAGATATGGTTGGACCACTCAGTTCACCATTTAGATGAGGATTGCTAGAGTTTTTGTGAGACCAAACAAGATGACCAAATACTCATGTAGACTGTACAAGATGTGAAAATTTGTGTGATGTATGTATGCTGGTTTACAATTCACCTAATTAAAATAATATCTCAAATAATTCATTAAGATGGCCTAATCTACTCAGAGTAGGTCGATGAGATCATCTATATATAGTAGAGGATACCATTTATTAACCATTATTTTTTCTAATTATCGATAATCCATAGATATTCGGAGAGTTACTTATAGCATTTTCACAAAAAAAGGATACAAACCCCCCACTGAAAAGTAATGGGTCAGATGAAACCCTATTCCTCTAAATCCTCTAGTGGCCTCTTTAGCTCATATATCCTAGTCTTATCCATCCTATAAGGTGGAATGGATACCAGTGATGATCCTGGAACTTGCCCAATAGATAACTCTACCTCGCTCATTATAGGTAATCATGAAAGTAGATCTTCGAAGATGGACCTAAAACAACAAACCGTTAGAGAACTCTAGCCTATGATGCTCAGGTATAGCTCAACATGCATGTACATCCCATTCAATATTGTGACCAATCTCTCTTGCCTCTGTTGAAGTAATGTTCACCCTTTAATGATAGAATTTAATGATGTCGTGTTTGGTAAAGAACCATTACATCATGATAATGATGTCAAAATGAACAATCAAAACGAAAAAAGAGGTCCCATATATAGTGACACCATCCAAACTCAAGGGGGGACACCCTGTACTGATTCATATATTCCTCTAAAAATCCCAATGGAGTGTTATGTATGATAAGGTCATCAAAAATATAAACAAAGATCCTATTGCTCTCTATAAAGGGAAAATATATAGAACTATATGGATACCCGTATATCAAAAATGTGTAGAAGCTAAATTTGAGCCTACTAGAATTATACCTTTGACAATAGAAATTTGGAATCTTTCTCCTCAAGGGTATATTTCACTGCATATGTTTGGAATGTACCACAACCCTACCACACTGCCTTGGTACCCTGAGCTGATCACCCATGCTGTCACTGAAAAACTGGGGTCTAACTACCATGAGGACAAACAAAACATTATCCTGATTAGGTTATTGTACCCAAGATCCCTGATATATGATAATCATATAACCTTTCTCTTGAAAATGAAGTCAGTATAGACTCTCACTCACTGGGTTCTCGAGGAGACAATCTGAAGAATTTTTGTTAAAGAATCATCTTTTGGTGTGATTGACACTCACTTAGGGTCTGTCATATAATGTTTCCTCATATATCCCAGTCTACCACACATGTATCACCTCACATCAAAAAGTGATTGTATACTCTATCTACTAGTATCATCATTGGGAAACTCTAGTTGATTCATCTTATGACCATTCAATGCAGTTAAATATTGAGATTTTGAATCACCAAGGCTCGCAACTCTACCCTCTCTCAGGTTACGCTCTATTATAAGATCCTAATTCACTATCCAAAAAATATTAGTCAGAAAAAATACATTTAAATGCAATCATATATCTTACCTAATTCCATCCTCGAGTGTCATCACTTTAGATATATTTTCACCCATTAGAATAGGTGTGAAGTGTTTATGTTCACCAAAATGGTGAGTAATCCATAACTGATAGTGTTCCCTACTCTTGATTCAAAAATACTACGCTCCATCATCCCTCAATATCTCAAGATAGAAGTAATCATAGAATGACCTACGGAAATCAAACCTGGCTATCATGTGATAATGATCCGTATAAGTGATAGAATCCCCCATCTTTTGGTGGAATCACACAACATATGAAAAAGGAGCTTGACCCTCTTATTAAGAGGTGTCTCTAGAATATTGAAGGTATATATAATGGAATATACCCTTTACTATATAGCATGTGGTCCTCCATTCGTAAAAAACACGGGCTGATACAGTTGCTACTAAAACTCACGTGACAACTCTTCCATAGTTAGAGAAGGTCAAAATACCCCCTGAGCGGTCTGCATGAACTGCATAAAGCCTTCACAAAACTGTGCCTCAACACCCATCTCTTGTATAATTTCTATATCTACAACTGGAACAATTTTAGGATTCAGTAGTATCCCATGGCCTATTATTTCTAGAGTACGATCATCACTAACCTCATGGAGTATGACTGGAGGGTTTTATAGTGTCATGGCTACAAAATTCTATACACAAACCTCATTTCAATATCCTTATCAAGGTTTTCATCCCAAAATAGGAGGTATTACTCAGGATAAGTAAAATCCTTCTTCTAGATGTACACACCCCTCTTCCTTCTTCAAGAGTCAGGTATGTGCAATGTATAGATCACATATAAGGAATAGAGACTACAAATATCCCACTACTAAGGTCATGTCTGGTCAATTTATCTGTATTATGTAACACATGTTCCTTTTCCATTCCAATATCATTCCATTTTCAAATAAGTTCACATATTCATTCCAACATGAATTTATACTCCATACATATTTATCACGTTTCACTTCTAAAAGGTTGAAGTTATGGTATTCCAAATTCTTATCCAAGAGGGCTCGTACTCCTCATATAGCAAAGGAAGGCCTCCAAATCTTTCACACCATAGAACATTTTAATTTTCCTTTTATAACAACATGTATATATATCAAAACACATATAAAAAAACATGAAACAAGAAATTCATCCTAAATTGAATGGTATAATACAAGGAATGCGAAATATAGTAGGTGCCTATATGATGTATGAGAGGGAACAACCTCGCCTCATTATGTCTCAACACAATAGATCCACAATCTTATCAATTATAAAAAAAATAAAATTGCATCACCCAAAGATAAATCAAATCAACTATTATAGTCCAAATTTATAAAAAAAAAATTAATTTGAGGCAATTTGACTTTTTTCCTATACACGTGTAAGTTATACCATGGCACACCTTAGTACCAAATTCCATTTACTTCCTTCCACTTTCTATTATTTCTTAATAGTAAGGAAAAATAGATAAATGGGTTTGATAAAAAAATTTAGCATCCCAGACCCAAAGGCCACTCAATACTTCCATGATCCCAGTTAGCTGCATGGCCTAAAGAACATCTCCACAAACACTAGAGGCTTCCAAATTTTAGTGAGGTCCTTGGTGTGTATGTGGGGAGACTATGGCCACATAAAAAGAGTGTAAAACATAATAATAAATAAAACAGAAGTAGAATAATTAGTACGATATCTAAAAAATTGTATAGTGTGAGATAGAAAATAAATAATTTGAGAATTCATAACATGTAAAAATTTATGATACATTTCATTTGTATCTAATAAATAATACTAAAAAGGAACAGATGCCATAAGTACCATACATATGAAAAATGTACAAAAAAGGACAAAAGAATCCCATCTAACATTATGAGCCTTTTCTTGTTCCCATGATTCCAAGATCCTAAGAAGCAATCAAATACCTATAGTAGGGTGCTTGACTATATCAACTCGTAAAATAATATAACATATTTCTTTAACAAATGGTAGCCCAAATTGGGTGTTAGATAAAATCCCAGTCGGAAACCACACATGGTCAGGTGCCAATCAGTCATTGAATATATATAATAGATAGTGAAAGCCATAAAGTAGTATAAAAATAAGTAATCAAATGTAAACATTATATAAGTATTGGTTCTCAGTTAAAATGTAATTCATTTAATAAAATTCAATAAGAAATTCAATACCACTCAACATTATAATTGTTGAGATATGGAGCAAGACTGACATCCCCCATATAGACATCATCATAACAGATGCCTCATCAGGCCATCGAAATGTTAAAAGTCAATGATGATTCGAATGTGGTTATTTGGTTTCGTAGACTTGTCATACAAATTCATTTAGTTATTGATTCCATTTAGAACCTGAGTTTTTCCTTAGAATTGCTAGGTTGGAATTCTAGTATCACTCATGGTGTAATATAAACCAACATCATACAAAATCATCCATGGAGGACCTATCAGGAACCAAGGTATCACTCTTGGTGTGGTATAACATCTTTTCCAGTCGGGCCCATCCATGAATGTCTACTAAGGGAGCCTATTTATCACTCATGTCAAAATAGATCAAATTCCCTTTGAGTCCGTCTTTGGAATTCTCATATGAATCCATGTATCCTTAAGAAAATAAGTGATGCGTCTATGAGTGTATCCATGGAAATATAAAATGAATCCATGTATCAACCAAGGAACATAACCATTTAATCTATTAAATACCATTTAACCATGTTCAAATAACATTCTAAATTTATAAACAAGAGTAATACAATTCAATCTCACCCCAAAGGGTGTTCTAATTCAGTGTCATATCCTAGAAGGCATTCCATTAAACTAATAAAATCATAATTTTAATATATAAATTGTAACATTTAAAAATAAGTCATTACATGAAAATGTAATCATTTAATTACATGGGAAAATCATTATAATAATATTCCCAAGGATAAATTAATAATTATATAAGATATTATTTGTCTCTATGACATTTGAATGAAAATATAATGGGAAATTAATTATTAAATAGTTATCCCAATCTTCAATAAGATAATAGAAGCCTGGGGCCATGGGTCATGGTTATATACCACTTCGTTTTGACCAATTCAATATGCAATTCAAAATATCAATTGAAATTCAATTTTCAATTCAACTAGTAGAAAAAGTATTTGATTTTACATACAATTCATTACACCAATCATATCCCAAGGCAAAGGGAAAAATGTCTAACCTAGGTTTTTTCATGTCCAAATGAAAATATACGAAAATTTGACAACTAATAACAAATGGTGAAATTCCATATTAATAAGGTTATAAGATTAAAAAAACAATAAAGAAAATCATTTACTAAAAATGTGATGAATTGCAATTATATGGTTGAATTTAAATTTATGGCGACAGAGGAAAATTGGTCATGTAGAATGATGGAATATATAAATATTTTTAAATTATGATAAAGGAACTAGGCCACCTACGTTAGGTCTGTGGTTGATAGTTATTCTACATTCATCTCTTGATTCATTTTAAATTAGAAAAGGCTGAAGAATGGATGAGAAACCTAATAATAGGACAAATCAGCTTTCACCAAAATATCACCACTGATATACATAACAGTGAAGAGCAGCTAAAAGGGAATCAAGATCTTTCCATTAGTGATCCAATGAGAAAAACCATGCTTGAATCATAGATCAGACAAAGATGACAACTCAATTCCAATAACATGATGAATAGAGTGATTCTCAACAGTTTCATTGCTTTGTTGGTGATGAGAAACTTAAATACGATTTATTAAATGATTTTAAATTTAATTAAAATTATAAAATTATAAAAAATTTATTGGTTACATGGTATATGCACATAGTTTGACAAAATAGGTGCAAATCGTGCAATGTTCAGTGTATGTAAGGGGCACCCACATAGTTTTCTCAAATGAGTTGTTTAACAATTTCCAAATGGTAAAAAATCCATTATCATTATTTTATTCCTAATCACATGGCTGTGTAACCCAATCACATGGTTTTTATAATATTGTGTGATATATTTCTATAATTTTCCCTATCCTCTTATGGTTTTACAAACCTTGCAAACTACCCCTCATGCTTTTCACTAACCCAGAGCTAGGCTGTATTCATCCCAAGTGTTGGTTTTCAAGATCCATACATGCCTGAGACACCCCCTAGAGATTACTATGACATCAATGGTCACTCAATGTAGTACATATTTAAATATTTAAACATAGAAAAAAGATAGAATTAAAAATACCTGTACCTCATAGAGGGACCTGGTCCTTACAATAATTGTCCATCTTGAATTTCATTATTAAAATACATATCATTCTTAAATAAATACATCATGTTTAATAAAAAAATCTCATTCATGTTAATATTTTTATCATACCACCAATGTTCTCATTTATATTTGGAAACCAAACTATGTATTATATAATATGAAATTTATATTTCTCTTCTATTGTTACCAAAATCAATATTTATTACTATTTTTATGATGTGATATTTCAGCAATTGTATTTTAATTTATTTAAAAAAATAAATTCCTATATCGATAGTTTTTTTTCCACTGTATTTTTATATTCCATAGACTTAATTACTTTTTAAGGATCAATTATTTATAATTATTTTTAAAAGTAAATGTTCTGAATTTTTTTGGATTCACCATTTTATGAAAAATTATTTTTATTGTGACCAGTAACATTTACCATTATGAATACAAGATAAACATTTTCTAAAAATATTCACGTGTTTCTATGACTGTTTTGTGGAATGTTCTTTATGAATATTTCATTAAATGATAAAATGTTTATTTTTTATATGGTTTTATTTATTAATTATTTTGGAACGAAAATGAAATATTGTTACATTAATTTAAAAATTAATTATTTGATTTAAAAAAATCTTTCATTTAAAATGAATTTAAAAGGATTTTTCAAAGAAGTGTTTTTGTAATCATATCCATCAAAATAAATATATTTAGGAATTATTATATTTATAATTTCCACCATATAATTATTATTTTTGGTTTTAAAGTGATTTAAAAAAAATTAACACGGTACAAGTATTTCATTTTTGAAGAAATAAATTTATTGGTTTTTCAATGATTTTAAAAAGTGGTATTTTAATTTAATTATTTTATCTATTAATTTTAAATTTTTTTTACATATATTGCATAATATATTGATATTTATTATTTTAAAATTAAAAAGTTTTATCCTAATACAATCCACCTTTTCAGAATTTATTATTAAAATTTATAGGAATTACTTAATAATATCCTTTTTATTAAATCGTTAATTAAGTGATTTAGAAATATGAATTATTTAATTCAACTACCACACTTATGTATGGATGATTGACTAGTGGGCTCCCATATACCCCAAAACATAATTTTTGTATATTATTTATATCATGACCTCAAAATGGTTGCATAGCAGGTAATCCAATCCCATAAGGGTACATGGGTTTTTATACCAACAAAAAAATAGTACAAGGGTTGTAACCCAAAACTAATAGACTCTATAATGTTATATCCCAATCCAAAAGGGTAAAAATTTCATTCTCTCATACCCACGATTGAATATGGTATGTAAACCCAATCCAAATATGTTACTGAAATCATCTATAAATTTATACTACAATATGTTATTATTTCATATTGTTTCCCGAATACAATATTTCTATAATATATGATTATTTTATTATACCATAGTCTATAATTAATTTATAATGACTCTAAAATCCTATAACATGGTATATATTTTATCAAATATGATATGATATCATTCTAAGATTTCTTATTGGTAAATCATATTGTTCCATTTTCATAAAAAAACATATTTACCTAGGAAAATTATTTTTCAAATTCCTACGATCTAACCCTTGATAAAATGTTTGTTAGATTTTCCCATTTTGATGGTTTGAGCGCACCAATTTCAACTGTTTCAATTGCTAATGTTAGGAGAGGATTATAAGTCATGTGAAATGTACACAATATTCTATAGAAGTTCAATAATGGATAAATATTCATGATTATCATAAAAACATTATACAATTGAACCTCTAAAACAATTAGCCTATAATTCTTGGTATTGTGTTGCTATTTTTTCCATGAAATGTTTATTATTTTCACATGTTACAAAATAATGATATATTTTAAATGGTTCATTTTAAAATACATGTATAAAGGAACTTTATTAACATGAGATGAAAGAGTTTAGGTCTAGGGAGCCTCAGTTGGTATCATGGTAGGTTTTTATTATATATGTGGTTTAGTTTACATATTTAAATGACATGGATTGGGAAACACTAGTGAAATACTAGGGTTACATCCTGATTTTTTTTAAATTTCAGATTGTTAGGTTTTTTTGAAATAAAATCCTTATCAGGATATAATATTGTAAATGAAGGTTCTATTATATATGAACCTAGGGTTAATATCCCAAAAAAGTAGTTATTTATTAATTCAAACTTCATATGGATCATAAAAATGTTTCTAACTTCGAAACTATTTTGATCCTCTCATTGGATATGGTTGGGAAATTCTGAAACACATTATGCACCATTATGTGGGATTTGGAAGTATTAATGAAAGAAAAACTAATAGTAAAATTACTGTGGAAAAAATAGGTTATAAATATGGTGTTATATGTAAATCTAATTATGTAATTGTTGTAACAAAACTATTAGAAGTATAAATGATCTGTTCAATGTAGAATACTTCTTATTATTTTTATTTCGTATTCATATATTAATTTACTCTTATTTTATTTGATATTATAACAACCATTTTGGTTCAATTATTTAGTTGGTGACATGATCCTAAAAATGTTTACGTCATTGGTAAGTCTCTTGAAAAATATAAGTTTAATAGAGAGCTAAGGAGGTATATTTGGAACCAATTATTTAGAATATATATATATATATTCATAGTATAAAATAACATTTGAGATATATTTTCCAGCAGCAAATACTGAGTTAGAAATTATTTCATCATACATTCTTATCTTATAGACACCCTTTGATACTTTCATTAGTAAATAATTATTAAATATTTGAAGATGATATTTAATTATGGGGGGAGAATTTATCACCCTGATATTTTGGAATATTGTTTTTCAAAATATAAATAATGTTTGACATATTTCTACAATGCAACAACAAAGTAAATTAACCCATGACCTATTTGATTAATATTATTGAGAAAATTATTATATTCATAAAACCATTTTTAAATTAAAAATTATACTCAACTAAAATATCAAACTTTTGAAGATAAATAATTAATATTTTAAAATATAAAAAAATACTCCATATAAAATGATAATTTATAATAATTTTTTATATTATAACAAAAAATTAAATTTTTATAAAAAATATATTAAATAATACATATTAACATTAAAATTATTAATATTTGATTGATTTAAAACTAGAAATTCTTAATTTGGGAAAAACAATATTTTTAAGAATGATGTTTTTGTTTAAACAGTTAATTCTTAATTAATGGTTATTTATAACTTTTATAATTCAAATTTTATAAAATGTATTTCATTTTGGGTCTATCGTTTCAAAATTAACATACATTAGTTTATTTATATTTCTTAAATAATTGAAAATTAAGTGAATAGTGGGAAATATATTTTCTATGAAAACAATAAATTTAATTACTATATCAATATATAAGAAAGGTATATAGTTTATAAAAAAATTAAATTGGTAAAAGTTTTATTTATTATTTGATACTATACATTTTCAAAATAACATTTCAAATTTAAAGAACATGGGATTAAAATCATAAGGGCCTAATTGATTGTTTCCAATTAATCTATTTTTTATCATTTATTTTATTAAAATATAATGTTTCCAAAATTCATTTCCCAAATACATTGAAAGCCACATAAAAATAGTTTTTTTGAATAATAATCTAATTTATATTTGTAATATTAAATGATTTGAAAATTTTATCCTACACTTTAATTTTAATCATATGAAAACTCATTATTTATAATACTCTTTCTATGAATTATATGTTAACAATTTATTGTTCAAAATATTGAAACTATTATTTTGATAAATTATTGTCATAGTTGAAATGATCATGTTAAAATTATGAAATATTTTCAATTTTCAGGCTAGCCATCAACAATATTTATCATGGAGAAAACATATTTAACATAGTACAATTGAATATGGGTAAACCATTAAATATAAAAAAAAATCCTAAAATGGATAAAATAGTTTCTTGGAAATTAATGATTTAGAGTATCATAGAGTTTAAAATTTATAAAAATCCATTTTTCTTCATTGTTTGAGCCTTAATCAATGAATTGTTATATGATGATATTGAAATGTAAGGTATATTTACAAAGATGACATTTTCCATATAGATAAATAAATCCATCATCACCCCACATCTCCTCACATGATATAAATTTTGGATTGTATCAAATTCTACCTATATATCTCCCAATAACTCCCAGATACATCAAATAGTTTTTTCATCTCAATAGATAAAATCTCTATGCTTTAATCCAATTTTCAATGGTTCTATTCAATGGAAAAATTAAAATTATTCAATTATTCATTTTAAATATTATTCCATTTTTATCCTCTTTTACCCCTATTAATATAATCATCCCATGATCATATAATTTATAAATTATCTAATGTACACTAAAATGTTATTATTTTTATGGGATAAACATTTTTTTCCATCCTCCCAAAAATTATGATGATGGAAAATTTTCTAATTCCACATTCAGACTGTAACTTTCATATGCTATGTGATCCATTGGTCATACACACATTGTATGGATAGTTAGAAAGAGGTATTTAATATAATATTATTATATATGTAAATGTATTTATATTCTAAAATGTAAACCAATTATTTTATTCCTCCACTTCTATAGAAACAAAATTTTCACTCATGTATAAATGTGTAATATCGCCTCCATAAAAGTGATGTAGGCTATACGTCATCTATTGATTTATTCATAATAAAAATATCTAAAAATATGATTCTCTAAAAAAACATATATATAATATCTTAATTATTCTATATTACAGATATTTTAATGGAATAAGATCCACAACCATATTCAGCCATATCTTATGGTGTTTTATTATTCTGATTCGTTTAACCACCTACATGATCAATGCAATAAATTTCACTCATATATGACAATAAAAAATAATTAATACTGTCAATAGTCATTAATGAAAATTTAATTTAATTTTCAGGGATGTAGAATATATATATATTATAATTCATCTTATAAATTTTTTATAACAACTTTTTATGGTTAAAAATTTGTTAAATAATATCATTTAAAACATCATCATCCAAAATGAGAACTAAAATACTAAAGTAATAAAATTTAAAAATTATCAAACCTTATAAAATATCTATTTGTATTCAAATAATGATATATAAATATTAAAAATTGAATCTATATACTAGAATTAACATCACCATTAGAAATCGTGTATTGAACAATTAATCAAAATTAATAACAAATGACATTGAAAATAAAATATATCTAACTGATATATTCAAAGAAATTGATTATAAATGATATTTATAAAATAGTTCTGTTTTAATAGTGAACTAAAATAGGTGACTATAATAGTTTAATTTATATAAGATCATAGAGTATCTTTAATTAATAATTAATAGAGGTAAAAGAGTTTTATCTTAATTTACTTTCATGGAGTAATGTTTTTTTGAAACTAAATTCATTTAAACAGGGTTTGAAAAGCATATTGTATATATAATAACAAATATTTAAATTTATTCAATGTATTTGATGTTTGAATTCAACCTCTACCTTTCATGGGTTTTTATTAGAAATTTTCTTAAGTCATAGGCAGTTTACTTAACACAACATATTTTATTGGCCCAAATTTATTCCACATTAACTATAGGATTAAATAATATATTTATTCTTTTTATGGTGATTCTATATTTTCTTACGAATATATGTAATTTTAAATCCTCCATGCATATTATTAACCATAATGAATTTCATTCTCAAATATTATATCATTATAATGAATGATTTATATCCCCATTAAAGGAAATTTTTATTGAACTCCATATCATTCTTTTTCATGAAATAATATCCATTATATTTGGTATCTTAATTTTGTGGTTTTCATGTGTCATAAATATTTCTTTTATATTCCTAACACAAGGATGGGTTTTTTAATCATTTTATGTTGTTATATTAACATTAATTTTATTTAAAAAATTAAAATGTGTTTCCTTATAGGTTCATTTGTTTTATCCTGTACTCCACATATCATTGACACATTATTTATATATTTTTCAATGATACATTATTTAATATATTTTTTTCAATTTAACTATCATGACCCATCCTCTGGGCCCGTGCCGTGACTACCCCAAGCCCGCCTTCCATAGGCCAGGGGCTGGCGACTAGCACCAAAGGCATAAATCTCGATAACTGGGAAGGAATTTCCTTTATAAAAGTACAAAAAACACCATAGAGTACAAGCGGCAGTAATACAATACGTACAAAAGAAGTGCTGAAAAGTAAATGGTCCAGAATACAAACCTAACCGAAAGTACAGCTACAACTGAACAAAAGCACAACAGAAAAGATAAGCAGTTGGAAGAATAGAAGCAGCTTCTAGGTTGTCCACCTCAGATCCTACCTGAAGGGTAGGTACAGATAGCGCAGCTCCTGGATCATCCACCATGGATCCTACCTGAAGGGTAGGTACATATAGCCTCCACAACGCTCTCTTCCGTCAACCTCCTCCAAGTATCGTCTCGTTGTGAAGTCCACCTTCGGATACTGACTCGACTTGAGGTCCACCTTTGGGTACCGTCCAGCCCTTGAACACTCGGCCTCTGTCAGCGCTGCCCATCATCTGCAACCAACACAACGAGGTGAGGGCATAGCCCGTGCAAGGGTGAGTATAACGATACTCAGTAGGGACCCCGAGACCCTCAGGTTCTCACTAAATCCAACAAGGATAGCCACAAAGAAGGATCTCAATAGATAACCCTTAATTAGGTATAAGACCATACTTATACCTGAGTTAACAAGTAACCCATCTCAATCATGAGAAAACACAAAGGTTATGAAATTAACGGATAACCACTACCCAGGTATATGCCCAAACATATACCTAAGTTATCAAGTGACCCATCTCAATCATAAGGTAAACACAAAGGTCATAGACTCAGCTCAAACCGGGATTTTCATTATTGAAACCGTAACTGATGAAGAGCTCCGTCTCTGGAGAGTACAGTGATCCTGTCACGACTCTGAGGTACTGCTCAGTAACCTAAGACTGCTGAGGTACTCCTCCAATCGAGTACCGTGGGGCTACCACCTCACAAAGTAGTGCTCCTCCGCCATGGGTCTGCCACCTTACACAGTAGTGCTCCCCATCATAGCTTACAGAGGTACTCTTCCTGTCGAGTACTGCCGGTATCCCACCTCACAAAGTAGTGCTCCTCCGATATGGGTCTACCACCTCACAAAGTAGTGCTCCCCACTGGGCTATGCAAGTCGCTCCGAATCGAATCGGACAAGCAGTTATCATGTCTCAGCCAGCTACACAGTCTTCGTACTCGGTACGCTCATCTCTGGGAGGGTCCTCTCCATGAGCAATAGGTCAATACTCCAAGTATATCAATGTCCCTCTAAGAAGTATCTCAAAGGACCGTCTCATCATGGAGGTCTCAACGCAACATACGTTGCGTCAATCAGAGGCCCGGTCTGTAAGTTATTAGCCTTTTCGTCCGAGGGGCCCGGTTGGTTTTGTGTACGAACCAACCCAACCGTATCTCAAATGTACCCCTAACTCACATAGGGTATACTCATAGGTACTGTTTCTCAATGTGATCAGCAACCCCGCTGACGGTTCGTCAAATGAACGTCCGGTCTGAAAGTTATCAGGTTTTCTATTCCAGGGGCCCGGTTGGTTATTAAGTCAAAACCAACCCGACCACACTCCAACTGTGTCCAAACATCGAGCAGAGTAATCCAAAAGGTCTGTCTCACTAAGAAGAATCCGACAAGGTCAACAGCACATTAATCAGATGTCCGGAGCTCAAGTTATAAGCCTTTCCGCTGTGAGGGCCCGGTTGGTTTTGTGTTCGAACCAACCCGTCCATACACAATGTTCTCCAAAACCTTGAGTGTAATATACCGAAACGACCGTCTCGATTCAAGGATTGCATCGCAACTGACGGTGCATCGATCGGATGTATGTATCCCATGTTTTGGGTATTTGAATAGAACTGTCCGAAAATAGGGGGTTTGGGGCCCGGACCTACCTGGCCCGAGACCCCCTGGGTCGGCCAGAACCTGGTCAACCTGACCCGGATCCGGGTCCGGACCATTTGGGAGTGGCCCGACCCAACTGGCGCTGCCCGGGCTGGCTTGGGCGGCCGGTTGGCCCGGCGCGAGAGCGCTCCGCACGGCCAGCTTGGTCGTGTCGTTGCGAAAACGGGGGGGGGGGGGGGGGGGGGGTCCCCCTTAATTGATCTGCGGCCCCCACGTGGGGGCCGCTCCCTTTGACACCTGGGAGTTATGACCCCCAGTCTCCCCTAGGCCTCGTGCGACCACGAGACCGGTTGCCTGCTGCCACGGCTTCAGCCGTGGTGGTCCCTCCTAGAGGCGCGCCGGAACAATGCCACCGGCCGCCGGCGCCGCCGGCAGGGTCTTCCGCGGACCACCAGACGCGCTCCTGTGGTCCGTTTTTCCTGTGGTCTTTTCCAGCAGTCCTCTCAGGACCTTCTCTTCACTGTGAACTCTTCATATCGCCTCTGCGGCCTGTTCTGTCATCGCCCGTCGATCCACACGTCAAATAAATAATCTGCGGAGTCTTCAAATCGCCTCTACAGCCCCGACTCTGGCCGTGGTTTCGTTCGGCCTCAACGGCGCTGTGCTTCTTCACCGTGATTCTCCATGTTCCCACGTAGTGTCGTTGCATCACTTTGTCATTGTTCGTGCCACAACAAGAACAAAAACAAATAGGGAGGAGGGTCAGTCGTGTTCGTGCGGTCCGACCTCCTCCCATTATAATGATAACAGGTGGCCCCAAAAGAATAGAAACCCTCGTCATGAAAACTCAAGAATTAAACCACAATATTTGAACTTAAACCCCTACATGATAAATTCGTCGAACAAAGGTTGTCACAGGAAAAGGACGTCCCAGAAAACGGTGTCACGGAAGACGGCATCGCGGACCGAGGCTTCATAAGTGTCGTTGGCATCTCAGAGAAGAGAATCGTCGGTGCCGTGGTACCCGAAGTTACATCGTCAATCTCCGAGGATTTAGCGTTCTTCATCAACCTTCGTCGAAGGTCGGGGTTCTTCGTCGGCGACGGGGCATTCCTCACGTTCATCAATGAGGAAGATGATGTTCAAGACTTGAGAAAATCCTCTCCAATCCTTCTCGCACAACCCAAACACCCTTAATGAAATAAGACTTGTCTTATTTAATAAACTCACACAATCCACCAATCAATTCGAAATTCAAAATTGAATTCTCGAATTAATTATATTGAACAACGTAAACAGTTAATTAATTAAGAGAGTTGACTTTTCATTAAAGGGGGTGCGGGTGTGTTATGAAATTAATGGGGGGGGGGGGGGTTTGTGGAAGGTTAAAGAATTTGAATAGGTGGGGACTCATTTGGGCCCCACCTCCCAAATATCCTCTCATAGGAGGTTTTGCGGGTGTGGTCCCCACCAAAACCTCCCTCTTGTAGGATATAACCAACTCAAATAAAAATGTGTGCAACACAATTTTTATTTAATTTAAGGTTAAACTCCAAAGTATAACTTCAAACCCGCCTAAATCACAACTGCGGAAAAGGTCCCCTTAAGAGAAAACCGGTGTTGTGAGTTCATCGGTGCCATCAGATTTCGATTCCGAGCACCGGTTCAATAGATAGAAAAACCCGCTTGTTCGTTCACAAAACGTACCTGAGATAAAATTTGGAAAATGATTCCGGGCACATCGGTCCTCGAAATCAGGCTTCGTCAGAAACTTCGTACTCGTAAAATTCCAATGAAATTGAGAAAAAAATTTCCTTGAAATTTCCAGTCTTTACATTACTCCCACCTCAGGGCTTTACATTCCCGTAAAGCTTAAACACAAACTAGGGATACAAAAGTGGTACAAATAATGCATCTGAGCCTTCCACTCCCATGTGCTCTCCTGGAGGTTCCCATGCTGCCAACGAAAGTGCACAAGAGGAATCGACCATTCTCATAGGATCCGCTCTTGTCGATCGTCAACCTCTACTGGAACACCGCAAAAGTCACCCCATCGCCAAAGTCCAGATCCCCATGGAAAATGATATGCATTGGGTCAAGAACGTATCTCCTAAGCTGAGATACGTGGTAGTCGTCGTGCCCCTGTTACAACTGAGTTGGATGGGTCAAGCGGTAACCCACCTCGCCTACCCTAATGAGGGCCTTGAAGGGTCCGATGAAGCGCGGATATAACTTACCGCCTCATCCAAATATCCGTAATTCCACGTCGAGGTGAGACCCGTATGAAAACGTGGTCGCCATCCTCGAACTCTAGTGGTCTCTTCCTCCGGTCATCATAAGACATCTGTCAGCTCTGTGCTATCCTCATCTGCTCCTGGATGTCTTGGAACTTCTCTGTCGTGGCCGGGACCATCTCTAGTCCCACAAGAGCTGTTATGATTTCTTTTTTTCCGATAAGAGAAATCGGATATCTTCCCCTGGACGAACCATGTTCTTTTCCTAATAAAGTCAATCCGGACATGAATGATGCATTCATTCCATGGACAACGTCGTAAGGCCTCGACGTTACTACCTAGAGATCCAACAGTCACTCTCGCCTCTAAGGGTCGAGTCACACTATCAGCATCAGCGTGAGGTAACTAGGTCTCCTCCAGTAGGAATATCGAAAGTGAGGGTCAAGTCAACAGTTTTAACCGGGACCTCTCAGTACACAAAATGGAAGGAAGAAAATGTCACAAGGACAAGTTTATTTTATTAATGCAGCTCGAAGTAAGACACACAAAAATGACAACAAGGAAACTAGAAGCACTAAGACCACATTTCCAATGCCAAGAACTAGTCCCACTCTTGTCCGCCGGCTTCCAGAGCTCCGTAGTCATATGCTTCTGCTACCTGAAGCAGAGATCTCCCATGTCCACCTGTTCCCTGCGGTCGGGGTGGACCTCCTGGTAGTGGTGGTGGCAACACATCGAAGTGTCATCCACCTCCAACTACACGGCCAGATCCCCTGTCTCGGTCTCATATTCCCTGCAGTCCGCCTCAATCAAACCTATGCCTCTGCCTGGGAGGTCCATCGTTTATCTGCTGCTCATCTATATGGAGGGTCGGACCGTCACGTGCCATGTGACCAATCCTGCTTTAGGAGTAACACTGCATGGCAGGTCTGGCTCTGTCATTCCCCTTGGTGCCTCGCACTACTGACCCTGAGTCATGTGGTCGACCACCTGTATGTCTAGTCCTCTTGGACCTCTGCATCATCTGTGTACTGCCTGCTGCAAATGGCTCTTCCGCATGCTGGCTAGTGGTGGGTCCTGCTACTGGAGACTTCTTAGCAAGGAAACTCTCCACTAAGAGGGCTCACTCCAACACCCATGTATGCATCATGATTCTATGAGAAACAACAGAAGCTCTAATCTCTCGCCTGAGCCCATGCTCGACGGTTTGGGCCCTGAATAACGGGTCTCGTACCATATTTGTGGAGTAGCGCGAGAGGTCTGTGAACCTCGCTGAGTAATGTGACACATTAATGCTACCCTCTTGTAGATGCAGCATCTCCTGTATACGCACCGCTCGAAGGGTGGCTGGTACAAACTCTGCACGAAACAGGCTCTCGAAGTCTGCCCACAGAAGTGTCACCTCATCATGCATCTGGAGCATCAGGCTCCACCATATGTCTGCTGCTGCCTGAAAGAGGCTGGCAACAAGGATCACTATGAAGTCTACTGGAGTCCCTATTAGCCTGAAGACTCTCACCACAGCCTCCAGCCAACCCTCAGCCACCTACGGGGTCGTGTCTCCCCTGAACCTCGGTGGAATCTGGCGCTGGAACTCGTGCAGTGCGCTCAAACGACGTGCACTCTCTGCTGCTGGGGCTGGTGGCATCAGTTTCCCAACGAGTGGTAGTACCGCTGGTGCCTCCACTGGTGCCTCAACTGGGATGGGGCCCTGTACTGAGGCCTCGTCACTCGGTCGGCTGTCAGTACGTACAACTCTTGGGGCTCTAGCTGGTCGTCCACGGGGAGGCATCCTGAAAGAAAAAAACGTGACACTGTCAAATGATTATACCTGGTGAGCAGACCTGGGTTGAGATGATTTAAGGTAAAACCTTATAAAACACACACAAAATTATTGTTTTCATGCACTAAGTCGGAAATCAGGTTCCAGGGTCCTGGTGTATAGATATTTGGGCCACCTGCACCAACACTGGGCTCCCTGAACTAAAAAGCACACATGGTACCCTTAACACTATTGATTCACATTAAAGAAAAAAATCAGAGTTATAAGTTCTGCGGTAGAACTGAATCCTCTGATACCAATTTTTCACGACCCGTCCTTGGTGCCCGTGCTGTGACTACCCCAAGCCCGCCTTCCATAGTCTAGGGGCTGGCGACTAGCACCAAAGGTGTAAATCCCAGTAACTGGGAAGGCATTGCCTTTATAAAAGTAAACAAAACACCACAGAGTACAAGTAGAAGTAATACACTAAGTACAAAAGAAGTGCTGAAAAGTAAATGGGCCAGAATACAAACCCAACCGAAAGTACAGCTACAACTAAATGAAAGTACAATAGAAAAGACGGAGGAGGGTTGACCGTGTTTGTGTGGCCCGACCTCCTCCCATTATAACGATAACAGGAGGCCCCAAAAGAATAAAAACCCCTGTCAAGAAAATGCAATAATTAAACCATAATATTTGAACTGAAACCCATATGTGATGAAGTCGTCGAGCGAAGGTCGTCGCAAGAAAAGGACTTCGTGAAAAATGGTGTCCTGGAAGATGACATCGCGAAACGAGGCTCCATAAGCGTCGTTGGCATCGCAGAGAAGAGAATCGTCGGCGTCGCGGTACACGGTATCACGTCATCGATCTCCAAGGATTCGGAGTTCTTCGTCGTCCTTCGTCGGAGGTCGATGTTCTTCATCGGCGACGGGGCATTCCTCGCGTTCTTCAAGGAGGAAAATGAAGTTCATGACTTGAGAAAACCCTCTACAATCCTTCTCGCACAACCCAAACACCCTTAATAAAATATGTATTGTCTTATTTAATTAAATCACACAAGTCACCAATCAATTCAAAATTCAAAATTGAATTCTCGAATAAATTATATTGAACAACTCAAACAGTTAATTAATTAAGAGAGTTGGCTTTTCATTAAAGGGGGGTGGAGGTGTGTTACACAATTAATGGGGGGTTTGTGTAAGGATAGAAAATTTGAATAGGTGGGGAATCATGTGGGACCTACCTCACAAATATCCTCTCATGGGAGGGTATGTGGGTGTGGGCCCCAAAAACAACCTCCCCCTTGTAGGATATAACCAACTCAAATTAAAATGTGTGCAACACAATTTTTATTCAATTTAAGGTTAAACTCCCAAATATAACTTCAAACCCGCATATATTGAAAATGCGGAAAAGGTCCCCTTAAGCGAAAATCGGTGCTGCGAGTTCATCAGTGCCCTCATATTTGGATTCCGAGCACTTCTTCAAGAGATAGAAAAACCCACTCGTTCATTCACTAAACGTACCCGATCTAAACTTCAGAAAATGATTCCGGGCACACCGGGCCTCGGAATCAGGCGCCGTCAAAAATTTCATACTCGTTAAATTCCAATGAAATTAAGAAAAAAATTTCTTTGAAATTTACAGGTCTTTACATTAATTTGTTTTCAATTTTTAAAATTTAATTTTTTTGTTGAAAATTATTTTTGAATTGATTAATAACATAAACTTTTATGAATATGGTAAAATAATTTTATAAAAAAAAATTAATGGTTTCCTTCACCATTATAAGAATTTTTATTTTTTAAGAATACTTTTACATTATTTTTAAATATTAGACATTCTAAGTGATTTTTATTCTTAATGATTTCAAAAAGAAAAGACATATTTGTTTCGAGAGGAAATGTTTGATATTAAAAATAAATTCTTGATTTCAAAATAGATTTCACAGTGTTTTTTAATATATTTAATAATTTCTTTTATATGATTCAAAATAATGTTTTTGAATATATCTTTTATTATAATTTTTTAAAAAAATAACATGGGGGTAATTTTTAAAATAACCTTGTTAGGATTTTTAGGACACCTTCATCAATCAATTTTCTTTTATATTATCTTACTTAATATATTATACTGATATTTTATTTAGTTCATTAAAATTAATAGTCTTGCATAAGGGTAGATTGTGTAGTTATAACACCTTTTGGGGAATGGTATTTACTAGGCTCATCATGAACACATTGACTAATGGGAACGATAAATGTACTTTATAGAAGAAAAAAACTAGATTGGTTGATATGAACTTCTTCTCCTTTGGGAGGACTTTCAAAGGTTAGTGATCACGAAATACTAGGGAAATAATGAAATCCTACTAATTTAATTGGTGTAAATTCAATCCACTAATTGTTTTTGTTACAGATGGAATATTTTTGGTGGTATTTATATATGTGACCTTATTTTAATCTAGAATGTAGGGATAAAATCCTATATATTAGGTTTTATTATAGGTTTACTTCATGGTATCATGTGATGATCAGGTATATGATAATGTGAGTTATGGATGTGATAGATTATTCCCACTGGCAATGATATTAAATATGTTGGTGACATAATTATCCAATGTAATTCATAAGGACAAGTTGGGTTTTATTATTAGAGTAAAATTACAATTGTGTTGTAGCTAGAAACTCTCATAGTACGTTTTTGTTTAGAAGACATGAAAACATGAGAGTAAATAATATGAATATCGTTTGTTTTTGAAGATGTGTGTTAGGTATTATTCCTTTCATTGTATTTGATTCCCCCACTTTTTAACGAGTGTGGTATGTAGTGTTGGAATCATTGATTGTGGGATCTATGTGATCATATAGTTTCAAGAAACTCTCCTAAAATATTTACATAAAGGTGGGTATTTGTCAACATTTATTTATATTTCAATATAACCATAATAATTATCATGGATGATGTAATGGGATATTTTTAACAATAGTTTCTTTGTATGATATATAATAAGGGAGGGCTAGGTGTAATAAGTTATTTTTTTTTGTGCAAAACTTTAACCACCAGGTGATGAATGTTTCTCATTACTTTGAGTTATTTGGTTACATTAGTTTTAACAATTGATATCATGGATCATAAATCTGAAAATATAGGGTTATAAAAGTGGATTACAAAAATCCGCTTCTAGTTGTTGTGGAATGGATCACTGATTAGATAAGTATTAGTATCTTCATAGTTTGGGGATACTCATATTATTTCCGGATTTTATCATTAAATTTTATTTTGAAGAGTGACTAAACCCCAAATGATTCATGGTAAGTGGTGTCTAATAGAATTATGATGGATTAAGGTGTGGATTTTAGTTTCTTCTGATCAATGATAACAAATTATTCTTTGGGATTTTCTATTCCCATATTATTGGAGTTGGTGATGTCGGTACATTCACCTTGTTGTGTGGGCATTCAAAGAATAACTAAAAATTTAGTGGAATATAAATAAAATAACTTATTTTTTATATGGGGAATCATTATTTGAATCATCCATTAGATGATTATGATTAATCTATCATTTTAGTAGGTTATTAATGGGTATCTCTTTAACCATGGGTAGTGTATCACATTAACACAATGTTCTATTAGTGGTGAACCATTTTTATCTTAGTAATAATTGATAGTTTTTATGTATTTCGTTATTTGGATGGGAGACCTATAGATTGAATGATTTTATCTAAGGAGACATGGAATGAATTCGAATAGTGCAATATTATGTAGTTTTCAAGGATTTACCCTAAACGAATTCTTTAATTTATTAAACCCTATGATGATTTGGGGATTCTATGAAAAATGTATGGTTATTGTATTAGAAAATAAAATGTTATCAAATATAGTGATATTCCAGGTTCAAATAGAATATGAGCATACTGAGGCATATTATATGCATGAGAATTTGGGTTTTTTATACATGAGGTTTTCTTAATTAATATTTTAATTTGACTACTCTATTTCATTTTGAGAGATGAAATGGTTTATAATTTTGGAGGATGTAGAAAACTATGCTTCCCAACAATAATGATATTTCTCATTTTTATTAATGATTTATTTGGTAATATAAATTATTCAAACCCAAAAGTTTCGAATGAAAAGTTTCATTCAAATCATTTCCATTTATTTTAAATAGTTTAATATGTGGAGGTTATCCTCAGGATTTATATTTTCATTGGTTCTGATCATGTTAAATTTTAATGGGTATTTAAAATTCTAAAGATAAATAAATATTTATCCAATGAGTTTGACTGTTGGAATCATTTGAATTAAAATTTAAATAAAAATTTAGACACAACAATATTTTTATGGAAGTGGGTTTTTTAAAAATTTTACGTATATGTTTTGTGGTTTGGTTTCCCATCCAGGACCAGACTTTTTTGGGTCATTAATTAAAAGAAAAATTGGACAATGTTTTTCCCATAAATATTTTCATTATATCATTTGCCTAATGTTATTATCTTCATTTATATGAAACATTTGGGGAGATGGAGAATACACATGGATGATATCTGATCATAGGTGGTATCAATATCAAATTGATGATATGCTATATGATTTATGATCCAATAATAATTAATAATGGATTGATTGATAATGAATAATGGAACTTAGGTGTTTTACCTTGTAATTATGAATGTTTTATAACTATTATACATCTTTATTTATTCAATATTGAATTGAAATTTTGTTATTATGAATATTATGAAACATGAAATTCTTTTATAGTACCATGGATTAAATGATTAATGTTTTATTATTAGGATAAAGAATTTTATCTTGTGAAATTATCAAAGACTATTATATCTTTGATTATGATTAAATAGTAGAAATCAAGAATCAATTTCTCCTTACATGATTTTTGATAAGAATTTCTCTAATATATTTGTCTGTTGAGGAAATATATTATTTTGAAACCATGGGGGTAATCAGAAATTCATTGACCACAATTTTCTATTCCCATGTAATCATTCCTCTTAACCCCCCCCATTTATTTTTGGGAAAAACCTTCACCATGGTCCTTTTTGTTATAATTTGTACACTATAATTTGATCAGGTAAAATTCTGTGGTGATATTGGAACTTATGTAGCCTGAATTTTGTGAATCACACATCATAATATGGAATGTTTATACAATATCATTATCATCTAGTGGAATATAATGGTTTAGGAAATGATGGATCAAGTTAGATGGTGTAATTATGGGTAAAAATAAGGAACAAAAACCATGGGTGATACTATAAAAATGAATTAGTGATCTACATAGAAGTGTGGTGTTCAAGATAATGTATCTAAAATTCATAATTGTAGTTGATAGTATTGATTGAATTTTAGATATGATGTTTACCTAACTGAACTATGTGTAGCCCTCCAAGATACACACTATATTTCCAAGATTATATGTCACATATTGGCTTTACTCCTAGATATAAATTTCACATAAGTAATTCATTTTATATGTTATATACCTAGTAAAATTAAGTACTATTGCTTCCATGAGGTAATTAATACATCATAGAGTGTTACTACAAATCAAATACTTGGTGTATCATACTATGTGACTTGTGTGTGTCTAAAAGTACATGTTGGGAGAACAAAATGGTATAACACATACCATATGAGACAAGGAATTTTTTTTAATACAGGAATGAATCATGTAGATATATGAGTAAACACACAACTAAAATGGGGGTCTCACACACCATGTACCCTATCATAAATTTCATGTATATTGACCCTCCATGAATTATTTAGTGGCAATATAGTAACTATTTTTATATGAGGAAATTTTATATATTTTAGATATTATACATGGGTTGAACATATCATAAACATAAATATATAGAATCCCAGGACTGTTAGGTTCCACATAATAGGGGGGTTCAATCAATGGTACACATGTTTTCAAAATTATCAATTAAAATTTACCACTCAATATTTGTTAAATATCCCAATACAATAAAAAGTAACTCTCAATATCACCTAATGGGAAGTTGGAATAATAGTTATAGAATTTAAAAAATATTTATAACTGTCTCCACATGTTAATAAAACTAATTAGGGACCCCAATTGGAATCACTCAAAATATGATTAGACACCCTAACTAATGATTTCTCTGATTTGTAAGACACCCCAACCTCCGTAGAAAAAAATATTTAACCTAAATTTTTTACATTTATGTATTATTTTTTAACCTAATTTAATACTGGGGACATTGAAATTGGGACTATCCACATTAATATTCATAAACTGACTTTGAAAACCCTTCTATAAGGTGAATTATAGTAGGATTTCAATGTCATTTTTTTAGAAGATGTTGATAGAATACCAACATCCAATGCTATTGAAGACATATTCCATCATTGGTTTTATGAAAAATGATATAGAGACCATATATGGAATGATTTCGACATAAATAATTAGTAAAAACCAATGTAAAATGCATGTAATAAGGGAATTCAGCATCAATAATTTATTAATGTGACCATGAATGTTTATTTTTTTTTATGAAAATAATTACAAAATTATATGAACATACACCTGAAATGTAAAAATGCGTAACCAAAAATAAGAAAAAATGATATAAATGGAACATGGGTAGAAAATCTCACTGAGGATATTTACAAAAAATTTTACAAATACAATGATAAGTGACACTAAATATATCAATTCATTAAACTTAAAAAATATAGTGATTATATTTTTTGGACATTTTTCATGTTGATGGATTTATATGAAAAATATTAACCATTAAACAAAAATATAAGGTGTAAGGGATTTTTAAAATAATTTATTTTTTACAAATAATATGTTTTAAAATAAAACGGGCCTTTTCAATATATGTTGGTGTTCTGATCAACATTATATCTTAAATGAATCTGAAATCATAACATTCACATTAATCATTCTTTTTTTGAAAATGAATCTATGATAATGAGATTATATTCTAAAACATAAAATATTTTATGTTAATGAAGTTCCAGTTAATCACTAATAAAGAAATTATCTCCTTGAACATTCACATAATCTTTTTTTTCTTATTCCACTATTGAATAGTGATCCCTATTGAACTCAATCAATTACCAATTTCATTTTTTATTTTCAATTCTCCAGAATATGTAAAATGGAAAAAGAATTAATATTGAAAATATAAAATCATGGAATAAAACATATTTGTTTAACAACATTCAAAATATTTATGGAATACAAGAGAATAAAGCGGACACCCATATTCGTTACATTCTTTTCGAAAAAACATATAACATTCAATAGCCTATAAAATATAAAATATGGAACATTAATGATATTATAAATAATAGTTTTAAATATTTATATATTTTTTATTACTCATCATGTATTGGAAAAAACCAACATGTGATCTTTGTGTTTTTTATCTTTTAGATATATATTCAATTTTTTCTTCTTGGTTCATGTAATTCACCTATGTTGAAATGTATTATGGGTCCATAAATCCATAAAAACGTTGAATAAAAAATGATGAAACAACCATGTAGATACTTAATTAGAAATGTATTTTTTTAATTAAATATAAACTATATTTAATAAATGAAAATATATTAAAAATTGAATTTTTCTTATAGTGAATTCAACTAGAACATAGGTTCACTGAGAAGATCATCATTTTCAACACAAATTATGTTGATTTCAAAATTATTTAACAAATAATATCCTCCACATATATAATCACATATTTTAAATGTGTAATAATAATCTAATATAGGAAATCCAAGTGATCGATTTATTAAAAAATATTCATTATCAGGAATATCTCATGGTTTTGGAACCCAAAAAATTTGTTTCCATTATAGTGATTCCTTCAATTTCATATTGTTTTATATAAGTTATGATTAATAAAATATAATAAATAATTATAGATTTATTTATAAATAAATTAATAAAATAAACTCTTATGATATATATTAGTAGATGGTGATGATTAGCTAGCCAACGTAAAAAAATGACCAATACTCTTTCTAACTATGGACACTTCCTTAGTTGTTAGTGGCACCAAAGTAGTTAGATTACTAATACCAAGTACAATGACTCTTACCAGATCAGATTTCATAAAAGGATGATTTACATAATTCCCCCGATGATGTATAACTATTTATGCCAAAATACATATCTTTAGTTCCCCAATGTGAAACTCACAATTTAAAGTCATGTCTGAATTAGGGGGTGGAAAATCTAGTTATGAAGGATTTGTAGGATACATTTATCAAATAAATTTTGTTTACCTTATTGTTACAAAATATTTGATCATATACTCTTTCGAAATATTAAATTTTGAAGTATAATCCTATAAAGAATATATTTCTTCCCTACATTTTACCCCCATTAATGTCCCATTAAGGGCACAACCAATATATATTTAATTTTTTAGTCTCCTTATACCCTCTGGGGAAGCTATGGTGTTATGGATTTCCTAATGTGGTAATAATAATAACATTATTACCCTAAGGGATAAATGTAAAATGTTTCATTTTCTCTTGATAGATGTCTTGATGTAAAATTTTCCAATGTAATTTTATTTGGATGAATTTAAAAAATAGTATTATTGATGAAATATAATAGTTTATTACACATAATATTATAATGAACATCCTTGGTTCATTATAAATATTAATTAAAATTTTAGCATGTCTTCCATTTTTCATTATTAATGATGAGTGAGAGGAGGTAGAGGGTTGAGGGGAACCTCCTCTAAGTCAATTCATTACATTTCTCTTAATAAACTAAAATTTTAGATTATCATTTCATCCTCAAATAACAAATACCCTATGTGTGAAAATGTATAAGGGTATAAATTATTAGACTTTATCTGTTGGTGATTTTTCCTTCATGTTCGTTACATATGAAAAAATAAATATTTTATAATGTAATGTAAATTACTTAAATAAATAAACATTAGAAAGAAAAAAAAAATATTCCACAAAATCAACCTCCTACAGACTAGAGACAAACACCTATTATTTTCTTCTTTCCTAAAAACCACACATAATTCATGATTTTTTTTATATTTAATCAAAAAAATATAAACGGAATTCCACATTGTCTTGAAATATCTACACATAATGGCCACAAAAGGTAGAAACCTTTAAAGTACATTTTATCTTGAAAGATTGATTTTATTTTTAATTGAACGAATAAAATATTATGAAATATATAACATTTATTCAATTGGATAACTAAATAAATTATATTGGAAATATTAATATCAGTGAGTATACTAAAAATATTTTATCAACCAGATGAAACTGCTAAAATTAGGGTATAATAGACAAATCGTATAATAAATCTGTAAAATGTCGCATGTCTTAAATATGTTGCATTGGTGCCACTAGTGAATTTGATCTCATAAAGGCTAATTATAAACTTTTACTATAAAAATGTGAGTAAATGTTTTGGTAATTGTTTAATTCCATGCCTACATTGTTTACGTACCACCCTAAATAAATAAGATCAGCATTTCAAAATCATATTAAGAAATATATTTTAATTTTATTAAATAATTTATTTTGTAGATATAAATATTTAAATGAAAATTATACATACCTCTATACACCTTCCTCTGTGTCATTAATTTTTAATGATATATTATTCCTTGACAAAATTTTGTATACATGTATTTACGTAAACTATGGGAAAAAAACATTTTTGACAGGTTATTTTCAACCGAAGGTTGACCCATAGAAAATAATCCATTGATAGAGACTATTTTTTATGGGAATGGTATCACAATGCCAATTGTTTATATAAATGAGTATTTGTTAAATCAGTCTACTCTGAACCCAAATAAACTGTCAGCAAGATTGTATTTAAAATGTCCCCCATCACAAATATTTTATGTCATCTTATTATATTTGTGAATTGATTTTCTCCCATGACAAATAAACTGTCACCATGAAGTACTTGTGGTGGGGCCCATTACAACAACTATTTCATACCATTGTTGTAATTAATAACACAGGTTCTATTTGTGATGGGAATCCCATCAGAAAATATTGTCGTCGAAAATGATCTAACTTGTATATACCCCCTAAATATTTCCATTCCATTTTTTAATAAACTCCACTCTCATTCTATGCTATAATATTCTTTTATTTTTTGTTTTCCAAGATTTAAATTTTATAAAGGATGAACATTCAATCTCTTCATCCACTGAAAGATTCGATCTAAAGGTAAATTTTTAATGTTATTGTATGTTATTTAATTCATGTTTTTATATATTAGTAATAATTATTATTAATGTTAAGTGAGTAGATTTAGTTAGAATTTGTGAGTTTTATTTTTCATTAATTATTTTTTGAAATAATTGTTTTTAATTTGTATTGATGATTTTAATTTAATGTAAAAACTTTTAATTTGTAATAAATTATTTTAATTGACAATAATTAGTAATAATTAAGTTTAATTAGTAATAATTCACTATAATTAGTAATAATTAGTGGTGATTACTAATAATAGGGGTGATTTGTAACAATTCATGGAAAAATTTATTATGTTTTTATAAACTAAAAAAATATAGAAATTTGTTATAATTTAAAATAAATTTACATAAAATAGTATAAATGTGTAATTTCATATAATATACATTAAACTGATATAAAACTATATAAATTATTATAAATTAATAAAATATTTTTAAAAAGTATAATTGTTATTAATTAGTAATAAGTACAGACAATTAATAATATTTAGTAATAATTTGTAATAATTCAGTATAATTAGTAATAATTGGTGTAATTAGTAAAAATTAGTGGCAATTATTAATGATTAATGGTAATTAGTTGTTGTTGTTGATGAAAGATTATAACCTATTCCTCCTAGGAATGCAAGATGGATGAAAGACTACTCATATCTGAAGCCAACTATGTTTAACAGGCCTTATGGTCGTTTTGATTTTGAATCTAACTGGAATGGTGATTATGATTCTTCATATAGTGATTATGGTCTTTGTTATATTTTTTGTTTTTTCTTCCTAGAATGAGGGCATGCATGCTAGTATTTCCCCATCCATCCTCTTTTTTTATTGTCTATTATTTTTAATAAAAATTGTTATGCCCTACTTTTTTGGTATTAGTGGTAATTTGTAAAAATTTCTGGTAATTAGTACAAAGCTGGGGTGATTAGTAAAATATTGTAATAATTAGTATTAATTAGCTATAGTTAGTGGTAATTAGTAAAATTTAGTGGTAATTAGAAATAATTATCATTAATTAACCATAATTAGTATTTATTAATAATAATTTTTAATAATTATTATTAATTATAAATAATTTGTAATTTATTTGATAAACTAATAAAAAATAGTAAATATTATGAGTAAATTGTTATAAACTAATAACAAAATTTACTAATTTTTGGTAAATAGTAATAACTAGAAAATATTAGTAAAAATTTGTTATAAATTAATAAAAATGAAACAATTAAACTTACATTAAATTTATATAAATATTATATATTATTTTAAATTATTATATTTTATTAAAAAAATTATAAACTAATAAAAACAGTCATAATTTTTAAAAATAGTGATAAATTAATAAAAATTATTCGAAGGTAGTAATAAATTTTTATAAACTAGTTTAAATTTGTACTAATTAGTGGTAGTCAGTAATAATTAGAAATAATTAGTAAAAATTGTTATAAATTTATTTGAATTAAAAATTGATATAATTTATAGTAAATTGATATAATATAGTATAAATTATTATAAATTATTATAAATTAATAAAAGAAATTTAACCAATAAAAAGTAGTAATAATTACTAGAATTTAGTAATAAATAAATATAAAATAGTTAAAATTAGTTATAAATTTTTAAGAAACTATTAATATTTACTACTAATTTGTTTCTATTAGTAAAAATTAGAAAAAAAATTGCAAATATAAGATAGAAATTAATAAAAATTAATAAATTGAAAGAATCTACAATAAAATAATATAAAAATTATTACATATTATAAACTAATAAAAAATTATAAACTATTACTAGTTACTAGCATATTGTAAAAAATAGTAACAATAAAAAAAGCATCAGAAAAAATTAATTACAAATTTTTATAAGCTAATAATAATTAGTTCTAATTAGTTATTATTAGTAATAAATAGTATAAATTAGAAATACGATTTTTATAAATTAATAAAAATTAATAAATTGATATAATTTAGAATAAATTGATATAAAATTGTATAAATTATTAAAAATTTCAATAAAATAATATAAATTAATATGAATTACCATAATTGAAGAAATTAAATAGGTCTTTAACTTTTACATCACTAAAAATGAAATATTTGGATATGGTCGACACAAATTGGTCATTTCTCATGTCATGAAATTTGACAATTCAATGATTTACACCTTTGTAGTCATCTATAAATTTATTTATTAATTTATTTATTAATTTATAATTTTAAATTGAATCAATAACTAAAAAATAGAATTATTTAACTATAATTAGAAGAAAATATATTAATTAGCGAAAAGAAGTAATAATTTTTAGTATTTAGTATGAACAGTAATAAATTGTTTAAAATAAAAAAAATTGTATGTTAATATAATTTACAATGGATTGAAATAAAATAATATAAATAAATATAAATTATTATAAATTGATAATAGTTTATAAAAATTTATAAAAAAAATTAAACATATAAATTTTATATAAATTAATAAAAATATCTTACATTAATATAATTTATTATAAATTAATATGAAATAATATAAATTATTATTAATCACTAGAAAAATAAAAATGAAATAGGTCTTCAATTTTTAGGTGATAAGTAATAAAATTTTTGGAAATTATTGGAATAATTTTTTTAGTCACTAAAATATTTTAAATTATATGATTCAATAGTAAATTCTAATTTATTTTATTACATTATATTAAATTATAATAAAAATCAATGTTAATTAGTTGTAATATTATTAATTACCATTAATTTCAACTATTGTTTCCTCTACTTTTATATAAAGTAATAAAATTAATTGGAAATTACTAAAAAAGTGTAAATAATATAATTTTAATCCATCAGTTAATAAGAAATGGCCAATTTGTTCATCCCATGTAAAAAAATTTCATTGGGTCGGCTGAACCGGTGTTGGGAAGATGTGATGCACTAATGGAAATATTCACATTAGGATATGATTTTTCTATGGTAGGAACAATAACAAGAGAAGATGACAAAGTACATGCACTCAGGATTATAATTTATTACTATTTAGTATTAATTATGTATAGAAATTAATGGTGATTAATATATTTTTTTTAAAATGATCATTAAATCGATAAAATAGACAACATTTACAGGTAAATTATAAAAATTTAATTTTTTTCCCTTTTTTTATCATCTATTTATTTCAAAAATTAATAAAAAAGAATTATTTATTTTATAATTTTTAGAGAAATATTAAGCAAGGAAGCCGCAAATAGACTTTGTTGCATTATCGTGATTAGATAAATCATCATAGAAATCCAAATGGTTTTATAATAAATCATCTATATATATTGAGCATGTTTAATCATATTTATCATTTTCATCACAAAAAAATTAGAAGTTGATTAAGAAGGTAAATCTAAGTGTCCATGTATAAATGTGACCTAATGTGGTTAGAAGCATTTCAAAACATTTAGGGTTATCTATGGTGTTTTGGTTTTCAGAAGGATTATGTTTTCTACTATCAAAATGGTGAATGTAGTCTAGGAGTTGATATATACAATTTGGTGCCAGATCCATCATAGTTTCAAATTTTAGTACATGATTTGGATGGTCTATCTTTTCAAAAAACCGAATCTCTGGATGGTATTTATTTAAATCATTAGTTAGAACAATCCCAATTTTATTAGTTTTGGAAATCTGCTGATGATTCCCTATATTCTGGTTACTATATTAGAAAATTTGAATCAGTTTCAAAATTTATGGATATTAAATTATATAATGGAATGTAAAATTTATATTTTGATAAGATATTCTCTTTGGTTAGAGAACTATTACCATATAGAAATGTGTTGTATCCAAATTTTTATTATAGTAAGAATATGTTTTAAAATTTGGGTCTTCGTTATCAAAATATTCATCCAAGTTCAAATTATAGGCATCTTGTATTGTGGTTAAAATTAGACATTAGTTAGTTTTACTAAAAATGGAAAATAGATGTTCAAAGAGGATCAAATGGGGAAGTCTATATTAAATCATCTGTTGAGGTATTTCCCTCTTACACCCATATTGAAATGTTTATTTATGTCTCATAACACAACATCACAGATTTTACAACACAAAAACAAATTTCTAATTGAAAACGGAAAAAATTCTTCTGGTGGTTATTCATAGAACTGTTTTTCATCTAAATTAGTCTTTAGATTCAGAAAGTCATAACATTTTATTGTTTAATTCTATGAGAAGTTTTTATCCATTTGGTTCTTATGATACTCAATTTTATTGTTGGCATGTATTTATTACATTGAAAATTTTACCTCATTGGATGTTGATGAATGAGGCATATATCATTTTGACCTCATTAATTCTATTACATCCAAAATAGAATATCATTGTTGATTTGAATCCAATATTTGATAAGTTAAATTTTTTGGAGTAATTGTGTCAGTACATATGATGTTGATGCGAAACAAAATTTCATAATTAATGATGCATTGATTTGGAAAATTAGTCACTTATCACCATATGGCATGTTATCTCGATGGAGTACACATGGTCCAAAAACGTTTTTATACTGTATGAAAGATAAAAAAGAATTTTATTCCTTCCAATGAACGAAATCATTGTTTTTTCGATTACCATCGAATATTTATTCCTTTAGATCATCATTTTTAGAGGAAAAAAATATCATTTTAGAAATGTTACAATTGAAAGAGATTGACATCCAACAATTATAAAATGTATTTAGTTATAATATTCTGTATCTTAATTATTACCAATTACCTTTAGGCCAACTATAAGAAAAAATAGATATCTTCTTGAAAGAACACAATTGGATAAAACGAATCATTTTTTGGAATCTATAATGTCAGTCTGATTTGTCAGCATAGCAAATGTTGGATGTCATTTATAATGAGAATTTCTATTTTGATAATATATTTTAAATTTTTTTCACACACCTTATAAGACCATAGAAAATGCAATAGAACACTTATATACCTCCCAATGTTTTTAGTGAAAAGAATTTAAACTACCTAAAAATAAGAGATTAAATAAATTAATGAAGCCATAAGTGACTTATACATTTATAAAATAAAATCATTTGGTAATTTGTTAGTAGACTGTAGATTTAAGGTTTATGGTGTTTTTGGTATCAAATTTGGATTTATGTGTTATAAATAGTCATGTTACCAGATTAAATATTCATAAATGTCATATAATAATGGAATTAATTAAACGGATTGGATTTCAAGGTTTTTTGTATTCTATGATTTAGGATGCAGTAACAGAAATATCATTCTCATTATAATAGTTTATTTTATAAAAAACTATAAGTCACTAAGTATATTTCTAGAGGATGTTTAATATTTTTTAAATTTTAAAAATATTTTATCCAAACATTCTTGTACTCATTAAAGCATATTATATTATATTTTTTACATGAATAATGATGTGTAGGATCGATACAGTTCTGAACGATGTACCCATTTAGTAGATGTATGCATAAATTCCAAAAAAGGTATATAGAAAGCATCAAATGATTGATTAATTGAAAAAGATTATATAAAAGGGAAAATTTCTTTTTTTATCTCTCATTATTCTCAAAATGACAATCCCCTAAAACATAATCTCATGGGTCTTAATGATTAAAATGATGATTATGAAATAAATAATCAATTGTCTTTTTTTAATAGGTCCGAACTTGGATTTGAGGTAGTTCATGAATTATGGATTTTGTATGATGAACATATCAAGGATTATACATATTTTCTTTTCAAATGTGATTAAATGACAACTTTTTTACTTTCAGTGATCCTATGACTTATTCAATAAATATTTGAACAGAAATTAATATATTTTAATTTTTTTTATTATATGGTAATCGTATCAACAAATAGTTTCCAGAAATTATAGTATCTTTTATTTATGAACACTGGAAAAATAAATTTTTTATTGATTTTAAAAACTATTAATGTATATTGATTATGTTTTAACATATAAAATCAATTTATTATGTGTTATATTGATAATTGTTACAAATTTATAGGTTTCACAACATACCGGTAAAATTGATAATCCATTTTGTGTAATGTGTAACCCACCATCCAAAATGATTAAATACTATAATAAAAATGTTGTGAATGTTTTTTGATATCATACATGTGAATATGGAGAATAAAAAAAGGCAATGAATACTATTGTTTTTTAGAGGATCTATTTATAGATAAAGTGAAGTTTACTTTTACAATAGTCTGGAAGGAAATAATTTTCTATGTTATATGGGATATGATTACATAATGATGTGTCAATGTCATTGGTTGTATTCTGATATTTTAATATGTTTATATCTACACCATGGAATAATTAATATTACATATAAAATCATTTTTGATGCAAATAACCAGTTTTATTAGCTCATTAGGTACATGCAATTTAATATTCAAATTATTATGCTCATTTAATAGTGTTATATGATTTGTGGAGAATAATATTAATGAAATATTATGAAAATAAAATATTTCAAAGGGAATGTGATTCTGATGAAGTGTAAGGAATTTAAATTTTTCAAGAGATAGCTCCAAGTCATTCTTTTATACAAAGAGACATAATTATCAATGATGAAACCACATAGTTATGAGTAGATAGTAGAGAATATGTAATTTATGTAAGAAATAAATTTGAAATAGAAATAGATGATGAAGTTGAAACTCCTAAATAAATTGATGATACAGGGGAGTAATATAAAGATATTGAAACTTTTTTATACGAAGATGAGGCTAGAGATGAATATTGACATAGTTAAGTGATTTTTATAATCATATATAATATATATCAATATATAATACTTATTTTCAATTATTTTTTTAACAACAACCTTTTCATATTTCAGATTGACGAATTCCATTTATCTAATCTATTTCGAGAGTTGGAGAAGGATGTAGTACATGGTGTTGAGCCTGATGCTAAATCATATGTCCCATATAATGTTGTTGGTTTAACAACCACTCAGAGGGTCTGTGTTCTTCTGTGATTGATGATTCCTGACCCTATCACCAAGAAACATCTACATCTTGAGTTCGATCGATTCTTGCGGAGGTATGACTGGTTGTGTATTTTATTTTATTCATAAATTTTATATAAATTATTTATATAGTAGTTTTTTAGATATTTCTTCTATTTTCACATCTTTTCAAATATAGATATTGGATATGGTAGTGTTATATTGTGGTATTATATTTCAAGATCATGGGGACATGACATCATATTAAAATAGTTTTTTGGAACTACATTTTCGATCATTGTATCATACATAAATAAATCATTTTTATTTTTAAATTAATTTAAATAGTATATTGGAATTATTAATTATTTGTTGGTTTTATTATAGCACATCGATGATAGAACATGAGCCTATATATTGGATGGATGTGAGGTTTGTAAACATGACTATTTTCATCAGGCTTTGCACAATATGAGAAGGAAAACCATGTGGAAAGTTGGAGTCATGGGTTTTGATTAGTATTCCTTAACCCACTGACCAGATTACATCTCATCTCACATTTTGTATGGATTATGTTAATATAGTATGAGAGGTAGTTTTTAGAGGAGAGAATCATTATGTAATAAAACTCAGGGGTGGCAGTAGGTGATTCATCAAGCTAGTGGTTGTAGATTCAGTACACATTGACGAAATATCTGAAATACTTTTTTATTAATTCATATATATTTAAATGTGATTTTTTTATTTTATTCTCATATAGGAAGTCTAATATACCAATATTATGGATTTTATCATTTATAAGAGGATTTACAATGATCATATCACTGGAGAGATTACAGGAGGTCACCAAAATCGTATTTCGGTCAGTATAATTTTTTATTGAGTTTTAATATTAACATCAAATAATATTTTAACTATTTTGTTTTTAAATTTCAATTAATGGAGTCATATGAGGCCGTATCATCTCAGACACATGATGAATGTTTGGAGGAGACTAAGAATTAGAACACCAATGTGGCAGGACTTCATGACTAAGAATAGTTTCAGGCGACCCAGTATGCCTTCATGAAAGCACAGATGATGGTATCGTCTCTCGATTGACACATATGTGTTATTAGGGTAACATTGTTATATTATCGTTCATCTTTAAGGGAGACCATGGATAGACCTAATCATCTTCATCATAACAAGAGGATTAGTAGATGGCTTTAGATGATCTTATAGAGACCATGAATATGGAGTAGGGGGAGCTCCATCGATAACAAGATGAGATGCGTAGATGGAAAGAGCAGTAGCACGAACATAATATGAAGTACACGAAACATCTGAATATTGGTTTAGGGATACAGTTTCAACCAAAATCTCCCCTATATGACTCAATATATGCTTATTATTTTTAATTAATATTTTAATTTAAATATTTTTTACAAACTTTTTATTAATTATTATATAAATAGATGAATATAGTGGAGTTTTATTTTGTTGCGAATATATTTTTTAATTAATTATTTTTTTATTATATTATTTTTAAATTTTATAATATTTGTTCTAATTATTTTCTATAGGTGGATGTTTATGTTGAAAACAGTTTAAATATATACATATATTATTTGCAAAACTGTTTTATATAATGTGTTATGTGTGAGGGGTCCCATCACAAATGACTATTTGTGATGGGATATCGTCGCATATACTTCAATTTTAGTTAGGGTTGAAAAAAATATTTTAATAATTTAAAAAATTTATATTTCATATCTTCAAACAAAAAACGTAACTTTATACTTTTCAAAAAAATGTGCATATTAAATTAGTGTAAATTAAAATGTACAACAAAAAATAGATAAATTATTATCATTTAAAAAGGTATTATTTTTAATTATGGTATTTCTTTATAAATAATAATATATTATAAGTAAAAATATAACTATTCATGAAATTAATTAATTTATAAATATTTTATTGAATAAATTTTTATAGAGGAAAAAAAGAATAAAAATAAAATATTCAGAAAAATTGATTATGGAAAAAGAATTATACAATAATATAATATAAAAATTTAATGAAAAAAATAAAAAAAAGGTACATATGGTAACAATAAATATACATAAATATTAAAGTAATAAAATAAAGTTTTTATCTATTTAGCTTTCAGAAAAAAAAAATATTACATTATTAATTATAATAGTATTTTTGCATTTTCCCATATCAATTCTATGTAATATTTTCATATTTCATAGAAAATGTATTCATAAGAGTCACTGTTATCATTGGGTAATCATGTAATATAAGGAGAAATTTCAGATATCTCGTCAAAATCTTTAATAATCTTATCCCCCCAATTATCTTTTTGTGGGAAAAACACACCACCTATAATTTAATGGGATAATAACATAAAATATTTTTTTTACATTCACTACCCTAAAAAATAATTCCTCCTTGAAAAAAAATATTTCCAAATAAATATGTGTACATATATACTCATCTTCTTATAAACCATTATTACAGTCATCCTAGTTACACGAAATTACCTGTATCTAATATTTATTATGATGAATCTATCATATATCCTCCACAACTCCAAAATATGATGTTGATATAGAAATTTGTCTTTTATCATTTTTCACAAAAAATGTGGTTCTTCAGCTACAATCCTTACCTTAATCTTTCTAATAGTACTCTTATCATCCTATTTTTATGTAAAATGTGTTACCATTAATATAAATACATAAGCACATAATCACAATAACACTTAGCCCTCTTACCAATCCTTTTACTATTTCTATTGTAAATAAAATAGTATTGAGTTTTTCTATAAACCATGAAACAAAATTGTTTATATCTTCACTCATGACCCAAATGTTTTTTATTCATAGATATCATACTTTCAATCAATAAATATGTGATGTTATTAATGGTTGGAAATCAATAATCTTGTTCAAAAATATATAATCTTTCTTACACCACTTCATCATGTGGTATTAATATTATTTTTAATCTACGAATTCCATTACCTTCACCATCAACTATCCAATTTAAAGATATAGGGAGACCAAATTCCTCCACTTCAGATAAATAATCAATATAAAACTCAATTACTCTTCTGAGGTATACTTTTTAATAATAGATTCCACTGGTCAAAATAGATACCTATTATATCCATTCAATTTTTTAATATATCATCCCAATGGATATATCAAATTTATATAACGAGGCCCACATATACTTATATCTCACACTGATCATGTCAATAGATAAACCATTATATCAATACATTAAGGTGAAAATACATTTCTTTTTAAATAAATAATGAGGTAAAATTCATTATCTAACACATATAATAAGTCTATACATATGAAATTTCTTAAAATTGAATTAAATAATTAACAATACCTTATTATAAACATTCTGAAATGTTTGAAAAAATATTCTATCTAGTGAATCTAGTATCAAATTATGCATAAATACATAATATTCATTATATTTTTTTCCTATTAATATTAAATCCCCTAATGAATCTATATAATATAAATTTGAATAAAATCCACCAAGAACGTTGATAATATTCATGGATTTACAAAAATTTTATATCTATAAGTGTTTCAATGAGACTATATTGAATTTTTTCTCGAAATGAATAATTTAAACATTATATTTTAAATCAAAAATTTCTCAATTAATTTTCTCAAAAAATGGATCATTTTTTCCATCTATTTAGTTAAGGAAAAAAATATATATTCTTTACAAATGTGACATCAATGTTTCCCACATTTTCGTAATATTATTCAATATAAAATAGTTCTATGTAGAATAATATTGTGGTAAAATACTAAATGCCTTTTCTATTTATTAATAAGAATTATATAATCTCAAAAATCTTTGATATCCCATATACATGTTTTCTCTTCCATTTGGAAAATTGTTTTTATGAGGTCCCCTCTCCAAAAATCAGACAAGCATTATCTCCTTTCATACTGTTTCAAGATAAGTTTCCATATTCATGAAATTCATTTGTTTTAAGCACTATCATAACATGTAAGGAAAAATTCTCATTCTTGTATGCATAATATACTACAACATTTTTCTCCCATATATTTTTCAAATAATTAATAAATGGTTATATATAAAGATGAATATTATTCCAAAGTAGTTTCAATCTAGAAATTATAAGGCTTATCATAACATATTTCCACAACATAAAAATATATGGGAGAATTTATATTCATCGATGAAAAAAATGTAATATGTTGGATGCTAAAAATATGATATGTAATCATTCAAACGGTGTAAAAACCCATTTTAACATCTCTATATTTATTTCGTAAATCATGAAATTTGAGATGAAATATTTTATATTATGGGAAATCTAAAGTATAGTGTAGGATTCCATCAAGGGTGGGAATATCTGTATGTACTCATAGTTTATTTTCATTGTTTTAATCAACATAGAGAAAATTCAAATGGGTAATTTTAAAAATATACCAGATTTATTTAGTGGCAGGTTTTGTGAACATTCATGAGAATGAATCATTGTTGGATTTTTTGATCAATTTTATATTGTGATGTCTCACATTTAGGTCATTCTGATAAATGTTCATAATATTTCTTATATATAACATGGTTGATTAGGATATAATATAAAATTTTATACCCGAATCCCATTTCAAATAATATTATTATTTTCCACATAATTGGAATCTAAAATCCAATTTCCTTCTAGCCTAATCTATTTTATGTATTTAAAAAATTTATTAAAACATTTCTCGCTCCAACCAAGTCCTACATTCTAGTTAAAAATTTGAAGCACAACTAAAAACACTATAAATGGATTGAATCAAAAGAATAGTGGTTTCTCTTATCTCTATATAACTGTTAAATTTTCTTTCAATGGCCTGAACACCAGAATCCTGAAATAATACTACAAGATGATCTAATGCTTGATGAGAAACATCATCTTTGTCATTATATCTTAACAATTTTTCTATTTTACTATGATAATATAGTATGTATAATTATGACAAAAACCCTGGATTATTATAAGATCATTGATTTCTATATACCCTAATTTACTAATACTCAAACAAATATTTAATTAATAAAAAATTAAATGTTATTTTTAAATATTCATTTTGTGAAATTGAATAAAACTATCAACCACTTTCAAATATTTTTTCTTAGTTCCTCAAGAATTTATCCAATTGAAATTCAAAAATTTAAAAAATTATGGTATTATAGATGAATATTAATACATATCAAAATTTAAATATATATATATAAACAGATAAAATTAAAAGTTATAATCATATATATAAGATAATAAAAACATGTGTAAATTTCTTATAAATACATTAATCTTAACAAAAATTTAGATGGAAAACATTATTTCTAAAATATTTAATCAAATGTTATTAAAAAGAGAAAAAAACAATAAATGAACAAAATTGATGAAAAAATGATTTCAACCACAAAAATATTATAAGAAAGAAATGAATAAATAAAATATATTATAAATAAAAATGAAAACTATAAAAATAATTATTACAGTATAAAAAATTTATAAACATAAAATAATTTCTAACATCAAATAAATTTTGAATTTTTTTGTAAATGATAATAAAATGCATAAAACCAAAATATTGGATTAACGAAATTTATAACTAATTTTTAATTAATTTAACTTTATAAATAAAAAAATATAGAAATTTTTTATGTAAATAGATCCTAAATTCTACTGAACTTACATGAAGGTGGTTGAAATTGGGTGAACACTATATGATTAAATAGAAACATTTTAGCCCATAAGAAATTGAAAATTTAATCATGCATAAATTTTTAAGAACATATTCAAAAAAATCATTTAAAAAGATCAAAATTAAATCAAAATAACTATTCAAAGGTCATTATATTTAAAAAACTAAAATCATGGGAAAAATATTATTTTTCAAAAAATTTGACATCTTCTTCAAACACAACCTAATAATGTAGATCACCAATATTATTTATACTATTTTTAGCAAAAACACATAATATCCAATAAACTATAAAATAAATGTTTTTCACATTAATTATAATATAATGAATACTTTTTACATAATTATATATTTGTTACTAATCATCAAGGAATATAAAAAACCAACAAGTTATTTCATGTTTTTTATTCTTTCAGATATATATTCTATTATTTTTTCCTGGTTCATGTACTTTACCTGAATTGATATTTTTTCTGGGTCCATAAAACCACAAACACAAGTGATATAAAAACGATGAAAAGAAATTTGAGATAACTAATTTGAAAAGTGAATAATTAATGAAGTATATTAAATATTTTATTAATGAATATAAATTATAAATTGAAATATACTTACATTGAAATAAACTACAACTTAGGTATACAGAAAAAATCACCATTTTCAAAAAACATGATATTGGTTTTTAAAATTTATAATATATAATATCATCCACATAGTTTATCACTCATTGAAAATGTTTGGTAAATACATAATATAGAAAAAACATGTGATAACTTGGTTACCCAATCATCTTCTTGTGGAATATTTGATGGCACTGAAGCCCAAAACATTCATTTCCATTATAAAACTTCCTTCAATTTCAGGTATGTCAAGATAGGGTATGTTTAATAAAATATTAAGTGTAATTATAAATTAAAATAAACAAAATTTAAAATCAACTCATACCTCATATATTAGATGATTTTGACGATGATCTAGCCAATGTAATAAATAACTGATACTATGTCCAACTATGGACACCTCCTCAGTTAACAGTATTGTTGGAGCATTTGGATCAATAATATCATGTAAAACTACCATTACATTAACTAAATTAATAAAATGATGATATAAATTATCCCCAAGATGATGTATAACTATGTATTCCACACTACATGTATGGATATCCGCAACATGAAACTCATTATATAAGGTCTTATCTAAATGGGGAGTTGAAATATCTTGATAAAACAATTTTCACACTACAACTATCTAATAACTACTATATACATAGCAATTACAGAATACATAATCATATCCCTTATCAACTCAGTAATATGTAAAGGATCATCCATTAAAGAAACTCTTTCATCCCTATATTCTTTTTCCATCAATTAACCACTAGGAGCGCAACAAAAAACATTTTTAAATTTTATCCCCTCCATATACACTCTGATGTAGCTAGAGTGATTTGGATTTCATAATATAGTAGTATTAATATTCATTATACGCTAAGGTATAAAGGGAAACTATGTCATTTTCTTAAGATGATTCTCCTGAAGAAATATTTTCAAATGTCATATTAGTGAGATAAATATATAAAATAGTAATATTGATTAATGTAAACAAATAATTACTTATAATATTTTTATCTATTTTCCTTTTCTAATCAGAAATATATATGCCTTTTTTTATTATATCCCTTCCATATATCATGATGAGTGAGAGTAGATATAGGGGTGATAGGAACGAACTCTAAGTCTCTACTTCACTTGGAACATAATTAACTAAATGTTTCTGCAATAATTTTATCCTCAAATAATGAATAACCTCTATGTGACCTCGTATGAGGGTATAAAGTTTTGGAATTTATCTCTTGGTTTGTTTTTCTAGTGGCATGTTACATATGACCAAATATATGTATTAAAGTAATGAAAAATAAATAAATAAAAACAATTTAAAACATATAAAATCATAACATAAAATCAACAACCCACCAATTAGAGACAGATATTTTTCCTACCCCTATATCATTTAAACCATACATAAGTCATGTATCTTAATCCTTTTAATGGACTAAATAAATGAAATTAATCTTTTTCACAAAATATATCAATCTTATTACTACAAAGGATAAAAAAAATTTAATTCATTTGTATGGTTAATGAAAGATTCCATTTATAATTGAATAAATTAAATATTAATAAATTTATAATATTTAAACCATGGGATTACTAAATAAATTAGTTTATAGATTTTATTTTTATGAAATCACATAAAAGATATTTTCTTGGATAGTTGAGAATATAACAATTATGATGTAATATACATATCCTATAACAACTGCTTATAGTCATGTCAATCCAAAACCATGTGGAAGTAGGTCCATTTGTGAAGTCTATATCATAAATTTAATTATCACCATGTACTCTCCACATGTGAGTGAATGTTTTGGGAAATTTTTAATCCAATGCCTACTATATTTATATACAATCCCTTCAAGATAAGATGAATATTTTTAATTAATTTTATTAAATATAGTTCAATTTTATTAAATAATTTAATTAATAAATATATATATTTAAATGAAAATCATACATACCCCATTAACCATGCATAAGTGTCTGTAATTTTTAATGATGCATGCTACCTCAATAAAAAAATTTGTACCTATATTTTATTAAAATTAAATAATTTTAATAAACCATAAATTTATTGTTCATAACATACAAACAAATATTAATGTTATAATTTTCATCCAAAAAAGGTGAACTAATTTTAGTTTCGTTAAAATTGAGATAAATATTGACTAAATGATTGTCATCTAATTTTTTTTAATTTTTTGTACCATTATTTTCTAATAAATAATGATTAATTATAATTAAAAAAAATAATTTTCCTAGGAAGGTTGTAAATAAAATATATTTTATTGAATAAAATTGTATACATGAAAATGAAGAATATAAAGAAGAAAATAAAAAAAACGATTTAAGAAATCTTTTTGAACCAAATAATGTATATAAGAATTTAATATATATAAAAAATATTAAAAAATATATAGGTATTTTATACATAAATATATATATATATATATATATATATGAATGTTAAAAATCAATGTTTTCAACTGTGTAAGTGTCACAAAAAAATTATAACATGATTAATTAGGAGGATAATGCTTTCTTTTATCAGATCCATTCAACTTTATCGTTTATTACTTCATTGAAAGTGTCCCCATAATAGCCATCGTTATCCTTAGTTAATCATGTAATATATGCAGATATTTAAAATAATGTTTCATCATCATCAACATTTTTCCACCCAAATTATTTTTCCATAGAAAAGTAACAGATCACGTATCATTTTAGTAGTCAATAACATAAAATATTTGTTTAAAATTCTTCACTATAATTAATGATTCATCCTTGCAACTAAATATTTATAATAAAAATGTTTAAATACATGATAATCATCTTATAAACCATTTTTATAGGAATCCTAGTTACACTTAAATACCAGTACGTAAAATATATTATAATTAATCTCCAATTTTTCTTTAGTGACTCTAAAATATGATGTTGATGAAAAAATTGTATGTTTTTTTGAAACATAAAAAATGTGATGCTTCAGCAATAACCATTAATCAACTATTTCAAACAGTACCCTTATCATTCTAATTTTAATCTACAATTTGGAACCATTAATATTCAAACCATACCACAAAGCATCTTTTACACTTAATACTCATACTGACCATTACAATATTAATAGTGAAGACGAATTTATTTTGATTTCATCCACAAACCAAAAAATTAATGTTTTTCTAATATTAATTCTTCTACCACATTTAATTTCTTCTCCGATATATTACCTTAAATCCATCAATATTTGATTATATATGTAGATAAACATCAGTAATTTTGTTCAAAATTTGTAACTGTTATTTCCCCACATCATAAAGTGTAATTAACCATATGTTTAATTCATATATCCCTTTAATCTCACTATCCACTCTAAAATGTCAATAAATAATGATAATAACATGCAAAAAATAGAAAAATAATTATTTGCAAACTCAATTACCTCTTTTGATGTATATTTTTTTACAAATAAGGTCCTCTGTTCGATAGGGATTCTTAATATATCCATTTAAAAGATTAATATATCATTCCCAAGGATACCATAAATATATATATAAATTCCTGAGAAATCATATCTCTCATAGAATATAATTCATTATATCAAACATTATATTCAAAGATGATGGTGGAAAATATATTTATAGTCCACATATTTTGAGGGAAAATTCAATATCTTACACATACATGAATTTTTGATCTTTTACATTGGCTAAAAATTGAATTGAATAAGTAACACATCCTTATTATAGTATTTTTTACATTTATCATAAATATTCCATGTAACTCAGCTGATATGAAAAGATGAATCAATACATGAAATCTATTATAATTTATACCTATTAATATTAAATTATTTAATGTCACTAATTTATTTACATTTTATGTAAACCCATGGGGAACATTAATATCATAAAATGATAGAAAAAAAAGTTATAATATCACTTGTTCATAATTTGTGAAAATATGAATGAAAATATTTATTTCTTCCTTTAATTGTGGGAGTTAAATCCAAACATATCCCCATGGTTAATAAGTTGAGTCTTTGATGCACACTAAATTTTATCTATCTGATTATGTCGAAATATTTTTGAAGTAGAAAATCAATTTTTTGTTGAAATTCATAATTTTGATTTTCTATTTTACATAAATAAGTCATAATAATTTAGATCTATAATATCAAGTATTTATTCCAGGTATTTGGTTAAGTAAATAACATATATTATTTCCAAATTTTACATCAATGATATTCGAAATCTTTTAATATTATCCAACTAAATATAGTTGTTGGGTAGTATCATGCTACTGTAAGACATTAAATGCATTTTTTTAATCCGTGATAAGAATAATCCATTCAAAAAAATATCTGATATCCCGTATATTATTTTTCTCAACCATTATGTAAATTGTTGACATGAAGTACTCTCTCCATAAACTAGACATGATTTATGTCCTTTCACAATATTTTAAGATATGTTTAATATGTACAAATCTCATTTATTGGGTGAACTATCATAACATTTAAAAGAATATAGTCACTATTGTATGCCTAATATAATAAAACAATGTCTCTAATAAAAATTTCAAAGCATCAATAAATTGTGATATATATACTTAAATATCATTTGGAAGTTCTTTAAGTACATAATTTATAAGTCTCATCATAACATGTTTCTTATTTATATTATATATGTGGGGAGAAGATGTATATATCCAAAAAATAGGATATGCATTTGGTTGGCTATAGAGACTCTGATATGTATTCATTCCATCAGTGTATAAACCCATTCTAGAAATTCTATCATAATATGAAAATTTTGGAAATATTTGATGAAATATATTCTAGTATGGAGATTTAACAAGATAGTATAGTATTCCATCATCGTTGCACACATATGTATGTCATCGTAGTCAATTTACATTGTTTTAATCAATATAGAGACGATTAAAATGAGTAATAATTAAAAGATAACATATTTCTTTAGTTTTAGGTTTTGTGCCCATCCATGAGAATGAATAATGGTTGGATTTCCCATCCATTTTATAATGTTGTGTCTCTAATTTTTGAAATTATAATTAATGTTCATATTCCTTTATTTATATCACATAATCCTTAGGGATATCATGAATCCTTTTATATGACTATATGAGTAAACATAATATACGAGTTTCCTCATAATTGTAATTTGGAAGCCCATTTCCTTATAGATTTATCTATTTTATGTATTTAAGATAATCAATGAACCACTTATCATTCTTAGTATGTCCTTATTTCTAGTAAACTAATCATAACACTTTTGATAACACTATAAATTTTGTAAAGCCAGTGAATATTGATTTCTCATCATATTCATTCAATTATTAAAAAAACTTTTATGTCTAAATCACTTCGATCATGGAATAATCCTTATTAAAGATCTTTAATCTAATGTGGAACATAAACATCATCATTAGATCAGGATATGTTTTTTATTTCTATATTCGAGATCCAACAACATATAATTATGACTCAAACCTTTGAAAATTAGGAGGAATATTATTAATCTATACACTAATTTACTTATACTAAAACATTTCTTTAATGGATAGAAAATCACATCTTAGATTTCAAGATTTGATGTCTAAAATAAAATGAAACTATGAACATCCTTATTATATTCTTTAATATTTCCTCACGCTTTTATCCAATTATGAACAATAAAAATCAAAAAATAATATACATGAATATATTAATACATATAAAAATTCAAATATATATATATATATAATTAAAACATTTAATCATATATAAAAAATTAATTTAAACATTCTCATTTTTTTAACAAATACCTTTTGTCTTAACAAAAATTTAAACATTTAAAAACTTTTTTATACAAAAAAAACCTAATTTTAAATTATTATAAAGGAAAAAAAATTTATATTTTAAAATATTGAATGAAAATATGATTTCAACAAAATAAATAGTATAACAATATAAAATTAATAAAAATAATAAATTATAAATATAAACAATTACAAAAAAAATAATTACAATAAATAAATATTCTAAAAAAGTATAACAACAAACAAATTTTTTTAAAAAATTTATAAATCATAATAAAATTCATATAACAAAATGATTTGATGGATATAATTTATAACTAAAAGCTAATTAAGTTAACAGAAAAAATATGAAAACAACTAACAAAATTTTGACATAAATAGATCCTAAATTTTAATGAACTCACAAGAAGGTGGATGTAAGAGGGTGACCATTGTGTGACTGAAGAGAATCATATAGTAACATATAAAAAAATATAATTTAAACCTGAATATAATTACAAGAAAACATTTAAATCATAAAAATATTTAAAAAGGAGTAAAATATCAATAAAACATTTATTCAAAATTAATTCTAATAAAAAAAATTATAAATGAAAAATAATTGATAAAATTTATATAATTAAACTATAAAAAAATTCTATTCAATATAAATGTACAAATAATAACGATTATAAATAAAAATAGCTAAAAAATTTATAGTGAAATAAAATTATCATAAAAAATAAAACATTAAAAATGTGTAACCCAACATTGTATGATTGATAATAAAAAACATATATAAAAACTAATTTACGAATTCAATTTATAAATATCATATAATTAATTCAACTTCATGAAAAAACTAATAGATTAATCTTTGATGTCGATAATAAATAATTCATCTTGAATAATGATGAATTCACTCATAGGAAGTGGCAATAATTCGAACATAGCAATATTTAAGGGAAATGATTAGAAAAAACGAATTACCAAAAGAAATGAACAATAAATTTTAATTATGGTCACAATTTGGCCAAATTAGGGTTTTCCACGATAGAATGATACCAATGATTATGTAATAAATAAGAAGGATGGATTATTGATGGGGAATAATGCGAAATGATGATGAATATAGAGGTAAATTAATATATAAGGGCACTGGGTGAGAAAAAGGTTCAAGACAATAGTGGTTTCAAAATTATTTATTCGAACAAATTAGGTTTTTATATTCCTATGTTTTTTAAAAATATTAAATTTTAGTTTTCTATAATACTGATCATAATTCTTTTGTAACATTACTTTTGATTTTATAGAAAACAAACCATAAATGTAATTCTAAATACATTTTAACATTGGTTTTTTAGATGACCAATGTTAAAATGTTCCCACATATATTTTAAGGTATGTTTCAAAAAATATAATGTTAATGGACCATTGTAAACTACTATTTTTATACTAGTTCAATCCCATGCCTTCAGTAGCTAGATAAACACCCCATCTATAAGATCATATTCAATGATATTTTTGAAATATATATCTCATTCTTTAGAGATACATCTTCCATAAGAATGCTGGATTTCCCTTCCTTATGTACTCCTTCAGGATCATCAAAATCAACCAATAAGGATTAGATACACTATTCCCAAAACACACATTATCTATTTGATACAAGAATTTACCGATCAACTAAAATTTATTCTATTGTGGATGTTAGGTACATCACAATATTTTTTCCCAACCACAAAAATTCTTCACCTGTATGAACACATTAAACAATAAAAAAAATACTATTTATGAGGTCTAAATAATTAAATGAATTAAATTTTTTTATATATAATATTTTTATGTTCATTCTAATATTCTATATAAATACAAAATGGTTTTTGGGTATTCAATTCCTCACTAATAATACCTGGAAATTGATGTGGGTATTTTATATCTCCATGCACTCATATATCCACATAGTTTCAACATTATAAATACCAAAAATAATATGTGTAATTTATTTTTAAACAGAAAATGTAAAAAACATTGCTCACATCTCCTATAAATTCAGCATAAAAAACCAACATTTATTCCTCATTTAAAATGATATAAAGATATGAACTTATCCATTTTAATGCTTTACAAGCACAAATCTTTTAGCATCCTATTTTATCATGTGTTAAGAAAAATTATCCTCTTTATTGTCCCCTAATATGTTTTCATTACTATATAGTACTGAGTTCAATTTTTCAATCAATCTGTAATATTGAACGTTTAAATAAATGTATTTACATTTATCTCGAATTTACCTCATGAATTTATCAGAATTTTACTTCACCTAAAGGCTTAGCTACATTGGGAAGCATCATAAATCCAATTCTAATTTTCATGTATTGTAGTTAATAAATGTTTAATGAAAAATATGAGTTAAACTAATTGTATCATTTAAGTTCAATTAATAATTCCTTCATATGGATTATATAAAATAGAATAGATAATGATTGTTCTATGTGTATGTTTTAGTATAAAATCAGATCCCCTAGACACTTTCCAACATCATAAATCCTTTTGGTTAATCAATTCTTAATAAGTAAATTAATTTTTCTTCACTCTTGATCGGACACTGTGATTCGACACTTGGAACACTTCACTCACCACACCAACTATCCTATTATCCACCATTCAAGGTGGCTCTAATACATTTATACACACACCTTGTCATGAATTGTGGGTTCTAGGAATGCACACCCACACATTCATGTCTATATTCTAGAGATTATCCCTCATACACACAACTATGGTACAACTCTATCAACCTCTCTCTTATATAGTGAATCACGGGTCCCACATGTGGCTGATGTGGTTCCTATGTGTTCTTATTGTTTTCCATTTATTTTTAACAGATATAAAATAGATAAACCATATATTTTCCTAAACAATTCCTCTTATACTAACTTTATAATATAAATATCTAAGGCTCATTAACCTCCACACTTAATAAAGAATCACATTTTAATCATTATTTTAATTAATTTTTTGTTCTTATAATTCAGTTGGAATACATATTTGAACATAATAATGGTTCAACAGTCATCATAATTCCCACTATAATTTTATTGGAATGACTTATAACACTATTATATAGACCCATAAAATTTACAAAGAATCAAAAATTTATCCACCAAAATATGTAGAATTGTGTACAAAAAATGAAACACATAGCTCTAATAATCTTTCCCTTTGAATATTGTTTTTGATATATCATCACATTTTTAAAGGAAATATCTGTGCACAAAATTTATTCCCTTTATTAAAAATAAAATACAAAGGATACATGGGTTCTTTTCATCCCATATTTCTTCTCAAAACATCTTCTCCTACGTTAATAAAATTGGTTCATGAACACTTTTGAAGTAGGGAATATATCACATGGTAATCTTAGAAAAAATATTTTAGCTAATCATCACATAGTATAAATGGTCTTAACCAATATTAAAAAATAGATATAACCAAGCTTTCATAATATTTCCTTAAAATAATCACATATGATAAAATGATATGAAATACTTAATTTCAATTTTATGAGTTGAAAAGGAACATAATTTTAAATAAAATATAAAACCCTATAGAAAGAAGAAAAATATATATGAATGTTTTTGATCAAAAAGAATAAATCCTTATTTTTCTAATATTTTCATAAAGAATTTATACCGACTTTATTAATAAAATTATGAATAATGAATGAGACTATGTTTGAAATAAATTATTTATTATATAATCTCCCACTCAAGGGATTTTATCATTCAACATCATGTAAAATGATTAAATCCATGATGAAAAACACTTTTCCTACAATTCCTAATATGATTGCTTATAACACATGAAATAGTTGGTAATAATAAGGAATCACTTGTTACATTAGAGGAACCATTCATATTGAGATTTTTTTATCATTATTTCTTTCTTCTTCTTTCCATGATAATTATGGAATGTTCTTTAATTTATTAGTGACATTATTTGTGACAAACTTACTCTTTATTTCATATTCAAACATGATTTATTATATAAACATGAACTTAATACCACTCTAAGAATCGATAGGTCTAGTGTATTGGTAAATTATTATAATTTCATAACAACTTAAAACATAAAAAACAACATATTTATTAAAAAATTATTTTACATGGCCACATCATTCCTTTTTTTACTTAACACTGAATGGGATAACCTGAGGACATATATAAACAAAAGGGTGAGCTATACAGACTAGTAAGGGAGTAAAGAAGTCATAACAACAAGAATACTATACATTTTTGTAAATAGGAATATTAATGAATCATAAAATAAACGTGTACATAATGGAAGGAAATGGAATGATTACCATAACATGGAGATGTGGAAATAACATTTAACAAGATATTAGCCTGGGATAATGTTCATTACACATGGATCATGAGTAAAACCTCATTTCAATTGAATTATCATGAGTAAACCCTCATTGAAATTGATGTATCATCATACTAATCTATACCCAATGCATTGGAGTGCTATTAGGGTGAACCCTTTATAAACATTTCATTTCATGTATATGTGTTCCACATGGATCATATAAAATGGAATCATTCAATATCATCATTTATTAAATGATAATGGAATGGGGAATACATACATTAAATGATTCAATAAATAATTATGTGTTCATAAAGGTTAATACCCTTATCAAAGAAATAGGCATGGTATTTACTACACTCTGATTTTGGAATGGAAAATTCTGGTCCAATTTCGGTAGCCTAACGACGTGATATTAAAATTAATAAAAATAGTTGATGAGAGAGAAATGGGCCTCTCATATTATCTACATGAAATGGACAGTAATATGGTCATATAGATACTTTTTCCAACAAAAATAATTTGGATATTGAAGGGGAAGAAAAATAAAGAAACAAGAAGCCAGAGGATAAATGGACCAACTCTTATGAAACTTCAGCATGGTAATGTGTGTACACGGGAGGGATTAATGAGAGTGAAAGAGGTATATTATCAGTCAAACATAAGTAGGGAAGTATGGGGGAGTTTTGAAATCATACCCCAACATTTTTAATTGAACATAAAAGGGTATAACCACATAATGAATGTTGGAAAAAAATGATTAAGGAAGAAATACCTTACGGAATTTCGGTGTGGTAATGGTGTACATGTGAGGCATTAATGAGAGTGAAAGGGTATATAAATATTCAAAAATAAGGAGGTGATTATAATTGATGAGTAAAATCATACCCCAAAATTTTTAATTGAAAATAGAATGACAAAACAACATAAGGAAACTGGGACATAAATAAGAAAGGCAAGTGAGGATCCTTTAATTAGAAGTGTGAGACTTAATGAGCTTGAAGAGGCGATTATTAAGATCCTAGGGAACCTTGTTAGGATTATAGATAGAGTATGGAATATTTGGGATGTGATACGAGCATTTTTAGTGAATAAAAGTGGGATATTTGGGGGGTTTATATAGAAAAATAGAGTGAAATGCATTAATATTACAAAAATATTGGTTTTGGAATCTATATAATTTTACATTCAAAACCACAAACAAACACATAGTTTTTACCTATGTTTTTAGAAAAATGGGAGAGGAAAATATTAATTTATAATTCCAATTACCAAACATATTAAAATATTAGTATTTCTTATTTGGAGGTGAGTCACAATATCACAGGAATCATTTCAAAATGTTAAAAATATTTTATATGTCTTGGAGGGTACACTAAGGCATTACAAAATTAATAAAACAGATCTACAATTAGATTATTTTAATGGAAGAACATATATTGTCTGAATAACACTTTTATAATATTTTATTACACAACTACTAATAATTATGATTTTAAAAAACACATTATATATTTAATATGTATTTAATTTTTACCAAAAAATTTGACTGTCTTAGAAAATTATGAAAAATTTATGATTATATAATTTTTACATCTTGAATAAAAAAAATATATTCAATTTTCTAAATAATGTTCTAAATATTTTAATTTTAACTTTTAAAATACCAACTGACATTTATTTAAAATTCACGGGTCTTGACAAATATGGATTTCATACCATAATAAAAATTAAAATTGTATAAAAATTATACGATCATATATATTTAATAAAATAAAATTTTGTAATAATATTATATTAAAATATTATTTAATAAAAATATTTTAATTCATCAAAATAGATTTCATAATTTAATATTAACTAAAAATAATATTTTTTTTCTTTAAAACCCATTTAACAAGTAACAATAATAAAATGAATGTATATTCATTATTCTATACAAATAATAATAAAAATAATCATAGTTCTAGGGTCATGTTACATATCCCCTTAAAATACCCACATAAGACATAGAGGTGAAGTGTGTGATTGTGATAGAATATTAAGGCAGCCTAGATAAAATCGCTCGAGTTGTAATCTCTATTAACTTTTACTTCTTTGGTAGGTGATTCTGTTCATGTTTAACGTATTGAATCTAGGCTCGGGATTGGTCAAGAGAGAAGCCCAGTGATTCTACCTCCTTTACGAGCTTCAAACAATATGGTTCGTATAGAGAAATACTACTAGATGAGGCCATCGTTTCCATTGTTTGAGTAATTTGGATTTGTTAAAGCCATATATTAATACTAATCATGTGATCACTATTAAATAGTAGTATTAGCAATGATAAAAATTCATAAAGGTATTTTAAAATCCAAAAAACATAAAACCAAGGAATTTCATATGTTTTATATAACCATTTTACATAATAATACATTTAATTATATTAGGAGGATTCATTGTTAATAAAAGTTTGGGTCATTACAATCTTCTCCACTTACGAAATTCCCCCCCCAAATTTCCTTTTCCCACAGAAAAATAGACAAGGGAAACTCTTATTCATCACAAACCCTGATTCCCACATTTCTTTTTGAAACTTGTGGTTTACCCACAACACCTTTATAATGGGCATTGTTATATTTTGTATAAACTTTTTTGAATGATCTAAGATCGTAACCATATTCCCTTTATATGAGAGGTAATTATTCAATGATACCACCTCTAGATTATGTACATGTGATGGCTTAGGTATTTACTTCCTTAAGAGTGATACATGGAATACATCATGTACATGAGATAGGTTAGATGGGAGTTCTAGTCGATAGGAAAATGATTAAATGTGATCAAGGATCTCAAAATGGCTGATGTACCTTGAACTAAGCTTTCCCTTCTTTGGAAATCTCATAAAAATCTTCCTCGGTGATATATAGAGAAATACATGTCTCTAACAACACACTCTAGGTCTCGTCGATGGTTATCAGCATAGATTTTTTGTTAACTCTGAGCAACATAAATTTGTTGTTGGATGGTCTTATATTTGTCCACCAATTATTCGACCATTTCTAGACAAAGGATCTTTTTCTCCCCAACTTCATCCCAACATGTTGGTGTTCTCCACCACTACCCATAAAGGGAATCCTATGGAGCCATTTGATTCTTGAGTAGAAACTGTTATTTTAAGATAACTCCACCAGTGGAAGATGTTGATCACATCCTCCTTTGAAGTCCATTGAGAATGATATCAACATTTCCCCAAGTGTTTGGATAGTCTAATCATATTAGCCATCATTTTGGGGATGATAATCCGTGCTGAAGTTCTGCTCAGTATTCAAAGAATGTTGGAGACTCTTACAGAACATAGAGGTTAATATTGGATCTTTATAGGATATAATCGATAGTGGTACTCCATCTAGCCTTTCCACTTCTATGATGTATATCTATGCTAGTTGATATAGTGAGAAATCCCCCAGAATTGAAAAGAAGTGTGTAATCATTGTAAGACAATTAACAACAACCTAGAGAACATTGTTTCATTTTTATATATTTGAATGTCCGGTGACAAAGTCCATGGTGATGTTTTCCCATTTCAATGTTGGTATGGGTAATGGCTTCATCATCCGCTTAGAATTATTCCGTTCATCCATTTCTTGATGACATACCGGTCACTTTGATGTATACTCAGTGATCTTCTTCTTCATGTTATCCCACCAATAATTCTCTTGTAGATCCTGATACATCTTTTTCGTTTTCTGGGTGAATGGAGAAATTCGAACAAAGTGTATCATCCAAAAGTTCATTCTTTATCTCTAGATTTGATAGATCACATAGTCTTCACCCAAATATCACAATTCCTTCTTCGTTAACAATGAACCCTAAGGATTTACCTTTTCTAATAGTTTCCACATAATCCTTTTGATAATCCTTTATCCCTTCCAAAATATATGGTTGGGCAATCATTTGTGAATGGATTGATTATGTTCCCTTATTTATGATTCCCATGTACGTATTTATCCAATCTATGATAATTGGATACTTTTAAAATTTCATCAATTATATAATTGCTAGGTCCATTCTACTTAGATCATATGTTACCTTGTTCTCTTTCCTAGGGTGGCAATAGATAGTGTAGTCATAGTCACTGATCAACTCTAACCACCTACGTTGGTTCATATTCATCTCTTTATGTATGAATATATAATTTAGGATATTGTGATATTTATAAATGTCACACTTATCTAAAAAAAGGCAATGTCACCAAATATTTAATGTGAAGATTACTAAATCCAAAACCAGAGCATTTTTTGGCTAGTTTTTCTCATGAAATTTTAATTTATTTGAATCATAGGAAATGACTTTGTCATTTTGCATCAACACACAGCCCATGCCCTTTTTAATACCCGGAAAAGTTCTCCACTTTTAGGTAGATTGAGCATAGGTGTGGTGATAATACTCATTTTCAACACCATGAAGCTATCTTTTCATTCATCACTCTAAGGGAACACGACTCCCTTATGTGTTATCTTGGTAAAAGGGTTTGACAATCATGAAAAATTTCTCAAAAATCGGCGATAATATCCAGCTAACCTCAGGAAGATATAGATATTTGTCACTGATGATGGCCTCACCATCCCTCAATTTCATTTTTCTTGGAGGTATCCATAGATATCTCATTTATTATGTTTATATGACCGATGAATGAGACTTCCTTCAACCAGAACACACACTTGTTGTACTTTACATATAGCTTCTCCTTTCGCATGGTCTCTAGTACAATGTTTATATGATCCTCATAGTCCTCCTTGGTTTTGAAGTAGATTAGAATATCGTCTATAAAGACAAATAAAAGTTTGTCGAGGTAATATCTAAAGACTCCATTAATCAAGTCCATAATGATTACTGGAGAATTAGTGAGTCCGAAAGGAATTGGTATAATTTCAAGGGGCCCTTACCATGAAGGAAAAGAAGCCTTGGGGATATTCTCCTTCTTCACCCATACTTTGTAATATCCTAACCACAGATCCCCCTAGGAGAATTATTGTGTTCTACGTAGCTTATTGAAGAAGTCCTCAATTCCTGATATAAGATAATTGTTTTTATCCGGATTTTTTTTGAGCTCATGATAATAAATTAAATGGCCCATGGACCCACCCTTCTTCTAGATGAAGACGACTAGTGCACACCATGGTGAATCACATAGGAATATAAACATTTTATCCATATTCTTCAGTAGATTTTTATATATATCTTCAAGATCCATAACATCCATTATATATGGATTTTTGAAAATTTGATACCCCACTGGTATAATATAAACCAAGAATTCAACATCTCTTCTAGGAGGAAGACCAGGAAATTCCTCATGAAACAGTTCAGAAAATTCCCACACAATAGGCATGTATTCAAGGATGGTTACTTATTTAGAATCAATAATCTGAGTATGATATGCATGCTCATAGGTTAGTAATATCCATGATTGAGAAGATGGTGATAAAGAAGATTCCTCCTCCTAGAACTTGTATCGAATCGAGGGTTGATTCTCTATACGGAGAGTGATTTTCCTCTCACAATAATTCATGTTAGCTCTATATAGGTAAAGCCAACCTATGATATGAATTTCATCAAATTCCACTAGAGGGAGTATAATGAGCTTCTCCAAGATGTTCCATAAACAAATTATGACAGGGGAGAAGTTATATTCATGGGATGAAATGATTTCCCCATTTTCTTTCTCACCGACATCTTTACTTCCCTGATTTATGGTGGTGTTGGCACTATTCAACTAAACATTCATAATATAAATGAATTCATAGAAAAAGAGTCAAAATGCATGTTATATATTATTGAATGTATAAATAGATTACCTATCATTACTTAATTTTTGGGGTTCACTTCAGAAATAGTGATGGAAAAAAGAATACCTTTAGTACCTTGGTGGTTGTTGGTTTCCTCCAAACACCCTTATATTAGGGAACTGGTTTTTAATGTGACATGTTTCTTTGTAGTTGAATAAATGAACAATTCGTTGAAGGTCAAACCGAACATTTCTCTACTATATCATAGTTGAAGCTTTTTCCGGTCAGTACCAAATGGCCAGGTTCCCTTCTTTTCCACACCTAAATCATTTCCTCTTCCGCTCCAGGCAATGTCTAGGGTTCTTCATTCTACACCTTAGGAAAATGGGATGCTTGAATTTCTTTAAACCACTGGATTTATCCATTGATCCTCTGGAATTAAATTTCACTTTCCACTTATTATCCCCATGATACCCTTGATATTCTCTGATCTCCATTTCCACTTTGAGGTCACATCAAACAATTTCCTCATAGTTATCAAAGCCACGGATCTCTAAGGCTTTCTGTATGCTGGGTTCTGTCCCACCAAATAAGAAGACAACCCGGCATTCAGGGGTTACGGAAATGCCAGAGGTGTATTGTGAAAGCCTGGTGAAGTTTTCCTCGTATTCTTCAGTGGATTTTTCATCTTTTTTCATGAGTGAAATGAAGTTTGTTTCCATCTATAGTTAGAGGGTGGGTGGAATTTTTTTATCAAAAATGGTTTTCTAGAAATCCTTCAATTCCAACACCTCGATATCTTCCTCAGGCTTTGTATTTTTTATTAATGTACACCATTGATCATCCTCACCCTCTATATGAAAATAATACAGAAGAACCTTCTCGTTTTTGTAACATTGAAGGATAAAGAAGATCCTCTCAATGGAGGTTATCCATTGTTCGGTGATTGATGGATCAGATGATCTATTTAATGTAGGATGCCTTTTTCTCATTAATCTCTCAATTGCGGCTTGTACTTTCTTGGGCGGGGGAGTTGAATGTTCCTATTGACACATTTATATTCAAAAAATGAGTTAACTAAGTGAGTATTATGACAAATTTTGTTATTCCAGCTACCATCGGATTGGGAATCTCATTAGAATAGTCATCAGTTTGATCTTTAAACCTATTCTTAGCCCATGTCCTCCTATTACCAGCCATTCTCATTAATAAAATGAATGTTAAGGGTATCACATAAAGGGTAATCCAATGGAAAAAACAGATAACTTAAAACTTACATTTATTTCTTTAACTTATGAATTTATACGCTTCAATCTATGTTATCCATGATATACATCCCATCATATATTCTGAGGCACATTTTTTATTCCCTTAATAATTATTTATACTATGATTATGAATTTACCAATGAATGTGACCTGGGAGTATCAAACCAAGAGTGAAGAAAGGCCCGTTTTAGTGCGCCAATTCCCTTTCAAGTATAGTTCATAGTGTGGTTTTCAGGGTTTACCCCAAGATACATCTGTTCCAGATCCACCTCTACTTGTTTGTATCTATAATGTAATTTATTTTCTTGATAAACCACTTACTATATACTCACCATAATTTAGAGATTTTTTTATTATACTTAGTCTTACCCTTGAGGATTTTAGTGGGGTTTTTTAAAATCCTAATCCCAAAAAATAAGTAAACCTATTTTTTGATACAATCTTTAACAACCATAATCTTTATTAAATATTTAAACCTTATTTATTACATAAACATGATCGTAAAATAAATCTGAGGAACAAGGGGTCTAGTGTCTTAGGAAATCAGGATCATTACATAACAACTTAAACATAAATTACAACATCATTATTGAAAACGTCTTTTACATGGACACAATATTCATTTGTACATAACATTGCATGGTATAACCAGAGGACATATATAAAAAATGGGTGATCTATAAATCCTATTAAGGGAGTAAACAAGGCATAAAATGAAGAATACAAAAAATGTTAGGATATATAAATACCAATGGATCAATAGAGAAACATGAATATAAGGGCATGATATAGCATGATTATCATAACATAGAGATGTGGCAACAAAATTTATCATGATATTAGCATGAGAAAAGGCTCATTGCACATGGAGCATGAGTAAACCATAATTGAACCTGAATTAGATTTATTAAACCATAATTTAACATGAATTAGAATGAGTAAAACCGCATTTCACTTGACATATCATTATACTAATCGTTACCTAACACATTGGAGTGCTAGCAGGGTGCACCCATTATAAAAATGTCATTTCATTCATAAGTGTGCCACATGGATCATATTACATAGAATCATTAAACATCATCATTTATTGCACGATAAAGGAATATTGAATACATACATGAAATTCTATAATAAATTTGTATATGTAATTAAATTTTAATATAGTTGATAGATAAATGGTCATGGTATTCACTACACGATGATTTTGGAATGGAAAATTGCGGTGCAATTTCAGCATCCTAACGGTGTGACATAAAAATTCATAAAAAGGGTTGATAAGACAGAAATGGGTATCTCATAAAATGTAAATTAAATGGAATTTATAGTGGCCATATAGATAATTTTCTCAAAACATAGAATTTGGAAATTGAAGATGTAACATAATAATGAAACTTGAAGAAAGGGGTGAAATGGAATAACTCTTACAAATGTTCAGTATGGTAACAGGTGTAAATGGGAGGGATTAATGAGGTATTAATATGTATATAATAATTTATAAAATAAGTGATACATGGGGGAGCTGTGAAATCATACCAAAACATTTTCAAATTAATATAAAAGGGTATAACAATATGACTAAACTTTGAAAAAATGAGAACGGAAGAAATACCTTACAGAAATTCGGCAAGGTAATGAGTGTACATGGGAGGCATTAATGAGAGGAAAAGGGGTCCATCGTCATTCAAAAATATGGAGGTATGTATAGGGGAGGTTAGAAATCATACCCCAGACTTTTTAATTTAAAATATAAGGGAATAAAAATATATGAAAACTTGGACATATATAAGGAAGGAATGAAACTGAGGATCCCTTATTTTGTAAGTTTGTTACATCAAGAGATTGTAGTGGGGATTCAAGCGATCTTGGGGTGACTTGGTAGGATTATAGAGAGTGGAGGAAATACTAGGTACAATATGAAATGGTTTTGAGTGAAGATAGGGTGTATCTTGGGTGGGTTTATATAGAAAAAGATAGAGGATTTCTTTAATATTTCCCAAACATGGGTTTGGAATCTATATAAATAAATATTCAAAACCACAGGCCAACCCATTGTTTTCCATTTTATTCCAAAGGGGAGTGGAATAAAATTTATTATAAATCCAATGTCCGAACATATTAAAATATTAGGCTTACTTATATAGAGGTGAGTAACACTCTAAAGGATATCATTTTAAAATGTTAAACTATTTTATAAGTCTTGGAGGTTCCACTATGGCATCATAAAATATATTAGAAAAAAAATTCTCATTATTTTAAATGTAAAACATATATTGCCAGAATATCCCTTATATAGTATTTTATTACATTACTATTGGGTCATTATGATGTCATAAAACAGATTTTATATTTATTCGGTATTTAGTTTTTACCCAAAAATTCGACTGTCTATGAAAGTTATGAAAAATTAACAGTTAGATAAATTTGATGTCCAGAATCCAAAAATAATATTAATTTTATCTAAATAATTTTCTAAATATGTGAATTTTAACTTCTGAAATACCAACTTACATTTATTAAAAATTCACGGGTTTTGACAAAAACAACTTTCAAAAATTAATAAAAATTACAATTGTATAAAACTTATATGATCATTTATATTTAATAAAAGGTAATTATGTAATAATATTTTATTAAAATATCCATTAATTCATCAAATTATATTTCCTAATTTAATATTAACTAAACAAACAATTTGTGCTTTAAAACCCACTTTCAAGGTAACAACTATTAAATTAATGTATATTCATTATTCTATACAAAAAATAATGCACATAATCATAGTGATGGGGTATTGTTATATAACACCTTATAATTCCTTCATAAGACCTCAGGGTAAGGTGTGCGATGGTGACATACTCTTGGGGAAGCTTAGATTAAATTGCTCGGGTGGTAATCTCTATTAACTACCACATCTCCTGCAGGTGATTCCGTTTAAGCTTAAAGTGTTGAAGCTCGACAATGGATTGGTCTAGAGAGTAGCCTAGTGATGCTACCTCCTTTCTCAGCTCCAAAAAATGGGATTCATATAGAGTAATTCTATTTGATGAGTCTATTGCTTCCTTTTTCTGAGTAAATTGGATTTTTTAAAGCCCTATATTAATAGTAATCATGTGATCACTATTTAACAACTATATTAGAAATGGTAATAATTATAAATGGTATTTTAAAATCCAAAAATCTTAAAACCAAGGAAGTTCATATGTTTTATATAACCATTTTACATAATAAGTCATTTTATTAGATTAAGTGGAATCTTAATTAATAAAAGTTTGGGTCGTTACATTATTCAGGGAATTTTTACAGTTTTTTCTTCTTAATAATTGATTCCTCTTGTGGAATTTTTACCTATATTATTCTTCAATGATATTTTTATTGGGGAATCATAATCAAAATATTTCCATGATTCTTGACACTGATTTGTGTTAAATCAATTTTTCCTTCTCTTTGAACAATTTGAGATGATAAAAAGCATCCATTCTTTATTTTCCCAACATATTGGTGACCCTCACATTTCATTTGAGTTTTTGATATTAGCTTTTCATCAAAACTCTCAATTGGGTGCTACCCGTTTCATGATAATGATGTGTAAAACGAAAAATAATAGTCTTTGAGACCATTTTTACCCCAACACTAGAAAAACCCAGGATATTTGGATCTTCTAGGTTGTTTCTATATCTACCTTGATTTTTGTTATTATTCTAATAGATAAATGTTATCTTTATTTTATCTTAGGTGTTATTATGTTATTCACCAAAATTATTCCATTGATGATGAATAAAATCTCTAACTTTCTTTATTGGTATAAACATGTTCTAGTTTCTCTTTATGATCATCATTATTAGATATAGAAAATCTATTTTAGGAATAATGTTTTACCTCTTTTTTGGATCCCTTCATTTCACTGGATTTTTGTAATTCTACATACACCACCAATGATTTATTAAAATTTTCCCTATAATTAGTCAAATAATATTTAACCTTCACACATATTTCATATATCTTAAAAAAATCATATACCATGTTTTTGTCACAAAACAACCCAATTCAACTCTAAAACGGTCACTTGAGCCGATCCGGGATAAGGGCCAAAGGACATTCCCGATCCCCATTGTTTATAAACTAGTGTCGACTATCAATAGATGAATAAATGAATTTTTTTCCCAATTAATAGTAATGAAAAGAACAAAATAAAGGAACCAGACAACCCAATATACAAATATAAGTGAACTGACAATCATTTATACAAGAATATAAAAAATAAATTTGAGCTACATATTTAAGCTAACTGATCCAGATGACCACAATATCTCCATGTGACCCCATGGTTCACTCTGTGACATAAGGACATCCATCTCCTAAGGTGATCTAACTCAAGATAAAACCTACACAAGGGCTAAAATTGAAGATAAATATAAGTGTGAGTTGTAAAACTCGGCAGGCTAGCCTGACAATCTAATACCCATGCACTTCTTTTAAGACATAAGAAAAAATATATCATGTTTGAAATACAATATATCAATTTATATGTTTCTTCAAATTTTACATAAAAAAGTACAAATCATTACCCATAATAATTTCCAAAAAAAATTCATTTCATTAGTGCAACATTGGAATTTTCAAGGAGAATGTGATGTCGAAATTTATCAGATTATATGGAAGAGATAAAACAGTCATCTTTGAAAACAATTTTCATAAGTCTTGTTAAAATTAAAAAATCAATTTATGATAAAACCATTATGAAAGAAGGCACTACAGTAATAACACAATAGTGGAAATGGAAATAACCATATAAGTATCTCATTTATCACTACGAGATACTGTGAACCAATTGACACAAGTGAACCCAAGAGATCGAAAATAATCCAAAAGATACAAAAATAAGAGAATGCATCCCCAGTAGCATGTCAAACATGATAAAATCAAAAGGATCAATACACTCACTCATCCTATCTCAGGATTGAAAAAGGGAAAATCTCATAGCAATAAACCCAAACATATCCACCTACTATGGGAAATTGGTTAGTACGTACACTACTAGTGCGAAAATCATTCCTAAAAAATTGGCTCAATATGCTAGGTTCCCATGTCTCATGTATATAAAGGGTGTGAGCCAATTGATTCTAGCTGAGTATAAAATCACAATTATATATAACAATAATGAGAAACAAGCATCACCCCGAGCCACCCCAATGGCTGATCTCATTCCATAAAAATAATAGAACACAAAGAGTCCAAACTAATGTACTATGATAATGGATAACAATGATTAAACAATAAAGAAATAACATCCATTATACACATACAAGCTATGAGATACATCTAAAGAAGTTTATCATAATAAACACTTTCACAAATTCTACAAAATTTCCCAAACAATTTTTTATGCATTTCACAAAACTAGCATTTATCAATGGTACAAAGACCATTTTTCATAAAGAGGTGTAAAAATACCATTTAACACATTAAAACATTTACATTATTTCATAAAAACATTCAGGTCACACAATCAAGGCACATACATTTTAATAAAAATGCCAAACCGTCCATTCACCCGCAATGAAGGCCAAAAAACATTACAAATCGATACTCATTTCTTTATAAAATCCAAAAACACTTTAGAAACCTTATTAGGACACAAAAATGTAATTTATCATGCTTATAATATATTTATAAATCCAAACAAATCATTTTATAACACACAAAACTCATAAAAGAATATCGGTGAATTAACCGCACATTAGGCACACACTATTTAATAAACAAATTTGAATTTAACATCCAACAAGGCCTAAAACAAGAATTTCAATCCATAAATTTATTAAAGGTACAAAATCATGTTTAAAAGATCCAAATCCATGGTAGAAATGTAATAAAACATTTTATAAAGAATGTTGTGTGCTATTTTTTTCAAACCAAAGCTATTTATAACAAAACAAGGCCTATTCTACAATTTTTCACAACAAATTATCCAACCAAAGGTTTCCTAACAAAACGTATCATATATATAAGATTATATTAGAATTAAAAAGATAAAAATTTAATTAAAAAGGAAATTTCATGATAAAACCAACCTCAAATCCCTGGTGAAAAGGAAACACACATCAAAAAATCACTCCACCAGGGTTCCAAAACCCTAAATCCCTGAAGAACCCCCATAAAAAACCAAAACCCCCCTAAAAAACATGAAAAAATAGTACCCTATGTCTATAATGAGTAGTGTAAAAGACTAAATACAATAAAAATAAAATAATAATGATGGGGGAGGATAAATGTGAAGAATTTACCTTAGATAAACTAGCCCCAACATGAACATCACCTAAATCTACACCAATTGAAGAATAGGGAAGGATCAGAAGGAAATGGAGAGGGATCCCTATGTATGTAAGAACCTAGGGAAACTGAATTTGGCGGTTTTGGGTTCAACAAATTTTAGGGGGGGAAACATGAAAAAACACAATTACTAAATCTAGGTAGTTTAACACGGTTATGCCGCACAGTTTGTTAAATCATATACCATACTGTGTTGAAGACACTGGTGCGACCAAAACATCACTCCCAAGATACCACATGAACATGTTCCAATATTATGGTAGGTTTTATACCCATCACATAGTAACCTGGGTTTGGCCACACAGTTTATCAAACCATGCATCAAACCATGCATATGGCCATTTCAATCCAAATTTTTCATGATCACTCCAAAAGATTCAATATTATTGAAGGAGAAAACACATGAAAAAATAAAAACAAAGGAACACATTAAAACTCAATATAAATTAGAATTGGACCCTAATAAACACCATAATTCCAAATGAACCAGATCAAAACCACCCATGAAAATTTGGGCGTGACAGTTCTCCCCTACATTAACACACTCAACCCCCGGAAATCCACAAAAATTTCTAGCTGATTGATCAATGCCTAAGGATTCTATATCAACCTACACCAACCTATAAAACAATGAAAATTTCACTCACAAAAAAAGACATAACATAAGCCTCTTTCCTAAAAAAATGAACAACCCACAACCACATCCCCAGAATAGAAGGAACGGTCAGGCCACCACATTCACAACAAATCCAAAACCAGCCTATTGGGCCTTGTCGAATGAAACCCAACGCTCACCAAAACCAAAAATGAAACTAAGAAAGGAAAAAATTTTAAATAATCCACATAAATTGAATCATCCAAACCCAAACCCAATATATATCCCTGAAAGAGGGGAGTCCTGAACGAATTCTCCAACATTAGAAAACCACTAGCACCCGAAAAACACTTAAAACAAAACATAACGATACCCTCAGTGGGTCTCCATGCCATTAAACCCAACTAACACTAAAAAAAGGAGGTTTTGAAATGGTCTAGAATTGGAGAAATCCCACACATGACTACAAAAACTCTTCTATAATAACATAACAACCTAAGCTAAGAGGGGCAGTACATGAACTTTTATTCTACCCACTCTCAAATGGAGGGGAAACGAAATAAACTATAACTCCCTACACTGACCAAAAAACCCCACCACATGGGGAGGGACGGTAAGGGTTCCAATGGTTAGACCCCAGAAACCACAACTAAAAAATACCAACCACTCTTCTCTTATGGAGGGATAAAATTTAAGTCCTCTCCTGATTCACATGGGTGGTCCACAAAAGAACACTAATCAAGAACATGCATTAAAGAGGGAATATTCATAATAATTTCATAATGGGTAAGCCCACCATGCTCCTTGAAACAAGATTAAATTCATAGTGAATAGAAACTAAAATAAAAAAATTATAAATTCCTCACCACAATAGTAAAGCATTAACTTAGGAAAACAACTTAAACCCTGAATATTTCGGAATACATGCCAGATTCACTTTGAGAACTATGGCTAGAGCTATAATGTATGATGCATCTACTACATCAAAGCTATAATTTGATTATCCAATACCAAAACCCTTATATTAGTGCCTTGAAAAGCTACGTAACACTCATAGGTAGATATAATGGATTATGACACACTACGAATCTTACCACCTCAAATATCATACTTTTACCCAAACATGGACATAAGGGTACACATCACCATTCTATATCACTCTAAACGAGGAGAATAATGGATACAGAATATGATGAATCACACTAAACCTCATAAAACCCCGCTAATATAACTGAGGGAATTAACATAAGAAGAAATAATTTTAGATTGAGTCCAAAACACACTATATTCCATCCAATGGATTGTGTCATCCTTCAAGGAGGTGGATTTACATTCTAATACTCATAAATGAAGTCCATTGTTGGATAAAAATGAAATTAATCCAACAGAGAACCACTGATATCCATACTAAAATAGTCATCTTATCACAATGGGAAAGAACTCCTGGAAACAAGGTAACCTGAAAATCATGAGCTCTATTAAACACTACTCATGATCCAAAAATCACATGGAACGAACAATATATCAGAGTGGAACTAGCTAAAACACATCCCAAAAACATTTCTAAATGCTCTCTAAGGAACCACTTATAGATAGATCTACAACCAAAATTCCATCCCAAGAAACAATAAAGGTATAGATCAGATGGAAGCATTCAAAATAAACAACACTTCTGAGACATGGTAAAAATAGACCACATAACCAACGATCTATAAGACAAATCAAATTCAAGCATAAAACACATTTGGAATATAAAACAAATCAAACGTGGTGTATTTTTACACTCACCAATGGTGTTTTAGTGGGTATCACTCACATGCACATTTATGTGCCACCACGGGCACCCTCCCATCGTGCCATACTAGGCATCTAACAAAATTTCCATATAAAGTTATACATGTGAGCATCCATGAAAAAACATAAGGCTAAATAAAAAAACATCATTTTCCAAAACAATCCATTTAACTAAATTAAAAAATTAGGTACCATTCTATGGAATTCAAAACACCATGTCAAAACCCATTTTTATATCCTACACGACAAACCAATTTAAAATACTTGAAAATGAAGTCCCATAGACTTCCATCATAAATTATTTTCATGACGTTCAAAATATTTTTATGGAAATTCAACAAATCACATTTCACCAAAAACACTTTATTAAGACCCATTCCTTTTACATTGAAAAAAAATTTCAAATCAAAAAATACCTTTTAAAACAAACACATTACATTTATAAAAATTCATCATATTTTATTTTAATAATATGGTAGTCATCAATATCAAAACTAATTTCAAATTGTAAAAAAACCTTTTATAAATAACCATAAATTCAAAACTAAATTTCAAAACCAATTTATTTGATTCAAACACTTTTCAACAAGCCACATATTTAGATTAAGGAAGTTGAATCACATTATACCATTTCCCCTTTAACCTGAGATTTGTTTAACAAAAACCCAACTTTACAAAACCAATCTCAATGTAAATCAGGAAAATCCATTTTCTATTTTTTCAAAATCAATCCATTTCCAAAAAAACCTTTTTTTACAAATCCAAAACAAAGGGTTTCTAAAACCTATTATTTAGAATTCAATGAAGACTGAATAAAACTCAAAAATATAACTAGTATTGGTAAGTGACTTATACATATAGTTGGCTTCCATATGACAAACACCCTTCCTACACAGAGAGCCTTCCAGGACCACACCCCCTAGCTCAATATGGGTTTCAAGGCCCTAAAATCTCATGAATACCACTAGAAAGACTCCAAAGTCATATCCCAATCACCAGAAAATCAATAAAGAATAAGAAACTACAAATACCGAACAACCAATGGAATCCCAAGGATTCAAACAAGAAATTGTTTGTGATAAACTTCCCACACCTAACTCTCTATTCCTAGAAATCAAACAATTTCTACATTGATATACCCAAATAAAAATTGGAACTCTGAAAAGAATTTTCCGCCAATATCCCACCACCTCTAATACTATTTTTCTATGAACTAACCTGGGTAATAGTGAAATTATCTCCAAAGATGATCTGTGGCAGGGCCCGAGGGTCGTTCCTATCCCCATGGGCTAGAAACTAGTGGTCGACATCAACAAAAAACAATAAGGGAATGATGAATCCTAATAAATATTAAGGAAACAAATAGTAGATACAAACCAAACAACATAATATATAAATAAAACTAATGTGAACTACATTTATACAAGAATCTAAATAATACTTGTAAACAATAAAAATAAACCAACAGAACCAGACAACCATAGTATCTCCAAGTGAACACATGGGTCACTCTCCAACACAAGATCAACCGTCTCCCAAGGAAACCGAACTAAAGAAGAAACCATAACGTGGGATTTTATCGGAAAAGAACTATAAGAGTGAGTATTAACACTCTGTATGATATCCTTACAATCTATTCACAATGCAGTTTCCCTAAAATAAAATAAACATGAAACTTGTGATTGAACTATAATATATAAAAGTATAATTTTGAACACATTTTACATAAAAACAATGTAAAACCCATTTCCCTTAATCATTTCCAAAACTAGGTTCATTCTATAAGTCTAAAAATGGTATTTTCATTAGGAAAGTGATGTCTAAATTTTTCATAAAGTATGAAGGGGATAAAACAATTTTCTTTGAAACCATTTTTCAAAAGCCTTATTAAAGTAAACACATAACATTACAAGAATCAAAATACACAAAAAGGAACTATAGTAATAACACAATAAGGTCAATGTAAATAATCAAATAATCATCACAATTATCACTGAAAGATACAAAGAACCAATAGACAAAGGTAAACCCCAGAGAACAATAATAATGTAGAAGATACTAATACATGAGACTCTATCCCCTGTAGCATGCCATACATGACTAAATCTAAATTCTCAATAAGCATGGCCACCGTAACATAGAACAAACTAAGGGAAAATCCCATAAAAATAAACCAAAATATATCCATCTTCTATAGGCCGTTAGTCAGTACGTGAACTACAAGTGCAGTTATCATTCGTAGAAAATTTTCTCAATATTCCAGGTTCCTGTGTATCTTTAATATAATGGGGTTGATATAACTGATTCCATTCGAGCATCCAATAACAATTATATATATATTAATAATCAACAATAGGCATCACCCCGAGCAACCCCAAGGGCTGATCTCATTCCATATAAATAATAGAACACAAAGAGTCTAATCCAAGGAACTCCGATAATGGAATTAAAGGATTCCACATTAATGAAATAACATTAATTATACACATACAAGGAATAAGTGATATCCAAAGAAGGTTTTCATAATAAACACATTCACCATTTCAACAATGTTTCCAAATGGGCCTTTAATCGTTTCACAAAACTAGGATTTATATATGGTTCAAAATCCCCTGTTCATAAAGACGTGTAAAAACACCATTTTCCACATCAATACATTTACATAATTTATTTAAAATTATTTGGTCAAACATTCACTGAACCACCTTTTTTAAAAATTAAAATCGGGCCATTCACTGATAGCACATGAAAAGTCACATTAAAAAAAATACAAATTTCTTTTTGAAAACTAAAACATAATTTGGAAAGAATATGACGACCCCGAAATATCATTTCGCACACTACCATTATATTTATAAATCCAAAAAACTAATTTTATAACACACAAAACCCATAAAAACCAAATGGGAAATTAACCACTTATTAGGCATGCAATATTTTAAAAAATAATTTCAATTTAAATCCCTACAAAGAATAAAAAAAAAATTGAATTACAAAAATTTATTCAAGTAGATAAACCATGTTGAAAATATACCAAACCATGTGCAAAAGGTAGAAAAACATTTTATCAAGCATGGAGTGTGAACATTTTTTTCAAAACAAGGCTATTTATCCCAAAAAATTCCTCAAGTAGAATTTTTCAGTCCAAATAATCAAAGCAAAGGTTTCACAACACCACTTAGGGAATATATATTTATTGTAAGAAAAAATATGAAATAAATATTAAAAACTTACATGCATGGGATAACCTACCTTAAATCCATGGCTGAATGGAAATGCACAACCAAAATCACTCAATGATGGTTCCAAAACCATAAAACTATGAATAAAAAACCTAAATAACGAAAACCCCATTAAAACATTTGAAATAATACCATATATTGATCATGACATGGGGAGAAGAGTACATCCTAGAAAAAATGAAAGAATATGGAAGGGGGAGGATAAATTAGATGAATTTACCTTGGAGAAACTATCATCAACTTGAAGATATCCTAGATCTATGCCAAGAGAGGAAGAGAAAAAGATTATAGGGAATGGGAGAGGGCGCCCATGGTCAGGAAGAACCAGGGAAAAGATATTTGGGCTGATTTAGGTCTAAAATCCTAAGAGGGAAAACTTAAAAAAATATACAAAGTTCAATTTGGGGCAGTTATGCATGGTTTGGCCACATAGTTTATAAAAATGTGCACCAAACGGTGTTATAGACACTTGAGTGACTGCATAGTTACTCTTAACCAACTATACACCCACACACTAGTTGTGCTATATGTTTTATACCCACTTCATGGTTACCTAGATTTGTTAGACTGGTTTATCAAAATATACACCATACCGTGCACATGGACTTTTCAATCCATGTTTTTATTTCTCTCTAAAAGATTCAAAATTAACCAAGTATAAAAAACGAGACAAAAAATATAAAACGTAACACTTCAAATGTCAACACCCATTAGACCTAGAACTAGAGAAAATGTTGGGATTCCTAATGAACCAGATGAAAACCACACATAAAAACTGGGTGTGAGAGTTTCCAATTGATCCATGAGAATAATAATACTATTTTCCTATACATTTTTTCAAGGATTGTGATTTTTGATCTCAAATATTTATGTTACTTAGTTCTTAGAATCATTCTTCTGGTTCATTTTTGTATTAGGGAAATGATATTTTATTCATCTTTAATTATTTACTTCTTCATTATACAATTTTTGAATTCTTTTTTAATAATGGAAATGATATCATTGATATATTGTTTAGGCCACATCTCGAAAACATATTGGATCATTAAAGGGACCATCCAATAAAAAAAATAACATAATATAAGGATATACAAGTCTCCAATGAGAAAGAGGTTTGGGGGTGAATCATTGGAACAATCATTTCAAAAATTGACTATTTAATGTGACCTCGTAAACATTATTAAGGTTCTAAATACAAAAAATATTGATATTAAATATAATATCATATCAAAATCTTCATAATTTAAAGTGAATAAAATTATAATTATAAGTTTCAGAATAAAATCATGCTCCATTCCATGTTGGCAAGGAACCCCATAAAAAATTCCTCACTCTCTATACAATTGAATACAACTAATTTGACACACCAATTACAATGTACCCACAATTGGTTAGAAACCCCTACTATACTTAATCTCCTATTAGAAAGGCACCCTAATCAAAAGACTTTGGTAGCTACTTAATTACCCTAGATCCATGAATATTTTTAGTGAGGATCCATTGATATATAAATATCTTACTTTTTATAGTTTTCCTCCAAAACAAATATAGATCACACTTCATTTTATACTCTTGGAAGATCTTCAGTAATAACCATTAAGGGTCAACTTCCCTGGTCTCGAAATTCAATATCTTTATTTAAAATAGGAATGTATCAGGATTCTTAGAATACTTCTAGAACAATGGATACATGGTAACTCATATATTATTTTACACCCAATAAATCATTATCACCTGCAGTCAAACATTTATCCAGAAAACAATATTGTGAATGTGATATAAATTTTTATAAGAAATAAATATGTTTTTAAGTAACACAGTTATTTATTATCTATTTAACCCAATTATTTGTGGTCGTATTCTTTATCTTAATAAAAAAAACTCTTATACTCATGTCGTATAAAAATTTTAAATATCCTAATTAAGAAGCATATTTAATTTTTATCAAAAAAGGAAAAAAATCAATGGATCACTACTACAGTAAATATAGTATCAATAAAATAAATTTAATTATAATTTAAAATACATGACTGGAATAAGATAATTTATTTTAATTCATTACAAGCATGAATCCTATATCATTACATTTTATGACATATTAAAAAAAGAACCACCTTATCATTATATCATCATATCTCACTATAGGATTTAACTAACTTTCATTTTTTACTTTACATATAATAAAAAAGTGTATGCTTGTGCATGTACATTTATGTTTGACATACACCATGAATTTATCAATTTTAAACTTCATCTAAATTATCAACTACATCAGGTGACATAAATTCGCTATTTGTTCTATTCATACATGTAATATGTATTAATTTTAAATAAAACATTGCCTTCAGAAATTCCTACATCCCCAATAGATAATGTACCCTTCGTTATTATTTATGAGATAAAACAAATCAGATTGAATTTGTTTTTCACATAATCTTATTAACAGATAATAATTTCCTTTTATTCATTTTCCAACATCATAATTTCTCAATGTTAAGATAATATTAATATGTAGGTTTTTTGTAATTCACTATTTATCCAACATCAGGGTTTAACACCTGGAACAATACACAAACCATTCCCTCATGGTGATATAACACCGCACATAGTTTCTCGGGAAACTCCATATGGAAAAATATGCATTCTCTTTGGTTGATATGTGTGACCACCAAAACATGTTGAACTACTTGCATATGCATAGGATTTTCATATGTGTCCATGGGTATACTCTGCTAACCTTCTTCCAATGGGTTTTACCCACATTCTCACATTTAGTTGAAGTGGTCCCTGTATGGGCTTATGGTTGGATATAATTTTATTAAAAAATAGAAAAATTACAAAACATATATTCTCCTAAACAATTAAACTTATTTTCATTCAATATTATATATTACAAAGATAAATTCAATATAATTTATTCTTAATCCTTTACATATTCATCATTGTTTTTAATAATTTGATCCTCTTCAAATTTCATTTACACATGTCATTGTACAAAAGAATGCATTAAAAATCATCTAAATTCCATGGAAAATATAAATTTTCAAAATTCCATGGAAAATGGTCCATTCAATGCATCCAATTCCATTAATGGATCCATAATAATTCTATATGAATAAACACATCAGAAACCAACACATAATAACTCATTGATAATAAATACAACACATGAGTCCCAAAATAGATCTGGTGTCTTGACACACAAATCATCTACCTGACTAAATACTTCTGGAAGATCAATCCCAAACAATCTATTCAATATTATTATTTTCCTAACTATCACATATGTATCCCAATCTATGTACATATGATTAACAAGTTGTGTACAAGTTATTTAATGATTATTTACATAACTTTTAACAACCAGTATTAAATTTTACACTTTAGAGGTCCAATTAAGTATATTTCCTATGAATTGAATTATAAAACAATAATCCTTATCATAAAACACCATGTATAATGATTTTCAGCTTGTTACATGATCTTATCTTTGCAATGGGGATGATTGGGTTGGGAAATAAATTTATTATTGGGGAATATTTTCTTACATCTATACAGATATATGATAGGTCAAATATCTATGGGGTTTATTTAATCATCTGGTATAGAACTCAATATAGTGTATCTTCCCCATATAACATATAGATTTAGGTATCCATCATGTGTCTAATCACGGTCTAACATATATATAATTACTATTACCCTATGTATCGGGGCCTAATCCCCCATATGGAATGCCATCAAACTTTATCGATGTTTATACAACATGATGGTGAGTAGTACCCCATTATTTTATTATAGATGATTCTTGTTAGTTATTGGTTATCTGTAGTGGTGTGGATGTGCGATACAAATATTATGGGTCTTGAGAGATTTTTGTTATATTTTTTGTTTCTTATTATATATGAATTAAATCATTTCTATCAACTATATGTATGGTTATAATTTTTATTCTATGTATCAATTTTTACAGATTTATATAATACATTGAGGGGTTGAGGAGTTAATGTCAAAAAAATTTCGTAATCCTAGTTTAAAAAAAGGATCATATTTTCAACATTTGTGTTTATTATATATCCCCTAATTCATGGGTTAAATAGACTAGTTATTTTATACTTACATTCCCTTTTTGGGTTTCTAACTAATTATGTATACAGTTAACCATAGTAGGGCCTTGTTCCCACATGAGTTGTGTTTGTGTAGCCATTAATTAGTCTGGTGGTGTCTTTTTATATAATAGTGCTCGTGTAGTTAATAAGTCTAATTTATAGTTGCATAATTTAATATGTTGGAGAGGTGATAACTATTAGATATTTCTCCCGAAGTCTTTATTGATTGTAGGTTTCATCCCAAACCTAGATTTATTTTTACAATTTCATGTTGTTGGACACACACACACACAATACATTAAGGGAATCCCAAGTGTCATGATTACAGATGGTTTTTGTCACACATTTTCATCAATTACACAATGGTCACATATATATAATAATCAATATATACTTATAATGTTAATTAGTTATATCATGTATTGGTGTTGTGAATCTATCACATTTTATTTTGGCGATGAAATTTCTTGTTTATTATGCCTTTGATGTTCTACTTGCACGCACTAGCCTTTTGGAGGGAGGATTGGTCTAACACTTTCAAATCACCACAGGTGTAGGTGGGGACCTATTAGGTTGTTTTTGTTCATGAATGTGTATTAAGGGAAAATAAACTACTATAAAATATACCAAAAAATCATTAATTTTAAGCACCCAAAATTTTATTATGGTTGGACATACAATCCCACTCCACTATTCAGTATATATTTAACCACTTGAATGAAATGGACCACATTATCATTATATAATTTTTTATAGGGTTTTCATCCCATTATTGAATCTCTAATATTAGTGTTATAACCATGATATATTTGAATTCTGGGTATGTAAAAATTTTGGTACATCCTATACCATTTATGGATGTATTACCCAATCTTAAAAACAATTTATACATTGGAATGTCATAAACTGATGTTTTAGATAATGTACAAAGATCATTAAATAGAATTATAAAAAAATTGGTATAAATCCTAATAAAAAACAAATAAATTTTATAGATCATGATGTAAATTTAACAATAATTATATATAAAAATTAAAATTTATGTATTCACCTATTGCATGATTGATAAAGAACCCATGATGTAACATCCTCTACGATGATATCTTTGATCTGTCTAAGATGGTCCACCATATTCCATCAAATGAACCACCTCACATTCCAAAAGAATCCTAATAGTGGTGAGGGTCTAGGGAATACTGTGGGGAGAATATATCCTCGGGCATAGCTTGAAAATCACATCGTAAATAAGATAAAAAAATCTATATATATAACCCATGTTGATAATAGATGAATGCCAAATAGAAAGCTATATAAAAAATTTCAATTATCTAAAATAGTTGAAATAGAAATTGATAATTAAATTGATATGATAAATGAAGAAAGAATGACTCAAAAATAAACACATTAAATGAAAAACTCTCTTAAACACCATGAATGGTTTCATATAAACGTGCCAGTACCATCAACAATGTAACCAGTTAGGTACAAAGACACTTTTCCTTGTCCCTACCTACATCCATGAAATATTCCTAGGTACCAAAAATTGACCCAAATAGGTTTTGAATACAACTCAGTAGGCCAATACCCAATGTTTCAAAATAATCCTTTTTTCAAATAAAATTTCATGCAAAAATACGATAAACATGTTAATTAATTCATAAATAACTTCCTATCATCAATCAAACTACCATCACTTGATCTCCGAGTTTGAACTAGTGGTGAATAAATACATACTTAGTTCTGGGGGATTATATCTGTATCCATTTGTGGGTTCTTCTATATTGGATCAATCACCCATACCATTTATAATGTATCATTACATCCATCCCTCAGTAATCATTAACTTTTTAATACCGGACACTATGAATTCCAATGCTACGGTCACTTATGTGCTCACAGTGCGCAAGGCCATTCCATGTGAAGGTTTTACAGTCAAGATTTAACCGACACTGTGTGAATTCCTATGATATATCAAATTATATATTATTATTATTCAAACCCATACCAATGGATAACTTTCCACAAGATCTTGTGTGAGTTCCCATTCTAGGACAACTTAACTGATGAGAGGAAATCAGAACATATATGAATTTCATTTCTAATTTATATTTTACAATTTAATAATAAATGACAATAAGATCCATGTTCACCAAATTACCTAATGTCCAATACATTTTAACATTGAAAAAATGGCCTATTGATTCATTTAACCAATAATAATTTTAATTTAAATATCATTCCAATATAAAATTTAATGAAATTTATTTTTTCATTCTGTGTTAGAAAATATCATAATAAATATGAAAATTTCATTTTAAAATAAATTAAATTATAATTTCATTTTCATATATAAGTTATTGATTTAAATATTTATTTCATTAATATAATTTAAATTTATGTTCCAAGAAACCACTTACATTCCCTGTGATTCATTAATTATATAATTAACGCATTTTATATGCTAGCAAAAATCACATCTTCCATCCATTCCAGAAATAATTCTCTATGAATATTTAAATTAAACAACAGGATCTAGGTTCATATATTCTATGATCCAATATAGGGTCAGGGTATACACACTTATTTAGTGGGCACAAGTATTAGTCATTATTCCAATGGACCCAAAGGGATCCATGAGAGACCTAGATATATTTTATTAATAAAAACAAAAAAATCCTTTCAATAGGGGTCGTCTACATGAAATACAAGTAAGATACCACATGTTTCACATGATACAAATATATTAAATACCATAAGTTATTATTTATACCACCGACCTCAAGAACATACAGGAACATATCAAAAATCCTAAATCCAAATCAACATACAACGCCATGATCCCCCATGTAAATCTATCACCAGAACTCATAAAATCTAGAAGAAGTGTATCTATGAAGAGAATATGTTGAAAAACAAATTATATGAAGAACTCAACAATTTGATATTCCTGGATTGAATAACTAATTAAGGGGCATAATAGTTTTGTCAAAGGAGTCAAAAAAAATCTATAGAGAACCCTTTACAATCATAAATCTCTGTTTAGGGTCCAAGTGGGGGATTATATCTCTTAAATGGGGTTTCCGGTAGGGATATGATTTTACCCCTTTAATATTCTATCCCATCATGAGGCCACATGCATTCCGGTGGTGTCCTATACTGATACTGCATAACTATGAACCATATTCTTTGGTCGGTGGGTTACCACTAACTAGTGTGGGAATCTAGTAGGAGACCCTCTCTACATGGAATCCACTGGTAGGATGATGGATCTATGTCGATGTTCAGAGTGATTTCATTTGGTTCTATTGGATTATGCCTCACCCATTGGCTAGCCAGTGGATTGTATTGGTAAGTGAGTGGAACCACATATTTTCACAGCTTTATGAAATTACTAGATTCAAAATCCATTCGTTTTTTACACGATAAGAACCCCATAAACCTCATATCAAATAAGAAATATGGCTCATTTTAGGAATATATTACGGCTTAAAAAACATAATGTAGAATATAACAGGGAAAAGATGATGTATCCCAACCACTCATCTATATAGTAGTTTATTATAGATCTTTTCACACAAGAATCACTAAGAGGTATCAATGATCAACTCAATTCACTATTACAATATAATAGAATCCCTATCCATGGTATCTTCCAGAATACACCCATGCTGCCACTACACTCCCTCTAGAAAAACAATATTTCATAAGGGATTCACCTCAATACTATATATGAAACAAAACAAATTCACTAAAATAGAATTATTAAAATCAATCTTAGCAACATCAGCATCGATAATATGAATAGTCTCATGGTTAAATTTTTTAAAATGTTACATGTGAAATATTTCATTCAAAAAACGTTTGTTTTATAGAAGAGCTTGTCGATATGCCACTAGAATAGTTTTTCCTACTATCTCATACATTCTGAAAAAGCACAGTGCTAGGTTTTCTTGAATCTGGATGAAATGTTTTATAATCTAAGGTGACACCCAAAAAAGAAATGATGGGTAGACCTAAAATCCATTAGTCATATATGATGGCTAGAAAAATATTTTTGTAAGATAATGATAGTTACTAATTAATTACATATCAACTAAATATAATTATATATCTACTGCACAAGACTACTTGTAATGAATTTTAACCCTCATGTATCTGAAAAAAACAGAGGTGAAAAATATAACTTCAATATATGTCCTAAAAATGATATATTTTATTGGTTCCTTGAATTTTATTATATAAACGAATGTTATGAGTTCTAGATGATTCTACCAAGAACCACTAATGTCTAAACCAAAGGATATTAACAGTTCCCCTTGAATCTGAATAACCAGCTCAATATAATATATGTTTGAGGAATATAAGTTATGATCAAATAACCAAAAAAATACCAATTCCATTTTATGCCCCTTCCAAAAAATTTGATTTGAAGTATGATCTTGATCTGAAATGATACTCCTTATAACATGATGCAATCGAACTCCCACACATAGATATTACCAAAATCATCGATGTTGAAGGTATCAATAATTGACAGGATGTGGGTTACCTTCATAAGTTGATCTTATATCACCCACACAATATAATTTTACAATGGTGTCATGTGAAATCCTATCATGTATTATATGGTGATATCCATTACATTCCATTATAGAATGGGAAATAGTTTTAGTAAACTTGTAGGAGACTGATGCTCAGTTTTCTCCTTCTAACAGGTGAAGAATCTCACTAAATAGCTCGATATATCCTTCTTTATCCATGTCTAGAAGTATTTCATATAGATATCATCATATATATTTCCCAAAATAAGATGTTCTACCCATTATAAAACATTGAATTCCCGTTTTATCACCACATTAAACCCTGTATAAACCCATATATTCCATGGAAATGAAAAACATCATTTCTATAAAGAGACAAACATGATTTTGGATCCCGAATATTTATATTTCCTCATAGATATAAACCCTCTATATTAGATATGTTCCCTCTCTTTATCCAATAGAGAATATTGGGATCAAAAAATGTTGTTGTAATGGTTTTTCATTACTATGACTCATAAACATCATGATTCGCATAGGAAATGAATGAAATAATCATCTACTCATCATGAGATTCAAACAATAACTTTTACCATTTTATTTATGAAATATTCATAAATTGAATTACCCTTGTTATGATTATACTAATATTTTATGTGGATGTATTCTATACACTCATCCAACATTCTCAGTCGAAGGTTAAAGTTCCTTTTAGAAAAGATATCCATTGGGTAAATGATAACCATTTATACCACAAACCTCTCATCAAAATAGTTTTTTTCACCAGAATATCTGGTAATGTTCCACCACAGATAACCCCATATCAACAAATCAATCCAAATATATCAAAATTTTACCAAACCTTAATCATGATATATTGTAAAACCATTATATAATCCTTACCAAACTCTATTAATGTGAGGATTTATATTGATGTAATAATACTCTTAAATTACTATAAATCAACCAAAAATGAAATAAAAAAACAAACATCATCAATTTTTGGGTCATGCTAGAAATTAATTTTTCCAAATGGTAGAAAACTTGGGTGAAATGTCAGAAATAGCCCACCAGACCCAAAATACTATGAATATCAATGATTATATTGAGTCATTCATTGGATTCCCCTAATTTCAATTTATCTAGTTCATAATTTATTCCATCATTATATATAACATGAATTAATTATTTTCTTTTTTCAGAATAAAAAATTCATTTAAATATCAGGGCATATTGCTAATTATCTCTCAGTATATTGAGAACATTTTTAATGTATTGGGAATGCTCATATCTAGGATGGAGTATAAAAATATATTAACAACGGCAAAAACTAAAAATTTATCCAGAAACTTATGGATTATGCCATTTCTTAAGCCCTTGAATTCCACAGACGTTCTAATCAGACCAATAAAGGTCACCATAAACTCTATTTGGCTATAATAGATCATAAACTATATCTGAGGTTTTCCAAATAGTCTCACCCCTAACTAATGGTACCATAATTTCAATTGAATATTTATAAAATTACTGGAACCTATAACATGAATAAAGAGAAATCAATTCGTGGAAGGGGATATTGTTTCGTGACTATTAGATGGTTTATCCTCATATTATCGACACATAAGTTAAAATTACAACAATATTTATTTAAAAAAATAAAAGATAAACCCATGATGAATTAATAGTATTTATGAATAACAAATGATATATATCATGAAGCTGAAATTTTAACTCTCAAATCTCCATTGATTCCATTTACTATGGTTTGATAGAAACATGTTCTTCAACTGATAAAAACTCCATAATAAAAGAGATCTCCCATTGATGTGGAATTCTAAATAACTATTCAATAAATACATCCAAAATGTTTACCAATAATGGAGGAAAAATAATTTACTCTACCACTCCATCATCTACAATAAGGATCTCTACCTAGGTAGTGGGAAAATACAATCGACACTAAATTGGTCATGTAGGACTAATCTGAAGTCCCCACTCATCTGGATGGATATAGTTTTGCCAATCTACATTTTGAAATGTAGCCATCCTTTAATAATGGTGGATATGATAATGTTATATAATAAGACAATCCATATCTATAATAATAAAATATCATATAATTTCCATTAAATAAAGCTCCCAAAGGAAACACTAACCACCAATTTTGAGATAATAATCACTATAATGTCATCAACCCTCAGATATCACTGTTAATGATGTATTCGATTTCATAACCTTTCATAATCCTTCTACATCAAAAAATAGTTCTTTGGAAAATTAATCATATATAAATGAATTCAATTCCCATATATCCAACAAAATATATGAAAGGGAAGATGAGATAATAATATGACATCTAATAGTAGATGTTCCTTCATCCATATTTGTTGTAGTAGACTTCAAAATGTTTATATGACTCACCCCTATACCATTGGATCAATAATTACTCCCCTAAAATTGTCCACTCATCTAATATTACCACTAATGTATCATTGTAACACATCATCCACACCTACCCAAGTGACTAGTGGTACTAAAGATACCAATTTTTTGATGGGTAGTTTATTCATTCTTAGAAAATAGTTCAAAAAATAATCCTCTACCACCTCTCGACTACTGAGTACTCCTATATAAACACTATAGATATTCCAATATACCACATATATAGAAATACATATTAAAGAAAGGGAACTAGATGTTATAGTGGATATTATTTCCACACTAAATGAACTTCCCATATTCATGGTCCAGAGATAGTTTACCATTATACTGGATGATCTTCCCACCACTTCCTTGGTGAGAATTTTCAAAAGAAATTCTTTCTTCCTAACTATGAACAACACCATGATCTTAAAAATAATTCACTCCCTCAACTCATGAACTATTTGAGGTTCCCCGTAGTGATGAGATCCTAATTCATTACACTAGAGACGTTTTTTTGGTGAAAGTTATTCACCTATTATATGTTCTCATAATGAAGTGCATCTTTATATTGCATAATCATCAGTACACCATCCAATTCAAAATATTCTATAAAAAACTATAGGTTTTTAAAATAATCTAGTTTATTCCATCATTGATATCATCACTATATGATAGATTTTTGAACTCCCATGCACTCTAACCATGCAATATCAATAAATAAATTTCACTTGGGAAAATCACATTAATTTCCTTATAGGTCAGCTCATAATTTTATCTGATTTGATATATGATATCACACCAGTGCTTGGATGGTCCTCATATCATATAAATATAATGTTACAACCTCTAAACTAAGGGTGTGTAAAGGTCCTTGAATATATTCTAGAAAAAATTGATCTATAACTCAACTACCTATGGACCTCCCTCCCAAGTGAATAGAGGAGTGTGATGTATTTATAAATCTATATTCTGACAGGTCATTAATTTCATGATACATATATCCCCCCATGGATCACAAGAACCATAGTAATCTATCATGATGATGATAATCTATCTGGTTCTGTAGAGCTACATGATTCTTTTGGATCTTATGCATGATGGGTGTTTTGGTTACCCCTCACCTGACACTCAACCAAAATATGACATAGAGGGATTTCCTCTATAGTGTTAAACAAAATAATAATATCACATGATACATTAGAAGGAAAACTGAGATGTAAAATATGGAACACGAGAAACACAAAAAAAGTTAACTCCATAACATGGATTAACAATTTCGTTGTCATCATTTAACATTTTCATTAATTACTTTTAAAGAAAATTCAAGAGGTTTCATTTAACAATTTACATAGAAAGATATTTCATTTTGAAAAAATATTTCCCTATTTTAAATGATTCATGTCAATATATTCCCAATCATCACTACCATAATTCATGAATAATTACCATTTAATATTCCTCCCCACGAGTAAAATTTCATAAAATAGAAACATAAATGAATAGGTGCATCAACCTAGGTCAAAAAACATAGAAAATATAAAAACCCTCTGAAATTAAAGTATCTTCCATTGGATCATGTCTTTCTCCCACAAATTCTTTAGACACTAACATGCATGACCTCATTACCGAGGCCTAACACATCCTATTCTCAGGGATACATCCAAAAAATAGTCTCTAAACATAAAGTATATGTCTTCTATGATATAGATTTTTTATATACCTAATGTCCATATCCCTCAAGTGACTAATATGGGTCTCTACACAACCAAATTCATTCCTCCATATATATTAATTGCTTCCAACAAGATTCATGGGTGTAGGGTATATTAAGGGGAGACTATACCATATCGTAAAATTTGATTTTCACTGATGAAATAAGATAAAAATTAAATATATACCTCAAAAAAAGAAAATAGATAAATACAAATAATACATATATAATAATCCATGTTATTCCATTGAGTATGGTAAAACAATTTTCCTGATGAAATTCCTATAATTAATTACAAAAGACACACTCATCACTAAAGTATCCAAAAGAACATTGGTTCTAATCCTCATGCATGTTTCTGTATCCATGCACATGTCTCAATTTTCATGAATAGAATCATACAAACGGACAATTTCCCTTGTCTTTGTATAAATCCATGCAGTCTACCCATGTACCAAAATGTTTACCAAATAGTATGTAAGTAAAATTTAGTAGGCCGATACCCACAGCATCCAGGTAATCATTTCAAATATAATATGTGATTAAAAAGTATGATAAATTTGAAAATTAATTCATAATTTAATATATAACATCTAAAACCATCCATCACTCATGATTTGAGTTGACACATGGTTTCATCCAATACCTACTTTTTCATGATGCTAGATATCTCTTTCTATTGGATTATTCTAATACCATGGATGATTATATTATACTGTGTATCAAGTATTAGTGAATCACTCTCTCTGGAATAATGTATCCGTTTAATATTGGACTCGAGGTGAATTCCCATTCTAGAGCCAATTATGATTCTATAGGGTGAAATACCTTGCCAGGGGGTAAGTTTTCTATTCTTGATTAATTAGACTCTATGAGAATACCCATTCTATTGTCACTTACATGCTCTCATAGAACATTACTATATCAAATTAAAAACAATCATAGGAACCAATTCGAATTCCCTTTCTAGGGCCACATACATTCAATAGGACATCAATATTTTTGAGATTTCCCATGATAATTATGAAATTACAATTAAAACTTATATTAAAACTACAACTACGATCCCCAAAACAACCAACATTCCAAACAAGTTAATAAATGTAAAATTTTCAATTCATGAAAATTACAAATTACCATTGAAATTTAAAATGTATTAGTTTATCCAATATAATAAAATATTTAGTCTCAGGAAATAATACCAATTATCAAAACTATTATAAAAATTACATTTTTGAATCCCTTTAAGCACAATTACCATTTCATTTACTTGTTATGCCATTAGAACATCATGACCTTATGGAAATTAATTTTTTTCCCCAATTGTGTACACATATTTTGACCGATTATTTAACAATCCAATGACACCATTTCATAGGTTATTATTATTTACATAGATAATGTAGAGACACGAATCAAGACGTACATGGACATTACATTACTTTTGCGGAATACTTAGTACATAAAAAAACACACACACACAAGGACCGTAATAGTTTAGTGTCTTTGGAAACTCAGAATATAATCTTCTAATCATGGGGAAAGATCATCAACATCTCCCATAAAGATCTTCTTTTTTTTACCTAAAACCTCTCTCTATATCCTGGGGAAAAAGAAAAAATAAAAGGGTGAGCTCAAATGCTCAGTAAGGGTAAACAAAAGAAAAATCAATCACATCAAATACATAAGAACATAACTTTTGGAAATCTTAACCTGCAAAAGAAATCATAATTTCATAACATGGGATAAATCATAGTAGTGAAATGAAATACCAATAATCATAACATAAAACATGAATCTTTGTGGAATACACACATAATCATAGAGAATCATTTCTTATTAGTCAAGACTCATTTCCAAGACTATCTTAGTGGACAAAGTCCATTTCTGAACCGAGTTCACACCTCATTTCAGTCCTATTTCAGTGAACCGGTTTAACCTACCATTCCAGCCATGTCTATCTCATGAGATATAAAATCTTTACCCAATGCATTGGAGGGAGATATAGGTCCCACCAATCTCATAATGATACCATTCTTATGTGTGCCAAAAAATCATAAATCATTGCATAACCCATGTAATAAAAATGGGATTCTTAAATATCATGACATCATAAAACAATTCATATAAGATAAAGGAATTCATAAAAATAATTCCATCACAACATAATCAAATAAATGTAATAATAGGGATAAAAATAGAACCCTTTATTATCATAGATGGAAAATAATTTTGATAAAACACTTGAACTCCATTCTTCAGGAAAATATCATTTCTACTTCAAAAACACTTTTCATTTCTTAATGTGTCATACAATCATAAACAAAAAGAATTTGATTAAAAATAAACTTGAAAACTTGTAAAGGAAGCTTCTTGGAAATAATTTTTTAAAAATCCATTCATGTCGTATAAGTTAAAAAAACATTCTTCTCGTACTTTTGTCGGAAAAGTCAAAAAGCACCTCGTATGAAAAACCAAAAAAGATTAATTTCATATCTTTTACTAAAAACACACCGAAGGGTAAAATTGGATTTTAAAAATTGTAGGTGGATGGATATAATATTACATATTGAGGAAACATGGATGTGGATGATAAAATACCCCCCAGTAAATTCCAAAGTATAAACAATCTCGGATAAAAATGAGATTGTGAAATTTCCCTTACCTTAGGTCCGATTTTCTTCGTAAGTGTCCGAACCTCCTGTATAATGATTTAAATAATGTCATTGATTTATTCCAGAATCATAATCATTGTTATGATATCATATATGGTTCACATATGACTTTGTTTTACCCGTTCTTTTGTAAATTCCATGTGAAAGAGCGTTTTGGGTAAAATCGTTTTATTTGTCGTCCGTGTTATGACTTGTAATTATTCATATGATTACTTAGATCATGATTACTTAATTCCAGAATATAAAACATGATTTATATATAATATATATTCAGAATATACATATATATAATAGATCAGTAAATGGAAAGAAATACACCGTTCATGGAGACGGTAGGCCGTACGTACGCATGAACGCTGTTTTCGTTTCCTTATTAAGTTGAATGGAATTAAAGAGATGACATACATATATATACACATAAATCCAGTATCATTATTATGTCATATATTTCATTATTACTTATTATATATACTTTATAATCATTTATGAATGGTTAATGTGGAGAATGAATCTCATCACGTCGTGGAGACGGTAGTCCGTACGTACGTACGAGCGATGATATCGTTCTCATGGTCGTGGGAATTGTATTGGAGTGTATATATACTATTTCAGAATCAATATCACTTTACAATAATCACATATAGTAATTATGTACACCATTATACCCATCCAAGTAAGGTGGTGGTGGAAAATAGATTACACCACAGCGTGGAGACGGTATTCTGTACGTACGCACGCGCGGTGATTTCGTTTTCCGTAGGATGGATAAATGGTGAAATATGGTTTTTTCATACTTATAATAACATATCAGTATATTATTGATATGGTTTTTTTACTTCATAATGAAACAACCTATGAAGAAGAAGTGGAAGAAGAAATAATGTTGAAATAATCGGTAATAGACATTACCTCTTCTTTGAAGCACCTCTTTGAGATATCCTTTTAGGGCACTAAAATTGGTCTTTGAGGAAGACTAGAACCTCTAGGATGTTTCTAGGGACGTGGAAAAGAGTATTTTTCAGGGGATAGACCAGATTGAAGGCTCAAAGTGGTGTGAGAAATAGAGGGAGGAGGGGCCCCTTTATAAGGGGGGAGAGGGGCACCTTTGGAATAACTAAAAATATTATTTTATTATAAAGCCAAATTCGGTTTTAAATATCTCCAAATTGATTTATTTAGAAGATAAGGTGTGTATGGGTCGAAATACTCTCATCCAATAGAATTTAGACAAGTTTAGGTTCCTATTTGAACCTTATCACTTATATTTAACTTTAAGTTAGATAATTTTACTTGTACATTGTCTTTTTCTGTTCTTACAATATAAGGTTAATAAACTTACTATAACAAGCAAAACAAACCCCAAGTTGTTTATTATTAATATATATAACCTTATCTAAGTCATTTGGCCGAACCTTATATTTTTAGGAATATAATAACAATTAATAATATAATATTTGTTTTAAAAACTATTGTATGTCAATTTAGAAACTATTTAGTCATGGATTTTTGTAAAAATCATAACAGAATGATTAGTTCTAAAAAAGTTAATTAAATCAATACTGACATGTCATATTAACCTATAAAATTAGTGGAATTCATAAAAAGTCTCAAATTACATTTATTTGGGTATTTATAACATCAATTATGTCAATATTTCATTAATAAGATAATTATTGAATCATCTTTGTGTCATAAATAAATTAAATTATTTAATCTCTAAAAATTACAAATAAAATACCATTATATAGGAAATCTTTTTATCTTACTAATTAATATTTATAGTCGAATTTACCTCATGTATAACCCTATATTAAAAATTATTTTCTTATTAAACATTGATTTTAACTATTTTAACCCTTCTTTAAATAAATTAATAATAAATGTCCTAATCTAATCCAAGTAGGACTAAATGGTCATATTTTATTCTTAAGGTTGTTTTTGGTCGAATTAAACTTATCCAATAGAATTAGGACATGTTGTAGGGTAATAATAATATCATTTTTACCCTTAACTACCCTATTTACTTTTAACCGTGGTAAAAAAAAGTAAAATGCTACTATTCACCAAAAATTATTTTCATCTCATTGAACCACATTTTACTTATTGACATCAACCGTGTCTCTCAGATTTTTGAAATTCCACTCACAGAAGTGGTAAAATTATGTTTTATGAAAAATTCATTTTTTTAACTACCACTTAGTGGTTTCACTATTCATCAAAAAATGAAAGTTTCCAGAAAAATACCAAAATTTAGGCCTAAGCTATATTTGATATTATGAATTTAAAAATGATGTCTATTTTACCAAATTCAAAACATATCAGTTGCATTAATTAATTTAAAAATTAAATTCCGTCGTCAAAACAAATAGTGTGTTCTTAAGAGATAATAAATATCAAAAGATTGACAGTTGTTTATGTCTGGTTTAAATGTGAAATTACATCCAATAACCAAAATTGTATCAAATTGTAAAAATATATTCTAAATATACTTTAAAACCAATCAAATTAATAATTTATCACTATTAATTATTTCTATTAAAAAAGTTGTTTTTAATTAAAATATAGTAATTTTCACTGTTTTTTAGAATATGAAAGTTATCCGAAAAGTACCAAAATTTTACCCTAAGATAATTTCAATATTCTGAATCTAGAAATGGAGTACATTTTGAAAGGTAAAATTTACAAAATTTCAAAAAGTGGTTATTACTATTCATAACGGCTAGTTTTAATAATATTTTAATAGCATATCGTTGTTTAGTGAAACTCAGTATTGTGTAGTACACATGCTATCGAGGAACGTCGCGATTGTGTGTAATGCAAGGAAAGTCAAGGATGCGTGTTGTGAAAGCTTCTTTTGGTGTAGCATACAACACAATACATTAATGAAATTAAAATGAATATTTTTCATAAAATCTCGGGGTGTTACATTCTACCCCCTTAAAATGAATTTCGCCCTCGAAATTCGTCGGGGTTATAAATGGTTTACTACTAGAAAGTTTCTTTAATAGGAACCCACATCATAAAGAGGAATACCAAAACCAATCTTTAAAAACAAAATTATGAAACGTAACGGTTACCCAAATAAACTAATCACTGGGTTTCCACTTAGGTGAAAATATGGATATGGAAGAGAAATTTAACCATCAGGTTCTGATGGAGAGTGGTAGAGAACATGGCTATGAAAAATCCAGCAATCACAAAGCCATAAATTTTTGATGATCTAAGGTACCATCTGATTCATCAGATATAAGAGCACTAGGACAACATTTTTGGTTTTCAAGATCACTTCCCTAAAGTTGATGAAATTGGAATTAGAAGAAATACTTTCGTTATTTTGGTATAGTCTCACCGTTGGTCGTTCTTTGGACAATTTCCACTTCATCCCTTAAAGAAATGAAGTTGAAGTTTTCATTCGTGAAGTTTTAGCAGCTCATGTGATAGAATGATGGGTTATTCCATCTGTCTCAAACAAAAGGTTATAAAAGTTATCAAAAATACATAAGTCCATCTATAGTGAGATTAATCATATATGGTTCCTAAAATGGACTTATACTTCATATATCATACTGCTTAATATAATAAAACTAGTTTCTACTAAACAGGGACTTCCTGTAGGCCAGTGGTAGGTGATAAAGTCCAGTCGCACTTCGGTTGTGGGTTCAATTCCCACAGCCTTGTCTGACGCGATGGGCTGTCGCCTATCCAGCAGGTTGTCCTTTTTCTAAAGCTATATTACAATAACATCCCATAAGTAATAAAAAAAAGTTATATCCTTGAAAAATACTAACTTATGTCCAACATAATCCATTCCAATCTTTAGGCTTATCTAAAATACTTTGATCCATGCTCATAGTATAAAGAAAATGATTACTTGAAATGTCATCAACCAAGCATGTGAATACCATCATTTATCCCCCATATATCTTGTTGGTCACATTCCAATCATGTGAATACCTTAATCATGTATTCTCTTGAAAAATGAATACCCATTAAACCTTAGTGAAAACATGAATGCTGTCAAAAGTTAACTCTTTCCACATACCAAAATCCAAAAATCCTATATACTCAAACCATGATATAACCTTCTCCTTATATCAATCATGAGCTCATGAATACTATCAAACATTTAATTTTATCCTTATCCCTTCATTATTCTCATATCATCTACATTCCAAAAATATCTGAATAACCTTTCATGGATTCTGGTACCATCAATCATACACTTTCAAAACTCAAGGAAAGACAACACTGTAACAATCCTTATATGTCTCTTTATTCCATAGTACCATGACATTACTTATACAACATTACACATGATAAACATGTAATCATTACACTACATTCATAAACCATTGAGCGAGCTTCAAAAATTCTTTCATCTCACATATCATTTGTAGTCTCTTCATCATCATCAACATAAATACTACCCATACGACCATACTGATTCTCTTCATGAGATTTTCCCTTAGGGCATTGGTTTGCATAATGCCCGTACATTCCACATTTAAAACATTTAACCATTGTTGATGTCGTAGCAATACCATTATCCTCATCCCTGGTGTTAACTGAACCTTTTCCTTTACACTTACTAGCTTTGTGTCCTTCTTTTCCACACCCAAAGCATCTTCCAGTTCCTTTTAGACATTCTCCTTGATGCCTCTTCCCACATGATTTACATAGGGGAAATTGAACTTTCTTTCCTCTATGATCATCATGAAACTCCATCATTCTCTTATTAGTCGAGTCAAGAAACTTACCAAATTTTACTTTATTGATCATATTATGAGATTGCTGATTTGGAATAATAATGATGTTTGGACCTCCAAATCCCATTTCATTTGGTTTCTCATGAAGAATATCATTCCATTGTCCATCATATCCTCCATTATCGTGAATCACTTGTTTCCAACCATTTTCTAAAAACCAAAAAGAATAGTGTGAGAGGCAAAAATCATAATAAAGGGGGAGTAACTTCAATATCTAACATCTTTGGTTTAATCTAATATCGTTACTATAGTTCTAGGACAATATCATATACTTATACATCTCCTTAGGGACATCCCTATACATACCTTAGAAATATCTCTAGGGATCTCACTAACGTTTTCGCATCCTAGTTTCCAAAGGTTGACTAAACCTTTCCTCTGATACCAACTGTAGAGACCTGAATCTTGACATACATGGAAATTACATTACTTTTGCGGAATACTTAGTACATAACAAAAACAAACACACACAAGGACCGTAATAGTTTAGTGTCTTTGTAAACTCGGAATATAATCTTCTAATCGTGTTGAAAGATCTTCAAAATCTCCCATAAAGATCTTCATATTTTTTACCGAAAACCTTTCTTTATATCCTGGGGAAAAGGAAAACATAAAAGGGTGACCTCAAATGCTTAGTAAGGGTAAACAAAATAAATATCAATCACATCATATACATAAGAACATAACTTTTGGAAATCTTATCCTGCAAAAGAAATCATAATTTTATAACATGGGATAAATCATAGTAGTGAAATGTAATCCCAATAATCATAACGTAAAACATGAAACTTTGTGGTATACACACATAATCATAGAGAATCATTTCTTATTAGTCAAGACTCATTGCCAAGACTATCTTAGTGGACAAAGTCCATTTCTGAACCGAGTTCACTCCTCGTTTCAGTCCTGTTTCACTGAACCGATTTAACCTGCCATTCAAGCCATGTCTATCTCATGAGATATAAAATCTTTACCCAATGCATTGGAGAGAGATATAGGTCCCACCCATCTCATAATGATACCATTCTTATGTGTGCCACAAAATCATAAATCATTGCATAACCCATGTAATAAAAATGGGATCCTTAAACATCATGACATCATAAAAAAATTCATATAAAATAAAGGAATTCATAAAAATAATTCCATCACAACATAATCAAATAAATGTAATAATAGGGATAAAAACAGAACCCTTTATTATCTTAGATAGAAAATAATTTTGATAAAACACTTGAACTCCATTCTTGTGGAAAATATCATTTCTACTTCAAAAACACTTTTCCTTTCTTAATGTGTCATACAATTATAAAATAAAAGAATTTGATTAAAAATAAACTTGAAAACTAGTAAAGGAAGTTTCTTGGAAATAATGTTTTAAAAATCCATTAATGTCGTATAAGTTAAAAAAATACACTCTTCTCGTACTCTTGTCGGAAAAGTCAAAAAGTACCACATACGAAAAACGACAAAAGATTTCTTTCATATCTTTTACTAAAAACTCACCGAAGGGTAAAATTGGATTTAAAAAATTTTAGGTGGATGGAAATAATATTACATATTGAGGAAACATGGATGTGGATGATAAAATACACCCCAGTAAATTCCAAAGTATAAACAATATCGTATAAAAATGAGATTGTGATATTTCCCTTACCTTAGGTCCGATTTTCTTTGTAAGTGTCTGAACCTCCTGTATAATGATTTAAATAATGTCATTGACTTATTCCAGAATCATAATCATTGTTATGATATCATATATGGTTCACTTATGACTTTATTTTACCCGTTCTTTTGTAAATTCCATGTTAAAGAGCGTTTTGGGTAAAATCATTTTATTTGTCGTCCGTGTTATGACTTGTAATTATTCATATGATTACTTAGATCATGATTAATTAATTACAGAATATAAAACATGATTTATATAAAATATATATTCAGAATATACATATATATAATAGATTAGTAAATGGAAAGAAATACACCGTTCATGGAGACGGTAGGCCGTACGTACGCATGAACGCTGTTTTGGTTTTCTTATTGAGATGAATGGAATTAAGTAGATGATGTACATATATATACACATAAACCCAGTATCATTATTATTTCATATATTTCATGATTACATATTATATATACTTTATAATCATTCATGAATGGTTAATGTGGAGAATGAATCTCATCACGTCGTGGAGACGGTAGTCCGTACGTATGCACGAGTGATGATATCGTTCTCATGTTCGTAGAATTGTATTAGAGTGTATGTGTACTATTTCAGAATAAATATAACTTTACAATAATAATATATATTTATTATGTACACCATTATACCCATCCAAGTAAGGTGGTGGTGGAAAATAGATTACACCACAGCGTAGAGACGGTATTCCGTACGTACGCACGCGCGGTGATTTCATTTTCTGTAGGATGGATAGATGGTGAAATAGGGTTGTTTCATACATATAATAACATATCAGTATACTATTGATACTGATGTTATTACTTCATAATGAAACAACCTAATAAGAAGAAGTGGAAGAAGAAATAAAGTTGAAAGAATCGGTAACGGACATTACCTCTTCTTTGAAGCGCCTCTTTGAGATCTCCTTTTAGGGAACTAAAATTGGTCTTTGAGGAAGACCAGAACCTTTAGGATGTTTATAGGGAAGTGGAGAAGATAATTTGGCAGGGGTTGGCCGATATTGAAGGCTAAAAGTTGTGTGAGGAAGAGAGGGAGAAGGTGCCCTTTTATAAAGGAGGAGAGGGGAACCTTTGAAATAACTAAAAATATTATTTTATTATAAAGCCAAATTCGGTTTTAAATAGCTCCAAATTGATTTATTTCGAAGATAAGGTGTGGATGGGTCGAAATTCTCTCATCCAATAGAATTTATACAAGTTTAGGTACTTATTTTAGACTTATCAGTTATATTTAACTTTAAGTTTGATAATTTTACTTTTACCGTGTCTTTTTGTGTTCTTACACTATAAGGTTAATAAACATACTATAACAAGACAAACGAACCCCAAGTTGTTTATTATTAATATATATAACCTTATCTAAGTCATTTGGCCGAACCTTATATTTTTAGGAATAAAATAACAATTAATAATATAATATTGGTTTTAAAAACTATTTTATGTCAATTTTGACAATATTTAGTAATGAATTTTTGTAAAACTCATAATAGAATTATTAGTTATAAAAAAGACAATTAAATCTATACTAACATGTCATATTAACCTATAAAAGTAGTGTAATTTATAAAAAGTATCAAATTACATTTATTTGGGTATTTATAACATCAATTATGTCAATATTTCATAAATAAGATAATTATTGAATCATCTTTGTGACATAAATAAATTAAATTATTTAATGTCTAAAAATTACAAATAAAATACCATTATGTAGGAAATCTTTTTATATTTCTAATTAATATTTATAGTCGAATTTATCTCATGTATAACCCTATATTAAAAATTATTTGTTTATTAAACTTTGATTTTAACTATTTTAACCCTTCTTTAAATAAATTAATAGTAAATGTTCTAATCTAAGCCAAGTGGGCCTAAATGGTCATATTTTATTCCTAAGGTTGTTTTTGGGTCGAATTACACATATCCAATAGAATTAGGACATGTGTTAGGGTAATAATAATATCATTTTTACCCTTAATTACCCTATTTACTTTTAACAGTGGTAAAAAAAAGTAAAAAGTTACTATTCACCAAAAATTATTTTCATCTCATTGAACCACATATTACTTACTGACATCAACCGTGTCTCTCAGATTTTTGAAATTACACTCACAGAAGCGGTAAAATTATGTTTTATGAAAAATTCATTTTTTTTAACTACCACATAGTGGTTTCACTATTCATCAAAAAAATGAAAGTTTCCAGAAAAATACCAAAAATTAGGCCTAAGCTGTATTTGATATTATGAATTCAAAAATGATGTCTATTTTACCTAATTCAAAACATATCAGTTGCATTAATTAATTTAAAAATTAATTCCCGTCATCAAAACAAATAGCGTGTTCTTAAGAGATAATAACTATCAAAAGATTGACAGTTGTTTATGCCTGGTTTAAATGTGAAATTAAATCCAATAACCAACATTGTATCGAATTTTAAAAATATATTCTAAATATACTTTAAAAACACTAAAATTAATTATTTATCACTATTAATTATTTCGATTAAAAAAGATGTTTTTAATTAAAATTTAGTAATTTTCACTATTTATCAGAATATGAAAGTTATCCGAAAAGTACCAAAATTTTACCCTAAGCTAATTTCGATATTACGAATCCAGAAATGGAGTCCATTTTGAAAGATAAAATTTACAAAATTTCAAAAAGTGGTTATTACTATTCATAACGGCTAGCTTTAATAATATTTTAATAGCATATCGTTGTTTAGTGAAACTCGATATTGTGTACTACACACGCTATCGAGGAACGTCGCGATTGCGTGTAATGCAAGGAAAGTCATGGATGCATGTTGTGCAAGCTTCTATTGGTGTAGCGTACAAAACAGTACATTAATGAAATTAAAAATAATATTTTTCATAAAATCTCGGGGTGTTACAGATAATACTTTCCATTAACCATGTTATGAGAAATTTTAAATTTAATATACGGATCAAGGTTCTTCTGTTTCGTGTCCCAACCTATGGTTAGGGGTAGTAACACATCTTGAGTTAATGAAATTATCAGTCCCAATTACAATGAACCCTGTAGGATCAATGAGAGGTATACATATACAGATCAAGTCATAAAAGATAATTCCATTCAATAGGGGTTTCTCACATGACATACAATTATTTTTTTACATGTTTCACCTACTCAAAAGAATTGGTAGAACATTTGTGTTTTTTATACCACCAAATTCAGGAATGGAGAAGAAGATATCAATGATCGAGTTTCTAGATTTCCATGAAACACTATGTTCCCCTATGGATATAGATCACCACTCCTTTTCAAGTCTAGGAAATGGGGATCCATGAAGAGAACAAGAAGAAAAGACATAATCCAAGAAATCGATTCGGGTCATCTGAATTAAAGAATGGATCAAGGAACCAAGGTTTGGTATTGTAGGAGTTCTCAAATCATTGGAGATCCCTTCACATTTTTTTAATATATGATTATGTTATAAGAGGGGGATTGAAAATAGTATACATGCGTAATTTGAGGGGAATAAAAAAATTAACCCCTTATTATAATTCCCAGCCCAATGCCTCCAACTAGGAGAATGGGAACACCACAACCCATCTGATGGGATAAAAGAATGGGATAGGTGGGTTTCTTATAGGATACTAAGAATACCTACAAGAAACTATTTTTTCGACGGATCCTACTGACAAGATCGGGTGAATTTTTAATGATTATGGGGATTTTCCCTCACCCACTGGCTAGCCGGTGGCACTACAGCTTCTCCCATATGAATATAGATATGCTCTTTTCTATCATGGATTCTCAAATACTCTAAAAAGCCCATTAACCTCATTTTAAAACAGGATAATGTATTGTTTATAAAAAATATAGACGATAATATAAATAAACTAAGATGAATGTACATGGGAAATGATAAAGACTTACACAAGTTTTATATAACCTGATATTCATGTTGTCATATCGGAATGAATTTTCTTCATGAATTGTTAATTTTTAATGTTCTTGTTATGTGATTTGGGATTGAACTTAAACCATCATTATGTTACTTTATAATATGGTTTTATAGTTGATATCAATGATGATTTGGTAATACAAAATTTTTAACTACATCACGGATCAATGAACTCACTAAATATCATTTTAAATAATGCTATTTCATTAGAAATAGTTCTACATGTTTCGTACAAACTATGAATAATATGTTCAGATGATTTACTCTAAGGTTTTGAATAATATTTAATGTTTTAATTATTTTAGTCATCATCAACGATAACATTAATGTTTATTAGTGTTTATTTAGAAATAATGTAATGATGTTTTGTTCAGTAAGGGAAAACCTTAATATTTTTAGGTGTTTATTATACCTTAATGGGATCATGGAACAAGTTTATTTACAATTTTATGAAAATATAGCTACTAGACACATAGATTCTACCATAATGTCTTCTTTATTGAATTCAAGAATTAGTTTAAGAATATTTTATTTCATTACCATAATCCATGATTTTTTATTATAGATAAAGAAGAGGGGCATTAATATTATCCTTTTTCGCAGAATGTTTCATTATAATATAGGGTATTTCAGCATAGTGGATGGAATCATACTACAATGTGTCAATCTATAGAATTATTATGTGCTTTTATAATTCAATGTTAAATTATCACATGGTAATGTTTAGTAAAAAAATTTAAACATTTTCGGTGGATATTTTGAGATAATATGTTAAAGAATATATATTTTTATGATGAGTATCCTTACATTATAATTAATATAGTGATCATTTGTATTTTAATGAAAATATTTTAGATTTGATAACAAATAAAAATTAATTCAAACCATAATTATTTTATGTTAGGTTTTCCATAAAATTTCTTTTCAATGGGTATTGTTACTCAATTATTTTGTATATATCATGAAAATTAGAGGGTCACTTGGAGAACATTAATTATACTAGGAATATTTTTAAAAAAGAAATTGAGAATCCTAACAGTGATGATTTAACTATAATCTAGTAAAATAATGAATATATTTCGTAGATGAAACCATATAGGAACATGTGTCGGATAATAACATTTTATAGACCTTATTGATACTTTTTAGGACATTTAGTTCTTATAAATTGACACCATATTCAGAAAATATTCATATATTATTATTTATATTATAATAAGAATTTTCATAGTGACAATAATTACCATTTGATACAAAGGATCAAAAACATGAAAATTTTTATTGTTATCTATGTAATATCCGGGCATGTTTTGTGAATTATTTCTCACCATCTATCTCAAATAGTTATTTTCTATATTAGTTCATTGATTTTATGTTTTATTAAATATATAATTTTTTTATTGTCATATAGTGATATTTTTTATCTACCCTAACCCTCCATGTGGTTGTGTATCCTTTACATGGATTGTATAATTTTTTATTATATATGGATAATACTTTCATTTTAGTATTATAGAAATTTATTTTTATGAATCATCATATTATAGATCCTATTATTCTCAAGGGTGTTTTATTTGTTCTTTTTTCCCAATTACTTTTGATTGACGAAATATATAGAGAGAATGTATTCTGTCAATAGTAGGGTTTTGAGTTTTTATTAGAAGGTATTTAATATGTGGATACATGTGATAGTTCCATATCATTTCTCTATTGGATATTATATTCTTGATATAATGGGAAATGATGAAAATATTATTTAAGTTTAGGTATAATTAAATATTCTTAAAAAAGGAATGTTGATGCCAATGATAAAGAATGTTCAGTGATACTCTAATATCACTTTAATAAATAGTTGATACAAGTATTTTTTTCAAAATTAATTATTCAATATATGGAAAATTTTATGAAATTCATGAAGGCAATAATAATGTGATGAAGTGATCCATATAATCATTTTATACTAAATTATATAATATTTTAATGAGAGAATATAAATGAGTTCATCATTAGGGTGAATAGCTAAATTTGATGCAATGGTGGCGTATTTAATGATATTATCTCTGTATAAGAATTTATATCTAGTCTACTAGAAATGTTATATTAAAATATTTATTCCTTAGAGGATCAATATTTTGATTATTTTCCAAGCACCGTTCTCAAAAATATGTTGATTTCTTGTGAGAAAAGCGTAGGTCCTACATTGAATAAAAATGGATGAATAGAAAATGATATTCTGTATAGTAATTTAAACATATTTAAAATTAATATCCAATATTTTTTCCACAATGAGTAATTTTATGATGAATATAATGATAATAATTTAAATAAATTCATACCACTATTTTCCAAAGACATATAATGTGTAAAATAAATTTATAAATGAATTATATCAAGTAAGTTTTTTAATTGTAATGATATTCCAAGATATTTTAGGTTTTATCCAAACAATGATTAAGGGGATTATGTGGATGATCAATCTAAAATATAATTGAGGAGAAAAACGGTTGATACTAATTAATGAGAAAATTTAGCAAAATATTATATAAATGACAATCCTTCAAATAATTTTTTTTTTTATCAAATCATGATATGAAATATTGTGATGAGTAATTTGAAATGAATAAATAGGAGGTGATGTATAAAATTATTCATGCTATTATAGATAAATCAAAATATCTCAACGATCCCTCTAGCGATGAATATTTTTTTAAAGAGGAATGATGTTAAGAATATATGGAAACAAATTATATTTAAGAGTGTATCTTTATAGTATTTAAAATAAAAAGATAATAATTGGATAGAAAATATATCATTAAATAATGATAAATAATCCTTGATGAAATCTACTATTACATTATGAGAAAAAAAGATTAGAGATATGAAAATTAGATCCCCATGATAAATGGTTGATCATAATCCAAACATTAATTTAATTTAATGTTTGATTGAAATAAATGAAATAAATATACTCTTTAATAATTAGTATGTTAATATTATATTGAAATATTTTGTTGAATAAAATGATTACAAGAAGAGTTCCATGATAATTGGATAAAAAAATTATTCCAAAGTAGTTAGTGAGTCCACTATAATAGTAAATAGATACACTAATATGAAAAATAGTATTTCCAAATTACATATGATTCATCATAAAGTAATTTTAGACACTAATTGATTTAATAATAAAATGTTTCCATAATGACAGAATTTGGAAAAGTGTAGTTACACATTTAATGAGAGAAGTTAAACCCATTGAATAATTAAAAAAGTAACGTAAATTTAATTTAATAAATGGGAAAGGAAGAATGAAGATTCAAGAGGATATGAATAATTGAAAATAGAATACATGGATTTTTTTTATTTATAGGAGTAAATCAATGAATATAACTTAGAATCAAATTTGAGGAAATGAGCTGTCAAAGGTTTATGTATATTTTCTTAAATCCTATTATAAATCAGTTTTAAGAAAAATATTCTCACTATGGAGTATAAATAAAATGATATTATTTGTGTTGATTACAATTTAGTTCTCCCAATCAAAAAAAATAATTTTAATTGATTTTTAATAAAGAATGATAAAGTAGAATCCAAAATACATTGAATCAAAAAGTGAAGTTAAAATAGTAATGAAACTAATATATTGAGGAAACATTTTGTATGGAAGGTAAACCCAAACATACCAACAATAAGTGACCTTGGATAATAATCGATAGAGAAAATGTAATTTGAAATAATTATAAATCAATATAAGGAGTTATTGTAAGGAATCCTTATGAATTATGTGACATATAAAACATTTTAATGAGGATGGCCTTGTTTCATGGATAGGGGTTTCTCATCACACATGATAAAAAACAATACATTTGGAAGGATATCAATGAAAATGATGATGTATTTGTTAAATGATATAATAATTCATCACTTAATATTTATTTTTAAAGGCCTCCAATAAAAATTTGAGATTTTTTCAAAAACAATAGTAAGTTATGGACAATGTTTTATTAAATTTAAACTCTGTGATTTCTTGTGTAGCACAAAACAACCATCTAAAATAATCATTGAAATATTATTACAAGATCATTATAACCGAGCCAGTAATTTAGTGGGAATGAATAGTAATGACCACATTATGAATAAAATAAATCTTCAATTAATTGTTCATGTAGTAATTAGTGTTTCGTGAATAATAACATAATTTTTAGTAAAAACATTTTTTTCTTCCAAAAAATATTTTTTCATCATGAATGGATTTATTTAATTTTATGTGCAAATATTACAATAAGTTTATAGACATTATATATATATATATATTATTTAATATAAATTATTGAATTTTTTAAAATAATGGTATAAATATTATCTTATTGTGACCTTTTTGTAAATTTTGGAGATGATTGACTTTCTAGATAATAGTAGAAAATACAGAATTTTATAAAAAATTAAATTTATTTTTCTTAAAAGTCCAATTTTATTTTTATATACATGAATATTAGGAAACAATAAGTGTAAAATAATCTAATTATTTTCATTTTAATAATTTTTATACTTTATTTTGGTATAAGTACATTTATGGGCATAAAATGCATTTTTTTAGAAAATTGACTTTTGTTGCATTTTTTGGTATAGTTATTAATTAAAATTCAGAAAAATATTTACATTGAATTTTGAAAAAATGATTCCATATTTTTATTCTAATGTTACAAATTTAGTAAATATGTCTATTTTATTTCTAGCCAATATGAAATGTAACATTGACAAATTTTTCAACCCTTATAAAGGATAAGTTTAGTAATGTAGCATATATATAATATGATTAGGACAATAAAATGACCCTAGAACATGAATAATTTATTTATGAATAATATTCTTTCATATTAATTCCTAGGTCAGTTATATAATAGTTTACTTCAATTTGGATGAGATTTTGACAATCATAGTATTTTTTTAAAGAAAAAGTCAACATTGTCACTTTAAATGTTTTAATAAATATAAAATCTTATATAATTTGTTATCCAATGTGTATCTTCACTTGTATATAGTTATTTTAAATATAATTTCTTTAAATTTATTATGGTACATATTTTCTTATTTTTATGGAATAAATAATCAATATAAATGTTTGGACAACATTGATAGATTAATTATTTAATTAATGGAAAAATCAAATAAATGATATTAAAAATATTAAAATAAATATAATTTGAGATAATTTATGTCATATATGAATTTAATTGATTCAAATTGCATAATATGGTTATTGTAAAATATTTTTTTGATATTATATTGTTTTTGTATATTTATAAATGTCAAAGTAGTGAATAGTCTCAAAGTTGACATTAATGATATTTTAAAAAAACTAATATTTTATTAATTGATAAAAAATTATACAAGTCTTATATTATTCTCATATATTGGTATACGGTTTACCATTTCATCCATGATCCATTTATGTGTATTTTATTATTTTATTGTAACTATATTATCCCTCAAAATGTAAAAATGAATGTTTTCATGGTAGTAGTTAAAAAGGTTAAGTAAGGGTTCAAAACAAAATATAAGATTTATATAGAGTCAAATAAATTATAAATTTTATATTATTAGGTGATATAAACCCATAATAATTTTAAATTTTAAATTAAAAAGTTTGGTTCTATTTATAATTGAATGTTAATTGCTATTAAATTATTATTTTATGAAATTCCCCAAAGTGTCCCTCACCTCAATTATAAAAGGGCACTTTTTCCTTCACTACAAACACCACATTTAACTATATAGATATATCAGTTCCAAAACATTACCCTTATAAACCCACATTGCACTATATAGATAGATAAGTTCCTAAACATTACCCTTATAAACATCCTTATAATTGTTCAATATGTTAGATTCTATTTAAAAGACCAACCCTATGTCCCTTAAGAAGAGATCTAAAGGAAGCCCACTAAAGAATAGGTAATCATTCTAATCAACTTGTACAAGTTTATTTAATATTATACTTCCACTTCATGTGTTTTTCGATCCCAAAATAGTAAATATATAATTATATAAATATTAAAATTTTATTTAGATAATGAGACAACTATGATCTACCATTTATGCTTACAATGAAAAATGAAATCCCTACACGTGTGTACCTATAGAAAACCATCTCCACATAGCAATGTTTTTTTAGAATAATGAGACATGAGTTGGTTACCCAAACCATGCTCGTGAATAATTTTATTAATGTTAAAAAACAGTTAAATATTGGGGTGTAATGGGATTACACCATTAAGTAGAAAAATTGGCGATAATCAAATATTACATGAATATACATTTGTGGAGAATACTAAGAAACAAACTCTTAAAAAGTCTCTGCTCAGACTATCGACATATACAGCTCAGTACTCCCACGTTGATAGCCCATGATTCTTCAAGTGAAATAGATGAAATAAAACTCTTCAATTGATGAATCCATTCTAGATTCATTATGTTATCATTAAAGCCTAGTTGGAAACCAAATAATCAAAAGAGTGTAAAGGTTATTGGTCATCAGAAAAAACTAGTAGGGTAAACGACTATGGCTTTGGATTATAAAAGATGGAAAAAATAAAAAATTTCATTTGGACACACTGTTTGTCCCATAACACTCCAAGATCACCTTTTTCCCTTTAAATATTTATTGTTAATCATGTATTTCCTAATAGAAATAATGACTAGACACAAAGATTAATTAAAATATGAATGCATCCCATTCATTAGGGTGAAAGACCATGTGCTCAAACTGAACACAACCTTGATGGATCTGAAAGAAACCATCCAAATAAAATTTAAGCAATCATAATTAGAATAAGGGGCCTTTTTAGCATGGTAAAACCAAGAATGAATGGTTTAAAATGGGAAAAAAGGAAGTAATTATCATAGAGTTTATCTGAAATTAAATTCATTATTTCACTTAAATTCATCAACTATATTAACGAAAATCCACTTTATGGTTTTAAGGTAATGGTCCATATTTATTTCACTATTATTTTATCTTTGAAACACTAATTAATATCTCACATCCAACCAATACTCTAATTCTATAGACACATACTCCTCAATATGATATAGATCCCACATAGCTGGGTCATAATTGTTTATTAAAATCAGTGTCATTTGAACTATTTTCATCAGAAGATGTGATAGGCTATTCAACATCCTCAGGATGAGAGGGGATATTTTTATTTACCATTGTATAGATCTTTTTAGATCAATTAATATTTGTTTTCAAGATATTTTTCTAATATCAGTGTTTAAAAGTCCTTTTGGGGTATAGAGTAACGAATCCCTCCATATCAATAATTTATTTTCTACCTCTTTAGTTATAGATTTCAAGTAGGAATATTTAATCTGACATGAATGTTTCTGGGAATAATGTGATGATTTAATAGAGTTAGATTATACACTATTACCATCTTATTGACATGAATAATGAGATTCACTAGGGTCCTTCTGATCCCCCACAAGTGTGGGGTAATTTTTAAAATAACTTAGTGGTGTATGAAGTCCATTAACAATGTCTGAATGGTTATTATCATCAAATGAGTTTCCTACATACTATCATCACAATTATAAATATGTTTCTAGTATATATTAACAAAATTATCTATACTATTTTATTGGAGTTTAAATAAAGTTCTATTAAACATGTTAATTGATTTATTAACTCAATTTTCATTTATTGGGTTAAATCTACTTTATTTATTGTTTCTTAAGAAAATTATGTGTAGAATGAAGTTTTATTACCTTATTTTCTATTTTGAATTATTTATAAGGATTTACAGTTGATACGAAAAACCTATTTATTTAAATAACACTAACTTAATTGAATGTTATATGTAAGGGACTTCATTAAAGGTTTTGTCTCATTGATGAATATTTGGATCATATGTACTAGTAATATTTTATGGGGTGTATATGACTCCCCTTTGATATTTTATATCATTAATTCATTTAATAATATGATATTTATGTTTTTTTAATGTTATTACTTCATAGGGAATTCAATTCGTCTAATTAAATCCTGTAAGGGAATTCATCTCAATTTCTATTTGTTGGGGAATATTCTAATAATATAAATATATTTTATTTTCAATGTTGTTTATTTTTCCCATTTGACATATTTTTTTATCATCATTAATTTAATATAAAAATTCTTTTAAATATCCATATTTCTATGTCATGGATATGTTTCTTGCCTCAGCCTTATACCATTTTCAGATATGATAATTTTGATGAATGTTATTTGAATACAGTGGAAAATAATGTGAAATATATATCTTTTACTCAATACAAATATATGAAATAAAGAATATTTTGTGTGAATTAAATATATTATTCGATATATGTGGAATAATTTCAACATACAGAGCCTTGGTGGGTCCCTATTATTGATTTCCCCTCAATGAATTAGTAGTATAATGAGGAACATCATGTTAATCTCACATTAAGTTGGGGTTTTTACATGTAGTTTAAGATTTCTTATGAACTGTCGTGATGGTAAAGGTGTATTGTGATTAAGAAACATGGTGTATGATAATTAAACATTACCTTCATCTATATTGTTATTATTATCCATGAAATCTTCGAAATTATATTACTGATGGATGTATTTCATTATTAGATCATTGATTATATAGCACATATGTTTAGTTATTTACCTTTCCATATGGATTATTCATTATCAGTTCATGGATTTAAGTTATATAAATGGAATTTTTTTAGATACTTGCATTTCCATATTGATTATTTATTATCTAATTCTTATATATTCAGGTTATTTAAATAGAATGTTTGTTCAGTTAGTTACCATTCAAAATGGTTTATGATTATGGATTCATTTTATATTCCACTATACCTAGCCCTGAAAAAGAATCTGATCTCAAAATATTTTTTCCCTTTCTTATGAATCTATGATTATTAATATGACTTTTATTGAAGGATAATCCTAGGTGGATAAATTCATTCTTGAAAACAATTATGTTTTAATTTTGGTTTACAGGTTTAATCTATGAATAACATATGTATCTATTTTAAAAAGACTACTAAACTATTTGTTCCTTTGGGATATGATTCCTAATATCTTATTCCAACATAATAATGTAACAATTGGCTTTGGGTTACTAGGGTTGTGGTTGTTACAGAATTTTCCCCAAATGATTTTCTTCTTGGTTATTGGTTAATGCATAATCTCTTATGTGCATCAATGCATTTTGACAACATCAATGACTATGTATTATTTAATACTTTATGTATCATATGTTTGATGAATAATTTTAAAAAATTTAATAAAGGGAGTGTTTAAAAGTGGAAATTTATTCTCAATATCAAATAATAAATTATTTTTATTATTTGTGTGAAAAAATATATTGTGGATTGGAATAGAAGACCTGATCATTTTGGTAAAATGATTATTGAATAGGTATTGAATTATATTTTGACTGAACATTTTCATGTTATATATTTTTTACTGTAAGATATGCATTATGTGTCATAATGTAATGATGTTGAATAATATTCATATAAATGTAAATATCAATATGAACAAGCCTATGAAACTAATAAATTTAGATAAGTGTACTCTAAAAATATTATAGTAAATCATTATATATTTTTATTTCAATAAATATTGAGGTGATTTTATTTTTTTGATTTATCATTTCATTATATTTAGTAAATAAAATTTGATAGTTAATTTTTATAATTTGTATTATAGTGTTAAATATCTAAATTCATGTGTACTGAAAATATTTTAGTCTTTTAATAGATTTCAAATGTTTAATGATGACTTTGAGACATATCATGAATGTCCTCATATAATTCATCAATATAGTGTTTTATATTCTCCCAATAATTATAAATTTTTAATCAAATAACCAAAATTTGATACATATGGGGATAAACTTTCTATTGAAGCTTGGTATATTTATATTCATTTAGATATGTGATTCCACAATGATAGATAATATCTTAAATTAGTGTTTACATTGATAAATTTTAGTATATTTCCCTTATGGAATGTTCTTTTGTGTGAATAATTCTAATATTAATAGATTAAAATTAATATATATATCCTTCTATAAAAATAACAATGTAATATATTCATGAAAATTTAACAAGAGATAAAACAAGGGGATTTTTATTAGACAAATAAATAGTTGGACGAATGAATGGTATTATAAATTTTAATTATATAAAACATTTAACATATTTGATTTCATTGATAGAGATGACAATAGTAAATCAAGAATTTAATTTCATTTAAATGGTGTGATTGACCAACATGACAAATATCATGATGAACAACATCAGATGGTTTAGAATAAACATGTAATTTTTAAAAAATTTAATTTCTATTCTAGAGTTTATAGTAATGAGGGATTCTGTAAGAAAAACAGAAAGTTTTTCATCAGATTATACAGACATCTTATCGTTAAATTTTTTGTTCATATATATGAATGTTTTTTTAACCCAAAAATGATTAAGAAATTCAAATCATAACTTCATTATTTTTCTAGTAAAACAATGGAATGTCGATGATGCCTCATTACATAAGGATTGGATTAATGTGATAAATAAATATATTAATCAAATTATGATGAATGAAACATGGTATTTGGAGTCATTTATAGTGAATGAAATACATAAACACAAATTATTTCATAATTTTCTTGATAAATTCTAAAAAAAATACTAACCAAGGAACATGACGTCAATTTTATTTAAAGGATTAGACACATAAATTTTTTATCTTAAATGAAAAACAACAATATGATTTTAATATTCACATAGTTTGAAATATAGTTTTTTTAAACTATATTGGATAAAATGAAAAAACACATAAGGATAGAAGATTATCTAAAAAACCTAGAAAGTGAATAAATATGGGAATGAAGCTTAAAAAGATATTCGAGAGGCATAACATGTTATCAAAAAGGTAATGATTATAAAAATGGAATAATTAAAATTGTAAATTTAATCATAAAATCCTGGAATCATGGAATATGTGTAAACAACATAATACATAACCTCATAAACATAAGTCCAGGGTCACTTCCAAGACCTTAATCCTAATGGAAAACCCCCATAGTGTATTATGTTCAATCATTAACCCTTATATTTTAACTCATTATATTTAAGGATTTTACAAATGTACTGTAGGGAGATATAATTTTGGATGAACACTTCATATATTGAGAAATATATTTATTTATACTATATTTAGAAATGAATCCACGAATACACTATAAGACTGACCAAACCCTAGAGAAGGAAGTGGGTTTCATAATTATTATTCACTATATAAAATATGGATAAATACATAGGAATAATAAGAGAAGAAAAAATTAAATCATTTTTATCTTTTATAATTTAAAGTGGGAATCAATTCATGAAAATGTACTTCTAATAAAAAAATAATGGGAATCATCTTGAAGAAGAAAGAATAAAATTGAACCACATGAGGGATCCTTTACGAAATAAGTAAAAGAAGTTTTATAGAAAGAAATATCTTATTATTTTCAATAAATTATAAAATTAAGCCAAATGTTCTGATATAAAATTATTATGGTTATTAGAAACTAATATTCCTTTAAAAATTTTATTTATGTGATGATTGAAATAAGAAATTAAATTAGAAAGAACCCTTAAATAGATTTTACATTAAATTTGCTGATTTTAAGGAATATAAAAACATATATAACTCCAGAAATGAAATTTAAATTTAACTAGTTATATATTTATGGAAAATATATCCAAAAATATAGTAATTATATTATTTTAATTATTCCTAAATGAGTGAATGAAAAGTTAACATTAAACTAACAAGTAATGAGGGTGGTCCAAAATATCCCTTTCCTTTTGTATTAATGCTCTCTACACATGGAGTATATTAATAAATTATTAAATAACATTAATTTAATATAATCCCAATAACATTGTTTATCAATATTATATTTTATTGTTTCTATTTATTTTTTAGTTACTATTTGATTAATATTTCTTCTTCTAATATTGGTTAGTAGGGTTGTTTTGTATATTTCTTCATAACGTTTTTGGTTTCTTGGCCCTTGTCCATGTCATTATAAATAACTTTATTATCTACATAATCTTGTAGGAAAATATTTTATATAATTAATTTTTCACAATTATTATAAATTTTCAATATTTATTATAAAATAAATCCAAATTAACACATGTTAATTTATCTATATATTTAGGGAGGTTAAAGTTACTATAATAATTTATTATTTTTATTACTTATATATGTTAAAATATTATAGTTACAAAACAATAATAGTTTCATATGTATCAATTTAATACAATAGATGAATTTTTTATGTCATTAATTTTATGCAGTTATGGAAAACAAAAAAAATATTATATGGAGGTGGAAGTCCGCAGATATGTAGACGATGATCTCATTTTTCATAGAATGGGAATGGGTTCAAATACTAAATAATTTTAATTTCACAATATTAACAATTCAATATTAATTATTTATGTTAATATAATATATATTTTTTACTAGTCATGTATAGAATTTCTGAAAAAAAATATATTCCATTTTTAGATGCTATTGTCCATACAGACGCATGATGGAACAGTCAATTTTTTTAATGATTTTAAATGAAATAATAATATTTATATCCCATTATTATCATAAACTTTAATCATAGAAACAATTACGATGTTATAATACCTTCCTATATAAATGGTATTTTTTGGTGAATATGAATAAAAGATCTAGATATGTTGTGTTGTGAGTATTACCTCTCCCCCAGATGTTCTCCCTTTGGAAACTCCTTAACACTCTATATATTCGTTTTTTTGGAGCTTTTGATAAAATTGAGTGGAGTCGATATTTATGAGAAAATTTTGTATAATATGTTTAATCTAAATCCTTATAAAGAGTGGATAAATGGGGATAATGTATGCTCCTTTAATAACTATTAGAAGTTGAAATTTGTAAAATTAACTCCTTTAAAGAAATATACACATTATTAAACAATAATGTCTCCAAAATAATACAATAATTATTTTGGGAAATGGATAAGGTTTATAATCCCTTTAACATTAAATACCACAAAATTATTCCATATGTTGTATCAATTTTCACAATGTTAATCAACTTTTATGCTAACTTTTTCTAACCATGGTAACTCCTATTTCAACCATTGTAACTAATTTATCCGGAAAAAATGAAAAATGAACGTGATTAATAATTAAAAAATGATTATTTTCAATATTTAATCCATTTTATAAAATTAATTTGTTAAGAGTTAGAGAAATTAATATTATTATTGGAGCATATAATGTGTAAAAACTATTTCATAAAAAATTCATTTTAATCATTAAATTCATTTGTGGAACAAATCTATACATTTTTTTATTAAAAAGATATAAATTTTTTAATTATTCAAAAAAATATATTTTATGTTCTTCCAAATCAGTCCAAAATTGAATTTTACCAATATAATATTTAAATAAATGAAAAGTCCAAAAAAGAGGTTTAGTAGCATATAAATTTTACGATTAGAATTATGTTTTAAACATTTAAAAAAATTTCTTATAATTCATAAAATTAGTCATTAAATTATTAGTTGATAAATTAAAATGATTTCAAATACTTTATGCTTTTCTTATATAATGATAATTTAATAAAAGTCACACTATTGGGAAAAAAATAATTTTCAATATTTATCTAAAAATTAATATTTATTGAAAAATACACAAAAAATAATACTCATTGAATATTTCCATGATAAATCTGAAAGAGAATGTATTTTTTTGATTATTTATATCTTAACATTTATTATTTTTTAAATAAAATTATATGATATTGAAAAATGTTTTGCATTGGAAAAACAATTTTTTTATATTAAATACTCTAAACCATTAAATTAGTATTTTATATAGTTTTAGGTTATTATTCATTCAATAAATATGTATTTTTATTATGAAATAATAATGAAAAGCATTCCTAGAAATAATATCCCATATATGGAGAGTAATTTGTTTAGTTTAAAGTGAATTGATAAAAAAATGAAATTTTGAAATGTATAAAGAATCACGATATATTTCTAAATACATTTGAATTATTTCATGTTAATATAATCCTAAAATATACTTACATAACCCATTCAGATATCTATGTAATACTTAATCATCGTATTGGCTCTGAATGTGGTTTCTAGTGGTGGTTCAAAAAAAAGATCTTGTGGGAATTTTTAAAGGCCCTAAATTCTATTGTGGATATTTTCAGTACAACCATAAATTCTTCCTTTTGGCTTTGGATTATTCTAGGTAAAACTATAGAGAAGACACATCCCTTGTATGTTCAGTCAAATTGGATTAATAAAGAATAATTTTGTTTCTATATTTCATTACATTTAACTTAATTTATTTATATTATGATATAGTTAAAAAAATTGTACTAACTATTTTATCAACATTGTTCTCACAGATATGTTTAGAATCTATAATATATCATGGAATTTTTCATTTTATCTTGGTACAATATTTGAGACACTATAAAATATATATTTTTCATTTAAGAATAATATACAATGAACTATTAGGCCATTACATTCTCCAATAGTAAAATAAATTTCAACCTCACAATACAAATTATTAGATACCAATGATGCTAGATAATGGTAATTATAAAACTAAATCAGATTTAATTTTTCAAGTATTTATCAATCACATGTATTTACATATAATAATAAGAATACCTATATATCTTTTAATTCCTAACCATTTGAGTAAAATACATCACGTGGTTTTGTGTAAAGACATATTTTATTTTTCATAAAATACATATTTATAATTGAATGGATAGATTTCATGTCACGGTCTGAGTTATGAAATGTGATTTGCTATTTTTTAAACTTATACCACACATATAACTATCTCTCTTCCTTCATGGTTCTTCAACATGGTAGTTATTGGGGAATATTAAAGTTTAATGATGAAGTCATAGAACAATTACTCACCTCCTCATATTGATATTTGAGATCTATATTAAGTTCACTTATAGACCATTCTATAGTAGTCACTTCCACATCCTAAAATGACACCCTCTACAGCTTATCCATTTCCCAGGTCACTATCTTTAACATATAACAACCCATTTACTCAATTGATTATTTCACCAGTCCTAGAATTTCCCACTTCATGAATCTCTCCCAACTAATTGATTGTGGGTAAATTATTCCTCATAAATTCTTTTATGAGTGGAACTTCATAGTCCTAATTATGTCCTTATAATACACAAACAATGATTTTTCACATGTGACATGGGATCATGTTCTCTACGGAATTTATAGTGAATCTCAAAATTCACTAATATCTAAGATCACTAGGTTCTCTCCCCCATTTTACACTAAGCACATATTCCAATTACACTAATTATGGTGATATAGGGTTATATTCCACATAAAACATTTTAATAGTACATTCTACCTCTCCAAAAACATCAGTGTCTAAATCTGGATGTATTGAATTAATGTATGATGATGAATATGATTATCATTTTCTATTGTGGTGACATTATGATCTATCTATATTATCTAATGGTTTTTAGTCACTAACCACATACATTTGTTCTTAATAATGAGGATTTGGTAGGTAATCTCACTATGATTTCTGAATATGGATTGTTGGATAAAGTAGATAATAGATTACATTGATCACATAAAATAAATATAAAATACACATTTGAAGATATATTATCACATAAAAAGAAATTGTGAAATGAATATATCATAAAATAATATATTTTATTTTTAATGAAAACATCAAGGTGGTATATATAGTAAAAGATCAATGAAAATTATAATGTAATGAATAAAGATACCATATTCATAACACTGATGTGGAGGATTTATTCAACATAATTCACCTCATTTGTATTAATTATATATGATCTATCTTGATCCAATGGTTGTAGTGTTTTTTCACCACTATCATAATTATCATTCATGGATTTAATACACTAACTAGGGTTATGTTACTGTTTTCCACAGTAATGGTATTGGTCTATTCATGCTTCTTTTGTATGCATGCTTTCCGCTACCATGTTGATTACTGTCTTATTTATTTTACAATTACTTTTTTTCATACTGACCCATCTTCTACATTTGAAGGATTTTCTGATCCACTTCTGTTTATTCCTTCTATTTTTATCCCAATTTATTTTACATATTGTTGGTTATGTATCACCCCATTCATCATCTTCATTTCCTGAATTCACCTGAGACACCATTATTCTTTTCGATGGTGTTTGTAGTATTTCCACTATTGTTACATTATTTATCATGTTTTTTGAATTTTGGTATGGATTAATAAATATATTTTTTGTCCATCCTATGGTCCATGGGTCAGTTTATTGAGGTTGTAATCACATTATGCCTCACACCCTTGGTTAAATTAGTTCTTTTTGGTTCCTAACATCATTAAAACCCAATGGTGTAACATGGGTGATGAACATTTTACATCACGTGGGCTTATAATAATTAATAATTTAAAACAAATTAAACTATACAAACTTTTATACATTTAAATTTTCCCATTAGATCATAATTTCAATAGTATTACCGATACCAATCTTTATTAAACCTATGTTACTTTATATTGGGTTATATTATATTCTTTAAACTATTACCTCAATGTAACTAGGAGAATAATAAATCACAGTTGTTCTTAAATAGAATACGATCAACCAAAGTATATCGCCCAGGTGTGTCAAAAAAGATGAGTAGTTTGGCCCCTTATTGATTTAGTAGGTGATTATTAATGTAATACACTTTTCACCTTTTTCAATTTTATTACCCTAAGGTTTATCGATACTATAGCCTACATCCAGTTTCATTATCTCAAAATGAGTTTCAATAGTATAAGAACAAAATATGAAAATCTTTCCAAAAATTCAGGTTTTAATACATTAGGTAGATATATATCTAGGGGTTTCAATAATTTTCTCTCCTAATAATCTCTATAAATAATTATACCTTTATTTGATACAATATAAAGAGTTATAAATATACAAACCAATGATCTATATGTCTAGTGTATTTGATAACTAGTCACATAAATAAATAATCTTAAACATAAACATATCGTCATTATTTAAAACTGAAAACAACTCCCATAACTCATGAAGATCTTCTAAAAATACTTAGGACACCTTGGTGAAAATACATAAGGAAAATGGTGATCTATAAATACCGATTATGTAATAAACATAAAAATAATGCATAACATGGGTGTGAATAGGCCTAACATGATATCATAAATGGAATGATCATAGTCATGAAAAATGGAACAAGAAAAGTTAATCATTATTTTATGGATTCATGGAATATGTTTCATCAAAATATGAAATTACATCATAAAAATAATTATTGGCCAACCCCAAATACTATAATCCTAATGAGGATGAAGTTCCATTGTTGACTATGTTCACTACATAATCCCTTAAATATCCTTACACGAGATATAATGATTTAAATAAACTATAAGAATATATTTTTCTAGACCATCCCACAACATAATTAAATTCATATATATGTGTTCCACATTTGGAAAAGAAGACACATAAAACTAAAATCAAGGTAAAACTCATTAGAAGGATGTGGGTTTCATGATAGCGATTCAACGAATAGCCAAAGGCTAAATCATAACTATTCCTTATAAAAGAAGGAATTGAATGTTTTTAAAATTTTATAACATAAAAAAGGAAATATTCATGTAACAAAGGGTTCGATTATATAGAATTTATTTGAATTATATTTTAGAATAATGAATAAAAAACCCCTTGGTTGGTGATTTGTGAAATAAAGAAATGATATTTATTGAAAAAAATATATTATTATTATCCATTAAAATTCAAACAATGCGTATTCTCTATGAAATAATTTTTTTATATATTATCATCATAGTTTGAACAACATTATAGGGGGATATTCGTGATATTATATAATAAATCATAATGTTCCATTACATCACGTTTAAATTAAATTGTAAATTTTTTTGGGAAAAAAACTTGTATAAAATAGGTCTTATAATATTTTTAGCTAGTTATATTTCTAAAAGATATATATATAAAATTAAATAACTATATGAGAATAATATTTCATAGTAGGAAGAAAATAATTTGAAATTAAAACCAACAAGAAATGATGGTAACATAAAGGATCCCTTACTCGTGTTTAAATATTCTAATCACATGAGCATTTAATTAAATAAAATGAAACTAGATTCATTAAAAATATAAATATTAACTATAATAATATATAATTAATTTCCTAAATTCAATTTATTATTTTTTATTATTTTTTTAATATTGCTTCTATTTATGTCTGTTAATCGATGTTATTCAGTTAATTTCTTCCTAACACTTTCAATTTTTTACTATGGTCAAAGGTGTTGTAAAATAACATCATTATATATATAATTTTTTACATTTATATCATTAACTATTCAATTTAAAAAATATTTATACAATTTCAAAGATATCCCAAAATACATCAAAATTAGAAATATAGCTTGGATAAGTCCATTTGTTGCGGTTAATGTCACTATAAATGAATATTATTTATATTAATTATAGAATGTCAAATTAAATAATTATATAATATTAATTTTTTTATAATTATTACTTTCAAACAATTTATTAATTTCTTATCAATGTTCATTTTAGTTTTTATGGAAAACAAATACAGCATGCTTTGGAGAGGGGGTGCAGTAATAAATTAATTACCATTTAATTATCCTAATAAATTAACAATAATTGTATTTTTTATATGCATAAACAACTTTGACCATCCATTTAAATAATTTATGAAAATAAATTCTTTATTCATGGAGGCGAAAGTCCTCACAAACACAGGAAATCGCCTTCTTTTTTTTCGAATATTTTATAAAAAACAATAAAATACCTATTACATTAGTATAATAATCTTTCATCGTATAAAATATTATGGTTTTATTTTACCTTCATTTTTAGAATTTACATTAGGATTGAAAATAAAAAATTAGTTATAAATGTTTTGTTGAGAGTATTATATCTCTATTGGATGTTCTCCCATTGAAATTTCCTTGAGCCACTATTTCTAGGTAAATTAGTTATAAAATGGATTCTGGGGAATGGGAAGGGTGATTAGAAGGTAATAAATTATATTTATGTTTTTGTAAAATATTTTTAATGGGTGGAGAATTAGGTAGGTGGTGATCTCTTTTTATTAGTAACGAGAGTGACATTTTTTATAATCTATTTACATTTCACGAATGTCACTCCATTATTCATGATAAAATGAACCGAAAATGGAAATTTTTTGTTTTTGGAATGGGATTAGGATTATAATACCTACACCAACCAATATAACACAATATTTCTACATTTTTCCCATTTTAATATTTCAAACAACTTTAATAATAATTTAACCATACCGTAAAAACCCCACTTTCTATATTGGTAACCAATTTTAATGGAAATAATCAAAATTGAAAATATTTAATAATGTTAACATTGAAATTTCAAATATTGAAGTGTTTTTACAAAATAAAATTTATAATAGTCTGGTAAAATAATTTTAGTTTTTGAACATATAACATGAAACTTTTTATCTTAGAAAATGTTCATTTTATGCTCAAAATTTCATGTGTGGGATATTATTAAAAATATTTTTGATTTGGAATAAAAAACCTTTTTTATTATAGATTGAATAAATATTATTTGTTTAAAATATTATTAAAAACCATGATTTACCAAAATAAGTTTATAATAATATGAAATGGAAAAAATATTTAATTGAATTAAAATATTTTATTTTATCATTGGTTTCAGATTTTTTCAAAAAAATATCAAAAAAATTAATAAAAATATTCTTTTTATTAAAATTTTTTAAATATTTTTTTTTAAATTCAACGACTTTCTTAAATAATGATAAGATAATAAAATTCACCATTCTAGAAATTTTCTATTTGTAACTACTCATCTAAAAAGAAAATATTTTTTATAAATTCAAAAAAAAATTCCAACTTTAAAATTCCCATGATAAATAAAAAAATTAAATTATTATTCTAAAATTAATATAATAAAATATAAAAAATTACTTTTTTAGGAAATATAAATTATAAAAAATTTATTTCTGTAGGAAATATAATTTTGGTATATTAACTATTATTATTTCTATACAATATTAATTAATTAAATTTTATCCTATTATTCATAAACAAAATACATCTGGTTATTTTTCAATCATAATTATTTACTTTTCATGAAATAAAACTATCATTTGTGAAGATACATTTGTTTAGAAAATATATAGTTGTGAAAAATTGACCATTCGAAAAGAATATTGATCAATGATATATTGATATATGTAATTACATTATTTAATGATGATAAAATCCAATTTTCATATACATTCCCCTTATAATATTTCCGTATTACCCAAAATTCAGATAAAATATAATTTAAGTGTTATGTGTAAGTGTAGCTAATATAGATCTTTTGGTAACGTCCACAAGCATGAGATTTTCTCATATAAAATTAACCTCAAAATTTAATTTCTCAAGTATAACAATGACTTTTTCTAAGGAAACCCCTATAAAATATACTTATATTGCATTCATTTTGAAATGGTCTTCGCAATTAATTAAACTCATTTAGGATTCCATGTATCTAAATAATATTAATTTTTTTAATATAGTCTATTTTTTTGTACTAGCTAATATAATTACAATGGTTTAATGGCCATTTTTAATATTCAAAATATATCAATGTTTTAATTATGTTTTTTTATCATTTTTGAAATAATATATTATATATCTTCTTAAATAGAATATATTATTAACTCAAAATTAATCATATTATGTATATATAATAATAATATTATTGGGACAATGTTGTGATTCAAGAATTATATCAATGAGATCGGATAAGATGTAAAAATATGAATCTTATATTGGAGGGATACTCAAATTTTTATGGTATATACATTGATGATAATTTTTCTCCAATTGAATGGGTTTATACCATTCATGTTTTTTTATACATTCTAAATGGAAGAAAATTTTCTCTTAACGTATGATGTTAGAAATCTTGAATGGTAAAGATGATAAAGAGGATTCCAATCAACCACATCATTTTTTACAGTCTATGGTGATGGTTCTAATGTGTACATGATGAATAAATGATTTTATATACTTAAAAAATATCATTAGAAGTGTATTAAAATCAATATAGTACCTGAAGTATTGTGAAATTTTAAAAGTATGTATCGATTTGAATATATTTGATGATGGATCAGAAAAAAAATCCCATTTTATTATCATTTATGTCAAATACATTATTTTGAACATAAATAATTAAAAGGAATCTATGCAATTTTCCACCAAAAATGATTTTTTTCATAAATATAATATATTAGAGATTAAATTCAATTTTGTTTTTTATTTTATAAACATATACGATTCTTTCCATCCCTTATAAGAAAATTAATTTCACGAATTATCAACTAGGATTGGAATTGCATAATAGAGATAAATCTATAATAATATAACACTTTGATACTAAGTTATCATTGTAGGAATAAGGGAAAAATATAAATTAAAATGATAATGGACTATCAAAAGACAAATACATATTATTGTATATTGATTTGATATTAATTATTAAAATTATTATTTTTTAATTATAATGTAATCCTATGGGGTCTTTTTTATTTAAAGATAAATTAATTCCTTTTCCACATGATAGGAACATTGACATATATATTTAGGAATGATAAAGTATTATCAGTTATGTGTTTTGTTTTTATATCAATTGGGTTGGTGAAATTAGGGAATAATGTAAAAATATAGACATGTATTACTTATAAAATGAAGATGAGTTTTGGGTACTATATGATGAATGGTACATATAAAATTGGTGCCAAAGATGTTGTTCATTTTGTGGAATTAGAATGAGATGATTAGATGAATTATATTTTATATTTTCAACAATAAAGACATACTTAATTATTTATGTTTCGAGTATATATTTTAGAAGTTTTTAAGTAATGTAGGGGTGATTCTTTTATAAATAGAAAATGAAATATATTGTCCTTAATTAAGAACATGTATTGAAATATTAATGTAAAGCAGTAATTGTTTGTGATTAGAAAGTTCTACATAATTTTAAATCCATGTAATATCCATATGAATCTATTAACTACATGAAATGAAGGATGATGAAATATTCAATTGAATAAGACATATTTAAGAACTATTTTAAGGATGAACTAAATACAGTTGAAGTCATGATAAAAAAACATTGGATTTTAAAATACACACTGTAATGTTTCATTGTATGGATATCATTTCATTCTTCATAAATATAAAATTAATTAAAAATAATGTTCCTAGATAAATATGAAAGGTTTTGTACGTTGAATTGAGTGATTTCTAGAATTAAAATTATACTTTAAATTATTTGTGTTGGAATATAGCATAACATTACATTTATTATATGTAATTTTGTAGATAGACTATGTTTAGGGAATTGAATCAGTGTATGAATCATTTGGGACCACCAAAACTAGGTATAGTTAATGTTATAACTTAATGTATGATTTATTTCATGACATCATAAGTTTAATTCTACCATATAATGAAAGTAATAAAATGAAATAATTATCTATGAGTCGTTGGAAATAATACATGACTCACATTATTATGGGTATGAGTGTTTCATCAACTACTAAAGGATCTTTTCACCTCTTTGATTTTTTTTCATTATCATGCATGATTCATGAGGATTATTTTCTTTCTCATAATAATTAATGATAATTTATAATAATGTTAAAGAAATATAAAAATGACAGTTTGATATCTGTAATGATCATTAAGTGTCTAAAGATGACTCACAACATCATAAAGACCATCTATTTCATTAGTTTGGATCCATACATAGTGAGATTAGTGAAAAAAATTATTTTTTAATTCTACATTTCTGTGTTCTAAAGAGTGATTATTTTAGATGATTTTTTTTCACATATAATTAAGTTATTTAAAATCAAGAGCATTTAAATAATTATGGATTTCATAAGAGATAAAAAATCAAGCTAATGATGATTCAAGATGAATAAGGAGATGAGTTCGATGCCTCAAATGGAAAGTGTCACATACCACATCCAGAGTCCATTAACACAGGGATAATTTTTAAAATATTTAAAATTAATATTTTATTTATAAAAAAATATTTTATATCAAAATATCTAAAAATCTAGGAAACACGCAACTACAAATGTAGAATCTGAAGGGATTTCATGGATATGATTATATGAAAGTGGGGTTATTTTTGTCATATTAAATTTGTTTTCATATAATACATATTAATATAGTATTAAAAATTTAATTCATTAATATTTTTGAACATATAGATATATAAGAATAATGTCAGGCCAAACCATATGATAATATAATTATACCGAAGAGCCACATTCATTCAATGATGAGAACATTGATATTACTACTACAAATGATATCATTAATGTATCCAATGAAATAATAGGTTCATCTATAAGAACCTCTATGTTGAGGAATAAAAATTAAGAATAATACTATCAAATATTAATTTTGTAGACGGATAATTAACATTGAATATTTTAAAATTCCTAATGTTGATAATCTATGAATATATATCATACAAGGATCAATAAAGTATGATATACTTTGATATAAAACTACAATGGTAATTCTAATAATGAATATAAACAAAATAATAGCATTCATAGTTTGTTTTAGATCATATCCTATTAGACAAATATATTTTCACTAGATCAAGAAAGGACCCCTGATGAACTGATCGTACAATTATAAAATAATCCACTACCCTTTTGTGAGTACTAGGTTTTGAGAGACATTAAAAACTATGGGATATATTCATATAGAAGTGGGTGGCTCCTTACCTGGGGATATAGATGATATATTCACAACCCATAGTGTTCCACATAACAAGGAACTAGTAATAACATCAATATAATAGTGCTAATAAATCAACAATCTCGAAGAGAGTTGAACATATAAAGGATTTATTTTTCCATGAAGTATACCAAACATGAAAAAAACATGTTTCATTTTATAATATATTTTTTATTTCATGAAAATTTAGTAGATTAATTAGAATCATTGGATCCATATATATTACACAAGATTATAAATTGAGTATAGGTGATACTAATAAATAAAAGATAAAGTTACTAAATTTTTGGAACATTGATTCACTCCTCACATCAATGACCCTCAAAGACTATTGGTCAATTAATGTTGAATTAAAGAAAACCCAATATCAATTTGACTAGATATAAATCATTCATAGTTGTTTTGAACAACCCTATATATATTTTATATTCCATCATATTTCATAAATTCCCTAGATATAGTAACGCTAGATATGTTATAGATGATATATATATATCTCAACAAAAACCCCAATGAGTCATGTGAAAAAAATGAAAGAATGTATAGTAACATTTATAAGGATGGGATGGATCAATCAAGCTAATCATAGTGGTTATATTTCATCTATATTTTTTTAAATGTTGTCATTTTGAGGAAACTAGATGTAGATGTGAGAGTATGTGGCGTATGAGATTATATAAATAGTCATGTTATACTATTATAAAATTGAATGGTATGTGAAGAAATTAAATGTTTATACAATACCATATATACATTTCATTATTTTGATCATTCTTGATGACAAATAATAACTCGAATATGAAGTTAATGTAATACCAGATATATAAGGAGTAAATTTATAAAAGTGAAACTATTTCAATTTTCATATTGAAGAAAATGATCAATTATAAATAATTTTCATCGAATAATTTTCCTTGAATTCATAGAATACTTTTAAATGGTTATGAGATCAATCAAATATTACTGTTTCTCAAAGAATTGATCCATTCAATATTTTTTTAAATCATTGGTTACTGTCATAGTTTTGAAATTGGAGATTAAATAAAATTTGATAAAAAGTCTTGATAAATATTCACTTGATAAATGAAAATATAATGAGGATAAAATCCAAAGGATCAAGAATTAATGGAATGATATATTGATATATATTAAATATGAGAAGAAATATATCAATGTTATCAATCTTGAAATTGTTGAAAATTCTATAATCTTTATCAAAAATAATTTGTAACATCAAGAGAAATTATTTATGATGACTGAAGGAATATAACCTTCATAAGTGAAGATACTATTTAAATCAAATCATAATAGTGTACTTAGGATCATGAAACCATCATATAATAAATAATTGGAAATCTAATATAAAATTTAATGACATATTTCTATTAATTCTAATTTCATTGATGGTGTATCTCCTGATATTTTATATTCCATATTTAAAATAGATAAAAATAGATGTATGAATATAATAAGATATCGATTAATAATTCAATAGAAGATACTGTTTTATATAGGAAAACATTCCCCCATTAATATACCATTTTAATAATGAATCAACTTAAAACCCTAAAGAAATTATGCCAAACAATATTATGTCAACCAAAAAATTAGTAGGTTTATTGGAAATTGTTGGTTCTACAAGAGCCTAGGGAGAAAATAAATTGACTATAGATACAATATTTCTAAAAATGGCAGTTTTGTGAGGCCTTTATCCAAGTAATATTGATTTATTGTGAATAAAAGACAATCTATTCGAATGATTAATTCAATGAAAAGAATAAATATTTTAATTATGAATATATTTAATTTATAACATAACTTTTATTATAAAATATTCATATATGGTCATATATATTAGTTGCTTTGGTATTCACTAAAGATACACCTTTAATAATAAAAAACTAAACAATTTTCCAAAATAAAATAATGTATAAGAAAAAATAATAGTATGCTACCTATAGTGAAATGAATGTAAATTAAGTTGTTCAAGAAAATAAGAGAGTAAAACAAGGAACTTCCAGTAAGTCTGAAAATAATTCTAATGAAGATTTTTCATGTAAAACATTCCATTAATATTTTAAAAATTGCCAGTCCAAAGAAAATTTGAAATATTCCATGGAAATAATTATTAACAAAGTATGTGGAATTAAAATTTGGAATCAATCAACGAGAGAAATAATATAATTGTTTTAATTGAAGTCATCCAAGAGGAATATGTGATGTTTTCTAGAAAGGTAACATAAGATTTTTGAATAATTCATGTGAAAACTGAAATAAATATAATTATCTAAATGGATAGTTCCTATTTATTTTACCTTACCAATTTAATAAAGACAAAAATAATGTAGAAACATTAAAGTGCTATATGAAAACGGGTTGTTTAACAAGATAGAGAAATCTTTTTTATAAGAGTTTTTATAAGAATTATAATCCAAGAGTCATTGAAAATATATCTACAGTTTTCAAGAAATAACATCATAATTGAAAAAATTATATTCCAATAAATATAACTCAAAATTAAATGATAAAAGTATTGAAATGAAAGGAAATTTATTATTGGATAATAGTTGTTTTATTAAAAATTGTGATCAAACATATTCCACATAAGAATGAAAATAAAAATAAAAATATGTATATGAAGCTAATGGAATATCATAATTTTATAATAAAAATGGAATCTAGCATGGGAATCTATCTAAATTATAAGTATTAGGATAATGAGAGGACATGGTTGAGAATAAAGTCACAACCATTTTTTATCACTATAGGAAAAAAACTCCAAATTAATCCCTTAAACTTTATTTCTAGTTAACTTGGAAGAAATTGCATTAAATAAATAAATATGGGTAATATGAGTATTTAATCAACTTTTATGCAAATAAATGTCTATCTATTAGGGTGTTTTATAATAATCATGAATAAGTTGAAATGAAGGAATCCCTAGAGGAGGAGAAAATTTGACTATAGGATATCATAACATTATTATGGGTTTAATCTTGAATTTATAGTTATTTATTTAATGAATAGAATATGTTTTATTCCAATAACACATTAACTCCATGTTCTTATTATCTCTAAATTATTAACTAGTGATTTTTGGTTGATGAAAAAAATTAGAAAATGGGGTCTTATCTCCATCATAGAGTTGAATTATTTCATTTTTTTTATTGATATTGTTAAATAATATTTTACGTCATGAAAAATCTATTCAAACCAGCCCTAAATGTATAAATTAAATTTTTTATAAAATAATGAAAATAATTCCGGGATATAATTGGTGATTTTTTAATCAATCATATTTTTACATTTGGTTTCCACATGTAGAAACAATATTGACTAACTAAAGGCCCATGTCTACCAAATTTTGACTCCAATATTCATTAAATAAATTGGATCATTTTTAATATTTTAAAATTCCTGTAGGTGATGTTAATTTAAAGAATAATAATGTTGTTATGAAAATAAAAATCCTTATATAAAGATTAATAATTGGGGGGACATGATCATTAAATTTTTATTTATTTTCAATGATAGGGAGAAAAAAAGGTTAACACACATATTGATATATAAGATATTTTGCGGTGTTAGCAAAAAATAAAATGGGGGATTAAATGAAATATGTGTTAGATTTTTTTTTCTAATATAAAAGGATTACACAAAGAATAAAGGTATCAATATTTGTTAAAAATGGAAGGTAAGATGACATGATACCATTATAAATTAAAAAATAATAATTGTTTCTACTTTTGGTAATTAAATTGAAATATTTAAATAATAACACATATTATAAATTATATATGAGTTTTTATTAATTTTAATGATAATAAAAATTAAGTGTTCATGTTATCTAGATCATGTTTTGGATGTTTTACATTTTTATCAGTGGAAGTGTTTTCAATAATATATTAAGAATCAAATGGAGGTGGAAATATAGACATTAGAACTCCATATAATATTAAATACTGACTCTATAATTACATTAAAATTATTGTATGAATCATTTGAGACTTCCATGAGTGCATAAAAATAATTTCATCATTCACTTTATGAGTAATTTCATAAATTTTTATGTTTCATTCTAATATTGGTATGAAAATTTGAAAAGTATATACAAGTATAGAAGTAATAGGAATCAACATACATGTCATTTTTTACCCACTTATGATTCATTCATGAGCTATGAAATATTCATTCCAAATATGTGATCAGTAATTTAATAAATATGAGTACTTTATAAAGATTATTTTCCATATTGTAAGGATTCTTGATACATTATAATAATGGATAAGGAAGGTTATAAATTTGATTGTAACTTTACTATGATCATGAAATGCATAAATATGATTCATTATTGTTTAATTATTATTTATTTATTCTATAAATATATATAAATGGTCAGATTATTGAAATTTAGATTATCAGGGAATTCTGAAAATATGTATTTTATAGGATGATTAATTAAAATGATATTTTTCCATTGGTCATAATGGAATTTATACTTATAAGCTTTCAAATAAATAATGATGAATAAGTGGAAATTAACCATGTAGAATATTATCCATTATGAAAGTAGTATAAAAATAGAATTCACGTGTGGTTTTAGACATCAATTATCATTTATCAAAGGTTAAAAGTGTTCTAACATCAGTTATATAAATAATTAAATTCAGTTCCTAAAAAATGGCGTGTTTTAATGTCATTTATTAATATAAAATATGTACATGTCCTAATATGGTTTTTTATTTAGTTATTTCAAGAAATTATCTAAAAACCTTTTAACACAGGGATTTAAGATTCATAATTTAAATAAACAATGTCAAAATCCGAGATATCAATTGTTTTGACATAAGTTATTTCTATAACAGATGAAAAAACATCAAACATTAATTCTTTTTGGGGTTATATATTTTTGTTCCAAATTTGAAAACCTATTTATATTTTAATTTTTAATGTCAGTTATTTTAATAATAAATGTTACAAATAAACCATAACATGAAATATAATTTTTTTCATCACTCCAAACTAATTTTACTTTCCAACTAATAAATGTATTAGACGGTATGTGAATATATTATTTTTTTAGATCATGGAGACAAATGTTTTCTTCCTTAATTAAAAAAAATATTTCACTACCCTTTTTTAAAAAGTATCAATCACAAACATTAAATTCATCCATCATATTTTGATCTATCTGTAAAGACACGTAAAAATCAAGGTAAAGTTCTTTCTTAATTTTCTTTGGGATTTTACAAGAATGCAGTTTTTGACGACACCTGATTCCGAGGCCCAGTGTGCCCGGAATATTTATCTGAAGTTTATCTCGGGTACGTTCAGTGAACGAACATGCGGGATTTCCTAACTTTTGAACCGGTGCTCAGAATCGAATTCTGAGGGCACCAATGGAATCGCAGCACCGGTAATTACTTAGGAACACCTTTTCTGGAGTTGCGTTTACAAAGGAGAAGTTGTTAAAAATTGTGGAAGTTAAAAATAAAATTGTGCTACAAATTTTATTTTTACTAAGTGGTTAACCTTTGGGTGGAAGTTGGGTAACCACCCAAGTGAGGTTATGAGTGACGTGGGGCCCACATGAACCCCACACCTTCATATTACCTAAACTCCCTTAACCATATTTTTAATAAAAACTTGAGTTAATTAATTAAGGGGTTTAATTCAATTTTTGAATTTCAAACTTAAGCCATGGGTAATAAAATAAGTGAAGCACTTATTATATTTTTGGTTGGAGCTTGTTGTGTTGAGAGGGGATTGGGAGAAAAAGGGAGTCCTGAAGTTCTTATTATTTGTTGAAGAATGCGAAGAACGAGAAGAACACGAAGAACGCACCGATCTCCGACGAAGAATGACGAATCCTCGGAGATCGACTACGAGACGTCGTGTACCGCAACGCTAACGACCATCTCCTTCTGCGACGACTTCTTCCACAACGATAAATTCTGCGATGAACCTTCGCTCAACAAATTCGACGAGGTAGGGGATTTATTGTTTTTATTCATGAATTCTTCCTTCTTCGTTCCTCGTTACAAATCGGACGACTTACTATCGATTAATGGGAGGGGTCGGACCGCACAAACATGACCGACCCTCCTCCCTTATCTTTGTGTTGTTGCGGTTCAAAGGAAAGTGACCCGGTGCAACGGAACCGTGTGGGATCATGTGGCAAGGATGTGTGGAGCCGTCGCACCACATCGGAGAATAAAAAAACACCACGGCCGGAGCGGGGCTCCGGTGGAGGGGCGCGGAGCCGTCGTGCCATGCCGGGCGGACCAAGGCCGCGACCATAGGCCGCGGCGGAGCAGGGAGCGGCGACCGGTTTCTAGCCACCAGCGTCGGATCAGGGGGACGGGACCATCCATTCCCATGGCGGCAGCAGCCGGCCGGCTAGAGTGGGCCGACCGGTCAGGGGAGGAGCCGAGGGTTCGTAACCCCTGCTGGCCGAACAGTAGTGGCCCCCCACGTGGGGCCGCGTTTAATTGAACACTGTGGTAGTCGCGCACCCTCCCTCCTTGACCACCCAGCTCGGTTACACCGAGCTGGCCAATGGACCTCCAGCGCACTAGGCTGGGCTACCCCGGCCGGGACGGGCCGCGCCCAAGTGTTATGGACCCGGACCCGGGTCGGTTCGACCCGGTTCGGGTCGCCCAGGGGGACTCAGGTCGGGTCGGTCCGGGCCCGACACCCCCATTTTCGGACCTCTTTCGTTATTTTGCCCTTAACATGGGTTGCAAACCTCTGATCGACACACCGTTAGCTACGATGCGATCCCTGGATCGAGATGGTCGTTTCAGTATATTACACTCAAGGTTTCGGAAAACTTGGGGTTTGGCCGGGTTGGTTCGTACACAAAACCGACCGGGCCATCGGAGCGGAAACGCTTATAACATTAGCTTCGGACGTCCGATTTACGTGCCGTCAACTTTGTTGGATTCCTCTTGATGAGATAGAACATTTGGAATACTTTTCCTGAGTTTTGGACATAGTTTGATAGTGGATGGGTTGGATTGAACCTGAAATCCAACCGGGCCCCTCGAACGGAGAAACTGATAACTTACAGACCGGACGTCCGTTTGACGAACCGTCAGTGGCGTTGGTGATGACATTGAGAAATGGTACCTATGAGAATAACCTATGAGAGTTCGAGGTATATTTGAGATATGGACGGGTTGGTTCGTACACGAAACCAACCGGGCCCCTGGTACGAAAAGGATAATAACTCACAGATCGGGCGTCTGATTGATGCGCCGTCTGTTGCGTTGAGACCCATATGATGAGGCGGTCCTTTGAGATACTTCTTCATGGAAATTGTGATAATTGGAGTATCAACCTCTTAGCTTGTGGAGTGGCCCTTCCCGGAATGAGCATGCTATGTGCAGAAACCCTAGAGCTGGCTGAGACATGACGACTCCTGATCGATTGACTCGGTGTGTTTCAGATAGCCCAGGGGGGAGCGATTGGTTGTAGCGGTAGTCCCACGGTGGAGGAGCGTTTGGTTGTAGCAGCAGACCCGCGGTACTCAACAGAAGGAGTACATCTGGAGTCTATGAGGTGGAGTGCTTGGTTGTAGCGGCAGACCCACGGCGGAGGAGCGCTTGGTTATAGCGGCAGACCCGCGGTACTCAACAGAAGGAGTAACTCTGGAGGCTATGAGGGGGAGAACATGGTTGTAGCGGTAGACCCATAGTGGGAAGCACTTGGTTGTAGCAGAATACCCACAGTACTCGACAGGTGGAGTACTACAGTAGTCCAAGGTTATTGTGAGGTGGTTGGTTGTAGCAGCAGACCCATTGTACTCAATAGATAAGAGTTTCCCCAGCAGCTATGGTTTCGACATCATGATTAAATCCAGGTTTGATCAGAGTCTTGTCTTTCAATCTTATATTCTATAATATTGATTTGATATACTATGTGGATTACGTTATGCTTTCCTGTGTGGATTGGGTTGTGAATTCCTATGTGGAACAGGTTATGTTTCCCTATGTGGACTGGGTTGTACTTGGGTTCAGATGTTGGAGCTGAATTGATGACCTAGGTATATGTATGAGAATATACCTAAGTAGTGTCGGATGTTACTTCGTGATTGTATATTTCCATTGTGTATTATCCTCTATGGATTCTGGGAGACCTTTGGGGGTCTATGGGTCCCTACTGAGTAGCGTATACTTACCCCTGCACGGGCTACGGCTGTAGTACGTTGTGTTGGTTGCAAACGACGGACATCGCTGATCGTGGTTGAGGCTTGCGAAGTAGGTCGGTACCAGGAGGTGGACCACTAGGCGGGACGTACACGGAGTGGACGGCTAGACCCAAGGAGCTATGGAGGCTATCTGTACCCACCCTTCAGGTGGGACTTTCAGTGGACGGCTTGACGTTGCGGATTTACATTTCAGTTGTTGTACTCCCTTTTTCCGTTGTACTTTACTTTCAGTTTGGGTTTGTATTCTGGCCCATTTGTTTTCCGCACTTACTTGCACTCTGTTTACATAGTTTTTACTTCCGCTTACTTACTCTGTGTGTTTGTTTACTTCATAAAGGATATGCCTTCCCTTTTTATCGGGAATTACGCCTTGGTGCTGGTCGCCAGCCCCTCTCCTATGTGAGGCGGGTTTGGGGTAGTCACGGCACAGGCCCTGAGGGTGGGTCGTGACAAATTCGTATAAGAGGAGTTCAGTTATACCACAGAACTTAGGACTCTGATCTTTCTCTAATTGAAGCAATAGTATTAAGAGTATTTGAGTGTTGTTATCAGTCCAGGAAGTCCAGTGTTGGTGCGGCGGCCGACGTATCTATACACCAGGACCCTGACTTCTGATTTCTGACTCAGTACACAAAATCATTGATTGCATGTGTGTTTCAAAAGTTTTCTTTGTGATTACTTTGTGTCAGCTCACCAAGTATACTATTTTTAACGTGGAACACCTTTTTACTTTCACAATGGACCCATGACGTCATCCAGGTAGGGATCCGAGCATTGAGCGAGACAACATCCCACCGAGCGACGAGGCCTCGGTGCAGGGCCCTTTTTCGGCAGAGGCACCGGCGGTACCACTACCCGCCGATCCACCGATGCTACCAGCCCCAGCCGCTGAGAGTGCAGGTCGCCTTGGTGCACTGCATGAGTTTCAGCGTCAGTGACCGCCCAGGTTCCACGGGGAGACGGACCCTCAGGCAGCCGAGGATTGGCTAGAGGCAGTTGTGCGAGTTTTCAGGTTAGTGGGGACACCAGTTGACCTCATTGTGATCCTCACAGTGAGCCGCCTTCACGCGGAAGCAGGCCGATGGTGGAGCTTGATGCTCCAGGTGCACGACGAGGCATCCCTCCTATGGATGGACTTTGAGAGCATCTTCCACTCGGAGTTCGTCCCGGACACCCTCTGTGTGGTGCACATCCAGGAGCTACTACAGCTGAGGCAGGAAAACATGACCGTGGCCCAGTACTCGGTGAGGTTTACTGATCTCTCGCGCTATTCCATGGACATGGTATGAGACCCATTCTTCAGGGCTCGAACCTTCGAGCATGGAATCAGGCGAGAGATCAGAGCTTTAGTTTTTTCTCACATCTTCCAGACACAGACATGGGTGTTGGAGCAAGCCCTCCTACTGGAGAGTTTCCTTGCTGAGCAGTCTACAGCAGTAGGACCCACCACTAGCCGGTATGCGGAAGAGTCTTTTTTAGCGGGCAGTAGATAGATGACGCAGAGGTCTAAAAGGAATAGACCTACAGGTGGTCGACTTCATGACACATGATCGTTTTTGCAAGGCACCCGGGGAGGAGAACGACTTACCATGAGCAGACGATGTAACTCCTGTGGCGGGGTTGGTAACATGGCTCGTGAATGTCCAACCCGCCATACATATGATCAGTAGATAAATGAAGGACCTCTCAGGCAGAGGAAGAGGTTTGATCGAGGCGGACCGCATGGAGCAGGAGACCGTGGAAGGGGAGCTGGTCGTGCAGTTGGAGGTGGATGACGCTTTGAGGTGTTGCCACCACCACCACCAGGAGGTCCAGCCCGACCGCAGGGAACATGTGGATATGAGAGAGCTCAGCTTCAGGCAGCTGAGGCCTATGATCATGGAGCTCCGGGAGCAGATGTACAATAGCGGGACTAGCTCCCGACCTAGAGAATTTTGTTCATGTTTCTTCTATCTTTGTTGATGTTTGTTTGTAGATGCTTTATGTCTTTGTACTTTGAGCTGCAGTAATGAAAGACACCTTTCTTGTGGTGTTTACCTTCCTGTCCTCCCTTTATGTTGTTACTAATAGGTTCTGGTTTAAAAACCAATGACTTGACCCTCACTTTGAGATACCTACTGGAGAATACCCAGTGACCACACGCTGATGCCGACAGTGTGACTCAAGCCTTGGAGGCGAGAGTAACGGTTGGATCTCTTGGTAGTAGCGTCAAGGCCTTATGACATCATCCATGGTATGGATTAGTATCATCCATGTCGGGATTGACTGTATTAGGAGAAGAATGTGGTTCATCCATGGGATGAGACCTGGTTTCTCTTATCGGCAAGAAGAAATCTCAATAGCTCTTATAGGACCAGAAAAGGTCCAACTCATCTAAGAGTGGATGAGGACAGCTCAGAGATGGGAGAAGTCTTATGCTGACAGGAGGCGGAGGCCACTGGAGTTCGAGGATGGATACCACGTCTTCTTGCGGGTCTCACCTCGACGTGGATTACAGAGATTTGGCCAAGGCGGCAAGTTGTCTATGTGCTTCATCAGACCATTTCAGGTCCTCGGCAGGATTGGAGAGGTGGCTTATCGCCTGACACTACCACCTCAGTTGCACCGAGTGCACGACGTCTTCCACGTATCACAGCTGAGGAGATACGTGCACGACCCAAAGCATATCATTGACCATGGGGAGCTGGACATAGAGGATGGGGCGACTTTTGTGGAGGTCCTAGTGGAGATCAAGGATTGATAGGAGTGGCTCCTGCATGGATGGTCGATTCCTCTAGTGCACATCATATGGCAACACGGGAACCTCCAATAGAGCACTTGGGAGCGGGAGGCTCAGATGTGTGCACAATACCCACATTTGTTTCCCTAGTATATGATGTATCTTTACGGGTACGTAATGCCCTGAGGTGGGAGTAATGTAAAGACCCGTAAAAATCAAGGGAAATTTTTTTCTTAATTTTATTTGGGATTTTACAAGAACGCAGTTTCTGACAGCACCTGATTCTGAGGCCCAGTGTGCCTAGAATATTTACCTGAAGTTTACCTCGGGTACGTTCAGTGAACGAATGAGCGGGATTTCCTAACTATTGAACCGGTGCTCAGAATCAAATTCTGAGAGCACCGATGGAATCGTAGTGCCTGTAATTTCTTAGGAACACCTTTTCGGGAGTTGCGTTTACACGGGAGAAGTTGTTTAAAATTGTGGAAGTTAAAAATAAAATTGAGCTACAAATTTTATTTTAAATAAGTGGTTAACCTTTGGGTGGAAGTTGGGTAACCACCCAAGTGAGGTTATGAGGGCGGTGGGTCCCACAAGAACCCCACCCCTTCATATTCCCTAGACACCCTTAACCCCCCTTTTAATGGAAACTTGTGTTAATTAATGAAGGGGTTTAATTCAATTTTTGAATTTCAAACTTAAGTCATGAGTAATAAAATAAGTGAAGCACTTATTTTATTTTTGGTTGGAGCTTGTTGTGTTGAGAGGGAATTGTGAGAAAAAGGACTCTTGAAGTTCTTCTCCTTCGTCGAAGAACGCGAAGAACTTGAATAACTCGAAGAACGCACCGATCTCTGACGAATAACACCGAATCCTTGGAGATCGATTACGCGATGTCGTGTACCGTGATGCCAATGACCCTCTCCTTCCGCGACGCCTTCTTTCGCGATGATAAATTCCTCAACGAACCATCGCTCAACGAATTTAACGAGGGAGGGGATTTATTGTTTTTATTCATGAATTCTTCATTCGTTTTTCCTCGTTACAAATTGGACTGCTTGCTATCGATTAATGGGAGGGGGTCGGACCGCACAAACACGGCCGACCCTCCTCCCTTATCTTTGTGTTGTTGCGGTTTGAAGGAAAGTGACATGGTAAAACGGAACCACGTGGGATCATACGGAAAGGATGTGCGGCGCCGTCACACTGCGCTGAAGAATCACGAAAACACCGCGGCTGGAGCGGGGCTGCGGCGCCGTCGCACTACGCCGGAAGGACCAAGGATGCGGCCTGAGGCCGCAGTAGAGCAGGGTGACAGAACCATCCGGTCCCGTGGCGGCAGCAGCCGACCGGCCGAAGCGGGACAGTCGGTCAGTGGAGGAGCCGGGGGTTCATAACCCCCGGCTGGCCGAACAGCAACGACCCCACAAGGGGACGCGTTTAATTGAACAGGGGGCAGCCACCTCCCCTCCCCCCCCCCCCCCCCCGCCCCCTTGACCGCCCAACTCGGTTACACCGAGCTGGTCAGCATACCGCCAGCACGTCGGGCCAGGCCACGCCCAAGCCAGGCCGGGCTACGCCCGCCGGTCCGAGCTGCCCCCAAACGGGCTGGACCCAGACCCAGGTCGGGTCGCCCCAGTTCGGGCCGACCCAGGGGGTCTCGGGCCGGGTCGGGACGGGCTCGAAACCCCCATTTTCGGACCTCTTTCGGTCTTTTTCCCTTAACATGGGATGCAGACCTCCGATCGACACACTGTCGGCTATGATGCGATCCTTGGATTGAGATGGTATTTTCGGTATATAACACTCAAGGTTTCGGAGAATTTCAGGTTCGGCCGGGTTGGTTCGTACACAAACCAACGGGGCCCTCAGAGCGGAAACGCTTATAACATGAGGTCCGGAAGTCCGATTGATGTGCCGTCAACTTTTTTGGATTCCTCATGATGAGACAGAACTTTTGGCATACTTCTCCTGAGTTTTGGACGTAGTTGGATAGTGTCCGGGTTGGATTGAACCCGAAATCCAACCGGGCCCCTCGAACGGAAAAGCTGATAACTTACAGAATGGACGTCCGTTTGACGAATCATCAGCGGTGTTGGTGATCACGTTGAGAAATGGTCATTATGAGTATACCCTATGAGAGTTCGGGGTATAGTTGAGATACGGCCGGGTTGGTTCACACACGAAACCAATCGGGCCCCTGGGACGAAAAGGATAATAACTCACAGACCGGGCGTCTGATTGACGCGCCGTCTATTGCATTTAGACCCCTATGACGAGGCGGTCATTTGAGATACTTCTTCGTGGAACTTGTGATACTTTGAGTATTGACCTCTTGGCTCGTGGAGTGGACCCTCCCGGAACGATCATGATATGTGCGGAAACCCTATAGCAGGCTGAGACTTGACGACTGCTGATCGTTCGACTCATTGTGTTTCGGATAGCCCAGTGGGGAGCGCATGGTTGTAGCGACAGACCCACGGCGGAGGAGCGCTTGGTTATAGAAGCAGACCTATGGTACTCAACAGAAGGAGTACCTCTGGAAGCTATGAGGGGGAGCACTTGGTTGTAGCGGCAGACCCACGGTGGAGGAGCGCTTGGTTGTAGCGGCAGACCCGTGGTACTCAACAGAAAGAGTACCTCTGGAGGCTATGAGGGGGAGCGCTTGGTTGTAGTTGCAGACCCATGGTGGGAAGTTCTTGGTTGTTGCAGTAGGCCAACAGTACTCGACAGGTGGAGTACTAGAGAAGACCAAGGTTATTGTGAGGTTCTTGGTTGTAGCGGCAGACCTACAGTACTCGATAGAGGAGGATTTTCCCCAGCAGCTATGGTTTCGACATCATGATTAAATCCTGGTTTGAGCAGATTCTTGACTTTCAATCTTATGTTTGATAAGATTGACTTGATATCCTTTGTGGATTAAATTATTCTTTCTTGTGTGGATTGGGTTGTGAATTCCTATGTGGAACGGGTTATGTTTACCTGTGTGGAATGGGTTGTACTTGGGCTCAGATGTTTGAGCTGAATTGATGACTTAGGTATATGTATGAGAATATACCTAAGTAGTGTCGGATGTTACTTTGTGATTGTATCTTTCCTTTGTGGATTATCCTCTGTGGATTCTGGGAGACCTTTGGGGGTCTCGGGGTCCCTACTGTGTAGCTTATACTCACCCTTGCACGGGCTACACACGTACTACGTTGTGTTGGTTATAGACAACAGACAATGCTGATCGTGGTTGAGGCTTGCGGAGCAGGTTGGTACCTGGAGGTGGACCACTGGGCGGGACGTACATGGTGCAGACGGCTGGAACCGAGGAGCTGTGGAGGCTATCTGTACCCACCCTTCAAGTGGGACTTCCAGTGGATGGCTCGACGTTCCGACTTTACTTTTCAGTTTTTGTACTCCCTTTTTCAGTTGCACTTTACTTTTAGTTTGTGTTTTTATTCTGGCCCATTTGTTTTCCATACTTACTTGTACTATGTTTACTTAGTGTTTACTTCCACTTACTTACTCTGTGTGTTTGTCTACTTCATAAAGGCAATGCCTTCAATTTTTATCGGGAATTACGCCTAGGTGCTAGTCGCCAGCCCCTGGCCTATGGGAGGTGGGCTTGGGGTAGTCACGGCACAGGCCCTGAGGGCAGGTCGTGACACTATCATTCCCATATGATTTCTCTTTGATTTTTATTTATCAAGATGATACTTATTTATTAAATTAAAATTTTGATTAAATAATCATTCTAAATATTTATCTATGTTTAAAGTATTTGTGGAGAGATTTTGGAATTGATTATGATAGAATTGGATGTCAAACAAGATATTTTATAGTTGAAAAATGCTTAGTATGATCTCTTTTATTATCAATTCATTTTCATTTTACTTTTATGTTTATAAAATCATATATTATTATGATACTTTCATGAATTATTATTAATTATATTAATTTAATGATTGAAAAATATATATTATTTATCATTTTAAAAATATATTTTATATTTAAAATTATATTTTTTTGAGTGATAAATTAAATATTGATTCTATAAGTAACATATAGGTTCCGGGGTTCTCCCTTATTTTGTAAGAAATAGTTAATTTTATCCTCATTTTTTAGCTTACATGAAAAAAATTCGTTTACATTTGTTATATGAATCACTAATGTTATCTGTCAATTTTTTTTGTAATAAACCGGTGTGGACATACATAGACATTACATCACTATTTCATAATACATAAAACATAAAAAAACATATGACCAAATATTGTACTAGTCCATTGCATTTGGAAACATGGAAACATAAATTTAGATACATAAGTTATCTATATTATCTTCCAGTGGGGTTTTCATTAATAACAGCCTTATTAGACCCATAAAACAGAATACATAACTCCATACCCTTGGTAAGGAAAAATAAAAAGGTGGGAGCTCAAATTCATAGTATGGGTAAAAAATGGATATGTGCAAGTGTACTAATGTGCATAAGGTCATGATAACATGATATTGAAACTATAATATCATACCCTAAATGTCAAAGATCTTATATAAGAAAAATGGAACGATTTTTGGTATTTCAATATAGATGAATCATAAGAAAATAATAAACATAAGGCATGAAAGCATAACATAGAAATAAAACATGTAATTTTGGCAGAAATATAAGCATATAATATGATTTCCATAGTAGCCAATGAATCCCTAGAAATACCACAATGGTAGTTTGGGTTCACTACCTATACCATCTTGGTAGTCTTGGTGAACTCACGTGGCCAGAAAGGTATCATGATCTCACTTGTCGTACAATCTTGGTAGCCATGGTTCACTCCCCTGGCCATTCAAGTGTTCATGTTTTACTCCCAAGACCATCTTCATCTATCTAATGAGATATATATATTAATCTAATTCCTTAGAGGGGGATATAGGTCACACGATTCCATAGAAAAATAAAACATACATGTTCCACGACATCATAAACAATCATATCATAACACATGCAATGAAATGGGTATCATAAATACAGAAACAAATCTTAACCTATAGAAAAAGATATATTGTTCATAATAATATCCTAAAATGTAATGTTACATATAAGAGAAATGGATTGAAAAAACATATTTCCAATGAAAGTGATATTTTTTACATAATTACCATAAAATTTTTAATAACCCATTCCTAGAATGAATATTAATTAAACCTTTAGATCATTTCCTAGAAGGGAATGAGTAACACCAACCAGTATCATATTAGATATTTTTTTTGAAGTATCCAACAAAAACATTTCCTGAGGAAAATATCCTTTGTTCTTTGAAAATTATCTTTAGTACATAAAACCATTTGAATGTCACTTTTTATAAAATACATTGAATAATGACAATGAACACTATAAATCAATTTGAAAAACTTTGTCCTTGACAATTTATAAAATTATATTCAATGAATTTTAGAAATAATTTTCATTGAAAACACATTTAAAACTTATAAACAAATAATAAAAAAAATTGAAAATTTTTTAATTGAATATTTTTTATGATAGTATGAAATTATTTGAAACCAGTTTCTTTGAAAATACTTTCAAGAATAATAAATTAGACATGAAATCATTTTGAAAACAATTTTTTATTAAAAAATTATATAAAAATATTGAAAACATTTTTGAAAAAATAATTTACTTGAAAATTTTGAAATGAATCTTTGAAAAATTTCGAAATAAACATATTCATTGAATATTACGTTTTCTAAAACCTAAGTTTTTAAAAATGGAATGGAATCATAAAATAAATGACAGTGGGTAAATTTTTACATACTATAAGAGGTAAAAAGAGCATTCATTTTTCATGGTAAAAAGGTTAGAAAAAAATCTATGTTCAGAATGTGGAAATAATATTAAATTGAATATATTTTTAAAACAAATTCATAAAAATTCCATTTAATGTTTATAGGAGAATATTATAATATTCCTTCAAACACATTTTTTGAAAACATAGATTTCCTATAGAAGAGAGGGTAATGTTAGATTTTCATAAATATATTTTTTTAAAATTATTAAAAACCATTGAATAAAAAATTGAACCAATAAATGAATATATCATAAATAAATAGAGTAATTTTAAGGACTTTAATTTTCATGAGTGATATATCATAATATTTCATTAGGGAAGCATAATCATTAACAATCTCAAAAAGTGATGATATTTTTTTAATAAACTCTTAGTACATGTATTCATAGGATCATACTCTCCAGGAAAGAAATGTAAATTAAATAAATGATACGTTATCATTAAATGAATTATAATAATTATATAACATATAAAATGGATGTATATACACCATGAAAAATAATTTAGGTTCATAACTAAACAAGATTCTCAAAGAAGGCAAATTGAGAGAAAATTATTTTACTGATTGGGTAACTTTTGCAGCCTAAAATAAATTAAATAAATGTCATAGAATAGATATTTAAATACCTATAAATTTAACATTATTAATCATTTATTAAATCCATGGGATTTATACACACCACACAAAATTAATGGGTGGTGAATAATGCATGTATCTCATAGAAATAAAAGTGAGATGTAATCCCCTTACTTTTTGTCTTGAATCTCATCGAACTAATTCAAAATACCAGTATAATATATGAAAATTTATTATAAATATTTTAAAGGTCCATATTTTTATATATAGTACAATTATTTTTATTAATACCTTTAATGACCATACTTTTAGACATCCTTTGTTATGGTTTCACTTCGGTTAGTATTTTCATTATTCTTTGCATGTTTCTTAATTTGTTATATCATTGGCCCTTACACTAATATAATGATTGTAGATTATAAATAATTATATAGTTATATTGTATATCAATTATATGATAATAATAATAATCTATAGAGTATCGTAGTACAAAATGGAATACAATTCTTATAGAAATGGTAATATGTACATACACATGAACATTGTTTTAGTTTTTATAGTCATGTTGATTGAAATAATGTAAGAGACATATATTTGTATACATGTTTATATAAATAAAATTATTAATTTAGTTTTATGATATCATATATATAATACATATTCACTAAACATTCCCTTAATATATTCCATGTACAGTATGAATGAATCACACCGCTTTGAGGGGGCAAAATCCACGCTTCCTCAAAATAAAATATCTTACTAACAAAAAATTGAATATATAAATATATTTGTTTTAAAAGTATTAAATAATATTAAAGTAATGATAAATATAATATATAAAATATATAAATATACTTTCTATCATAATTTTCACCATGATAGGCCGTAATGTAAAAATGAACAATCGTCCTTTAGTGAGGTGATAGTTCACCGTACCTCAAAACTGTATCTTGATAACCCATTAAATATAGATGCGTCTAAGTATAGCTATAAAACACAGAATAAAAACATATAAGTATTTTTAGGTTACATTATTTATTATAAAAAAATCTAGTAAAGATAGTGGAGGGGTGGAAAAGGTAACTAAATAAATGATCTTGATAGAAGGTTTTGCAACTTAATCAGGTAACTCGTTTTGGTTTGCACCTAAATGAATCCTTTTAAGTCATTATGACCAAATTGAGTCATCAAGGAATAAGGTAGGATTTATGTTAAGTGTATTGGTTAGATCTTGGCCAAACCTAAGAGGTTTTTGAGTTGTGAAAAAGAAGGAGAGTTTGTGGCCATTTATAGTGGAGGAGGAGTGGCAGTCTGGTAAATATTCGAATAGAGAATTCTGCCAATGTTTTTACAATTTGATTTGGATCCAATAATGATACCAATTTGATAAAATTGAGTTTATGGTTGATATATGTCCATAAAATGGCACTTCTAAATTATTCTATGTCGTTTGGTGGGAAAATGTAAAGTTTAAAACTTAGTTATGATTAGTTTTACCTTAATCAATGTAATTAATTTTATATTCATCGAAGATTATTTTATTTCAAAACCTAAGATGAAAAAATTATAAATTAGAAATTATTATGATTCCAAATAGATAATCTATTTTTCCAAATTTAAATCACATAAGTGGGATAAATTAATTTAAAATAAATCATGCTTAGCAGACGACCCTACATGTTTTTAAATTAAAAATTATCAAAAGTTTTTTATGTTTTATATCCAATTTTAATGTGAAATTGGTTCCAATGACATAAAATGGATTAATTGATAAAAATATTACCTAATTAATTTTTAATCCTTTTTATAAAATAACTTATCCTTATAAATAAATTAGATGAAAAATATGATTTGAGTTAAAACCCAATTTTTATAACTATTCATTATAAAATGAAATCTTAAAGAAAAATAACAAATATTTATTAGAGATGATTTTTTATGTTTATCATCCAAATATATAGTATATTTTTAAAATTTAAATATATAAAATATTCAAAAAATGTATTTAAAATGGGTTCCCTAATAAAATGCGGTAAAATACCTTTATAAACAAAATATAGGTTTTAAGCATAAAATTGGGATTATTATTATCATATGTCCATAAAATAATTTTTATGAATACAAAAAATATTTTATTGAATATATAATATATATATTACATTAATATAATGAACTAATTTTTTTAATATAATTTATTATTTTAAAACAACTTTATTAGCATAATAATAATAATTTTTGTATATTCAATCGATTTTCATATTCATTTATAATTAATTATTATCCTATAAATTCATCTTATATTTGTAAAACACATATATTTTAATAAATTAGTTATAACTATTAATAACTCATTATTTAATGACATTGATATATTTTATTTAAATAATTGTTACAATAAAATGATGTTTCATAGAAACATAATTATTGAGAGTAACGTACGCCAAGTCATTCATGTATGTTTCATACACGATGTTAGTTTTTAATGTAATGTATTCCATGTTTCTTTCTAAAATTAACATTTTGTGAAGATCAAGAGATACTTTATGCGGTATGTAGTGCACAATTAACTTGGGGTATCATTTAATGCAAGACAAAAACAGTTCTTCATTTAAAAATAAACTATTTTTGGTGGAATGTGAAATGAAAAATTTAGAAATGGGTAAATAAATTTTAAAGAAATTAAAAAAAAATTGTGGTCACATTTTAACACCTTGAAATGAATTTCACCTTTGAAATTTGTCGTGGTTATCAATGGTTTAATACACAAATGTTTCATTCATAGAAACCGACTGCGTAAAAATGGATACTAAATCATCCCTTAAAAGGGAATCATCAAAGAAAAATATTAACAAAAGTTACATATAATTGGGTTTCCACAAAGGAGTACATAGATTGGGAGTGAAGATTAAACATGGATGAAAAAAATTAATATTTATACAATGTGATTAAGGCGATCAATCAAAATCAATTGAATTATAAATGAAAATTCGAGGTCCTCAAAGTCATAAATATGGGGTGATTTATAAGTACATGGTTCAATACAAATTTAGGTATTAGGAAATTATTTTTTTGAACATTATCCTGTATTTGATTAATTATATTATTGACCAAGAATATAAGTAAATATACATTCTTGATATATTTCCTTAAACAAAATTTCATTCGTTGGTTGTGCTCTTATCTATTTATAATTAATCCATTAGTTCAAGAAATGGATGTCTAGAAAGTAACTCTAATTCCTGAAGCACTAAAATACACTTTCAGTAGATATTAAGGCCCATAAAATAAGTAAAATTATAACTATTTATCTACAACTATTCTTAAAAATCACTATGGTAACTAAAATAATATCTAGACATAAAAAGTAACGTAACTGTTTCATCATAAATAATAATACATAAAAAACAATTATACATTATCTTGGACATCACATAGGCTAGTGGTAGGTTTAAAAACATTATCATCCATCTTTCATGGGTTGAATCCCCATGAACATTCTGGAATTATTTTGTTTTCATCTGAAATTCATGATGTTCTTTTCTAAAACCACACTAATATAATTTCCAAAAATAATTTGATGGAAATCCTTGAAATCAGTTTAATCCCTCATTATTATATTAATTATTATTTTTATTATAATATTAATGAATAAATACTTACACATAAGTTTAACTTAAACATGTCATGAATGGTTAACCTTAAAACACTTATCAAATTTGAAAATCCAAAACATAAGAAAGAATTCCACGAAAACAACTTAACATTGTTCCTGTATATATCACTAAGTACAACATGGTTGAAACATTTCATATATGTAAATACCATTATCATATATTATCTTCAAATGTGGTAATGTCCTAAATAATCATAAATCATATTGCAAACATGGAGGTTTTCTTATTTCAAAGTATACTAGATCTATTCCTTACATCCTAAAATGATATAAAATTAACCAATGATATATTAAACCACCTATGAAAAATTATTTATTTAGTTTTATAGTAATAATTTCCATTAAATTTATTTTTTCATAACCCACATAACATTTTCTGTAATTCCCCGATGCTAGAAGTCAAGAGCTGGTGCACTATTTTAATACATTGGAATGATTTCAATGAAGAAAATACCAAAGGACTGACCCATTTAGCAGTCTTAGAAAACAAATTACATATATGAACATTACATTAGGATTAAAAACATTAAATAAAATATTGATAATCTGTTGATAATTCCATTAGTCTCCAAGATTAACCCTATGTATTAATCTTGAAACACATCTTGGAATTGAGGGAAAATAAAACATAATAAAGGGGTGGGATAATATGATCAATAAGGATAAGAAATACAGTATACTATTTTATAAATAAGCATAAACCTTTAAGGGAAGGTATACAATTGAAACAAAATCAATTTAAATGAAATCATCAGTATAACATGGAACGAAAAAAATCAAATAATTCCATTTAAATATTCACATGGATGTTCTACTATTCGAGTAATCACATGTAATATCAATATATAATCTCATAATGAAGGGAATGGATATTGTTGGACATCATAACATCATTTTAAATTCCTTTTTCTAAGATCATACATAATATTTGTAAAATACCGAAAGTAGTTTGTCTCAATAGAACTTTCGATGCATTGAGGGGATTTCATTAACCAGTCCCCAAACCATAGGGCTTTCATTATATAGTCATCAAACCACTACATACTAATCCGAATTAATTCCTCATATGAGAATGGTCTAATATAACCAACAAAATCATTCATATTAAAAATTAGTAAATGAAATGTTAATACTTTAACCAGAAACCATGAATGGTATTTAAAGAGCCCATCAATAATCAAACTAGTAATAAAACATTAAATAAAATATGTTAATTGATATCATAATGGATCATTCTAAAGGAATCATAATATCCAATAATGGACTGTGACAGAAATGAAAAGACTATATTAAAATAATTATAACTATCTTGAGAAAAATGCCCCTTTTTCATTGAAATCATTTATTCAAAAGATGCACACTTAAAAATGAAGACATTCAAAAATAGATTTTTGAACCAAAGAGTCTCATAGCACTATGAAACTACTGAAAGGAATTAAAATCATAAAATATTCATGTTCATATAAATAAATCATTAATACATTTTGAAAGCATCAATATTAATGAGATTGATTTAGAAGAATAAATTATTAAAGCATTGAAATTGATGTTTTAGTTAATGATTCTAATATATAAAACCTTAAAAAGGCTAAATTTTTAATTTTTTAAAAATGAAATTAAAAATAGGCCTAATATTTATTTTATAATATCTTTATTTCAATATAAATAATTATGTAAAATCATATCAAGAATATTGAAATGAAGAATGGATTAATTCTTTAATCATTCAAATTTTCCCAAACCACTTTGAACATTTAAATAATAAGACTGATATATATAAATGAATCTTTAAATACAATGAAGATATATGTATTCATGATATTAAAATTAATATGGGTATTATATAAAACACACAAAATAAATTTGTGGTGAATGTGGATTATATATCCTGAACAATAAAAGCGAGATAAGTGTAATAACCCACCAGTTCTCATTTTCTTGAGTTTACAACAAGTCATTACATGGCCTTAAGAGACATCCCCAAGATGCCAATGGATGGAAATAAATGCCGAAGGGTTTCAAATACAAGTGGGGGATGATTTACCCTATAGTAAATAAACCAATAAACCTACTAACCATTACCAAAAATCCACTAAATTATGCATGAAAAAATGAAAGACAACTCAACAACTTCATGCACTCAAAACCACACCAAAGTAAGCGACAATAGAAGGATAACCAAGTATCAAAGTACACGACGGATAAACTATATAAGGCTCTACAAAGACCTAATGACTCCATGATCAACATGATAAAAGCTAAAAAATATCTGAATAGCCCATCATCATGAGGTAGTTCTAAACACATGTGAAAAATTACCTTTGTCCCAGTCCCGGAAGATAGCATCTGCAAATGCACCAAAGTGATGAAGAAGGGGTGAGTATAAAACTCAGTAGGTTTTCCCCCAATGAAATCTCTACTCACGCCACTAGGATATAAGTGTTAGAAATAATTATATAAAATGGTTTATATAAAAAAATTTCTCAAACACAGTTTATAACTAAATATAAACAAGTTTCCAAAACCATTCACTACCAAAACTATACAAGTGCCATTGAAACCAATTTTTCCAGTAAGATAATTTTCCAGAAAAATAACCAAAAAATATTAATAACCATTTCCCAATATCACTATATCAGCATACCCAACCACTAATCAAACCCATGCAACCAACCATGCATGCAACGTTATGACAGTTCCATACTCATGAGCAGTTTCTCATTGTTCTTCCAAGTTGCCACAAGTTAATTGTTTCCAATGTTCCATTAATTCTTTTGCAATGAGCACAAGGTCATATTTCAACCAAGAACCATATATGAAATTACCATGTGCCATTAAAAATATTCCATGGAGCACAAGGTCATATTTTTACCAAGCCCTATATATGCAATATGAACAGACAACACATACACCTAAAGATCAATCCAAAATAAACCTTTCAATTACAACACCTTTTTTATTGAAAACTATTTCCGTTAAAACCATTTCAATGCCAAACCATTTCAACTACAGAACATTTCAATAAAACTCCATTTTTATTGAAAACCATTTAGATTGAAAACCCCTTTTTCATCAACCATTTATCAATTCCAGAAAATCCATAATTTAAAATCATCATTTTAAATTAGACCCCCTTTTGCACAACTATTCACCAAGATCGCGCAATTTCAAAAAAACTATAAATCATATTAAATGAATTCTTTTCCATGAATTTTACAATAAATAAAATATTTTTAATCTAATATAATAAATTATAAGAAGATGAGTCAAGAGAGAGGCCATCTACCTCGAAGGTTTTGACGAATCTTTAACAAAAGACGGAGAATGTGCTAGGAAACGGGACGATTCTCCATGTGCGGATTTAGATCTCTTATCCTAGAAAGATCCTGACTCATTATTGAAATATTTGGCATCCAAAAACGTATATCTACACACTATCGGTTTATATATGAGAAAGAATGGAGATCAGAGAAGTAGATTTAAGCAGATCTAAGAAAACATGACAAATCCGTAAAGAATGGTGACATATCTCAAGAATCGGATTCGTAATCACCAATGGAAGGATCTGGAATGGATTCAACCCATTTGGGGAGGGTTATACAGCCATCTAGGTAGATTAATATGGAATTAAGGGAATTTTGAAACTAATACAAAATAAATAGAGCACAAATTAGTAATCTCCTAGAAAATACGATCTATATTTGACCTCTGTACAAGATTTGACCACAAGGTTTGTGCCAACCATGTATGGATCATTCAACCTTCCTTTTGGTCCCAAAAGTCTATAAAACCCCCAAATTTCTTCCATACATAACCTTTAACCCTTTTTATGGAAACATCCCAATTTAGGGAAACACCCCACTTAATGGAAACAACCCTCTTTATGGAAACACCCCACTTTAGGGGAAAAACCCACTTTATGGAAACACCCCACTTTATGGAAACTCTCAATTTAATGGAAACTCTCTATTTTATGGAAACTCTCTATTTTCTGTAAACTCTCTATTTTAGGGAAACTCCCTATTTTATGGAATTCCAAATTAGAAAAAACGCGAGGAAAAGGGGGTTATGTACCTGAAACTGGGGGTACTACATTCTCCCCAACGTTGGACTTTCCGTCCATGGAAAGTAGAAATCCCTCGAGAACCAAAAAGAGTTCATTCCACTTATATTTCATTTACTTATCATGATCCCAAGTCTCTTCTTGAATCTGAACATGTTTCCATAAAACTCTCACTAGGTTGATTCTTTTCCCACGCAAGACTTTCTCTTGTCTATCATTGATCCGCACTAGAATATATACCATTGATGCATCTGGTTCTAGATCAATGTGATCCCATCGGATCACATGGTCGGGATCAAGGTGATACTTTTTCAACTAGGATACATGGAACACATTATACATTGAACTAAACTGTGGTGGTAACGACAACTAATATGCCACCTCTCCAACTCGTTCTAATATCTCAAAAGGGACAATGTTTCGAGGAGATTACTTGACCTACTTCCCGAAATGATAATGTCCAAGCCATGGAGAGATCCTCAAGAACACATGATCACCCACAGTGAACGACCATGGTCTTAGAGGGTGTTATGGATAATATTTCCGATGACTCTGAGCCATCTCCATATTCTTTCTAATCAACTTGATCTTCTCCATTATTTTATGGATGGGGCATGGCCTGACCAGTGATGTTTTTACCATTTCCACCCATCATAGTGTAGAATGAAAAGGAACCCAATATAATTCTTCAAACAAATACATGTGTTTCAAGTCTTGATAGCTTTTAATGTATGAGAAATCCACTAAGGGTATATGATCCTCCCATGAGCCACCAATATCCATTACATAGGGCCACAACATGTCTTCCAATGTTTGTATCATCTGCTCGGATTTCCCATCCGTAGGAGGATGATACGCCAAGTTAATAGTAAACTGAGTCCCAGGGGATTCTGTATGGATTTCCAAAAACGAGAAGTGAACCTCAGATCACTATCTGAGACTATTGACACTGGTACACCATGCCTATTTACAACTTCTCAGATATATATTTTTGAATGATCCATCACCGTATGAGTTTCATGAATTGGGATGAATTGGAAAATCCACTATCATAAAAATAGAATCTTGTTTTCGGACCATTCTTGGAAGACTTGTAACAAAATCAATTGTTATCTGATCCAATTTCCATGTTGGTATAGGAAAATATTGTAACATACCAGTGGTCTCTGATTCTTTCCTTTAACCTTCAGACAAGTTAAGCACTGTGAGACGAACTTGGCCACCTTCCTTTTTGAGCAACTCCACCAAAATTTCACCTTCAATGCCTTATACATCTTTTGTGTACCAGGATGTAAAACACATCTTGAATAGTGGTAAGAATTAATGAGTTGTTCCTGACAAACCATATGTACAACCATTTGATCTCTGAAACACAAAACTGAACCCCCATTATGTTTCGATACCTCAATGGTCTCCCCACCATATTGTTTTGAACTTACAACCAGACATTCAACATCAATTGTTTTTGCCTATTTGATCATTTTTACTAAATCAGAAACATGAATAACTGAAAAAACTGCAACATCACCTCTGCCTTCACATTCCCAATGCATGTCATCTAAGACTGACATCATCTACCATTCATTTAGAAGCTTCTTTCAACAAGTGAGCATATGAAATTCTACTCAATTAACCCACCACTAAAGTTCCATTCGCTGGTGTGTAAATCAAGTCAAATTAAATCATCTAGAGATACTCCATCCATCTCCATTGCCATAGATTAAAATCTCACTGTGATAAAATGTTTTTCAAGATTTTGAGATCTGTAAACACAGTAAATTTCTCACCAAAGAGATAATGTCTCCATGATTTCAAAGAAAGGATGACTACAACTAACTCAAAATCATGTGTTGGGTAATTCTTCTCCTTACCCCTCAACTGCCCTAAAGAATAAGCAACCACATGATCTCTTTGAATGAGAACACTTCCAAACCCTTATACCAAAGCACCACAATACACCGCATACCACTGTCCTGATTCGGTAATGATCAAGATAGGTGTTGATGTAAGATGAACTTTCAGTTCCTTGAAGGGCATCTAACATTCCTCTATACATTTTAATGGAGCATTATTCTTTTTCAGAGCTATAATTGGTGAATATAGTCTATAGAAATTAGACAAAAAGAATCTGTAGTAACCAGCTAGACCAAGAAAACGTTGTATCTCGAAAAATTTCATCGGGGGTTTCCATAAGATAACAGATTCTATATTTTTAGGATCAATAGAAACTTCTTTCTTAAAAATGACATGGCCAAGAAATCACACATCCTCTATCCAAAAATCACACATTGATAATTTTTCATACAAATGAAGATGTGTCAAGATTTGGAACATTGTTTCCAGGTGCACCGCATGATCAACCCTTGTCTATGAATTGACCAAAATGTCATCCAAAAACACCACAACAAAAGAATCTAGATATTGTTAAAATATCCAATTCAGTGATGCGATGAAGATCATTGGTGCATTCATTGGAATGAAAGGCATGGCTACTTATTCCTAGTGTACATATCTACTTATGAATGTATCTTTGGAATATCCTCTTTCCGTACTCTCAATTGGTGATATCCTAATCACAAGTCAATCATGGAGAATGACTAATCTCACCTTAATTAATCTAAAACATCATCAATGCATGGAAGTGAATATATGTTCTTTATAGTAACTTGGTTAAGCTTATGATAATCAACACATAGAAGAAGAGTTTCATCTTCCTTCTTCACGAACCACATTAGTGCAACACATGGAGAAATACTTTGTTGAATAAAACCCTTGATTTCCATCTCCTATAAATAAACTTTCAATTCCCATAACATTATTGGTTCCATCCTATAAGATGGAAGGGAAATATGACTTGTCCCCATAAGGAGATCAATCGTAAAATCCACATCTCTTAAAGGTGGTAACCCTATGAAGTTCTTGGGAAAGACATCAAGAAATTGATCCGCAACATCTGGAAAACTATTTTACTCGATCTCTTCCATTGATGCCAAAGTCAACTCTTCAAACTGGAAAGAGATCGTTCCCACCATTGGTGCCAACAAGTTCTTTCCACCCTTCATTACAATCCTCTCTCCTCTAAAGAGATTCTCGTTGTCGTCCTTAGCCATGAAACTATCTTTTATCCAATAACAGTCTATTTGAGCCTTGAAATTTTTCAGTAAATCCATACCCAAGATTACATCGTAGACATTCATATCCAACATCTATAATTCCCATTTTATCTCAGCTCCATCAACAATTATATTACATTCTCTACACTCAAAGGATTGACATTCTCTTTCTCCAAGAGGAGTTTGGAGTTTTATCACCGAAGACATCATCTCATGTTTTAGGCATAGAGAATAGGTGTCCCGATTCTTCTTTATATTAGTGCTAGAGTTCTTAGATCCTGTTGTGAAGACAACCATATTTCCTCCACTTGGATTTTCAGCAATGATAGATATTGTAAATAGAGTATGCGATGGAAGTCCCAACTCAATGGTTTGGAAATCCTGAGCAATGCTTTGGAACAATTGGTTGTTCACCTGTGGCTCAGGTGCAACAAAATTCTCAACAACCTCTTCCGACTAGTTCGTATAATGCCTACCGGGTTCCATTTCTAAAACAAACAACAACCCCTGTCAACCTCACTATCTAGAAACTGTTGTCTTAGCATTTTAAACTCTATCGCATCAACTTTCACAACATTGTTTTCCAAAATAACCTTTTCTCCATGTGCATCCATTTTTCGAAAAAACATCACATTCTCTTGAAAATTAAACCATTTCAAAATAAGATAATCATTTTCTTTTTCAAAATCATTGATTTCAAAAAAATTCCATACTTTTTCAAAAATTAACACTTTTTTCACAACATAAATCTTTCCTCAAAATGATGTATGAACTCTTAGTGGGAAGGCATTCCTCTATAATGCCTTTCATGCTCTTCTCATTCTCTAAACCCATGAAAATGAGATTTCAAAATCCTATAAGCATCTCCAAACACTTATTTACCCAACTCTTTGGTAACTTTATATTCATCATAAAAGGGTTAGCTACATCTTTTTATGCTATACATTACATGTTCATACATTCCTAATTCTTTTTAAGATTCCCACCCAATTAATAGAAAACAAGAGATTTCATCTCCAAAACTAGAAAAATTGATGATTACTTGTTAGGAAAGGATCAGACATGATGATACCATTTGTAATGACCCTCCAATTCTCATTGGCTTGAGAGTACAATGAGTCATTACCAGGCCTTAAGCGACATCCCCAAGATGCCAAAGCCTGGAAATAAATGCCAAATGGTTTCAAATACAATATAGAGACGATTTACCCTTTAGGAAATATAACAATAAAAAAATAGTCATAACCAAGCATTCACTAAATGTTGCACAAATAAATGAAAGTCAACCCAACAACTTCATGAACTCAAAACCACATCAAAGATAGTAACAACAGAAGGTTAACCAAGTATCAGAGTACATAGTGGATAAACTACCCAAGATGCTCTAAAGACCTCAATAATCAATGATTCACATGATCCAAGCTCCGAAATCTCTGAACATCTCAACATCATGAGGTAGTTCTAAACACGTGTGAAACATTACCTTTTCCCTTGCTCTGAAAGATAGCATCTGCAAAAGCACCAAATTTCCAATGAAAGGGTGAGTATGAAACTCAGTAGGTTTTCCCCAATGACTTCCCTACTCATGCCACTAAGATAGAAGAGTTAGAAAAAATTATATAAAATTACTTATATAAAATTATTTCACAAAAGCAGTTTATAACTAAATATAATCAAGTTTCCAAAACTATTAATTACAAAAACTGTAAAAGTTCAATTGAAACCTATTTTTCTTGTAATATATTTTTCCAGAAAAATAACCAAACAATCTTTACAACCATTTCCCAATATCCCTATATTGGCATACCAAAACATTACTCAAACCCATGAAACCAACCAAGCATGATACATTATTATAGTTCCATACTCATGAGTGGTTTCTCGTCGATCTACCAAGTTGTCTCAAGTTAATTGTTTCCCTTGTTCCATTAATCCTTTGACACAAAGCACAAGGTCATATTTCAACCAAGACTCATATACGCAATTCCCATGTGCCATTATAACTTAGGCACCATAAAAAAGGTCATATTTCATCCAAGCCCCATATATGAAATATGAAGACACAACACATATTCCAAATTATCAGGCCAAAATAAACATTTCAATAAAAACTCATTTTTATTGAAAACTATTTTTGTTATAACCATTTCATTGCCAAACTATTCCAAATAGAAACCATTTCAATAAAAATAAATTTTTATTGCAAACCATTTACATTAAAAACCCATTTATCATCAAACATTTAGCAATTATAGGAAATCCATAATTTAAAATCATCATTTTAAATGAAACCCCCTTTTGCACAACTATTCACCAAGATCACGCAATTTCAAAAAACCCATAAATCATCACAAATTAATATTTTTCCACACATTTCACTATAAATAAAACAATTTGAATGTAATCCAATAAATTATAGCAAGAGGAGTCAAGATAGAATCCACCTACCTCCACGGGATTGATGAAACGTTAATAACAGATGATGAACACGCAATGAAAGATGTTGATTCTCCATGAGCGGCCTTAGAACTCTTATCCTAGCATGATCACGACTGAAAATTGAAATATCTAGCATCTGGAAACGTATATCTACCCACTATAGGATCATATCTGAGAAATAATGGAGATCATAGATTTAGATATAAGCAGATCTTAGAAAACATGACAAATCTGTAATGATTGCTAGCATACCTCAAGAATCAGACTCGAAATCACTAAGGGAAGGCTCAAAAATGTCATCAACTTGTGTGGGGAGTGTTCTACATCCTTCAAGCGAGAGTAATCTCGAATTAGGGGCGTTTATAATCAAAAACTAAATAAATAGAACAAAAACAAGTAATCTCCAAGAAAATAGGATCTAGATTTGTCCTCTATGCAAGATTTGACGACAGGGTTTGTGCCAACCGTGTATGGATCATGCAACCTTCCTTTTTTCCAAACACTCCTTAAAAAACAGAAAATTCTTTCATCCTTCTACTTTACCCATTTTTATGGAAAAATCCCAATTTATGGAAACACACCACTTTATGGAAACAACCCACTTTATGGAAACACCCCATTTTAGGGAAACACCCTATTTTATGGAAACACACCACTTTATGGAAACTCTCTATTCTATGGAAACTCCATATTTTATGGAAACTCTCTATTTTATAGAAACAATATATTTTATGTAAAATCTATATTTAATTGAAACTCTCTATTTTATTGAAACCCAAATTAAACAAATGTTAGGAAAGGGGGTTATGTACCCAAAACCGGGGGTACTATAGACAGAATTCCCTTACATTCAGTCTATTACTCACTATACATGTCCAAAACTCTTGTATATGTTTTTAAACACAATATTAACTTATAAAAGAATAATAATAATATTTATGATATCATATATGTTTCTTTTATGACATTATATTATCCATTTATTAGTAATTCCATGTTAAAGTAGTGTTTCGAGTAATAATTGCTTGGTTTAGCATACATGTTTTGACTTTTTATTATTGATCATATTACATAAAACATGATAAAATTACTTAACTAATGTAAAAGAAGATTTTATATCATATATATTCAATATATAAATATATTTTATATATAGATAAATGAAATGGAATACACCAATCATGGAGATGGTAGGTCGTACGTACGCATGAATTTTGTTTCTGTTTTTTTATCATATTGAATGGAAGAAAGAAAATGATTTATATATATTATTCAAGTAGAATTATTATTTCATATATTTCGTAGTTATTAATTATATATATATTTATAATCAATCTTGAATGGTTTATGTGGGGAATTAATCTCATCGCGTCATGGAGATGAAAAGTTATACAAACAGACAAGCTATGGTTTCATTTCCATAATGGTATAGGGGAAAGTAAATGGATGGTATTTTACTTATATAAATTCAGTATCATGTTATATTTATTATTTATATAAATTATATTCATCGTTGCAACCATTGAAATATTGTATAGATGAAAAATAGTTTACACCACGGTGTAGAAATGATAAGTCGTACATACACACATCTGGTGATATTTCGATTCATTGGATGGGTAGAATAAGTAATATGGTTGTCCCATATTCATAAAAATATCTGAAAATATATTAAATTATATAATTATTAATGTATAGTAGAGAGAAGTTAATAAAAGTTAGTAGAAGAAGAAAATAGCTTTGAACGTGTTGGTAAAATAATTACCTCTCCATCAATTGTGTACTTTTGATTTGCACAAAATGACTACTTAGTATAGATTTATGCAAAAGTTATGCACTCTAGTAGGAAGTAAAATAATTTTTTAGGAGAAATGGGTAAGGGTTGGCTAAAACAAATGGATTATGAGGTGTGAATAAAATAGAAGGAGAGTTCTCATTTATAAGATATGAGAGGATCAGTTTTGGAAAATCCAAAACAATTAATTTAATAGAAATTATTATTTTATTACAAATTGCTTCAAATTATGTCATTAATATCAATTTTATCAATATTCATTACTTTGACATTAGATAAAAATTCAAATAGAAATAAAATTTGAAACAATGCATTTAATAAACTCCCAAAATGTCAGATTCACCTATAAAAATAGTATAGAAACTTAATTAATACAATTTTTTTTTATTTTTAATGGTACATTATTGATACTTATACCAATAAAATAATTCATTCTTCACAATTTTGTCATTATTTATAGTTGTTATTTAATTTAAAAAAATGATAAATAAATTCCCATGATGTATAAAATTTATTTATATTTCTATATACTATTTATGATCGATTTTATCTCATGGTTATCCCTATATTTAAAATATTAGACTATAAGAATAGATAGTATAACATTTTACCGCCTTCTTTGATTTTAATAATATCATTTCCATTTTCGTTGACAAGATTCCATTAAATAATTCAATTTATATCATTAGGTGATAAGGTTATAATTTTCATCATATAATTTTTTTTTTGAATTTTATATATTTTTTAAAATCTTTATCTATTTGTTTTAACCCTTATTTATGCAGTTTAACTCTTACCGTGACTACAAGTATTTTTCCACTATACGGTAAATATTGTCACTATAAAATAACAAACAACACCAATTGGATAATTAATGAAATATTTGAATCTATCCTACTTATTTGACTGAATTATAAATTTTTATGCATTTTATAACATTTTGTAGAATATTACTTATTTTGAAAATTCTTTTTTGTAAATTTTGATAAAATTCATTAATTTTATTTTTATAAATATCCCACCAAAATGATAACATCAATCCAATACTTTCGATATTTAAATAACATATCTATGTTATCTACAAAATTTGAATGTATGTAATAATGCCAATGTATAATTATTTTAATATTTTTAATAAAATTTATTTTATATCTCAACTGCTCCATCATTATTATAGAATACATTAATTATGGTATGTATTCTATAAAAATTTATAAAAAATATATTTTGATGTATATAAATTTCATATAATAGAGATAAATTACTATAGTTAAATTTATCTTCTATATGACCCTATATTAAAAATGGTTTAGTTTTTAAAATTAGAATATGAAATTTTTAACTCTTCTTTAAATAAAATATAATATATCTACTTTTCTAAAAAAAGGTGTCTTAAAAAAGAACATATTTTCTATCTATGTTTGATTTATGTTGTAACACATTTACCCAATTAAATAAGGTAAAGTGTTAGTGTATGTTTATATTATTATAATATTATTTTTATCTTTAATAATCATATTTACTTTTAACCGTGGTAAATAAAATTATAAAATTTAATATTCGCCAAAAATTATTTTAATCCTGTTAGACCAAAATTTTCATAACGATTACTACCATGTATATTCTTTTTTCGAAATTCAATTCAAATGGGTGGTAAAATTGCATATAATGCTAATCCCGAAAATATGGCTAGAAGATAGGTAAAAGAGACATTCAGTTCTTTTATATAATTATTTTAGAAAAATGATTTCCAATATCCTATATTCGATTAATATAAGTATTATTTATCTATTGTGACATTAAAATAAATTTAAAATAACATAACTATATAAATTAAATTTCATATTTTAACAACAATGCAATAATTTTCACTATACATTAAAATTAAAAACTTTTAAGAATAACAATAAAAATACTACCAAATCGAATTTTAGTACTATTAATTAAAAAATGAATACTATTTTGAAAAATAAAATTTATATATTTTATTATATTTTTATTATTATTCATATATTTTTTTAATGGCTTGTCTGATAGATCAAAGTGTCCTCAAACATTGTGTTGCATAAAACACAGACTATTGAATTTATTTAAAAACATACCATGAAAAATCAGGGTGTTACATTCTCTCATACATTAATAAATTTCATTTTCACAATTTTTTAAGATGGTTTTAGTAACTATGGTTTGACTATTCAAAATTTATTTATTGAAATACCAAATTAGAACATGGTTTGATTAAAGTTATAATTTTAAATAAATAAAGGAGAGTGTGAAATTTACCAGAGATAACACATACCATGGTTCAATGTAGGAAAAATGTGCAATAAATTAAAATCTAACCATCATGTCCTGAAGGATATTGATAAATAACATGGTTAAGATAAATTTAACAATCATAAATCACTTAATATGCTATGATCTAATGGGCAATTTTATTCATCGGAAAAAGACCTAGGATAGAATTTTTGGTATCAATATTCATTCCATAGATTTGAAGAATTATTTTACTAATTAGATAATCACTAATTTTATTTCATTTCATGTCATAAAAATAATCTAATTCATTGGGTGTGATTCTATCTACATTCACTCATCCCTTAATCCAGGATGTAAAATCTCAGAAAGATGTTTTTACGCCTAAAGCACTTTCGATAAATCATACGACCCTCATGTATTTTCTTTCATACAATAAATGTTTACTAAATCTAGTAAGGTTATCCAAATGTATCCAAAAATTTTACTTTAAACTCAAACAATAATATCCAATGATAATTGTACTCTATTCCAACCGTAATACTCTTGCAAATTAGTTATTTCGAAATTAACATACTAAAAAGGTCTCTAAATTTCCAAAACTAGTCGTAACATTAGATTCCCCAACAAACGTAATGTATCTCATACTTAAAATTACTTCTATAGCATCAAATACCATAATGAAATAATTAATGCTTCCAAATACTTAATGAATATGTAATTCTACAAAATCCTTATAAATCTCATGAAACCTGTAACTAATGAATAATTTATATAATTATTATTGGATCCAAATACAAAAATTACATTAATCCTTCCACTTCACTCTTAAACCATTAAATATATTTGAATATCTTATTGTATAATACATCTTTCATCATAGTTTTATTTTGTATTCTCTTCATTATGATAAGTATAACAATTACATGTATAACCTTACTAATTCTAACCATTTACCAAAACTCAAATCATAATGTGAGAAACACTAATCAAAGGAATATAGTCATGAATATTCATTTTTAGGATCTATAAATGGTGGAATATTCTTCTCAATCTATTAGTCCATAAGATAAACCTATGTTATCCATTACCAAATATAAATTATTAAATCATATGCTTAAACATATCCAAAAATTCATTCATTGGGTTATGTTTATTAATTAATGTTTTCTAAATATAATTTCCAAGGATGTTGTTAGACTTATATTGATACCAACTATAATGCCCCAACCTGAGAATCCCAGGGTCAGTGCATTATTTTAACACATTGAAACAATTACAAGGAATCAAATACTGAAGGGCAGATCAGTTTCACAGTATTTTAAAATAGATTACATGTATTAATATATCATTACAACTCAAAAAATTAAATACACCATCGATAATTCATTTATAACACCATTATGATATTATCTTAACCCCGTATATTAATCCCCAAACATTTCTTTGTATCCTTGGAAAATAAAAAATAAGAAAGGGTTAATCTTAGTTTCTTATTAAGGGTAAGAAATACAGAATAAGCTTTTATAAATATTTATAAACATTTAAGGAAATATATAAAATTGTTATAGAAGTCTTTTAAACATAATTTTCAGTATAATAGGGCTTCAATAAATAAAATAATTCAATTTAAACATTCACATGGATATTCGACATGTTGAATAATCACATGTAATATCAAAAACTAATCTTATAATGAGGCAATTCATAATTCCAAATATCATAACCACACAATCAAGGCCTCATGCTAAGACCATACAAAAATGGGTTAAAACCAAAACTATATTCTCTCACGAGAACTACCGATACATTAAGGGGCTTTCATTAACCGGTCCCCAACCCATTGGGCTTTCATTAAGTGGTCCTCAACCCATAACATACTATATCAAATTCATTAATTGTATGAAATGGTCAAAACATATCCAGTATAATAATTCATATTATAAACTACTATATGAAATGTTAATACATTAACCATAAACCCATAATGGTATCTAAATAACACATCCACAATCAAAATGATCCAAAAAAATCAATAAAATATTGTAAATTATATCCTAAGAGGTTGACCTAAATTAATAACAATATCTAGTAATTTATTTTTATAGAGTTGAAAATACTTTATTAAATTCATTAAAACTATCTTTATTCAAATACCCATTTTTAGTTGAAATCAATTTTTCAAAAGTTGGGCAGTTAAAAAAGAAGATATTAAAAAATATATTTTTGAATATAATTGTCCCATACCACTTTCCACACTTTCAATGGAATTAAAATTTTAAAAAATTAATTTTCATATAAATTAATCCTTAAACATTTTTAAAACATAGACATTAATTATAAATATTTAGGAGAATAAACCTTTAAAACATAAAGATTGTTTTTTTATTTAGAGAGTCCCTTACATAAAACCAAAAAAATAGTCCTTTCGGAATATTTTTATTGAAAATAATGCAGACATAAAATTTCCTTTATAATCATTTTATAATCATACAAATAGTTATGTAAAATAATATCAAGAATATTTATATAGAGAAAGGATTACTTCTTTAAACATTCAAAGCGCACCACACCACTTTGACCATTTAAATAATAAGTCCAATATAATTAAATGATTCCGATAATTACATGAAGATACATGTTTTCATTATATGTAATATAATAGGTGTAGTACTTACACCACACACAAATAATACGTGGTGAACATGTCTTATATCTCATGAAAATTAAAAGTGAGACAAAATTCCCTAACCTTATGTTTGATACTCTCCGTACATGTCCAATAATATTGTATAATGTTTTAAAACATATTATAAACACATAATGGTAGAATAATAATATTTATGATATCATATATGATTCAGTTATGAATTTTTATTAACTATTTGTTAAAAATTCCACCTTAATGCAACGTTTCGGGTAATAATAACTTTTTTTGTCGTACATGTTTTGACTTGTTATTCATGATAATATTACTTATATGATGGTTTAATAACATAAATAATTTCAAAAAGAATTTATATATCATATATATTCAGTATATTAATATATAAAATATAGAGATAAATGAAATGGAACACACTAATTGTGGAGATGGTAGATCATAAGTACGCATGAACATTGTTTCTATTTTCTTATCGTATTGATTGGAATCTACTAAATGACATATATGAATACATAAAAATGTATATATATATTTTTCTAGTATAATTATTCTGTCATATATTTTATACTTTCAAATTATACATAATTTTATAATCATTCTTGAATGGTTAATATGGAGAATGAATCACATCATGTTGTGGAGATGGTAATTCATACAGACAAACAATAGATGGTATTTAACCTCCAATGAAAATAGAGAATACTATATTTTCATATTTATTAATATTTTTAATTAAATATTAATTTTATTTTAAAGGGTGTGTTATTTTCGATGGTGTACATGACATGAAACAATGGGTTTCTCTGAAATCTCATGTTGGACACAAGGTTGAGTCACACTAAAAATGATAATAATATAATATTATCTTAAATGGTAGTTCATTCCTAGAAGTTGTATTGTAGGGAATAAACATAACTAACTAAAATATAATTATACATGTTTGTTAAATATTTTTCAATTTATCCAATAAACGTCAAAGGCTTAAAAAGTGAATGAATGCAATTTTATGCATAAATTTTCTAATATTCTATAAAAGGTCAATTTACCACATTTTGATAGAGAACCCTTTTTAAATCTCAATATTTCCCACTTTTATTTGTTCAATTTGAAAATATAATGTTCTTCTTTTGAATCGGGATATAAAAATTTACTTTGGATGATCCTTTTGAATTTTTCAGATAATGTTCATTTTCAATGAATAGTGATGATACTACATTTAAGTTCAAAATTTCCTTTTAGTCTAATTGATTTATATAGGTATATTTCATTTTAAACGGTTTTAAAGTGTAAATAGATTATATTATTACCATTTAATCCAATTTTGGTTATTTTATATAATTTCAATTTGAAATTATATATAAAAAATACCGTTTTTTATAGTTATTTTTTCTTAAAAACACGCTTTCTAATTTTGACAACAGAAATTAATTTTAAAATTATTAATGAAAATTATATGTTTTTAATTTGGTTAAATTAAAATCATTTTTTAATTCATAATATCAAAATTATATTTGGGTGAATATTATGTATTTTTCTGAAAACGTTCAATTTTTTATGAATAATGACAAACACTGCATAATAGTTAAAAACCAAATTTTTCTTTTAAATGAAATTTTACTGCTTCTATGAATAAAATTTAAAAAATATGATATACATGGTTTTAATTAGTAAATAAAATTTTGTTCAATAAGATGAATATTATTTTTTATTGAATAGTAATTTTTGACATTTATTTTCAGTAGCTAAAGGTAAATTAGGTGATTCGAGGTAAAAATAATACTTTAATAATATAAAAATATCTCAACACTTTTCCTAAACTTATTGGACGAGTCTTAGCCAACCAATTAAATCTTTGGTTGACTTTTGGCTTTTGAAATCCATTTGGGTAAGATAATTCCATTAATAACGTTTTATTTAAGGTAAAAATACAAATACCATAACCATGTATTGTTTTTTCAAAACAATTTTAATGTGGGGTTTTATGATTGATATATTTTAATATAAATAGAAATTATAGATATAAAATTATTTCCTAAATCATGGTAATTTACTTATAATTTTTGGACGTCAAATAAAATTATTAATTTATTACACAATGATGATGTAATGATTACCTCATTAACGAATGTTTTAAAAAATGTGATTATAAATAATAAAATAAATTTATTTTGATAGATTTTATACCATAAATTAATTTTATAGATTATTATGACTTGTTATATTTGAATTCATAAAGTATTTTATAAATAAACAAGTTGGTTTGAATTTTTTTAAAACCCTTTATATGAATAGTATAAAAATTGATATAAATAAATTTGTTAGTCAATTAATATTTTATTAAATGATAAAAAAGTCCTCAAAATCAATGTTCCTAAAAAATGACATATATGATGTTCCAAATTTCATTAATGAACTATTTTGGGTCACTTGACATTTTATTGAAACTATATTAGCCATATAGTATGAATATACAAGATGACATGGTAAATGTTAATTTAGTTCACTAATGGTTAAAGCTGAAGGATACGATAAATTCTCTGCCCTAAAATTTTCTAAATCCCATTGGAAGAATTTCTGTCCAACAATACACTCTTATATTAGAATTAAATGAGTTGGGGGCCTTTTTAAATAGAAATTCAGTTTATAATAAAATAATATATTCAAATATTCCTAAAGAGCCCCTCCCACCTTATAAAATCCATCACATCTAACCCTTACTCACACCTCTCAAGCCAACTAGTCTCATCCAAAATTTGCCAAAATAATCTTCCCATATCACTATCTTCTTCCTAGAAGCCTTACCATAGGCATAAGGCACTTCAAGAAAGCCTTTTGATTAAAACCAATGGGATTTACCCAATTTAAAGGTAATGTCTTCCCTCAAGTTCGCTTCTTTTACTTTACTTATTCAATCCATATTATCTTTTGATTATGTGTTTAAATAAAAACATAAGTATCCTCAATATACGAGGTTGTTTTTATGTGAAGTATTCGAAATTCACTCACACACACCTCCATCTAATGGGTAAAGAACATACAGTTTCAGTTGACGGTGAACTACTGCCTCACAAAATGATGATTGTTCAAATATTATGATGGAAATGTATTTATATGTGATATATATTATATTTATATTATATCTATTCATCTGTATTTTTTATTTATATAATACCTTTATGGTTTCCATAATGGCTAAATACGATAATTTAATTTCAGGAATTGCGGACTTCCGCCCCCTCAAACTGACATGACGCATTCATGCCATAAGTGGAATGTATAAAGGAGGGAGTTAATGAAATTATAAATGATATTGTCACATCCCAGTTAAATGAAGAATAAGGGATTTTCATATATATTAACATTTGTTAATGAAATATTAATTTAACTTTAAAAGGGTTGCTATGTTCGATAGCGTACCAGATACACAACAATGGGTTTCTTTGAAATCTTACGTTGCAAACTAATAATATAATATTATTTTAGATTGTAGTTAACTAATAGTCGTTGTATTGGTGGTAATGAACAAAACTAACTAAAATATGATTATACATGTTTGTTAAATGTATTTACATTTATCCAATGATATTTCGAGGCTTAATATGTGAATGAATCTAATTTTAAGTATAATTTACATTATAAGGTCAATTTACCACCTTTTAATGGTGAAAACTCGTTAAATGTAGTTTTGGTCACATTAATACATTATATTTGACCAAATAAAATCCTTCTTCACAAGGGGGGCATCTAAATTTACTTTGTGTAAATTTTTGGATTTTTTCCGATAAAGTTCATTTTTTAATGAATAGTGAAAATATTGTATTTTAATTCAAAACTATGTTTTAATCTATTCTATTTATATGGTACTATTATCTTATTAATTGGTTTTATAGTGAAATTAAAATATATTTAATCCAAAGTTGGTCATTGGTATTAATTTCACTTTGAAACTAGACATAAACAAGTATCAATCTTTTTAAAGTTTTTGTTTCTTAAAAACACGCTATTTGTTGTGATAATGAGAATTAATTTCAAAATAAATTAATTCCACTTATATGTTTTTAATTTTTTAAAATAAAAATCATTTTTTATTTGGAATATCAAATAAAGCTTAGGCTGAATTTTTTGTATTTTTCTAGAAAACTATAATTTTTGATGAATTGTGAAACCACTTAGTGGTAGTTAAAAAATTGAATTTTTCATTTAAATGAAATTTTACCACTTCTATTAATTGAAGTTTTAAAATACAGAAAATATGGTTGTTATAAAAAATTAAAATGTGGTTCAATAAGATGAAAATTATTTATGTTGAATAGTAACTTTTTACTTTTATTTATCGCGGTTAAAGGTAAATAAGGTAATTCATGGTAAAAAGAATATTATAATAATTCCCAATTATCATAACACTTGTCCAAACATTATTGGTTGAGTAATTTACGACTATGTTCATCTTTGGGTCAATTTTGGGACCCCATTGAGCCACATGGGAGTGATAATGACAATTTAGATTAATTAACTTAAAGTAAAGGAAAAAATGACAAAAGAAAATATCTTTTAGTAATTAATTTTTATATGTTGTCATATAAATCATATTTTGGATTATAAATATACATTAGAAAACTAAAACTATTTCCTACATGATAGTATTTCTTTTAAAAATTTTAGACATTTAATAAATTAAGTTATTCATGACATAATAATGATGTAGTATTTACCTCATTAATAAATGATTTAAATAATTAAGATTATAATGATTAAAATATTATTCCAAACATTTCGAATTCTGACTGGATGATTATATTTCGACTATGTGTCATCTTAGCTTAAACTATAATGATTTTTGGACCTTTAGAAACCGAATATCATTATATTATAAAATAATATTTTCACACTTTCCTAAAGAGCCCCTCCTCTCCCTTAAAAAAGCAGACCACTTCTAACCAATTCCTCACACCTCTCAAGCCCTTTGGTTCATCCTAACTCTGCCCAATTAAGCTTCCTACATATCTCTACTCCTCTTATAAGCCTTACCTTAGGCAGAAGGCACTTCAAGAGGTCCTTTGGTTCAAACCAAAGGGAGTTACCCAAATTAAAGGTAACATTTTATCTTAAATTGTTTTCTTTTGATTTATTTTTCCAACCCATAAAATATTTTTATTACTTTATTTTATAACAAAACTAGTATACTAAATATTCTATGATGTTTTTATAAAAATTATTCCAACTACACTTACACACACCTCTATCTAATGGGTGAAAAGTATAGTGTTTCTGTGGTGGAAAATTAACGCCTCACGAAACGATGATTGTTCAATTACCTCCTACCACCCCTCATGGTGGCCATTATGATGGAACTTTATTTATATATGATATATATTATGTTTATTACTTCCTTATGCTTATGCACTTCCCAATTATATTAATCCATTATGGTTTCCATAGTGGGTAAATACGATAATATCATTTAAGGAAGTGCGGACTACCGCCCCCTTAATGTGATGTGACTCGTTAATGCCTTATGTGGGTTGTATAAAGGATAGGGTTAATGATATTATATATGATCTTACACTGTAATTAAACTATACCTATATATCAATATTTTTTAATTCCATTAAAATAAGAAATAGAAATGAATGTAGCGTTCATGCGTACGTAAGGCTTACTGTCTCCATGAACAGTGCATTTCATTTCTTACCTCCAAATGTAATGTACTATTATAAATACATGTATATACTGGATATATATGATATATATGATATCTAAATAATTAATTTCATTATGTATATAATTAACTATTGACCACATGTACAACTTGTAAATATAATGTGTTCATTTTTGGCTCAAGTACCAAATATCGACAAAATGGACATTATTAACATAAATGGTTATATAATATTTATAACATGGTAATAAGTGATATAAAAGGAATAATAAACTTGAAAAAGGTTCTTAAGAAATTAGAAATTGACATTAGTTTATTATTTAGGAGATTAAAGAACGATCGAGTCAAATCAGACATGAGGTAAGGGACTTCCACTCAATCTCATTTCATTGAGGAATATTTAGTTTTATACACGACTTTATTTTAATCGGTGTATAAAACCATTTGAATTTTAATTTCATTCAAATAGAATCTTCTTATACGATGTGTTTTACTAAATGACAAAAGGGAATGTTTTTTATGTAAGCGGTAACAACGACCTTTCCGCCGCCGTGAGTATTATGTGATCTTTGGCTTCCTTAACAAGCTGGAATGTTTTTAAAAGAAAAAAATACCATATACTCTTTTTACGTATTTTGGTATTGAAAATGATTTTGAGAAAGGATTGATTATTTCAATATCTTGAAATGATATTTTGTTATTGAAATGTGGAAATGTTATCTTTTCTTTATGCTTGTGTTATGTGTTATGATCATATTATGGTTCTTGGGAATTATTAACGTATACGGGTGGGTGAGCTCGATATAGCTCTCTAATTCATTGGGTAATGTGACAGAGGTAATCGTGAATGTTTCTCCTAAGAGATTTTAGGGAATATATTGTGTTAGGAATTCTAAAGTAACTCCCTATGTAGCTGTGATTGCTATAGTGTAAGTATGATATGGATGCTATAAGTTACCTTTATGATTACTAATTTCAATGTGTCTTTCAGAAATCTTATCATTTCATTAAGTATGTAAATTATTTCATGTTTTGAATGTATTTTATGAACAAATTTCATTATTCTTTTCTTTACAACCCTTACTGAGATTTTTATGCTCATCCCATGTTTTGAAATATTTTTACATGACTTAAAGATGAATAGGGTCAAGGATGGGATCAAGAAAAAGTCACACTGTCTAAAATATGGAACTAGACATGACCCTTTTTTTCCAGAGTTTTTATTTTATGAAAAAAATGGAAATTGTGTAGAAGTTCCTACATTTTAATCTTTTGGGATGTAATAGTAATGCCCTAATTATCTAAAACTCTAATCATGAAAAGATCCTCAATGTGAATTATTCGTTTAATTCAGTATTATGTAATGTTTTAAGGTCAGGTCCTTATAGTTGGTATCAGAGGTCAGTTTAGATAAATTTGGGAGTTAGGGTATTGTTAAATTAATATCCATAAAGTAATTTTTGTTAATATTGAAATCATTTAGAATTTATAGATTACCATTTTGCTTCACCAAAGATACTTCTTTGTTAAGAATGGTTTTTCGTATAGGAAATAGGGAAGCTATGTTGGGACGACATCAGGAGGAAGACAACCTTCCAAATCAGGAACCATAGAAGGTTAGAATCTAAACTGAATAGTTTCTTTCAATGATGGAACAGTTGACTTAGGCTATAAATGGTGGTGGTATCCATGTACGAGATCCGCTAGATCAACTACAGAGGAAAATTTCAGTAGTGGAGCATTACATGGGGAAACGACCCCCATCATTCATAGGATCATCTGATCTGATGCTAGAATAAGGGTGGATTAAAGCACTAAAAATGATTTTCGATGTCATGGGTTGTTAAAAACATTAAAAGGTTAGTCTCGTTGTTTACCATTTTGAAGGTGAATCTGATCTGTTGTGGTCGGTGGTGAAAAATATCCGGGATAGTTAGGAGATTGATGCTCTTGTTTTGGGATGAAGTCAAAGGTATGAATCCTGAAAAATATTTTCCTAAGGTGGTTCGTCTAAGGATAGAAAAACTATTCTTGGAATTACGGTAGGAGGATGACTCGGTGGCTTCTTATGATGAATATTTCACTCGACTAGCAAGGTATGCCCCAAATTTCATTCAAGATATTTATAGTAAAATCAACCATTTTTAATCAGGATTAAAGCCAGTGTATCGAAGGGCTTTAGATTCTCGTGAGTTCAAAAGTTATGAAAAACATGTTTGTTGTGTGGAGAAGGTGGAAATATATTTTTTTGATGATCAAGTGTTCTTTAAAATACAACAGAATAAGAGGTCGAGGTGGCAGGTGAGAGGGAAGAACTCTTCAAAAAAGTCTGATGGTATGAAACTCAAGATTAAAATTTATGAAAATTGTTGTAAAAATCATGCTGGGGAATGTCTTTTGAATTCGGTTAAGTCCTACTGATGTGGTAAAATGGGACATAAGGCTCGTAATTTCACTAAAAAAGATCAGGGTAATAGTAAAACATAATCTGATCTATATTCAGTAATATGTTTTAAGAACAATGAAATGGGTCATTATGTAAATGTTTGTCCAACAAAGAACTCAACAGAAAGAAAGTAGCCAGACTACAAGTAGAAAGGGGTGGTGAAATTCTTTGCAACTACATCAGCAGATGTTGGGCCATAAAATGAAGTTGTACCAGGTACATTGTTTGTTTTTTCAGGTAATGTCAATGTGTTGTTTGATTTAGGGTCTACACACTCTTTGATTTCTGAGAATTTTTTTAGTAAATTGGGAATTCCATCATAATATATGAATATATAACATATAGTAAAAACACATGGAGGAAATTTTCAGACAAAAATAAAACATAAGAGCACTTCTATCCTTCTGTGCAGAAAGAATCTACCAGCAAACCTTATTGTTTTTCCTCTAGTAGAGTTTGATGTTATTTTGGGCATGGATTGGATTTCTGTTTATAATGCTAAGATTGACTGCAGAGCTAAAGAGGTTTATTTTAAGAATGATTTTCAGTTTGTAAACAAAAATGAACCCTTGATTTTAATAACATATCAAGAAGCTGAGAAACTAGTAAAAGATGGAAATGGATGTTACCTTTCACATATTTTTGAAAACCAATGAAATGATCATATTAATGATATCCCATTGGTAAATGAGTACCTTGATGTTTTTTCTGATGAGTTTCCTCGTATTATACCTAATCGGGAAGTTAAATTTACTATTGACTTAGTTCATGAGGCTAAGATAATTTCAAAACACCCTTATCTAATGGCTGAAATTGAACTTTTAGAGTTAAATAATCTATTGCATGAGTTATTAGACAAAGGTCTCATTCGACCTAGCACATCATCATGGGGTTCTCATGTCTTGTTTGTTAATAAGAAAGATGGTTCAATGAGACTTTGCATTGATTATAGTGCATTGAATAACATCACTGTTAAGAATAAGTATCATTTTCCTCATATTGAGGATTTGTTTGATCAGCTCCAGGGATCTCAATATTTTTCGAATATTAACATGAGGTCAGAGTACCATCAGTTGAAAGTAAAGGAAGAAGATGTTTGGAAGAACTAATTTCGTACTAGATATGGCCATTATGAATTTGTATTTATGCCTTTTGGGTTAACCAATGCACCTGTTGTATTCATGGATCTTATGAATATAATTTTCTGTGAGTTCCTGGATAAGTTTTTGGTTGTGTTCACTGATGATATTTTGGTTTATTCCAATAGTAAATAGGAATATGAAATTCATTTATTGGTTGTCTTGAAAACCTAAAAAGAAAAGAAACTGTTTGAGAAATTCATCATGTGTGAGTTTTTGTTACAACAAATTTCTTTCCTTTGTCACATTTTTTCAAAAAATGGCATAACTGTTGATCCTACTAAAACAAAAGTTGTTGAAGAATGGACAAGACCCACAAATATAACTGAGATCCATATTTTTCTTGGTTTAGCATGTTATTACTAGAGGTTTGTTCAAAGTTTTGCACGGTTATCTAGTCCAATGACCAAGTTAACTCGAAAAGGCATTAAGGTCATCTGGACAAAATAATGTGATGATTTTTTTCAGGAATTGAAAATAAGATTCGTGAATGCTCTAGTTTTGGAACTGCCTTCAAGAAATGTTGAGTTTGTTATCTATAATGACGCTTCGTTGAAAAGACTGGGATGTATCCTAATGCAGAATGATTAGGTAATTGCTTATGCTTCACGTTATTTGGAACCAAATGATTTACGTTACCCTACACATGATTTGTAATTAGCTGCTATTGTTTTTGCTTTAAAATTTTGGAGGCATCATTTGTATGGAGTGAAGGGTGAAATATATATTGATCACAAAAGTTTAATGTATATATTCCCTGAAAATGAATTCAACATGAGACAAAGGAGATGGATAGAATTAATCAAAGATTATTATTGCATGATCCATTACCATATGGGAAGATAAAATAAAGTGGATGATGCTTTGAGTCGAAAAAGTAAGGTCTTATTAGACATGCTACGTTTGGTATGAGATCCTTTGGTTTTTTTATTTGATGAATTATGGCATAGAACTTGTTTGTGTAGGAAATTTTTCTGTTTTGTTTCATGTGTCAGTAAAATCATCTCTATCAGACAGAATAAAGCAAGCACAGAAAGAAGACAGTGAGTTGTAGAAAAAGGTAGAGTTGGTTCAGAAGGGTAAGATGCCTGATTTTAACATTAATAATGATTGTGTTTTGAGATTTGGTAAGAGATTATGTGTACCTTGTGATTCACAGTTGAAGAATTAGTAGTTATGTAAAGCTCATAGCTCTCTTTTTTCAGTTCATCCTGGAAGTACTAAGATGTACAATGATCTTCAAGATTATTACTGGTGGGATGGAATGAAAAGATATATTTCTGATTTTACATTGATGTGTTTGACTTGTCAGCAGGTTAAAGCAGAGCGGCAGTTACCGAAAGGGTTGCTTCAGCCTCTACCAGTGCCAGAATGGAAATGGGAAAATATATCCATGAACTTCATTGTGGGATTACCAAAGAAATCTCAAGGTAATAATGAAATTTTTGTTATAGTTGATCGACTGACTAAATCTACTCATTTCCTTCTTATTCGAGATACTTTGTATTTAGATCAACTTTCTCGGTTTTATGTTAAAGTGAAAGTCTGGTTGAAAGGTTTTCCCTTCTCTAATGTATATGATCGTGATCCCAGGTTTACTTCTAACTTTTGGAAAGTCCTTCAAAAGTTGTTGGTTACTGAATTAAATTTTAGAACAGATTTTCACCCTCAATTAGATGGAAAATCAGAACGAACAATTCATACATTGGAAGATACATTATGTGCTTTCTCGATTGATTATCAGGGAAGTTGGGACCAACTCCTTTCTTTGGTTGAATTTTCATATAATAATGGGTTTCATTCCAGTATACCGATGTATCCATTTGAGTCATTATATTGAAAGCATTGTCGAACTACAACTTTTTGGGATGAAGTAGCTGAAAGGAAGTTGATGGGACTAGAATTGGTAGAAGAGAAGGCAGAGAAAGTTCGGTTGATTCAGAAGCACATGAGAACAGCTCAGAGTAGATATAAAAGTTATGCAGATAACTGGAAGAAGGATCTTTCTTTTGAGGTAGGTGATCATGTCTTTCTCAAAGTTTCTCCATGGAAAAGTGTGATGTGTTTTGGTAAGAAGGGAAAGTTGAGTCCGAGGTTCATCGGTCCTTATGAAATTCTGGAGAAAGTTGGATCAGTTGCGTACATAGTGGCTTTACCTCCATGTTTATCCCATGTATACAATTTTAGTCATGTTTCTATGTTGAGAAAGTATATACCAGATCCATCTCATGTTTGGAGCCTAGAGATAGTTTAGTTGGAAGAGAATCTCTATTATGATGAACAACTAGTCTAGATTCTTGACCGTATAGAGCAAGTGTTGCGGAATAAGGTAATTCACTAGGTAATGGTTTTGGGAAAAAACCATATGTTTGAAGAGGCAACATGGGAATATGAAAATGAAATGAGGGATAAATACCTCCACTTATTTTGATAAGTTAATAAAAATTATGAGGATGTAATTTCCAAAAGGGGGAAGGATGTAACATCCCAGGTAAATGAATAATAAGATATTTTTGTATTTATTAATATTTTTGAATTAAATATTAATTTTATTTTGAAGGGGTTGCTATGTTCGATAGCGTACCCGATACGCAACAATGAGTTTCTTTGAAATTTTGCATTGCACAGTAATAATATAATATTATTTTAAATGGTAGTTTACTCCTAGCCGTTGTACTGGAAGGAATGAACAAAACTAACTACAATATGATTATACATGTTGGTTAAATGTATTTACATTTATCCAAAAATAATTAGAGGCTCAAAATGTGAATAAATCTAATTTTAAGCATAATTTACATTAAAAGGTCACTTTTCCACCTTTTAATGGTGAACACTCTTTAAATATAGTTTTTGTCACTTTAATACTTTCTATTTGACCAAATAAAATCCTTCTTCAAAATTGGGACATCAAAATTTACTTTGTGTAAATTTTTGGAATTTTTCCGATAAAGTTCATTTTTAATGAATAGTGAAACTATTGTATTTTAATTCAGAACTATATTTTAATCTAATCTATTTATATGGTTATATTATCTTTTTAATTGGTTTTAATGTGAAATTAAAATATGATTTTACTATTTAATCCAATTTGGGTCATTGGAATTAATTTCACTTGGAAGTTGGACATAAACAAGTATCAATCTTTTGATAGTTTTTGTTTCTTAAAAACAAGTTATTTATTTTGATAACAGGAATTAATTTTTAAATTAATTAATTCCACATAAATGATTTGAATTTTTCAAACTAAAAATCATTTTTTATATGGAATATTAAACGTATCTTGGGATGATTTTTTTTTATTTTTCTGAAAAACATCAATTTTTTATGAACAGTGAAACCACTTAGTATTAGTAAAAAACTAACATTTTCATTTAAATGAAATATTACCACTTCTGTGAATTGAATTTCTAAAATCCAACATACATCATTGTTATCAAGAAGTAAAATGTGGTTCAATAAGATGAAAATTATTTTTCATGAATAGTAACTTTTTACTTTTATTTACCGCGGTTAAAGTAAAATGGGGTAATTAAAGGTAAAAGGAATATTATAATAATTAAAATTACCATAACACTTTTCTAAACCTTATTTTTTGAGTCATTTACGACCGTGGGCATCTTTGGGTCGATTTTGGGTCCCCATTGAGCCACATGGGAGTGATAATGACAATTTTGATTAATTAACTTAAATTAAAGGCAAAAATGACAAAAGAAAATATCTTTTAGTAATTAATTTTTATATGTTGTCATATAAGTCATATTTACGATTAAAAATAATCATTGAAAATATAAAAAGATTTCCTACATGATAGTATTTATTTTATAATATTTAGACATCGAATAAATTAAATTATTCATGACACAATAATGATGCAGTATTAACTCATTAATAAATGATTTAAATAAATAAGATTATAATGATTAATATATTTTTTAAAACATGTCCAATTCTGATTGGATGATTATATTTCGACCATTAGTAATCTTATCATCATCTATAATCATTTTTGGACCTTTAGAAACTGAATATCATTATATTATAAAATTATATTTTCACACTTTCCTAAAGAGCCCCTCCTCTCCCTTATAAATGGAGACCACTTCTAACCAATTCCTCACACCTCTCAAGCCTTTTGGCTCATCTAAACTCTTCCTAATTAATCTCCCTACATCTCTCTCCTCCTCTTACAAGCCATACCTTAGGCAGAAGGCACTTCAAGAAGTCCTTTTGTTCAAACCAAAGTGAGTTACCCTAATTAAATGTAATAGTTTCCCTTAAATTTTTTTCTTTTATTTTACTTCTCCAGCCCCAAAAATCTTTTTATTCCTTTATTTTATAACAATAAAAGTATCCTCAATATACTAGGATGTTTCTATAAGAAGGATTCGAACTACACTTACACACACCTTCATCTAATGGGTGAAGAACATAATCTTTCTGTGGATGGAAATATAACACCTCATGAAACGATGATTGTTCAATTACCTCCTACCGCCTCTCATGGTGTCCATTATGATGGAAATGTATTTAAAAATTATTTATATTATTTTTATGATTTCATTATGCTTATTTAATTCCCAATTATATCAATCCTTTTTGGTTTCCATAGTAGGTAAATACGATAATCTCTTTTGAGGACGTGTGGACTACCGCCCCCTTAAAGTGATGTGACTCATCAATTCCTTATGTGGGGTGTATAAATGATAGAGTTAATGATATTATATATGATATTATACTGTAATTATAATATATATATGTATAATTATGTTTTAATTCCATTAATATTAGAAATATAAATTAAAGTAGTGTTCATGTGTACGTACGGTTTACGGTCTTCATGATCAGTGCATTTCATTTCTTACCTCCAAATGTTATGTACTATTATAAATACATGTATATACTCGATATATATGATATATATGATATATAAATAATGAATTTCATACTGGATATAATAAACTATTGATCGCATGGACAACTTGTAAATATAAGGTGTTAATTTTTGACTCAAGTACCAAATATCGAAAAAATGGACATTATTAACTTTAATAATTACATAATATTTATAACATGATAATAAGTGATATAAATGGAATGATAAACTTGAAAAAGGTTATTAATAAAGTATAAATTTACATTAGTTTATTATTTGTGAGATTAAAGAATGATCGAGTCAAGTCGGACACGAGGTAAGGTACATCATCTCAATCACTTTTCATTGAGGCATATTTAGTTTTATACATGACTTTATTTTATACGGTGTATAAAACCATTTTAATTTTCATTTCATTCAAAGGGAATCTTTTTATATGAAGCATTTTACTAAATGATAGTGTTTCCGACGCTTTTAAGTGATGGCGCGCGCGCGTGTCCATCACGCATGGGAGGACGCGCGGCTTGTTGCCCCGCATTCACACTTTCCAAAGGCGGGAGGCATCCGTTCCTTGTTCAGGGACGTCTGATCCTTGATCAAAACCAGTGTTATGGGATGTCGGTTATTCATTCCATGGATTCCTCCTTGGAGCTCGTCACCTAGTCAGGTCTCCCTCATAGATTTAAGACGGGTTCGTGAAGCTCGTTCCTGATGCCATATCTGCATGGACACCAGTTAATTACGCAGCTTTTGTCGAGACCCTCCAAGGGGTCTTGTCAGGGAAGCAACCTTCGGTGAGGAGAATGGTCATGTTGGGGTGTCATTGGCATGTCTTGACGCTGGGGGATTGGCATCTCTGTCTTCTGTCCCTTATCACAGGGCTTCTCGAGGTCGCGGAAGCCTGAGGCATCCCACATCGAATGCATGGATTGTGTACCATCTGAGGTTTTCCTCATCTTACCATGTTTTACACAGGGTATTCCGTGAGTTTAACGTCTTTCGGAGACGGATTAGACTGAAGGACCCCCTAGGGGGAACACTGATATTGGGCCCAGCACGTGGGCGGCTTCCCGGATACCATGGAGTGGAATGGGGTGGTATGATCTCACCGGGATGTGGTGGCCCAGGTAAGGATCAAGATGGATAATGGACCGACGGGCTTGAACCTCGTGGAGGCTTCCTACGTATCCCCATGGAAGGGAATCAATGTCTGCGTAGTTCGGTGGTACGGTGGGACACTTGAAGAGGCGACCCGTGAGAATGAACGGATGGATTGGAGCCTGGAGAAAGTAAGATCTTCGGGCTAGGGAATGAGATTCCCAAGGAACTTTGGCTCGAGGGGGAAGTCAGGATGAGACGCGGGTGTGAGGAATGTGTCTTATTCTCTGAGATGGCCCGTGAGGGGGAATATGGTGCTTACACTCTGAGGCGGCCCATAATGGTATTGGTGAACCGACACGAAGGGGTCGGAACAACTGGGTGATGGGATTGAACCTCATAGAGGATTCCTATGTACCATGTGATAGCACGGATCAATGTCCACGTAGTTCAGGGAATGTAGGTTAACATCATGCGGGACAAGGGAATATAGTTTAACGTCATGCGGGACAAAGAATTTGGGGCTTACGCTCTGAGTTGGCCTAAAGTGGATATGAGTCTTACGCTCTGAGGTGGCCCATGGTGGTCGGGGAACCGACGTGGAGAGGTCGGAACGATGGGGTGGTGGGCTTGAACCTCGTGGAGGATTCCTACGTACCATGCGTTAGCACAGATCAAAGTCCACGTAGTTCGCTGGTATAGGGCTTACGCTCTGAGGTGGCCCAAAGAGGAAACAGGGGCTTACGCGTGGTTAGCAGCCCTTGCTACCGGGGCTTACTCGAGGATGGAGGCCCGTGGTGCAATAAAGCGTAGTGGGAAAGGGACTCAACTGGCCTTAGCAGTGGGGAAGTACAGAGGTGCATGGGTGAAACTTTCCGTAATAGAGGCTAGGGGCTTACGCTCTGAGGCAGCCCTTCCCCCGTGGGCAAACACCACTCCGACAAGGAGGATCTCATTCCATGTGAGTAATAATCCATTCCCGTGGAGACGAGTGGGAGTAAAGAATGCCCGAGCTAGGGGGTCCCTGCGTACGAAGCACAGGGTGGGACCACAGTTTAACGTTATGTGTTAAGGACGTGGTGATTAGTAGTTTAACGTCCTGCAGCTTGGACGAGGTGGTTTCGATCCACACCCCTAGGGCTTACATGCCCAATGCCCTCTACCCATTGTGGGAGGGAAGGCATCGGCAAGGCCGTAGTGAAGGGGTGAAGCAGGGTGAACTATCAAGGGTTCCACGTTAGCGTGGATATGCAATGAAGCAATAGCCGTTAGAATGCCTATGCGGAGAGGCATAAGGAAAAGCAATGCAACGGGAAACACCACCCAAGGGACATTGAGGTTACTTCGTATGAGCCTGTAATGCCGTACGGGAAAACAACGCATGGCGTGCATTCCCAGAAGGGAAGACATCAGGTGCCAGCGTGGAGAGGTAGCCAAGGGGCGTCAAGGTAAAAGGTCTTGGGTGTTGCACGCAAAGAGAAAGTTTGCGCGCAAAACACCAGGATGGCGCGCAATAGGACCAGAGGATTGCACGGATAGGTGATTTCGCGCAAAGTATTGGGATTGCATGCACAATAGGGGATTGCACGTACGGGGAAAGGATTGCGCACAAGAGAAGAACCCGGAGGAGTGGGAAAATTCACTTAAGCCAGTGGAGTTGCGCACAAAGGAAAACCTCGGGGCAAGGTTGCGCGAAAAGAGGAATTACCTGGAAGTCATCCTGCATGCGAGGTAGTCTGAATTGTGCACACGGGAGCCATTCCAAATTCCGCAACCCCAAACCATTTTGGGTCACCTTTTATTTATAGGCATCGGCCGGCGCGGAATCCAGGTGGCGCGTGAAATCTTCCACGGCGGGAACCGTCAGTGCGCAAAGCATCACCATGAGGAATCGGGGCGCGCAAAATTGCACGCCCCACCGGCTCGATTACGCGAATCTCAGGGATGCTTCGTGCACACGTCATTATTCCATGCAAGGCCTCTTTTATTTGACGCACCACTTTCCGGGCCTCCGGACCGGGCCTCTAATTCCGAATATGACTTCGTGTTGTCATTTCAAAACTTCCTCTACGAGTTACATACTTTTTCGGCCTCTAAAAATGCCCCTCGGAATTGGATCGACGAGAGGTCACAACGGTTGGATTCTGAGGGAAACACCGAAACACCGAAGCAGGGCCACTCTTGGGCACTTAGCGCACAAACAATCAACACGGTACAACCAACTCCTGGATTTCGCACCGTCACTTCAGATTTCGCATATCACTCTCTAATTCCGCGCACTACGTCCTGATTTCATGCAACTCCCGAGACATTCAAGATGGCCACAAATCGAGTTGATGAGGGAGAATCCGCCACTCTTAGGACCGAAATGGCTGAAAAATAGGGGGTTTATGGTGCCATGGTGATCATCTCCAACAACCTGACCTTGTTCATCCTACTGACTCCAGCCTGGAAGACCTATCCCCTGTCTGACAACCTCCCGCTCTAGAACTTTGGCATCCTGGAGGAGGTTCCCCTGCCAGGCTTCAAGGTGGACACAGTGCGGTCATGGGTGACCTGGGAGGACGGGCTTCCTCGCTACAACATCACCAACAATGGCCATCCTGCTAGGTAAACCATACATATGGACGTATATGTCCTGAACCCGAGGACCAGGACCATTACCATGGACGAGCCTGTCGTAGAGAATTCTCCGGCCCTCTACGCGAGCACGTTCCGTCAGAGTGTCACAGATGACACGAAGGGCAGGCTGAAGGATTGAGACCTGTGGTCCAGGGGAAACTTCACCAGCGAGTGGGCCTGGGCATTCTGGGTTCGCCATACTTGCGACCAGTTAGGGGATGAACTGTGGCATATTGGCATGTTCGAGGCGGTATGGACGTCGCAGTTCCACTTCCACCTTCAACCTGAGCTCAGGCCGGATCTATTCACCCAGTGGTCTCCTAATACCAACACATTGCACCTTCACCATGGGGAAGTTGACATCAGTCTCTGGGATGTTCACTGCATCAGAGGAATCCCACTAGAGGGCAACCAATACGACGAGTTCATTCCTCCAAAGAACACCTAGGAAGACAGGTCACAGACGCCCATGCTGACGTGGAACCTTTTGGAGCTCACCAAAGAGAGGCTGGGGGTCAAGAAATTCCTGAAGGAAATTGCCTACAAGGGCTGGTTCAGGCAGTTCCTTGAGAAGGATCCGGACATCAAGATGCCGGGACGGGGTAAACGGTGCCCAACCGTGGCTCAGAGGATCAGGGATGGGTCATACTGGAGGACCCTGAGGTGAGGAAATACCAATATTGGGGCTACCGTGTCATTGATACCCAGGACCCGAACAACTAGTACGCCTGTTTCCTTGTCGCCTTTTTGAGTGGGTGGCTCCTTCCGGTGCGGGACGTGAGGATGGGCGTCCATCCAGCAATACTGGTGATGGCGGGCACCATGGCCGCCAACAAACAGTTCAACTTGGGGGTCCCCATTCTGGCCAAGCTGTGTTCCATCCTGGGATGCATCTCATGAGGGGGGTCTCCTCGGAGAGTATTTGGCCCCTTCCAGATCTTCCACAGCTGGGTGACGGCTCATCTCGGCGAGTACACTTTCCCAAATTCCATCCTTCCTCCGGGCAATGGCATGCGACCGTCCCTGCTGAACATCGCCAGGGTGGCAATGATGGCGCTCAATGAGGAGGTCGTGAGAATCCGCATTGGTAACCACACCAACTTACACTTCATCCTGTTCCCCACCCCATTCGTCCAGATGGTGGATAATGGGCGAGGCTCTCTGGAATAGCAGGATTATTTACAGAGCATTCGGGGCGGGGTGCTCATGGCTCGGATTGACGTGAAGGTGATCTGCGAGCCTTACGTGCCATCCCGATTCGCCAGACAATTTGGGTGCCTCCAACGAATGCTGAAGAAGGTACTCACGACTATTTGGAAGGAGAATAATCCCTGCGTTCTGTGCCAAATGTGGTTGATGTTTACCACTTTTAGCTCCGGCGACGTCATTACTCTTCCTCCCACCGGGGTTGATACTGGCCTAGCAATCGAGTATGTCGAGGACTGGCCCATCGCGTACCCTGAGGGTCTTTTACACAATCATGTATGGAAACTCTAGGCCACTCGTGTGGAAACCGGGTGACGGGGGATAAGGAAAGGTGCTGCTAGAAGGGGGGACCTGGGGTGTGTCAGGCAGCGAGGCCCGCACTGGCCGGGACTTCAGTAGCGGGAACATCACACAGCGCCGCCATGACCTCGTTGCCTGTATGGGTGGTCACATGAGGTGTCCATGGAAGCATATAAGATACCTTAACGACCCTTCCCAAGATGCAATTCTCCTAGCACTGTAGTCGTCCTGGATGACCCTGCAGCAATCGCTGAGCGTTGAAGCCATCTGGCAGAAGATAATGCAAAACGGGATCCAGCTGCCAGATGTCGGGCTCATTCGAGTTACCGATCAGGTAAACATCCATCGGCGGAATGATTATCTGACGGCCATGGAAACATATGCATGCCAAAGGGGTCGGCATGTAGAGCCACATTTCCTAGTGAAAGTGAAGCTCGACCAGTATCATGATCCGGAAGTGATTCCGCTGGGAGAGGGCAACAGTGACGAGGAGTCATAGGGGGAGGAGGATACTGGAGAAGACGAAGGAAAAGGAGAAGATGAAGAAGAAGGAGAACTCGAAGGTGAGGGGTCATAGCGGGTGACCTACCAAGGGAGTCTCTAAGAGAGCGACGAGATTTTCAGCTCTGATCTCGACATAAATGAGATACTCGAGGTCTGTCTCTATCTTCATTCACTTCCCTTCTTCATCCATTCTACTTTTAAATTTCCAAACCATCTATCTACATCACTCAGGAGCATCTGAGTGTTGGTCGGGAATCCCCATTAGAGGAGGGAGGACAGGAACCGGTGGGACAGGATGGGGATCTGATGCCCATCATTGAATTGACAAGCAAAGAGGGGTTTCCCATCATGGTGGCTCCTACAGCATTCGGAACATTGGAGGCCGACGCTCTGGATTTCTATAAGTCTCACGCTTCACTACTAGCGCTTGGTATCGAAAGATACCAACTATTTAGTGTATTCCTTGCGTAGTGATCTCAGCATTGGAGGCTCGTCAGGCTGTGGAGCCCGGGCCATCCGTGAGCAGACCAGTGGCAGAAATACCACCTCATTCAGAACATGCTCCCTACACTGAGTTGGCCCTAGAAATTGGTGAGCAGGGGGCATCGGACATCAGCGGCGCTGTTCTTGAGGAGAGGCCGAAAGCTGACGGGGGCACCGTCGCTTCTAGGGTGAGAGAGGAAGTTTTCCCGGACGTCGAGGATCTTATTCCTCACAAAGACATCCCTGAGGCAGATCCTGCTGCCGATCTGCTGGCTGCCTTCCCTATGTACCGACCCGCTGACCGTGAGGAGATAGATGACTCAGACTCAAAGGCAGCCGAGTAGAGCCGGATGACATGGTGCAAAGTGTGGACGTGTATCTATCTTTTTCTCAGAAAGCCCCATTCGGATTGGCTGAGGTGGATGGGATCACTCCAGACCTGGCTGTGCTTCCTGTACACCAGAAGGGCTGATGCTCAGTGCCTTTATCTGATGGACCATGATTACATGGTAGAGAAGATATGTGAGAACAGCTGGCACACCGACGTTGCCCAGTGTCGTGAATGATCGGCGAGCGCCTGAGAGTTTCTGAGGGAGGAGAGGGAGGTCTGGCACCTAGAAGGGTATGTGGCAGATAAGGAGGCCTTCATTGCAACATGCTCTAAGCTGGTGGAGCAACTGACAGCCCAGCTAGCTGATGCGTAGGAACAACTGATGGAGGCGAGTCACCAGATGACCGTACTTCGAACCGATCGGGCGCATGCACAAGCTAGGATTGGTGAGCTGTGCTCTACGGAGGCTGATGAGGAGAGAGTATTCAAGGAGTGAGAAGCGGTCCTGGAGGTTACCAGCCAAAGGGTAGCAGTGCTAGAAAGATCGATTCAGCACACTGATCCTCAAGGGCTTTGTTTTGGACATCTCATGAACTTCTTTCTTGTACTGCTCATCATCTCAATCCAATACATGGACAAATCCATTTATTTTTACCTTTTGTTTAATATTCTCAACCATAATTCTGAAATGAATAACAAATCACCCCAAATCTCTTGTGGGTCACACCCAACGCAGGAAGAAAAGGATACTCGTGCTATCATTTCGTCCAACTGTGGGGCATTGAAAAAGATTCAGGCACCTGAAATTGGGCCTAGATTTCTGAGGAGAAGACCTCAGAACGATTGATATATCACCTTCTCAATGTTCTCTGACACATGGGCGGGGCGATGCCGGAGGCATTGAAATCCATCCGAACATAGGGAGATGGAAAGGAAAGGTGAATCATGCTACCCGAATTCAAAACACTCTGGGGTGCGACGATGGAGGATAACTGCTAACCATGACGGAAACGCACCATCCATATCGTGTTGTCCCGGAATGGGGACAATTAATGAGGGATGAACACTAACCATATTTGAAACACGGGGCCTAACTCAAATATCAACGATCAATTTTCTGGAACGTTGGCCCAGGACAGCAGGCGGACTATAGGTCTATCATCCATATTGCTACAATAGGCGGACCAAAGGTCTATCATCCATATTGTGGTAGCAGGTGGACCAAAGTCTATCATCCATACTGTTAGGGGGTCCCGTCAAACATGTCCAGTCCTCTGGAACATTGGCCCATGACAGTAGGCGGACCATAGGTCTATTATCCATACTATTAGGGGGTCCCATCGAACATGAAAGAGAATGAATATCCGAATAAAGGGCCACGAAAAGCGTGGAAATTGGAGTGGAGGTTTGTTCGAACAATGTCCAACACTACCGAAATTGCGCCACCATGGCGGACGTACCAACCTGATCACGGATCGTCCCAATTTTTAGGAAGGACCTCTCTCGCGAGAGAACTGCAGCTTCCCATTATTACTATGGGGAATCTCGAACTTATTCTGGGTAGATGTCACGATTACACCACTTCCCAAGAAGTCAGGCCGAGGGGCCGACAATAAGGAAGGATGAGATTTGGTAATCCCTGGGGCTAGACCAAAGACGAAATGTTCGGGCGTTCCTACGTATCTCATTAGGATGAGAATCAATCCGCAAGTAGTTCTAGAAGCACAGTTTAACATCATGTTGGACGAAATGCAGTTTAACGTCATGTGGGACGGGGGACACATCTCATCTAGGGATAGGCACGACACGGTGAGTAACCTTCTGTGAATGAGGACATAATCCCACACCACACCATACAATCCCACAAGAAAGAATGAGTCGTGGAAAGCCAAAGAAATGAGCTTAGTTTTAGGTCTTAGAACTTGGACCAAAGGATAAGGGGAATAGGACACCCATGGTAAAGTGGATGAAAAACCCAACGTGAATGGGGAAAATCCCTACTTACTATGTGCTTCCAGGGACACGTTTAGGCCAATAGACCGAACACGAAAAGTTAGGTTGGGCCTGTGGGGAAGTTCCCAGGCACTCCTACGTATCTCACAAGGATGAGAATCAAGCCACACATAGTTATTTAGAGGTAGCATATTAATGGGATGATACCATCAAATTTTAAGGTCATGTGGTTGGACATGGCAGCATAGTTTAAGGTTGTATGGCTTGGACCTGGAAGCACAGTTTAAGTTCGTATGGCTTGGACCAGGTAGCACAGTTTATGGTTGTATGGCTTGGACCTGGGGGAACACGCATGATGCGATAAAGAATACCTGATGTGGGTGAGGGCGTAATCCCATACCATCACCGTTCACGATTACAAGAGAGGAGCCTCGGGACAAAGGGGCCTACAAGGGTTCAACAATCAGGGGCATGAGATGCTAGCTCCCAGCTATGCTAGGCCCGAAACGCAATGTCTGGGAGACTCCTAATTCCCCATGGGGATGAGGGTCATACTGCACACAACCTATAAAGAACAAACCCAAGCACATACTCTAGTGCTCAGATCGCGGGAGCCCCAAGGGACACCATTACACAGCTTGGTCTATCTGACGTGTGGGGGTGTACTGAGGGTTAGTACAAGGAGTGTCAAGATTCCACCTGGACACGGTGGGGTGGAACATAATGTCAATCATGCAAACAACATTCAAGGCCCGAGGAAGCCAGCGTGACGACTGGGGATTACTACTTATCATGTTCGCAACACAGCATCCTGTCACGTTAGCCTAGAGTTAGGGTCAAAGAAATGAGCATCAAATACTGACCACATTTGCAACATGGTATTTGTATCAATATTTTTCCCAAAACCCTCGGGGGCGTTGGCCCGTGACGGTAGGAGATCCCTTAGGTGTTGTATCCAGGCCGTTCTTGGGGGTCCCTCCGGGTGTGAAAGATGGTGGGGCCTGAATGAAGGGGAACACGAAGCTTGAAAAGCAGACGAAAACTTGCCTAAGACGAATCTGACACTCCAGGTCCTAGACCAGAGTACTCTGAACACATTATCAGACCACTGGAGAGGGTCAAAGGGCTCAGTCTGAGAGCGGCCAAAAGATGGTGGATTCCCGAGGGAAGGGAATGTCAAAAGACTGAGGCAACTAGGAGATCATGGGATCTCGTAAGAGACGGGGATGGACCTGAAATCTAAGTGTTTAGGAGGTCCTACGTATCCCATAAATATGGGAATCAATCCATACATATTTATAGAAGCACATTTTAACATCATGTAGGTTGAAATAAGGATCTTAGTTTTAGGTCTTAGAACTCGGACCAAGGTGCAGTTTAGGGTCGTGCGGGACCATACAGTTTAAGGTCTTGCAAGACCATGGAGCCTAGATGTAGGAAAAATTGTAGTTTAAGGTCATGCTGGATCGTGTAAGGATTTTATTTTTAGGTCTTAGAACTTATACCAAGGTGCAGTTTAGGGTCGTGTGGGACCGTACAGTTTAAGGTCATGCAGGACCAATGATGCTTATGAGAAGTACTACTTGAGGAACCTGGCGTTGGTGGGAGGAGTTACGCGCTATTCATCCATAGTCACCAGAGAATATGCGCCATTGGGATAGACCTTATGGACAAATAAAGGCCCCTCCCATTTGGGCTCCAACTTGGGTGGTTTCCTGCCGGGAATCATTGGCGCTCTGAGAGCCAGCACCAGGTCACCATGCAGGAAGGAGCAGAGGCAAACCTTATTATTGAAATCTTGAGCCATCCTGCTATGATGCCTTTCCAAGTTATGTAAATCACGAAGCCTAATTTCATCCAGTGCTTCCAATTCGTCTTGATGGATTTCGGCAACTCTATCCGGCTCTGGCTCGTTGTAGACCATTGTGCGCAATGAGGGCATCTGGATCTCGATGGGCAGGACGGCCTCAGCTCCGTATACCAGGGAATACGGAGTCACCTGGGTGGAGTTAAGAGTTGTCGTCCTGTAAGCCTAGAGGGCGTTGGGGAGCCTGTCCAGCCATCTTTTCTTGTTCTGACCAACCACCTTTTGTAGAATGTTAGAGAGGGTTTTGTTAAATGCCTTGATCTGTCCATTCCCCTGTGCATGATAGCGGGAGGTGTGGTTAGAGAGAATGTTGTACTTAGCGTAAAATTTCTTCAGATCGGCCTCTCGGAAGATGGTTCTGTTTTCCGTGAGGAAAACGTGAGGTACTCAAAACCGATAGATTATATTGGATCTCATGAAGTCAGTGATAAAACAGGATTTGACTCCCCTGATTGGGATTGCCTCTGCCCACATAGAGAAGAAATCTGTAGCGGTCAAGATGAACTGGCACTGGTGGGCCATCACCGGCGGGTAAGGCCCTACAACATCCAAACCCCAGACTACAAAGGTCCAAGAATACTTGGTAGTATGGAGAAGCTCTGGTGGCTGATGCACAAAGTTAGCATGAACTTGGCACGCATGAAACCTATTGGAATACTCGATCCAGTCATAGATCATGGAGGTCCAAAAGTATCCCAGCCTCCGAATATGGTTGGACAAATTCGACCCGGCTTGGTGGGTTCCATAGGAACCAATATGCACTTCTTGCATAACCTATGGGATCTCGACTCCTTGAAGGAAACAGAGGAGAACACCATCAAATCTAAGCCTGTAAAGGAGCTGCTCAAGGTTGGGACCGCTTTGTAGGGTGAACTGCGGCGCACGATGTCAGATTCGATCTCACTCAGCTTAGTCCAGCAGAAGATTCCCGTGCTGGAGATATTCAACCAAGGGCATCCTCCAGTTAGGAACTGTCTCAATTACTACACATGAATCCCCTGGGGATCCTAACGTAGGGGCACCAGAGGTGAGATGGTTTACTCGCGGGACATGATCACCCTCTGTAATAACAAGAGAAATGACTCTCCGATGCACCACGTGGATAATTAGGTCATCCTGTTTGGGCTCCGCAAGTCATGCGTCCAGGATGGCCAAAGCTTCTGCTCGACTATTTTGCGACTGGGGAATGTGAATGACCTCTGGCTGGGAGGGGAACTTAGACATTAGACGGAGGGTGCACTCCAGCAATGGCACGAGTTCTGGCTTTTTGACAGCATAGTCACCATTGACCTTCTTGATGACTAGCTCGGAGTCCCCTTTTACATACATATGGGGTTAGTCAATCCTGAGGGCCAACTCGAGGCCAGTGATGAGGGCATGATACTCTCCCGCATTATTGGTGCAGCCTTCTGACAACAAGAATGAATACGGCAGAACGGCATGCTCTAGGGTGATTAAGACGATACCCAGACCCACTCTGTTGAGCCTAGGATCGTTGAGACTTCTACCAGTGGGGCTCTAGTAGGCACCGTCAAAGTGCATCTGCCAGCATGGGATGGTGTGATCGACTAAGAGGGTTTCCTCATCAGGAAAACCTAGATCTAGTGGCTGGTCCACGGAGGATGGGTGGGTAGCTAAGAAGTCTTCTAATGCCTATCCTTTGATAGCCTTTTGATGTACGAACCTGATGTCGAATTGCTGGAGGATCACCGCCCAATGCGCCAATCAGCCGGTCAACATAGGTCGGTTTAGGAACTATTTCAACGTGTCTACCCGAGAGACCAGCTGTACCTCGTGGTGCTGCATGTAGTGCCACAATTTCTGCACGGAAAATATGAGAACCAGGCAACTCTTCTCGGTGGGAGAATATTTAATTTCCATGTCGACAAGCATGCGACTGAGGTAGTAGAGGCTATTATCTATTCCCTCGTTGTTCTTCTAGGCGAGAAGGGCGCCGAGGGATCGCTCGAGGGTGGTAACGTAAAGGACCAGTGGCTTTCCAGAACCGGGCGGCATCAGGACCAGAGGTTGGAGCAGATACTGCTTGATTTCCTCAAAAGTGATCTGACACTCTTCGTCCCATTCATAGGCGGCACATTTCTTCATGAGCCGAGAAAAGTGCTTACACTTTCCGGCCAGATTCACAATGAATAGGTGTATGTAGGCTCAGAGGCCTTGGAGGCCTCTCAGCTCCCGAATATTATTTGGGGGACGTACTTGACTGATGGACTTGATCTTCTATGGGAAGATCTCGATGCCTCGATACCTAACGATGAAGCCAGTAATCCTTCCAGCGGTGACCCTGAAGGCACACTTCAACGGGTTAATCTTCAAGTGGTGAGAATAAAGGAAGCTGAACACTTTATTAAGGTCTTTGAGATGGTCCTAGTGCTGGCAAGATTTATCCACCAGGTCGTCCACGTAGCACTTCTCCAGTGTCTTGAGGATCATCTTGAATATGTGATGCAAATCCCATTGATAGGTGGCACCCGCATTCTTCAGGCCAAAGGGCATAACCTGGTAGTAGAAAGTACCCTAGGGGGCCCTGAAGGAAGTGTACTATTCATCCTCAGGGGCTATCCAGATCTGGTTGTACCCAGAGTACCCATCCATGAAGGAGAGGTCTTGGAACCCGGTCGTGGCATCGATCAACAACTCTGTCACGGGAAGGGCAAAATCATCCTTCGGACAGAGGCGATTGAGATCGCGGAAGTCGATACAGACCCTGATCTGCCCGTTCTTCTTCCTGACTGGCACAATGTTGGCTGGCCACCTGGGGTACTAGACTTCCTTGACAAAGTTGGATTTGATGAGCTTATCAACTTCGGCCTCAATCATGGAACTGTGAGAGGGGTGCATCTTTCTGGGAGGTTGCTTGAACCCGCGATGGTTTGCTGGAAGGCCAAGGCTGTAACACCCGAGATTTTTATGAGTAATATTTTGTTTTTATGTTATATATATATCATCAAAGTAATCTTTCAATACACACTAGCTTTAATTACTTTACACGCAATCGCGACCTTCCTCGATAGCTTGCGTTGTACGCGATACCGAGTTTCACTAAACAACGATATGCTATTAAAATATTATTAAAACTAGCTGTTATGAATAGTAATAACTACTTTTTGAAATTTTATAAATTTTATTTTTCAAAATGGATTTCATTTTTGGATTCGGAATATCGAAATTATCCTATGGTGAAATTTTGGTATTTTTCTGAAAACTTTCAATTTTTGATGAATAGTGAAACCACTAAGTGGTAGGTTAAAAACTGAAGTTTGCATAAAACTTAATTTTACCGCTTCTGTGAATGGAATTTTGAAAATCCGACAGACACGGTTGATATCAGTAAGTAAAATGTGGTTCAATGAGATAAAAATAATTTTTTGGTGAATAGTAACTTTTTACTTTTTTTCCCGCGGTTAATAGTAAATAGGGTAACTAAGGGTAAATATGATATTACTATTACCCTAACACATGTACTAATTCTATTGGATACGTGTAATTAGACCAAAAACAACCTTATGAATATAATATGACCATTTAGGTCCACTTGGATTAGATTATGACATTTAATATTATTTTATTTAATGAATAGTTAAAATAGTTAAAATCAATGTTTAATAACTAAAACATTTTTAATATGGGTTTATACATAAGATAAATTCGATTATAAATATTCATTATAAAGTTAAAAATATTTCCTACATAATGATATTTTATTTATAATTTTTAGACTTCAAATAAATTAATTTATTTATGACACAATGATGATGCAGTAATTACCCTTTTAAGGAAATGTTAACATAATTGATGTTATAAATGCCCAAATAAATGTAATTTGAGACTTTTTATGACTTCCAATAATTTTCTAGGTTACTATTATATATTATTGTTGATGTAATCAACTTTTTTTGAACATATAATTCTTCTATGACTTTCACAAAAATCATATATCAAATAGGTTCAAAATTGACACAAAATAGTTTTTAAATCAAATATTATATTATTAATTTTTATTTTATTCCGAAAAATCTAAGGATCGGCCAAATAACTTAGATAAGGATATATATATTAATAATGAACAACTAGGGGTTCGTTTGGCATGTTATAGTAAGTGTATTAACCATATAGTGTAAGAAAACAAAAAGTCGCGGTAAAAGTTAAATTATTTAACTTAGAGTTAAATCTAATTGATAAGGTTAAAATAATAACCTAAACTTGTCTAAATCCTATTGGTTGATATGATTTCGACCCATACCCACTTTACCTTCGAAATAAGACCCTTTTGAACTATTATAAACCGATTTTGACTTTAATATAAAATAATATTTTGAGATATTCCTAAGGTGCTCCTCTCCTCCCTTATAAAAGGGCACCTCCTCCCCCTCCTCCTTACATCACTTTGAGCACTCAAGCTCGTCCAAACCCTGCCAAAATCCCTTCTCCACTTCCCTATAATAATCCTAGAGGTCCTGGTCTTCTTCAAAGACCAATCTTAGTTCCCTAAGTGGAGGATTTAAAGAGGCGTTTAAAAGAAGAGGTAATATCCATTACCGATCTTTTCAATTTCTTTCTTCTTCAACATCTTCTTATTTAGTTGTTTCATGATAAAGTAATAAAATAAATATTACTTACATACTGATATGTTATTATAAATATGAAACAACCCTAATTCACCTTCTATCCTTCCTACGGAAAAATAAAATCACCGCGCGTGCGTACGTACGGGAGACTGTCTCCACGCCGTGGTGTAATCTATTTTCCACCACCACCTTACTTGGATGGGTATAATGGTGTAAATAATGACTATATATGACTATTATAAAGTGATATTGATTCTGAAATAGTATACATACACTCCAATACAATTCCACGATCATAGGAATGATATCATCACTCGTGCGTACGTACGGAATATCGTCTCCACGATGTGATGCGATTCGTTCTACATGATCATCATTACATAGTAATTATATAAATGAATTGAATGAATAAATATGATATATGTTACACTAATACCATTCTGGATATAAGGTATCTATAACCTTAAAAGAAGAATAAGAATTTATTCGGCAAAACATGCATAAGAACAAAAGGCAATAAAGACCCGAGTAACAAGTAACAATGAAATATTACTAATAAGAAGCTAATAATATGGCTATATATGATATCATATCAATATGTATGATTCTTTAATAAGTCAATAACATTATTTAAACCATTATACAGGAGCTTTGGACACGTACAAAGCAAATCGGACCTAAGGTAAGGGAAATGTCACAATCTCATTTTATCCGAGATTGTTTATACTTTGGTATTTACTGGGGTGTATTTTATCATCCACAACCATGTTTCCCCAATATGTAATATTTATATCCTTCTACAATAGTTTTTATCAAATTTTACCCTTCGGTGAGATTTTAGTAAAAGATATGAAAGGAATGTTTTGGCGTTTTTCGTACGAGGTACTTTTTGACTTTTCCGACAAAAGTACGAGAAGAATGTTTTTTTAACTTATACGGCATGAATATATTTTTAAAACATTATTTCCAAGAAGATTCCTTTAAAAGTTTACAAGTTTATTTTTAATCAACTTCTTTTAGATTAAAATTGTATGACATGTTAAGAGAGGAAAAATGTATTTGAAGTAGAAAGGATATTTTCCTCAAGAATGGTGTTCAAATGTTTTATCAAAATTATTTTCCATCTAAGATAATATAGGGTTCTGTTTTTATCCCTATTATTACATTGATTTGATTCTGTTTTGAGGGAATTATTTTTACGAAGTCATTTACCTTGTATTATTTGTTTTATGATGTCATGATGTTTCAAGAATCCCATTTTTTTTACATGTGTTATGCGTTGATGTGTGATTTATGATTTTGTGGCACACATAAGAAAGGACTCATTATAAGATGGGTGGGACCTATATCTCCCTCCAATGCATTGGGTAAAGATTTATATCTCATGAGATAGACATGGATGGAACAGAAGGTTATTTCGGTTCAGTGATACAGGACTGAAACGAGGGGTGAACTCGGTTCAGAAGTGGACTTTGTCTGCTAAGATAGTCTTGGCAATGAGTCATGAATAACAGGAAATGATTTTCCATGATTATGTGTGCATGCCACAAAGTTTCAAGTTTTAGGTTATGATTATGGGGATATCATTTTCACTTCTATGATTTATTCCATGTTAAGATATTATGATCTCTTTTGCAGGTTATGATTTTCAAAAAGATATGATACGATTTTTATTTCCTTTATTTTCCCTTGCTGAGCATTTGAACTCACCCTTTTTGTATGTTTTCTTTTCCCCAGGTCAGGAAGATGGATATTAAGTAGAATATGCTAAAAGGGACCCTAGATATGATGAAATAAATGGGAGACACTATAGAAGATTTATAAACCAGTTGTTTTTGTTTCCCAGTTTCTAAAGACACTATACCTATACGGTCCTTTGTGGTTTTGTCATATGTTGTAATAAGTGTGCTTCAATTTTGAAGTATTAACAATGTATGTAAAGTATGGGTCGTTATAGTTAGTATCAGAGGAAAGGTATAGTCATCCTTTGGAAACTATGATGTGAAAGCATTAGTAAAACCCTAAGGATAAGTCTAAGCATAGAACACAATCATAGTGTTTTAGAAATGGCCATGAATAACATAGGATAAGACCTTAAGCGTGAAAATGTTATTCTTGAATTATGTGGTTTTCCTATTATAAATAGTGTTGATCACACTATTCTTCTTGGTTTTAGTCAATGGATGGAACCCGAAGGAACCGTGTTAATGTGGAATGTGATGGGAAATGCAATGATTGTCCCCCTGAGCAACCAAACGATATGGGAGATGGAATGAAAAATCTTGTAGCCATGCTCACACAACTTTCTCAAGCTATAAATCATGCAGGACTTCCAAACAAGCAAAGGAAGAAGCAACATTCTGTTGAATCCTTCAGGAGGCAGCGTCGACCTTCTTTCAGCGGGTCTACTGGTCCATTAGTTGCTGAACAATGGATTAGTACTACTGAAAAGATATTTTTAGTTATTCAATATTCTGAACATGATAAAGTCATCCTATCAGTGTATCGTTTGGAAGGAGATGCTGATCAATGGTGGAATCTTATTAAGAATACGAGGCAAAGGGATGAAATTGAGTCCATGGAATGGGACGATTTCAAGAACTTATTTTTCAATAAGTACTTCCCTTGTATTCTCCTAACAAAGATGGAGAAAGAGTTTCTTGAACTGAAGCAAAGGGATGATGAATCTGTTGGTACCTATGAAGCAAATTTTACAAGACTTGCAAGGTATGCTTCTGGTATTGTTATCCAACCTGAGAGTAAGATCAATTGATTCTTTATTGGCTTAAAACCAAGTCTTCGAAGGGCATTAGCCATAAGGGACTTCAATAGCTACGAGGAAATCGTTCGATGTGCTCTCAAAGTCGAGATGGAGATTGGAGTAACCCATCAGTCATATGGGTTTGATAAGAAGTGCAAAATGGAAATCAAAGGAAAATCTAAAGAGCACACTGAAAAGAAGATGAGCTTTCCCTTATGCTCAAAGTGTGGAAAGAAACATGGAGGGAGTTGTCTTAAAGGGACATGTAAATGTTTCAAATGTGGAAAGGAAGGTCATCGGGCATTTGAATTCCGCGATGATGGGAAGAAGATGTCTAATGATGAAAACAAAGGAAGGGATACACAGAATGAACCTACTACACTTCAATGTTTCAAATGCAATGAGATGGGGGATTATGCCAATCAATGTCAAAATTCAAGGGCTGATGATGATGGTCGACGTCAACAATCTCTTAAGGCTAAAGACAAAGGAAAGTCACATGAAATTTTTATTAGTGATGTGGAGTACGATAACGAAGTGGTGAAAGGTACACTTACCATCCACTCTAAAGTAGCAAATGTTTTATTTGATTCTGGATCCACCCACTCTTTTGTTTCTGAAGAATTTTCTAAGGGTATCACCGTATTACCTCAATAATTAGATGTTGAGTTAGCTGTGACAACACCTAATGGCACATCAATCGCATCAAATGTTTATAATTCTTCTCCAATTGATGTTTGTGGGAAAGTGATTCCTGCAAATCTTGTGATCCTTCCTTTAGTGGAATTCGATGTGATTCTTGGCATGGATTGGCTTTCTTTATACGGAGCTCACATCAATTTCCAAAGAAGGGAAGTCACATTTCATATTCCAGATCAATCTATGATCGTCTATCAATGCAAGTATGAAAATGACCTTCCAGTGGAAATTTCTTCCATTTTATGGGTATTGATTCCACTAAATGAAGGTTATTTATCTCAAATGGTTGGTGAGAAACTCGTGATTAAGAATATGCCCATCGTACGGGAGTTTGATGATGTCTTTCCAGAGGAATTACCGGGTCTTCCACCAAATCGTGAAGTTGAGTTTTCAATAGAACTCGTACCGGGTGCTTTGCCAATTTCAAAGACACCTTATAGAATGGCCCCAATTGAGTTGCAGGAATTGAAGAAGCAACTCCAAGAGAATCTTGATAAGGTATTAATACGCCCTAGTGCGTCACCTTGGGGAGCACCTATTCTATTTTTTAAGAAGAAATATGGATCAATGTGACTCTGCATTGATTATCGAGAACTTAACAAGATCACTATCAAGAACAAATATCCTCTCCCACGCATTGATGACTTATTTGACCAACTACGTGGAGCTCAATACTTTTACAAGATTGATCTTCGTTCAGGGTATCATCAATTAAGGGTCAAAAGGGAGGATATACCAAAGATGACTTTCCGTACAAGGTATGGACACTATGAATTTATAGTGATGCCATTTGGTCTTACTAATGCCCCTGCTATCTTCATGGATCTAATGAATAGAGTCTTTAGAGACTATCTTGATCAACTTGTGGTAGTCTTTATAGACGATATTCTTGTCTATTCAATGATCAAGGAAGAGCATGAAGATCACTTGAGAATTATATTGAAGACCCTGAGAAAGGAGAAGCTTTATGCCAAATTTACCAAGTGTGAATTTTGGCTTCAAAAAGTTGCATTTTTGGGTCACATAATCTCAAAAGAGGGGATATCTGTGGATCCAGCAAAAACAGAGGTTATCGAAAGATGGTCGAGACCAACAACAGTAACTGAGATCCGAAGTTTTCTTGGTTTGGCTGGATATTATCAACATTTTGTGAAAGATTTTTCATGATTATCTAACCCACTCACCAAGTTGACTCAGAAAGGAGTTAAGTTTGTCTGGACGGAAGAATGTGAAGAGAATTTCAAGGAGTTGAAAATAAGGTTATCCAGTGCACCTTTGCTCACACTGCCTTGTAGTGGAGAAAGGTTTGTGATCTATAGCGATGCATCCAAGAAGGGATTAGGGTGTGTTCTTATGAAAAATGATATGGTGATAGCTTATGCCACACGATAGTTGAAAATCCATGAGCAAAATTACCCAACACATGATTTGGAGTTAGCTGCGGTAATCTTTGCATTAAAGATTTGGGAGCATTACCTTTATGGTGAAAGGTGTGATATTTATACTGATCATAAAAGTTTAAAGTATATTTTCACACAAAAGAAGCTGAATATGCGTCAAAGAAGATGGTTGGAGCTGATTAAGGATTATGGCTGCTCAATCCATTACCACCCTAGGAAAGCAAACAAGGTGGCAGATGCATTAAGTCGACAAGACCATGCCAGTTTATCCATGATGAGGATCACAAAAGATCCAATATTTATGGATTTACAAAGGATGGATCTTGGAATTATAATGGAAGGGTAAAAATCTTATCTTTCTCAAATGAATGTTCAACCGTCTATACATGTGAAGATTAAAGAGGCACATAAAGAATATGTCGAGTTACAAAAGAAGGTGAGAAATGTTCCTGAGTTCAACCTTGATTGTGATGGGATAATAAAGTTCAGGAATCGGGTTTGTGTTCCTCCAATCCCCGAATTAAAGAAGGAGATGCTAGATGAGGCTCATAGTTCTTCATTCTCTATTCATCCTGGAAGCTCGAAGATGTATAGGGACCTGAAAGAGTACTTCTGGTGGGACGGCATGAAATGAGATGTTGCTGAATATGTCTCTCGATGCTTGGTTTGTCAACAAGTTAAAGCTGAGAGACAGAAGTCTAAGGGGATGTTACAACCATTACCCATACCCGAATGGAAATGGGAAAACATTACTATGGACTTTGTCACAGGACTTCCTAAAACATCCAAAGGCAATAATGCTATCTGGGTCATAGTTGATCATCTTACAAAGTCTGCACACTTTATTGCTATTAGAGAGGATTTCTCTCTGGATCAGCTTGCCAGGATATATGTAAAGGAAGTGGTAAGATTGCATGGAGTACCACTTTCTATTATATCTGATCAGGATCCGATATTTACCTCGAAGTTATGGAGAAGTCTTCAGCATACTCTGGATACAAAATTGAGTTTCAACACTGCTTATCATCCTCAGACAGACGGTCAGTCTGAGAGAACAATTCAAACCCTAGAAGATATGTTGAGAGCTTTCTCTATGGATTTCAAAGGAGGTTGGGATCAACACCTACCTTTGGTGGAATTTTCTTATAATATTAGCTTTCACTCCAGTATTCAGATGGCTCCTTATGAAGCTCTCTATGGAAAGAAATGCAGGACTCTAACTTGCTGGGATGAATTTGGGGAAAGAAAGATATTAGGACCTGATCTCGTTGATGAAATGGCAGAAAAGGTCAGATCTATTCAACAACACAAAAGAGCAGCTCAGAGTCGATAGAAAAGTTATGCCGACAACCGAAGAAAATACCTAGAGTTTGAAGTGGGTGATAAAGTGTTCTTATGAATATCTCCCTGGAATAGGGTTATGAGATTTGGAAAGAATGGGAAGTTGAGCCCTAGATATATCGGTCCTTTTGAAATACTGGATCGTGTTGGGAAGGTAGCTTACCGATTGGTGCTTCCACCGAATCTCTCTCAATTTCACGATGTGTTCCATGTATCTCTCATGAGAAAGTACATACCTGATCCTTCACATGTACTCAGCTCAGAAGTTGTACCACTGGAGCAAGATCTTTCTTATGAAGAACAACCGATAGAGATTCTGGATCGTAGCGAAAAAGTCCTACGAAACGAGACCACTCGATTGGTGAAAGTTTTATGGAGGAACCACCAACTTGAAGAAGCTACACGGGAGCTTGAGGATATGATGAGGGGGAAGTATCCTCATCTGTTTGTTACAAAGTGACGATTTTCGAGGGCGAAATTCTTTTTAAGGGGGTAGAATGTAACACTCGAGATTTTTATGAGTAATATTTTGTTTTTATGTTATATATATATCATCAAAGTAATCTTTCACTACACACTAGCTTGACTTACTTTACACGTAATTTCAACCTTCCTCGATAGCTTGCGTTGTACGCAATACCGAGTTTCACTAAAAAACGATATGCTATTAAAATATTATTAAAACAAGCCGTTATGAATAGTAATAACCACTTTTTGAAAATTTATAAATTTTATTTTTCAAAATGGACTTCATTTTTGGATTCGGAATATCAAAATTAGCCTAGGGTGAAATTTTGGTATTTTTCTGAAAACTTTCATTTTTTGATGAATAGTGAAACCACTAAGTGGTAGGTTAAAAACTGAAATTTGCACAAAACATAATTTTACCGCTTCTGTGAATGGAATTTCGAAAATCTGATAGACATGGTTGATATCAGTAAGTAAAATGTGGTTCAATGAGATAAAAATAATTTTTTGGTGAATAGTAACTTTTTACTCTTTTTTACCGCAGTTAATAGTAAATAGGGTAACTAAGGGTAAACATGATATTACTATTACCCTAACACATGTCCTAATTCTATTGGATAAGTGTAATTCTTCAAAAAACAACCTTATGAATATAATATGACCATTTAGGTCCACTTGGATTAGATTATGACATTTAATATTATTTTATTTAATGAATAGTTAAAATAGTTAAAATCAAAGTGTAATAAATAAAACATTTTTAATATGGGTTTATACATAAGATAAATTCGATTATAAATATTCATTAGAAAGATAAAAATATTTCCTACATAATGATATTTTATTTATAATTTTTAGACTTCAAATAAATTAATTTATTTATGACACAACGATGATGCAGTAATTACCCTTTTAAGGAAATGTTAACATAATTGATGTTATAAATGCCCAAATAAATGTAATATGAGACTTTTTATGAATTCCAATAATTTTGTAGGTTAATATGATATATTAGTGTTGATTTAAGCAACCTGTATTGAACATATAATTCTGTTATGACTTTCACAAAAATCATATATCAAATAGTGTCAAAATTGACACAAAATAGTTTTTAAATCAAATATTATATTATTAATTGTTATTTTATTCCTAAAAATCTAAGGTTCGGCCAAATGACTTATATAAGGATATATATATTAATAATAAACAACTTTGGGTTCGTTTGGCTTGTTATAGTAAGTGTATTAACCCTATAGTGTAAGAAAACAAAAAGTCACGGTAAAAGTTAAATTATTTAACTTAGAGTTAAATCTAATTGATAAGGTTAAAATAATAACCTAAACTTGTCTAAATCCTATTGGTTGATATTATTTCGACCCATCCCCACTTTACCTTCGAAATAAGACCCTTTGGAACCATTATAAACCGATTTTGACTTTAATATAAAATAATATTTTGAGATATTCCTAAGGTGCCCCTCTCCTCCCTTATAAAAGGGCACCTCCTCCCCCTCCTCCTCACACCAATTTGAGCACTCAAGCTCGGCCAACCCCTGCCAAAATACCTTCTACACTTCTCTAGAATAATCCTAGAGGTCCTGGTCTTCTTCAAAGACCAATCTTAGTTCCCTAAGTGGAGGATTCAAAGAGGCGTTTAAAAGAAGAGGAAATATCCATTACCGATCTTTTCAATTTCTTTCTTCTTCAACTTCTTCTTATTTAGTTTTTTCATGATAAAGTAATAACATCAGTATTAATTACATACTGATATGTTATTATAAATATGAAACAACACTAATTCACCTTCTATCCATCCTATGGAAAAATGAAATCACTGCGCGTGCGTACGTACGGAATACCGTCTCCACGCCGTGGTGTAATCTATTTTCCACCACCACCTTACTTGGATGGGTATAATGGTGTAAATAATGACTATATATGACTATTAAAAATTGATATTGATTCTGAAATAGTATACATACACTCCATTACAATTCCACGATCATAGGAACGATATCATCACTCGTGCGTACGTACGGAATACCGTCTCCACGACGTGATGTGACTCGTTCTACATGATCATCATTACATAGTAATTATATAAATGAATTGAATGAATAAATATGATATATTTTACAGTAATACCATTCTGGATATAAGGTATCTATAACCTTAAAAGAAGAATAAGAATTTATTTGGCAAAACATGCATAAGAACAAAAGGCAATAAAGACCCGAGTAACAAGTAATAATGAAATATTACTAATAAGAAGCTACGAACATGACCATATATGATATCATATCAATATGTATGATTCCATAATAAGTCAATAACATTATTTAAACCATTATACAGGAGCTTCGGACACGTACAAAGCAAATCGGACCTAAGGTAAAGGAAATGTCACAATCTCATTTTATCCGAGATTGTTTATACTTTGGTGTTTACTGGGGTGTATTTTATCATCCACATCCATGTTTCCCCAATATGTAATATTTATATCCTTATACAATATTTTATATCAAATTTTACCCTTCGGTGAGATTTTAGTAAAAGATATGAAAGGAATCTTTTGGCGTTTTTCGTATGAGGTACTTTTTGACTTTTCCGACAAAAGTACGAGAAGAATGTTTTTGTAACTTATACGGCATGAATGGATTTTTAAAAAATTATTTCCAAGAAGCTTACTTTAAAAGTTTTCAAGTTTATTTTTAATCAACTTCTTTTAGATTAAAATTCTATGACATGTTAAGAGAGGAAAAATGTATTTGAAGTAGAAAGGATATTTTCCTCAAGAATGGAGTTCAAATGTTTTATCAAAATTATTTTCCATCTAAGATAATATAGGGTTATGTTTTTATCCCTATTATTACATTGATTTGATTATGTTTTGAGGGAATTATTTTTATGAAGTCATTTACCTTGTATGATTTGTTTTATGATGTCATGATGTTTCAAGAGTCCCATTTTTGTTACATGTGTTATGCGATGATGTATGATTTATGATTATATGGAACACATAAGAAAGGATTAATTATAAGATGGGTGGGACCTATATCTCCCTCCAATGCATTGGGTAAAGATTTATATCTCATGAGATAGACATGGATGGAACAGAAGGTTATTTCGGTTCAGTGATACAGGACTGAAATGAGGAGGAACTCGGTTCAGAAATGGACTTTGTCCGCTAAGATAGTCTTGGAAATGAGTCATGACTACAAGAAATGATTTTCCATGATTATGTGTGCATGAAACAATGTTTCATGTTTTATGTTATGATTATGGGGATCTCATTTTCAATTCTATGATTTATTCCATGTTAAGATATTATGATCTCTTTTGTAGGTTATGATTTTCAAAAAGATATGATATGATTTTTATTTCCTTTATTTGCCCTTGCTGAGCATTTGAGCTCACCCTTTTTTGTATGTTTTCTTTTCCCCAGGTCAGGAAGATGGATATTAAGTAGAATATGCTAAAAGGGACCCTAGATATGATGAAATAAATGGGAGACACTGTAAATGATTTATGAACCAGTTGTTTATGTTTCCCAGTTTCTAAAGACACTATACCTATATGGTCCTTTGTGGTTTTGTCATATGTTGTAATAAGTGTGCTTCAATTTTGAAGTATTAACAATGTATGTAAAGTATGGGTTATTATAAAGGAAGTTGATGGATACCTAGGGATCTAGTCCTGGAATCTCTTCATAACTCCAGGCGAACACATCAAGGTGCTATTTGAGGAAGTCTACCTACTATTGTCGTTCCTCGGGGGGCATAGCGGTGCTGACCAATGTGGGTCTCGGGTCCGCCTTGCTACTGAGGTTCACCTGCACTAACTCGTCGACGGTGGTGGGGATGCCCTCCTCAAAGGTAGGAGGATCATATTACATGTACTCCTCTCCGCTTGTGGAGGGATCATCCATGGGGGGATCCGTTTCAGGCCTACCAGACCCTGATGGGAAGCTGGTGCCGGATTGGGCAGTAGAGGTCGTCAGGGCTGGAGACTCATGCACTGTGGATACAATGGCGACAAAGGAGGATGATCCAATCCCATCTGGCCTTCGATCCAAGGGGCCACAATTTATGACATCAAAGCAGTAGTAGCGCGTTGGCTTGAGACGGTCGATTCCGGCCTGGCGAAACAGACACTTATGACGTACTGCCGTTCCCATGAGCCTAACGTCCCAATATCGTATGGGGTAGGGGGCTCGGGGATCACCTTAGCCTGGTTGGTGTAAGAGTACGAGGTGATTTCCCACCGTCGCTTGGACCCAGAAATATGCCTTACTCTGGTACCCGAAACAACAAATAACTACCCCATGTCGGGGGTCGTGGCCTCCAACCAATGGATTGATAAGACATATGCGTCATCCAAACCTACCCAGGGATCACTTGTGACAGTGGCGGGCTCAACCTCACCTGAGAGGATCTGATTGTCCTTTCTCTTGTAACAGTCAGCGTCCAGATAACGGGCTTCACAAGAGGAAAAAGGAGACGCATATCCTTGGAGCACACCCACTCGACCCTTGAGGGAGTATTTGAGGCACTGGTGATACAATGAGGGGACAGCTGCGTGAAGGTGGAGCCATGGACTGCCCATCAACGCATTATAGGCGGTGTCCTGAGAGAGAACCATGGATTCGGTATTGGCAATTAGGCCGCTGAACTGGGTCTTCAAACGAATCTTGCTGAGTGGAGTTTTCTCGGTCCTGTCATACCCCTGGATCCTGAGGTCGGAGGGAGTTATATAATCCTCACATAGGCTCAACTTCCGCAGTGTTCGAGTTGGGATTAGGTTAATCCCAAAACCCGTGTCAATAAGACAGTGGCGGAATTCCACGCCATTGAACTGGCCGGTGATATACAGTGGAAAAATGTACCCCTGTATGGGAAGGTCTTTATATTCACCGGAAAATGAGATAACTGCCTGAAATTTGGTGTCCTCAATCACTTCGGTGGGGAAGGATTCTGCGGCCACCACCTCCGTCTCAAACTGGAGGGGGCTCCTTAGAGCCTCGGTGAGTGCCCCATGCATTTCAGACGACAGGCGAAGAGCCTCAAGGATAGAAATCCTTGCCGGAATGTCGGACAGGTGCTTTAGAACATCATACATTCGAGAGAAACACGATCTTATTCTTGCAGAAGGATGCTCTACGATTGGAGGCATGACGGGCCCTACCGGCGGGACCGGTGACTGACTGGTACTAGGCACATCTTTCTGTTCACTAGTCGAAGCCTGGGAGGTGGCTGTCGTGTTAGGACCAGAAGGCTGTAGTCAGTCAGAGGCAGGTCAGGGCCAGTTGCGGCACAGCCGAGGTGGTCCTGCCTGATCCAGTAACACAAACGGTGGTGGAGGCGAACCTGTCGAAACCGAGTGAGGGGGACGCATGTGCTGATCTTTGTATCGGGCCTGCTGCCTAGTCTTAGTACCATGCATGGCCTGACGAGAGGTGACGACTGTCGTGCCCCGGTGATTCACGTATCCACATCTCTGCTAACGTTGGCGAGAGTTGGTGACATTGGGGAGGTCCACATGGAATTCCTCATCATCGGGAGTCAAAAGGGATTTACCAACTCTATGGCATTAACCAAATCGTACCCTGTGCTTTCCCTCGAGGTGTCATCCACTACCTGACAAAGTCTCGGAGGGATCCCCATCTCTGGGGGCATAAAATCGCCAACTGTGTGGTATGATGAAGACATTGGCAGGGCGCGTTCTTTCTTCTTGCACCGCCACTTGCTCTTTTGGGAAGAGGTAGGTTGGGACGACGATGCCAAAGCGGTGCTCGCAGATTCTAAGGGCTCTGGCTGACTCAGGCGGGCACAGATGATGCGATGAGCACGGACGACCGTCCTGTGGGCCATCTAGTCATTATAATTCCGGGGATCCATGGTCGGAAACAAGTTCCCACTCATCCTCGTTGCCACTACTGCCATCTAATCTCACAAAGACACCTTCCACTTGCACCGGGGTCGGGCCCAACCTGACTATGTTGTTGTCAATCTGGTCTTAGAGCCAATCCTTGAACACATAGCATCGCTGGATGGTGTGCCCCAGGTTTCGGTGATAAGGGTATTAGTTAGGGTGATCAGTGAGATGTGCCTCTTCTGGATTCCGGCAGTCAGGCAGCTGCACGGTCCTCTACTCCAAGGCGCTACGGAAATAACTAGGGACCTGGGCCTCGTCAAACGAGTAAGTCTGATTCCTTCTGTCTAGAAAGGGGGATCTTTGAGGCTGATCATGATGAGGGTCCAAAGGAGCATGCCAAGGAGGCGGAACCTGATTATCTCGCCTGGGTGGTGGCGGTGCGTTACACGGAGGCGCCTGCCGATTTTGAGGCGGTCTCTACTGGGCCGGAGGCTGTGCCTGTGGGGGTGGACCCCTATGGGGCTACTGAGCTGGCCTTAATGGTAAAAACTCTAGCTATCTAGGGGCCTCTATCTAGGAAACAACAGCGGGCTCATCTCTGGTGTCTCTCCTTGCAATGATTATAGGAGGCAGCGAGCATGCCTGACTGGCCTATTGCAGGGCTTCTTCGAGGCACTGAGCCTTGTCTGAGAAGTCCCAGAACCCTCAAGGGTAATTGTGAGTGATCAGAGAAGGAACCAGCTTTGCCTTGACGTTCCCTACACACATTGTTATTAATTTCTCCTGAGTTAGTGTCTTGTCAAGGGAGTACGTGAGCCCCTTGCACTGGGAGATGAAGTCCGCGACCCGCTCATCAGGCCATTGTTTTCACCAGAAGAGGTCTTCAATGTTCGTCTTCCAGGTTGTGGAAGTGAACTGGTAGAGAAATTTCCAGTGAAGGTCCACCCAGCTAGTCACAGATCCAATAGGGAGCTGGCTGTACCAGACGAATACTGGACCTTCTAGTGTCTGAACGAAGCAACTGAGCTCGGTAGCCTCCTGCTGCGCCGGATTCCCTAACATAGGCCCACACATAGATTTGAAGTGGGCCAGGTGTTGTTGCGGATCTCCGGTCCCATTAAAGGGGGAGAAAGTTGGGTTCCCAAATCCCGACGGGACCGGCATATCATCCACCCACGCTGGGTATGGCTTTCCATCCGGCGGGATTGCCACCTGCCGAGTTTGCAGGGCCTCTAAACGGGCAATGAGTGCTTCCATTAGATTGTACGGACACAGATTCCTATCCTGACGGGGATCTCTAACTACAAGATCATTGTCGGGCTCTTCAATCTGGTAGTCAAGCTGAGCGGCTCGCGAGGCGGCTGACAGAGCGACTCTCAGGGCAGTGGGAGGAAACCGAGCAGGGTCCCCAAGTGATCCCGCCACTCGGAAGGGTTCGGCGAGACGTATCGCGCCCTCATTCCATGGGCTTCGGCCTCTCTCTTGTCATTGAATGCAACATGGTCGTTGTTGCCATGGTAAATCTCGTTAAGGGCTAGGTTCTCTTTCCCTTGCTGTCCTGGCCAATGCTTAACATAGTCAGGCCGCCGCTCTGCAATGCGTTCGGCCAAGATCTCATCAACCAGCCTCTTTTGCTCAGCAAGCTGTTGGCGTAGCGTGGCCTTCTCGGGGTCTTCCTCTGCCTTTAGTACCGAGGCAGATGGGTCAGTAAGATTGACAAACCCGACAATCTATTTACCCTTTCCGATGCTTCGGCTCAGTGTTAATGCCTCAGTGGGTGCATGGAGACCAAGGAGGCTCCTCTATTGGCGATTAATCCTCCCAGATGGGTCCAGTAGCAGCTTGTCCTCAGGGGGAGATTCCCCATCGAGGAGCTCCATACCGTTTCCCTCACATGAAAGGTCAGACATGTTGACAACCACGACCTTTGGCGACATTCCCTCAGGGCCAGCTAGTGAATCTGGCTATCGGCGGATCGCACAGAAAAGAAGGGCATCATACTGCCCCCATCCGCGGATGTGCACGTGGGGGGTGGCTTCCTCAATAACCTTGCAGAGTACTTGAAAACTCTGGACGCATTGTTGCTGGAGGGCCCTGTGGAGGCCAAGTGACTCGGGGTGCCGAACCGTGGGGAGTGTAGCCAGGTCGACCAGACGACACTACTCACCGATATCCTCAAGATGTGCTCGACTCCCGGGATAAGGCGCTAGCTGATGGAGAAGACGGGAGTGAGTCACCCGAAGAGTCTGGTAGAAACATTCAAACTCTCTCGGGGTGAGCGTCTCTGGCATATCAAAATCTGATCCAACGACCGGCCAAAACTTCTTGGGGAAGTGGCTCGCTGTAAGGACGGTCCAGAAGCTCCATGACTCCGGTTCGAGCTCCAGACCTTGCTGCCCCTGCTCATCAACCGAGAATGGACAGGGAGCTAGAAATGGTGCCATGTCAGGCCGCCAGGCTGGTGGGCTGGCCGGTGGGGAATACGTTGAACAAGTCGATTGGTCGCTGATCCCTGAGTTGTCCTCCAAGGGTTTCAATGCCCTAGCTGCTACGTCACGATAGTATGGGCTAGAAAATAGGCCTCCTGTCATAGTATCGGTGCTCGCCGAGGGTGTGTCACGTTGTGACTCTTCCGTCGGTCCCCAGAAAAGTTCACCACCCTCCCTGACTGAGGTTTAAGGTGCTTCCGGGGAGGCCAGTGGTAACTGCGGGTTTGACCCATAGGGGTACACCCAGTCCTCATCCTCATGGATATACCTTCTAAGGGAGGATGGAATCTTATGGATCTCGTATTCGTGGAGTAAGAGACTGATGCACCGCATCCCCACCCCTTACCTAGACTCAAAGGGTTGGGGGGAAGGTTCCATTATCGAGTCATACTCCGCCTCAGAGTACGAGAAACAAACTGGTTTAATTTCCATTCAGACTCCCCTGACATTCCTCTTACGGTGACGACGCCCCGCCTTCGTGTCCCTGGGGGGATCCTCAGGGTAAGGATGATTTACATCAAGGAGTCCCCTGGCTACAATAGCACTGGGGAGGAGGGGAATGAAGGCCGATGTGTGAGAAGCACCGGGACAGATGTCAAAAGGGACATGGGGAGGACCTCCATGTGAGTGAGCGACAGTATACACAAAGGCTCCATACTCGCAGCCAGCTGTAGGGGGAGTGTCCTCATACCCAGTGTCGTGGGCACTGGAAAGAGTGATACCCAGAGCATAGCTATCACGAAGAAGCCTTCGGCTTTCCAGATCAGTGGCATGGAATGAGCCTTCATGGTGGGTGGCACTACCGCGGATTGGTCTGTGGTTTCCGACGCTTTTACGCCAGGGCGCCGCGCATGTCTGTCACGCATGGGAGGATGCGTAGCTTGTTGCCCTGTATTCCCGCTTTCCAAAGGCGGGCGACATCCATTCTTTTTTCAGGGACATCTTCTCTTTGATCGAAACTGGGATGATGGGATGTCGGTTCTTCCTTCTGTGGATTCCTCCTCGGAGCTCGTCACATAGTCCGAGTCTCCCTCATAAATTGAAGACGGGTTCGTAAAGATCGTTCCCAGCACCATATCTGCATGGACGCCAGTTAATTACGCTTCATCCGTCGAGATGCTCCAAGGGGTCTTGTCGAGGCAGAAACCTTCGGTGAGGAGAATTGTCATGTTGGGGTGTCATTGGCATGTCTTGACACTGGGGGATTGGCATGTCTATCTTCTATCCCTTGTTACAGGGATTCTTGAGGGCGCGGAATCCCAAGGAATCCCACATCGAACAGGGGTATTGTGTACCATCTGAGGTTTTCCTCAGCTTCCCATGTTTAACATGGGGTATGCCGTGAGTTTAACGTCTTTCAGAGACGGATCGTACTGAAGGACCCCCTAGGGGGAACACCGATATTGGGGCCAGCACGTGGGCGGCTTCCTGGATACCATGGAGTGGAATGGGGTGGCATGATCTCACCGAGATGTGGTGGCATGGGTAAGGATTAGGATGGATGATGGAGTGACGGTCTTGAAACTCGTGGAGAATTCCTATGTATCCCCATGGTAGGGAATCAAAGTCCCCGTAGTTTAGTGGTACGGTGGGACACCTGAAGAGGCGACCCGTGAGAATGAATGCATGGATTGGATCCTGAATAATGTAAGATCTCTTGGCTAGAGCATTATCTTCCCAAGGCACGTGGGATCGAGGGGGAAGTCAGGATGAAGCATGGGTGTGAGTCATGGGGCTTATGATCTGAGACGGCCCAAGAGGGGGAATACGAGGCTTACACTCTAAGGCGGACCATAATGGTTCTGGTGAACCGACTCGAAGGGGTCTGAACAACTGAGTGATGGGATTGAACCTCGTAGAGGCTTCCTACATACCATGCGTTATCATGGATCAAAGTCCATGTAGTTCAGGGCATACAGTTTAACGTCATGCGGGACAAGGGCATATTGTTTAACGTAATGCGGGAAATGCAATTTGGGGCTTACGCTCTAAGGTGGCCCAAAGTGGATATGGGGCTTACACTCTGAGGAGTCCCATGGTGGTCGGGGAACCGACTTGGAGAGGTTGGAACGACCGAGTGGTAGGCTTGAACCTCATGGATGCTTCCTACGTACCATGCATTAGCACGGATCAATGTCCACATAGCTCGCTGGTATGGGGCATACTCTCTGAGGCAGCCTAAAGAGAAAAAAGGGGCTTACGTGTGGTTAGCGGCCCTTGGTGCCAGGGCTTACTCTAGGATGGAGGCCCGTGGTGTGACAAAGCGTTGTGGGAAAGGGACTCCACTATCCTTGGCAGTGGGGAAGTACGGAGGTGCATGGGTGGAACCGTCCGTAAGAGAGGCTAGGGGCTTACGCTATGAGGCAGCCCTTCCCCTGTGGACAAATGACACTCCGACAAAGAGGATCTCATTACATATGAGGAAGAATCCATTACCATTGAGATGAGTGGGCCTAAAGAATGCCCGAGTCGGGGGGACCCAGCGTGCGAAGCATGGGGTCAGACCACAATTTAACGTCATGTGTTAAGGATGAGGTGCTTAGCAGTTTAACGTCCTGCATCTTGGACGAGGTGGGTTCGCTCCACACCCCTAGGGCTTACATGACCAATTCCCTCTACCACTTGTGGGAGGGAAGGCATCAGCAAGGCTGTAGTGAAGGGGGGCCACATATAAAACCATCCAGGGGTCCACGTTAGCGTGGCTATGTGAAGAAGCAATAGTTGTTAGTGTTCCAATGCGGAGAAGCATAAGGCAAAGCAACACAACGGGAAACACCGCCCAAGGGAGCTTGAGCTTACTTCGTACGATCCTGGAAGGTTATAAAGGAAAACCACGCATGGTACAATGCCCAGAAGGGAAGAAATCAGGTGCCGACGTGGAGAGGCAGCCAAGGGGCTTCAAGGTAAAGGGTCCTGGGTGTTGCGCGCAAAGATAAGGTTTGTGCGCAAAACACTCGGATGGCGCGAAATAGGACCGGAGTATTGTGCAGATAAGTGATTGCACGCAAAGTATTGGGATTGCGCACACAAAAGGGGATTTCACATATGGGGAAAGGATTGCGCGCAAGAGAAGAACCCGGAGGAGTGGGAAAATTCACTTAATCTAGTGGATTTGCGCGCAAAGGCGAACCCTGTGGCAAGGATGCGTTAAAATAGGAATTACCTGGAACTCATCTTGCGCGTGGGGTAGTCTGAATTGCATGCATGGGAGCCATTACGAATTCCGCAACCCCAAACTATTTGGGGTCGCCTTCTATTTATAGGCATTAGCCAGAGCGAAATCCAGGAGGCGCATGAAATCTTCCGCGCCAAGAACCATCGGCGTGCAAAGATTCACCGTGAGAAATAGGTTCACACAAAATTGTGCGCCCCACCGGCTCGATTACGCGAATCACGGGGATGCTTCGCGCGCATGGATTTATTTCGCACAAGGCCTCCTTTATATCGCGATCCACTTCCCGGGCCTCTGGACCGGGCCTCTTATTCCGAATATGACTTCGCTTTGTCATTTCGAAACTTCCTCTATGAGTTATGGACTTTTTCGGCATCTACAGACAAAAAGGAATGTTTTTTATGCATTCCGTGAAAACAAACTTTCTGTCGCCATGAGAAATATTTGATCTTTGGCTTCCTTACAAGTTGGAATTTTTTTAAAAGAAAAAAAAATTACCATATACTCTTTTTATGTATTTTGGTATTGAAAATGATTTTGAGAATGGATTTATTATTTCAATATCATGAAATGATATTTTTTATTGCAATGTGGAACTTTTATCTTTCTTTTATGCTTATGTTATGTGTTATGATCATATTATGGTTCTTGGTAATTATTTACATATACGGGTGGTTGTGGGATAATCCTAAGGCGGGTGAGCCTGAGATAGCTCTCCAATGCATTGGGCAACGTGATGGAGGTAAACGTGAATGTTTCTCCTAAGAGATTATAGGGAATATAATGTGATGGGTATTCCAAAGTAACTCCCTATGTAGCTTTGATAGATACACTGTAAGTATGATATGTGTGACACAAGTTACCATTATGATTAATTATTTCTATGTGTCTTTCATAAATCTTATTATTTCATGAGGTATGTAAAAGATTTCATTTTTGAATGTATTTTCTGAAAAAAAAAATGTTTTCATTCTTTTCTTTATAACCCTTACTAAGCTTTTTATTCTCATCCCATGTTTTAAAATGTTTTCACAGGACTTAAAGATGAATAGGGTCAAGGATAGAATCAAAGGAAAGTCATGCTATCTAAAACATGGTACTAGACATGAATCTTTTTTCAAGAGTATTTATTTTATGAAAAAAATGGAAACCGTGTATAAGTGTCTACCTTGTAATCTTTTAGGATGTATTAGATATGTCCTAATTCGCTAAATCTCTAAACCTGAAAAGATCCTCAATGTTAATTTTTTGTTTAATTCAAAATTATTTACTGTTTTATGGCCGGGTACTTATAGATATTATATAGTATTTGTAATATACCTTTGTATCAATATGTTTCTATTACATTAAATATGAAATATAAATGAATGTAGCATTCATGCATACGTATACCTTACCGTCTCCGTGAAGGGTGCATTTCATTTCATATCTTCAAATGTTTTTTACTATTATAAATACATATACACTAGATATATATGATATATATGATATATAAATCATGAATATCATTATCAAGATAATGTAATTTTGACAACATGGACAACTTGTAATTATAAGAAGTTCATTTTTTACTCAAGTACCAAATATCGCCAAACCAACCGTTATTAACTTAAATGATTATATAATTTCTATAATGTGGTAATAAGTGATATAAAATGAATACTAAACTTGAAAAAGGTTCCAAATGAAGTAGAAATTAACATTATTTTATTATTCCGTATATTAAAGACTGAATGAGTCATGTCGGACACAAGGTAAGGGACTTTGTCCCAATCTCCTTTCATTGTGGCATATTTAGATTTAAACACGGATTTGTTTTATATGGTATATAAACCCCTATACAATTTCATTTCATTCATAGGGAATATTTTTCTTTGTATCATATTACTAAACAACAAAGGGAATGTTTCTTTTTAACATACGTGGTGACAATGACCTTTATATCGTCGCGAGTGTTATTTTATATTTGGATTCCTTAACAATCTACAAGTAAAATAAATACCATATAATATTTTAATGTATTTAGGTATTAGAAATATTTTTGAGAATGGATTGGTTATTTCAATATATTTAAGTGATATGTTGTGATTGAAATGGAGAAATGGTATATTTCCTTTATGTTTATTTATGTGTTTTGAATATGTTATGATTCTTGGGAATTGTTTACGTATATGGGTTGTTCTGTCATAAAACTATGGTGGGTGAGTGTAAGATAGCTCTCCCATGCATTGGGTATCGTGAAAGAGGAAAATGTTAACGTTTATCCAAATAGATTTAGGAAATTTGTTGTGATGGATATTCCAAATGTAACTCCCTACGCACTTGTGAATGCTAAAAAGTAAGTTTGATATGGATTCCACAAGATAAATTTATGATTTCTAATTACTATGTGTTATTCATAAATCTTATGATTTAATGAGGTATGTTAAAGAGGTTTTTTTATTTATTGATGAACGAATGTTTTCATTCATTATTCTCTAATCCTTATTGAGATGTTTATGCTCATCCCATGTTTTTGAAATTTTTTTCATAGGTTATATGGGATGGTAAGAAAATGATGAATTCAAGATGATTTATATCATGAAAATAATTCTTGTTTTCTTTTAAGAATTTTTATTTTATAAAAAAATGGATACTGAGTAGAAGTGCCTACTATGTAATATTTGAGAAGAAATATAATAGTTATGGCCTAATTCACTAAAACGGTAAACCTAAAAACATCCTCAATGTGATTATTAACTTAATCCATGATTATGTACTATTTATGGGGGGGCTTAAAGTTGGTATCAAAGGTCAGTTTAGAAAACATTCAGAGTTAGGATATTGTTAAATTAATTTATGATAATATTTAAATGATATAGAATTTATATATTACCGTGTTTCTTCACCTACAATATTTCATTGTTTAGAATGGTTTTCCACATAGGAAAGAGGGCAGCTATGATTGGATGACATCAAGAAGAAAATAAACTTCAAAATCAACAACCTAATATAGTTAGAATCAGAATTGAATAGTTTGTTGAAGTGATTTAACTATTGACACATGCTGTAAATGGTGGTGGAATCCATGCACGAGATTAATAAGATAAACCATAGAAAAACATGTCTGTAGCGGGGCATTTCATGAGTAAACATCCCTCTTCATTCATAGGATCGTCTAACACTGTGATATCTGAAAGGTGGATTAAATCATTGGAAAAGATTTTTTATTTCATGGGGTGTTTATAATATCAAAATGATAGTCTTACTTTTTACCGTTTTGAAGGTGAAGTCGATCAGTGGTGTTCGATGGTGAAAAATATACGGGATAGTTAGGATATTCATGCTTTTTATTGGGATTAATTCAAATGTATGTCTATTGATAAATATTTTCCTATGATGGTTCATCTTTGGATGGAAAACAATTCCTAGAATTTTAGTAATAGGATTACTCAGTGGCTGCTTATGAAGCAAAATTCACTCGACTGGAAAGGTATGCTCCACATTTCATATGAGATGTTGATAGTAACATCAATCATTTATACTCATGATTAAAGCAAAAGTATCGAAGGTATTTAGCTTCTCATGAGTTAAAAAGTTATTAAAAACTTGTTTGATGTGTGGAGAATGTGGAAATGGAGTTTTCCAACAATCATGTGTTCTTTTACAGATGGAAGAATAATAGGTCGATGTTGAAAATGAATGGAAAGAACTGTTCAATAAAGTCTGATGGTAAGAAAATTTATTTTACAATTTGTGAAAAGTGTGGTAAATAGAAATATGAGAATGTATTTTGAATTCTAGTAAGTTCCACCGTTGTGGTAAAATGGCATATAAGACTTGTAATTGCACAGAAAAAGATCAGGGTAACGGTAAGACAAAATATGATTTACAGGAAGTAAAATGGTTTAAGTTCAATGAAATGGTTGATTATGAAAATGGGTGACCAACAAAGAAATTAACTGACAGAAAGTAGCCCGACTACTAGATGAAATGGGTGGTGGAATCCTTTGCAACTACTTCATTATATGTTGGGCCATTGAATAAAGTAGTATCAGGTACACTTTTTGTTTATTCAAATTATGACAATGTGTTTTTTGATTCAAGGTCTACACATTCTTTCATTTCTGATATGTTTTCTAGTAAATTGGGAATTCCATATCAACATATATGAATCCTGAAATTATGTTAAAAAAACTTGGAAGAAATATTGAGAGAAAAATAAATTATAAGAACCTTCATTTCCTTATGTGTGGAATGAATATACCAAAAAACATTATTGTTTTTCCACCAGTAGAGTTTGATGTTATTTTGTGTATGGGTTGAATTTCCATTTATCATGCTAAGATTGTCTGCAGAGCTAAAGAGGTTTATTTTCAAAACGTATTTCAATTTGTGTATAAATATGAACCCTTACTTTTGATAACATGTTAGGAAGCTGAGAAACTAGTAAAATATAGAAATGAATGTCACCAGTCCCATATTGTTTAAAAAAAAGGAATATTTTTAGACTAATGATTTGCTGGTGGGAAATGAGTATCTTGGTGTTTTCTATGATGATTTAACTGGTATAATACCTGATTGGGAAGTTGAATTTAATATTTACTTAGTTCGTGATTCTATTTCAATTTCCAAACCCCCTTATTGAATGGCTCAAATTAATCTTTTAGAGTAAAAGAAGCATTTTTAGGGGTTGTTAGATACAATTTTCATTCAACGTGGAACATAACCATGGGGTGCTCCTGTCTTCTTTGTTAAAAATAAATATGGTTCAATGAGACTTTTTATTGATTATTGTGCACTGAATAACATCAATGTTAAGAAAAAGTATCATTTTCCTCATATCGATAATTTGTTTGATCATCTCCATAAAGAACAGTATTTCTCAAATATTGACTTGAGGTCGGGGTATCATCAATTGAAAGAAACGGAAGTAGAATTTCTGAATACTTCATTTGATACTAGATATGGCCATTATGAATCTATAGTTATGAAATTTGGGTTAAGAAATGCACCTGTTGTATTCATGGATCATATGAATATAATTTTCCGTGAGTTATTGGAATAAGTTTGTGGTTGTATTTATTGATGATATTTTGGTTTATTATAAAACTAAAAAGGAATACGAAATCCATTTAATGATTTTCTTTCAAAACATAAAAGAAAAAAATATATGGGAAATTCAGAAAGTGTGAGTTTTGGTTACAACTAATTTCATTCATTGGTCACCTTGTTTCATGAAATGGCATAACTGTTGATCCTCCTAAAACTAAAGTTGTTGATGAATGACCAAGACCTACCAATATCAAAAAGATTCATAGTTTTCGTGGATTATAGGATTATTAAAGGAGGTTTGTTGATAATTTTTAACAGTTATATATCCCAGTGACTAAATTAACTCGAAAAGTAATTAAGTGTATCTGAACCAAATAATGTGATGATTATTTTCAATAATTGAAAATAATATTGGTGAATTCTCATGTTTTTGCACTTCTTTCCAGAAATGGTGATTTTGTTATCTATAGTGTTGTTTCGTTGAAAGTATATGGTTGTTTCCTAATGAAAAATGACCAGGTAATTGATTATGCTTCACGTCAGCTGAAACCTCATGATTTAAATTACACTACAAATGATTTGGAATTATCTTCTATTGTTTTTGAATTAAAATTATGGAGGCATCATTTTTTTGATTAAAATGTTAAATATATACTGACTAGAATAGTTTAAGTATATATTGACATAAAAATAATTGAGTATGATATAGGGGATATGGATATAATTAATAAAGGATTATAATTCCATGATTATTTACCATCCAGGAAATGAAAATAAAGTGACTGATGCTTTGAGTCAAAAAAATAATGCTACATTAACCATGTCGTGTTTGGAACATGAAACTTTGAATAATTATTTGTTGAAATTTGGAATAGAATTTGTTAGTGCAGAAGATTCCTCTATTTTGTTTTAGGTGTCAGTGAAATTATATCTATGAGAAAGAATTAACAAAGCACAGAAGGAAGACAGTGAATTGTAGAAAAAGGTAGAGTTGGTTCAGACGGGTAAGTTTTTTGATTTTAAAATCGATAATAATTGGGTTTTGAGGTGTAGAAATAGATTATGCGTGCCTTGTGATTTAAAATTGAAGAAAAAGTTATTATGTGATGCTCATAGTTCACTGTTTTCAGTTAAACCTTGCAGTACTAAGATGTAAAGAGATCATAGGGAGTATTACTGGTTAGATGGAATGAAAAGAGGTATTGCTAACTTTACTGTGAAGTGTTTGAAGTATCAACTGGTTAAAGAAAGGTGACAGTTACTGAAAGGGATACTTCATCAATTACCAGTGCTAGAGTGAAAATGGGAAAAAATATCCCTGGACTCTGTTGTGGGATTACCGAAGACATCTCGAGTTAATAATGCAATCTAGGTGATTGTTGATCGATTAACTAAATCTGTTTATTTCCTTCTTATTTGATATACTTTTTCTCAAGATCAACTTTCTTGGTTGAATGATAAAAATATAGTCAGGTTACATGGAGTTCCCCTCTCCATTGTATCTGATCATGATCCCAAATTCACATCAATCTTTTGGAAGGGCCTTCTGATGTTATTGGGTTCTAAAATAAATTTTAGTACCACTTTTCATCCATAATAAGATTGGAAATCAGAACGAAAAATTATGAAAGTAAAAGACATTTTACATACTTGCTCAATGGACTACCAGGGAAGTTTGGAGTAACTGATTTATTTGGTAGAATTTTCTTATAATAATAGTTCTCATTCGAGTATACAGATGGCTCTATTTGAGGAATTATATGGAAAATGGTGTTAAACTCATACTTTTTGGGATGAATTAGGTGAAAAGAAGTTGATGGGATAATAATTGGTAGAAGAGATGGTAGAAAAAGTTTAATTTATTGAAAAGTACATGATAATAGCTCAGATCTCGCAGAAATGTTATACGGATAACCAAAGGAAGTATCTTTCTTTCGGAGTAGTTGATCATGTATTTCTCAAAGTTCTCCATGGAAAAGTGTGAAGAGTTTTCGTAAGAAGGGAAAGTTGATTCTGATGTTCATTAGACCTTATGAAATTCTAGAGAAAGTTGGATCAGTAGCCAACAGAGTCCCTTTACCTCTATGTTTATCCAAGGTACACAATGTTTTTTATTTTTCAATGATAAGAAAGTATATGCCTGATCCATCTCAATTTTTTAGTCCAAATGTATTTCAATTGGAAGAGAATCATTCTTATGAGTAACAACAAGTCTAGATTCTTGACTCTAATAGAGAAAGTGTTGTAGAATAATGTAATTCATCAGGTAAATTTTTTCTAGTATGGAAATTTGGTTGAAGAGGCAAAGTGGGAATTTGAAAATGCTATGAGGGATAAATAACCACATTTATTTGATAAGTGAATAAAAATGTGAGGACGCAATTTCCAAAAGGGGCGTAGGATATAACATCCCACGTAAAAAAAGAATTATACATTTTAATATTTATTAATATTTTTCAATTAAATATTAATTTTATTTTAAAGGGGATGTTATATTTGATGGATTACCTGACATGCAGTAATTGGTTTCTTTCAAATCTCATGTTGCACACAAGGCTGAGTCCTAGTGGAAAAAATAATATAATATTATTTCATATGGTAATTAAAGCCTAGTCATTAAAATGGTGGGAATGAAGATAAATAACTAAAATATGACTATACATGGTTATTAATTGTTTTTACATTTATTCAATAAATGTTAGAGGCATAAAATGTGAATAAATCCAATTTTAAGCATAAATACTCTAATATTCGTTAAAAGGTTGATTTACCACCTTTTGATGGAGGACCCTTTTTAATTATGGTTCTTGTTCAATTTATATGTTATATTTGAAAAACTAAAATTCTTCTTTATTATTAGGACATCAAAATTTAATTTGGATGAAATATTTGTATTTTTTCTGCTAGAGATCACTTTAAAATGAATAGTAAAAATTCCTTCATTTTAATTCAAAACAGCCCTTTAATCTAATTTATTTATATGGTTTAGTTACGTTTTTAAATGTTTTAAAGTTTAATTATATTATATTATTACCATTTAATCCAATGTTGATCAATAAAATTAATTTCACTTTGAAATTGGATATAAATAAATGACAATCTATTGGTAGTTATTATTTCATAAAAACACCCTTTATAGTTCTGACAAAAAAATTAATTTTAAATTAATTAATGAAACTTATATGTTTTCAATTTGGTAGAATAGAAATCATTTTGGAATTTGGAATTTCAAAATTTTCTTTGCGTAAATTTTTGATATTTTTCTGAAAACGTTCAATTTTTTATGAATAGTGAAAAACACTACATAGTAGTTAAACTAACATTTTCATTTAAATGAAATTTTACTGCCTTTGTGAATAGTATTTTATAAAATCCGAAACAAATGGTTGTCATCAGTAAGTAAAATCCGGGTCAATAAGATGAAAATAATTTTGGGTGAATAGTAACTTTTGACATTTATTTAGTGCGCTTAAAGGAAAATAGGGTAATTTAAGGTAAAAATAATATTATAATAATAACCAATTATCTTAACACATATCCAAACCTTATTGTATGAGTCATGAGTGACCTATAAAATCTTTGGGTGATACAGTAGGCCTTGTAAATCCATTTGGGTAAGATAATTACATTAATAACATTGTATATAAAGTAAAAATAAAAGTATCATAAACATGTAATGTTTTTCCAAAAAAATATAATGTGGGGTTTTATAATTTATATATTTTAGTATAAATTTTCATTACAAATATAAACATATTTCCAAAATCATGGTATTTTATTTATAATTTTTGGACATCAAATACATTTTTTATTTATAACACAATAATGATGTAATGATTACCTCATTAATGAATGTATTAAATAAATGAGATTATAAATATTAAAATAAATATATTTTGAAACTTTTTTTCCATCCTCGAATTTTATAGATTGTTATGACTGGATATATTTGAATTAATAAATGTTTTTTGAATGAATCAAATTGGTTTGAATTTTTTAAAAAGTGAGGATATGCATAATATAAAAGTTGACAAAAATGAATTTTTAAATCAATTAATATTGTATTAAATGATAAAATAGTCCTAAAAATATAAGATTCGAGAAAATGACATATATTATGTTAAAAATTCCATTACGGATCTATTTTGAGTCTCTTGGTATTTTATAGTAACTATATTAACCATATAGTATAAATATACAAGAGGACGTCGTAAAAGTTAAATTATTTAACTAAATCTTTAAGCTAAAATATAATTTTAATTTTATTACATAAACTTTTCTAAAACCTATTGGGTGAGAGTATCTATAAAAATAATCATATTATATCTGAATTAAATGAGTCTAGGACCTGTTGAAATAGAAATGCAGTTTATAATAAAATAATGGTTTCAAACATTCCTTAGGATCCCCTCCTCCCCTTATAAAAATCCATCACCTCTAACCATTACTCACACCTCTCAAGCCTCCTTGGATCATCCAAAATCTAACAAAATAAGCCCCCAATATCCCTCTCATCCTCATAGAATACTTACCTTATGCATAAGGAACTTCAAGAAATCCTTTTGATTCAATCCAATGGAAGTTACCTGATTTAAAGGTAATATCTTCCCCCAAGTTCTCTTCTTTTATTTTACTTATTTACACTCTATTCTCTTCTTATTATTTGTTTACATAAAAACAACAATATAATAAATAAAATTGGTTTTTTTATGATAAGTCTTACAAGAACACTTACACACACCTCAATCTAATGGGTAAAAAATATACAGTTTCTGTGGACAATGAACTTCACAAAACGATGATTATTCAAATATCTCTTACTGCTTCTCATGGTGGCCAGTATGATAGAAATATATTTATATCTGATGTATATTATATTTATAATGTTTATATGGATATATATTTTTCATTTATATAATACCTTTATGGTTTCCATAATGGGTAAATATGATAATTTCATTTGAGTAAGTGTAGATTACCACCACCTCAATGTGATATGACTCGCTAATGCCATACGTTGAAAATATAAAGGATTGGATTATTGAAATTATATATGATATTATATTTTAATTATAATAAATCTATGTATCATTATGTTTTCATTCCATTAGATATGAAATTGAAATGAAAGTAGCATGCATGCGTTCCTATGGCATATCGTCTCCATGAATGGTGTATTTCATTTCTTCTCTCCAAATGTGATATACTATTATAAATATAGTCATATACTGTATATATATGATATATATGATATCTAAATCACGAATATCATTATGAAGATAATATAATTTTGACCACATTGACCAGTTGTAATTACAAGAAGTTCATTGTTTACTCAAGTAAAAAATATTGACAAAATGAACGTTATTAACTTAAATGATTATATAATGTATTTAACATGGTAATAAGTGATATAAAAGGAATAGTAAACATGAAAATGGTTCAAAATCATGTATAAATTAACTTTCTCTTTTTATTCAAGATATTAAAGAATGAACGAGTCAAGTCAGACAAAAGGTAAGAGACTTTCTCTCATCCTCCTTTCATTGAGGCATATATTGATTTATACATGATTTTCTGTTATACGGTGTATAAACCCCTATGAATTTTCATTTCATTCAAATGGAATCTTTTTTTTCACATAATTTTACTAAAAGACAGAGGGAATTTTTCTTTTTCAACGTACGCAGTGACAAAGTCCTTTCCACCGCCACGAGCATTAATTGATCATTGGATTTCGTAACATGGCATTGTGTTTTTAAAATGAAAATAAACACCATATACTATTTTTATGTATTTTTTTTTAAAATAATTTTGATAGTGGATTGGTTATGTCAATAAATTTAAATTATATATTTTGATTGAAATGTGGAAATTTTATCTTTCCTTTATGTTTGTTTTATGTTTTATGAATATGTTATAGTTCTTTGGAATCTTTTACGTATACAGGTGGTTCCCTGATAAACCTAGGGAGGGTGAGCCTGAGAGAGCTCTCTAATGAATTGGTTAACATGATAAAGGTAAACATTAATTTTTCTCCTAATAGATTTAGGGAATAAACTATTATTGTTATTCCAAACGTAACTCCCTACGTAGCTGTGAAAGTAACATTGTATGTTTGATATGGATGCCAGAAGTTACCTTTATGATTTGTGATTACTATGTTTTATTCATAAAACTTATGATTTCTTGAGGTATTTTAAAAATATTATGTTTTGTATGTATTTATGAACTATTGATTTCATTCATTATTTTATAACCCTTACATAGCTTTTTATACTCATCCCATGTTTTGAAATTGTTTTCATATGGTATAAGGAAGGGTAAGAGAAAAGAAGAATTCATGAATATTTATATCAAGAAAATAATTCTTGTTTTCTATTAATTTTTTTTATTTTATGAAAAAAGTGGATTCTAAATAGATGTGTCACTCTGTAATATTTGATATGTAATGTAATAGTTATGGCCTAATTTTATAAAACTATAAACCTGAAATGGTCCTCAATGTGAATTATTAACATCATTCATGATTATTTAATGTTTAAGGCTGGAGCCTTATACAGTATTATTTCCTTGATGGTAAAGGTGTAAGAAAATAAATGGTATGTTAATTATAAAAAATAAATATAATTTAATGTTTATTATTTATATCCATTGTATTAATCATTAATCCCATTGAAATAAAGTATAGATGGAAATATGTTTTTCACCATAATGACGAGATGTTAAGCCGTATGCATGCATGCATGGTGATATTTCAATTCACAGTATGGGTAAAAGGATCGATATGGTTTTACAATAATCATAGAATAATCTCCAAATATATTTGAATCTTGATCTATTACTTTATCATGGAAGGAAATGTTGAAAATGAAGTAAAGAAGAAACAAAACTGAAAGAGTTTGTAAAACAATTTCCTTTTCTTCAAGAGTCTCCTTTTGATTTGCACAAAAGGACTCCTTAGTTTGAATTTCTACAATAATTATGGAATGTTGGAAGAATTAAGGGAAGTTTTTAGGAGAAATGTGTAAGGTTTGGATGTGAAAAAGTGATTTTTAGGTGTTAAAAAAGGTAACGATATGTGCCCTTTTATAAGAGGGAGAGGGGCACAATTGGAAACTCCAAAAGTAAAAATTTAATATAAATTATTTTTTGATTTCAAATATATCCAAAGATAGTTATTATGATGATAATATAAGTATGGTTTGAAATTCTATCAACCATAAAGATTTATACATTTTTTATTTTATTGTAGAATTTTTCATTTTCATTTATCCATAATTAATCTACTTAAGTTTATTTATGGTATTAATGTTATAAATATTAAATGGTTATATATATTTAATTATATTGTTTGAATTGTAGATATTTAAAAATTTATGAAATTTTATATCTTATAATTATCCATTTTTAGTTTTTAAATATTTATATTATTTTTAAATGATTTAATAAACATTTATTCTTAAAAAATATCAATATTTTCACTTTTGAAACTATTCATTAATATGAAATTATGTAAAATAAATGAAATAAATATAACTTAAAAAATATTATTACAAATTTGAAATGTCATATTCACCTAGAAAAATTGTTCATCACGTTAATAATTCAGAATTATGTTTATTTTTATGTTTTCATATTACTTAATTGATATTTCAACTAATAAAATTATTAATTCTTCACAATTTAATCATTATTTATGGAAATTATATAACAACAAAAAATTATTAATACCATACTATGATGTAGAATATATTTTTTCCATTCCATATACTATTTATGATTGAAGTTATCTAATTTTAATCACCTTATTAAAATTATTATACTTATAATAAATGAGAGTGTGACATTTTTTCACATTCATTGATTTTAATAATATATATGTCATTTCCATAGACAAGTGTCCATTAAATGATCCAATTTTTAGACTTATGTGAAAAGGTTTGAATTTAAATCAACTAATAATTCATTATACAATTTTCTATTATGTTGTTATGCTTTATCTATTTCATTTATCCCTCATTTAAATAGTTTAACTCTTACTACAACTACTTGTCTATTTACATTATAGGGATAATTTTGTGATAATAAAATTCCAAAATAACACCAACTGGGTCATTTATGAAATATTTTACATTATCCTAGTTATCTGAAAAAATCATATATTTTTATGAATTTTTTAAAATGTAATAAAATATTATTTATTATAAAGAATCAATTGTGTAAATATTGATACCATTCATTATCTATATTTATAAAACTATCACTCCATCATTATAAAATCAAACCAATAATTTCAATATGTAAATAACATGTCTATGTTATCTATAAAATTATTGGATGTCATTAACTATTTCAAATCATATTTATTTTAATATTTGTAATAACATTTATTTGATATCCCAATTAATTAAACCATTGTTGCATCATTATTATTCAATAATTTAATTATGTTATTTATTATCTAAAAAAATAAATTATCATGATTAATAAAATTTGTTATATTTAAAATTAAAAATTATAGTTGAATTTATCTTATGTAAACACCTACATTAAAAATAATTTATTTATTAAACATTAAATATGACATTTTTAACTATTCATTAAGTAAAATATAATAAATTTCATAACCTAACACAAGTGGATTAAAAGGAATAATATTTTTGAAAAAATAATGATTTTGGTATTAATAAACTTATCTATTAAAATTGGGACAATTGTTAGGGTAATTTTATATTATTATAATATTTTTTACTTTAATTATCTTATTCAATTTTTACCACAGGAAATAAAATTTGAAAGTTATTATTCACCTAAAATTATTTTTATCCAATTAGAAAAAATTTCCTTTACATATTAGAAGCATTTTTTTACTTTTTTAAAAATTAAATTAACCACAGTGGTATAATTACGTTTAATGATAATCCCGTAAATGTGGCAAGAAGGTAGAAAAAAGAGACATTCAAAATTGTATATATAATTCTACTATAAATATGATTTCCAATGACCTAAATGGTATTAATATATTTACTATTTATAATTTTTAACTTCAAAATCAATTTAATGTATAATAAATATTTAAATGAAAAACTTAGTTTTTAAAAATAGTGCAGTACTTTTCACTATTCATTGAAAATTTAAACTATTTTGAAAAATAAAACAAATTCACCCTAATATAAATTTTAAATTATGAATTGAAAAATGAAGTCTATTTTGAAATATAAAATTTATAAATTTCATTATGTTCTTAATAATATTCATAACCACTTTTCAAATGGCTCGTTTGATAGACCATATGTGCTTGAATTTCATATTGTGTACAACACACGCTATTGAATTTATTTTAAAAACAGTAAATGTAATGCGAACTCATGGGGTGTTACATTATCCAAACAACATTATCATAACATAAAAAAATATTAATAATTACCATCCCATAGTCAAAATATCACCTTGTCATTAAATTAATCAGCCATCCCATCAAGAATAATAAAAAACCCTTGTAAATACTAAGCAAAAAATATATTTAAAGAATCCATTTATATTTTTTCATTTATATGACATAATATTTTCAATCCAAAATCAGAAAAACATAAATTAATCCATCCATAATCCATTATCAATGGAGCATATTTCAATTACATAATACCTATTTCCTTTCACATTTTATCTATAGTCACTTCATCACTAGTAATGTAAGCATTACTCGCACCACCTTTCTAATTCTCTTGAGGGGATTTACGCTTGGGAAATTTAGTTACATAATTACCATTTATTCCACACTTAATGAAATTAACCCTTAATGGTGACTTAGGGAATCCAATATTTCATCCATTTCATTAACGGAACTATTCTTTTTTCCCTGGTTGTCTGTTTATTTATACCCATACATTCCATAATAAAAATAATCTTATTTATCTTTGAAATTCACTTAGGAAATTCATTCCACATTCATAACACAAAGGAAACTAAATCATCATTCCTCAATGGTCTTCTTTACACAAACTCTCAAAAAACAATTTATTTCTCTTCCTTGGTGAGTCCAAGAGTTGGTTAATGTACACATTGTTAATCATGTTATGTGAAAATTGATTAGGAGTGATCAAAAAATCATTCACTCTACTTATCATACCACTAGACTAAAAGTCAACAATTGATCCATGACATTCAATATTAATCTATTTCCTTTTGGTTCCTTCCAATTTACTAAAACCATAAGCATGGTGTGAGAATTACTTATCATAGAAGAAAACCTCATTATCATGAAAAGATTTACTTATATGATGCCTAAATCATGAAACCTTCCTTAATCTATGACACCTTAGGTTATTCCTAGGGATTTAAAAGTGAATTTATATTTAAATCAATCATAATTATTCATAAAGTGTTTTTCATTTCCTAAATAATATCCCCCTAGAGTGTCAAACTATGTGTGAAGAAAGGCCCATTATTGTGTACCAGATTTCCCCAATTCAAGCTTGGAAAATCATGTTAGAGTTATTAACCCTAGGTACATCTATGCTATAGTCAAATCAACAATTATTATATATAAAGGTATTTATTTCTAGGAAACCCTTACTCTATCATTTACAAAAATTTGAGGATATTTTCATAAACTTTAACTCATCCTTATAGCTATCCTTAGTGATATCACTATAAAAATCCATAGAAATATACAAAGGTATCTCACTAAATGATTCTTATCCTACTTTCCAATGGTTGTATATATAGTTTCTCTGATTCAAACTATAATTACCTAGACTTGACATACATAGATGTTACATCACCTTTACTGAATGCATAAAATATAAAACAAATAATTGTCCAAAGAATTTAGTAGTCTAATTCTTCAGGAAACATAAAAACATAAAACCTAATAAATAAATAGGATATATTATCTTTCACAATTTTATTATTGACTATAAACCTTCTTAGACAAAGAAAATATAATATATATCTTCATAACATGGGGAAGAAAACATAAAAAGGGTGTTCTCAAATTCTATGTAAGGGTAAACATGCTAGATATGGAAGCATAATAATGATCATAAGGGATTGAAAAAATGATCATTAACATATATTTTCATACATTGTATATCAAATAACATACACATTAATCATGGAATATTGATTAGAATTTCAAAAAACATTAATAATAAGTAAATAAGTAACATAAGGCATGGAATCATTATGTTGGAATGAAACATGGAATTTTGGCTGACACATAATCATATAATATGAATTACATAGTATCCATATAATTGCTACCATGACTATATAAGTATTATGAGTTCATTATCCATTCCATCTTGGTATTCTGGATTCACTCCCATGTCCATCTCAGTAGTGTGAGTTCAGTCGTTATACCATAATGTATTCCATGGTTCACTCCCATATCTATCTTAGTATGGAAGGATTAATACCATGACCATATAATTCTATCTCATGAGATATAAATCATTACCCAATGAATTGGAAGGAGATATAGGTTCAACCCATCTCATAACTAAATCATATATACATCTTACACACAATCATAAATAATATTATTATAACCCAAGCAATTAAATGGTTATCATAAACCTGTAAACATATCATAAACTATAGAAAAAGATAATGGTGTCATAATAATTTTAACAAAACCATAACCCATTAAAGAGAAAAAGATATCATAAAAATATAAAATATGAATTACAAATAGATTTCATAAATACCATGACATTAAGAATAACCCTTTTATAGAAATAATAATAATGGAATAATTATATAATTTACTAGAAGCGAATAAGTAATATCAATATATGATATAATTGATGGAAAAGAATTTTATAATAATTTTCACAACCATTTCGTGTTTCAAATATCATATCTTCTATGAAAAATTAAATTTAATACATAAAACCAAATGAACATCATAACCTTAATAACACTTAGAAAATATATAAGAAATACTTGAAATCATCTTGAAATCATTTTTCTTTGAAAACATATAAAATAAGCTTTATAACATTTTAAAAACCATTTTCATTGAAAAAAAATTAAAAAAACAAAACGGGAGTATTGATTTTTATTTGAAAACCATTTCTTCAAAAATTCTTTGAAACCATATAAATAAGGCCTAAAAACATTTTTAAAACAAATTTACTTGAAAACATGTAATAGGAGCATGAAATGTTTTTGAAAATCTTTTATCCTTAGAAAAATATAATAAAATCTTTAAAACAATTTGAAAACCATTTTTAATTAAAATTACCATTATAAATCATTATCATAGTAATTAACCTTTTAAAAATGGAAATAAAGCTTCAAATAAATGTTGGATAGAAAATCCTTACATGCATACAAGTTAAAAAGAACATTACATTTGGATTGTAAAATGGGTAGAAAAATTCCTTGTCTGGAAAATGAAAATAATATTCCTTTGAATATATTTGTGATAGATAAAATGGTTAAAATGTATTTTAAAGATTATTGTAGAATGATAAAACATTCATAGAACGCCTTTTTGAAAAACATAGATTTCATGTTGATGAGAGGGTAACGCATGGATTTCTTAAAAACAATTTCTTATATATATTATTTATCAATGATTTTAAAAATGGTAATAATACATTAATATATTATGAAGAACCATAGAATAATAAAATTAATGAATGTTCTTTATATATGGGTAATAATATTTAATCAATGAATAATAATCATTAAGAATCTCAAAAGGCGATGGGATTGTTTTAATAAAATAATACGACTTGGTAACATAGGATAAAACTCTACATGTAAGAAATGGAATTTAAATGAACCTTAAAATATCATTCAAATAATTATATTCATGATATAGCATATACAATGTAAGTATGTACACCTTGATAAATAAATTTGGTGCATAATAGAACATGAGTCACACTGAATGGAAATTGAGACAAAATTATTTTACCAATTTGGTAAGTTGTGAATCCTAAAACCAGTGAAATAATGTTCATAAAATTTATATGTATATACACATAATTTAACTATAATTTCTCATTTATTATATCCAAGGGATTTATACACACCACACAAAACTTAAGGGTGCCGATTAAAAAATATATCACACAAAAACAAAAAGTGAGATAAAATCCCCTTACCATGTGTATTCAATATCATCTTACTACCTAAAAAACCCTTTATAATAAATATAAATTTATTATAAACCTTGTAAAGAAATATATACTTATATTTAATTCTATATATGGTTTTATTACAACTCTATATTTCCCTCTTGTTAACCATCCTATGTTATGGTTTCACTTCTGATAATATCTATTTTGTTCATCGTATGTGTATTAATTTTTTATTTCGTTGGTCCTTATACTTATAACATAACATTAAAATTTAAACCATTATATAAATATAATTTATATAAAATATATTTTTATAATAAAAATCTATTGAATATAGGAGTATAAAATGGAATACACTATTCATGTAGACGATAACCCATACGTATGAATGAATGTTGTTTCTATTTTCATTATCATGTAGAAAGATTGTAAAATACACAGATATATATATATATATCATTATTAAAATATATTTATTTTATTATGTATATCATATATTTACTGAACCCAAGATATATACAATTAATATAGTTTATGAATGAGTCACATCGCATTTTGAGGGAAGTAGTTGCAAGCACCTGTCCCTAGTTTCCTAGAGAAGGTGCCTTAGGTTATTATATTTTCAGGATTACAATAAAGTTGTATCATAATGGAATTAATTGTTCAATAGTTTTGGAAAAACATATACATACAAAAGTTCTTTTGAATCCCACATAATATCTTATATTATCCTTGAAAGTCATTCCAAACATACTTCTTCACAACATGGGGAAAACACATGTGAAAGGTGTGATATTATATGCTTAGTAATGGTAAATAATACAAGAGTTGAAATTATAAACATAAACACGAGACATGATGAATAACAAAAAAAATGTATGCCTTTAAAAATATGCCTTTTAATAATATGATAGAATTAAAAACTAATTAAATAATACCATAAACATAATCATGGATATTTTACTAGTTGAATAATTATATTTAATATAATAATAAATTTGTATAATGAGGTAATACATAATGAAATACATCATAATCACACCATCATGGCCTTATTTTAAGACAATAATAACCCTTATGTCAAGGCCTCGTGCCAGGACACTAGTTTGTCTAATTAGATATACCAATGTATCAAGGGGAAATAGAAGGACCCAGCTATCATGTAATAAGAATAATTAATTCCTAATAACGATTGTATATATACATAAACAACAAATACATTCATCTTTAAACTAACATATGAAATATAAATACCTTTCCCCAATTATTCAACATAAACACTAACCAACCGAACTAATATGGGAAATGGTATCAAGATAGAAAATCCTCATTAAAACTAAACATAAACCATTTATTAAATTATGGTAGGTGATATCATAAATTATTAATCCCATTTGATCATAATAATCAATAGGGGTGTTGAAATAAGATAACGTACTCTTTTAAAATCATAGAATAATTCATGAGATTAATACTCTTTTACATTGAAAAGAAGAGTTCTTTTGGAATTTTTTTTATATAACACAAAGTGAATTAAATATGTTTTTCATAATAAAATCACTAATTTTATAAAAATAAATTTTTCTATAAATATATAAAATTTTTATTTTGAAAATAGGTAAGATATTGATAAATTCCCTTAAGTCGGGCCTGTATTTCGGGAGGAATTTTTGAAAGATCATTTAAAAATATGTAACTAACCATATATTAAAAATTATTATTATAGGTAAAAATGTATAGAAAATTAAAAAATAATTTATGACATTTACATAAAAATAAATACAAATTTCATTGAGGTAAGTTGAGAATAAGAGAAACCCGAATAAAAATGGAGGTTCGGGTAGAAAAACCATACATTAGGTCCGAATATTTTCCATTGTTGAACATAATGTATTGGAATATGAAATTGTATGTATTAATAAATTAATAAATAACCTTATAGTCAAATATTTTATTTATTATAATTTTATTAAGTTAAATTATGGTCATTTATATGGGTCAAGTGATTCAATACCATCATTTGTGAGTGCTCATTTCATTAGTTTTCATGATCATTTCGCTTGCATAGATGTTAATGTAAAATAATAATTGATTTACATAATTGATGTTATTTTCTATTTATGGTAATTCATAAGGTTAAATTTCCATATAATTCATTTGGTAACATTTGTTGAGGATGAATCATTAGATAAAAGTTTAATGATAAATGGTTGGATTAATTTTTTTTTTCGATCACCATGAATTAATTTTGTCTAATAATTTAATACCATGTGTAAAACATTATTCCATAAAATTAAATAGGATATCATACATATAATATGATATTGTTAAACGATAAAAATGGATTCATGAAATGAATATAATATGGTAATTTATGTTGAAAACAGGGCATCATTGAATATGATAAATTAACACATATCGGATATTGTTTTCATATCATTGAAAAAATAAATGGATAGGAGAGATGTTAATGAATTATTCCATTTTCAAAAAAAAAATTAAATTAAATATAATGTAATTTAGTTATCATAAAATTTGTATGAAAGGAGGTTAGTTAATAAAAATAATTAATTGAACTTGAATGAAAATAGAAGAAATGAAAAGAAGAATTTACTTCTTGAATTTATATTCCTTGAGAACCTCTTCACGGGAGAGGATTTTGTATATTGAAGATACCAAAAGATTATGGACATGTGGAGGAACTTGGGAGGATATTTTTTCAGAATTTATTATGTCATAATTCTTGATAGGAGTGAATAGAAGTGGGAGTGATGGGTGGTTTTTATAGTGGAGGATAGGAGTGTTTTCCCATTATTTTAATCACTCTTATTATATTTCTACTGAAAGCCAATAGTGTGGATTCATGTAACCCAAAATAGTAATAGGTTTATGTGAGTTCAAACTATGTGCGTTTATATCATCCATGATGCACGAAATAGTGTATTTATCTTATAATATATTTATACTGTAAATTACCGTATTTTTTTATCTACCAAAAAATCATGTTTTTTAGAAAAATACAAAAAAAATCATCCTAATAATTTATCGATGTTAAGAATTAAAAAAAGAAATCAATTTTATCAACATAATTGTCTAATTAATATTATTTTATTTTTTATGAAATCCTTATTTTTTTTAAAATTCATATTTAAAATTTAAAACTGATCTTATAAGACTTTCAAAAATTAACTATGTTCTCATAAAATTATCCTATAATCAATGGTCAAAACACTATTTATTGAAGAATAGATTTTATGAAAATTTATTTTATTTTAAATAAATTTTTTAATTTAAAAGAGTAATTAAATATTATTACAGAAAAAAATACCAACACATAATTATTAATTTCCAAAATACACATATTCATATATAAGTTGTCAAAATTTTATTTATACTTTCATGGGCAGGGTTACAATTTCTAAGGATCATATTAGTATTCATAAGGGTACCTTAATATTTAAAAGGGTACATTACTGTTCAAAAAAACATAAGTTGATCCTATCAAAATTTAAATATCATACTGAATGCAACCATGTATGTCAATTTTAAAAAATTCAAATAACAGAGGAGGAAAAATTATGTTTACTAGCTATGTTAGAATACATAGGTGTTTTATAAAGACCCAATGTTTCATGAATTCACTAATAAATTTATTTATAAATCCTTGGGGTGTTACATTATCCCCCTTACAAAAACATTTCCTCAAAATTCCAAAATTTTACATCATAAAACGATTTGGGTAGTTTTTCATAATAAGCTCTTAGTATCCCATGTTGCTTCATTAATTTTATGATTTTTCCAAAGTACCTTTACCAGACATGTTGTCTAAAACCTGAACACCAATTCCTTATAGTTTGTAATCTGAATTGGCTCTTCACAGTAATATAAGTCAGGTTCCAATTAAATAACTTCATAAGTGAGTACAAGTGTTGGGCATGGCATGTAGTTTCTCTACAATTGAGACATGGAACTCATTGTGTAGTTTATACAGGGTAGGCGGCATTACAAAATGAAAATCCACAGCTCCAATTATCTCCAAAATTTCAAAAGGGCCAATATATATGGGGCTCGGTTCCCCTTTCTTCCAAAATCATATAAAACACTTCCATGGAGATACATCCATGAAAATGTGATCTACCACATACAATTTCTAATCCATCATTTTATTATGATCATAGCACTTTTTCTGTCATAACCCATCCCCCGGGGCCCGCATCGCGGCTACCCCAATCCCGCCTTCTATAGGCCAGAGGCTGGCGACTTGCACCAAAGGCATAATTCTCTATAACTGGGAAGGCAGTGGCTTTATAAAATGTAAACACACACTACCAGAGATCAAGAAGAAGTAAACACTAAGTAAATTAGTATAACAAGCATGCTGAAAGTAAAAAGGGGCCGAAAATACAAGCCCAACAGAAAGGTACAGCTACAACTGAAAGAAAGTACAACTGAAAAGACTAACAACTGAATGGTCAATCAGCTACTGGATCGTCCTCTGTGTTCATATATGAAGGGTAGGTATATATGTCTTCCTCATCACTCTATGTCTATCGGTCTGCTACCTATACTATCATGCTGATTGTCCACCTCCGGGTACCGTCTAGTCTTCATACACTCTGCCTCAGTCAGCAATGTTCGTCGTCTACATCTAACACAACGAGGTGCAGGCATAACCCATGTAGGGGTGAGTATAACGATACAATGTAGGGACCCCGAGACCCTCAAAGTTTCACTAAATCCAACATGGATAAACAAAAAAGAAATATCTCAATATATAACCTTTACTTAGGTATATGCTAATACATATACCTAAGTTATCAAGTAACTATCTCAATCATGAGGAAAACATAATGGTCATTGACTCACCTCAAACCGGGATTTTCAATATCGAAACCACAACTGTAGGGGAAATCCCCCCCTGTCGAGTACAGTGGCCCGGTCTCACCTCCGAGGCGCTACTCACTAACCTTAGACTACTGAGGTACTCCTCCTGTCGAGTACCACGGGTATGCTGCCAAACCGGGCGCTCCTCCGATGTGGGTCTACCGCCAAACCGGTGCTCCCCCTAATATCCATCAGAGGTAATCCTTCTGTCGAGTACTGTGGGTTTGCTACAAAACCAAGCGCTCTATCTGCCGTGGGTCTGCCGCCAAACTGGGTGCTCCATCCACTGGGCTAGTTGAATCACTCCAAGTCGAATCGGTCAAGTAGTCGTTAGGTCTACAGCTACTAGGTCTCCACACTCTGTACGCTTTTCTCCGAGAGGATCTTCTCCATGAGCTACTAATAGATACTCCAAGTGCCATGAAGTATCAGGTAGAAGTATCACAAAGGACTACCTCATCATAGGGGTCACAACGCAATAGACGGCGCGTCAATTGGACGCCCGGTCTATGAGTTATTATCCTTTTTGTCCCGGGGTCCTGGTTGGTTTCGTGTACGAACCATCCCGACTGTATCACAATTGTACCCCGAACTCCCTTGGGGTATACTCAAAGGAACTATTTCTCAATGAGATTACCAACGCCGCTGACGGTTCGTCAAAAGGACGTCTGGTCTGAGAGTTATTGGCATCTCTGTTCAAGGGGCCTAGTTGGTTTTAAGCTAAAACCAACCCGACCATACTCTAACTGCATCCAAAACTCATGTAGAGTATGAAAAAAAGAACTGTCTCATCATAAGTAATCCAACGTAATTGACGGCACCTCAATCAGACGTCTGATCCTTAAGTAATAATTGTTTCCACTCCGAGGGCCCGGTTGGTTTCGAGTTCGAACAAACCCGTCCATACACAAACTTCCCCAAAACCTTGAATGTAATATTCCAAAAAAATTATCTCGATCCAAGGAATCCTACTCAACTAACGGTGCATCGATCGGAGGTTTTTAGCTCATGTTTTGGGAAATTAACCGAAAAAACGGTTCGAAGAGGGGGGGTCTAGGCCCGGTCCCACCCGGACCAACCCACCATGGGTCGTCCCTAACCGGGTCGACCGGACCCGGGTTCAGGTCTGACCTGGCAGGGCGTATCTCGGCCCGTGTGGTAAGCCGCAGCTCGGCCAACCTGGCCAAGCGTGGGGGAGATGTGGCCCCCTGGATAGTTGGCGCGACATTAAGCCGCACCTCCTCTATTTGTGGAACGGATCTGCCGTTCCGGTTCCACCCACCACTGTGGCTTTGCCATGGCGGCCTGTTCAGGCGGCGCGCCGTCACCGCCTTCTGCGGACCACCGGACATGCTCCGGTGGTCCGTTTCACCCACTGTCTACACCTAAGGTCATCTTGGGACCCAAACTCCACTGAAAAATCTCCAAATCATCATTGCGGTCCCGTTTTTTCGTTGCCCATCAATTCGTGCACGGAAGAACAATCTGTAGAGGGTCATCGGGCCCTGTTTGTTCGGCCTGCACCCTCTGCGTTAGGCGTTATCAATTGGGCATAAACAAACAATTGATTTCATCAACAACAATGGTATAATTTATTCAAAATAAATTATACAAACACCCTACCTGGATTCAAGGGTGTTGTCCAAGTCATGGAAGACGGCAACGTGGAAGTCGGACGTCATTCTGTCAATGTTAGAGAAAAATATTTTGTTGTTGGCGACGGCGACATCTTATCCCTTGATGTGGAGGAAGGGGAAAGATGACAGTGTTCCTTGAGGTGTCTCCTCGCGTTCATTCCCCAGTTGAAGAAGGTAGTAGAAGATGTGTCGTTGTTCTTCGGTGGAATCGGCGTCCTTCATCGAAGAGGACGTCGTTCCTCATGTTCTTCGTTGGAGAAGGTGATTTCTCCCAAGCCTTTCTCCAATTTAAAAAAAATAATATCCAACCCCAAAAGAAATAATAGGCTCTCTAAAAAAATAAATATGCCTTGAAAATTCAAAATTAATTCATGACACCACATATAATTAATTAATTGAGGAGCTCAACTCATTAATTATAAGTGTTGGCATATTAAAAGAGAGGGAGGTAGGTGAACGGTTTAACCTTAATGAGAGGAGGTGTTAAGAATTAAACAAGGGGTTTTATGGAGTTTGAGTGGAGTTATGGGGAGATGAAAGGTTGGGGCTCGTGTGGGCCCCACCTCACAAATATCCACACATGGGAAGTTATGTGGGTGTGGGCCCCACCAATAACTTCCTCATGTAGGATTAAACTACTAATGATAAATAAAAATTTTCGCAACAATTTTATTTAACTTTTTTTTATTAAACCTCAAAAAATTATCTTTCAAGCCGCATAAAATACAACTAAGATAAAGGTCCCATTAATAGAATACTGATGCTTTGAGTTCATCAGTTCCCTCAGATTTCAATTCTCATCACTGGTTCAAAAGATAGAAAACCACGCACATATGTTTACTGAACGTAACCGAACAAAACGTCATAAATTGAATCCTTGCACACCGAGCCTCGGAATCCGGCTCCGTCAGAAAATGCGGACTCGTAAAATTCCAAAAAAATTAATGAAAAAATTTCCATGAAATTTCTGGGTCTTTACATTACTCCCACCTTAGGGCTTTACGCCCCCATAAAGCTACAACACATACTAGGAAAACAAAAGGGGTACTGAGCATGCATCTAAGCCTCCCGCTCCCATGTGCTCTCCTAGAGGTTCTCGTGCTGCCAGCGAATGCGCTCCAGAGGAATCGACCGTCCTCATAGGACCAACTCCTGTCGATCCTCAATCTCTACTCGAACCTCCATGAATGTCGCCCCATCATCGATATATAGCTTCTCATGGTTGATGATGTGTTAAGGGTCGTGCACATATCTCCTCAGCTGAGATATGTTGTAGACATCATGCACCTGGTACAACTGATGAGGAAGGTCCAGGAGGTAAGCCACCATCCCCACTCTGTTGAAGAATTGGAGGAGTGATAGCAGATAGACTGCACCATCCCTATCCACAAAGGATATCAACAATGCGGCCAGCTGCTTCGTCGCCTCTCCTAGAGGCTGAATTCCTGAACTCTTGCTAAGAGAATCTGCTACTACGTTCCCCTTCCCAGGAGTATAGACTATCTCGAAGTCATAGTCCTGGAGAAACTCAAGCCATCACTGCTGACTCAGGTTCAAGTACTTCTGAGAGAATATACACTTGAGACTATTGATATTGGAGTAAACTATAAACCGTTCGCTCGACGAACAATGGGTGAGACAAGTCAATTTTAAGAACTCATGTCCACCCTTCCTCGTCTACGATCTACAAGAGCTGCTATGATTTCACCTCTGCCAAAAAGAGAAATCTGGTCTCATCCCCTGGATGAACCACGTCCTTTTCCTAATACAGTCATTCCTGACATGAATGGTATTAATTCATGCCATGTATGTCGTATTAAGGACTCGACGCTACAACCAAGAGATCCAACCGTTACTCTCGCCTCCAAGGGTTGAGTCACACTGTCGGCATCAATGTGTTGTCACTGGGTCTTCTCCAGTATGACTCTCAAATGTGAGGGTCAGATAAACGGTTTTAACCGGAACCTCTTAGTATTAACCACACAAAAAGGAAGAAAACAAAACGTCATAAGGACTAGTGTCTTTTATTACTGAAGCTCAAAGTACAATGACACAATGCAACCCAATAAAAAACATTAACGAAGCTAGAAGCATCATGAACAAAGGCCTCTATGCCTGGAACTAGTCCTGTTCCTATCCACCTGCTTTCGGAGCTCGAGGTGAACCACCTCGGGGTGGGAGTAGTAGTGCTTGATGACTTTGACCACCATCCGCTGAAGGACCTGCTCCACTGCCTTGTCCATTTCTCGGCTGATGCTCAAGATCCCGCCACTACCTCTGTCTCGGTGGCCCCTCCATCGTATGATGATCAAATGTGCGGGAAGTCAGATAGTCACGCACTATGTGACCCCATTCTCTTTAGGAGAAACATACTCTTTCCGTTCATGTCACAAATGGCGTCGGGTGCCCTGCACCACCGTTGCCACATCTTGGGGTCATCTGTCAGTAGGTCTAACCCGCTCGTGCCCTGGTGTCATCTATCTAATTCCTACAATATATGACACGGCTACTGATAGAATGACCTCCGGCAAGAGCATCTTCTCTTGAGCACTCACAGAGTGTAGAGTCACTGGTATAAACTACACCCTGAAAAGACCCTCAACGTTTCCCCAGGCGAGGGTCGTCTCATCGTAAAACTAGAGCATCAGGCTTCACAACATCTCAGATGCTCCCTAAAAGAGACTCACAGCTAGTTACACCATCAATTTTGTGTGTGTACCATCTATGTGGAAAAATCGTGCTACAATCCCCATCCAGTACCCAGCCGTCTGTAAATTTGTCACGCCTTGAAACCTCAGAGCCCTCTATCGTAGGAACCCGTGCAACACATTCAAGCAGCGCGCACCCTCTGAATCTAGGGCTGGTAGTAATGGTATCCCATTGAGTAATGGTACCGCTAGTGCCTCTACTGTAATGGGGCCTTGCACCGTGGCCTCGCTGCTCGGTGGGATACCATCACGCCCTCCACTCAGAACCCGTGCTGATCGACTAGATGAAGACATCCTGAAAAGAAACAGGTGTGACATGGTAAAAAGACATTACCTAGTGAGCAGACCTGGTTTGAGATGACTTAACAAAAACTTTTTAAAACACACACGCAATCCGTGTTTTCATTCACTAAGTTGGAAAACAAAAGTCAGGGTCCTTGTGTATGGATACATCAGCCACTGCACCAACACTGCACTTCATGAAATGAAAACCACACTCAGTACACTTAACACTATTACTTCACAGAAAATAAAATATTAGAGTCCTAAGTTTTGCTGTAGAACTAACTCCTTTGATACCATTTTTTCATGAACCATCCCTCGGGGCCTGCATCGTGACTAACCCAATCCCACCTTCCATATGCCAGGGGCTGGAGACTAGCACCAAAGGTGTAATTCCCTAGAACATGGAAGGGATTTCCTTTATAAAATGTAAACACACACAATCAGAGGTCAAGGAGAAGAAAACATTAAGTCAAGCAGTATAACAATAATGCTTAAAGTACAATGGTCCAAAAGTACAAGCCCAACAAAAATGTACAACATTAACTGAAAGAAAGTACAACTGAAAAGAAAAACAACTAAATGGTGAAGCAGCTCTTGGATCATCCTACCGGTTCCTACCTGAAGGGTATGTACAGATGTCCTCCTCAACACTCTATGTCTATCGGTCCGCTCCGTGTGCTGTCATGCCTAGTTTCCACCTATGGGTATCGTCTTGTCCTCATACACTCTGTCTCGGTAAGCGTTGTCCGTCGTCTACATCCAACACAACGTGGTGAGTGCATAACCTGTGCAAGGTTGAGTATAATGATACTCAGTAGGGACCCTAAAACCCTCAAGGTCTCACTAAATCAAACAAGGATAAACCACAATGAATGATATCAATAGATAACCTTTACTTAGGTATATGCCCATACATATACCTACATTATCATGTAACCCATCTCAATCATGAGTAAAACACAAAGGGCATTGACTCAGCTCAAACCAGGATTTTCACTATCGAAACCAAAACTGCTAGAGAACTCATCCTCTGTCGATTACAGTGGCCCAGTCGTGACTCCGAGGCACTACTCACTAACCGTAGACTTCTGATGTACTCCTCCTTTCCAGTACCGAGGGTCTGCTACCAAACCGGGTGCTCCTCCGCTGTTGGTCTGCCGCCAAACCGGGTGCTCCACCTAATAACAGTAAGAGGTACTCCTTCTGTCAAGTACCGTGGGTCTGGTGCCAAACCAGGTGCTCCGTCGTCCATGGGTCTACCACCAAACTAGGTGCTCCATCCACAGGGCTAGTCGAATCACTCCGAGTCGAATCAGTCAAGCAGTCGTCAGGTCTAAAACTACTAGGTATCTACACTATGTATGCTCGTCTCCAAGAGGATCCACTCCACAAGCTACTAGTTGACACTCCAAGTGTCACGAAGTCTCACATAAGAGTATAACAAATTACCACCTCGTCATAGGGGTCTCAATGCAATAGATGGTGTGTTAATCGGATGCCCGGTCTGTGAGTTATTAGCCTTTTTGTCCCGAGGTGAGGTTGGTTTCGTGTACGAACCAACCTAACCATATCAAAAATGTACCCCGAAATCCCTTGGGGTGTATTCCAAAGAACCGTTTCTCAATGAGATTACCAATTCCAATGATGGTTTGTCAAATGGACCTCTGATCTAAGAGTTATTGGCTTTTCCATTCCAGGGGCCCGATTGGTTTTTAAGCTAAACCCAACCCGACCGTACTCTAAAAGCATCCAAAGCTCATGTTGAGTATGCCAAAAGAACCGTCTCATCATATGGAATCCAACGTAATTGACGAAACATCAATTGGACCTCTGGTCCTTAAGTTATAAGTGTTTCAACTCCGAGGGCCCGGTTGGTTTCGAGTTCGAACCAACCCGACCATACCCAAACTTCACCAAAACCTTGATTGTAATATACTGAAACGACTGCCTCGATCTGAGGAATCCTATGAAAATGATAGTGCATCGATCAAAGGTTCATAGCTCATGTAATGGGAAATTAAATGAAAAACGGTTCGCAGAGGAGGGTAAGGGCCTCGTCCTACCCGGCCCAACCCACCCTGGGTCGGCCGGAACTGGGTTGACCCGACCCGGGTCCGGGTTTGGCCTAGTAGGGTGCGGCCCGACCCGTGTGGCTAGCGGTGGTTCAGCCATCCTGGCCAAGCGGGGGGGGGGGAGACGCGTCCCCTCGGACAGCTGGCACAACATTAAGCTGCACCTCCTCTATTTCCGGAAAGGCTTTGCCGTTCCGGTTCGACCTACCGACACAGCTCTGTGCCAGTGGCCTGTTCTAGCGGCACGCTGCTGCTGCCTTCCACGGACCATCGGACGCTCTGTGGTGGTCTGTTTCACCCACCGTCTGTGCCTAAGGTCATCTCAGGACCTTAACTCCACTGTGAAAGCTTCAAATCGCCGTTGCGGTCCCGTTTCATCGTCGCCCGTCAATCCGCACACAGATGAACAACCTGTAGAGGGTCTTTGGGCCATGTTTGTTCAGCCCGCGCCCTCCGCATTAGGTGTTATCAATTGTCCATAAAAAAACTCTTTCTTTCATTAATGACAATGGTATAATTTATTCAAAATAAATTATAAAAATAGCATACCTCAATTCAGGGTTGTTTTTGAAGTCGTGGAAGATGGCGTCGCGGAAGTCGTAAGTCGTTCCGTTAATGTTGGAGAAAAATACGTTGTTGTTGGCGACGATGACATCTTCTCCCTTGACGTGGAGGAAGAGGAAATATAACGGTGTTCCTTGAGGCGTAGCCTCACATTATTACCCCGGTTGAAGAAGTAAGGAGAAGACGTGTCGTCGTTCTTCGGTGGAATCAGCATCCTTCATCGAAGAGGATTTCATTCTTCGTGTTCTTCGATATAGAAGGTGAATTCTCCCAAGCCTTTCTCCACAAAAAAATAAAAAAATAAAAGCCAACCCCAAAAGAAATAATAGGCTCTTTAAAAAAATAATGATGCCATGAAAATTCAAAATGAATTCATGACACCACATATAATTAATTAATTGAGGATCTCAACTCATTAATTAGAAGTGTTGGCATATTAAAAGTGAGGGAGGAAGGTGGAAGGTTTAACCGTAATGAGGGGAGGTGTTAAGAATTAAACAAGGTGTTTATGGGAGTTTTAGGGGAGTTATGTGGAGATGATTGGTTGGGGCTCATGTGGGCCACACCTCAAAAATATCCACACATGGGAAGTTATGTGGGTGTGGGCCCCATCAAATACTTCCTCATGTGGGATTAAACTACCAATGATAAATAAAACTGTTCACAACAAATTTATTTAACTTTTTTTTTATAAACCTCAAAAAATTAACTTTCAACCCGCATAAAATTAAACAACGGTAAAGGTACCCTTAAGAGAATACTGACGCTACGAGTTCGTCGATGTCCTCGAATTTCAATTCCGAGCCCCGGTTTAAAAGATTGAAAAACCCGCACATACGTTTACTAGATGTACCCAAAAAAACATCAGAAATTGATTCCGGGAACACCGGGTCTCGGAATTAGGCACTGTCAAAAACTTCGGACTCATAAAATTCCAAATAATTTAAGAAAAAAGCTTCCTTGAAATTTCCGAGTCTTTAAATTTTCCAACTCTAAGATACATTGATATGGGTTTCAATAGTCATTACCATTTCTGTTGTTTCCTCCACATGCTTTGGGCCCAAAAGAATACATTTACTGAATTCATCCCAATATTTTGGTGTATGACATCTCTTTCCATTCAATAATTAATATCATTCCATTTGAATGCTTGAATGGGAACTATTTTTGTAATTAAACTCCAGAAAAGGTTAATAATGATCCCACATACATTGAAAATCAAGTGAGCATGATCTCAACTTTTCTTGTTATGTTTGGATCCTCCTTCTGATTTCTCATCAGTTTGAGGGTGATACCTAGTACTAAAAAAACACAGCATCCAAATCATTTTGAATACTTTTATTTAATTTTTATTTAAATTGAGGATCATTATGAGACATAATTGAAAGTGGTGATCCATGAAGTCTTCCAACATCATTTATATAGAATCGTGCAAGATGGTCTAGTAGAAAATCTACCCTTATATAGATGAAATGTGCATATATTGTAAGTGGATCAACATTTACCCATATGACATCATTATTTCATGGAGTTTTGGGTAATCTAGTGACAAAATCAGTGCTTATGTCATTACCTTTATATGGATTAATAGGTAGGGGTTTCATTAATCCTCTAGTATGCTGTCATTCGACATTCACTTTTTGAAAAACTAAACATCTTATTAAATAATCTACAATTTCGATCTTCATGTTATCCCACAAAAAATATTCCTTTAAATATGTATACATATAAGTGTTTCAAATATGTATAAAGATATTAGAACAATGGGCATCATTCAATAACTCCCTTTTTATCTCGGGTATACCTGTAACACAAAGCCACTTCCTAAACCTTAGAATTCCATCATCATATACAATGTCTTGAAACACCCCATCATTCAAAGCAGTAATTTTAATTTGAATATTCTCATCTTCAGGATGATAACATTAAATTATTTCCAATATAGATGGATGGAAAACCAATTGAAAAGTTAATTTATTTTCACATTCATTGAGAATTCGATTCTCCATCCTTACAAGATCCATAAATAAATGATCCATTTCCATCCACATTTTGTTTAAAACTCTATGATCCTTTTATCGTAACACATCAACTACCTTATTTTCCTTTCCAAGGTGGTATAGTATGGAACAATCATAATCCTTGAGTAGTTCATGCCGTCGAATCCTAATCATGTTGAGTTCTTTCTATGAGAATATATATTTCAATATCTTATGATCTTAATATATATCATATCTTTCACCATAGAGATAATGCATCCATATCATTATAGAGAATATTGATACTACTAACTGAATATCATGAGTAGAAAAGTTTTGTTCATTAATTTTTACCTTCCTTGATGAAAAGGTAATAACTCTATCATTTAGCATAAGGGCATAAGAAATTCCCTTTTTTGATGTATCAATATAGATAACAAACCCATTATTCCATAATGTTAGAGTTGGGGTCTGAGAATTCACTAATACACTTTTTAAATATTCAAAACATTCCCCAAATTATTTTTTCCATACAAAATTAACCCCTTTACGAGTAATAATGGATACCCATTTGGATAATTGGGAAAATATTTGAAAGAATCTCTGATAATATACTATTAAACTAATAGAACTACGTACCTTAGTTATGTTCATTGGAGTAGGATATTCTAGAACATAATTTTTCATCTCATGATAAAAAAATATTCCATCAGTATAGAAAATATGGACATGAAAAAAGATGATTGAATCCAAAATCAACACTTTGTGAACATGCCGTATAATTAATTTCTTCTTAGAGTCTTTAGAATAATGACCAAGTGATTTTCGTGATCTTTTTAGTTTTTGGATTATACTAAGATATCATCAATAAATACCATAAAAAAGTCATCATGATATTCCTAGAAAACCTTATTCAATAAATCTATGATAATAGATGGGGATTTATTAATTACAAATGGAATTACTGTAAACTGGTAATGCCCCTAACTTGATCAAAATGTTTTCCATGGAATATATTCCTTCCACACATAAAAATTATGATATCTATATCGAAGATAAATATTAAAAAAATATTGGGCTTCATTAAGTTGATCAAAGAAAATATCAATTCATGGACGATGATACTTTTTCTTTATCAAAATAGCATTGATCTCCATGTAGTCAATGCACTGCCTCATAGATCCATTATTTTTCATAATTAAAAGAATAGGGGCTCCCCATTGAGAAACACTAGGGCAGAAAAATACATTACCAATCAATTCCTCTAGTTTTTTTATGTTCTACTAACTCCAAAGTGGTCATTCTATAATGAGTCTTTGAAACAGTTCATGAACAGTTAAATAACTCAAGTGAGAACTCAACTTCCTACTATAGGGGATGTCTAGGTAAATCCTATGAAAACACATCAAAATATTCATTCACAATAGGTCCATCCTCTATTTGAAAATTACTTTCCTTGCCAACAGATATTGTGTCCTCTTCCTCCCCAATAATTGAATTCAATAGACCTATAAGGGGCTTATCTAGATGAGATTCAGATGGTGAGGTTTCTGCTTTAACGATAAGTGATTCTAATCGGTTCTCAAAAAGTGTAAATTTCTTCTTTATGCGTCATATTTTTGGATAATAATTTGAAATCAAAATCATACCAACAATTATATCAAATTCAGTCATGTGTATAATGATAAGGTCAACAACTAATGCACTTTTATGTGTTATAAGGGGGATTGAATGAAACATTTTTGTTGCAATGAAACTTCCCTTGACAGTTTTCAAGGAAAACATCGTTTTAAAAAATATTGAATTTGATCTAATTCTCTTCGAAAATACGGAAGATATATAAGAATATGATAATCTGAAAACATATAATGCATTGGCTATGTTTTATGAAACAATTATAGTACCCTCCACCACATCATTAGGAACTTCAACCTCTTCTGTTGTGATAGCGTATGTTTGGCCTTTATACCATATCCTTATTTAGGGTATATTCCCATGATTCTTAGGACAATAATTTTCATAATTTACCATCTCATAGAAATTTTATCATCATACATTGGTATCTTATTTCTTCCCATTTAATTCAAGAGAGTGGTGACCTTTTTCTTGAAACTTGTACCAATAACCCATACCCTTCAGGCAAGTACCAAGATGTTTTTTCCAATAATTATCATAGGGTAGAATGTCAACTCATCCATTCTTCTCCATTTCCTTATTTCCTTTTCTAGATTTTTTAGCGGCCATCTTATTCTCTTTCTTTCTTTTAAGGTCATAATACTTATAGAATTACTTTTTGGTCTTGATAGGACATGAGGATATATCTTTTTATGATGAGAATCGGGGTGATATTAGTGCCCTTTGGATGAATGGTTTTAAACCATCAAAGAATAGATCAATATCTCTCCATGGATTACATATATACTACATTAAATGTCCTAATAACATTGTAAAGTTAGCTTCATATTAGCAACATTCTCATCCTTTTTTTCCAATATATAGAATATGTCATTCCCTGTCTAACCATTGTTCAAAATAGAATTATTATTCTAAAAATAATTTTTTAAAATCCCTTAATTCTATTTTGCCTATTTCTTCATCCTGTTTCTTGTTTTTTATTAAATACCACCACAAATATGTATCTCTCAATAGAAGATACTCATCTATGACAACCTTTAATCATTCCTTACATCCCAATGTGAGAAATATCTTCTATAATGAAATGATTTACTACTCCAGTATGAATCGGTTTGTAGTCTCATTGAATTATGGAGGATTGTTTCACACAAATAAATATAACTTAGATTCTCCACATTGTGGATAAGAATGATCCATACTGGCAAGGTTATTATTAATTACATGAGTCAATTATCCTAGTATAGTTATAAGTTTCTCAGTACCAGTCGTAGTATAAGATCCATAATCATTTCCTTGTGTTGGAGGGAAATCCCTACATGGCATACACACATTCATGAGGTTTACATTCCTTCCACTATGTTCAATTTCTAAATAATGACATACACAAGATTAAGATATGAATAACAATTTATAATCTCAACATAGAAAAATAGATATCAAAAATTGAAATCCTATCCATAATTAATCCCATAAATATTGTTTTATTGGGAAAAAATTTACATTTAATTCCATTATAATTGTTTTTATAATATATGTGAATTATTATAAGTATATCCACTGGGAGTGTAAAACTCGGTGTATTGTAAGGCACGTTGTCGTGTACCTGGATACCCCATGTTAGGCCTGAAACTCCTTGTCAGAGTTGTTACTTCTAGGTACATCTATGAAAGAACCTTGTTCACTTGTAGTTTCCAGAGAGGGATATATTTGCTATAATTCTCCACATAATCAATTTCATAGCAAAATTAAAGGATGTTCCTTTATGTTTATCCACAATGACTATCATAGGACTTTTTTTTCCCTAATCAATGTTTTATAAATCTAGCTTCTATATTTTCCACTAAATATCCTTTGATAGCAACTGTAAGCACCCGACCCTAGTAGGCTAGAGAAGATGAAATATTCAATTACATTGATAGGATTATAAGAAATTTATCTCCTCAAAGAACCGAAAGCTTAGTTGTTTTGGAAAACCAGATATGTATATTATATAATCATTGCAAAATGAACAGAAAAAATTATATCAACATCTTTTAAATCACACATAATCTCTTATATTATCCTTAAAATTAATTCATAATATAGTTCTTCCTAACTTGGTGGAAACAAAACATGGGAAATGGGTTAGGTTAGATGCTCAGTAAGGGTTAATAATACATGCGGAGAAATTATAAACCTAAAAACTAGGAACTATGTATAACTACAAAAGCATTATTTTAAAAATATACTTTAGCATATTACAGAAGGAATAAAAACTGATTAAATAATTTCATAAACCATAAAAATGGATATTCTAATAGTTGAATAATCACATGGACTATCAATATCAAGATTCATAATGAGGAAATGTATAATTTTGGACATCATAATCTCTCCGTTGTGGCATTGTGCCAAGACCATAATAACCATTCTGTCAAGGACTTGTGCCAAAGAAAGTAGTATGTCTAATTAGACTTACTTATGAATCGTGGGGATAAAGAAGGACCTACCTGTAATTTAATAAGTCCAATATACTCTTAATATCAATGGGGATAAATATAAATAGAATATACATTCATATTGAAACATATGAAATGTAAATATCATTCCTAAATCATTTAACATAAATACTGACCATTTGATGTTATATGGTGAATAGAATCAAGATAGAACATCCAATGTCAAAGTAATCATAAAACATTCAATAACGTATTATATATTATATCATAAAATATTAATTCCAATTAAACATAATAATCAAAAAGCGTGTTGAAATATGTGACAATTTCTCCTATAAAATCATCGAGTAATTCTTGCGATAAATACTCATTTAGTTTGAAAGGAATGATAAATTTTCAAAACTATTCATATAAAACTAGAATTGAATTATGATTTTTTTACATAATAAAAAGGTTAATTTTATAAAATTATTTATTTCTCCAAAATAGATTATATTGTTCCTTTGAAAATATATAATAATTCGAGAAATTCACTTAAATCGGGATTGTATTTCTGGATGAGTTTTTGAATGATATTTTTAGAATATGTAACTCCACATATAATTAATAAGGATCTTGGTTGGTACACATATAAATAACATTTAAAAGGAATTTGTGAGGAGTAAATAAAAATAAATATGAAATTCATTGAGTTAAGTAGGGAATAAGATTACCTGAATGAAAATGGAGGTTTGTGTAGAAAACCCTTGCCTTGTGTAAGAATATGTTCCTCTATTGAACTTATGTTCATGGAATATGAAGTTATACATATTAATAACATAATTCATAATCAATTATACTTGTTTTTTAGTTATTATAATTGAAATTAGTTATTTTATGGATGTATTTTTGGGTTAAGAGATTCAATATAATCATTTGTGGGTGCTTGTTACATTAGTTTTCATGATTGGTTCTTTTTGGTAAAAGTTAACATAAATTGATAATTGAATTCCAAAATTGATGTCATATGTTATTTATGGTAATTCATAAGGTTAAATGATAGTATAATTCATTTGGTTACTTGGTTTTAAGACGAATCATTAGATAAAATGTTCATGGTAAACACTTGTATTAATTTGGTTGTTTTTCGATCATCATGTACTAATTTTGTCTTATAAAATAATTCCATTTGTAAAAAATGATTCCAGAAAATTACATAGGATATAAAACATATATAATGATATAGGTAAACCATAAAAATGAATTGATGACTAGAATTTAAGATGGTAACTTAAGTTGAAAACTAGGCATCCCTAAATGTGACATATTAACACATCTCAGATGTTGTCTTCATTTCTTTTAAAAATAATGTGATAAGAGAGGTGATGATGAATTATTCCACTATCATAAAACAATTTAAATAAAATATAAGGTAATTTAGTTATCATAACATTTTTAGGAAGGCAGGTGAGGAAATAAATATAATGAATTGCAGTTGAAAGAATATAAATGAAATGAAAAGAGGAATTTACTTCATGAATTTATCTTCCTTGAGAGCCTTTTTAGGGGAGAGTATTTGGTCCGATGAAGATACCAAATGATTATGGACATGTGGAGGAACTTGGGAAGATATGTTTTCTGAATTTAGACATGTCATAATTCTTGAGAGGAGTGAATAGAAGTGGGGGTGATGGGTGGTTTTTATAGTGGAGGAGAGAAGGGTTTTCCCATTATTTTAATCTTTATATTATTATTTTGCCCCTAAAAACCAATAGTGTTGATTATTGTAACCCAAAATAGTAATAGGTATATGTGAGTTCAAACTATGTGTGTTTACATCATCCATGATGCATGAAATAGTGTATTTATCTTATAATTTATTTATACCGTAAATTACAATATTTTAAAATTTAACATAAATTCTTGTTTTTCAGGAAAATCCCAAAAAATCACCCTAATCGTTTATCAATGTTAATAATTAAAAACTTAAACACATTTTATCAAAATAATTTCTAAAAAATATAAATTTAATTTTTAAATAAAAAATTATTTACTTGTAAAATTCATATTTAAAATTTCAAACCGATTTTAAAATACTTTCAAAAAGTCACTATGTTCTCTTAAAATTATCCTAAAATCAAAGGTCAAAAAACTATATATTAAAGAATTTTTTTTATGAAGATTTATTTTATTTTAATTAAATTTATTAATAAAAAATAGTAATTAAATATTATTACACATAATTAATTAATAATTTCCAAAATACACAATTTCATTTATAATTAATCAACATTTTATTTTTACATTCATGGGAGAGGTTAAAATTCCTAAGGATCATATTAGAATTCATAAGGGTACATTACTATTCATAATGGTATATTACTATTCACAAATATATAAGTTGATCCAATCAGAATTTAAATATCATACTGAATGCAACCGTGTATGTCATTTTTTGAAAATTAAAATCACAGTGGAGGAAAAATTATGTTTACTGGCTAGTTTTGAATAAAGCAGTGTTTTATAAAGACTCGTTGTTTCATTCATTCAACATTAAATTTATTTAAAATACCTTATGGTGTTATATTCTCCCCCTTTACAAAATATTGTCCTCAAAATTCTAAATTGTTACCTCATAAAAACATTTGGGTAGTTATTCATCATAATCTCCTTAGAATCCCATGTTACTTATTTAATTTTATGATTTTTCCCAAGTACCTTTACCAGCCATGTTTTATAAATCCTCAACACCTATTCCTTATATTCTAGAATCTAAAAAGGCTATTCACAGTAAGATAAGTCAGGTTCCAATTCTATACCATCATAAGAGTGGACATCTATTGGGCATGGCATGTGCTTTCTCAATAATGAGACATGGAACACATTATGTACTTTATAAAGGGTAGGAGACATTAATAAATGATAATTTAAAGGTGCAATTCTCTCCTAAATTTCAAGATGTGAAATATATCAGGGGCCCCATTCCCCTTTCTTCCCAAATCATATAACACCCTTCCAGGGAGATACTTCCCTAAAAACATGATCTCCCACATAAAATTTTGAATCCATCCTTTGAATATCATCCTAGATCATTATCCTACTATATGATGGATTTATATGGGTTTGAATAGTCTTTACCATCCATCCAATATTAACATATTATTATTATTTCAAGATGGGAAAATCCCTACACAGAACAAACCTAAGGAGGTCTTTACCTTTTATGTTGTTTCCTCCACATGCTTTGGGCCCAAAAGAATACATTTACTGAATTCATCCCAATATATTATTGTAAGTCATCCTTTTCCATACAATGCTTCATATGGTGCAATTTGAATTATATAATAGGAAATATATTGGTAAGTAAACTCCAGCAAAGGTAAATTAAGATCCCACATACCTTGAAAATCAAGTGAGCATGATCTCAACAAGTCTTTAAAAGTTTGGATCATTCTTTCTGATTGATCGTCGGTTTGTGGGTGATTCGTAGTACTCAAAAAAATCATAATATCCAAATCATTTTGAATTATTTTCTTCAATTTTGATGTAAATTGATGATCACGATCAGACACTATTGAAATCGGTGATCTATTAAGTCTTACGACATCATTATTATAGAGTCATGCAAGGATCTCTAGTTTAAAATCTACCCTTATAAAGAGGAAATGTACACATTATTTAAGTCGATCAATATTTACCCATATTACATCATTATTTCATGGAGTTTTGGGTAATCTAGTGACAAAATATATAGTGATTTCATCCCATTTCAATGTATGAATAGGTAGGGGTTTCATGAATCTTCTAGGATTTTTGTTCAACATTAACTTGTGGAAAAACTAAACATCTTAATATATAATCTAAAATTTCCCTCTATATGTTATACCACCATAAATATTCCATCAAATATTTATACATCTCAGTGCTACCTAGATGCATAGAGAAATTAGAACCATGGGAATCATCCAATAACTACATTTTTAGCTCGGGTGTAGCTATAACACAAAGCCTCTTCCTAAACATTAGAATTACATCTTCATATACAATGTCTTGAAACAACACATCATTCACATTAGTAATTTTATTTTAAATATTCTCATCATCAGGTTGATAACATTTAATTCATTCTAATACATATGGATTGGTAATGAATTGAAAAATTAATGAATTTTCACTTTCTTTGATAATTCCCATCTCCATCCTTACTAGATCCATGAATACACGATCCCTTTCCATCAACATTTTGTTTAAAACATCATGATCCTTCTTTATTAACACATCAGATACCTTATATTCCATTCCGGGGGGTATTGTATGGAACAATCATAATCCTTGAGTAGTTCGATCCATCAACTTTTCATCATGTTGAGTTATTTCTTTGAGAATATATATTTCAAGATCTTATGATTCGAATATATCTCATATCTTTCACCATATAGATAATGTATCCATATATTTATAGATAATACTACTACTAGTTACTCAAGATCATGAGTAACAGAGTTTTGTTCATGAAATTTTAACTTCCTTGATGCAAAGGCAATAACTCTATCATTCTGCATAAGGACACAACCATTTCCTTTATTGGATGTATCACTATAGATCACAAACACTTCATTCCCTAATGGTAGATTTAGGATCCGAGAAATCACTAATCCACTCTTTAAATATTCGAAACATTCCTTAAATTATTTTTTCTATACGAAATTAACCCACTTACGAGTAAGATTTGGTAAGGGTTGGCTAATCGGGAAATGATATATAGGAAACACCGATAATAAATGAATAAATCAATAAAAACACGTACCTAAATTAAGTTCATTGGTGAAGGCCATTCATGTATTCTATTTCTCATCACATGATTAAAAAATATTCCATTTATATAGAAAATATGGAAAATAAAAAAACTAAATGAATACAAAATTCACACTTTCTAAACCTGCCACATAATTAATTTCTTCTAATAGTACTCAGAATAACACGCAAGTGATTGTCATGATCTTCATAGATTTTTGAGTATACCATGATATCATCAATAAATACATCAAAAAAGTCATCAAGGTATTCCTAGAAAACCGTATTCATTAGATCCATGAATATATAGGGTTCATTATTTAGTAAAAATCACATTACTATAAAATGGTAATGCCCATACCTAGATTGAAAGGATGTCTTTGGAATATCTTCCTTCCTCACATGCAAATAATGATATCTAGATCAATGTTCAGTATTCAAAAAATATTGGGCTTCATGATGTTGATAAAAAAAGCATCAATTCATGGAAGAGAATACTTGTTCTTTATCATAATTGCATCGATCTCCATGTAGTCAATAAACTGCCGCATAAATCCATTCTTCTTCTTGATGAAAAGAACAAGGGCTCCTCATTTGAGAAACACTAGGGAATAAAAATTCATTATCAAAAAATTCCTCAAGTTGTTCATTCATTTATACTAACTCCAATGTGTCCATTCTATACAGATACATTGATAGAGTTATTGAACAAAGATTTAACTCAATAGAGAACTCAACTTCCTACTATAGAGAATGTCCAGGTAAATCCTATGCAAACGTATCAACATATTCTTTCACAATATGTACATAATCTATTTGAAAATTATTTTCCTCATATATAGATATTGTTTTCTATTCCTCCACAATAATCAAATTCAATAGACCTAATAGGGGTGGATCTAGATGAGAATCAGATGGAGATGTTTCTTATTTAATGATAAGTGATTCTACACCACTCTTAAAAAGTGTAACCTCCTTCTTCATGAAATATATTTTGGCATAATAATTTGAAATCAAATTCATACCAATAATTATATCGAATTTAATCATGTGTGTAATGATATTGTCAACAACTAAAGCACATTTAAGTGTCATAAGGGGGATTAAATGACAAATCTTTGTTGCAATGATACATTGCTTGGCGGTTTTGACTAACAAATCCTTTGTTAAATAAAATTAAAATTGTCTACTTCTATTCAAAAACTAGGATGATATAAAAGAATGTGATAATCCTGAATGAACTAATACATTGTCTATGATTGAGGAAACACGTATAGTACCTTCCACCACATCATTAGGAACTTCAAACTCTTCTATTGTGATACCATTGCTTGGACTTTCTCCCTTCGCCTGCTTTGGGGAATGTTTTCTTGATGCTTAGAACAACATTTTGAATAATTTCCCATATGATTTTAATTCTATCATCAAACATTGGTAGCTTATTTATTCCCCAAGAAATCACTATAGTGGTGACCTTTTTCTCTAAACTTGTACCAAACTTCCTAACCCTTCAGGGAAGTACAATGGTGTGTCTTCCCACAATTATAATAGGGTAGAATTTCAACTCTTCTATTCATCCACATTTCCTTATTTCATTTTCTAGAGTTTTTAGCGGCCACCTTATTCTATTTCTTTCAATTAATGTCATAATACTTATATAATTCCTTTTTCGTCTTGATAGACATGATACTATATCATTGTATAATGAGAATCTTTGGGATATTAGTGCCCTTTAGAGGAATGGTTTTAAACCATCAAAGAATAGATTAATCATTCAACATGTATTAAATATGTAGTACACGAAATGTATTGATAACATTATAAAGTTAGCTTCATATTAGCAACATTCTCATCCACGTTTTTCCAATATTCATATTCTTCCTTTCCATGTATGATTATTGATCATAATAGAAGTATTATTCTAAAAATAATTTGTTGAAATACCTTCATTCTATTTTTTTATATTTCTTCATCCTCCTATGGGTTTTTAATTAAATACCACCACATATATGTATCCCTCGATAGATGATACTCTACCATGAAAAACTTTTATCAGTTGTTACATCCCAAAGTGAGAAATATCTTCTCTAAGGAAACGATCCACTACTCTGGTATGAATGGGTTTGTAGTCTCATTAAATGATGAAGGGTTTTTTCACAAAAATCAATCTAACTTAGATACTCCTCATTGTGGATCTGAATGATCCATACTGGTAAGGTTATTAATCATAACAAGAGTCAATTGTCCTAGTATAGCTATAAGTTTCTCAATTCCAATTACAGTACAAGATTCATCATCATTTCCTTGTGTTGGAGGGAAATACCTACATGGGATACACACGTTCATGCAGTTTCCATTCCTTACACAATGTTCTATTTATAAATAATGACATACACTGGATTACATTATGAATAATAATGTATAATATCAACATAGAAAAATACATATCAAAAATGGAAATCCTATCCATAGATAATCCCATTATCATGGTTTTATTGAAGAAAAATTTACTTTTAATTACATTATAATGGTTTGTAAAAAATATGTGAATTATTATAAAAATATCAACTGGGATTGGCATACCAGGTTCATTGTAAGGCATGTTTTCTTGTTCCATGATACCCCATGTCAGGCCTGAAACTCCTTGTTGGAGTTTTTACAATAGGTACATTTTTTAAAGAACCACACCCACTTGTACTATCTATTTAGGGATGTATTATCTAGAAACGTCTCCATAATCAATTCCTTACAAAATTATAGAATGTTCTTATATGTTTATCCACAATGGATATCTTAGGACTTTGTTCCCTAATCTATGTTTTCTAAATCTAGCTTCCATATTTTCTACTAAACTTCCATTGATAGCAACTATAAGCACCCGACCCTAGGAGCCTAGAGTAGATGACTTATTTAATTACATTGAAATGATTATAAGAAATTCATCTCCTAAATGATATGATAGTTTAGTTGTTTTGGAAAACTAGAAAAATACATAAGATCAACATTACCAAAAGAATAAAAAAATCATATCAACATCTTTTAAATCACGCATAATCTATTATATTATCCTTAAAATTCATTGTTAATATAGTTATTCATGACCTATGGAAAATAAAACATGGGAAAGGGGTGAGCATAGATGCTCACTAAGGGTAAATAATACATGGGGAGAAATTATCAACACAATAACTATGCACAATGTGTAAGTAAAAATGCATACTTTTAAAAATATACTTCTGCAAAATATGGAAGGAATAAAAACTGATTAAATAATTTCATAAAACATAGACATGGATATTATACTAGTTCAATAATCACTTGGACTATTAGTATATAGATTCATAATGAGGGAATGCATAATTTTGAACATCAAAATCACTCTGGCAAGGAATTGTGTGAAGACTATAATAACAATTCCATCAAGGCCTCGTGGCAAGAAATTTTTTTTTCTCATGAGACCTACTTATGAATAATGGGGATAAAAAAGGACCCACCTGTAATGTAATAATTATAATCAACTCCTCATATGAATGGGGATAAATAGAAATAGAATATATATTAATATTGAATCATGTGAAATGTAAATATCCTTCCTCAATCTTTTAATATAAGCACTGACCGTTTGATGTAATATGGTGAATGGTAACAAGATTGGAGATCCACCGTCAAACTAATAATAAAACTTTATATAAAATATTTTAAATAATATCATAAAATATCAATTCCAATTTAATATATTAATCAATAAGGGTTTTTAAATTTTTGAAAATACTCTTATAAAATCATCGTGTAATTCTGGAAATAAATACTCTTTTAGTTTGTAAATAAGAATTATTTTGAAAAAATACGAATATAAAAATATATGTAAATTAAGATATTTTTTCTTAATAAAAACATTAATTTTATAAAATATTGTTTTTCTAAAAATATAATATACAGTTCCTTAAAAAATGTATGAATTCGAGAAGTTCCCTTAAATCGAGCTTGTATTTCTAGATGAGTTTTTGGATGATCATTTAAAAATATGTAACTACCCAAAACATAAATAAGGATTCTGGTTAGTACACATATAATAAACATTTAAATGTAATTTATGAGGAGTAAATATAAATATATATGGATTTAATTGAGGTAAGTAGAGAATAAGAGTACCCCATAAGAAAATGGATGTTTGTGTAAAAAACTCCTTATCTTATGTCATAATATGTTCATCTCATGAACAAAAGGTCATGGAATATGAAATTAAAATGATTAATAAAATAGTTCAGAACCTATTATACATTTTTTATTAATTATAATTTTATTAAGTAAATTTATGGATGTTTCTATGGGTTAAGAGATTTAATATCATCATTTGGGATTGTCTGTTTCATTAGTTTTCATGAACAATTATTTTTTGTAAAAGTTAATATAAAAATATAATTAAATTACATAATTTATAACATATTTTATTGATGTTAATTCATTATGTTAACTTATCATAAAATTAATTTGGTTATATTGGATGAGGAAGAATTGGTAGATAAAATGTTCTTGATAAACATTTGGATTAATTTATGGATTTTTCGATCACGACGAACTCATTTTGTTTTATGAATTAATTCCTTGTGTACATAGTTAATATAGAAACTTAAATTTGATATATAACATGTATTATGATATGTATAACCCATTAAAATGGTTTTATGCTGGAATTTTAGATGATAATAGAAGTTTAATGCCTGTCGTCTTTGAATGTTATAAATTAACACATCTCGGATGGCGTTTTCATTTCTAGTATAAAAGGAGGTGGAAAGGAGAGATGATGATGAATTATTCCATTACCATTAGAAAATTATTTTACATGTATGGTAATATAGTTATCATAACTTTTTTGTTGAAGTTAGGAGAGGAAATAAAAATAATGAAAGGAACATGAAAAAAATTAATTAAATTCATGTGGTATTTACCTATTGAATTTATCTTCCTTTCGATCCTCTTCAAGAAAGATTGTTTGTATTTTGAAGAGACCATGGGCTGATGGAAATTGGGAAATCATAGGATGTTATTTTAGAAGAATTTAGACAAGGCATAATTCTTGAGAGGTGTGAATAGAATAGGTTGTGATTGGTGGTTTTTATAGGTGAGGAGAGGAGGGTTTTCCCATTATTTTAACCATTATTTTATTATTTTCCAAATAATACCAATAGTGTTCATTCATGGGGAAAACATTAACCAGTACATGTGACATAGAGCCAAGTGTACTCACATCATCTATCCTATAAGTAATATTTTATTTATCTTATATGTATTTATACCATAAATTTCCGTATTTTACTATTCACTAAAAAATTCATGTCTTTATAAAAATACCAAAAAATTACTTTAACCATTTTTTGATGTTTAACATTAAAAAGAACAAATTTTTATAAAAATATCTATATAAGATAAATTTAATTTTTAAATAAATTCATCATTTACAAGAAAATTACATATTTTAAATTTAAAACTAATTCTATAATACTTTCTAAAATTAAATGAGGTCTCATATAATTATCTAAAAATAATAGGCCAAAAAAACATTTATTTAAAAATAAATTTTATAAAAATATATTTTGTTTTAAATAAATTTATTAATTTAAAATTGTAATTATATATTTATAACTAACATAAATACGAACACTTAATTATTAATTTCTAAAATACACAATTTCATTTATATGGTATTTGAATTTTATTTATAATTTCATAGGAGATGTTACCATTCTTAATAACCATATTACTATTCATAGAGGTACATTACTATTCAATAAAAATGTATGTTGATCTTATCAGACACTAAATATCATACTGAATCTAACAATGTACATCAGTTATTCAAAATTCAAATCACAGAGGTTGAAAATTTATTTTTAGTGGCTCAGTTTTTAAAAAATAATGTTTCTAGACACTCAGTGTTTCAGGCATTCAATATTAAATTTATTTATAAATCCTTGGGTTGTTACAGTAGTTTGTACTTCCTCAAACAAAATTTATCTTATTATCATAAAATGGAATGTATAACGATACATGGTTTAAAAGAATTACTGAAGCATAAATACATAATAGAAATTATATATAACATATATAATCATAGTTCCCATCATAATTTCTACCATGATTGGCCGTATAGAAGAAATGAACAATCATCATTTAGTGAGGTGTTAGTTTACCATACACGTAAAGTGTAAATTCATTACCTATTAGATGAAGGTATTTGTACTTATAGTTCAAACCCTTACAATAACAAAAATCCGAGTATTTTGATGATAATGTTGTTTTTATACAAGCATGGAATAAAGAGAGAGGAGGGTTTGGAGAATGAAAATAAATGAAAGGACCTTGAGAGAATGTGTTACCTTTTAATTGTCTTACTACATTTGGTTTGTGCCAATAGGATTACTTGGTAGACTTTATGACCAAAGGGATGATTCATGGTAGAAGATAAGATTCATGGAAAGTGGACTAGGAAGATCTTGGATGAAACTAATAGGTTTGAAATGTGTAACAAAGAGGGAGAGGTGGTGGCCTTTTGTGGAGGAAGACTAGCACTCTGATAAATATTTGAAGAGATAATCCCACCAATGTTATTTAGAATGTAAGAGGATCCAAAAATAATACTAAGTCAATAAAATGGAGTATTGTATCGAAATATGTCTAGATAATGGTTCTTGGACTAGTTTCTATGTTGTTTTGGGTCTTAAATTTAATGTTTAATCAGTAGTTATGTTTAATTTTCATTAATTTGTATAATTAGTTTTAATTACATTCACTAATATTTGTTTCCATAAACTATGTTAACCTTATTATAAATTAAATAATATTTTTTAAAATTACCTAAATTGGATTAATACATATAAACATTATCTAATTAATCTTTAAAAAAAATTTAAAATATAATATACCTTTATAAATAAATTAGATGAAAATTTAATTTGGAATTTAAATCTATTATTTTTATCTATTAATTAAAAAATAAAACCTCACATAAAAAAACCAAATATTTATCCTAAACTAATTTTTATGTTCCCCTAAGAAATATAATGTTTAATTTGAAATATTAAATATATAAAATGTCTAAAAATTTGATTTCAAATGTGTTCACTAATAAAAGGCGGTAAAATACCTTTATAAAATCAATATAGGTCTTTTAGTATAAAATTTGGATTGTTCTTATCTTATTTCTATCTAATATATTGCTTAAATATAAAAAATAAATGATTGGATATATAAAATATATATAACATTAATATCACTCACTAATTTTATTTAATTTAATTTATTAGGGTAAAATTGTGTTGTGTCCATAAAAATAATAACATTTCTTTTTATATTCAATCAGTTTCCAAATCCATTTCAAATTAATTAGTATCCTATGAATTCATATTATATTTTACTAAGAAATATATTTTCATAAATTAGTAAATACTATTCATAAATATTAATTTAATTGTTAGGTTATATATTATTTAAAAATTATAACAATAAAAGGATGGTTTGTAGAAATATCGGTGTTGCATGTAATGTAAGCCAAGTCATTGTTGCATGTTGTGTATGCCAAGTCGGTGTTTCTTGTAATGTATTCTAATTCACAAGATAAACTCAGTGTTCTATGTCGATAAATATATAATTTATGTTTTTTGTAGTGAAAATTTAACATTTTTTTGTATAATGAAATCCAAATATAGTTCTTTAATATTAAATAAACAATTTTCAATGATACATGAAATGAAAAATATATCAAATGTTAAATTAATTTGAAAAGAAATAATACCCAAAATATTATTGTGTTATAATTTTAACATTAGTTATCAATAAAAAAATGTAAAAAAATAGGTTATTACCAAATCATATATTTTTAATTATGATTATCTAAAAACCTAATATAAAAATTGGATTGTCACATTGGTTATTTGAATAACTAAATTGAAAGGCATATCTATGTTCTATCATATAAATTACTAATATTATGATTTATATAAATTTATATAGTTTTTATATTTTTTAAAAATAAATGATGTGGTATCAAAATATATTTTAGGTTATAAACACAACCATTAAAATTATATTTATAATTTTTCTTGAAAATAAATCACATAGAAAACGATGTTAATAAAATAATAGGCATTAAAGTCCATTTTTTAATATTATGATAGATTTTTTGAGTTCTAATTCACTAAGAGGATGTTTCACATGGTACTACATGGTTACAAAAAAAACTTTTTATGTTTAAATATAATTAATCTGTTGTTTTATTGGAGAACTAGATGACGTGATGTTTAATAATTATATAAGGAATAAAACTCATATGTCATAAAGAGGATTCCAAGGGAACAACATTATTGGGTTTTGTTATGTACAAATTTGTGAATATTCTTCTAAGATTAATGATGTTTCCATTTCAAATATATAGAAAATTGATTCTAAATTACATTCAAAATTATTTTTATATATAGAGATTTAAAACAAGATGAAAAGCAAAAACAACCCATGAATAGTATGCTCATAATGATGACTTACATTCAGTCTATAAAAAAGTAAAATTGGATAAGGCAAAAAATTTGAAATATGCGTATCAATGTAAGAACCCATTTAATAAATAAGAACCATTTTATTTAATTATTAAAAAAATATTTATGATCCTTATTATCTGAATATAAATATATATGAATGAAAAGAGAATAGAAAGAAACTAATTTCTTTTTATAAAAATTTTGTTGATACTCTTGAAGGAATAATATTTTGTGATATACTTGGATATACTTAGGAAAATTTCATTTTATTGAAAACCATGTGAATAATTATAACCATCACATTGAGTTTTTATCATATATTCACTATTGAATACATATTCTTTAGATCAAGGTTAGACTGCTAAAAAAATTGTACGATTATAATCAATCCACCAATCTAATTGCGAATAGTTTTTTGGGTAAGAAAATGTATACTATGATATATAGTAATTGTAAAGTAGAATTTTATTTCCTTGGGTTTTTAATTATATTAGAAAATCCCTTCTGTTCCACTAGACAATGAATATGTAATTAATAAGTTATAAGAGTTGAAAAAAACCCAATTTTTAGTGGGACAAAAATATAAAAAGATTAATTTTCTATGATGGAGTTGAAACATAAATAACTTTATTGTATTATGTTATTTTATATTATTCATTGAATACCATGTGGTAGGTTGCGTTAAAATCATTGAACCAATCAATATTAACAAGGATAAGGTTTCAGGAACTTTTGAGGACATCTATAGAGTAATATAAAACATTATAAAGGTTGATAAAATTTATTCACCACTTCTCATCTTATTGTCCCAACATGACCATTGGGTCCCTCAAAAGATATAAATCAAGAAAATTCAATTAATGGAAAACATTAATACATGAGGGTGAATATTTTGTACAGATTTTCAGTTGGGTGTGCTAATCAATCTATGAAAAATATATTAATGAATATGATGCATTATTTTTGGAAATAATAATAGAGAAATTAACATACACATAATCGAAAAAAGGTGGAACATGGATATCTAAACATGTATTATGTTTTGATGAAAGATCTAGATAATAATGTGTAGTAAATTCTCATTATAAAGTATGAAATGCATCACAAAAGAGTGTTATTCGGATTTCATTATCTCCAAAAAATCTAGTGATTACATTATTTATTTTCCCTCTTTAATTACTTTTCCATTATTTTACAAAGGGTGAAAGTATTTTTGGATATAATTATTGAAAGCAAGGAGTCTCTTATTACATGGGAAGTTGGATAATCAAGATAAAAAATTTAGATTAGTTCCTTACAAGGAGAAACTTTAATGTTTTGTACTATATTGATTATATAAGATCATTAATGGTGTTAACATAATTATTATAAATAAAAATAGTGTCATCTATGATCCATGTGGATTGATATTTACATCATCATCAAAATAACTGAAAATAGAAGGGATTAGTTGACCTAAAAATACTTTGATTAATAGAGTTTATATATTTAGACGAATGGTGAGATAAATAAAAAAACATCACTATATCCAATGGTGTGGTTTGTAAATAACTCTCACACATTGGTTGAATAATATGATTACAGTATTGAGTTGACACTAATTTATTTTGGTGAGATTAATAATATTTAAATAATTTGAATAAATGCTCAAAAAGAAAAATTAATTCTAGAATATATATATATATATGTAAAAAATAAAATAAATGAAAAAATTATTATTGTACCTCAAACTAGTTAATCTGGTAAGTCGAATCTCATTAAAAAAAATTAATTGAGTTCACAGTGAAGAATGTTTTCCCATATTATAAAATTGTGGTAGATATATGTGCGGAGGTGAGATGAAATCATAAAGATAACATATAATTATTCCAGCATTGATTAAAAACAGTTTTTAATTTATATGATCTTAACATATCTGGGAAACAATAACCATCAATGTAGGTAATTCTATTATAAAAAACTAGTTTCATGTTAAATAACATTATAGAGATATACAAATAATAATAATTTAACAATAATATGAAAAACAATATTCAATGTTGTTTAGGATTTAAATCCCTAAACTATTTTAAAAATATATTCAAAATATATAATAGATGACTTCATGGTAACTCTATTATTTTATTATTAATTAATAGAAAGGTGAATACAAAGACCTAATGGACACATCTTCTATTAACTAAATATAATTAGTAATCCTATTATAAAAATTCATGTTAAAAATTTGGAAATACATCTCTATCCCAATAATACGTTATAAGTTCCAACCTAAGAATTTCATCAATATACACTTTAGTATCTAGCATCTAAATACTCACGAATATATTAATCATGTATATTGATCATCAAATTCCACACCAAGATATAAACAATCCCAATTCTTGGAAGATATATATTCCACAACCAAACTTCATTGATCAAAATTATTAAAAAATGATTTATAAAAAGAATACATTGATACTTTCAAAAGATTAATATTATAATAGATGTTCTATGAAAGCAAACTAAAAAATAATACAATCCTAAGACCCCAATAAGAAAGAGATAATACAATTATTGAAGAATAAAATTGTTCTAGTATCATTTTGTATTTATGTTTACATTATTTTTCAAATCCTTAATCTAATGTATATATATTGTTGTAAAAAAATATTTATTATTGTATCCATGATCATAAAAATTATTTAGTATCAAAATTACATTATAATATTTTATTAAAGTACATCTATGTCACCTAAACATGATTCAAGAATTTAATAATTCTTATAAAGATATTTGGAGCTTAGATAATTCGATGTAATGACCTTCATAATAATATAACTTATAAAAAACCTCATGTTCTCTCAACGACAACCTAATGTGTATTTTGATTTTCAATATAACTGTAGATCCTTTAGTTTGAGGTATTATTTATTATTTTTATTGTGTATAAAGTGGTTGTGTATTGTTTGTAACAGTTTGGATGATTTTTTTGGAATGTTTTGGGACTTTTATAAGGGCACCTGGTTTGAGAATTGTTAGTGAAAACCGTGAAAAAGCTCATGGAAAATGTACACAAAAATGCATTTGTCTTTGAATTGGAACATTGTTAGGGAACACAGTTTAAAAACAATGTGGCCACAAAGGTAAAATTTGTATCATTGGATTGTGGGATTCTTCATGGTTATTGCATGGTTTATCAAAACATTTATTCCAATCATGTGAGATCCCCCATGAGGTTGTAGCAGATGCACGATAAACGCAAAATTTTTCTAACCATGTATCTAAACCTTTCATGATATAAAAAAGCTTTTTTTTAAACATGGATGTTGATTAGGATTTTCCCTAATCACCCCATTCATGCTCCCATATATCCATATCGCAATATTTATTCTTCTCCAAGGTTATATAACCTATCCCACTAATATTAAAAGTGTTTGGATGGGTTCTCTTGGTGTCGTAAAGCTGTATCTTCCTTAGTAAGTCTTTTACCATGGTAGTTTTGTGGTGTCCCTTATATATACTACTCCATCACTCCCAGTTTCGTATATCTATTTCCATTACAGGTAGATATAGGGGTTTGTATTCCAATAATGGTAATTTTTTTTATATATGTTATGGGATGGGATTTAAGGAATATTTTTAGAGTTTTTACCCATATTTGGGAGATTTTTGTTCCATTCTTCACTCTCTAAAAACCCCTAATGATAGGGGGATTCAATCATGACTCATCATTCTATAACTATAAGGCTTATTTTTAAATTAATTATTTTACCTGAATTTTAATGTGAAATTTTGTTGTAATGCTTGGTTGAAATCCATTTCATTATTATTTGGAGATTGTAGGTAAAATGTGATATATTTGGGCCTTGTTCTTTGTTGTTGTATTTTAAAATGGTGGTTTTAAAACTTTTTTTGTGGGTTTCATTTATCTGAATGGTCTGTTAGAAAATTGTATTGGATGTGATGGATAATGGTCATAAAGTACCACCATCAATGGATTGGAATGTTGAAAGTAGTGGGATAATTAATATGGGGCAGGGTTTGATGTAAAGTTCCACTATCAATAGAAACATTGAGATCATGTGGTTGGGTTGTGTGTATTGTTGAGAAAGGTGTGTGGCTATGTCAGAATAAATGGGTTATTCCCACATGATATGGGAAAATTGTTGATGAATTTTTTTTATATCCTAAAAAATGTGTTTGTTGTGTAAACTATTATGGTTACGATGTGTTTTGATTGTATTTAATTTTTTCTTGATTGAAATAGTTTTATATAAATAGTTTTATAAAAATATTGTTACTTGTTCCATCGTAGTGGCATGAGTTGGGTAGTCATTTTGAGAATGCCTACTGAGTATTATTACTCACCCCCTACTTTTGATCATGGGTTCTTTTATAGATAAGGTACATCAAGAGCCATGTAAAGGTAAGACATATCATTTCTGTATTCATGAATTATGATTCTTGTGGTTTTGTAGATTTGTAGCATGCTTCTTGATGTTGAGGTATGGAGTTATATCACTTTGTCTTTGAGTTTGTTTCCTTAGTCTTTCACCGGTTAACCTAATTTTTTTCTTATGGTTTTGAATTATTATTGTTGTAATTATTGTCTGTTGGATTTATTTTTGAGTTTTAAACATTGGAATCATGTTTCATGTTTATGGGATAATGGTAATGGAATTTATTCTTGGATATTTTATTTATTAAATTTAAAATCATCCCCCACAGGTTAATGAAGAATTTGGTAATTGTTTCCAATATTTTGCATCTTGGGGATGTCACTTCATTCCATGTTGAAATTCCTCCTTGACTCATGCCAATGGGAAGGGTGGGATACTATGATAATGGATAGAAAAGAAAACATTTGACATAATTATCTCCCCTAACAATGACAAAACATTCTTGAAAATGTACATTTTTCTAATTCATAAATATAATAAAATTGATATCATATAATGAAAATTTTTCTATCTATATCATCCATGTAAAATTCTATTCTACACTTTTAAAAAATAAATATAAAAACATTAGTATAACAACATTCCACCTAAAACAAAAAAACACAGGGTTCCTTCAATTTCTTCCACTATATTATTTTTAGAAAGAGGGAAAAATAATTAACAAATCATGTAGGTATATCATTAATAATAATTATATAGAAGTTAAAAAATATTCTTTAAGATATGTTAATTAAATTTAAAATAATATTTAAAACATCTATCTACATATAATGTATATAGAAATAATCCATGTATCAAGAATTTTCGATAAAAAAAAATACAAAATATACTAAAAGGAAAGAAACTATTCTTTTTTAATAAATTCTAATGAATATGAAAACAATTAGAAGATTAAAAAAAATTAATCCACTAAAATTTGAATATATGAAAATTAAAATTTAAATGAACTAATCTTTATTAATTTTTTCCTGGTAACAACAAATAAACGTCTTATAAAAATTATTATTTTGAATGATATTATAACATCACCTCTTATAGTCCCTTAAAACCCCATAAAAAAGACACCAATTTCAGAAGCTATTTTCCATAAAATACAAAATTATAAATGACTTAATAAATATTGAAGAATTATATAAAATTTTAAAATCTTATGTACATTTAAAATTAAAATAACAATGTTCACATATTAATGAAAAAAACACTATTTTCTATACTTGAAAATTAAAATATGTTATTTAAATATTTTAATAAAAAAAATTAATGAATTGAAATATCAGAGTAAAAATACAAAGTTCCAATTATTTATGTTTTTTGTATGAATATTCTTTATCTGAATGAGAAATTAGGTTACCAAAATCAAGAATTGATTCACAACATATTCATTAAAAAATTGAACTTTTGGAACCCAAATATCACTATAAATGTGATATGAAAATTTTTAATGTCCATTCAATATAATATGTATTAATTTATAAAATAATATACTTTAATAAATGAGTATAAACTCTAATACTGCCTACCCCAATTTAACATGAGACTAAATGGTGAAATATTTATCCTAAAATAATTTTCCTAAAATTGAGGCCTTCTGCAGAGTTTTCAACCTAGTATAAAATATGTTCATTCCAAATTTATTTATTTATTAATCATTTTTAAATTTTCCCTTTGAGAATTAAAAATTCATAAAATATTCCTCATGATTTCAAATACTTAATTGAGTATAAATATTAATTCATATTTTTTGTTCAAATAGATAGAACCTTAAATGTGTTGTCATATTTAATTTTTAAATCAAACTTTTAGACTCATCCAACTCTAATGCATCTTTAACATTATCATCATTGAAAAAAACCCCCTTCTTTAACATTAACTTATTTTTAAAGATTTTTTTATAATAATCCGTTAAATAAATTATGATGATTTACATTTCATCATATGACATAGATTCCCCTTCCTCAATTTCACCATCACAAGAAAAAATAATGATTCTCATTCAAATAGTGATCAGATTGTTCTTGTAATATAATAATTTGCATCAAATACTTTTTATATAATGTTTAAATAGAATAGAAATTTATGACACTTCATATTTTATAAATAAATTTTATGACATATGGGTAGTAAAATAGTATTCACACACACTCGTGGAATACATTTTTATTAACAAATTATTTCCCTTCTCTAATGATCACCGAGATTGTCTTCCTTTCTCTTCAACATAGGACAATTTTGATAAATATGATCAAGATTAATTTATTCTTAATATATAATCAAATGAGTATTTATTTTAATTTTTAACATTCCTATTATTTTAATAATACCTAATGGATTTATTATTTCAAACCATCATCTTTCCTATATGAGATTAGAAACCTTCTATAAGATTTGAAAAACTCTAATTTGAGAATATCATACAATTCCTATATTGATGTATCATTTCATATCTTAGATCAATAAACTTCTGGTTTAGATGTAATAATTAATGAAATTCAATTTATTTTATTTTCATTTATATAATATATTTTTAGTCTTATTTTTTACACCATGGGTGTTTTTGTAACACCAAAACATTTTACCATATATTTATTTTTAATTAAATTTAAACTGAGTGCTAAGGTTAAAAGTTTTCATATAAACACATATTTGTTGGAGTGAAATTATCCCATATCAAATTAGTATTGAAATTTAATTCTTTTTAGAAAGCAATTTTATTAAAATGACATATAAAAAATTTAAATAATGGAATTTTAAAAAATTTCGGTCACCTAGTTTTAAATATCTCTAATGTCTTCACCTATGGATGAAAGAAAGCAATTAAATAACAATAAAATCAATTTTGTTAAAAATTAAATTATCTTTATAGTGGTAATTAATTTTATTTTTTATTAAAAAATAATTACCTTAAATCCTTAAATAACACTAATACATTATATATTCAATTAATAAATACTTTATATAGATTAATTTCAAAATATTAAAAATTTTATATTTGAGTTATTTATCGTCTTCCCAGAATTTAGAAGAAAATTATAACATATTAGTGATTTGTAAAAAGGTTATATTTGAATTTAAAATTTATCATGGATTCATTACATTCAAATTAAATAAATAGTTAAAAAATGGAATTAATGATATTTTTAAGAAATAAATGTTTATTAAATGATTTTAACATTTTATCTTCATATATTTGAATAGAATACTGTTTCACACATATTACATGGTTCATTTATGAGAAAGTTTTCTATTGTTTAATCCATTTTTATGTAACATCATGAGTATTATTTTGAACAATGAAAATTCTATAGCATAAAAGATACGCCATAACGATTTTAATGAACAACATAAACTTATTTTTTTGTGACCATTATATCCTCACCATTAAATTGGATAGAATGAACATTGTTAATGACCCAATGAAATATATAATGTTCATACATAAGGATAATTTATTAAATAAACATTTTTAAATAAGTACTATATTTATTATAATGTAATTTTATTAGATTTTTATTAAATGCATTTTATTCAAGAAAACAAAATTTGTATAAAAAATGATTATTATTTATATTTATGTACAAATATTATAGTTAATTTTTGTAGAATTTATAAAAATTATTTTTTAAAAAATTTTTTAAATTATCATAACAAAATCATACTATGGTGAATTTTAAATAATTTTTTAAAAAATAGAATATTTCGTGGATATTAAAAATAGAATTTTTAAATTAATATGATATTTTTTGTTACAATGTCATGAAATAATAATGATATAATGTTTATTAAACTTATGTGATAACTAAATTGTGTTATTATAAGATATATTGTGTACATAAATAATTTATATCATGTAAATTATATTTTTTAATGATAAGTATGAATATCATTTTCAGGGTCGACACAATGCCCACACAATGCTGGAAAATTCAAAGTTGATTCCATATAGATAATAATTTCTTGAGGAAAATTATATTCATGAATATTTTTTAAATTATTTTCGATAATTTATGTTTTTATTATATGTTCATATTTTATTTTTACATAAATGAATCCAATCCAAATACTTGTGCAATGCTTACACAAGGCTTGAAAAGACAAATTAACAAATTTAAAACGTTTTCTTTACATGGATATGAGTAATTATAAATTATGAATGGGTCGAAATGATTATGATAAAATAAAATAATATATTTTTTTGAAATTAACTTATATTTAATTTTCATATATGAATTAATTAACATTAAATCTTATCTATTGAAAATGAAGTGCTTGTGCAAGAAAAATAATAACAAATAATATGTTTTTTATTAAAATTGTAATAATCCAATATTGATAAATAAATAAATAAATATATTCTTATATGTATTTTTTTGGACAATATCTTATTATATTTCTAATTTGGGCCCTTTTGGACCCATTTAAACCACTTTAAGACCTTAATAATATATTATTTAAAAGAAATACATGTTCTTCACACTATGGTTTTCAATTAGTATAGCATTTTTATATAATGTTTTAGGGAAGTGTTTTTAAACCATAAAATAGTTTTGGAAATAATACAAAATTTATCCTAATTATAATAGTATATTTGAAATTTTTAGGACACAAATAAATAACTTAATCTATTTTACAGCAAAGTTGTAAAAATTATTAATTTAATGAAAACATCAAACAAATGATATTTAAAAAATTAAAAAATATATAATTTGAGATTTTTAATACAATAATAAAATCATATATATTACTATAACATTTCCATGATGTATTAAATTATTTATTCTGAATTTAAATGTTTTTAATGTTTTTATTTTCATCATTATGAATAGTGTTTAATTTGTAAAAACTTATTTTTCAAGAATAAAATAGTTTGTTATATTTTTTAAAAATCACAAAAACATTAATAAGAAAAAATGTAATAATATTTTGTAATAAATTTAATCCCATTAATATTTTAGGCATTTTAGAAGTCTTATTCCATATATTAAACTATTATATTTTAGCCATTTTTTATTTACTAAATTTTTGATCACGTAAATTATAAAAATGGATTCAACGCATAATTTAATTTCATCCCATTATGTATTATTTTTCATTTATCATCTAGAAAGTTCTCTTTTATTCATACCTTGAATCTTTAAAATGATGTTGGTCTCACAAAAAGTCCAATTCTAATGGCCTTAAATTGGTTCTCAAGGAGAAATGATTCAAGAGGTAAATTCATTCCTTTTCACTTTTAAATTCAATATCACTTATACCATATCCTTGCCCCTATACAATTTTTAACAAAAAATCATGTATCACTTATATATAGGTGTTTTTTTAATGTCATATTCAACAAATATTTTTTTATTATCTTATGTTATTCTTAAAAATGAAATCATCTTCTTTTTTCTATCAATTCACCACCTTCATGGACGATGAGTTTTTGTATCCCAATACCACATTCATAGAGAGTTTAAATTAAATTATAATTATTTTAAATGATTTAATATATATATATATTCTCACATATATAATATTATTCCTATTTGAAAAATAAAATTCATTTTTTATGTCCCCTCTTAAATATTACTTGTTTATTTTAAAACAAAATTCATTCCTTTGTATGTGTAAAATTTTTTAAAAAAAATATGTTATTTTCATTACGAAATGTTTTTATAATGCTTGTATTAATGTTTTATGATTATGTTATCATTATTTGTAATTAATAATGATGACAGGGGAGAAATATATCTCCCTCTAAATTATTGTGTATGATTATGTTGGAAGTTGAATATAATGGTTATTCTAAGTTTATCTAAAATGGTTACACCATATGTTATCATTGAGTGTTTGATCATAAGGTATCCATGAGGGTTATATTATAAGGTATCCATAAGGGTTACAAATCATATGGTATCAACGAGGGTAAAAACCTTAACTCAATAATTCCACAAGTTACCCAAATAGTTTATTTATGTTTTCTATGTTTTATTGAAATATCATGTTTTTAATAGTAAGTGTTTGATACTTTATTGGTGCGAAGTATGTCATTTTGAAAATGAATTCCTATGTTTATAAGTATTCATCAATTTATGATTCATTCCCGTTTCATGTCACTAACTATGACTATATTCACATCCCTTGTTCAAAAAAGTTTCCCTAGGGTTTTTAATGGGAAATGGAAGGTAAATATTCAATTTAATTTCATGATGTTTTTTCAGGGAATAAAACTATGTTTTGTTTTAAAAGATTCATATTTTGAATAAAATTGATATTTTTTTTGAACTATCCACTTTTTATTCTGGTGGGTTTTCATCTATGAATTACGATCTAATTATATAGAACAGATAAATTAAAATATGATTAGTTATGTTAGAAATTGAATTCTAGGGAAAATTCACTAGAATATGTAAAGGTTATGTTTGGGTCCTTACTGTTGGGGTTATAGAATGATTTAGATAACATCTGGGGTTAGATTTTTATTTGTGTATAAATTAAATATTAATTATAACCACAATGGTTATTATGAAATGTAATATTTTAGAGGTTTATGGTAATTTTAGATAGATTGTATAATACCCTAAATAAACTGAAAGTTGATGGATTAAAGTATTATAGAAATTTTATAGTATTATATTTACCCTATAGAGTATTCTTCCTTGAATAATTCCTTTCATGATTAAGTGATTTTACTTTCATTAAATTAAGGATTTGTTTTCAAGATAGAAGTAAATAGATCATGCACAACCTTTTATTCCCTCTTGTATGATTTCATAATCACTATTATTGATATGGTTTGATCAAATTATTTTGATAGTTTCATGAGTATTAATATCACCTATGTGAAATAGTTTGAGTTATCAAACAACAAATCATTTATAAAACAATTTTATTGTAGATGGTAACCTTTTAATATGATTTTGAGATCTCAAATCCAAAAACTTTTTAAAAAAGTAAAATACCAGAAGTGGTGTGAACATTTACTTTTTGAAATCAGGAGAACATGCTAAAAGAGAAATTTAACATCATGAAGAACATGATAACTAAATTAAAGGTATGCCTTTTTTAGATTATGTATGATCAAAATATATTTATCAATCAAGAGGATATAATTCATATATTTTATATTATAAAAGATAGTATCAATAAATAAGGTGGTAATGTATAGTTAACAACTTATGAAGAACATGTTTTCTACATATAAATGATTCAAGATCTATTTTAGACTTACGAATGATGAAGTGTTTAAAAGTGATAGTACACTTTGGATGATGATTGAACCTTGAAAGAATTTTATTGATATTTATTTATATTTAATCCATATGTTGTCGTGTGAAAATATTTTATTGAAAAAAATATATTTTCTTTTTTGAAAATAATTTTAATGGTTGAGATAACATTAAGGTTCATATGATCGTTTATTTTGATTTAATTGTGGGTTTTTAAAAATTTGAAACATTGGTTTTACTAGAATTAGATTTCGTGTAAATTGTTTTCTTGGATGAATATCAATATAATTTGGGGAAGTGTTATAATAATATGGTTAATAGAATGACAGAGATACTATTCAAAAAATAATGGTTAAATTTTACTTTGACAGAAAATATTATTTCATTATGGAATTATTTAGTTTTATTGAAATTTCTAGCATATCTTTGAAATTATATGATTTTGGAGTATAATTCTTGGAGTTTGACTTTAATAGTCATTGATATTATTTGGTGATAAATTTTAATACTATCATAGAAGTCTTGTGAACAAATCATAATGATTTTCAAGTTTTAATATGAGATTAGAATATTTTTACAGATTTTTTATTTTAGTTTTTTGTGGAAGGATTTGTGTTGAACTTTGGTAATTACTATATAATTTTGGGGGTTAATATTATTTGGGAATTGTATTATCATATACTAATAATTTTGGTTTTTGTTAATTCCTAAAGACAAGATGAATATAATGACTTCCTTTTATGTATTTATAGATCTATAAAATTTCTTTCTATTATTTCAAGAATGAAATATTAATAGTCATCTTGAAATTTTTATTGAAAATTAATTATTTGATGAATCTAAACAGTTCTATAAAGTATGAATATATATGTTCATAGTATATATGTCAATGTAATTTATCATGATCTACTAAAAAATTGATCTTGAATGAAAAAAGTTATCAATTTACTTTTCTTAATATGAAATTAATTTACTTTTTAACTCATCATAGATTTACGATTTTGTGATGGTTAACATCCTAATGATCATGTTATCTTTCACTATACATATAAAATTGATAGTTAATTTTCTCTTTCATGTACATGTTTCCAATATATAATCCTAGTATGTATTAAATCTAGTGGGCATTGTACTAAATTTTCATTCTTTTTTAAATTGAATTTTTATTAATCACTTTTTATGATGTGGGTTTCCAAAAAAGGTATTTTGAATAGTCAGTGGCCTAGTTTTTGATCCCATGTTCAAATTGGGGGGGAAATATTTACAAAATGGGGGAGAAGGTAACATACCTTTTTAAAAAATAATTACTATAACTAATAGTGTAGAAGATACGCCACATCGATCTTAAACGAAAAACAAAATCTTATATTTGTGTGTGACCATTATAGCCTCACCATTAAATTAGAGAATTGAAAAGTATTGACGAGCTTATAAAATATATATTGGTCATACATTTTGATAATTTACTAATTAATCCCTTTTAAATAACAACTATATTATTAGTAAATGCATTTTAATTAAATTTTTATAACTCCATTTTATTAATGAAAAACATAATTTCATTAAAAAAGGATTACTATAGATTTTTATATTACATTAATATCATTAAATTTAGGATATTTTATAATATTTATTCAACAAAAACATTTTTTTAAAATAATCGTAAAAAATTACTCTTTGGTGAAATATAATGAATTTTTTTAAAAGGTAATTTTTTATGAATAGTAAAAATATATATTTTTTTAATTATTACAATATTTTTTGTGATAGCTATAAGATATATATTTTTTAAAATATTATTAAATTTATTGAAGAAAATAATGATATTATAAGAGAATATTTGTAATTAAATGATTAAAAATATTTAAAGTTATTATTATTCCTGATAAGTATAAAAATCATTGTCAGTGCTAATGTAGTTCCTATACTAGAAAAACTATGTAAAAATTGGTGCAATATATGTCATGACCCGTCCCTTGAGGCCCATGTCTTGACTACCCTATGCTCGCCTTCCATATGCCAGGGGTTGGCGACTAGAACCGGAAAGGCGTATCCCTAAAACAGGAAGGAATTCTCTTTTTAACCTATAAAGACACACAGTCCAAGAACACGACAAGAAAAAACCCCTAAGTAAACTGCTTTAGTAAAAAGGGTGATGAAAGTAAAGGGGTCGGAATACAAGCCCAACAGTAAAAGTACTAGTTCAAATAAAAGGTACAATAAAACTAAAAAAAAGGAAAAGAATCTCATGGGTTATCCTTTGAGGATCCTACCTAGAGGGTAGGTTCAGATTGCCTCCTCAGCACTCCATGTCCACCCATCTCCTTCGCGTACCACCTAGTCATTGCTCTGACAAATATCATCCCAACTACTCATCGTATGCACAAGACACAATAAGGTGCGGGCGAAGCCCATGAAGGGGTGAGTATAATAACAAAAATTAGGGACCCCGAGACCCCCAATGTTCTCTCATAATTCATCAAAGGAAAACTAAATACATGATCTCAATTAAAAAGTACAAAGCAATTGACACAGATCAAATAGAGTCTTAGCTCAAACTTGGTTTTCAGTGAAGTATAGAAATATAGATGATTATTCGTGAAGTTATATCATCTTATTCTATTAATAGGAACTGATGCTGACAATAGAGATTCTGCCCCACACAAGATCAATAGGTATCTAACATCCGCAATGACCTACACAGAATTTTACCCACACAAGATCGATAGTTAACTAACCCCCTCAATGACCCACATAGGATCTTACCCACACAAGATTGATAGGTAACTATCCCACGCAATGACCCACATGGGATCAGACCGACACAGGATCGATAAGAAATCATCCCTGAAAATTCCCCACAGAGGATCTGACCCACACATGATCGATAGGTAACAAACCCCTGCAATGACCCAAATAGGATCTGACCCACACAGGATCGGTATGCGCTAACACACACAAGATCACTGAGCGCTAACCCACATAGGATCTGATTCACACAGGATTGGTATGCGCTGGCCAACACATGATTGTTTGGAACTGAACCACATAGGATATGACCCACATAGGATTGTTGCTAACCCACACATGATTGCTCGGTACTAACCTCCATAAGATCTGTTTCCAACCTCTACCTCACTGCCAGCCACTGGATTTCTCACACCCGGTGCACTCAAGTTACGTAGAATCTTCCTTTGAGATTTCATTCATACCTCGAACTCCACTACTCTTCACAAAGGAGTAACACCAAGGACCTCCATGTCATAAGGGTTTCAATGTGATAAACGGTGCATTAATCAGAGACCTAGTCTGTGTGTTATAAGCGTTTTAGTTACAGGGGCCTGGTTGGATTCGGTTTTGAACCATCCTTATTATAATCCAACTTTCTCCAAAACTCAAGAAGAGTATTACCCAATGGACCATATTGATCCAAGGATCCCAACGCCATAGAATATTCGTCAAACAAACATCTGGTTCTCATGAAATGGCCATTTAAGTGTTTCAGGGACCAGGTTATGTCTGACCCGGTTGGACCGACTAGACCCGAGCTAGTCTGGGCTGGCCAGTGGTGGGCTCAGCCTACTGGACCGAGGTCTGGCCTCGCCTGTAAGGGGGGTGACCTAAAAATAGAGGCTCAACCCGAAAGGGGGAGGCATGACCCGAAAAAAGGTGGCCCGCAAAGGGCGGTCCGCAAGGGGTGGCCCAGCCACAATTGCGCGGCTAGCTAGGCTCGCGCAGCTCGACCCGAGGTGGGGTGTAGTCTGATCGAAGGTGGAACACGGCCTACTATGGGGTCCACCCTATCCAGCGTGGGGGGTGTGACCTTTGTTCTCCCGAACTCTCAAACGGCCCGGAGGCCATTCGGTTTGTGAAGCAGCGGTGCCCCGTGGGCACCGCCCGGTCATTGTGGAACCCCATGAAGGCATGGGGTTTTCCTCCGCTATGAATTTGACTTCGACTTCTGGATAGTGACGGTGCACTAGTCACACCGCCTTCCTGAACGCTACCAGCCGATGTGTCGAACGCCTCCTGCGATCGACTCAGTAGACATGAAGCGGACCCCTTTGCTCACCGGCGACGCGCAAAGGGGAACCACACCATCTTCGCGGTCGTCTAGGGTCGGCCGTTTCGATAACCACTATGCCTTTGTTTCGGGGAATCCTCTTGTGCCATGAGCAGGCACACTACCTTCTTTATAGCTGGTCGATGTCATCGTGAAGGAATTATTCCACAAAGAAAGAATGGGTATAGCAAAGTAGTGGAGGGTCTGGGCTCACTTCGTTAGGCCCGCACCCTCCAAATTAGCTCGTATCATGCATGATGATAAAGGGGTTCAATAAAATTAATTGAATTAAACAGGAATCGAAACCCCTACCTCGAACTGTTGGAGATCACTCGCGATTGAGGATGTATTTTTGTTCATTTTTCCCACAACTGGTTCCCAACATCGTTGGTCATACATCGTCATATGGTTCGTGGTTCCGTGTCACCCGTCACCTCCCATTGCGATCAACTCCGCCTTCTAAGGTTTTGGCATCACGATACTCCTTTAGCACTTCGCTACTTGGAAAATCTATTCCTATTCCCCTCCCCAAGCTCTATTTATATAAGAGACCAATATGGTATGTAATGACGTGGAAAATTTATGGGGGCTCATAAATACAAAACATTTTTAATTCTCCAACGACATCGTTACATAGGATTGGAAGGTCAGGCCATTTATTGGCTTGACAAATCACTGGCCCCACACTCTGCATTTCCGTTGGAGGATATGAAATAAAATAAAATAATAAAATTATTCTATTTCATTTCTATTAAAAAGTTACAAAACATTTCTTTTTTCCCAAACCTAATGTGGTCAAGGTAATGTCCCCTTTAAGTGAATCCTGATGCTGTAGTTTCAATGGTTCCCCATGATTGGTAATCCGAGCACTGGTTCAAAAGTTAGAAAATGACGCTTGCATGTTTACTTAATGTACCTTAAAATTTTGAAAAAATTATTAACAATCACCATCAACTTGTACCGGTCGAGGTTAGGCTCCCCGTAAAGATTACACTCCCTCACGAGCTCAACGGTAATCTTAGATTTTCAGTCCAAGTTACCATTTAGAACTTATGTATTTTAAAATAAAATACTTGACACATAATTATATTATTTATGAAGGAAAACTAAAAATCACGGATGGCCAATGCTGGACAATGTTAGTATCTACCTAAAGAGAGCATACCGTCACCTGTTCAATGGCGGTCTTGGATTTTTAATCTGACTCACCGTTCATGAGTTATAAGCAATTGAAAAATAAAATATCAATATTTATTTATTTTATTTATAGTTATGCCATTTTGGGTTTTCTCACAAGAGGACTTCACCGACTAAACAAAAGTTGCGCCTAGGGTAATCCCGGCATCTTGAACATAAAGTTTCCCTCAAAATTATGATCTGGGAAACCATTTAAAATTTATTCCACTTTTCCATCAAAATTGCTTATGTGCACTCATTAAAGATTAAAAAAACATTGACGGTTCATTCCGAGCAGTCTGGGACTCAGAATCATGCACCATCAGATTTAACGGTCTAGAAATAATTCAAATTAATGAAAAACGATTATACGAAAATTCTAAGACATTAAATTCTTCCCCTATTAGGGTTCTATGTCCCCAAAATCCAAAAAAGAAAATCAAACAAATAATGGTATTGGGAACGAATCTGGTCCCCCCTCCCATGTGCTCTCCTGGAAGTCCCCATTCTGCCACCAAACTCATACTAAAGGGATTGACTGTCCATAAAGGACTCTCTCCTTTTGATACTCTATCTCCAATAGTAATTCCGAAATATTCACCAAATCATCAAAGTTCTACTCGCCCCAATCGATAACATTTTATGGATCATGCACGCATCTCCTCAGCTACAACACATGGAAAACATTATGCACCTGGTGCATCTATAGGGAAAGAGATAGATGGTATGCCACCTCACCCACTCTGTTGAGAATCTAGAATGGTCCGATGAAACTTAGAGATATATTGACACCCCAGCCAAATCTCTATAATCCTCATCTGGGTGAGACCCGTAGGAGGACATGGTCCCCCTCCTCCTATCGACATAAGACTTACATCGTCACTGTGTGACATTCACTTGTTGAAAAGTGAGGCATCATGATACAAACTCTTCCACTACTTCCTTCATCCCTGGCCACCAGTACTAAGGTTGAAAGTCCTGGTACACTTTCAACACTCTAGCATGTACCACTAAGGGGATGTATTGATCTTCCTCAACACCTCCTACCGAAGTGTCAGTGGTACCTTGGGGCATCCCTTGAATAAGATGATGTGTACCCCACCATCATGAAATCATTCAAGAGACCGTCTGGAGGATATCTGTGAATGTCGGGTCTCCCAGTCAACTAGTTAAGCTATTCCCCCTGAATTTGCTGATGAAATGGGGGAGTGGCAGTCATAGACTTGAGGTATACTACTCCATCATTATCCACAAAAAATATCCGATGTGAGACTAGAAGCACTCACACCACACTCAGCAGTTGTAGACCAGAGCTCATGCTGAGTGCATTTTCTACCACATTCCCCTTCCCAGGAGTATAGACTATCTCAAAGTCATAGTCCTAGAGGAACCCTATCCATCGTCACCGTCTCATCTTCTAAATGCTATGTTGAAACTTCTCTATTAATAGGGAATGACCCCCTTATGGGTCAAAGTTGACAATAGTGCTACTTATGTGGAGAAGTGTGGTTCAAAACTCCAATTGTACCCAACCAAAGAAGAATTCCCTCTTCCTTCGAGGAGGGGGGGGGGAATCATGAAAAAATCTTTTTAAAAGATGTCCCCACACTCTGCCTGGGTGTCATTTTTCACTGACCAAAGAAAACCCCATTCCATCATTGTAGATAAACCACAACCTTTTTTCCAAATATAGTTAATGTGATTATATACGATGGATTTCCAATCCATACCCAAAATAATGTCGTAATGCCTCGACACAGCCACTGAGAGGTTCCAACCAAAACTCTCATGCCAAGGGTCAGATCACACTGTCGACATAAATGTGATTTTTGAGTCTCATCCCAATGGTATCTCAAGACATAAGGGTCTAGTCAATGGTTTAACCGGAAACTCTAGGTCTTGAACAAGATTTACGGAAAGAATGAATGAATAGTTCCAATGTCTATTAATACGACAACTAGTAGTAGACACAGACCATACCTATAATCATTCATGGAGCCCTTGGGTCACACTCTTTAACAGTATGAAGCTACTTCCTTCCCCATTCCTCCATCTCCCTGAGCCGGGTGGGGACCACATAGGGGTGGTGGTTGTAACATGTTGAAATGTATACCCCCTCATGCTGCTCTTCCAACTCCACATCAACTTTAGATTCCCTACAAATTCATCGGTCCTTAACACTTCATCTTCCCAAAACGTTCTACATGCCTAATTCTTTGAGACTAACGTTAGTTTCCAGTTTTCCCACTGCTAACATTCACTTGCTGTATCCGCTCAGCCAAAGAAAGTTCAACCAAAAATATTCTCCATAGAACCCTAAGATATGTAGGAATGCATAAAGGAATTGTGCTGGGTTGGATGTCCCTAAAAACACCTCGATCAAAGGCCTGACCCCTAAAGTACAGACCATATTTTATTCATTGAGTACCCTGGATAGTCGGTACACCTCAATGAATACAAAGAAACCATCATGTCTTACTTCCAAATATTTAGAAGCTCTTGGGAACACTCACCCATTAGCTTTTTATGGAAAGAGGCCCCCTTCTATGTGGAAGGATATTAAACTTGTCTACATAAGAGTCACCTATTTGCAAGATTAGGGTAATCGTAACCCTGTGATCATCCTGCTGAGCCATGAAAAAGGATCTATACCACGACCACATTCTGATCGAATGGTGTCCAGGCTATATAGAAACTCAAACACCTCCTCTAGCCGATCCTTAGCTTCCTGTACGTTGGGCTCACCATGAAATCTGAGGGGTATCTGATGTTGAAACACATACAAGGTACTAATCCAACATGTGCTCTATATCGTACTGTCGGTTGTAACTACTGACCAATGAGTAGTGATATTACTGGAACATTATTCGATGGTAACGTCTCAGGAAACTGTCCATGTACCAAAGCCTCATCACTATGAGAATAGTCCTCAAAGTCACTCGCTGATAAAGACTAGATGCTCGGATCACCATCAAATATTTTTGTGTCCCAAGAAGGCAGAAAACTGTAGCCACAGCCTCTAGCTAGTTCTCAGCTACCTGAGGATCTGTCTTGCCTAGGATCCTTAGAGCTCCCTTCCACTAAAACTCATGCAAAGTGCTCATTCAGCTTGAACCCTCTATTAGTGGGGTTGGTGGCATATGCTTCCCAACAGTTGGTGGTGCTACTAGTGTACAACCCAAAGGTGGTGACACTATAAGAGGGCCCTGCACCGAAGCCTCATCCCTCGGTGGGCCATTATGGTGTACTCTCTCAGAAATCCTGGATGGTTTCCTTTGAGGAAACATCCTAAATGAATCAGGTGTTCCACGTTCAATAAGTTATACCTAGTGAGACGACTCAATGAAATCACAAGAACAACTCTTAAAAAACACACTCTATCAGTGCTTCCATGTACTGAGTCAGAAATCAGAATTCATGGTCCTGGTGTATGGATACATCGGCCTCCAGACCAGCACTTGACTCCCGGGACTGAAAACCACACTCATAACACATAACACTATTGCATCATTGAAATGATTATACTCCTAGTTATTCAGTCGAACAAACTCCTCTAATAACACATTGTCACGACACATCTCTCAAGGCTCATGTTGTGACAACCCCAAGCCTACCTTCTATAGGCTGGGGGCTGGAGAGTAGCACCGGAGAGGTGTATCCGTAAAATGGAAATGAATTTCCATTTTATCTTATATAGATACATAGTCCAAGAACACGATAAGAAGAATCCACTAACTGTTGTAGTAAAAAGAGTGAGGAAAGTAAGGGGCATGTAATACAAGACCAACTATAAAAATACTAGTACAACTGAAAGGTAAAATACAACTGGAAATGAGAAAATAGCTCATGGGTCATCCTCTGAGGATCCTACCTAAAGGGTATGTACAAATCACCTCCTTAGCACTCCAGGTTTTCCAGTCTGCTCTGCGTACCACCTAAACCTAGCTCCCTCAAATCTCATCTGATCTTCTAGTTATCTGAACAAGACACAACAACATCTGGGAGAAGCACATGAAGGGGTGAGTATAATAATACCCATTAGGGACCATAGGACCCCCAAATGAATCTCAAAATTTCCCAAAGGAAAAAAACCATCTCAATCACAATGAACAAAGCAATAGACACAACTCAAATAGAGTGTCTACTCAAACCAGGTTTTTAGTGAAGTATAGGGGTACATATGATTAGTCACAAAACTAGATCATTTTATTCTGTCAACAGGAACTTTCAATGACCATATAGAGTCTTACCCACACACAATATATAGGTAACTAACCCTTGTAATGACAGCATTGGATCTATCCCACATAGGATTGATATGTAACTAAACCACGCAATGACCCACATAGGATCTAACCCACACAAAATCGATAGGTAACTAACCCCCACAATGACCCAAACTGGATCTGACCCACACAGGATCGATTGGAATCTAACCCCTGCAATGACCCACATAGGATTTTACCCACACAGGATCAGTATGTGCTGACCCACACAGGATCACTGAGCACTGACCCACACAGGATCGGTATGTGCTGACCCACACAGGATCTAACCCACAGAGGATCAGTATGTGCTGACCCACATAGGATCGCTGAGCACTGACCCACATAGGATCATACCTACACAATGTTAGTGCTGACCCACATAGGATCACTCGGTACTAACCTTCGTATGATCTATCTCCATCCTCCACCTCACTGACAGCCACTGGATTCCTCAAACTCGGTGAGCTTGAGATCTGTAGAATCTGACCACGATATACCGGTCATACCTCGACTTCATCTAATATCCACAAAGGATTAACCCCATGGTTCTCCATGTTGTAAGGGTTCCAACATGACAGACGGTGCGTCAATCAGATGCTCACTCTCTGAGTTATAAGCATTTCAGTTCTAGGGGCCCAGTTGGATTCACGTTCGATCCAACCCGGTCGTACTCCAAATGTCTCCAAAACTTAAGAGGCGTATACCGAAATTATATTATCGATCCAAGGATTCCAATTTTGTAGACGGTTCATCAAATAGATTCTGAGTTCTCACGATATGGCCCTTTAACTATTTCTCGGCCCGGTGAGGCCCGGGTCCGGTCTGATTGAACCAGACCCAGTCTGGGCGGGGTCGCTGTAGTCTCGACCCGTTAGACAGAGGTCCATCCCAGACCTCAAGGGGTAATAATGACCTTAATGGGGGCAGCCCGCAAGGGGTGACCCAGAATGGGCGGCCCACAATTGGCGGCCCAGCCCAAATGTGGGTGGCTCGGTCTCGATGACTCGACCCTACACATGCTTGCGTGGCCTTCTAGTCTTGGACGGCCCAGTTTGAGTAGGGTCGTAGTCTATTACGAGGTAGAGAATGTCCCAACCATAAGTGGGGTCCAGTCCCATCCATAGTTGAGTGCAGCCCGCTTTGGGTCCACCCTACCCGGTGCAGGGCGGGTGACCCCTATTCTCCCAAACTCCCGAACAGCCCAGAGGCCATTCGGTTTGTGAAGTGGTGGTGCCACGGAACCCACCAAAGGTGTGGGATCTACCACTAATATGGCTTCGACCACTGATTCTGCTCACTGGAGGTGTGCTCATCAGGCCGCCTCCTCGTCTACAGTCGGACGATGTGATGTCCGCCTCCTCCGATCGCCATGGCTGACGAGCTGCGGCCCCCTTTTCTCACTGGCGGTGTGCGGTGCCGCACCGCACCTCCTCCGTGTTTAGCCAGTTTCGGCCATTTCAATGACCACTATGAATTTGTGCCATGACCTCTTATTGCGGCGTGTGTGAGTGCACTGACTTCTTCATATCCAGTCAGTGTCGTCACACTGGTGGTATTCCACAGAGAACGCATGGGAGTAGCTAAATAGTGGCGGGTACTAGCTGGGTTTGTTAGGACCACACCCTCCACATTATCTCAAAACATGAGTGAGGATAAAGGGTTTCAATAAAATCATGTGATGTAAATAGGAATCAAAAACCCTACCTCGAACCAGTGGAGAGCACTCGCAATTGAGGAAGTCTTCTTGTTCGTCGTTCATGTAACTGGTTCCCAATGACATTGCTCATACATCATCCTTTAGTTCATGGTTCAGTGTCACTCGTCACCTCCCATTGAGGTCAGCTCTATCTTCTATGTGTTCGGCATCACGGTACTCCTTCATCTCTTTACTACTTGAAAAAGTTGTGCTGATACCTCTACCCAAGCTCCATATATATTGGAGAGGTGGAGGGTAAGTAACGACGTGGGGAATTAATGGTGGTCCATAAATTTGGAACATTCCTATTCCCCAATGACGTTGTTTCTTAGTATTGTCATGTCAATCAATTTAATGGTTTGACACATTGTTGGACCCATTCTCCACATGTTCGTTGGAGGATATTAATGAAAATAAAATAATAAAATTAATTTATTTCATTTCTTTTAAAAAGTTACAAAACATAAATTTTTCTCATGGCTTATTGCCATAAAGGTAAAGTCCCCTTAAGTGAATCCTGATGTTGTGGATTTAACAGTGCACTCATATTCATAATCTGATCACCAGTTCAAAAGTTAGAAAACACCACTCACGAGTTTACTGAACGTACATTAAATAAGTTCAGAAATTATTAACAGTCACCCTCAAACTGCGCTGGTCGAGGTTAGGATCCACCTAAGGAGAAAACACTATAACGAGCTCAATGTTACTCTCATATATTCAATCCAAGTCACTTTTTAGATGTTATGGATTTTACAATAAAATAATTGTCACTTAATTATTTTATTTACAACCAAAAACTAACTTTCACTGGTGGCCCACACCGGCCACTGTTAGTATCTACCTAAAGGGAGAATACCCACACGAGCTCAGAGGTGGTATCATATTTTTAATTTGATTAACCGTTCATGAGTGATAAAAATATAAAAAATAAAATAACTTTCTTTAATTATTTTATTTAATACTATTTCATTTTTTGGTTTTCTCACCAGAGGCCTGCGCCGAGTAAACATATGTCATTCCTAGGGTGAACCCTCCATCCTAAACACAATCATGCCCTCATAATTCTAATCCAGGTAACCGGTTAATATTTATTCTACATTTCAGGAAAACTAATTACGTGTGCAAATTAAAGCTTCACAAAACTTTAATGGATCATTCCTGGCACTCTGGTCCTTGGAATCATGCACCATCAGATTTTTCGGTCTCGAAATAGTTCCATAAATATAATAAAATTATACGGAAATTTAAAGACATTAAAATATAGAAAAATAATTGGATGTTAAAAAATATATTCAAGAAAATTATTATTAATAAATGTTTAAAACTGATGTTATTCGCTGATATGTTCAAATTTTTGATTTATATAATGTGAATCTTATCTAAAAGGATGTGTAATGCTTGCAAAAGGTAGGAAAAGGAAAATTATGAAATTAATGATGTTTTCTTTACATGTATAATTGTAAATATACCAAAAGAAAAAAAATATATGATTAAAATAAACCTAAATAATTTTTTTATGATAGTTGTTTAATTTTAATTTTTATTTAATAAATAATTAACATTATTAATTTTTTTAATAATGATACAATTTTTGTGCAAGAAAAAAAAGTAATTTTTTTAAAGAAAATTATAAGTACCATAAAATGACCCAAAATTATGAATAAACCTATTTGGATATGTATGAAATAGAAAATAATATATTTTTATTTGAATTTTGAACATTTTTGGACCCACATGATTGCATTGAAGACTTTTATAATATTTTATTTAAATGGAAGTCATATTGATCACATTATGGTTTTCAATTTGTATAACTTTTTAATATCATACTTTCAAAAATATTTTATCGACCATAAATTGATTTTGGAAATAAAATTGATTTATGTAAATCATTATAATTTAAATTAAATTTTTAGGCCAAAAATAAAGTCCTTAATGGCTTTTTTGGCGATGAATATGTAATTATTAATATAACTTACAAATCTAACATACGATATTAAAAATATTATACTAAATATAATTTGATATTTTTACGGTCATAAATGAATCCTATAGATATATATGACATATCTAAGATATATTAAAATTAATTATTTTGATGATTACTATTTTCTTTGAAGTTTTTAAAGTCATAGTTACAAATATAGTTTAATTTTCCAAAAAGTATTTTTCATGAATAAAATATTTTATTAAATTATTCAAAAAACATAGAAATACTTAATATTGAGAAATACGAAATTATTGTGTCACAATGTTCATAACCATTATATTTTAAGCCTTTTAGATGTCTTAAACCCTTGATTATACTTATTATAATTTAATATTTTCTTTATATCCTAAATTTCCTGTCACCTCAATTATAAAAAGGGACTCTGTTTTTCACATAATTTCCTCACCTTAAGCCATATTTCTGGACCGTCGTCAGAAAAATTCCCTTATCCTAATACCCCTTAAATTTCAATTGTTTATTTCCCAGAAAATAACAATTCTAATATTATTAAAGTGTTTCTCAAGGATAAAATATTCAAGATCTAAATTGCTTCATTTTTTTATTTTAAATTATCTATCACTTATATCTTATCCTCACCCTATCCAAAATATCATTATAACTCCATTATAATATATATAATTTTATTTTATTTTGTTAATGTAATATTCAATATAAATTCTATTATTTATATCATTTATTTTTGAAAACAAAATTGTTATCTTTGTGGTGTCAATGCACCGCTTTCATGGAGGATGAGTTTTATTTTCCCAATACCGATTTAATGGAATGTTCAAATTCACTTATAAATTTTTAAAATGACTTATGTATATATATTTTCCCACTTTTGGAGTATTATTTAATTTTAAAAAAAATCATAATGAACCTACCATGTAAATCACATGATAACACACACCAGAAACAGTAGAAATTACAAAATATTTTTAATAAATCAGTGGAATGTTGTTATGAAATGATCATATAAGGTATTATATATAAAAATATAATAATAAAATTAATTGAACCATTATAAAGTAATTTTTAACACTTTTTAATAAATATGAAGATGTGGTAATACACTCTTTAATTAAAACATTATTTTAAATTATATGAAGATGTATTCTTTTAAATCTTTCTATTTCATGTTCATGTTTTTAAAATTGATTTTATGAAGGTATTTATATGGGTATTAATTTTTTAATTTATTTCTTGTGTTTTGAAAGGGTATCTTTTTTTATGTGTTATTTTAGGAATGATTCTTTCAATATCCATTTTAATAATTTTTTTACAAAATATAAAAATAATGTTTTTAAATTATACATGATGAGTGGATATTCCCATGTTCATGATAACATAATGTTTTGAAGTCTCCATTAAAATATTATATGTTTCTTTTAAGACATTTTTTCATTTTTATGTGTATTTTATTATTTTAAAATAAATTGTTTTCCTCAATAATTGTTTTTATGATACAAGTATTCATGTTTTATGATCATGTTCTAGTTCTTGGTAAATATTTATGATTATGGGTGAGACCTAAATATCCGTACAATTCATTGGGTATGTTTATGTTTGAAGTAGACTATAATGGTTATTTCTAGTGTAAATGAAATAGTTACACCATAAGGTAGTTGTGAGGGTTACAATATAAGGTATCCCTGAGGGTTACACTGCATGGTAGCCATGTGGGTTACAAATGTTATGGTATCCCCAAGGGTTAAAATCTTAGGTAATTAATTCCAAAAGTTATCTAAATGGTTTATTTATGTTATCTATGTTTTATGTAAATATATTTTTTCACAAAGTATATAATAAATTATGGATGGGAAGTATGTCTTTATGAAAGGGATTTCATTTATTTGTAAGTATTGAAGGACTAATGTTTCATTCCATTTTTTAAGTCCCTTTCTGAGATTTTGTGCTCATATAATGTTTTAAAATGTTTTCATAGTTTTTATGGATGGGTAATGGAAATGAAGGAATCTTTTTTAATGGAATTAATTTTTTTTCACAAAAATAAAGTATTATTTTTTTTCTAAAATAATAATATTTTTGGAAAATATTGAATTTTTTTAGTAGTATCCACTTTGTATGATTTTGGGTTTTCATGTATGAGTTATGACCTAATTCTATTAAATAATAAAGATAAATTGTGTTTGGGAATGTAATACCATAAATTACATTATATACTCACTTGAATATGTAAAGGATAAAGTAATGTGATAACATTTTACCCTGTATAATAATAATAGTTGTTACTATAGTTATGATGAAAAATAATTAATATTTGGATTAATAATAAAGATAAGGTTTAAAATTATACCAAAACATTTATAAATTTAATTGGATGATTTAATTTTAAATTTATCCACATTTGCATATAATTCATGGACATTTCAAGGAATTGATCTTGAGAATGAATTTATTGTATTTAATATTTTAAAAAATCAATTTTTTTCTTCTCCTCCCCTTATATAAGGAAACCCATGCTTCATATTCTTTGTGACACATTAATAAATCATTCATTATCATAATCTACCAAAATACCTCCTGAAATTCATTATAAACCATACATAGGTTCTTTTATTCCCAAAAGATCTACCCTAGTACCCATAAGATGATATTTAAAGAAGATATTTCAATGAATATGTATTCACCATTACTAAGGGATTTATTGTTAACATATTATATACCTCAACTAAATCTATGATATTTATCCTAAAATAATAATATTAGTATTCTAATTATACATAAATTTTATTATTATTAATAAATATCCTTTATCATCCCTCTTTCCCATCAACTAAGAAGTGAATATTTTTCTTAAGCATACGTACACCATTCCGTCTCCACATAGAGATAAAAATAATTTCTAACCCCCATATTTCATGGCTGGTTACTATGATGGGATTAATGTTTATATATTATAATTATTTCATAATTAATATTTTTTAATTATAATATCACATCTACCTAGGTACCTTCCATTCTATTGGAAAACGATAATGTTAGTTATGCGTATGTGTGGACTACTTCCTCCCCTGAGAAATGTGATTCGTTTTTCATTGCTAGTTTACTTGAAACATAATAAAGATATATTTTTGAAATATTTATTTTATAAATAAAATAATAATAATTTTGGGAATGTTATTTAATATTTTCCTTTCTTTTATTCCTACCAAGAAAAAAATACTACAATATTCTATCATACATACAGGCGTATGTCTCTAATAATGGTGTCAATCATTTATATATATATATATCATTTATTAAGGTCCATATGTATATATTTAATATATATTTTGTTTAAATCATTATTATTAATATATATATTATTAATCCATTATAATTGTTCAAGTAACAATCCTACTAACACAAAACATACTCAAAAAGAGAAGTAGTTGTTAGATAGAACAATGGTTTTAACAATGAAATGGTAATAAAGGGGTGAAAAATAATTATATGTAAATATTATAAGTAATTATATATATTATTATTGTTATTGAATATATTTATAATAAATATATTTTTCTTGTTGAGGTTTTTTAACACGTGAAATGGAATTAAATCCTAAGTTAAGGATTTATTTCACATCCTAATCATTATTCAGGATATTATATGTTGATGGATTAGCTGAGAAAACTGTTTTATCATTCTATATTAAAAAAAGTATTAATATATTTGTATTTAGTGATATTAAATGTTTTTATTTAATTTCCACTATATATGTACACAGGATACCAAAACCTTTTTGTTTTAAGAAAAATAGACTTTTTCTTTCTACTCGACCGACATGCTTTTTCTTTCTACTCAACCAACAATATTTTTCTTCCTTGTCAATATTTTCCTTACAATATTTTAATGAAATTTTTTAATATTAAATAATTATACACTAATGAATTGTTTAACATGCTACTATTTTTAAAAATTCCTCAAAAGGGAATCTTTTTATTGTGTTTTCAATGAGGTACATTTTTATCTTTCATTGAAAAGTGTGAATAGAAAGATTTTTACCTTATAATAGAAGGAATATAATTACCTACCATCATGACCACTTGATGGTTTGATTAATCAATTATATATTTTCAAGAATTATTCAAATAAATTTATTCCCTCAGTTTTTTTTCAAAATATTATATTTGAAATAATTCAATTGAAAGTAAAAATGAGTATTTTCTTAAGGAAAATCATCCTTTAATATTTTACATTATATTCATATATATATATATATATATCTAAAATACAAGGTTTATATAATTATTTATTGTGGATATTCAATTATCATACCATTATATACATTACTATGACGAATTATGGTTATGTTTATTGATTTGGAAATTATTAACATTTTTCATGATAGTTTTCCAATATAGAAACATAGACTGATTTTGTTTCACCCATTTCATTTGAAGTTTAAAATTGACTTCATAAGTGATATACGAGGCATATTATATCAACACGATGATTCTAGGCCTCACGAGACAAACCCTCTTGGGTGTTTGGAAAGCACCATACATATTTATGTATGTTTTCTTGGACTAATACCCTAGTGGTGTGATTATGATGTCTGAAACAATGCATTGACTCATTATGAAACTAGTTATTATTATCCATGTGATTATTTATGTTTTTATGTTATCTATGAATTTATTCCATTAATTATGGTATTAATTATATGGAAATTTTTTTTATGTCATCTATATAATTAATGTTTTATTTAGATTGTGTTATCTTCCACTATACGCATACCCTTACTAAGAATTTGAGCTCACCCCTTTCTTCTGTATCAATTCACTAATATTCCAAAAAGTAAATTATGATCAATATATTGGTTTGTAGTAATAGAAATAATGGTGTTATCAAAAAAAATAATATTTCTTACTTTATATTATTTCACATAATGCAGGATTCATGTTTTCATATAGTATTTCTAGGAAAAAACACGATCCTTTAGGATGTGAATAATTTTATCTTCTTCCAATTTAATAATGCATCCAATGTTCCTGGGCTAATATGGTCTAGGTATTTATAGTTTAAATCATCTAACCCAATATTATATTGTTGACATGATTTTTATAAGTAATATTGATTCATTCTTTCTCAAAATGTTTGTAAAATATCAACGATATATTTCATAAAAGTTTTATCTTATAATTATATTTATCTTATATAATATTTTTTATAACAATAATCACGAATTATTTATGAATTTTAGTGACATATTTACATAATAGAAATTCCAATGATAAGAAATCAATTATCAATAAAACAATTTTTTCCAAGAATTTTTAAATATTTTTTGTTTCATCAAAATTTTATACGAAGATATTCATAACAATCAATTATTATAATTTTTTCTCAAGATAGTACATTACATTGTACATTGGACCTTAATTTGTAGGTTAAATTAATCTTTATAATGATAGTAAAAATTTTGAACTACTTCATCTGGAATCTCATAATCTCTTAAAACAATAATAATGTGGTTAACTTCCATATCCATCACTTTTGTTTCCTTGTGCTATCATAAACACTCATAATAAACTCCATCAAATATAGGTGGTTAATTTAAATAATATTTTATAAAATCCAACTTATATAATAACTACCACAACAAGATATATGATCATTTTTCTGCCGCACAATTTTTATAAGGAATATATAGAATCTCATTAAAAAAATAGAATTAAAGAGATATCTTCCAAATAACATTCATTTCAATTATAATACACTGTATAACAATGAGATGATGTATTTGATAACAAATGATTTACTAAATAATAAATGTATGGTATCACCCAGATGGGGTGAATTTATGTCATAAATATTACATATAATTTTCCCCTCTATAATGAAAATTGATTTCGCATAACAAACAATAAATAGATCATAGTATCAAAACTGTTAAATAATCTCTCAAAAGATAAAATCATTCATTGAGATAAAAAAATCAAAAATTTCATTAAAATGAAAAAAAAACCATTAACTTAGTGACTAATAATCCTAAAAATCGATTAAAAATTTATTAAAAGTATATAAAGATTCCTAATATTGTAAAAGTTTTATACTGTTCTAGTGCAGTATTAATGATATTACCCTAAACAAATATATTTTTTTTACCTATAACATTTCTCAATAAAACCAACTTTATGGTATACATAAATAAACTATAATTTCCTATATATATCCATAAAATTTATAATTGTTATCCAAGGAACGTCTTCAAAAAATATATTATTTTTAGTTATCACTATTCATGAGATCCTGAATGATTTGAAGGATTAAAAAATTGTACAACACAAATGTTTTTCAAACAGAATGTTTTCATGATATTAATTCTTCAATTAGAATCTCATTGATCATAGTGATATAAAGAAAAAATTATAATAAATGAAACATATAGACTGTACAATGAGTAGCCTCAAAATTTAACCTCTACAAGAATGATTAAAAAAATAAATCATGAAAAATAAATAAATTTAATTATTCAATTTTTCATGAATGTTATTAGTCTATTATATATTTTATATTAGTTTACATGATTCATAAAACAATTAGTCCAATTAATATGTTATTTCACAAAACATTCCTACCTTAATTATTGTGATCTTCAGGTTAATATATAAAAATTTAGAAGAAACATTAAATCATCCAATAAAATATTATGCCATTACTTGTCCAAGATTTGAGTGTTGTATGTATCACATTTCACTAAATGCATTTAAAAGATTCAAATGTTTTTATTTTCTAAAAAATAAAACATATTATAATAATGAATTTATGTCATGATCTACATGATTTTTATTGTGGTTTTCAAGAAAAAGGATACAACAGATGACATCTGATTCAATAAATAATAAAGTAGTATCTTCCCCTGGGTGGTAGCTATCGGTATTGAGAGTCACATGATTATCAGGTAGGATCTATCTCTATTCACAGTATATTATGGATTTATGTTTGAAGAATTAAAAAATTAATGAACTCAATAATATACCCATTTCAATAAATTTGAATTTCAAGTATCAACACTATGTAATAGAAGACATTTTCGAAGGAATAGACAAATTTATATAGGAATTATATAATTATAAAAAATATACATATATAGACTGATAATTTCAATAATTCTCTAGTGTTTTTAAATTTTGAAAAATTGATTTATTTTCACATTCATTATCATTTAATAATTAAATGATAATGTGATACATTAAAACTCATTAAATTCAACATTATAAGATTCATAGACTGTAATGATATAATTTGTGCCAATATAATGAGGAATCAATCATGTTATAACATCTTACAATAGTTCCTTATATGTAAATCATAGTTTAGTGAAACTCACCTTCTGGTGGATTATCTTACAGAAAACCAAAACATAGTCTAAACCACCACAATATAGTGGTTCCTTAAGAGAAAAATATTAACAATATCAGAGAATCATTAAATACTCATATATTGAAAACCCTTACACCTTATTCTATGTCATTTTAAAAAATTCATGATACCATATACCTAAAAATGATTTTATATTTTCGAGACATCATTTCAAAAAAATCTTGTGTTTCCTCCACTTGATTTTCAATATGTAACAAATCATGAAAATATGTCAAAAACATCATCCAAAAATCATCAATAAAAAATTTCGAATAGATCTCATCGTTAAATAGACATGATAATAATTTTCATAAACATGATTCCAGACATAATAGGCCATTATAATATTGAGAAATTAGGAATTCCTGAATTTATAATTACATGTTATGAGAAACCACATGAAAATAATTAATAAAAATCAACCTATAAAAGTATCTAATGTGATCCCTTCCAAAATAGATGATTATATGTATATATATCCACTATATATATAATATATATTTATAAATAATAATATAATACATTTTAAAATACATCAGTTTACTATGGTAAATAGAGTGTGTCTATATAATAATGTATACTCATACATTATCGATTATTTATGAATATCCTAACATCTTTGATGAGAACATCCCATTTTTTTATATTAGTGTTTGGGAACATCATTTACCTCCCACACAAGATGATAAGAACATCATATAAAATATCTATGTATTAAATCCTATTTACATAGATATATATATAGAGGGACCAAATGGAATATTAATTATATGCGATGGATAATCCAATATTAATCATTCCCCAACCAATAACATGACTAATAACCTCCCGAACCACTCCATGATTATATTTGACTCAATTTGTGTATTAGAATGTTATCAAAATATGATGTTTCTTATGTAATATATCTCACTAAATATGGTAATGGGGATTCTATATGAAATATGCATGCCTATAATACCAAATATTTGGTTAATAACCCTCCCTATTTAAATACTTCATGGGTATTTAGATTTAAAAAACATGTTCTATACCTCATAATGATATTTACTATCCTGATTGAATAATTTTAATAATTCAATCAATAAAATTTCTTTGTAGTCTATAATAATCTTTGATGAACATCTTTTTTTGAAAAAATCAATGTCATACATTGATATGTCAATAATCATTTAATCACATGAAATATAAATATATACATACAAAGGTATGAATTATAAATGTTATAATTCTATATCTATAACCTGATATTTTTTATATTATGAATATTTATTAATAATAAAAAATAAAACCATGCATAAAAATATGTATTATATTTCGCATATTATATAAAGTAAGTTAAATATTATGTTCCCTGCACTTTTTAAATTTTTGTGTCATTAATCTACTATGTAATTATGGCCACTTATCTATGTGAACATATAAAAAACCATCCCACTAAAATTTTTAGTGAGTAACATTCAAGAATAAATCATATTTGAATAATGGTGAGATATAGGAATGATATTCTTAATGTTTAAAAATTTTATACGTATCTAAAATATTTGATGTCAAAACACCTGATGTTATAAAGTTAGTTCCATCTATTTTCTATATAAAAATCCTTTACAATTATAAAAACATAATCATTTGGGTACTATTCCATCAAACATTGACTATTAAATTATCTATAAACTAATGTAATACTATATATTAATATTTAAAAATAGTTTGTATGCTCATTTATATTGTAAAGTGGCATTCACATTATTTTGGTAAGGAAATGTAACTTTCTAAAATTCTACTAACCATCATATCATATTTAATTTGGATATCATGTGAAATTAGCTTTTGAATATTAAACGGTATAATATAGTATTTATATGCATTGAAAATATACAACTATAAAATACACTATATCATACACCCATGATACCATATTATTTACAAAAAATATCATACTAAATAAAACATTCCCTTTTTGTCAAGAAATAATTATTATTTATGTTAGAGGAAATATTTAACCAATATACAATTTAATAAATTTCATATATGATATTTAATGCGTTTTGAAAGACATTCCATTGAATGACGGATATTAAATAACAAATTCCAAAGATGGTGATGGAAAAAAATTACTTATATTTTTATAAATATCTCAGATAAACCATGTATCGTTTAATTTTGTTTATATTCATTTCAAACATGTAATAGATTCCAATCATTCATAATTAATGATTATGGAATAAATTATCAGATATTGTTCATCATAATACCATGTTAACAAATAATCTCTCATATCATACAAAAGAAAAATATAATAGTACACATCATTTAGTTGGATTCATCTTTTAGTTTTATTCTATATAATTATTATAAGGAATTTACAATACATGATGATTTATAAAAAAAACTTCTAGTATTATAAAAAATAATTTCTTATGGAATCATTTCCCCTCCCTCGTGGACCCTCATTAAAGATTCAAAAAAAATTATAATTATTTCATAGGTCCTATATTTTCATTCTTGAATAATCATTAAAAATCATATACAAATAGTTTAACGAAGGAATAATGGAATTACATGTTGAAATCCCTTATTATAAATGATTTAGAAAATATGAAAAACAATACTTTAATTAATTATCTTTTTCAGAACATTTCTAATGATTATTAAATAATGATTTCTATAGCAATAATTATCTGTAATGGAAAACACTGGTCTATCAATGCCCTGGACCCCTAATCAAATGTTTTATGTGATAGGTAACTATTGTGTAGTCGGTTATATAGAATGTAATTCATTTGAAAAATCATATGAAACCATATATGATTATTATAAAAATCTATATGCCTTTGTTTCGAAATGTATACAATATGTTATTCGGTGAGGTTGGGTACTAACATTTTTTATTTTCTTCTTATATAAGATTTAATTTGATGATTTAATATCATTCTACAATATGTGATATATTTAGATTAGTTTTATATAGGATTGATCCTGATTTAATTTTTAATGATGAAGATACTATTATATCTATAAACATTTTCTTTTAATAGTGTTTTATAACATTCAACATAATTTAATGGGGACATTAATTAAATTTACTCTAACTAGAATGATGGGCCCATATTATTTTATCAAAAATAATATTTTTTCATGAACCATATATCACTGCGAAATTAGTATACCATGGAGTTCCTCTCCACACATGGTTATTTAGTTATCCAATTATGGTAATCATACACTAAACAACTCTTGGGTGGTTTGAATCCCACTCCATTCTCAATAAATTTAATGGATCAACTCAACAATTTTTTTGTTTCCTAACATATAGGGTTTCTATGATATGGATAGTCACAACATAATCGTAAAAAAATTGATCCAAACTATTTGGATCCTGAAATGGAATTTTTTTCATTACACAATATAATTTGGGGGCACCCAACATTGGCATCAAACAACCTAGTTGAATGATAGAGGTTGTGAAAAGTGATCACATTATAAGGAATAAAAAACCAAGTATCTAATAACAGGATTTAATCTCATCACATTATATCATTTATGAATTTTTATAATGATTTACTATTCAATAATATTCTTTCCGATAGATATATTTGTTCAAATAATTATGATGTGTAATAATTTATATAACTCATATATAATGTTTTGTACATTAATTAAATAATTAAAATATTTATTCATATCTAAATGTATCCAATGCATACGGTATATGCAACACTTTATGATAATGGATTATATTCATATAAAATAAATAAATCAGTAAATAATAATCTTTATGTTAAATGAATCTCGACCCAAAATTTCTAGAAATTAAATTATCTTCTAGTATTGTTACAGGTCTTACATATGTCTACATAACTAGGGATTGTTTACTCAGCATGGACATTAATTCCATCATAATTATTACCCCTAACATATATACATTATTATAAATTTTCATTATTATATCTCATAACCCACTACAAACAATATTCATTAATTGAGAAAGGTAAGTCTATTATCATTATAAGGACTTAACTACTTATATGATTTTTTGGAAAGTTATTTATTTATTTTAAAACTACATACTATATTATTAAACATCTCAAAAAATAAACATTATTCAATTATTAGTAAAATAAAGAATAAAAAAATCAATGAATAAATTATATATTTTGATATTAAATAAATAAAATATGAATTAATAAATAAATAAATTATATACCCTCTATAATTTAGAATGGATAATAACTATATATGAAGATTTATAAATCCTAAAAATTTTACACTATTATTTAAATTTATTTAATATGAAATACATTAAATTTCACAATAAGAGATATCTTATGACCTCTTTTATATCGAGTAATAAATAATTTATTTATGTAAAAAATATATATATTAAATTTTGCACATGGGATTTCATTAACTCATTAATCACATTATGACATAAAAATTCCAGAATGGTTAAAATAAGTTTTTTTAGAAGATACTAACTATAAAACCATTATTTTTCCTTGTCCAATGGTTCATAAAATAATAAAAATATTTTTTTTATTTTTAACATATTTAATAATTTATAAACCATTTATAAATTATTCAGGAAAATAAATTAATCATTAAGACTTGATTTTATTATTCATTATTTGGTTTTATGATCGTATTATGGTTTGGAATGGTCCCTTCAAGCTATCATCAATAATAGTTTTTCATAAATTTTGGATAGAAATTTTTTATTTTATATGATTTACAAAATCTCAATGATAATGACTATCATGGAAGACATTTTGTTCCATTAAAAATATAGGTCCTTAGACTATTTTGGTGATAATTTCAGGTTATCCTTGTTTCTTTTCAATTTCAATACATTTTGGACTTCACCATTTTTCCTATTCCTTTTTTAGAGAAACCAATTTTGGTAGGGACTTCTTAAAAACCAAATATCTATACATATTTCATGTCTGATACCAATTTTATAAGTCACCTCACCATAGTGTATGGATGACAATAGTGTAGGGAATCTTCCAATAATGATCTGTTTTTCTATTATTTTTTTATGAAACATAAAATGACCATTTTTCACGTTATAATCTATGGTATTATACATTTTATATGCACAAAATCAATTTTTAATTTACTAATCAACTTATATTAAAAAAATAACCCAAATCCCCCTTTCTATGGGTCTAGATGTTGGTCAATGGGAAACACTTTATTCTAATTCCTTTATTCATTCAAAAATCAGACCAATCATTGGTAGGTCATACTTTAATACCACTTATGGGTGTTAAAGGTATGTGAATCATCTAAAAGTCTAGAATGAATACTCTAAAATAATTATTGTTCATGAAACTATCTTTATGATTCATGTTTCTATATATGATGAATAATAATGATATATCATACACTTGTCGATTCAACCAATTGAACCTCTTAACAAGCATTTTTTTAAAATAACCGTGGAATTGTCAAAATAATTTCTTCATTAATGGGAATATATAGGTTATGGAAATCTCATAAAAAATTTATTATACCTCAATCTATTCATGGTCATCAGAAACAATATGTTTATTGAATACTAAGAAGAATGTGATTGAATATTTTATTTGTTTTGTAGACTTCTAAAAAGAGTTTAAATACTATATAACGAAATCATTTTCATGAGTAATGAAAAAATTTATCTATTAATTACATAACCATAAAATATCTACCAATATTGAATGATAATTTCATTATGACTTTAATTTCTTCATCTTTTGGAAAAAAAAAATTAAATAAAATTTGTTATCATTGAACATTTAAATACTCTTGCCTGATGATCAAAATCCTCAATTTCATTAAAAAAATATTTAGAATCAAACATGTTAAAATTGTGAAAATGAAAATATTGAATCCATCATGTTATTATATATCCTAAAAAACCCATGACTTTTCCCCATGGAATAGTGACACTCAAAGTGACAATATGTATCCAAAGGCAAAGAATGAAATAGTCTAAAACATGATATGATTTATGTGAATTTAGTTAAAAATTAAACTATAATCATTCTTGTTATTTAAAAAATGTTTATT